>OX393550.1:32550490-33842990 GCA_947650365.1 Chamaelirium japonicum | reverse complement strand
ACTCCAGTTTGAAATCCATAGATTAGAAAGTTCTTATAACCGTACTAAAATAAGTCCACTAGACGAAGCTAGTAGGGCGCCCAACAACGGGTAGATACAAGCATGGGTTAAATCACTCTATCTATAAATAGTGGAAGTGATAAGTAGTGATCAACACAAATAATGGCAAAGGGCACACTATAGTAATTAAAACGTGGAAACCTTAAACTGGGATGAAAACCACTCTCCGATCGAAACCGGGCAAAGACTTTTCACATACAGGGGTCTAGTTTCTCTTAGAAAATTTGAACATGGTCACAAGCAAACTAGACATGATTACACAGAGATTACCCCTTAACCCCCTATATCTGCACTTCGTGTCTTCGATGAAGTAAAGGCTATGCTCTTACTTTATAGGTGCTGAACTTAGCTAACTCTTGCACCTCCATCATCGTTTCTATTCTCCGTTTGTCCTTCTTTCTAAAGAGGCCTCATAAAGCAAGTTGTGTCGCTAAGGGTGCTCAACGTGAATGGCGTCACGGAGCGCTCTAGCAAAAGCCTTCCACACTGCAGTGGGAGCATAAGGTGTATACAACTGAAGTAGGGAAAAGCAAAGTGAAAAAGAAAAAAAACTTGGATCTAAGGAGTAACTAGAATAGAAGGTGATTTTGATCTCTTTCAAGATCTTCGATCATGCTTCTAAACCTAGTACACTCAAAAGATTTAAATTCCCAAAAAAAAACCTTAAAGACTTAGTCTAGATCTAGGTATTGGATAACACCCTAGATCCTTTACTAGCTTTGTCCTCTCTAGTTTGAATGAACACAAGGAGTTTAATGACTCTTAAGTGACCATTCAAACCATGAGCACAACCTCCATAGATTTGATCTTGGAAGAAGGTTGAAGAGAGGAGGAAGAAGGAAAGAAGAGAGAAAATAGAGTTCAAATTTAAACTCTTTAAACCTAAAGTACTTTTTTAATTCATCTCTTTAAACAAAAAAACTCATTAGCTGCTGAAGGGTGTAGGGGTGGACTATTATAACCCAAAGGAACCCTTAGGTGGATGGCTAAGACCACGCAAGAGACCCTTATCTTTAAGGGTCTGTCTTAGCCAAGTCGTACACATGATCCTACAGTCGTGCGCACAACCAATACGTGGCAGACTTGGATTGGTTAAGACGATCGACTTAACCATTCCTATAGGTTCGAGACCAAGTCGTGCACATGACTTTAATATCGTGCGCACGACTAACCATGTATAGTCATGCCAAAAGACGGGCCCATATGGGGTATAAGTTGAATATCAAATAGAGTGTTACCGACTCAGAACGTGCGCACGGCTTGGGAATATCGTGTGCACGACTTAGTCTGGCAGACTATGCATGATAGTCCCCAAACGACTAAGTCAAAGTCGTACGCACAACTAGCCTACTATGCACACACTTAAAAACTAGGGCTTTGTCCTAGCTTCGAACTAAATGGATGATAAAGTCTAGCTTGCTCATGTGGTCATTCCTATTTTAAAAGATACCCATATATCTTGAATTGAACGTCTGGAATAAACATGCATGTGCTCAACTTAATTGAGTAACTATTCGAAAGAAAAAGGTACGTGTATGTGCGATAGCAAGTCATGCACCAAAAAACCTTGTCCATTAGATTAAAGTCTATTCCCAAAGAGTTAGAAATTTTCCTTTCATACCTAAGCATGATGGGAAATGATGATAGAAGTGGTTTTGGCTGTAACAATACATCTTTATCGTGAAAAAGTTAAACCTAACTCTATCATCCTGAGTTTAGCTCACAGCTACTTACTACACCGGTAATGTAGATTTGTTTAAGTCGCTAAAAACTAAAGGCAACATAAGGAGACCTAATATAATTGACAAGATCGACCACATTATTAGGGGGTACATCTTTGTGTCAAAGCAGTGACTTTAGCACTCGTATCTTTATGACCAAAAAATAAGGATTCCCATAGCTAGGAGGGGTCCTACTATTGTGAGATCCTCATTCATATAGTAAATTATGAGAGGAGTTTCAGTGGGGCCCACTTTAGTAGACAAGATAAACAATATTATAGGGGTATATCTATGTATGAAAGGGGTAACTTTAACATCCACATCTTTATGGCCAAAATATAAAGTCCCATAGCTCGGAGGGGTTCCTTTATTATGAGATCTTTATTCTTATAATAGATTTTGAGATGAGTCCAAGTAAAGCCTACTCTAGTTGATAAGGTTAAATACATTATAGGGGAGTACATCTATATGCCAAAGAGGTGACTTGAACACATATACCTGTATGGCCAAAATATAAAGAGACATAAAGCCAGGAGGGATCCCTCTATTATGGGATTCTTTTTAATATAATAGATTACGAGAGGAAACCAAAAGGGACCCACTCTTGTTGATAAGGTTGACTATATTATAGAGGGGTACGTTTATATATAAAAAGGGTGAATTTATTACACGCATTAGTGTAGCTAAAATATAAAGAGTTATATAGCTATAAGGGGTCCCATTATTGTAGAATCGTTATTTTTATTGTAGATTATAAGAGGAGTCCAAGTAGAGTTCACTCAAGTTGACTCCTATAGTTAGGAAGTGTCCAACTATTGTGTGATACTTATTCATGTAGTAGATTATGAGAGGAGTCCAAGTAGACCTACTCTAGTGGACAAAGTCGATAATATTACAGAGAAGTACATCTACATATTAAAAGGGTGACTTTAACACCCATATCTATATGGCCAAAATATAAACAGACCAATAGGTTGGAGGGGTCCCACTATTTAGGGATCCTTATAAATATAGTAGATTACAAAAGGAGTCCAATTAGGACCCACTCCAATTGACAAGGTCGACGACAATATAGGGGGTACATCTATGTGTCAAATGGATGATTTTAATACCCGTATCTGTGTGAATAAAATATAAAGAGTCTCAGAGCTAGAAAGGGTCTCTTTATTGTGAGATCCTTATTCATATAGTAGATTACGAGAAGAGTCCAAGTGGGCCTACTCAACTTAAAAACGTCAACTACATTATAGTGGATACATCAATGTGTCGAAGGAGTGAATTTAACATCTGTATCTATGTGTCCAAAATATAAAGAGTCACATAACTGGGAGGAATCTAATAATTATGGGATACTTATTCATATAATAGAATACGAGAGGAGTCCAAGTGGGGCCCACTCTAGTTGACAACACTTACTATATTATAGCATGGTACATCTATGTGTCAAAGGCATGATTTTTACTCCCAAATATATATGGCTAAAATAGAAAGAGCCCCATAGCTAGGTGGAGTTCTACGATGACTAAGATCCAATAGCCAATAGATAATAGCTAAGAGGTACTCCAAAAGCTGTGATGCTAAGATGGATAAGGTGAGGTGAGATATCCAAGGCCACCGAGTTTGTCCCATATGGCCAGGAGAGAAGAAGATTATGAGCAACTTTTATAATTTTCCCTCCTAAATATAGAAGATATATTTTAAAACCGTACACTACTATGGATTTTATAAGAACTCTGTAGTTAAGCATGCTCGGGCAAGTATAATACTAGGATGGATGACCCCCCTCGGAAGTCCTTGTGCGAGCACGGGCAATGTGGACAATATCTTGTGTCTTTGGGGTGAATGTTACAAAATGGTATCAGAGCCGGTTCTCCTCGCAATGGGGGAGTCTAACCCTACACATGGACGTATAGCCTTTAAGGGGGGTGGATTATAACGACTAAGATCCAATAGCTATTAGCCAATAGCCAATAGCCAAGACTCTTAAGACTATGATGCATAGATTGATGAAGTGAGGTCAGGTATCCAAGGCTACCGAGTTAGTCCCACATGGCCTAGAGAGAAGGAGATCCTGAGCTACTTATATAGTTTTCCCTCCAAAATATAGAACATACGTTTTAAAACCATGTGCCGCTATGGATTTCGTAAGAACTATATAGTTAAGTATGCTCTGGCGAGAGTAGTACTAGGATGGGTGACCCCCTAGAAAGTCCTCGTGCTGGCACGGGCAAAGCAGACGGTATCTTGTGTGTTTGAGATAGATATTACATGTTTGACTATTATGCGATCCTTATTTATGTAGTAAATAATAAGTTGAATCAAAGTGAGGCCTACTCTAATGGTCTCGCTCTTATGGGATACTTATTCATGCAATAGATTACGATAGGAGTTAAAGGGGTCCACTCAAGTTAACAAAGTCGACTTTATTATAGGGTGTTCAAATATGTGTTAAAGGGGTGACTGTAACATACAAATATGTATGACACAAATATAAAGAGTCCCATAACTAGAAAGGGTCCAATTATTTTGAAATCCTTATTCTTGTCATAGATTACAAGAGAAGTCCAAATAGGGCCCACTCGAGTTGACAGGGTCGACTACATTATAAGGGGGTATATCTATATGTCAAAGGGGTAATTTTAGCATCCGTATCTTGGTGTACAAAATATAAACACTCCCATAACTAGAAAGGGTCCCACTATTAGGATCTTTATTTATATTATAGATTATAATAGGAGTCCAAGTGGATCCACTCTAGTTTACTAAATTGACTACATTAAAGAGGGGTATATCTATATATCAAAGGGGTGACTTTAATATCCATATCTGTGTGGTAAAATATAAAGGGTCCCATAAATAGAAGGGGTCCAACTATTGTTGGATCCTTATTTTTATAGTAGAATTTGTGAGCAGTCCAAATAGGCCCAATTCCAGTTGACAAGGTCGACTATATTATAGGGGGATATATTATAAGGGGGATATATATGTGTCAAAGGAGTTACTTTAACACCCGTATCTTTGTGGACAAAATATAAAAAGGCTCATAACTAGAAGGGTCCCCCTATTGTGGAATCCTTATTAATATAGAAAATTACTAGAAGAGTCCAACTTGGTCGCACTCTAGTTGACTATATTATTGGGGGTACATCTATGTGTCAATGTAGTAATTTTAACACCCACATCTGTATGGCTAAAATAAAAAGAGTCCTATTTCTAGGATGGGTCCCACTATTGTGGAATCTTTATTCAAACTGTAGATTATGAGATGATCCATAGGGGCCACCGAGTTGCCAAGGTCGACTTCATTATAGTGGATACACTATATGTCAAGGGGTGACTTTAACACCCACATCTATATGGCCAAAATAGAAAAAGTTTCATAACTAGGAGCGGTCCTACTATTATAGAATACTTATTCTGTCGTAGATTACGAGAGAAGTCCAAGTGGGGCTCACTCTACTGACATGGTCGACTACATTATAAGGGGTACATCTATGTGTCAAAGGGGTAACTTTAACTCACATCTGTGTGACCAAAATATAAAGAGTTGTATTATTAGGAGGGGTCACACTAAAATGGATTCCTTATTTATATAGTAGATTACAAAAGGAGTCCAAGTGAGTCCCACTCAAGTTGATAAGCTCGATTATATTATAGGGGATACATCTATGTGTCAAAGGAATAACTTTAACTCTCATATCTGGGTGACCAAAATATAAAGTCCCATGGCTAAGTGGGGCCTCACTATTATGGGATCCTTATTCATGTTGTAGATTATGAGAGAAGTCTAAGTGGGGCTCACTTCAAGTGACAAATCCAAATTATAGGGGGTACATCTATGTGTCAAAGGGGTGACCTAAACACTCGCATCTGTATGGTCAAAATATAAAGAATCCTAGAGCTAGAAGGGGTCCCACTATTGTGGGATTATTATTTATGTAGCAGTTTTCGAAACGATTTTGAGTAGGGCCCACTCTAGTTGACAAGGTCAACTATATTATAGGGGGGTACATTTATATGGCCAAAATATAAAGAGTTCCAAAGCTATAAGGGTTTCCACTATTGTGTGATTCAAATTAATAAATTAGATTATGAGAAAAGTCCAAGAGAGGCCCACTCTAAGTGACAAGATCGACTACATTATAGGAGGTACATCTTTGTGTCAAAGGGGTAACTTTAATACCCACATCTATGTGGCTAAAATATAAAGATTTCTATAGCTAGGAGAGATCCCACTATTATGGAATCTTTATTCTTATGGTAGGTTACAAGAAAAGTCCAAGTGGTGCCTACTCTAGTTAACAAGTTAGACTATATTATAAGGGGATACATCTTTGTGTGAAAGGGGTGACTTTAACACCTGTATATGTATGGGCAAAATAGAAAGACACCCATAGCTATGAGGGATCCCACTATTATAGGATCATTATTCATATAGTTGATTACGATAGGAGTCCAAATGGGGCCTACTTCAGTTGACAAAGTCGATAATATTATAAACGAGTATATCTATATATCAAAGGGGTGATTTTAACACCCGCATCTGTGTATCCAAAATATAAATAGTACTACAACCAGGATAGGTTCTATAATTTTGGGATACTTATTTATATAGTAGATTACGAGAGGAGTCCAACTGGGTCCCATTCAAGTTGAGAAGGTTGATTATATTATAGGGGTACATCTATTTATCGATTGGGTGAATTTAACACCCGCATCTATATAGCCAAAATATAAAGTATCCCATAATTAGAAGGGGTCCTATATATGTGAGATCCTTATTTATGTATTAGATTACAAGAGGAGTCCGAGTAAGGTTTAATCCTATTTACAATATTGACTATATTATAGGTGGGTACATCAATATGTTAAAGGGATGACTTTAACACCCACATATATATAGCCAAAATATAAAGAGTCCCATAGCCAGGAGGGGTGCTGCTATTATGGGATCCTTGTTCTTATAGTAACTTATAAGAGGAGTCCAAGTGGGGCTTTCCAAGTTGACTAGGTCGACAATATTATAGAGGGTATATCAATATTTCAAAGGAGTGACTTTAACATATGTACCTGTATAGCCAAAATATAAATAGTCATATTTCTATGATTGATCCTACTATTATGGGATCCTTATTTATATAGTAGATTATGAGTGGATTCTAAAAGGGGCACATTACAGTTGACAAGATTAACTTAACTATATGAAGGTACATCTATATATTAAAGGGGTGACTTTAACACCCACATCTGTGTGGCCAAAATATATAGAGTTTGATAGCTAGGTGGGGTCCGACTATTATAGAATCCTTATTCTTATTGTAGATTACGGGAGAAGTCCAAAAAAGGCCCCTCCAGTTGACAAGGTCAAGTACATTATTGTTAAGTATATCTATATGTCAAATGGGTGACTTTAGCACCTGTATCTGTATAGATAAATTATAAAGAATCCCATTGCTAGAAGGGGTCCCACTACTGTAAAATTCTTATTCACGTAGTAGTTTACGAGAGGAGTCCAAGTGGGGCTTACTCCACTTGATAAAGTTGACTACATTATAGAGGGGTACTCCTATATATCGAAGGGGTGACATTATACCCATATCTATGTGGTCAAATATAAAGACTGTTGTAGCTCGTGTGTCCTTAGCGTGGATTTTCTGTATTAATATTAATAAAGATGACTTTGGTTATTGCTTTAATTAGAATACTACTATGGTGTGTGATAATACTCATATAACAAAAGGACCCTAGGGAACACAGTAGGCCACTGAGGTGCATGGAGGATCCATGCTTGGGAGACCCAGTGGACCAGTTCTATGTAGACCTAGAACTAGTTCACAGCTTAGGTGATGCCGGTCGCTTCACCGAGAACAAGCTGTTGGCAGGTAGAGGATGTGGTGAAGTCTCCACCATGGGAACGTGGGATTCCCATTCACCTGACCAAGCACGATGATCGTATTGAACAGGAACCAAGATGGTGCACAGTTCAGTGATTTAGACACTGGTGCAGAAACCGTCTTACTACTATAGATAATCTGTCCTTAACCCTGAGGGACCATGTACACTGGGCCAACCAGTTATGTGGTGCTTTGATGTGCCAACGTGTGCGGGCCTTCCATAGTCCAATACCACGGTACGTTGGGTTACCCGGCTGGCACTTGAGTGACATGTAATCCCTACAGGTTATCCGATGTCCAGTGTTGGATGGGTGCAGTTTGATGAGTCAATCTGTCCACACAGTTAACCCAGGCCTAGTGGTTGTCAGTATGGCTGACGATGTTCCGGATGCTAGGCATAGCACCAGAAGGTATGTGGTGTTATAGATGAGTAGTCATCAAACCCTAGTCAGATGATCGATCGGGATCTGACGGTGCTCCCCACCGCCCGAGTCGTATCATGGCACCAGTAATAGAAAGGACTGAGGATTATCGGAGTATAGTAGAGAACAGGGTTACGAGGGAGTAACATAAATTTAGGATCACTAGAGTTCAACTCGCATCGCACTCTGGGTGGCTACGCAGGTTAATCGGATTAGGGCTGATTAACGGAACTTTCGGTGTGTCACCGGAATAGTTAATCAGGGATCCGGTTGGAGCTAGAGATCCCGAACCCTGAAGGTTCTACCCTATCGTTTCGTATATGAATTGTTCCCTGACGTAGTTGGATACGTTGGATGCGAAGTAGCGCGATGGAGCGCAAGCCCGAAGCCAAAGAACCTAATTCACATGTGTTACAGGCCGTAGAGGTATTTTGGTAAATACTGAAATATGGCTCAGAATATATTGAATATACATCTTAGAATGAGTAGAATAATTCCAGGAGCTCACAAGCGCTGACAGAACTCGATTCCGAGTAGCGTACCTCACTCAGTCTCACTTTCAGTTTTTCGCTTTTCGTGAAGGGCGTTTTCGTCCGGACTTCACGATAGACATCCGGAAAACCTAAATCCGATCCCCCCTCATCCCTATCCACCTAAGGGCCGGCCCTAGGCTCCTTGGAGCCATGGGAGACCAGCCCTATAAAGGGAATAGAGAGGGGAGGGGCCGGCCTAATGGTTCTACTCCCTCCCCTCCAAAAATCCGACCCCCTAGTCTCCTCCTTTGTGGTTTCGGCCAAGGAAAAGAGAGGAAGAGAAGGGAGAAGGAAGAGGAAGGAAGGAGAAGGAAGAAAGGAGAAAGAGGAGGAGAAAATCTTGTGGCTCGCCATCGTCTTCGCAATGGATTCTTCCGTCAGCTCGTAATCCTTGCACTCAGAGACGGGATTTCGAGGATTCTTCAATTCGCAAAGGACAATGTGCTATCCGACAGTTTTCTTTGTGTTTCAAGTGCGGTTCTTCATCATTCCGTAATCTCCAGATCATAGATCCATAAGGTATGATGAATCTAAACACCTAAGTAGATGCATGCATGTCTTCCGTAGATCGTAGTTTGCCTCTAGGGTGTCCACACATATGCTAAGATCATAGATTTGCATGTAGATTATTTTGTATCACGAATTGTAATGAAACATACACCGTATGATCTTCGGATCTTTCTTTTGCTTCCGTTGTGACTCTGATTAGCGGATCCAATTCCAATAATTGGTATCAGAGCACGCTTTGGTGTATGTTTCGTGTATGAATTTGTGAAAACAAATATGAATATATGATGTCATATGTTTTCGTAGGGGTTCGGCGTAGATCATGCATATAGATTGTGCTATGTATCGTCTTTTTGCAGGTGCCACGCTGAATAGTAATCTGTGATTGCTTGCATCCGGGGGTCGGACCTCGGATTTAATTTTGCATTGATTATTATTGTGGATTGTAAGGCTCTAGATGGGCGAGGGTGGGGGTTGACCATCCTCGGTTCCCTGGCCATGTTTCTAGGATTGTCTTCTTTTCTTTCTAGCGAAATTGTACACGAACGAGCACTTGCTCGGATTGTGTTAGTTTTTCGGTCACAGGAAGAAGGAGATGATGCTACATCTCCTTCTTCGGGCAAGCGGTACCGTGGCGTGCAAAGACCCGGCTAAAGCGTGCACGTTGGCGATGAAGGGGATCATCGTCAGAGATCGTGCAGAACGGAAGAGTGGGATATCTTGGCTTTGCTATTCAGGTTCAGGGGTCGGACCCTAGACTTGATTCAGTTTGGATGTTTTTTCTGTTGTTTCTCTTTATTTCGTATTTAGAGAACCCCGATGATAATATGATTATCTTGCTTGTGAGTTTGTCTCTAGATCAGGCTTAGGGTTAGTACTAAGCTTATGGATTCATCGGTGTCTCTAAATACTTGTAACATGTGCGAATCCGATGGCTAGCTAAAAGGAAAGGTGGTAACCGCCCTCATGGTAGTTCAGGTAGCCAAGTACTGTGCACCGAGATAGACGCAGTGTTAGTTTTGTTTAGTGATAATTAACTAATGTCTCCATAAGAAGTATGATAACCCTAGTGGGATGCCTTTTCCCCACGTGGTCCTAGCGACCAAGTTAGGTTAGGATTTCACTGTGTGATACCCGTTTCTAGATAACGTTTGATGGTAGTATGAACTCATCACGATTTGGTTATGCCACCATTAGGTTGAGGTCCGACGGAGGTTGTCGGATGTCCCTATTTGGCCAGCATCGAAACCTGTAATGAGATGAGGTCTACTATGATATCAGGCATCAAATTGTGAACGAGGCGTCATCGTAGTGGGAGTCCTTTCCACGTTGACCTTAGGCTAGGCTCTAGATCTTAGGATTATGGATAAACTAGTGAAGTATCGGGATCCTTGGAATCTATGTAATGTGATCCTTGCAAGAAAGGTGAAAGCTGAGTATTCAAGGTAGGGACTATGATATTTTCCGAGGACACTAATGCTTTGCGGAAAGATTTATAATCCTAGTGGAAGCACGGTAGATCAGGGTCTAAGTCTAGGAGGTCGTGACCTTTCTATATATGCATAAAACCTCATAAAGAAGGGATGTGTAAGAGGTTCCCTCCAAAGGGGAGCCCCTGGCCTCCATAATCAACCGGCTAAGGGTCTGGGTGGGAGGTACACAGTTCGATATTCCCACCGGGTGAGAGCTGTGTTTTCTTCCATGCTGGTTCGCCTAGTGGTTTTCTTCGGGACATGGAGGATGCCGGTGGCAGTGGGTGACGGTTTTTTCCTGCACTTCGGGAGCCTATGAACCCCCCTGCCGACACCATCTAGATTTGTGGGAAGCATCCGAAAGCTTGTGTGAAGCCGTTGTTGCTGTGCACGCGGGTCACATAAAGCTGGCCAAACGAAGACTGGGAGGTTTTTCAGTTTACCATGGGTAATTCTGATGAAGACTGGGTCGTAAAAACCCTGTTGGCAGAAGCGATTGCATGCTCTCACCGAGATGCTGTCTCCAATTCAGGACCGATAGTCTCAGTGCTCCAGCCCAGGGAATTTAGATTCCTGGTTGTCTCCACTTGAGGTGGTGAAGACGTAGCGGCTGGAGTAGACATTATCTATTTCTAAATTCCATGAAATAGATTATAGTAGACCCTAACTATTGCTTTAAACCATTGTTTATAGAAATCATGACCAAGCTCGACCCCCTTGCCTCCATACTTAATGATAACAAACTTACGGGTCCAAACTACGAGGACTGGAAGCGTAACCTGATGCTCGTCCTAAGGGTTGGCAAACACACAATTACCTTAAGTACCCCTCAACCGGCCATGCCGGGACCAGTTGCAACTGAGGCCCAGTTAAAGGAATGGAAAGACTGGCTAGATGCTGATGAGATATGCAAGTGCTATATAGTGGCATCCTTGCAGACCGTCCTTCAGAAGCAAGTCGAAGACATGGCCTTTGCTTCAGACATGATGCTCTACCTAAAGGAAATGTTCGAGGGTCGTAGTCAGGTAACTCATTACCTGACCATCAAGAAATTGGTGTCCACGAAGATGGCAGAGGGGACTTTAGTTCGGGATCATATGCTGAAATTGTTTGGCTATGTGAATGAGCTTGATTCCTTCGATGTCATCTTGGATGCAGAGATCCAGACCGATATTTTCCTCGCGTCTCTGTCAAGAGCGTTTGAGGGCTTCGTTACCAACTTCAACCTTAACCGGTTGGAGATGTCTAACGCAGAGCTCCTAGCGGCGCTCCAGGCGGCAGAGGACGGGATGAAGGTAGGAGCCCAATCCCTGAACATAGAGCAGAATTCTTCTCTGAAAGCCAAAGGTAAGTTTCAGAAAAGAAAGTCTAAGAAGCCCGTGAAGATGGGCCAGGTGCAGTTACAGGTTCCCAAGCAGAATGCTCCGGCAAAGCCCAAAGGAAAATATTTCCGATGCGGCAAGAAGGGGCACTGGAAGGGCGACTGCCGCGGACCTTCCAAGAAGGCTGAGAAAGGTATATCTCAAATCCACATAGTGGAATCCCTTGTAGCATCCAGTTGTTCTCCAGTTTCATGGATTGTGGATTCTGGTTCCACTAACCATGCTTGCAATAATTTACAGGGGTTCAAGGAGACAAGAAAACTGGGTGAATGAGAGATAATCCTAAGCATGAGAACTGAGGCCGTGGCAGAGGCTGAAGCAGTTGGAGATGTCATTTTGCAGTTCCTTGATGGAAGAAGTTTATTACTTAGAGACATACTTTATGCACCGTCCTTGAGACGTAATTTAATTTCTGTTTTCTTATTGAATAATGAAGATTTTTCAGTTTTATTTGATGCTTCTAGTGTGTCAATTAAATTGAATGGTTCCTTTGTTTGTAAGGGAAAGATACAGAATGGTCTCTATGTAATTAACTCCAATCATAAGCAGGATAACATAACTGAAGCTTGTGTGATTAATTCATCTAAAAGGAAAAATCTCTCAGATAATCCAATACTCCTTTGGCATCTAAGGCTTGGACACATAGCCTCAGACAGGATTCACAGGTTGGTTAAGGTAGGACTCTTAAGTCCAGATATTTCAGAAAGCCTACCGACGTGTGAGTCTTGCCTGGAAGGAAAGATGACTAAAAGATCTTTCCGAGCCAAAGGTAGCAGATCTAAGGAGGTATTGGAGTTGGTACACACTGATATATGTGGGCCCATAAGTGTCCGTGCTATAGGAGGCTTCGAGTATTTCATCACCTTCACGGATGATCACTCGAGATTTGGATACATATACCTAATGCGGCGGAAGTCTGAATCCTTTGATAAGTTCAAGGAGTTCAGAGCTGAAGCAGAAAAGCAGACGGGTAAAAGTTTTAAGTCTCTTCAATCGGATCGCGGAGGTGAATACCTATCGAATAAATTTATAGGGTACCTGTGTGAGCATGAGATCATATCCCAGTTGACTGCACCAGAGACACCACAACAAAACGATGTATCTGAGAGGAGAAACCAAACTTTGTTAGACATGGTTTGGACTATGATGAGTTATGCAACATTGCCACCTAGTTTTTAGGGATATGCCCTAGAGACGGCAGTATATACTTTGAACTTTGTTCCATCAAAGTCAGTACCCCTAACTCCTTGGGAGCTATGGTTAAAGCGAAAGCCAAGCCTACAACACTTTAGGATTTGGGGTTGTCCAGCACATGTGCGGAGGGACAAGCGAGATAAGATGGAGTCAAAAACTAAGGTATGTCTGTTCGTTGGGTATCCAAAAGGGATAAAGGGTGGTCTATTTTATGACCCTGAGGATAGAAAGGTTATCATCTCGACGAACGCCGTATTCCTAGAGCAGGATTATTTAATAGACCATAAGCACACCAGTAAAGTAGTTCTTGAAGAATTGCTTGGTACTGATGGGAGTACGCAGACAGAAAACATAGTGGGAGCCGATATCACTAAGATTAATGGTACTGTAGAATCGACTCCTATGGAACCACCGCAGGTTCGTCGCAGTGGGAGGACCACAAGTGCTTCTGATAGATACATTGGAGAAGCCTTTATGGTTGATCCAGAGTTTCAGGAGAATGATCCTATGAACTATGACGAAGCGATGGTATCCACTGACCATGCAGCATGGCAGGAAGCCATGGAGGCAGAATTGACATCGATGTCCCAAAACTCGGTCTGGACACTTGTAACACCACCTCACAACATTAAACCTATTGGGTATAAGTGGGTGTACAAAAGAAAAAGAGGTTCGGATGGTACCGTTGAGACTTACAAAGCTAGACTAGTCGCTAAGGGTTATACCCAGCGAGAAGGGATCGACTATGACGAAACCTTTTCGCTAGTGGCTATGCTTAAGTCTATCCGGATCCTCTTGTCCATTGCAGCCCATTATGATTGGGAGATCTGGTAAATGGACATCAAGACCGCATTCCTCAACGGGGATTTGGAAGAAGACATCTACATGTCTCAGCCTCCAGGTTTTGTCGCAAAAGGTCAGGAAGGTCTGGTGTGCAAATTGCAAAGGTCTATTTATGGACTGAAGCAAGCATCCAGAACTTGGAACATGCGTTTTGATCAGGCTATCCAGTCTTATGGATTTAAACAGAACGTGGATGAACCATGTGTTTATAAAAGGAGTGATAAGACTGCAGTAGTTTTTCTAGTGCTTTACGTAGACGATATCCTGCTCATCGAAAATGATGTTGGAACATTGTCTATAGTGAAGGTGTGGTTATCCTCTCAATTTGACATAAAAGATCTGGGTGAAGCGAGTTATGTTCTGGGGATCAAGGTAACTCAAGATCGCCAGAACAAGATTCTCTTGCTGTCACAGTCAGCCTACATAGATACTATCTTGGTCAGATTCAGTATGCATAACTCCAAGAAGGAACTGGTTCCATTCAGATATGGAATGAAATTATCCAAGGATCAGGGTCCTAAGACTCCTGAGAAGAGGGCAGAGATGCAGAAGATACCTTATGTTTCGGCTGTAGGGAGTCTGATGTATGCCATGCAGTGCACGAGACCAGATATATGCTATGCTGTAGGCATAATGGGCAGGTATCAGTCAAAACCGGGTCCAGGGCACTGGACTGCTGTGAAAAGTATACTCAAGTATCTCCGTAGGACGAGAGATTATGAGTTAGTTTACTCTTCACAGGAACTGATGCCGATTGGATATACGGATTCTGACTTTGTGTCAGATCCGGAATCCAAGAGATCGACGTCAAGGTTTGTGTTTTCATTAGGAGGAGGAGCTGTCAGTTGGAGGAGCGTGAAGCAGGGATGCATCGCGGATTCGACGACAGAGGCTGAGTACATTGCGGCGTGCGAAGCAGCTAAGGAGGCGGTGTGGCTCAAGAAGTTCCTCATGGACTTAGGATGCGTAACGGGAGCTCAAGATCCTATTGTCCTTTACTGTGACAATAGTGGAGCGGTAGCACAATCCAAGAAGCCAAGATATCACCAGAAGAGCAAGCATATCGAGTGGAAATACTACATTATCCGGGACTTGCAGAAGCGAGGGGAGGTTGCAGTAACTCAGGTGGCGTCTGCAGATAACATGGCGGACCCTTTCACGAAGGCGTTACCGACCAAGGATTTTGAGAAGCACGTGGATGCTATGGGAGTTAAGACTGTTGTTCCCCGCTAGGCCAAGTGGGAGATTGTTGTAGCTCGTGTGTCCTTAGCGTGGATTTTCTGTATTAACATTAATAAAGATGACTTTGGCTATTGCTTTAATTAGAATACAACTATGGTGTATGATAATACTCATATAATAAAAGGACCCTAGGGAACACAGTAGGCTACTGAGGTGCATGGAGGATCCATGCTTGGGAGACCCAGTAGACCAGTTCTGTGTAGACCTAGAACTAGTTCACAGCTTAGGTGATGCCGGTCGCTTCACCAAGAACAAGCTGTTGGTAGGTAGAGGATGTGGTGAAGTCTCCACCACGGGAACGTAGGATTCCCATTCACCTGACCAAGCACGATGATCGTGTTAAACAGGAACCAAGATGGTGCACAGTTCAGTGATTCAGATACTGATGCAGAAACCGTCTTACTGCTATAGATAATCTGTCCTTAACCCTGAGGGACCATGTATACTGGGCCAACCTGTTGTGTGGTGCTTTGATGTCCCAACGTGTGCGGGCCTTCCATAGTCCAATACCACGGTACGTTGGGTTACTCGGCTGGCGCTTAAGTGACATGTAATCCCTACAGGTTATTCGATGTCTAGTGTTGGATGGGTACGGTTTGATGAGTCAATCTATCCACACAGTTAACCCAGGCCTGGTGGTTGTCAGTATGACTGACGACGTTCCGGATGCTAGGCATAGCACCGGAAGGTGTGTGGTATTATAGATGACAAGTCATCAAACCCTAGTCAGATGATCGATCGGGATCTGACGGTGGTCCCCACCGCCCGAGTCGTATCATGGCACCAATAATAGGAGGGACTGAGGATTATCGGAGTATAGTAGAGAACAGGGTTACGGGGGAGTAACATAAGTTTAGGATCACTAGAGTTCAACTCGCGTCGCACTCTGGGTGGCTACGCGGGTTAATCGGATTAGGGCTGATTAACGAAACTTTCGGTGTATCACCGGAACAGTTAATCAGGGATCCGGTTGGAGCTAGAGATCCCGAACCCTGAAGGTTCCACCCTGTCATTGCGTATAGAAATTGTTCCCAGACGTAGTTGGATACGTTGGATGCGAAGTAGCGCGATGGAGCGCAAGCCCGAAGCCAAAGAACCTAATTCACATGTGTTACGGGCCGTAGGGGTATTTTGATAAATACTGAAATATAGCTCAGAACATATTGAATATGGATATTGGAATGAGCAGAATAATTCCAGGAGCTCACAGACGCTGACGAAACTCGATTCCGAGTAGCGTACCTCACTCAGTCTCACTTTCAGTTTTCCACTTTTCGTGAAGGGCGTTTTCGTCCGGACTTCACGATAGACATCCGGAAGACCTAAATCCGATCCCCCCTCATCCCTATACACCTAAGGGCCGGCCCTAGGCTCCTTGGAGCCATGAGAGACCGGCCCTATAAAGGGAATAGAGAGGGGAGGGGCCGGCCTAATGGTTCTACTCCCTCCCCTCCAAAAATCTGACCCCCTAGTCTCCTCCTTTGTGGTTTCGGCCAAGGAAAAGAGAGGAAGAGAAGGGAGAAGGAAGAGGAAGGAAGAAGAAGGAAGAAAGGAGAAAGAGGAGGAGAAAATCTCACGGCTCGCCATCGTCTTCGCAATGGATTCTTCCGTCGGCTCGAAATCCTTGCACTCAGAGACGGGATTTCGAGGATTCTTCAATTCGCAAAGGACAAAGTGCTATCCGACAGTTTCCCTTACGATTCAAGTGCGGTTCTTCATCGTTCCGTAATCTCTGGATCATAGATCCATAAGGTATGATGAATCTAAACACCTAAGTAGATGCATGCATGTCTTCCGTAGATCGTAGTATACCTCTAGGGTGTCCGCACATATGCTAAGATCATAGATTTGCATGTAGATTGTTTTGTATCATGAATTATATTAAAACATACACCGTATGATCTTCGGATATTTCTTTTACTTCCGCTGCGACTCTGATTAGCGGATC
Source organism: Chamaelirium japonicum (assembly GCA_947650365.1). Classification (NCBI taxonomy): domain Eukaryota; kingdom Viridiplantae; phylum Streptophyta; class Magnoliopsida; order Liliales; family Melanthiaceae; genus Chamaelirium; species Chamaelirium japonicum. Next base: position 33,825,772 of record OX393550.1, on the reverse strand, counting down.
CAATTCCATCAAAGACTCCCATAGCTAAGATGGGTCCCATTATTATGGAATATTTATCCATGTAGTAGAATACGAGAGGTGTCCAAGTGTGGCTTACTCAAGTTGATAAGGTCAATAATATTGTCATGTTGTATATCTATGTGTCAAACGGATGACTTTATCTCTCACATCTTTGTGAAAAAAATATAAAGTGTCCCGTAGTGAGATGGGGTCCCACTATTATGAAATGCTTATTCATATAGTAGATTTCGAAAGGTATTTAAGTGGGGCCTACTCTAGTTGACAAGGTAGACTATATTATAGGGTGTATATCTATGTGTCAAAGGGTTAACTTTAATACCCGCATCTGTGTGATAAAAATATAAAGTATCCCATAGCTAGGAGGGGTCCCTCTATTGTGGGAATGTTATTTATCTAGTAGATTTCAAGAGGAGTCCAAGTGGGGCCTATTCAAATGAACAAGGTCGACTAAATTATAAAGGTACATCTATATTTCAAAGGGGTGACTTTAACACCTGTATCTGTATGATCAAAATATAAAGAGGTCAAAAGTAAAAAGGGATCCCACTATTGTGAGATCCTTTTTTATAAAATAGATTACGAGAGGAGTCCAAGAAGGGCTCACTCTTGTTGACCAGGTTGACTACACTACAAAAGGATACATCTATATGTAAAAATGATGTCTTTAACACCTATATCTGTGTGACTAAAATATAAAGAGTCACATAGCTAGTAGGGGTCCTACTTTTGTGGAATCATTATTCTTGTTGTAGATTACGAGAGAAGTCTAAGTGGAACCCACTCTAGTGACAAGGTCGACTACATTATAGGGGGTAAATCTATTCGTTAAAGGGGTGACTTTAACACCCGTATCTCTATAGCCAAAATACAGACTCTTATAGATTGGAGGTGTCCTACTATTATGGGATACTTATTCATATAGTAGATAACGAAAGGAGTCCAAATTGGGACTATTCAAGTTGATAGAGTAGACAATATTATAGAGGAGTACATCAATATGTTAAAGGGACGACTTTAATACCCGTATCTGTGTGGCCAAAATATAAAGAGTCTCATTGGTTAGAGGGTCCCACTATTAAGGGATCCTTATAAAAATAGTAGATTATTAAAGGAATCCAAGTGTGGCCCACTCTAGTTGACATGGTCAACTATATTATAGGGGGTATATCAATATGTCGAATGGGTGACTTTAATAGCCGTATCTATATGGATAAATTATAAAGTGCAGTATAGCTAGAAGGGGTCCCTCTAGTATGGGATCCTTACGAGAGGAGCCATGTGAGGCCCACTCATGTTAACAAGGTCGACTATATTATAGTTGGTATATTTATATATCAAAGGAGTGACTTTAACACCAGCATCTGTGTAACCAAAATATAAAGAGTCGCATAATAAGAAGGATTCCACCTATTATAGGATACTTATTTATGTAATAGATTACGAGAGAAGTCCAAGTGGGGCCCACTCCTATTAAAAACGTTGACTATATTACGGGTGGATATATCTATGTTGCAAAGGGGTGACTTTAATATATACATCTGTGGGGTCAAAATATAAAGAGTCATATAGTTAGGAGGGGTCCAACTATTATGGGATACTTATTCATGCAATAGCTTATGAGAGAATTCGAAGGGGGGCCCACTCTAGTTAACAAAGGTAGCTATATTATAGGGGTAACAAATATATGTCAAAGGGGTGACTTTAACACCCGTATTTGGGTAACCAAAATATAAAAAGACCCATAGCTTGGAGGGGTCCCACTATTGTGGTATCTTTATTCTTGTTGTAGATTATGAGAGAAGTCAAGTGGGGTCCACTTGAGTTGACGAGGTCGACTATATTTTAAGGGGTACATATTTGTGTCAAAGGGGTGACTTTTAAGCCTGTATCTTAGTACACAAAATATAAATACTTCCATAGCTTGGAGGGGTCCCATTATTATGCAATCCTTATTTATATAGTAGATTATTATAGGAGTCCAAGTGGGGCACACTCTAGAGGGGTATATCTATTTGTCACAGGAGCGACTTTAACACTTGTATCTGTGTGGCTAAAATATAAAGAGTCACATTGGTAGGAGTGGTCCCATAATTATGGGATCCTTATTCATATAGTAGATTGCAAGAGAAGTCTAACTTGCGCCAATTCTAGTTTACTAAGTTGACTACATTATAGGGGGTATATTTTTATATCAAAGGGGTGACTTTTACACCGCCATTTGTGTGGCTAAAATATAAAGAATCCTATAGCTAGGTGGGGTACATCTATGTGTCAAAGTGGTAACTTTAACACATGTACCTGTATAGCCAAATATATAGAAACCCAAAACTAGGAGGGATCCCACTATTATAGGATCCTTTTTAATATAATAGATTACAAGAGGAAACCAAGAAAGACCCACTCCTGTTGATAAGATTGAGTATATTATAGGAGGGTACGTCTATATGTAAAAATGGTGAATTTAACACACACATCTATATGGCTAAGATATAAAAATTCCAATAGCTATGAGGGGTCCCACTATTATAGAATCGTTATTTTTATTGTAGATTATAAGAGAAGTCCAAGTAAAGCTCACTCAAGTTGACTCCCATAGCTAGGAGGTGTCCTACTATTGTGTGATACTTATTCATATAGTAGATTACGAGAGGAGTCCAAGTGGACCTACTCCAGTGGACAAAGTCGATAATATTATAGAGGAGTATATCTATATATCAAAGGGGTGACTTTAACACCCGTATCTATATGGCCAAAATATAAAGAGACCAATAGGTCGGAGGAGTCCCACTATTAAAGGATCCTTATAAATATAATAGATTACAAAAGGTGTCCAATTGGGACCCACTCCCATTGACAAGGTCGACTATATTATAGGGGGTATATCTATGTGTCAAATGGGTGACTTTAACACCCTTATTTGTGTGAAAAAAAAAAATAAAGAGTCCCATAGCTAGAATGGGTCTCTTTATTATGAAATCCTTATTCATGCAGTAGATTATGAGAAGAGTACAAGTAGGGACACTCAAGTTAACAAGGTCGACTACATTATAGTGGATACATCAATATGTCGAAGAAGTGACTTTAATATCCGCATCTATGTGTCCAAAATATAAAGAGTCCCATAACTGAGAGGAATTTAATAATTATGAGATACTTATTCATGTAGTAGATTACGAGAGGAGTCCAAGTGGGGCCCACTCTAGTTGACAACACTGGCTATATTATAGCGAGGTATATTTATATGTCAAAGGCGTGATTTTTACTCCCAAATATATGTGGCTAAATATAAAGAGTTCCATATCAAGGAGGGGTTCTACGATTACTAAGATCCAATAGCCAATAGACAATACCCAAGACGTACTCCAAAGCCTGTGATGCTAAGATGGATGAGGCTAGGTGAGATGTCAATGGCCACCAAGTTCGTCCCACATGGCCTGGAGAGAAGAAGATAATGGGCTACTTATATAATTTTCCCTCGCAAACATAGAAGACACGTTTTAAAACTGTGCACTTCTATGGATTTTGTAAGAACTCTGTAGTTAAACATGATCGGGCGAGTGTAATACTAGGATGGGTGACTCCCCTCAGAAGTCGTACGAGCACGAGTATATTGGTCAATATCTTGTATCTTTGAGGTAAATGTTAATAAATGGTATTAGAGCCGATTCTCCTCGTAATGGGGGAGTCTGACTCTATACGTGGACGTGTAACCCTTAAGGGGGTGGATTATGACGACAAAGATCTAATAGCTAATAGCCAAGACTCTTAAAACTGTGATGCCAAGATTGATGAGGTGAAGTCAGGTATCCAAGGCCACAGAGTTAGTCCCATATGGCTTGGAGAAAAGAAGATCCTGAGCTACTTATATATTTGTCCCTCCAAAATATAGAAGATATGTTTTAAAACTGTGTACCGCTATGGATTTTATAAGAACTATATAGTTAAGTATGCTTGGGCAAAAGTAGTACTAGGATGGGTGACCCCCCTAGAAAGTCCTCGTGCTGGTATGGGCAAAGCGGACAATATTTTGTGTGCTTGGGATAGATATTACATGTTTGACTATTATGGAATCCTTGTTTATATAGTAAATAACAAGTGGATTCAAAGTGGGGCCTACTCTAGTTGACAAAGTCGACTACATTATAGGGGGTACATTTATGTTCCAAAGGGATGACTTTAATACCTGCATCTGTATGACCAATATGTAAAGAGTCATATAGCTAGGAAGGGTCCTGCTATTAAATATGTGCAAAGAGGTGACTTTAACATACGAATCTGTGTGATAAAAATATAAATAGTCCTATAGCTAGAAAGGGTCCCATTATTATGAAATCTTTATTCTTGTTATAGATTACGAGAGAAGTCCAAATAAGGCCCACTTGAGTTGACAAGGTCGACTATATTATGTCAAAGGGGTAACTTTAGTTTCTATATTTTAGTGCACAAAATATAAACACTTCCTTAACTAGAAGGGGTCCCACTATTATGGGATCCTTATTTATATTGCAGAATACGATAGGAGTCCAAGTAAGGTCTACTCTAGTTTACTAAATTACTATATTAAAGAGGGGTACATCTATGTGTCAAAGGGATGACTTTAATACCCATATCTGTATGGCCAAATATAAAGGGTCCCATAGGTAGAAGGGATCCAACTATTATTGGGTCCTTATTCTTGTAGTAGATTTCGAGAGGAGTCCAGATGGGCACAACTGTATATAACAAGGTTGACTATATTATATGGGGATACATCCATATCTATGTGGCCAAAATCTAAAGTCTCATAACTAGGAGGGGTCCCACTATTGTACAATATGTATTCATGTAGTAGATTTTGATTGCATTCTATTGGGGCCAACTCTAGATGACTACATTATAAGGGGTACATTTATGTGTTAAAGGGGTGACTTTACCACCCATATCTGTGTGGCCAAAATATAAAGAGTCTTATTACAAAGAAGGGTCCCTTTATTATGGGATCCTTATTTATGTATTTGATTACGAGAGGAGTCCAAGTGAGGGCCACTCAAGATGACAAGGTTGACTTCATTATAGAGAGTACATCTATATATCAAAAGGGTGATTTTAATACCCGTATCTGTATGGCTAAAATAAAAAGAGTCTCATAGCTAGTACGAGTTCCATTATTATGAAATTCTTATTCTTATTATAGAGTATAAAAGGAGTCCAAGTAGAGCCCACCCAAGTTGACAAAATCGACTATAAGATAAAGGGGTATATCTATGTGTCAAAGGGGTGACTTTTAACACCCGCATCTATGTGGTCAAAATATAAAGAGTGATGGGACCGGATTAAAATTTTTAATCTCCCCTAAGCATGCGATCAATTAAACGGATATAAAATTTTACCTTGGGGTGATCAACCCTTTATAGATCGGTTGGTAGATTCATTGCCAGAAATTCTCCTTAATTCTGATCCTCTTGAAATTTTAACTGGACGTTGAAGACTTCGATCCGAAACTCCTTGAGGTAGAATCACCTTGATCGGAGTTCTGTAACTCCAGAAATAATTCCCGGAGTGCAGATCTATCATGTCTTCACATCCAGATGTCTTGAAAAAATGCCATCAATTTTTCCTTCGAGATCTGATTGCTATGAAACTTTATAAGCACGGAGGCACGTTCGTTCCGAAGATCCTTGAAGTGGAATGGAGTTAATCTGATATGTAGATCTCATGAAACAATTCTTACACTGTAGCTATATTGCTGCAGATTCTGTGCAAAAATTCCTGCGCATTGGCGATCAACCTCCTCGCAATCTTCAACCATATATTCCTCGCGTCACTCGAGAATCGGTTCGATGGTAGGCCTTCCTTGCAATCCCGAGGGAGATGGAGAGCATCCTTGGATTAGGATTGATCTCCAAGATCAAACCTTCATACACAAGAGAGAGAGAGAGAGAGAGAGAGAATGAGAGATTAGAGATGGAGGGGGTGGCTAGGGTTTGCATAGGCATACATAGCCGACCCCCTCTCTCCCCTATCCTTTTTATAAGCCCTTCCAGATAAGAAGAGGGGTATATAAGCCCTTGAACAAGTCAAGGTCGGCTCCCCTCCCTATCCTCTGTGTTGGACGGATAAACAAGGGGGGCGGTTAGAATTTGACCCGGTCAAACCTTATCCCCTTAATTCTCACTCTGAGTGATAATGACACACATCCGAGGTGCCTAGGGCATCCCCATGGTCAATTTAATCCAATACTTACTTATTATTAAAGCCCATATATATATATATATCTCATATATATATATAATTAATAATAATAATTTCCTTATGATCACATACTAGTCTCAAGTCACTTTGGACCGTAGTTGGGATCACCTAGGGTCTTCTAATGCGGTTCCAACTTAGACTCGAGCATACCAACCAAACTCTTTAGTCATGTTCATGTCCTAAGTTAGTCAACACCAATTCCACTAAATGGTGATAACTGCACTCCGGGTTAGCGAGACAATCTCTAGCCTTACAACTTACGATTATGCCCCTCCATCTCTATGTATCCATGAACACAACTAGTTTACCTGTGCTAAACTGTTCAACCAACTTGTGTCATATCTTGAACTCCATGAAACTTGATCAAAACCTATTTGAACATCCACCTTAGTGGAACATCCACTAATCGGTGACTGATCAGGTTTCGATGATCAAAACTAATGATCAACTTATGGGGATACTTAACCTTTTACGGTAAGTAGATTCCATCTTAAGATCTAGGGTTCCCTGTAACCCATACTCAGCTACCTAAGATATCCAGGTATTGGTCCTGAGGACCTCACTGATTGATATGTCAAAGTAACTAAGCATAAACTCAAAGTTCACTAGTCTCTCAGGATTAAGAGCATATCGGCTATGTAAGTTATGAAAACCCTAATGACTTGGACAATACAATGTTCCTAACAGTATTATGTCATTGTGTTTACTTATGATCCGTCAATGCATCTCATGCACTAGCATATTGACTTGGAATCGATCATTCCAATGGTATGAGATTAACCACCCCTCGATTGGGAGTCAATCATGCTACAGCTTACCTAGTGAGATATTTGGTCTTACTATCAACTGTGACTAATTTAAAGTATCTAGTATATGTGATTCATATCTCTCTATATGTGAATTGGACATTCATATAAATGAATCACACCTAGACTACTTAAGGATTTCCTGCTCTACCATTCATCTCATGAATGCAGACATATTATGTCAATTCTTTATGCATAAAACCATTATCTTATTGTTTGAGGGCATACAATCCCAACAATCTCCTACTTGCACTCATAACCAATAAGGATTGCATCTAACCCCGAATCGATCATCGTGTTACTCAAAAGCCTTTGCAGGTAAGGTTTTGTGCACTGATCCATAGGGTTCTTAACCGATGTAATTTTGGTACCTGAAATATTTTACCGTTTCCCAAACTTCCTAATTGGAATGACTCTTCTCTCTATGTACATTATACCCCTATAGTTTTCTAGCTCCTTTAATTGAGTACAACCACTTAGAATAAACACATAGCCTTAAATTGACTTCCTAGAGTACACATCTAACTTGAAGTCAGAATCTCTATACTATATTGGAACAATATTCTCTTCACCGTATACCAGCATCTTATCTCTCTTACTTCTCAAGTATCCGAGAATATGCTTAACGGTTGTCCAGTAATATGGACCTGGATTGGTTGATATCTGTCACCTATGCCTATAGCAAAAGCAGATATCAGATCTTAGTGTAAAACAATATATAACAAGACTTCCTACTGCCAAAGAACATATAACATCTTTTATGTGATCCTTCTCCACTTGTGTCTTAAGTTTCCATAGTAAAGAACCTAAATTGATGACAACTATCCCACATCATCTGCCATGATGAATATGTCATCAACATCTAGAATTAGAAACATCACTATACTTCCTGTACCATTCTTACACATACTGTTCATCCTGACTTTGATCGAGTCTATAAGACTTCACAGTCAGGTCAAACGATGTGTTCCAGTATCTGGATGCTTGCTTAAGTCCAAACATGAACTTATACAACTTGTATACCTTATGCTTTGGCCTTTAGCTACAAACCCGTCTGGTTGCAAGCGAGAAAACCTCGCTACTAGCCTAGCCTTTGAGGTCTCTATCTCACCATATTGTCCTCTATAGCTTTCGTAGATCCACCTACAACCAATGGGCCGGTTTAACCATGGCTGGTGGATCAACAAGCTTCCAGACTAAGAAGAGTCAATCGACTTCTCTGTTTTTCTTAACTACTTGCCAACATTTACAACTCTATCTAATAGAGTTTCATCGTGTCTAGTGGGACTCTCCTATTATTTAGGATAGCTTAAAAAGCTTCTCCCAAGAACATGAACCTCCCAGGTTCAGTAAAGTTTCTCCTACTACGATGAAGTACTGATACTTATCAAAAGGACATATGTAGTGACTACTAGTTCAATATTTGTGATAACTGACTTGGAGAATAAGTCCTTACCTAGATTCTCTTATAATGTAAGCCTTCTCTTAGTATTATGGTCCTTTTTACAATTTCTATCTAGGAACATAATATTCGAACCATCAAATACCGTCCGTACCTTAGCATTGTAAAATACCATACTGGTTTCCTTTGGATACCTCACGAAGTAACACACTTATTATCAAGACTGTAAGCTATCAATCTTCCCTCCCAGTACTTATGATGCATACCCCATCATGGAATTACTGTAGACTAGGCTTGCGCCCAGACTGCAACTCCCTTGGAGTTTTAGGGTTGAATTAGCTTGAATATGATTTGAGTGCATGGATCGCAGTATATAAGGTGAAACCCCTTAAGAGTAAAGGCAGGTTAAAATAACTCACCATAGACCTAACCATATTAAGTAAAGTATCATTCCTCACCTCAGACACACCATTATGCTGATGCATGTCTGGTGAGGTCAATTGAGATAATCTCTTATTCTATACTAGGTAGTCTTTGAACTCATCATACTTACTTGATTTAATCAAGAAAGTTTCTAGTTCACTGGACTACTCATATCAGAATATACTAACCTCCAACAAATCATTGGCACTATAACCCTTTGTTATAAAGGAGACCCTTGGTCATTATATCCTCTAAATGAGATTCACAAACTGGCTCAGAAACAAGCGAAAGCTAAGATAAAACACAAAAGTTAGCTAGCATGTTGATCCTATTCAGATTAATATGATCTGGTTTTATATGCTAATGAGATGTTGGATTAGTTAAGGAAAACTTTAATTTTAAACAGTAATTATCTTATCAGAATTATCAATCATACATATCTAAAGAGATTAGGGAGTAAGTAAGTCTAATTAGTTTTCATATCAAAGTATATGTAGAACCATTTTCTTTAATAAATTCTTTAGTACCAAATGAAAGATCATATCTATTATTTACTAAACTTGAAATAAAGATAATGTTCCACTTTATTAAGGAAAATATAATACTAAGATATAACTAAAGAAACAACTCAGATAGCTCCCACTGCGACCGCTCAGACTGTCGCATCCATTCCCAAGACAAGCTAGACCTTCCTATCACTTGTATCCACATAGTGTAAAACCTTAGCAATAAATTACAAAAGTAATTAATTGCAGTGGAATCATTACATTATGAATTTGAAGTATTCACTTATAAAAGCTTACTTCAATTACTAATGATTCGGTCATAACTGGGATCTTCTTGAATCTTTCAAGATAGCTCGGACAGTTCTTCATCCAATATCCATCCAACCCACAATGGAAACACTTTCCTTTGAGTTTGGCTTTAGCCTTTCTTTCCACACTACCCATAGGACCGAGCATTCCTTTTGGAGCTTTGGGACCCTGCTTCTTATTCTTTTTCTGGCTCTTACCTTTCGACTTCAACCTTAAAGATGAAGGGTTTTCTACATCACGAGCAATAGGAGAAGTCCTGATAGGGGTGGCAATTCTTGACCCGACCTGCCAACCCGACCCGAAGTTAGCGGGTTTGGGTTTGGCCTAAACAGGTTCGGGTTATAAACGGGTCGACCCGATTGACCCGTTTATTTAATGGGTTGGGTTCAGGTTTGTAATTATAACCCGATTGACCCGACTTGACCCGTTTAACAAATGGGTCGTGTCAACCCGACCCGAGCCAACCCGAACCAACTCGAGCCAACCCGACCCAACCTGACCCAACCCGATCAAACCCGGCCCAATCTGACTTGTTTTGACCCAACCTGACAGGTTTACATGGGTTCTGTTGACCCAACCAGAGCCAACCCGACCTGACCCGACCCGACCCGTTTAGTAAACGGGTCAAACGGGTCGGGTCGGGTCAACCCGTTTATTAGGCGGGTCGAGTTTGGGTTTAAGTTTTTGACCCGTTTATTAAACGGGTCGGGTTTGGGTTGGGTGTTTTGCCCTTATACATATGTCTCAACCCGACCCGGACCCGACCCAACCCGACCCGACCCATTGCCACCCCTAAATCCTGATAATATCCTCTACTATCTGTTGAAAGCAAATCAGATCTCCCAAAGTCAAGTGCCTCATATTGAGTTTGAATTTGAAGAATGAGACAGATAGTGTAACCAGGATAATATCTACTTGAGATTCAATATCAATCTCGATACCTAGTATCTTCAAAGTGTTTAACAAGTTAAACACCCTGAGTAAATGCTCTCTTACTGGTATACCCTGACTCATCCTTATGCTCGTGAGTTCTTACACAGTTTGCTATTTAATAGCTCACATCTGGTCTCCAAATACTTATTTGAGGTTTGCCAAAATCTCATTAACAGTTTCGTAGGACTGATAATGGTGTTGTATCACATAAGATACCGAAGTCAAAATGTAACATCTAGCCACCTCATCACAACTATGATACTACCAGTAGAGATCTTAATTCTTCTTGGGGTCATTGGAAAAATGCATCTCAGGATATGGATTTATAAGAACAAATATATATCCCCTTCAGTCAAGAAGACTTCAAGGTTCTTTATCTATTCTACAAAGTTTGTTCCAATCAATTTATTCTGTTTTGAGGAGTATGGCAAGTATATTCGATTTGGTTTCGGTCATTTTTCTTAAAACAAAAAAATGGGATTGCATTGGGACGTAATGATTCAATAAATTAGCAATCTATCATTCCCATAGATTCTCTAACCATATGATTTAAAGACTACAATCAGGATATCAAACCTGCAGGTTATGTCTCCTAGGGGAGATGTACGGTCTCAAATCTGACTGGGTGTTTATCAAGCATGTTATCTTGACATTTCATGCCAAACAGTCCATGACTCATGATCCTTCGGTCCCGAGTAATTCGCCAAAACTCCTAGGGGAGACTCTTGACGAATCTCCGGTCAAGTGTGTTACCATCGTCCAAAACTTAAGATAACCGTACTGAGCTAGCACCTCCTAGGGGAGGTGACCCCAAGCACGTTTCTTAAGATCTGTCATTAGAAATCCATATCTGGTAGCCAATGGGTTGAATACCCCCCGACATTGGGGATCACTCCGAGGTGACACGAGGTCCTCGCACCACCTTATCATGGATCAACAGTGGAGGACCATGGATTCCTAAGACGGAATCCTCTCCTACTTGATTATTTATCTTTTTTTTTTGAGAATTTTATTTAATGTTAGTTACAATTAGCGTGCAAGTAAGATGACCAAGCATATTAAAATAAAATATTAAATCCTCTTCTCTCATGGCCGTAGCAATTTATCAGCCAGTACATTTTGTTAGGCACAGCACTCTATCAGTATGCACCCATTATGTGCCTATGGTTCCATTGAACTCTTCAATGGGGCTCCATAACATCATGGGTCCGGATATCTCTGGCTTCTAGATCTACCTGCAAGACCTAATATCTACAATGGCATGGAAATCACCAAAACCCCTCTGCCGACCGATATTTTCGGGGATGGTGCTCCTTACATGAGCAACAATAATTTATGTAATTATTTTCTTGACCATGAGAGAGAGGTATAGCAATATTTCAGCGGCGCCTGCAAAACCGAGTTAGAACAATTGCAAGCATACACACCATAGATCTTATCCATGTGAACCATCTAGCATGCAACCTATGCTCAATTTTAATTTTTAGATTTCTATAATCTAATTAATATTATCATGAGCGAGTAAAAACTCCATCATGGATCTTATCCATGAAGGACGAACTAACTAAGCATGTATTCTACGCACGAAACAAGTTTTAAATAAAATCTTCGTATGGAGGAATTCGATGGTTGCACGGTAGAGAACATGTTCCTCGCACGGATCATGTTCCCATACTACCCGGCACTATCATCTCATCCAATTAAAAGCATGCAAAGAGCCATAGCTCTGATACCAATTGATGGGACCGGATTAAAATTTTTAATCTCCCCTAAGCATGCGATCAATTAAACGGATATGAAATTGTACCTTAGGGTGATCAACCCTTTGTAGATCGGTTGGTAGAATCATTGCTAAAAATTATCCTTAACTATGATCATCTTGAAATTTTAACTGGACGTCGAAGACTTCGATCCGAAACTCCTCAAGATGGAATCAACTCGATCGGAGTTCTGTAACTCCAGGAACAATTCCCGGAGTGCAGATCTGTCATGTCTTTATGTCCAGACATCTTGAAAAAGTATCATCAGTTTTTTCTCTGAGATCTGATTGCTATGAAACTTTATGAGTACGTAGGCATGTTCGTTCCGAAGATCCTCGAAGTGGAGCAGAGTCAATCCGATCTGTAAATCTTCTGAAACAATTCTTACACTGCAGTTATATTGCTGCAGATTCTGTGTGAAAATTCTTGCACATTGGCGATCAACCTCCTCACAATCTTCAACCATGTATTGCTCGCGTCGCTCGAGAATTGGCTCGGTGGTAGGCCTTCCTTGCAATCCTAAGGAAGATAGAGAGCATCCTTGGATTAGGGTTGATCTCCTAGATCAAACCTTCGCACACGAGAGAGAAAGAGAGAGAGATAATGATAGATTGGAGATAGAGGGGGCGGCTAGGGTTTGCATAGGCATGCATGGTCGACCCCCTCTCTCCCCTATCCCTTGTATAAGCCCTTTCGGATAAGGAGAGGGGTAGATAAGCCCTTGAATAAGTCAAGGTCGGTCCCTCCTCCCTATCCTCTTTGTGTTGGACGGATAAACAAGGGGAGCGGTTAGAATTTGACCCGGTCAAACCTTATCCCCGTAATTCTCACTCTGAGTGATAATGACACATGTCTGGGGTGCCTAGGGCATCCCCATAGTTAATTTAATCCAATACTCACTTATTATTAAAGCCCATATATATATCTCATATATATATAATTAATAATAATAATTCCCTCATGATCACATACTAGTCTCGAGTCGCTTTGGACCATAGTTGGGATCACCTATGGTCTTCTAACACGGCTCCAACTTAGACTCGAGCATACGGACCAAACTCTTTAGTCATGCTCGTGTCCTAAGTTAGTCAACACCAATTCTACTAAATAGTAATGACTACACTCTGGATTAGCGAGACAATCTCTAGCCTTACAACTTACGATTATGCCCCTCTATCTCTGTGTATCCGTGAACACAGCTAGTTTACCTGTGGTAAACTATCCAACCAAGTTGTGTTACATCTTGAACTCCATGAAGCTTGATTAAAGCCTATTTGAACATCTACCTTAGTTAATCATCCACTAAGCAGTGACTGATTAGGTTTCGATGATCAAAACTAATAATCAACTCATAGGGATTCTTAACCTTTTACGGTGAGTGGATTCTATCTTGAGATCTAGGGTTTCTGTAACCCATACTCAGCTACCCAAGATATCCAGGTATTGGTCCTGAGGACCTCACTGATTGATAAGTCAAAGTAACTAAGGCTCAAAGTTCACTAGTCTCTCAGGATTAAGAGCATATCGGTTATGTAAGTTATGAGAACCCTAATGATTTGGACAGTACAATATCCCTGACAGTATTATATCATTGGGTTTACTAATTATCCGTCAATGCATCTCATGCACTAGCATATTAACTTGGAATCGACTATTCCAATGGTATAAGATTAACCACCCCCCGATTGGGAGTCAATCATGCTATAGCCTACCAAGTGAGATATACGGTCTCACAATCAACTGTGACTAACTTAAAGTATCTAGTACATGTGATTCATATCTCTCTATATGTGAATCGAACATTCATATAAATGAATCACACCTAGACTACTTAAGGATTCCCTGCTCTACTATTCATCTCATGAATGCAAACACATTATGTCCATTCTTTATGCACAAAATCATTATCTTATTGTTTGAGAGCATACAATCCCAACAAAGAGTCTCATAGATAGAAGGGGTCTCACTATTGTGGGATCCTTATTCATATAGTAGATTACGAGAGAAGTCTAAGTGGGGCCTACTTCAGTTGATATAGTTGATTATATTATAGGGGCACATCAATGTAATCAAAGGGGTGACTTTAATACCTACATCTGTGTGACCTAAATATAAAGAATACCATAGCTAGGAAGGGTCTCACTATTATGGGATCATTATTAATATAACAGATTTTAAGAGGAGTCTGAGTGGGACCCACTCCAGTTGGCAAGATCGACTATATTTTATGGGGATATATTGATGTGTCAAAGGGGTAACTTTAACACCCGTAACTGTATGGCCAAAATAGAAAGAGTTCCAAAGCTAGGAGGGATCCCACTATTGTGGGATCCTTAGTTATATTGTGGATTACGAGCGTAGTCCAAGAGGGGATTACTACAGTTAACAAGGTCGTCTACATTATAGAGGGGTACATCTTTGTGTCAAAGGAGTGACTTTAATTCCCACATCTGTGTGGCCAAAATATAAAGAGTCCTATATATAGAAAAGATCCCACTATTATAGAATCTTTATTCTTGTGGTAGGTTACAAGAAAAGTCCAAGTGGTGCCCACTCTAGTTAACAAGTTAGACTATATTATAAGGGGATACATCTTTGTGTTAAATAGGTGACTTTAACACCCATATATGTATGGCCAAATATAAAGACACCCATAGCTATGAGGGATCCCACTATTATGGGATCGTTATTCATATAGTTGTGGGGGAAAATCTTCGTGCCGACCCGAAGACTTCTCCTCACCAGTCAATTGAAGTTTTGAGTCGAAGATCGTTGTTCGATTTGTCGATTGGAGTTGGAACTCTCAATATGCAAGTAGAGAAAGTTGGACACGAGAGATGTGATCTCGGAGTTCAGCCGAAGCCTACGTCTCCGTGCTATAGGGAGCAACCCGAATTCACTAACACTTGTATCGAAGTGATCTCGACAGGCCGAGTATCATTGAAACCACTCTGATCTCTTCAAAGAAGAGAAGAAGATCAAAGAGAGGTGGAAGAGGGAAAGCTGAGAAATTCCAGAGCTCTGGGTTCTGAAAATCAGATCTCAGAAGTGGAAATCAGATTTTTTCGGATCCATTTACATTCGAAGGTTCTGCTATTTATAGAATTCCTGGGGAGGAATTCCGGGGTAAATGGCGGTTTCTGCTATCGTATCTGGGGATCCTCCAGGTAAAGCTGGTGGGCCCCACTGCCGTCTCCTGGGGGATCCCACAGGCTCTAGGGGGATTCCACAGGCTCCTGGGCCCACCAAGCAGGGCCGGTGGGCCCTGTTGTAGTTTCCGGGGTCCACCAGGCAGGGCCGATGGGTCCCGTTTTGTGGTCTTTGGGGGGCCCACCAGGCAGGGCCGGTGGGTCCCGTTGTTTGTAGATTTCTTGCCAAAATTTGCACCCACAGTTACCCCCTCCAAGTTAGCTAAGAGGCCGCTTTGGCTGGCTTGGATTCATGGTGCAAGGTTAATGACCCCTGTTACACATGTAGAGGAGCTTTTTATCGAGTATTAGTGTTTTTTGAAAATAAGATTTTCATCGGTCAACTTCTGACTGATCGGTCAAAATTGACCGATCGGTCAAAATTGACCGATCGGTCAAGTTTGACCGATTGGTTGAATTTGACCGATCGGTCAAGTTTGACCGATCAGTTAAATTCAACCAGTAGAGTTTGGAGTGATCGGTCAGGAAACACAGTTTTCTGACCGATCCAGTAGAAATTCGACCGATCGGTTGAATTTGACCGATCGGTCAAGTTTGACTGATCGGTTAATTTCAACCGGTCGAGTTTGGAGTGATCGGTCAGGAAACACAGTTTTCTGACCGATCCAGTAGAAATTCGACCGATCGGTTGAATTTGATCGATCGGTCAAGTTTGATCGATCGGTTAATTTCAACCGGTCGAGTTTGGAGTGATCGGTCAGGAAATATAGTTTTCTGACCGATCCTGTAGAAATTCGACCGATCGGTTGATTTTGACCGATCGGTCAAGTTTGACCGATCGGTTAAATTCAACCGGTCGAGTTTGGAGTGATCAGTCAGGAAATACAGTTTTCTGACCGATCCAGTATAAATTCGATCGATCGGTTGATTTTGACCGATCGGTCAAGTTTCACCGATCGGTTAAATTCAACCGGTCGAGTTTGGTGGGATCGGGCAAAAAATCAAGTTTTTTGCCTGATCTAGTAGAAAATTGACCGATCGGATGAATTTGACCGATCGGTTAAATTCAACCGGTCAAGGTTGGCGGGATCGGGCAAAAAGCTAAGTTTTTTGCCTGATCCAGTAGAAAATCGACCGATCGGATGAATTTGACCGATCGGTCAAGTTTGACCGATCGGTTAATTTCAACCGGTCAAGGTTGGCGGGATCGGGCAAAAAGCCAAGTTTTTTGCCTGATCCAGTAGAAAATCGACCGATTGGATGAATTTGACTGATCGGTCAAGTTTGACCGATCGGTTAAATTCAACCGGTCAAGGTTGGCGGGATCGGGCAAAAAGCCAAGTTTTATGCCTGATTTAGTAGAAAATCGACCGATCGGATGAATTTGACCGATCGGTCAAGTTCGACCGATCGGTTAAATTCAACCGGTCAAGGTTAAGTTTCGAACCTACCCATTCGAGGCGACAGTTTAGCCTGTTCTTCTTTGTGATCTTCGGGCAGAGTTTTGAGCATTGATGGAGTTTGATTCTTTCTGTTTCGAATCTTTGGTTTGTCTGAATGGGGATTTTTGAACCGGCGGTCCGGTTCACTTGGACCGGTGGTTCGCTTGGACCGGTGGCTCACTTGGACCGGCGGTCTGACGCTTCGTCTGGTCCGACGATTCACCTGGTTTTGCGCTTGCTACGGATAGATGCCACGTGTACCTGCAAAAACACACGATTTGATATGGTGATGACACGTGTCGTCTCGATTTGTGCGCCAAATTCCCTCAGGGTATATAAGCTTCTCTGGCTGTCATTTTCGCCTCACGCTTTCAGAAATTTTTCGAAGTCCAGAACTTTTGCTCCCAATCTCCCGTTCTCTGTTTCTTTTCGATCGGTCAAATGGCGTCTTCTGGCAGTTTGAAGAAGAACGCAGTTCCTTCCAAGAGGAAGGGGAAGGAGATTGCTGAAGAATCATCCCCCCCAAAGGTCGCGGCAAGGGCAAGGCAGTGCTAGTGGAGTTGGGTCAACTTGGCAAAAGACACACTGGAGTTGGGTTCGCTTCTGCTCTATCAAGGTTGGAGCATGTTCTGAAGGCGAAGTTCGTCTTGGGCCCTCTGATATCTCTGGCGGAGGAGCCTGCTTACGTCTACAACACAGGTGGGCAGCTTACTGACTCGAAAAGGGCAAAGTGGCAGAAGCTGCTGGCTTGCTTCACAGAGGGGAAGAACCGGCCGTCACTGTCAGGGGTTCTATCTGGTTTTGGCATCGACAAACAGACAGTATTTTTGAACGTTGCCAGCATGGAGCAGGTGATGGGGACAGTGGTCTCCGTGGGCCAACTGAACTGCGGACTTCGTCTTCCGCTGCTGCCGTTTGCCGCGAGGCTGCTAAGTACCTCCGGCCTTTGCCTAGGACAGCTCACCGGCAATGCATGGAGGATAATCTACGCCTTCTGCCGCGTAGAGTTCGATTTCCAGAAGGAGCTAAGGGAGTGCTACTCCAGCCTCCCAGACGACGAAGAGGCCCGAATTGAATTGGGCTACTTTTTCTATCACTACCGATGGGCTTCGAGGAAAGACATCCCCTTCTTCAACCTGATAGGGGTTTCTGCTCTACGCCCCCTCACCGACACGGTTGCTTCCGACAAACTATACACTGAGTGGCCGCTCTCAGTTGCTGGCGCTTGGACTCCACTCTCAGTGCCAGAGACTCCTCGCGCTGACGTGAACAAGGAGATCAAGATGTACTATGCAGGAGGAGAGCTGGCTTGGCCTTCGGAGAGGGTTGAGGCCATCGACAACCTGTTCCTGGAGTTGACTTGCGGTACCAGATCATGGAAGCAGTTTTTGAACTGCCCAGTCAGGTATGGTAATGCCAATCTCCTTCACCGATCGCAGACCAGATATGAAGACAACGAGGTCTTGTACTCAGACTACAAGGAGGATCCTCAGTCTGGCAAGATTATCAGAAAGATTAGAATCGAGAAGAAGGCCTACGGTGCGAGACGTCGATTGCCCACTACTGAGGAGAAGTTGGTGATACAGTGGGGCCCAACGAAGAAGAAGAGGAAAATCCTCATCAAGCAGAAGGAAGATAAGGACAAAGAAAAGGAGGAGGAAGATGAAGAAGAAGAAGAAGAAGAAAAGAAGAAGGAAGACGAGGAGGAAGAAGAAGACACTGAAAATGGCAGCAACGGCAACGGCGGCAACGACGATGATAAGGAAGATGGGGGTGGTGAGGATGATCTTCCTCCCACCCCCACTGGTGGAGATGGTGGAAATGGGGGTGGTGAGGAAGAAATTCCTCCCACCCCCACTGGTGGTGATCAAGGACAGGGGGGTGGTGGGGATGAACTTCCTCCCACCCCCACTGGTGGTGCAGAAGAAGAAGAAGATTCTCTGCCTATCCCCATCGATGAGGCTAAGGCCCGTCGCATGGAGGGGGTCATGGATGCGGAGGGCGACGGCCACAAGGTGGTTCCCGCCTACCACTTCGAGGAGTTGAAGAAGCGCCCGATGCGCTTGAAGATCAAGTTCTCGGGGAGTGGTGGGGTTGGAAGCAACCCCACACCCCTCGATCACATCCCTCCCGAAGTTCCTCGTATCGAAGGAGCAACTACGAGTGGGGGTTTGGAGGTTGAGCAACCTCTACCCCCCTCGCGCTCTTTGGCTGAGAAGGTGGCTGCTCTCATGGCGGGGCTCGATCAGCCATGCGGGCAGCAAGAGGAAGGGGGTGTCTCACCTCCCCAGGGTGCTCCTTCTCCTATTCACTTAGAGAGGGAGAGCCGTGTGGGCGATGGGGCTCCCCAACCCCAGCCAGAGCCAACCCCCACTAAGGAGAAGTTGACCCCTCGGGGTAAGAGCTCTGACCGTGGGAAGGGAAAGGCTCCTCGAGTCGATGTCTCAGGTATCTGTACTAATTTTACCTTGATTGCCTTGCCTTCGAAGTTTGAATTTATTCTAACTCTTTGAACTTTTGTGTTGATTGTAGGTACGCCTGCTGGCTCGACTCAGAAAATAAAGAACTTTGGTGAGGTTGACATCAACCACCCAACTGCTGTGATCCGGAAGCTCTGCAACCTCCCGGAGGCTACTCTGGATGAAGCCTTCGACAGGCTTGAAGTAGTGGTATGTGCATCTGCTTGATCGATCGTTGGAGTTGTATCTTCAAAATAATTCTAACTCTTTTGTCTCTTTGTAGAACTCAGCAGTTTTGAAATTTGCGAGCAAGCTCTTTAGGAAGGCAGGAGAAAGGGAAGCTTCATCTGAAGTATCCCGTTTGACTACTGAATTGAAGGCTGCAAACGAAGAGAGAGATAAGCTGAGGGAACTTCTCTTCTCCAAGAAGGAGGCTTTGAAAGCCAAGATCGAGGCTCTTCGCAAGGAGAAGCTCGAAAGCAAGGGCTGGCAGAACGGCTACGATGCCCGGGGTCACGAGCTCGAGGAGTTGAAGAATCGATTTTTCAAGATCGAGAACTTATCCTTCGATCGCGTGACTCGAATAAAGGAGTTGGAAGCTGAACTTGCTGTAAGAGATGCCGCTCTTGCTGCTAAGGAGACAGCCTCAGCTGCCAAGGAGGAGGCCCTCAATAAGGAGCTGGAGCATATGCGTGCTGAATGCACGAGTTACAGGGAGACGGCTGAGAAGGCGGTGGAAGCACTCAGGGTCCACGCTAGCAGCGTCCGATCTTCTAAGGCTTCAGTGGCGAGCAAAGCTCGTGGTGGATCCGAAGGAGAGAAGTCACGCGCGTCAGGTGTGGCCAAACCTTGATGTATTCTATCTTCTTTTTTGCTTGTTATACCTGTAAACTCTTCACACAAGAGCTCACTCTTTGTATTTTATCCTTTTTGATAATGAAGATATCTTTTTGGTTGTTCGAAATTGAATGTCTCTGGTATTTGAATCCTTTGAATGTTGAGTTCTGGAATGTTATTGGAATGATTGAATATTCATACACTTGAAAATAAGGGGTCGAGTCGTAACTCAATCACCCGAACTTGTTAAGTAACTCGAAAATTGAAAGTTGTTGCAACGCAACTTGAAATTGTTAACATTTATATGTGAGGGGTTGAGTCGCAACTCAAGCACCCAAACCTGTTAGACGATATTTGAATTTGAAATTGAAGGTCATTGGAATTTGAAATTGAAAGTCATTTAACAATTGTAAGTAAGGGTTAGTGTCGCAACACAAAGCTCCTAAACCTGTTAAATAGACGTAGTAATTTGAAGGTTGTGTTGTAGCACAACCCGAAACTGTTTACCATTTGCCTGTAAGGGGTTGAGTCGCAACTCAAATACCCAAACTTGTTAAATAACCTGGTAATTTGAATGTAGACGATTTGAAACTGCTTCAGAATTTGAATTGAAAAGCTGAACATTTGCACACTTGAACATTTGAAAGAGAACTTTATTCATCATGGTATTTACATCATGGATAGAACAATTTGAGGTGCCTAGCATTTCAAGCCCGTGGCAGTCTTTCTCCTTCTGGTGAAATCAGTCGGTAAGACCCTTTGCCTCCTACTGATTCCACAATGTAGGGTCCTTCCCAGTTGGGAGCTAGTTTCCCGCTGCTGTGCTCCTTCGTGTTGTAGAAGACTGCTCTGAGGACCAGACTGCCAATTGGGAATTACCGTTTGTAGACTTTTAGATCGTAGACTTGCTTGATCTTTTGTTGATACTTGGCTACACGAAGGGATGCTTGATCTCTTAATTCTTCAGAGAAATCCAGATCATCGATGCGAAGCTCTTCATTGATCCCTTCTTCAACTGCCCTGGTCTTCAAAGTCTTTGATATATTCTCTATCGGGAGTACTGCTTCCGATCCATATGTCAGACGGAAAGGTGAGAACCCTGTTGATCTTCTCGGAGTTGTGCGATATCCCCAAAGAACTTCAGGTAGGACTTGTTCCCACAATCCTTTTTTGTTGTTGAGTTTCTTCTTGAGTCTACCAAGAATAGCTCTATTGGAGGCTTCAGCTTGACCATTGCATTGAGGATATCTTGGAGTTGAATAAAAGAGTTTGATTCTATTGTTTAGGCAGAATTTTCGGAATTTGTCGGAGTCAAATTGAGCTCCATTGTCAGCAACTAGAACTTGCGGTGTACCAAACATTGAGAAGATGTTGTGCCGAATAAATTTGATCACTTCATCATCGGTCTCTCGAAAGAGTGGCACAGCTTCAACCCATTTGGTGAAGTAATCTGTTGCCAGCAGTAGATACTTCTTCTTGCTCAGGGTTGGAGGAAAGGGACCCAAGAAGTCCAACCCCCATTGATGGAAAGGCCACGGACTTGATAATTGGTGAAGCTTATCTGCAGGGAGATGGATAGCTCGAGCGTGTCGTTGGCATGGCTCGCATCTTTGAACGAGTTGGTGAGCATCCCTTGCCATTGTTGGCCAGTAGTAACTTTGTAATTTTGTCTTGGCTTCAAGTGATCTTCCTCTTGAATGGTTCCCGCAGGCTCTAGAGTGGATATCAATCAGGATTGCCTTTGCTTGTTCAGGGCCAATGCATTTGAGGAACACCCCATTGTGAGATTTGAAGTATAGATCTTCTCCTTGAATAGTATAGCATGGAAGCTTTCTTTGAAGTTTTCGGGCTTGAGTTGGATCTTCTGGCATTTTGCCATTTTTGAAGAAGTCCAAAATTGACCGTCTCCAATCCCCAAGCTCACTTGTAGTAGTGAGGTTCAATGTCAGTTGATCTCCACCCCCAGATCTTTTTGTAGTAGCAAGGATCTGTTGTTCAGGGGTAGTCTTGGGCACTTCTTGATAATTGATTTGTATTTGTCTTCCTCCGAGTGAGTCTCCAAGAACTGAGGCAGCATTGGCTAAGGCATCTGCTTCTCGATTCTCTGCTCTTGGGATTTGAACGAATTCAGTATTAGTAAAACGTTGTTGAAGACGTCGTACTAAGGCCAAGTAGAGTTGTATTCTCTCTTCACGAGCTGTGTATTCTCTATTGATTTGCCTTATGATCAGTTGGGAATCGCTGTAGACGATGATTCGATCTACCCCCAAGGATTCAGCCATTTCGAGTCCGGAAATGAGTGCTTTGTATTCGGCTTCGTTGTTGGTGGCATTGAACCCGAGGAGAGTGGCCTTCTGGAGATGATCAAGTTCGAGGGATACCAAGACTATCTCAGTTCCCGAACCGATAGCACTTGAAGCTCCATCAGTATAAAGCTTCCACGGAGGAGTTGTGGCAATAGCCTCGAGGCTTGGATTGGTTGCAAGATTGATCGGAGGATCAGCTTCATCTTCTAAGCGCATGTCGACATCTTCTTCCCAAGTGATGGGGTTTTCAACCGGAAAGTCAGCTAGAAAATCAGCAATGGCCTGACCTTTGATAGAAGTGCGAGATTCGAATTGAATCCCCAGAGCGCTCATTTCGATCACCCACTTGGTCATTCGACCAGCTCGACCAGCTTTGTCAACGATATCTTTGAGTGGGTGTTCTGAAATGACAGTGATCTGATGAGAGACAAAGTATGGTTGGAGGCGACGTGATGCAGTGAGCAAGGCCAGAATGACCTTCTCAGTTTTTGAATAATGAGTCTCAGCCGGAAGAAGAGTATGGCTGATGTAGTAGACTGGATGCTCGATGCCTTCTCTTCTGCTAACTAGGACCGCACTGATTGCTTGATCGGTGACAGCGAGGTAGAGACCTAGATCTTCTTTTGGAAGTGGAGCCATCAGGATAGGGGCTTGCACCAGATATTTCTTGATTTCTTGGAAAGCTTCTTCGCAAATTGGACCCCATCCAGATGTATCCGCCTTTCGTAGCTTATCGAAAAGTGGTTTGTATTTGTCAGAAGATTTCGAGATGAACCGATTGAGGGCTGCCAACCTTCCAGTGAGGCGTTGAACTTCCTTTTGATTCGTAGGTGATGGCATGTCAAGGATAGCTCGAATTTGGTCGGGGTTGGCTTTAATGCCCCTCCTGGTCACAAGATGACCCAGGAATTTGCCCGATTGAACTCCGAAAGCGCACTTGGCTGGATTGAGTTTCATATGATACTTCCGAAGGACTTAAAAGGTTTCCGCCAGATCGGATAAATGTTTTCCTCGAGTGGAGCTCTTTGTGAGGAGATCGTCGATATAGACTTCGACGTTGCGACCGATCTGATCTTCGAACATCTTTGTGACTAACCTTTGATAGGTAGAGCCAACATTTTTGAGACCGAATGGCATTACATTGTAACAGTAGAGACCTCTGCTAGTCACAAAGCATGTCTTCTCTTGATCATCAGGGTGAAGCAGAATTTGATTGTACCCAGAGTATCTATCCATGAAGGATAACAACTCGTGGCCAGCAGTGGCGTCGACGAGTCTGTCTATTCTTGGCATGGGGAATGGATCTTTGGGACAAGCTTTGTTGAGGTTGGTGAAGTCGATGCACACTCTGACCTTCCCGTTCTTCTTTGGGACAGCAACTATATTAGAGATCCAAGTAGGGTACTCTACTTCACGGATGAAGCCTACTGCGAGTAGCTTGCTGATCTCTTCTTGAACGGCAATTTGTAGTTCTGGTCGGATTGTGCGTGGCTTTTGCTTGACGGGTTTTACCTCTTCTTTGATTGCTAGACGATGGCAAGCGTCATCTGGATTGATCCCAGGCATATCTTCGAAGCACCATGCAAAGACGTCGATGTTGGACCGAAGGAAGGATACCATGTCTCGCGCTTCTGCGTCGCTGAGACCGGTACCGATAAATATTTATCGAGAGAGATTTCCACTGCCGATATTGATAGGGATGATTTCTTCAATTGAAGGTGAGGCTTCCCATTCGATTGGTGGAGGCTCGATCAGTGGAATCTCCTTTAATTGCTATTTGGAAGAGGGACCAGCTTCGTCTCACGGCCGCTTTGGAGGAGCAGTATTGATCTTACGATCTGTTTTAGCTGCAGCAGCCTCACAAGACCTCCCAACTTGCTGATCGCCTCGAATACAGACAATGCCTTCTCCCGTTGCAAATTTGAGAAGTTGATGGTAAGAAGAGGAGATGGCATTAATCTGATGAAGGAATGGTCGTCCGAGAATGGCGTTGTAGCTGGACATTCCTTCGACAATCGCAAACCTAACCGAGACTCGAGTCTCTTGGCTAAGATCGAGAGTGAACCTTGATTCGCCCACCGTAATGCTTTGTTCGCCGTTGAAGCCAGTGATCATAGTCGGGACGACGTCGAGGCTTGAGTATCTATGTCCCAGACGTTTGAAACAATATGAGAACATAATATCGATGGAGCTCCCGGTGTCGATGAGGATTCGATTGA
The DNA here is from genome assembly GCA_947650365.1 of Chamaelirium japonicum. NCBI lineage: Eukaryota > Viridiplantae > Streptophyta > Magnoliopsida > Liliales > Melanthiaceae > Chamaelirium > Chamaelirium japonicum. The sequence continues at coordinate 33,800,969 of OX393550.1, read as the reverse complement.
CGGTGCTTCCGTCGATGAGGAGTTTCAAGACCAGGGGGTCTCGATGGGGAGTATGAACTCCTTGAAGATCAGAGTCGTTGAAAACAATGGATGGCCAAGCCAAACCTTCGATAGGCTTTTCGATCCAGGTATCCTCCTTGTTCGCAGCAGAACGAACATGGACGATGCGTCGAACTTGCTGATCCACTTCCTTCCCGGTCAAGGTTTGATTGTGCAATGTTCTATGAATACCAAAGATGTTGCCATTCACAGAGATAGGTTGCCGGTTGGAGGAGATTTGATGGACCCAACATGCTTCTTTCCCCTTTGCAGAGGTTCGACGTTGATCTTGTCCGCCCTTGACGTACTCTTGAAGGTGGCCTTCTCGCAATAAGTCTTCGAGATGAAATTTCAGCCGATAGCACCGATCGGTGGAATGGCCGTGACTTTGGTGGAATTTGCAGTAGACCGTTTTATCAGCCGTGAATTTAGTGTTTGGCTAAAGCGGATTGGGCCTTCGAAGGAATTCTTCGTGTTGAATGCGGTCGAGGATCTGTTCGACCGGTAAATTCCACTCGGTGAAAGTGGTCTTAGTCGGAGATCGTCTTCCATCGTTCTTTGATCTCTTATTGGCAGGGGGGGCTGCTGCCTCAGCGTTGTGAGCTTTGGCAGCATACTTCGGAGCCTCTCTCTCCGCAGGCTTTCGCTTTGACTCTCACCCCTTTCGGGCCACTTGATCATCTTCAACCTCAATCTCTCTCTGAATTCGATCAAACATTGAACCCAGGGAAGGAGGGGGATTGCGAATGAAGTCGTTGTAGATGTGTAGATCGAAGTGGAGGGCGTTCTGGAAAGCCAACATGATGGCTTCATCATCCAGATGTCTTCCAGAGAGGGCAGCATGCTCGTTGCGAAATCTCCTTGTGAAACTGCGGAGAGTCTCGTCAGCAACCATCCTTAGCCGATAGAGGGAGTCGAGCTTCTTTTCTGGCTTCAGATTGAGTTGATAATGCTGCACGAAGAGGTTAGCCAAAACACCGAACTGGGTGATGGACCCAGCTCGGAGATTATGATACCAATCGAGTGATGGCTCATCGAGACTACCGGTGAAAGTGCGATAAAACACGTTGTTCTCTTCTTCGTGCAGTGTCAAGGCTTGCTTGAAGGCAAGTATATGGAGAGTCGAATCTCCTTTGACGCAGTTGAATTTGGGGAGGATAGGAGTTCTCCATCCCCTTGGAAATGTTGACTCGAAGAGGCTTCGATGGAGAGGTCCGGCAGAGGAATACCCGTCCCTACGACCGTGTCCTCGACCTAGATGTGGGTCAAGAGGCAAGATCACAAGGTCTTGCTCAGGCATTGAAGTATTTGCCGGTTGAAGTCGGTGTCGAAGGTCCGATCCAAGTCCACGTTGAAGTGGAATGGAAGGGGAGACTCTACTCTTTGTGGGAGCACCCTTCATCTGGTGTCTTCTTGGTATATCGGGCTTTGAAGGAGCCTTCCTATCGCAGTTGCGACCAGAAGAGGATTGGGAGGACTCGTCGTCGAGGCGATCCAAAACACTCTGCTTCCATGGGGCAGTAGAGGGAGTTGGGTCGCGTCAAATTCTCTCGAGGGCAGCAGTGCCCATTGACCTCCGTTGCTCGGAGTGGATTGATGGTCGTGGAAGTTCAACCCTCTCATTAGTAGAGGGGATGTGAAGAGCAATTCCAGCCTCGGAGGCTGCCTTCTTGAGGGCGTCCCTCTCTGCGATGAGGGCGGCATTTTGTTTTGCAAATTGAAGCAATTGGAAGTCGACCGCAGAGATTTGATAGGTCGATGGAGGGTCTTCAGCAGGAGGAGGAGCAGTCTGCCCGATCGACTGTCGTGCGGGCTGGGCGATCGGTCGATCGACAGATCTCCCGCTCCCTGAGCGAACCCCCATCTCGGGGACAGCAAGGGGCTGTCCAAAGTTGAGCCTTTGACTCATTGAACGAGTCTCAAGACGAGCTTGTTGTTGAGTGTTACTTCCTTCTGGTTGACCCTGATGTTTCGTTCTCGCCATTTAATAGAGAGCGAAGGGTACAACGAGAATGCTGATGTCCGAACAGTTGTTTGATCAACCGAAGGGGCGAGGAAGTTTGGCTATCAAGATCGGTTGTATGCTCAACCAATCTAGTAGTAGTAGAGAGAGCTTGACTTTTCGTTCGAATCCCACAGACGACGCCAAACTGTGGGGGAAAATCTTCGTGCCGACCCGAAGACTTCTCCTTACCAGTCAATTGAAGTTTTGAGTCGAAGATCGTTGTTCGATCTGTTGATTGGAGTTGGAACTCTCAATATGCAAGCAGAGAAAGTTGGACACGAGAGATGTGATCTCGGAGTTCAGCCGAAGCCTACGTCTCCGTGCTATAGGGAGCAACCCGAATTCACTAACACTTGTATCGAAGTGATCTCGACAAGCCGAGGATCACTGAAACCACTCTGATCTCTTCAAAGAAGAGAAGAAGATCAAAGAGAGGTGGAAGAGGGAAAGCTGAGAAATTCCAGAGCTCTGGGTTCTGAAAATCAGATCTCAGAAGTGGAAATCAGATTTTTTTCGGATCCATTTACATTCGAAGGTTCTGCTATTTATAGAATTCCTGGGGAGGAATTCCGGGGTAAATGGCGGTTTCTGCTGTCGTATCTGGGGATCCTCCAGGTAAAGCTGGTGGGCCCCACTGCCGTCTCCTGGGGGATCCCACAGGCTCTAAGGGGATTCCACAGGCTCTTGGGCCCACCAGGCAGGGCCGGTGGGCCCCGTTGTAGTTTCCGGGGGTCCACCAGGTAGGGCCGGTGGGTCCCGTTTTGTGGTCTTTGGGGGGCCCACCAGGCAGGGCCGGTGGGTCCCGTTGTTTGCAGATTTCTTGCCAAAATTTGCACCCACAATAGTTGATTACGATAGAAGTCCAAGTAGGGCCTACTCCAATTGAAAAAGTCGATAATATTATAAAGGGGTATAATTATGTATCAAATGAGAGATTTTAACACTCGCATCTGTGTGTCCAAAATATAAATAGTCCTATAGCTAGGAAGGGTCCTATAATTTTAGGATCCTTATTTATATAGTAGATTACGAGAGGAGTCCAACTGAGTTCCATTCAAGTTGAGAAGGTTGATTATATTGTAGGAGATACATCTATTTATCGAAGGGGTGAATTTAACACATGTATTTGTGTAGCAAAAATATAAAGTATCCCATAACTAGGAGGGGTCCTAGATATTTAAGATCTTTATTTATGTATTTGATTACAAGAGCAGTCCGAGTAAGGCTCAATCTAGTATACAAAATGACTACATTATAGATGGGTGCATCAATGTGTTTAAGGGGTAACTTTAATATTTATATATATATATATATATATATATATATATATATATATATATATATATATATATATATATATATATATATATATATATATATATATATAAAATATAAAGAATCCCATAGCCAGGAAGGGTGCTGTTATTATTGGATCCTTGTTCTTGTAGTAAATTACGAGAGGAGTCCAAGTGGGGCCCTCCAAGTTGACTAGGTCGACAATATTATAGAGGGTATATCAATATTTCAATGGGGTGACTTTAACACATATACCTGTATGGACAAAATATAAATAGTCCTATTTCGAGGATTGATCCCACTATTATGGGATTCTTATTCATGTAGTAGATTATGAGAGAATTGTAGATAGGGCACACTACAGTTGACAAGATCGACTTAATTATATAGAGGTACATCTATGTGTTAAAAGGGTGACTTTAACACCCGTATATGTGTGGCCAAAATATAAAGAGTCCGATAGCTAGGTGGGGTCCTGCTATTATGGAATCCTTATTCTTGTTGTAGATTACGGGAGAAGTCCAAATAAAGCCCTTCCAGTTGACAAGGTCGACTACGTTATAGCTAAGTATATCAATATATCGAAGGGGTGACTTTAGCACCTGTATCTATATGGATAAATTATAAAGAATCCCATAGTTAGGAGGGGTCCTATTACTGTGGAATTCTTATTCACATAGTAGTTTATGAGAGGAGTCCAAGTGGGTCCCACTCTAGTTAATAAAGTTGACTATATTATAGAGGGGTACTCCTATATATCAAAGGGGTGATTTTACACCAGCATCTGTGTAGCTAAAATATAAAGACTCCCATAGCTAAGATGGGTCCCACTATTATTGAATACTTATTCATGTTGTAGAATACGAGAGGTATCCAAGTGGTGCCCACTCAAGTTAACAAGGTCAACAACATTGTCATGTGGTATATCTATGTGTCAAAGGGGTGACTTTAACGCTCGCATCTATGTGACAAAAATATAAATAATCCCATAGCGGGATGGGGTCCTACTATTGTGAAATCCACATTCATATAGTGGATTTCGAGAGGTGTTTAAGTGAGGCCCACTCTAGTTGACAAAGTAGACTATATTATAGGGTGTATATCTATGTGTCAAGGGTTGAACTTTAGCACCCGCATCTGTATGACAAAAATATAAAGAGTCCCATAGTTAGGAGGGGTCCCTTTATTATGGGATCGTTATCCATGTATTAGATTTCAAGAGAAGTCCAAGTGGGGCCCATGCAAGTGGACAAGGTTGACTAAGTTATAGGGGGTATATCTATATTCCAAAAGGGTGACTTTAACACCTGTATCTGTATGACTAAAATATAAAGAGTTCAAAAGCAAAAAGGGATCCTACTATTGTGGGATACTTTTTTATATAATAGATTATAAAAGGAGTCCAAGAAAGGCCAACTCTTGTTGACCAGGGTGACTATATTACAAGGGGATACATCTATGTGTAAAAATGGTGTCTTTAACACCCGCATCTGTGTGGGTAAAATATAATGAGTCACATAGCTAGTAGGGGTCCCACTTTTGTGGATTCATTATTCTTGTTATATATTACGAGAGAAGTCTAAGTGGAACCCACTCTAGTTGACAAGGTCGACTACATTATAGGGGGTAAATCTATGTGTTAAAGGAGTGACTTTAATACCCGTATCTCTATAGCCAAAATACAGAATTCCATAGCTAGGAGGTTTCCTACCATTATGGGATACTTATTCATATAGTACATAACGAAAGGCATCCAAGTGAGGACTACTCAAGTTGACAAAGTATATAATATTATAGAGGAGTACATTAATATATTAAAGAAGTAACTTTAACATCCATATCTGTGTGGCCAAAATATAAAAAGTCTCATTGGTTGGAGGGGTCATACTATTACGGGATCCTTATAAAAATAGTAGATTATGAAAGGAATCCAAGTGTGGCCCACTCCAGTTGACATGGTCAACTATATTATAAGGAGGTATATCAATGTGTCAAAGGGGTGACTTTAACAGCTGTATCTTTATGGGTAAATTATAAAGAGTCATATAGTTAGAAGGGGTCCCTGTATTATGGGATCCTTGTTCATATAGTAGATTACGATAGGAGCCAAGTGAGGCCCACTCATGTTAATAAGGTCGACTATATTATAGTTGGTACATCTATATGTCGAAGGAGTGACTTTAACACTAGTATCCGTATGACCAAAATATAAAGAGTCCCATAATAAGAAGGATTCCAACTATTGTAGGATACTTATTTATGTAATAGATTATAAAAGAAGTCCTAGTAAGGCCCACTCCTATTGAAAAGGTCGACTATATTAAGGGAGGATACATTTATGTTGCAAAGGGGTGACTTTAATATGCATATATGTGTGGTCAAAATATAAATATTTAGGAGGGGTGGGTCCAACTATTGTGGGATGCTTATTCATGCATTAGCTTATGAAAGAATTCGAAGAGGGGCCCACTGCCATTGACAATGTTGGCTATATTATAGGGGTAATAAATTTATATCAAAGGGGTGACTTTAACATCCGTATCTGGGTGACCAAAATATAAAGAGTCCTATTGCTAGGAGGGGTCCCACTATTGTAGAATCTTTATTCTTGTTGTGGATTATGAGAGAATTCAAGTGGGGCCCACTCGAGTTGACAAAGTCGACTAGATTATAAGGGGTGAATATATATGTCAAAGGGGTGAATTTTAACCCCGTATCTTAGTGCACAAAAAATAAACACTCACATAACTCGGAGGGGTCCCATTATTATAGAATCTTTAGTCATGTAGTAGATTTCGAGAGGAGTCCAACTTGAGCCAATTCTAGTTTACAAAGTCGACTACATTATAGGGGGTATCTTTTTATGTCAAAGGGGTGACTTTAACACAGCTATTTGTGTGGTCAAAATAATCTAGGTCCTATATTATAGGTCCTATATGTCAAAAGGGTAACTTTAACACCCGCATATTTATGGCCAAAATATAAAAAGACCTAAAGCTAATGGGGGTCCCACTATTGTGGAATCCTTATTCATATAATCGATTTCGAGAGGAGTCCAAGAGGGCCTATAGGTGGTACATCAATATGTTAAAGGGGTGACTATAATACTCGTATCTATGTAGCCAAAATATATGGTCCAATTGCTATGGGGATTCTACTATAATAGAATCCTTATTCATATAGTAGATTACGAGAGAAGTCCAACTGGGGCCCACTCCAGTTAATAAGATGGACTATATTATAAGGGATACATCTATGTATTAATGGGGTGACTTTAATATCCATATCTATGTGGCCAAAATATAAAGAGTTCAATTGCTAGAAGGAGTCCTACTATTGTGGGATTCTTAATTATATAGCAGATTATGAGTGAAGTATAAGTTGAGATCCATTCTATTTGGCAAAGTCGATTTCATTATAGGGGGTAGTTTTATGTGTCAAAGGGGTGTTTTAACACCCATATATGTGTGGCGAAAATATAAAATATCTTATAGATAGGTGGGGCCTCACTGTTGTGGTATCCGTATTAATGTAATAAATTACGAGAGGAGTCCAAGTGGAGCCCCTCTAGTTGACAAAGTCGACTATATTATAGTTCGATATATCTATGTATCCAAGGAGTAATTTTAACGCCCATATCTGTGTTACCAAAATATACAGAGTCTCAGCTAGAAGATGTTCCACTATTGTGGTATTGCTATTCATTAAGTAGATTACGAAAGAAGTCCATATGGGCCCCCTCCAGTTATATTGGCCTATATATAGGTGGTCTGTTTTAGTTGATAAGGCCGACTACATTATTGGGATACATATATCTGTCAAAGGGGTGACTTTAATTCCCGTATCTATGTATCCCAAATATAAAGACTCTTATAGCTAGAAGGGGTCTCACTATTATAGGATTCTTATTCATACAGTAGATTATAAGAGAAGTCCAAGTGGGGCCCACAACAGTTGACAAGGTCGATTATATTAGTGGGGGTATATCTATTTGTTAAATGGGTGACTTTAACACCCGCATTTGTATTGCAAAAATATAAAAATTCCCAGAGCTAAGAGTGGTCCAACTATTATGGTATCCTTATTCATGAAATATATTACAAGAGGAGTCAAGGTAGGGCCTACTCTAGTTGACAAGATCGACTACATTATAGCAGGGTATATTTATATATTTAAGGGGTTCTTTTAACACCCATAATTATATGGCCAAAATATAAAGAGTCCCATAGCTATGAGTGATCCTACTATTGTGGGATCCTTATTCATATAGTAGATTACGAGAGGATTTCAAGTAGAGCCAACTCCAGTTGACAAGGTTGACTATATTATAGGGAGGTTTATCTTCTTATAAAATGGGTGACTTTAATCCCTGAATCTATGTGGCCAAATAATAATACGTCACATAGATAGGAGGAGTCCCACTATTGCGGGATCCTTATTCATATAGTAGATTACGAGAGGAGTCCAAGTGAGGCCCACTCCAGTTGACAAGATTGATTATATTATAGAGGAGTAAATCTATATGTTTAAAGGGTGACTTTAATACCCACATATATGTGACCAAAAATATAAAGTCATAATTAAAAGTGATCATACTATTTTGGAATCCATATACATGTAGTATATTTCTAGTGAATTACAACTAGGGCCCACTCCAATTGATAAGGTCGACTATATTATCGGGAGGTACATCCATATGTCAAAGGGGTGACTTTAACATCCACATCTGTGTAGCAAAAATATAAAGAGTCTCATAGCTAGGAGAAATACCACTATTATAGGATCGTTATTTATGGTATTGATTACGAGAGAAATCGAAGTGAGGCCCCTTCAGTTGACATGATTTACTATATTATAACAGAGTATGCTTATGTATCAAAGTGGTGACTTTAACACCCGTATCCGTGTGGCCAAGATATAAAGAATTATATTGATATGAGGGGTTCTACTTTTATGGGATCCTTATTCATGTAATAGATTATGAGATGAATCCAATTAGGGCCCATACTAGTTCACAAGGTCGACTATATTATATAAGGGTGTATCAATGTGTTAAAGGGGTGAATTTGACACCTGCATCTGTGTGGCCAAAATATAGACTCCTATCGTTAGGAGGGGTTCTACTATTATGGGATCCTTATTTATATAGTAAGATACGAGAGAAGTCCAAGTATGGCTCACTCCGATTGATAAGGTGGACTATTTATTATGGGATACATCTATGTGTCAAAGGGTGACATTAGCACCTATATCTTTGTGACGAAAATATAAAGAGTAACAAAGGTTGGAGGGGTCTGATTATTTTGGTATCCTTATTCATATAGTAAATTATGAGAGGTGTCAAAGTAGAGCCCACTCCTGTTGATAAAGTATACTATATTATACAGGGTACACCTATGTATCAAAAGGGTAACTTTAACACTTGTATCATTATGGCCAAAATATAAAAAGTCTCAGATCTAGGAGGAGTCCCTCTATTATGCGATCGTTATTCATGTATTAGATTTCGAGAAGAGTCCAAGTAGGGCTCACTTTAGTTGATAAGATCGACTACATTACAGCGGGTACATCTATGTGCCATAGGGGTGACTTTAACATCTGTATCTGTATGGCTATAATATAAAGAGTCTGAAATCTAAGAGGGATCTAACAATTGTGCGATCCTTTTTTATATAATATATTACGAGAGGAGTCAAAGAGGGGGGCATATCTATGTATAAAAAGGGTGACTTTAATACCCGCATCTGTGTGGCAAAAATATATAGTCTCATAGCTAGGAGGGGTCCCACTATTATGGAATCCTTATTCTTGTTGTAAATTATGAGAGAAGTCAAAGTGGAGCCACACTAGTTGACAAAGTTGACTATATTATAAGGGGATATATCTTTGTATTAAAGTGGTGAATTAAATGCCCGTATCTCTGTAGCCAAAATATAAAAACACCCATAACTAGGAGGGGTCCCATTCTTATGGGATATTTAATCTTGTAGTGGAATACAAAAAGGATTTCAAGTTGGGCGTACTTAAGTTGACAAAGTCGATAATATAATAAAGGAGTACATTATGTGTTAAAGGAGTGACTTTAACACCCGCATCTGTGTGGCCAAAATATAAAGAGTTGTATGGGTTGGAGGGGTCCCATTTCTGTAGGATCCTTATAAATATAGTAGATTATAAGAGGAGTCCAAGTGGGGACCACTCAAATTGACATAGTCAACTTTATTATAGGGGGTATATCTATGTGTCAAATGGGGGCCTTTAATAGTCACATCTGTATGGAAAAAATATAAAAAGTCCATAGCTAGAAGGGTTCTCTTTATTGTGGTATCCTTATTATTATAGTTGATTATGAATAGAGTCCAAGTAGGGCCTACACAAGTTGACAAGGTTGACTACGTTATAGTGTGTACATCTATATATCGAAGGGATAACTTTCACACCCACATCTATGTGGCCAAAATATAAAAAGTCTTATAGCTATGAGAGGTCCCATTATTATAAAATTCTTATTCTTGTTATGGATTACGAGAGATGTTCAAGTGGGGCTTACTCGAGTTGACATGGTCGAATACATTATAGGGGGTATATCTATATATCAAAGGGGTGACTTTAATACCCTTATGTTAGTACACAAAATATAAATAGTTCCATAACTAGGAGGGGTCCTACTATAATGCGATCCTTATTCATGTAGTAGATTATAGAGGACTCCAAGTGGGGCCCACTCTAGTTGACAAGGTCGACTACATTATTAGGGGGATATATATATATATATATATATATATATATATATATATATATATATATATATATATATATATATATATATATATATATATATATATATATATATATATATATATATATATATATATATATATATATATATATATATATATATATATCAAATGAGTTACTTTCACACCCGTATCTTTGTTGACAAAATATAAAGAGTCTCATAACTAGAAGGGTCCCACTATTGTGGAATCCTTATTAATATAGAAAATTACTAGAAGAGTCTAGCTGGGTCACACTCTAGTTGACTACATTATTAGGGGTACATCATGTATCAATATAGTAACTTTAATACCCATATCTATGTAGCTAAAATATAAAGAGTCCCATTTCTAGGATGGGTCCCACTATTATGGAATCCTTATTCAAATTATAGATTATGAGAGGATCTAAATAGGGGCTACCGAGTTACTAAGGTCGACTTTATTATAATGGGTACACTATATATCAAGGGGTGACTTTAACACCCACATCTATCTGGCTAAAATATAAAAAGTTTCATAGCTAGGAGCGATCCTACTATTATAGAATACTTATTCTGTCATAGATTACGAGAGAAGTCCAAGTGTGGCTCACACTGCTAACATGGTCGACTACATTAGAAGGGGGTACATCTATATGTCAAATAGGTGACTTTAACACCCGTATCTTTATGATCAAAATATAAAGAATCTCATTGTTAGGAGGGGTCCCACTATTATTATTATTTTTTTTTTTTTTTGACATCGGCGGGTGTCCCGAAACCTTTCGGGCAATGGCCCACTTCAGGCTTGGACTAATCCCTCCGGGAGTGAAGCCCGACCCACTCGGCAATTCCCACTTCACTCCTGGGTAAATCGAGGGGAGGAATAGTTGAACCCACAACCTCATCACCAAAGCATCAGTTGCTTTGCCAACTCTCCAATCCCCTGGTGGGTGGGGTCCCACTATTATGAGTTCCTTATTTATGTAGTAGATTACAAAAGGAGTCTAAGTGAGTCTCACTCAAGTTGACAAAGTCGATTATATTATCGGGAATACATATTTGTATCAAAGGGATAACTTTAACCCCCATATCTAGGTGGCCAAAATATATAGTCGCATGGCTAAGAGGGGCCTCACTATTGTGGGATCCTTATTTATGTTGTAGATTACGAGAGAAGTCTAAGTGGGGCTCACTTCAGTTGACAAAGCCAAATTATAGGGGCACATCTATGTGTCAAAGGGGTGACCTAAACACCCGCATCTGTATGGCCAAAATATAAAGAATCCTAGAACTAGAAGGGGTCCCACTATTATAGGATTATTATTTATATAATAGTTTTTAAAAGGAGTCCGAGTAGGGCCCACTCTAGTTGGCAAGGTCAACTATATTATAAGGGGGTACATCTGCATGGCCAAGATATAAAGAGTCCCAAAGCTAGGATGGTTTCCACTATTGTGTGATTCTTATTAATAAAATAGATTACGAGAGAAGTCCAAGAAGGGCCCACTCTAAGTGACAAGGTTGACTACATTATAGGAGGTACATCTTTTTATCAAAGGGGTAGCTTTGACACTTGTATATGTGTGACCAATATATATAGAATCCCATTGCAAGAAGGGATCCCACTATTATGGGATCCTTATTCTTGTAGTTGATTACGAGAAGAGTCCAAGTGGGGGCCACTCCAGTTGACAAGGTCGACTTCATTATAGCGAGGTACATCTATATGTCAAAGGACTAACTTTAACACCTACATCTGTGTAGCCAAAATATAAAGAGTCATATAGCTATGAGGGGTCATGCTATTATAAAATCTTTATTCTTGTGGTAGATTACAAGAGAAGTATAATTGGTGCCCACTCTAGTTGACAAGATCAACTCCATTATAAGAGTAGACATCTATGTATCAAAGGTCTGATTTTAACACCAGCATCTGTATGGCCAAAATATAAAAATTCATATAGCTTGGAGGGGTCCCACTCTTCTAGGATCCTTATTTATATAGTAGATTATGAGATGAATCCAAGTGGGTCCTACTCTAGTTGACAAGGTTGACTATATTATAAGGGCTACATCTGTCGAAGGGGTGAATTTAACATCCGTATATGTATGGTAAAAATATAAAGAGTCTCATCACTAGGAGGGGTCTCATATATATGGGATCTGTTGTAGCTCGTGTGTCCTTAGCGTGGAATTTATATATTAACATTAATAAAGATGACTTTGGTTATTGCTTTAATTAGAATACTACTCTGGTGTATGATAATACTCATATAATAAAAGGACCCTAGGGAACACAGTAGGCCACTGAGGCGCATAAAGGATCCATGCTTGGGAGACCCAGTGGACCAGTTCTGTATAGACCTAGAACTAGTTCATAGCTTAGGTGATACTGGTCGCTTCACTGAGAACAAGCTGTTGGCAGGTAGAGGATGTGGTGAAGTCTCCACCACGGGAACGTGGGATTCCCATTCACCTGACCAACCACGATGATCGTGTTGAACAGGAACCAAGACGGTGCACAGTTCAGTGATTCAGATACTGGTGCATAAATCGTCTTACTACTATAGATAATCTGTCCTTAACCCTAAGGAACCATGTTCACTAGGCCAACCAGTTGTGTGGTGCTTTGATGTGCCAACGTGTGCGGACCTTCCATAGTCCAATACCACGGTACGTTGGGTTACCTGGCTGGCGCTTGAGTGACATGTAATCCCTACAGGTTATCCGACATCCAGTGTTGGATGGGTGCGTTTTGATAAGTCAATCTGTCCACACATTTAACCCAGGCCTGGTGGTTGTCAGTATGACTGATGACGTTCCAGATGCTAGGCATAGCACCAGAATGTGTGTGGTGTTATTGATGACAAGTCATCAAACCCTAGTCAGATGATCGATCGGGATCTGACGGTGCTCCCCATCGCCCGAGTCGAATCATGGCACCAGTAATAGAAGGGACTGAGGATTATCGGAGTATAGTAGAGAACAGGGTTACGAAGGAGTAACATAAGTTTAGGATCACTAGAGTTCAACTCGTGTCGTACTCTGGGTGGCTACGCGGGTTAATCAGATTAGGGCTGATTAACGGAACTTTTGGTGTGTCACCGGAACAGTTAATTAGGGATCCGGTTGGAGCTAGAGATCCCGAACCCTGAAAGTTCCACCCTGTCGTTGCGTATATAAATTGTTCCCCGACCTAGATGGATACGTTGGATGCGAAGTAGCGCGATGGAGCGCAAGCCCGGAGCCTAAGAACCTAATTCACATGTGTTACGAGCCATAGGGGTATTTTGGTAAATACTGAAATATGGCTCAGAACACATTGAATATGGATCTTAGAATAAGCAGAATAATTCCAGGAGCTCACAGGCACCGATGGAACTCGATTCCGAGTAGCGCACCTCACTCAGTCTTTCTTTCAGTTTTCCACTTTTCGTGAAAGACGTTTTCGTCCAGGCTTCACGATAGACATTGAAAATCCCTAAAAACCGCCCCCCCTCTATCCTAATCACTCTAGGGCCGGCCCTAGCTTCCTTGAAGCCATAGGAGACTAGCCCTATAAGTAGAATAGGGAGAGGGAGGGCTGGCCCTATGTGCTTCTCCCTTTCCTCCAAAAATTCGACCCCCCTTTGCTCCTCCTTTGTGGTTTCGGCCAAGGAAAAGAGAGGAAAAGGAAGGGAGAAGAAAGAGGAAGGAAGGAGAAGAAAGAAGAGAGAAAGAGAAGGAGGAGATCTCGTGGCTAGCCATCGTCTTCGCAACGGATTCCTCCGTCGGCTCGTAATCCTTGCACTCAATGATGGGATTTCGAGGATTCTTCAATTCACAAAGGACAAGGTGCTATCCGACAGTTTCCCTTGCGATTCAAGTGCGGTTCTTCATCGTTCCGTCATCTCCGGATCATAGATCCAAAAGGTATGATGATTCTAAACACCTAACTAGATGCATGCATATCTTCTGTAGATCGTAGTATGCCTCTAGGGTGTCCGTACATATGCTAAGATCATAGATTTGTATATAAATTGTTTTGTAGAATTAATTGTAATGAAACATACACCGTATGATCTTCAGATCTTTCTTTTGCTTCTGCTGCAACTCTGATAAGCGGATCCAATTCCAACAGGATCCTTATTCATATAGTAGATTACAAGTGGAGTCCAAGTAGGGCTCAATCTAATTGACAATATCGAATACATTATAGGTGGGTATATCATGTGTCAAAGAGGTGAATTGAACATCTATATCTGTATAGTAAAAATATAAAGAGTCTCATAGCCAAGATGGGTGCCACTATTATAGGACCCTTATTTATGTAGTAGATTACGAGAGGAGTTCAAGTGGGTCCCACTCAAGTTGACAAGGTCAACTTCATTATAGGGGGTACATTTATGTATCGAAGGAGTAAATTTAACACCCGTATCTGTGTGGCCAAAATATAAAGAGTCCCATAACTAGAAGGGGTTCCACATATATGGGATCCTTATTTATATAGTACATTATAAGAGGAGTCCAAGTAGGGCTCAATCTAATTAACAATGTCGACTATATTATAGGTGGGTATATTTATGTGTCAAAGGGGTGACTTTAACATCCACTTCTGTGCAACCAAAATATAAAATGTCCCATATCCATGAGGGGTAATTTAAGTGGGGCCCACCCTATTTGACTACGTAAATAATATCATAGCGGTATATCAATATGTCAAAGGAGTGACTTTAACAACCACATGTGTGTGGCCAAAATGTAAACTATCACATTGGTAGAAGAGATCCTACTATTATAGGATCAATATTCATATAGTATATTATAATGGGATTCCAAATGGAGCCTACTCCAGTTGATAAGGTCGACTATATTATAGGGTTGTACATCAATATTTCAAATGAGTGACTTTAACACCTGCATTTGTATGGTCAAAATATAAAGAGTTTCATAGCAAGGAGGGGTTCCACTATTGTGGGATCCTTATTCAAGTAATTTATTATAAGAAGAGTCAAAATGGGGCGCACTCCAGTTAACAAGATTAACTTAATTATATTGGGGTACATCTATGTATCAAAGGGGTGAGTTTAACACCCACATCTGTCTAGCTAAAATATAAAGATTCTGATTGCTAGAAGGGGTCCCACTTTTAAGGAATCCTTATTCATGTTATAGATTAAGTCAAAGTGAGGCACTTCTAGTTGACAAAATCAACTATATTATAGTGGAGTATACCTATATATCAAAGGGGTGACTTTAACACCAGCATCTGTGTGGCCAAATTATAAAGAATCTCATAGCTCGGAGGGATTGCACTATTATGGGATCCTTATTCATGTATTAGATTATAAGATGAGTCTAATTAGGGCCCACTCCAATTGACTAGGTCGACTACGTTATGGAGGGGTACATTTATGTATCAAAGGGGTGACTTTAACACTCATATCTGTGTGACCCAAATATAAAGACTCGTGTAGCTAGGAGGGATCTCACTATTATGGGATCCTTATTCATGTAATAGAATATGGAGGAGTCCAAGTGTGGCCCACTCCAATTTGAATTCCTTAGATTAGAAAGTTCTAATAACCGTATTAAAATAAGTCCACTAGACAAAGCTAGTGGGGCGCTCAACAATGGGCAAATACAAGCAGGGGTTAAGTCACTCTACCTATAAATAACGAAAGTTATAAGTAGTGATCAACACAAATAATGCCAAAGGGCACCCTCAAGTAATTAAAAGGTGGAAACCCTAAACTGGGATGAAAACTACTCTCCGATCAAAACCGGGCATAGACCTTTCACTCAAGTAATTAAAAGATTTATAGCGACGGAACCTATTTCCGTCGCTAGTCTGTCGGGAAAAAAGGCTTCGGGAAAAATCGACGATGAATGTAAAATATCTGTCAGTATTAATAATTAATACCAACGAAAAATTTCTGTCCGTCGGTTATATAATAATATTTAATTAAAAATACAATAGAGTATTGCCGATGGAAACATAGCTTCCGTCGGTAATATATAAGGTTATTACCGACGGGTAATGGTCTTACCGTCGGTAATACTTTATATATTATCGACGGAAATATAATTTCTATCGGCAATATATAAAAATTTCAAAAAATAAAAAATATTATTGCCGACGGAATTGATATGTTCCGTCAGTAAAAAAACATGATTTTTTTTAAAAAAATTACAGAAATAATGTTATTTAATTCCTATGATTTACAACAATACCATAATATATTCAAATATTATCATAATTGACTAAATCAACAATACCACAATACCACAATACAACAATACCATAATATTTATCAAATATTACCGCAAATTATCAAATATCACCAAATACTACCACAATACCAGACAAATATAGACAAGACCAAAAAATAACCACATATTTATTACAAAATTATTTTACATAATCCAAAACTGGGGAAATATGCGTGCCCTATCTCAATCACGCCATGCCGCCCGGCACCAACGCTGGTGCTCTTATTCCCTGACGTCGTCCGGCTCCTGCCATTAACATGTATTTGTTAAAAAAAATAGTTTATATCTATAATTGAGAGTCTAAGCGTTAAAAAATCATAAGTTAGCGTGTTTCGGACTTGAAATAGGTTTGGATTCGATCAGATCATCATCGGATCGGCATCCGATAATTCGTACTTGGAATTATTCTGTATTTCGGACTTGCGAGCGAGTTATAATTGGATATTTTAACAATTTACGATCCGATTGATCGATTTAGAGTCTAAGTATTGGAAAATCATAAATTAACGTGTTTCGGATTTGAAATAGGTTTGGATTCGATCGGATCGTCATCGGATCGACATCCGATAATTCATACTTGGAATTATTCCGTATTTCGGACTTACGAGCGAGTTCTAATTGGAAATTTTAACAATTTACGATCCGATTGACCGATTTAGAGTCTAAGCATTGGAAAATCATAAGTTAGCGTGTTTTGGATTTGAAATAGGTTTTGATTCGATCGGATCGTCATTGGATCGGCATCCGATAATTCTTACGTGGAATTATTCCGTATTTCGGACTTGCGAGCGAGTTCTAATTGGAAATTTTAATAATTTACAATCCGATTGACCGATTTAGAGTCAAGCGTTGGAAAATCATGAGTTAGCGTGTTTTGAATTTGAAATAGGTTTGGATTCGATCGGATAGTCATCGGATCGGCTTCTGATAATTCATACTTGAAATTATTCCGTATTTCGGACTTACGAACGAGTTCTAATTGGAAATTTTAACAATTTACGATCCGATTGACCGATTTAGAGTCTAAGCGTTGAAAAATCATAAGTTAGCGTGTTTCGGATTTGAAATAGGTTTTAATTCGATCGGATCGTCATCGGATCGGTATCCGATAATTTATACTTGGAATTATTCCATATTTCAGACTTGCGAGCGAGTTCTAATTGGAAATTTTAACAATTTACTATCCGATTGACCGATTTAGAGTCTAAGCGTCGGAAAATCATAAGTTAGCGTGTTCCGGATTTGAAATAGGTATGGATTCGATCAGATAGTCATCGGATCAGCATCCGATAATTCGTACTTGGAATTATTCCGTAATTCAGACTTACGAGCGAGTTCTAATTGGATATTTTAACAATTTACGATCCGATTGACTGATTTAGAGTCTAAGTGTTGGAAAATCATAAGTTAGCGTGTTTCGGATTTGAAATAGGTTTGGATTCGATCGGATAGTCATCGGATCGGCATCCAATAATTCTTATTTGGAATTATTTTGTATTTAAGACTTGCGAGCGAGTTCTAATTGGAAATTTTAACAATTTACGATCCGATTGACCGATTTAGAGTCTAAGCGTTGGAAAATCATAAGTTAGCGTGTTTCGGATTTGAAATTGGTTTGGATTCGATCGAATAGTCATCGGATCGGCATCCAATAATTCGTACTTGGAATTATTTTGTATTTCGGACTTGCGAGCGAGTTCTAATTGGATATTTTAACAAACTATGATCTGATTGACTGATTTAGAGTCTAAGTATTGGAACATCATAAGTTTGCGTGTTTCGGATTTGAAATAGGTTTGGATTCGATCGGATAGTCATCGGATCGGAATCCGATAATTTGTACTTGGAATTATTCCGTATTTCAGACTTGCGAGCGTGTTCTAATTGAAGCAATTTACGATCCATTGACCGATTTAGAGTCTAAGTGTTGGAAAATCATAAGTTAGCATGTTTCGGATTTCAAATAGGTTTGGATTCGATCGGATAGTCATCGGATCGGCATCCGTTAATTTGTACTTAGAATTATTCCATATTTCAGACTTACGAGCATATTCAAATTAGAAATTTTAATAATTTACAATCCGATTGACCGATTTAGAGTCTAAGTGTTGAAAAATCATAAGTTAGCATGTTTCGGATTTTAAATAGGTTTGGATTCGATCGGATAGTCATCGGATCGGCATCCGATAATTCGTACTTGGAATTATTCCATATTTCGGACTTGCGAGCGAGTTATAATTGGATATTTTAATAATTTACGATCCGATTGACCGATTTAGAGTCTAAGTTTTAGAAAATCATAAGTTAGCATGTTTCGGATTTGAAATAGGTTTGGATTCGATCGGATCGTCATCGATTTGGCATCCGATAATTCATACTTGGAATTATTCTGTATTTCGGACTTGCGAGCGAGTTCTAATTGGATATTTTAATAATTTACGATCCGATTGACCGATTTAGTGTCTAAAAGTTGGAAAATCATATGTTAGCGTGTTTCGGATTTGAAATAGGTTTTGATTCGATCAGATCGTGATCTGATTGG
The DNA here is from genome assembly GCA_947650365.1 of Chamaelirium japonicum. Taxonomy (NCBI): domain Eukaryota; kingdom Viridiplantae; phylum Streptophyta; class Magnoliopsida; order Liliales; family Melanthiaceae; genus Chamaelirium; species Chamaelirium japonicum. The sequence continues at coordinate 33,782,075 of OX393550.1, read as the reverse complement.
CATCCGATAATTCGTACTTGGAATTATTCTGTATTTCGGACTTGTGAGCGAGTAAAAATTGGAAATTTTAAAAATTTACAATCCGATTGACCGATTTAGAGTCTAAGTGTTGGAAAATCATAAGTTAGCGTGTTTCGGATTTGAAATAGGTTTGGATTCGATCGGATAGTCATCGGATCGGCATCCGATAATTCGTACTTGAAATTATTCCGTATTTTGGACTTGCGAGCGAGTTATAATTGGATATTTTAACAATTTACTTTCTGATTGACCAATTTAGAGTCTAAGTGTTGGAAAATCATAAGTTAGCATGTTTCGGATTTGAAATAGGTTTGGATTCGATCAGATCGTCATCGGATCGGCATCCGATAATTTGTACTTGGAATTATTCTGTATTTCGAATTTGCGAGCGAGTTCTAATTGGAAATTTTAATAATTTACGATCCGATTGACCGATTTAGAGTCTAAGCGTTGGAAAATCATAAGTTAGCGTGTTTCGGATTTGAAATAGGTTTGGATTCGATCGGATAGTCTTCAGATCGGTATCCGATAATTCGTACTTGGAATTATTCCGTATTTCAAACTTGTGAGCGAGTTCTAATTTGATATGTTAACAATTTACGATCTGATTGACCGATTTAGAGTATAAGTGTTGGAAAATCATAAGTTAGCATGTTTCGGATTTGAAATAGGTTTGGATTCGATTGGATAGTAATCGGATCGGTATCCGATAATTCGTACTTGGAATTATTCTATATTTCGGACTTGTGAGCGTGTTCTAATTCGATATTTTAACAATTTATGATCCAATTGACCGATTTAGAGTCTAAGTGTTGGAAAATCATAAGTTAGTGTGTTTCGGATTTGAAATAGGTTTGGATTCGATCGGATAGTCATCGGATCGGCATCCGATAATTCGTACATAGAATTATTCCGTATTTCGAACTTGCGAGCGTGTTCTAATTAGAAATTTTAACAATTTACGATCCGATTGACTGATTTAGAGTCTAAGTGTTGGAAAATCATAAGTTGGCATGTTTCGGATTTGAAATAGGTTAGGATTCGATTGGATAGTAATCGGATCGGCATCCGATAATTCGTACTTGGAATTATTCCGTATTTTGGATTTGCGGGCGAGTTATAATAGGATGTTTTAATAATTTACGATCCGATTGACCGATTTAGAGTCTAAGTGTTGGAAAATCATAAGTTAGCGTGTTTCAGATTTGAAATAGGTTTGGATTCGATTGGATCGTCATCGGATCGGTATCTGATAATTCATACTTGGAATTATTCCATATTTCGGACTTGCGAGCGAGTTCTAATTGGAAATTTTAACAATTTACGATCCGATTGACCGATTTAGAGTCTAAGCATTCGAAAATCATAAGTTAGCGTGTTTCGAATTTACTATAGGTTTGGATTTGATCGGATAGTCATCGGATCGGCATCTGATAATTCCTACTTGGAATTATTCCATATTTCGGACTTGCTAGCGATTTCTATTTGGATATTTTAACAATTTATGATCCGATTGACCGATTTAGAGTCTAAGTGTTGGAAAATCATAAGTTAGCGTGTTTCGGATTTGAAATAGGTTTGGATTAGATCGGATAGTCATCGGATCGCCATCCGATAATTCGTACTTAGAATTATTTCGTATTTCGGACTTACGAGCGTGTTCTTATTAGAAATTTTAATAATTTACGATCCGATTGACTGATTTAGAGTCTAAATATTGGAAAATCATAAGTTAGCGTGTTTTGGATTTGAAATAGGTTTAGATTCGATCGTATAGTCATCGGATCGACATCCAATAATTCGTACTTGGAATTATTTCGTACTTCAGACTTGTGAGCGAGTTATAATTGGATATTTTAACAATTTACGATCCGATTGACCGATTTAGAGTCTAAGTATTGGAAAATCATAAATTAGCGTGTTTCGGATTTGAAATAGGTTTGTATTCGATCGGATCGTCATCGGATCGGCATCCGATAATTCGTACTTGGAATTATTCTGTATTTCGGACTTGCAAGCAAATTCAAATTGAAAATTTACGTTCTGATTGACCGATTTAGAGTCTAAGCGTTGGAAAATCATAAGTTAGCTTGTTTCGGATTTTAAATAGGTTTGGATTCGATCGGATAGTCATCGGATCGGCATTCGATAATTCGTACTTGGAATTATTCAGTATTTTGGACTTGCGAGCGAGTTCTAATTGGAAATTTTAACAATTTTTGATCTGATTGACCGATTTAGAGTCTAAGCGTTGGAAAATCATAAGTTAGCATGTTTCAGATTTGAAATAGGTTTGGATTCGATCGAATAGTCATCGGATCGGCATCCGATATTTTGTACTTGGAATTATTCCATATTTTGGACTTGCGAGCGAGTTCTAATTGGATATTTTAACAATTTACGATCCGATTGACCGATTTAGAGTCTAAGCGTTGGAAAATCATAAGTTAGCGTATTTCAGATTTGAAATAGGTTTGGATTCGATCAGATAGTCATCGGATCGGCATCCGATAATTCGTACTTGGAATTATTCCGTATTTCGGACTTGCGAGTGAGTTCTAATTGGATATTTTAACAATTTACGATCCGATTGACCAATTTAGAGTCTAAGTGTTGTAAAATAATAAGTTAGTATGTTTCGGATTTGAAATAGGTTTGGATTCGATCAGATAGTCATCGGATCGGCATCCGATATTTCGTACTTAGAATTATTCCGTATTTCGGACTTGTGAGCATGTTCTAATTAGAAATTTTAACAATTTACGATCCGATTAACCGATTTAGAGTCTAAGTGTTGGAAAATCATAAGTCAGTGTGTTTCGGATTTGAAATAGGTTTGGATTCGATCGGATAGTCATCGGATCGGCATCCGATAATTCGTACTTGTATTTATTCCGTATTTCGGACTTGCGAGCGAGTTATAATTGGATATTTTAATAATTTACGATCTGATTGACCGATTTAGAGTCTAAGTGTTGGAAAATCATAAGTTAGCATGTTTCAGATTTAAAATAGGTATGGATTTGATCGGATCATCATCGGATCGGCATCCGATAATTCGTACTTGGAATTATTCCATATTTCGGACTTGCGAGCGAGTTCTAATTGGAAATTTTAACAATTTACGATCCGATTGACCGATTTAGAGTCTAAGCGTTGGAAAATCATAAGTTAGCGTGTTTCGGATTTGAAATAGGTTTAGATTCGATCGGATAGTCATCGGATCAGCATTCGATAATTTGTACTTAGAATTATTCCGTATTTCGGACTTGCGAGTGAGTTCTAATTGGATATTTTAATAATTTACGATCCGATTGACCGATTTAGAGTCTTAGCATTGGAAAATCTTAAGTTAGCGTGTTTCAGATTTGAAATAGGTTTGGATTCGATCGGATCGTCATCGGATCGGCATTTGATAATTTGTACTAGGAATTATTCCGTATTTCGAACTTGCGAGCGAGTTCTAATTAAAATTTTTAACAATTTACGATCCGATTGACCGATTTAGAGTCTAAGCATTGGAAAATCATAAGTTAGCGTGTTTCGGATTTGAAATAGGTTTGGATTCGATCGGATAGTCATCGAATCAACATCCGATAATTCGTACTTAGAATTATTCCGTATTTCGGACTTGCAAGCGAGTTCTAATTGGATATTTTAATAATTTATGATCAATTTACGATCCGATTGACCAATTTAGAATCCAAGAGTTGGAAAATCATAAGGTAGCATGTTTTGAATTTGAAATAGGTTTGGATTCGATCGGATAGTCATCGGATCGGCATCTGATAATTTGTACTTGGAATTATTCTTTATTTCGGACTTGCGAGCGAGTTCTAATTGTATATTTTAACAATTTACGATCCGATTGACTGATTTAGAGTCTAAGTGTTAGAAAATCATAAGTTAGCGTGTTTCGGATTTGAAATAGGTTTGGATTCGATCGGATAGTCATCGGATCGACATCCGATAATTCGTACTTAGAATTATTCCATATTTCGGACTTGCGAACGTGTTCTGATTAAAAATTTTAAGAATTTACGATCCGATTGACCGATTTAGAGTCTAAGTGTTGGAAAATCATAAGTTAGCGTGTTTCGGATTTGAAATAGGTTTAGATTCGATCGGATAGTCATCGGATCGGCATCCGATAATTCGTACTTAGAATTATTTTGTATTTCGGACTTGCGAGCGAGTTATAATTAGATATTTTAACAATTTATGATCCGATTGACTGATTTAGAGTAAAGTGTTGGAAAATCATAAGTTAGCGTGTTTTGGATTTGAAATAGGTTTGGATTCGATCGGATCGTCATCGGATCGAATGATTTCAATGTTCGCAAGTACGACTTGTATTATGAACATATGAGAAAAAAAAATTGAGACGAGACGATTACCTCTCGATAAAATTATGCATAAATACATTAAGAATGATCAAAAACATTAAAAGATGAGATGAGACGATTACCTCTCGATAAAATACATCCAACGGTAATGAACTAGGCAACCGAGTTTGGCCTCATTTGCTAAGTGAACAGTCAAATGCACAATGACATCAAAGAAGGAAGGTGGAAATATCATCTCTAGCTTGCACAATGTGATCGCAATATCCCTCTTTATCTGATCAAGTTGGTCCAATCTAAGTACCTTCGAGCACAACTGTCTGGAAAAATTGCTGAGCTTAATTAACGGACCGGACACCTGTTCGGTTAAATTCATACGTATAGCAAGAGATAACAATCGCTGCATAAGAACATGACAATCGTGGCTCTTTAATCCAGACAACTTCCGGTCGTTCTCTTACACGCATCGTGCGATATTCGAAGAATAACCATCCGGTATTTTCACAGACCGTAGGAATGCACATAAGGCTGCCTTCTGCTGTGAGCTCATGGTGTAGTATGCAACTGGCAACACATACTTATCCCCAATCTCTTGGGGATGAAGTGATTTTTGGATGCCCAACTCCTTAAGATCGAGACGAGATTTAAGATTATCCTTCGTCTTACCGTCGAGATTCAGCTTGTTAGGATTGATGTGTTCTAAGCTTGTAAAACTTTAATGTTTTGGTCTAATAAAGATTGATAGCTATTATTATATGAGATGCATATTGGTACGTAACATAGTTACGTATTCTTTTAAGAACAGAGAGCCATGGTTATATGGTAGTCCACTGAGTTGAAGACTGAGTGGATTGGTCCCATATAATCTAAATCAGTTCGCAGCTATGATCAGGTTGGTCGCCTCATCATGATAAGCTGTTGGAGATGACAGTTCATGGGATGTCTTCACCATGGTCATCACCAGGCACAGTATCTGTGGCTGAACGGAACTAACACGGTGTACAGATCAGTGAGCAGACACTGGTACACTAAGTCGTGTTTCTGCTTAGGGTAAAACGGTCCTAAATCCTGAGGAATCACGTCTGATGGACTAACCAGTTGCGTGGTGCTTTGGCGCACCAATGTGTGAGGATCCGTATGCAATGATCCAAAACTACGGTATACTGGGTTACCCGACTGGCGTTACATTAGCGTGTCACTCCTGCAGGCCATTCACACCCCTGAAGAGAGGTACGTTCCTTGGTGTGACTTACACTGTACCAAACCCAGGCCTGGTTGTAACCAGTTTGATTATTGACCGGGTTCGATTACTCGACGGGGTAATTAGAGGTACGAAGTATAGGTCAACCTGGAAGGAACCAAGTCATATGATCATTTGAGTCTGACGGTAGTCTCCATCGCTTGAAGTGAATCATGACATCAAGTGGAGGAACAGCGAGTTTACCACTACTAAGCGAAGAGTAGGGGTATGATGGAGAACATAGTAAGTCTGGATGAATTGGAGTGCAGCCTGCGTTGCACTCTGGGTGGCTACGCAGGTGAACTCGAGCTCAAAGGATCGATGGTACACTCGGGTAGTGTGTCGATCGAGCTTGAGTTGGAAGCCATGAACCCCGGTCCATGATGGTTCCACCTTATCAACATTATGTACGGTTCTTGAACCATCTCCTCGGAACACCTTAAGCATAAAGAGGAAGAAAAAAGTATACGCTCCGTATGTGCTTGGCACTAGAGCACGGTAAATGCGTAACTACATGCGAGTATTAAGGGTTATACCCGAGACTAGTACAGAGGCGCAGGTAGTAATCCCTAGCCATAAGTGAACTTTGCTGCATAGGTTCGATGCATCGGGGTATGCTACGAGTTGACTGGTTGACTTTGCTAGAGGCACCCTCTGGTGGCCTCAGTTAATAGCAAGGTAACTAGTAGAAATCACTTAAGTAATGGGCACTAGGTATCGCAAGCTAGAAATGGTCAAAATGAGGCGTCAAGGCGTTTTGGTAAAAACCTCACTCTGCCGAACCTCACTCTTGGCCGACCCTAGCAGTGGGAGACCTTGCTAGGGTTGGCCCTATGTTATAGGGATGAGAATCCCTCATCTATAGGGCCGGCCATATGGATAGGGATAAGGGTTTGAAACGGTCAAATCGAGCCCTAAAAAGTGGGAAAACGGATAAATACAAGGAGAGATAAAAGGGTAAGATTGGAGAGATAATTATGGGAGGTCTTTATCCCCTTGGATCCTTATCCAAGGGGGTAGGCTGGCCCTATATATAGGGCTATATAGGGCCGGCCATATGGATGCCAAAACCGAACCCCCTCCCTCTCTTATCTCTCCCTAATCTCTCTCCCGTTTCTCGCTTGCAACTTCGTCTTCCTCGCGTGGAGTTCTGAAGAAGGAGAAGGGTCATTCTTCGGAGGCACTCAGAGATCTGAGAGCGACATTCCGTGCATCGCATGAGATCGGGTGAACAAGAAGGCAACGTCTTCAATCGTACCATCGGCATCTTCGCGAATGATCTTCTGTCTCCATCGACAAAGAAGACAATTCTCCACGATTAAAAGATCTGTATGAAAGGTATGTGTAATCTAACATGTAGATCTAGCGAGTATTATGATTTGCATGCATGCTAGTTAATCATTACGCTAGATTGCCGTTAGGGTGTTCGATTCACGTGCATACATATGTACACATATGTAGATTAGTTTCGATGAAAGTTTAAATCGTGTAACGTGCACCATGAACAGTTTTTTGATCGCAAAATCGTTTCTGCTGTGAGTCTCTATCATGGATTTATCTCCAATAATTAATATCAGAGCCGCATTAGTGGTGTGCGTTTCACGATTTTCATGAAACCAATATGTGTGCGTATGATGAATGCGTGATATCATCGGGGTTCTTATACTTAGATCATGCATATGTATAGATTGTGCTTGTTCTATTAATCATTCTTGCAGGGTACCGCTATAAAATCTAGATCTATGTTTTGTGCTTGCTACCGGGGGTCGGATCCCGAGTTAGCCAATGTCTGGATTTGCTCTCTATGTGTGTGGATATGTAATTGAGTCGTAGATTGGGCGAGTAATGGGGGTTGACCATCCTCGGTTCCCATGGCCCTTTTTCCTAGGTGTGTTTTCTTTTCTTTCTAGAAAATTGTGTACGAGCAATCACTTGCTCGAAGCGTACTAGATTTTTTTGGTTACAGATCGAGAAGAAAGATGTGCCAAAGAAATCCACCATCGGGAGCGTAAGTGGAACCCTAAAGGATGAAGACGATCCGATAAAGTGTTCACAAATATGACGAAAGAGCCGGACCGAGGGACCTTATGAAGAAAGCTAGAGGCCTGTGCTGTGCTAATTAGGTTCAGGGGTCGGACCCTGAACTTAATACAGTTTTAATGGTTGCTTTCTTTATTAGTTCTTTATGTTTCATATCGAACCCCGATGAGATAATGTGATTATCAGTTTTTAGAGGGATGTCTTTCCCCTCCAGTCCAAGCGACTGTTTGAGGATAGGATCCCGCTAGATGACGCCTATTATTTAGTTGACTTTTGATGTTAGTGGGATCCCATCACATATGGTTATGCCACCATTAGGTCAGCACCCGACTAGTCGGGTGTGCCTATTTGGCCAGCATCGAAATTAAAGATGAGATGGAGATCCATTGAACATCAATTGTCAAATTTATAAGCGAGGCGCCATGACTAGTGGGAGTCCTTTCCAGTGAGTCTGACTCTAGGCTAAGCTCCAGAGCATTAGCGTGATAACCAATTTTGCAGAGCATCGATATTCTCGGAATATGTAATGTGACCCTTGAATGGAGAAATCCACTTGAGGCAGGGACTATGATATTCCGAGAATGATTAATGCTAGGCAAAGGGCTTGAACGCTAGTGGGAGCATGGTATGACCAGGGTCTAGTATATAGGAGGTCACTACCTTTGCATTTGCATAAAATCATACTCGCAAAATAACCCTCATATATAATAAGGGATGCAAGAGAGGATTTTTTTTTTGAAGATCCTCTGGCCTCCATGGCTAGTCGTTTTGTGTTTGGGTGGGGATGCATAACTTCACACCCCCTAGGGTTAGAGCTGTGTGCTTCCATGCCAAATAACTTAATGACCTCCCTATGGATATGGCGATTACGAGGCCATGAGAGAAAGGCTTTTCATCCCACCCTAGTGGGGGCCGCATGAACTCCCGTGTCGTAATTGCTTAGGCTCGTGGGTAAGCATCCGAAGTACACGTGAGGCATTCGTTGCTCAGACAATAGGGATCACGTGGTACTGGCCGAAAGATAACTATGGTCCATTACAGCCCTTAGTTGGCAGATTTGGATAGGGTCAAGGAAAAGGCCTGTGTAAGCGGATTGACGCTGTATGATGCCCCCTAGGGCAGGTACAGTCGATTCCGAGATCTTACATACATGGTTAATTAATCCATAGAGATAGCTTCGCTTGAGGGTAGCATTGACATATGGATATAATTAGCTTGTTTTTTAAAAAATCCATAAAATAAGTTTTCATGCATTCTCATTATTCAATCTTTTATTTTCAAATGACCAAGTTAGACCCCCTGTCCGCTATCCTAAATGACCATAAACTTACCGGTCCCAATTATGAGGACTGGAAGCACAACCTGTACTTGGTCCTAAGGATTGGTAAACACATGACAGCCCTGAATGACCCTGAGTCGGATTTGCCAGGACCCGATGCCACAGAGGTACAGTTAAAGGCTTTTACTGACTGGAAGGAATCTAATGAAATATATAAATACTATATTATAGCATCCTTGCAAACAACTCTGCAGAAGCAAGTTGAGGAGATGCCCGACGCTTCTGATATGATGTTGTATCTGAAAGAGATGTTTGAAGGTCACAATCGTGTTACGCGATACCTTACCATCAAGAAACTCGTCGGCACTAAGATGTCCAATGGGATGCTGGTTCGGGAACACATGATGAAAATGTTTGGGTTCCAGAATGAACTAGCGACCATGGACATTGTGCTAGAAGGCGAGGTGATAACAGACATCTTCCTCTCATCACTATCTGGAGCCTTTGAAGGCTTTGTCACCAACTTTAATTTGAACAAGTTGGCTATGACAAATGCAGAGCTTCTGGGAGCTCTCCAGGCAGCTGAGGATGGCTTCAAGCAGAAGGGCGAAGCACTTCACGTACAACGCAGATCCTTCAAGAAGTCTGGTAAACCTCAGAGCAAGAAACATAAGAAGAAACCTAAGTCAGTGCCTGTGCAGGACTCTACTGGGGCCTCTGGGTCTGGAGAATCAAAGAAACCGGGCATGAAGTATTTCCGGTATGGCCAGAAGGGTCATTGGAAGAAGGACTGCAAGAAGCCTCAGAATGCTGGTGAAGGTAATCTACAACTCTTAGTTGTTGAATCATTTCTTTCAAGTAATAGTTCTTTTGCTAGTTGGATTATAGATTCAGGATCCACTAACCATGCCTGTAACTCTCTTCAGGGGTTTCGGGAAAGCAGAAGGTTGCTTGATGGAGAGGTGACCTTGAGCATGGGAACTGAGGCCGTAGCTGCTGCTGAAGCTATTAGAGATGTTAATTTTAGTTTTTCGAATAATAAGACTTTGACTCTTAAAGATGTTTTTTATGTACCGCCCTTGAGACGTAACTTGATTTTTGTTTCTTCTTTAGTTAATGAAGGTTATTCAGTTTATTTTGATGCTTCTGGTGTATCGTTTAAGCTGAATGAAACTTTTATAATAAGAGGAATAGTGCAGAATCATCTATATATTGTCAGTCCTAAATTTGAAAAAGATAACATAATAACTTTAGCATTTAATGTTAATTCATCTAAGCGTAAGAAACTTTCGGAGAATTTAACCCAATTATGGCACTTACGGCTTGAGCATATTGCTTTAGACATAATCCATAGGTTGGTAAAGGCCGGGCTTCTGGAAACAGATCCTATGGAGATCCTTCCCACCTGTGAATCCTGCCTGGAAGGCAAGATGACCAAGAGGGCCTTCAAAGGCAAAGGAGTGAGAGCTACTGAGGTATTAGAGTTGATCCATTCAGATGTATGTGGACCCATAAGCATCAAGGCGATAGGAGGCCATGAGTACTTCATCACTTTTACTGATAATTACTCAAGATATGGTTATATTTACCTTATGCATCGGAAGTCGAAATCCTTTGACATGTTCAAAGAGTTCAGGGCTGAAGTAGAAAAGCAGACAAGTAAATGCATAAAAACTCTTCGATCTGATCGAGGAGATGAATACCTATCTGACGAGTTCCTTGGGTATTTGGTGGAGCATGGGATAACATCCCAGTTAACTGCTCCAGGTACCCCATAACAGAATGGAGTCTCTGAGAGAAGGAATCGAACCTTGTTGGATATAGTTCGAAGCATAATGAGTTATGTCAGTTTACCAATGACCTTTTGGGGGTATACCCTACAAACAACAGTTTATATTCTGAATCATGTTCCGTCTAAGTCAGTGCCTCAGACCCCTAGAGAACTGTGGTCAAAGCGAAAGCCTATGCTACAGCATTTCAGAATATGGGGATGCCCTGCACATGTATGAAGGGATAAGAGGGAAAAGATGGAATCTAAAACCAGAGTATGCTTATTTGTAGGGTATTCCAAGGAAACCAAAGGAGGACTATTTTATGATCATGAGGAAAAGAAGGTGATCGTTTCAACGAATGCCTATTTCCTAGAACAGGATTATATTATGGACCACAAGCCTACTAGTAAGGTAGTTCTAGATGAGCTACTGGGTACTAGTACAAATAGCGCATCCGAAAACATAGTGGGAGCTGACATTACAGACACTAATATACCAGAAACTGTAGAACCTATTCATCCTGTAACACAACCACCACCTCGTCGCAGTGGGAGAAGCATGAGAGCTCCTGATAGGTACTATGGAGAAACCTTATTGGTTGATCCAGAAGGTCAGGAGGATGACCCACGGAGCTATGATGAGGCAGTAGGAGCTTCTGACAGCTCTAACTGGCAAAAAGCTATGGAGGCAGAAATTACATCAATGTCCCATAACGCAGTCTGGACTCTTGTTACACCATCATCTAATATTAAACCTATTGGGTGTAAGTGGGTGTATAAGAAGAAGAGAGGATCCGATGGTACAATTGAGACTTATAAAGCTAGATTAGTTGCCAAGGGTTATACCCAAAGAGAAGGAATTGACTTTGACGAAACCTTCTCACCGGTAGCTATGATAAAGTCTATTCGGATCCTCCTATCCATTGCAGCTCATTATAACTGGGAGATCTGGTAAATGGATGTCAAGACAGTATTCCTCAATGGGAATTTGGAAGAAGACATTTATATGATGCAGCCACCAGGTTTTGAGTCAGAGGGTCAGGAACATCTAGTTTGCAAGTTGCAGAAGTTCATTTATGGACTAAAGCAAGCATCTAGAAGTTGGAACATCCGTTTTGATCAGGCAATCCAGTCATATGGATTTACTCAAAATAAGGATGAACCATGTGTATACAAGAGGAGTGATAAGACTACAGTGGTATATTTGATACTTTACGTAGACGATATTCTACTCATTGGAAATGATGTTGGAATATTATCAACGGTAAAGGTCTAGTTGTCAACACAGTTCGATATGAAAGACCTAGGTGAAGCGAGTTATGTTTTGGGGATCAAGGTAACACGTGATCGCCAGAATAGGAGTCTCTCGCTGTCACAGGTCGCGTATATAGATAAGGTTATGGCTAGGTTTGATATGCAAAACTCCAAGAAGGGTTTTGTGCCATTTAAACATGGCGTAAAACTGTCTAAGGATCAATGTCCTAAGATACCTGAGGAGAGAGCAGAAATACAGAAGATACCTTATGCTTCGGTATTAGGTAGTCTAATGTATGCTATGCATTGTACAAGGCCATATATCTATTTTGCAGTAGGCATGATGGGTCGGTTTCAGTCGAATCCGGGTCCAGATCACTGGATAGCTGTGAAGTGTATACTCAAGTACCTTCGTAGAACAAAGGACTATGAGTTGGTTTACACTGCACAAGAACTGACGCTGATTGGATACACAGATTCTGACTTTATTTCAGATTTGGAATCCAGAAAATCGATATCAGGTTTTGTGTTTATATTAGGGGGAGCAGCGGTTAGTTGGCAGAGTGTGAAGCAGAAATGCATCGCAGACTCTACCACAGAGGCTGAGTACGTTGCAGCATGCGAGGCAGTCAAAGAGGCGGTATGGCTCAAGAAATTTCTTATGGATTTAGGGTGCGTACCAGAGGCCCAGTTACCTATTGTGCTTTACTATGACAATAGTGGGGTGGTAGCACAAGCAAAGGAGCCAAGACATCACCAAAAGGGAAAGCACATCGAGCTCAAATTCCACTTGGTTTGGCAGTTTCAAAAGCAAGGGTGAGTAGCGGTGACACAGATTGCATCTACAGATAATGTTGCTGATCCTTTCACCAAGGCAATACCTATCAAAGCATTCGAGCGACATATGGACGCAATGGGAGTCAAAACCGTTTTTCTTCGCTAGACCAAGTGGCAGATTGTTAGGATTGATGTGTTCTAAGCTTGTAAAACTTTAATGTTTTGGTCTAATAAAGATTGATAACTATTATTATATGAGATGCATATTGGTACGTAACATAGTTACGTGTTCTTTTAAGAACAGAGAGCCATGGTTATATGGTAGTCCACTGAGTTGAAGACTGAGTGGATTGGTCCCATATAATCTAAATCAGTTCGCAGCTATGATCAGGTTGGTCGCCTCATCATGATAAGCTGTTGGAGATGACTGTTCATGGGATATCTTCACCATGGTCATCACCAGGCACAGTGTCTGTGGCTGAACGGAACTAACACGGTGTACAGATCAGTGAGCATACACTAGTACACTAAGCCGTGTTTTTGCTTAGGGCAAAACGATCCTAAATCCTGAGGAACCACGTCTGATGGACTAACCAGTTGCGTGGTGCTTTGGCGTACCAATGTGTGAGGATCCGTATGAAGTGATCCAAAACCACGGTGTACTGGGTTACCCGGCTGGCGTTGCATTAGCGTGTTACTCCTGCAGGCCATCCACACCCCTGAAGGGAGGTGCGTTCCTTGGTGTGACTTACACTGTACCAAACCCAGGCCTGGTGGTCTCCACCGCTCGAAGTGAATCATGGCATTAAGTGGAGGGACAGCGAGTTTACCACTACTAAGCAGAAAGCAGGGGTATGATGCAGAATATAGTAAGTCTGGGTGAATTGGAGTGCAGCCTACGTCGTACTCGGGGTGGCTATGCAGGTTAACTCGAGCTCAGAGGATCGATGGTACACTCGGGTAGTGTGTCGATCGAGCTTGAGTTGGAAGCCATGAACCCCGGTCCCTGATGGTTCTACCTTATCAACATTATGTACGGTTCTTGAACCATCTCCTCGGAACACCTTAAGTATAAAGAGGAAGAAAGAAGTATACGCTCCGTGTGTGCTTGGCACTAGAGCATGGTAGATGTGTAACTACATGCGAGTACTAAGGGTTATGCCCGAGACTAGTACAGATGCGCAGGTAGTAATCCCTAGCCATAAGTGAACTTCGCTGCATAGGTGCGATGCACCGGGGTATGCTGCGAGTTGACTTTGCTAGAGGCACCCTCCGGTGGCCTCAGTTAATAGTAAGGTAACTAGTAGAAATCACTTAAGTAATGGCCACTAGGTATCGCACGGTAGAAATGGTCAAAATGAGGCGTCAGGGCGTTTTGGTAAAAACCTCACTCTGCCGGACCTCACTCTTGGTCGACCCTAGCAGTGGGAGACCTTGCTAGGGCCGGCCCTATGTTGTAGGGATGAGAATCCCTCATCTATAGGGCCGGCCATATGGATAGGGATAAGGGTTTGAAACGGTCAAATCGAGCCCTAAAAAGTGGGAAAACGGATAAATACAAGGAAAGATAAAAGGGTGAGATTGGAGAGATAATTGTGGGAGGTCTTTATCCCCTTGGATCCTTATCCAAGGGGGTAGGCGGGCCCTATATATAGGGCTATATGGGGCCGCCCATATGGATGCCAAAACCGAACCCCCTCCCTCTCTCATCTCTCTAGTTCTCTCCCTAATCTCTCTCTCGTTTCTCGCTTGCAACTTCGTCTTCCTCGCGTGGAGTTCTGAAGAAGGAGAAGGGTCGTTCTTCGGAGGCACTCAGAGATCCGAGAGTGACGTTCTGTGTATCGTGTGAGATCGGGTGAATAAGAAGGCAACGTCTTTAATCGTACCACCGGTATCTTCGCGAATGATCTTCCGTCTCCATCGACAAAGAAGATAATTCTCCGCAGTTAAAAGATCCGTACGATAGGTATGTGTAATCTAACATGTAGATCTAGCGAGTATTATGATTTGCATGCATGCTAGTTAATCATTACGCTAGATTGCCGTTAGGGTGTTCGATTCACGTACATACACATGCACACATATGTAGATTAGTTTCGATAAAAGTTTAAATCGTGTAACGTGCACCATGAACGGTCTTTCGACTGCAAAATCGTTTCCGCTGCGAGCCTCTACTATGGATTTACCTCTAAAATAGCTATGTTCCTATAATATTGTCACACATATTTTTCTCGATATGCATGACATCCAAGTTATGCCGCAAGAGTAGGCTGCTCCAGTACGGTAGTTTAAAGATAATACTCTTCTTCTTCCAGTTGTGCTCACGCATAGAATCTTCATACGTTATCTTCTTTTTGCCTTTTCCAAGTGCCACCACATCAAGCTGATCCAATTCACACAAGACTTCTACCCCCGAAAGCTGCTCCGAGGCCTTTGCAAGTTCCTTCTTGTCGTTGAGCGCTCTTTTGTTCTGCCTCCACTTATGGCTGTCAACAAGGAATCTTCAATGGCCCATATAACAGAACTTGACTCCGTTCTTCAACTGTAATGAATCTGTCTCCTTATTGCATGTAGGGCACGCTAATTTTCCTTTAGTACTCTACCCGGATAAGTTGGCATATACAGAATAATCGTTGATGGTCCATAGAAGTGCCGCATGCATCCGAAAATTCTAGCGCAACAAGGCATCATACGTATCGGCCCCAACTTCCCATAACTCGTTCAACTCCTCAATCAACGGCTGCAAGTAAATGTCAATATCATTACCAGGCGACCTGGGTCCGGGAATGAGCAAGGAGAGCATTGTGTATGGCTTTTTTAAGCACATCCAGGGAGGCAAATTGTATGGAACTAGGACAACTGGCCAAATGCTGTACAACACACTCATATTCCCAAAGGGATTGAAGCCATCGCTAGCAAGCCCTAACCTGACGTTACGAACTTCACATACGAATTCAGGATAGGCATGATCAAAATCTTTCCACGTCAGAGAGTCGGCCAGATGTCTTATAACCCCGTCATCTGTACGTTCTTGTGCATGCCACCTCATGTGCTCAGTAGTCTTCGATGACATAAACAACCTCTGAAGCCTGTCCCTAAGCGGGAAGTATAGGAGAACCTTTGTAGATACATTTTTCTTTCTTCGATTGGTACTAGACTCGGTATCCGTCTTTTTATATATCGTTGCTCCGCATATGTGGCATGTCCGTGCATGTTCGTACTCCTTCCGGTATAACATACTATTGTTCACGCATGCATCAATTTTCTCATAACCAAGACCGAGATCTTTAATTATCTTATTCGCCTCGTAGAATGATTTCGGTACTATCTCACCTATAGGAAAAGCCTCTTTCAGCAACTCTACCAATATATTAAATGACTTATTACTCCAACCATTGAGGCACTTCAAATGAAGAAGCTTTACAGTGAAAGAGAGTTTTGAAAACTTCTCACACCCCGGGTATAGAGGTTGTTTGGCATCCTTAAGCAATCTGTAGAACTTGTCTGCTTCAATATTGGGCTGATCACCTGACAATGTTTCCGTGCCTATTCCACCTTGCAAATCATGTATCATACCCTGTATGTCATCGTCATCGTCTGTATTAATATTATCATCATCAATGACTGTGTTTGCAGTTTCACCGTGAGCTACCATGGGGACTATATCTAGCTCCTCATCGTGTGAGAACCAACGGGTATAGCTAATGTCAATGCCACGCATTACCAGATCAACCTTACATTCCTCTCGAACCTTCCTAGTCACCCTTTCGCAGTCTATACAGGGACACATAATTTTTCCATCAAACGGTGCAAGACGCTCAAATGCAAAATCCAGAAATTTCCTGACTCCTTCTCTATACTCTTGGCTCATGCGATTCGAATAACGCATCCAACTCTTATCGATCGAAGACATCTTTGTCTATCTGCTATATAACACCTGCAGTACGTAATTTCAAACAATGCTATAAGACTTCACAAAATTTCGGTTTCGGTTCCCGGGTATGGAACACCGAACCAAAACTTCTACAGGCCATCCACATCCCTAATGGATGGGTGTATTATGATGAGTAGACTAGTCACATAGTAAACCTAGGGTTGGTGGCTAGCATTTAAACTGCTGATAGTCCGAATGCTAGGCATAGCACCGAAGTTATGCGACAGTAAGTCAACAAGTTAGGGAGCCTCGTCAAGTAAACACTTGGGGTCTGACGGTTCTCTCTGTCGCTCGAGTCGATTTATGGCTTTAGCATACCTTATATCACACCGAACCGACAAAAACCGACCATTTCGGTTTCGGTTTCGGTTTTGATTTTTCATAAACCGAAAAAAATAAAACCGACAAAACCGACACCGAAACCGATCGACAAAACCGACGCTCACCCTAGTCTAAAAACTATATTTTGCCCCCCATTCCCCCATTCAATTCAGTTTTGATAGGATAAAAATTACCAAATGAGGAAATTAAGTAGATAACAAAAGGGGTATTGTGCAAATATTTCAAACTTTATAATTACTTAACCCTAGTCTAAAAACTAGATTTTGCCCCCCATTCCCCCAATTCAATTCAGTTTTGATAAGATAAAAATTACCAAATGAGGGAATTAAGTAGATGACAAAAGGGGTATTGTGCTAATTAATATTTCAAACTTTAGGATGCAATTTGGAACAAAATAAACTAAGGGGGAGAGGGAGGAGGAGGAGGAGCTCACCGGAGATGGCCGGTAGGCCTTAAGGAGGAGGAGGAGCACTGGCGTCGCAGTCGGTGGCGCGAGAGAGGGGAGGGGTGGCCGAAGTTTCAAGGAAGGGGAGGGGTGGCCGGCCGGAGGGGGGGGATTAGATCGAGAGAGAGAGAGAGAGAGAGAGAGAGAGAGAGAGAGAGAGAGAGAGAGGGGAGGGGAGGGGAGGAAGGCCGGGCCGGGAGTGAGGGATTAGATCGAGAGAGAGAGGGAAGGGAGGCCGGGCAGGGGGGGAGGAAATAAAGAGAGAGAGATAGAGCCGGAGAGGAAGAGGGAGAGGGTTAGATCGAAACAGAAACAGAAAGGGATTACTGAAACTGTTAAATCGCAGGGTTTTTACCGACGGAATTTATATATTTCATCGATAAAAAGTATCCTTATACCGACAGAAATATAATTCCCTTCGGTAAAAATCAATGACAAATCGCAGGGTTTTTACCGGGTCTCTGGAAAAAATCGCAGGATCTTTACCGACAGAAAATATTTATTCCGTCGGTAAAAGATAATATTATACCGACGGAATTTATATATTCCCGTCGGTAAAAATCAACGACAAATCACAGGGTCTTTACCGGGTCTCTGGAAAAAATCGCAGGGTCTTTACCGACAGAAACTATAGTTTCCGTCGGTAAAAATAAACCAAAAAAAAATAGTAAAATATATTGCCGACGGAGGGTTTTATTTTCGTCGGTAATAACCTATATTACCGACGGAAATAATTAATATCGTTGGTAAATATATATTACCGACGGATAATATATAACCGTCGGTAATAAATATGCAAAACAAATAAAAAAAATCTAAGTTATATTACCGACGAAAAATATTGTTCCCGTCGGTAAAATATATATTATTACCAACGGAATTATAAATTTCTATCAGTAAAAAACCTATTTCTTGTAGTGGCTACACTCTTACTTTATAGATGCTGAACTAAGCTAACTCTTGTACCTCCATCGTCGTTCCTATTCTCAGCTTGTCCTTCTTTCTAAAGAGGCCTCCCAAAGCAAGCTGTGTCGCTAAGGGTACTCAATGTGAACGGCGTCACGGAGCGCTCTAGAAAGAGCCTTCCACACGGCGGTGGGAGCACAAGGGGTATACAAGTAAAGTAGGGGAAAACAAAGTAAAAAAGAAAAAGAACTTGGATCTAAGGAGTAACTAGAATAGAAGGTGATTTTGATCTCTTTTGAGATCTTTGATCAAGCTTCTAAACCTAGTACACTCAAGAGATTCCAATTCCCTAAAAAAAACCCAAAGACTTGGTCTAAATCTAGGTGTTGGATAACATCCTAGATCCATTACTAGCTTTATCCTTTCTAGTTTGAAAAGGTTGAAGAAAGGAGGACGAAGGGAAGAAAAGAGGTGATAAAGTTCAAAGCTAAACTCTTTAAACCTAAAGCTCTTTTTTAATTCCTCTCTTTAAATAAAAAAACTTATTAGCTGCTGAAGGGTGTAGGGGTGGACTATTATATCCCAAAGGAGCCCTTAGGCAGATAGCTAAAATCAAGCAAGTGACCCTTATCTTTAAGGGTATGTCTTAGCCAAGTTGTGAGCATGATCCTATGGTCGTACGCACGACCAATCATAACAGACATGGATTGGTTAAGCCGATGGACTTAACTATTCCTGTACGTTCTAGACCGAGTCGAGCACACGACTTTAATATCATGCGTATGACTGACCATGCATAGTCATGCCATAAGACGGTCCCATATGGGGTATAAGGTGGACAACAAAGAGAGTGTTACCGACTCAGAACGTGCGCATGGCTAGGGAAAGTCATGTGCATGACTTAGTCTGGCAGACTATGCATGATAGTCCCCAAACGACTAAGTCAAAGTCATATGCACAACTAGCCTACTATGTATACACTTAAAAACTAGGGCTTTGTCCTAGCTTCGAACTAAATGGACGATGAAGTCTAGTATGCTCATGTGGTCATTCCTATTCTAAAAAGATACATATATATCTTGAATTGAAGGTCCGGAATAAACATGCATGTGCTCAACTTAATTGAGTAACTATTCAAAAAAAAAAGGTACGTGTATGTGCGATAGCAAGTCATGCATCGAAAAACCCTGTCCATTAGATTAAAGTCTATTCCCAAAGAGTTAGAAATTTACCTTCCATACCCAAGCATAACGGGAGAGGATGATAGAAGTGTATTTGGCCACAACAATACATCTTTATCATGAAAGAGCCAAACCTAACTTTATCCTCCTGACTTTAACTCACAGCTATTCACTACACCAGTAAAGTAGATTTATTTAAGTCGCTAAAAACTAATGGCAACATAAGGAGACCTAACATAATTGACAAAATCGACCACATTATTGGGGGTACATCTATGTATCATAGGGGTGACTTTAGCACTCGTATCTTTATGACCAAAATATAAGAATTCCCATAGCTAGGAGGGGTCCCACTATTATGAGATCCTCATTCATGTAGTAGATTATGAGAGTAGTTTAAGTAGGGCCCGCTCTAGTAGACAAGATAGACAATATTATAGGGGGTACATCTATGTATGATTAGGGTAACATTAACACCTACATATTTATGGCCAAAATATAAAGTCCCATAGCTAGGAGGGGTTCCTTTATTAGGATGTCTTTATTCATATAATAGATTTCGAGTTGAGTACAAGTAGAGCCTACTCTACTTTACAAGGTTAACTCTATTATAGGGGGTACATTTATGTACCAACGAGGTGACTTTAACACATATACTTATATGGCCAAAATATAAAGAGACCGAAAGCTTGGAAGGATCCCAGTACTATGGGATCCTTTTTAATATAATAGATTATAAGAGAAAACCAAGAGGGACCCACTTTTGTTGATAAGTTTGACTATATTATAGGGAGGTATTTAACACACACATCAATATGGCTAAAATATAAATAGTCATATTGCTATGAGAGGTCCCACTATTATAGAATCGTTATTTTTATTGTAGATTATAAGAGAAGTTCAAGTAGAGCTCACTTAAATTGACTCATATAGTTAGCAGGTGTCCTACTATTGTGTGATACTTATTCATGTAGTAGATTATGAGAGGAGTCCAAGTGGACCTATTCTAGTTGACAAAGTCGACAATATTATAGAGGAGTATATTTATAAGTCAAAGGGGTGACTTTAACCCCCGCATCTATATAGCCAAAATATAAAAAGACCATTAGGTTGGAGGGGTCCCACTATTAAGGGATCCCTATAAATATTGTATATTACAAAAGGACTCCAATTAGGACCCACTCTAATTGACAAGGTCGACTACATTATAGGGTGTAGATCTATGTGTTAAAGGGATGACTTTAACACCCGTATCTATGTCAAAAATAAATATAAAAAGTCCCATAGCTAGAAAGGGTCTCTTTATTGTAAGATCCCTATTCATACAGTAGATTATGAGAAGAGTCTATGTGGACCCACTCAAGTTAACAAGGTCGACTGCATTATAGTAGATACATCAATGTGTCGAAGAAGTAACTTTAGCATCCACATCTGTGTGTCTAAAATATAAAGAGTCTCATAACTAGGAGGAATCCAATAATTATGAGATACTTATTTATGTGGTAGATTACGAAAGGAGTCCAAGTGAGGCCCACTCTAGTTGACAACACTGACAATATTATAGCGGGGTACATCTATGTATCAAAGGTGAGATTTTTACTCCCAAATATATATGGCTAAAATATAAAGAGTCCCATAGCTAGGAGGAGTTCTGCGACGACTAAGATCCAATAGCCAGTGGACAATAGCCAAGACATACTCCAAAAGCTATAATATTAAGATGGATAAGGTGAGGTGAGATATCCAAGGCCACCGAGTTTGTCCCACATAGCTTGAAGAGAAGAAAATCATGGGCTATTTATATAATTTTCCCTCCAAAACATAGAAGACACGTTTTAAAACCGTGCATTGCTATGGATTTCGTAAGAACTCTGTAGTTAAGCATGCTCGGGCGAGTGTAATACTAGGATGGGTGACCCCCCTCAGATGTCCTTATGCGAGCATGGGAAAAGTGGACAATATCTTATGTTTTTGGGGTGAATATTACAAAATAGTATCAGAACAGGTTCTCCTTGCAATGTGGGAGTCTAACCCTACACGTTGACGTATAGCCCTTAAAGGGGGTGGATTATGACGACTAAGATACAATAGTCAATAACCAATAGCTAAGACTCCTAAGGCTGTGATGCCGAGATTGATGAACTAATCGGTGAGGTATCCAAAGCTACCGAGTTAGTCCCACATGGCCCAGAGAGAAGAATATCCTAAGCTACTTATATATTTTTCCCTCCAAAACATAGAAGATACATTTTAAAACCGTATACCGCTATAGATTTCGTAAGAACTATATAATTAAGTATGCTCGGGCAAGAATAGTACTAGGATGGGTAACCCCCCTAGAAAGTCCTCGTGCTGGTACTGACAAAGCGAACAGTATCTTGTGTGTTTGGGTTGGATATTACATGTTTGACTATTATAGGATATTTATTCATATAGTAAATAGGAAGAGGAATCAAAGTGGGGCCTACTCTAGTTGGCAATATCGACTACATTATAGGGGGACATATCTATGTTCCAAAGGGATTACTTTAATACTGACATCTGTGTAGCCAAAATATAAAGAGTCATATAGCTAGGAAGGGTCCCGCTATTATGGGATGCTTATTCATATAATAGATTATGAGAGGAGTTAAAAAGGGCTCACTCGAGTTAACAAAGTCGACTACATTATAGGGTGTTTAAATATGTGTCAAAGGGGTGACTTTAACATACGAATCTGTGTGCCAAAAATATAAAGAGTCTTATAGTTAGAAAAGCTCCCATTATTATGAAATCCTTATTCTTGTTATAGATTACGAGAGAATTCAAAATAAGACCCACTCGAGTTGACAAGGTTGACTATATTATAAGGGGTACATCAATGTGTCAATAGGGTAACTTTAGCATCCATATCTTAGTACACAAAATATAAATACTTCTATAACTAGAAGGGGTCCCACTATTATGGGATCCTTATTTATATTGTAGATTACGATAGGAGTCCAAGTAGGGTCCACTCTAGTTTACTAAACTGACTACATTAAAGAGGGGTATATTTATGTGTCAAATGGGTGACTTTAACACCCATATCTTTGTGGCAAAATATAAAGGTCCCATAGGTAGAAGGAGTGCAACTATTATTGGATCCTTATTCTTGTAGTAGAATTCGAGAGGAGGATACATTCGCATCTATGTGGCCAAAATATAAAGTCTCATAACTTGGAGGGGTCCCACCATTATTGAATCCTTATTCATATAGTAGATTATGAGAGGAGTTCAATTGGGGCCAACTCTAGTTGACTACATTATAAGGGGTACATCTATGTGTTAAAGGGGTGACTATAACACTTGTATTTGTGTGGCCAAAATATAAAGAGTGTCATTGCAAGGAAGTGTCCCACTATTATGGGATCCTTATTCATGTATTTGATTATGAAAGGAGTCCAAGTGGGGGCCACTCGAGTTGACAAGGTTGACTTCATTATAAAGAGTACATCTACATATCAAAGGGGTGATTTTAACACCCACATCTGTATGGCCAAAATATAAAGAGTCTCATAGTTAGTAGGAGTTCCATTATTATAAAATCCTTATTCTTATTATAGATTATAAAAGAAGTCCAAGTTGAGCCCACTCTAGTTGACAAGATCGACTATATGATAAACGGGTACATCTATATGTCAAAGGGGTGACTTTTAACAGCCGCATCTGTACGATCAAAATATAAAGAGTTCCATATCTAGGAGGGGTCTCACTTTTGTGGGATCCTTATTTATGTAGTAGATTACGAGAGAAGGCCAAGTGGGGCCCACTTTAGTTGATAAAGTCGATTATATTATAGGGGTACATCAATATAATCAAAGGGGTGACTTTAATACCTATATCTGTGTGACCAAAATATAAAGAATACCATAGCTAGGAAGGCATCTGTGTGACCAAAATATAAAGAATATCATAGCTAGAAAGGGTCCTACTATTGTGGGATCGTTATTCATGTAACAGATTTCGAGAGGAGTTTGAGTGGGGCCTACTCCAGTTGGCAAGATCGACTATATTATATGGGGGTATATTGATATGTCAAAGGGGTGACTTTAACACCCGTAACTGTATGGTCAAAATATTAAGAGTTCCAAAGCCAGGAGGGGTCCCACTATTATGGGATCCTTAGTCATGTTGTGGATTACGAGAGTAGTCCAAAAGTGGACCACTATAGTTAACAAAGTTGACTATATTATAGGGGGTTACATCTATGTGTCAAAAGGGTGACTTTAACATCCGCATCTATATTGCCAAAATATAGAGTCCTATAACTATGAGGGATCTCACTGTTATGGAATACTTATTAATATAGTAGATTACGAGATGAATTTAAATGGGGCCCACTCTAGTTGACTTTAACATCCGTATCTATGTGACCAAAATATAAAGAGTCTCATTGGTAGGAAGGTTTCCATTATTATGGGATCCTTATTCATGTAGTAGATTATGAAAGGAGTCCAAGTGGGGGCCACTCTAGTTAACAAGTTCAACTTCATTATCGGGGGTACATCTTTGTGTCAAAGGGGTGACTTTAATACCCATATCTGTGTGGCCAAAATATAAAAAGTCCCCAAAGCTAGGAGAGATCCCACTATTATGGAATTTTTAGTCTTGTGGTAGGTTACAAGAAAAGTCCAATTGGTGCCCACTCTAGTTAACAAGTTAGACTATATTATAAGGGGATACATCTTTCTGTCAAAGGGGTGACTTTAACACCCGCATATGTATGGTCAAAATATAAAAACACCCATAGCTATGAGGGATCCCACTATTATGGGATCATTATTCATATAGTTGATTACGATAGGAGTCCAAGTGGGGCCTACTCCAGTTGACAAAGTTGATAACATTATAAAGGGGTATATCTATATATCAAAGGAGTGATTTTAACACTCGCATCTGTATGTCCAAAATATAAATAGTCCTATAGCCAGGATGGGTCCTATAATTTTAGGATCCTTATTTATATAGTAGATTACGAGAGGAGTCCAACTGGATCTCACTCAAGTTGATAAGGTTATCTACATTATAGAGGGTATATTTATTTGTCGAATGGGTGAATTTAACACCCGTATCTGTGTAGCGAAAATATAAAGTGTCCCATAACTAAGAGGGGTCCTATATATGTGAGATCCTTATTTATGTATTAGAGTACAAGAGGAGTCCGAGTAGGGCTCAATCCAATTTACAATATTGACTACATTATAGGTGGGTAAATCAATATATTAAAGGGGTGACTTTAACACCCACATATATATAGCCAAAATATAAAGAGTCTCATAGCCAGGAGGGGTGCTGCTATTATGGGATCCTTGTTCTTGTAGTAAATTACAAGAGGAGTCCAAATGGAGCCCTCCAAGTTGACTAGGTCGACAACATTATAGAGAGTATATCAATATTTTAAAGGAGTGACTTTAACACACGTACCTGTATGGCCAAAATATAAATAGTCCTATTTCTAGGATTGATCCCACTATTATGGGATCCTTATTCATATAGTAGATTATGAGATGATTCTAAATGGGGCACACAACAGTTGACAAGATCGACTTAATTATATAGAGGTATATCTATGTGTCAAAGGGGTGATTTTAACACCCGCATCTATATGGCTAAAATATAAAATATCCGATAGCTAGATGGGGTCCCACTATTATGGAATCCTTATTCTTGTTGTAGATTATGGGAGAAGTCCAAATAATACCCTTCTAGTTGACAAAGTCGACTATATTATAGCTAAGTATATCTATGTGTCAAAGGGGTGACTTTAGCACCTATATCTGTATGGAAAAATTATAAAGAACCTCATAGCTAAGAGGGGTCCTACTACTGTGAAATTCTTATTCATGTTGTAGTTTATAAGAGGAGTCCAAGTGGGGCCCACTCCAGGTGATAAAGTTGACTATATTATAGAGAGGTACTCCTATATATCGAAGGGGTGACTTTACACCCGCATCTTTATGACCAAAATATAAAGACTCCCATAGCTAAGACGGGTCCCACTATTATGGAATACTTATTCATATAGTAGAATACAAGAGGTGTCCAAGTGTGGCCCACTCAAGTTGACAAGGTCAACAATATTGTCATATGGTATATCTATGTGTCAAAGGGGTGACTTTAGCTCTCGCATCTTTGTGACAAAAATATAAAGACTCCCGTGGCAAGATGGGGTCGCACTATTGTGAAATCCTCATTCATATAGTAGATTTCAAAAGGTATTTAAGTGGGGCCCACTTTAGTTGACAAGGTAGACTATATTATCGGGGGTATATCTATATGTCAAAGGGTTAACTTTAACACCAGCATCTGTATGGCAAAAATATAAAGAGCCTCATAGCTAGGAGGGGTCCCTCTATTGTGGGATCATTATTCATGTAGTAGATTTCAAGAGGAGTTCAAGTGGGGCCCACTCAATTGGACAAGGTCGACTAAATTATAGGGGGTACATTTATATTCCAAAGGGGTCACTTTAATACCTGTATCTGTATACCAAAATATAAAGAGGTCAAAAACAAGAAGGGATCCCACTATTGTGGGATCCTTTTTATATAATAGATTACGAAAGGAGTCAAAAAAGGGCCCACTCTTGTTGACCAGGTTGAATACATTACAAGGGGATATATCTATGTGTAAAAATATGTCGTTAACACCCATATCTGTGTGGTTAAAATATAAAGAGTCACATAGCTAGTAGGGGTTCTACTTTTATAAAATCATCATTCTTGTTGTAGATTACGAGAGAGTCTAAGTGGAACACACTCTAGTTGACAAGGTCGACTACATTATAGGCAATAAATCTATATGTTAAAGGGATAACTTTAACACCCATATCTCTATAGCAAAAATAAAACTAACATAGCTAGAAAGTGTCCTACTATTATTGGATACTTATTCATATAGTAGATAACGAAAGGAGTCCAAGTGAGAACTACTCAAGTTGACAGAGTAGACAATATTATAGAGAAGTACATCAATATGTTAAAGGGACAACTTTAATACCCGTATCTGTGTGGCCAAAATATAAAAAGTCTCATTGGTTGGAGGGGTACAACTATTGAGGGATCCTTATAAAAATAGTAGATTATTAAAGGAATCCAAGTGTGGCCTACTCCAGTTGACATGGTCAACTATATTATAGGGGGGTATATCAATATGTCAAAGGGGTAACTTTAACTGCCGCATCTGTATGGATAAATTATAAAGTATCATATAGCTAGAAGGTGTCCCTCTATTATGGGATTCTTATTCATATAATAGATTACGAGAGGAGCCAAGTGAGGCCCACTCATATTAACAAGGTTGACTATATCATAGTTGGTACATCTATATGTCGAAGGAGTAACTTTAATACCAGCATCTGTGTGGCCAAAATATAAAGAGTTTCATAATAAGAAGGATTCCAACTAGTGTGGGATACTTATTCATATAATAGATTACGAGAGAAGTCCAGGTAGGGCCCACTTCTATTAAAAAAGCCGACTATATAACGGGAGGATACATCTATATTGCAAAGGGGTGACTTTATTACGCATATCTGTGTGGTCAAAATATAAGGAGTCATATAGTTAGGTGGGGTCCAACTATTATGGGATGCTTATTCATATAATAGCTTATGAGAGAATTCAAAGGGGGGGCCACTCCAGTTAACAAAGTCGGCTATATTATAGGGTAACAAATATATATCAAAGGGGTGACTTTAACACCCGCATCTGGGTGACCAAAATATAAAGAGTCCCATAGCTAGAAAGGGTCCTACTATTGTAGAATCTTTATTCTTATTATTGATTATGAGAGAAGTCAAGTGGGGCCCACTCAAGTTGACAAGGTCGACTACATTATAGGGGTTGCATATATGTGTCAAAAAGGGAACTTTTAAACTCGTATCTTAGTTCACAAAATATAAACACTCCCATAAGCCGGAGGAGTCCCATTATTATGGAATCCTTATTTATATAATATATTACGATAGGAGTTCAAGTGGGGGCCCACTCTAGTAGATTACGAGAGGAATCCAACTGGAGCCAATTCTAGTTAACAAAGTTGACTATATTATAGGGGTATATTTTAATGTCAAATGGTGACTTTAACATCACCATTTGTGTCGCTAAAATATAAAGAATCTCATAGCTAGGAGGGGTCCCACTATTATGGGGTCGTTATTCATATAGTAGATTTCGAGAGGAGTCCAAGTGGGGCCCTTTCTAGTTGATAAGGTCGACTATATTATAGGGGCAATGTGTCAAACGGGTAACTTTAACACTCACATATTTATGGCCAAAATATAAAAAGACCTAACGCTAAGAGGGGTCCCTATATTGTGGGATCCTTATTCATATAGTAGATTTCGAGAGGAGACCAAGAGGGCCCACTTAAGTTGACAATATGAATTACATTATAGGGGGGTACATCAATATGTCAAAGGGGTGACTATAATACTCGTATCTGTGTTGCTGAAATATAAGAGTCTAATAGCTATGGGGGTTTTACTATAGTAGGATCCTTATTCATATAGTAGATTACGAGAGAAGTCCAAGTGGGGTCCACTCTATTTTATAAGATGGACTATATTATAGGGGATATATCTATGTGTTAATGGGGTGACTTTAACATCTATATTTGTTTGGCCAAAATATAAAAAGTCACATTGCTAGCTACTATTGTGGGATCTTTAATTATATAGCAGATTACGAGTGAAGTATAAGTTGAGGGCTATTCTAGTTAACAAAGTCGATTAATTATAGGGGGTAGTTCTATGTGTCAAAGGGGTGATTTTAACACCCATATATGTGTGGCAAAAATATAAAATGTCATATAGATAGGTGGGCCCTCACTGTTATGGTATCCATATTTATGTAATAAATTAGAGAGGAGTCCAAGTGTGGCCCCTCTAGTTGACAACGTCGATTATATTATAGTTCGATATATTTATGTGTCAAAGGGGTAATTTTAACACATATATTTGTATGACCAAAATATAGAGTGTCTCAGCTAGAAGATGTTCTCACTATTGTGGTATTGCTATTCATGTAGTAGATTACGAGAGAAGTCCATATGGGACCCCCTCCAATTATGTTGGCTTGCATATAGGTGGCCTATTTCAATTGATAAAGCCGACTGCATTATTAGGCATACATCTATTTGTCAAAGGGGTGACTTTAATACCCGTATATGTGTATCCAAAATATAAAGACTTTTATAGATAGGAGGGGTCTCACTATTATAGGATTCTTATTTATGTAGTAAATTATAAGAAAAGTCCAAGTGGGGCCTACAACAGTTGACAAGGTCGATTATATTATAGGGGGGTATATCTATTTGTCAAATGGGTGACTTTAACACCCGTATTTGTGTGGCAAAAATATAAAAATCCGCAGAGCTAGGAGTGGTCCAACTATTGTGGTGTCCTTATTCATGAAATATATTATGGAGGAGTCCAGGTGGGGCTTATTCCAGTTGACAAGATCGACTATATTATAGCAGGGTATACCTATGGATCAAAGGGGTGACTTTAACACCCATAATTGTATGGCCAAAATACTAAGAGTCACATAGCTAGGAGTGATCCTACTATTGTGGGATCCTTATTCATATAGTAGATTATGAGAGGATTTCAAGCGGGGCCAACTCTAGTTGACAAGGTCAACTATATTATAGGGAGGTACATCTTTTTATATAAGGGGTGACTTTAATACCTGTAACTGTATGGCCAAAATATAATAAGTCAAATAGATAGGAGGGGTCCCACTATTATGGGATCCTTATTTATATAGTAGATTACGAGAGGAGTCCAAGTGAGGCCCACTCTAGTTGACAAGATTGATTATATTATAGAGAGGTAAATCTATGTGTTTAAGGGGTGACTTTAATACCCACATCTATGTGGCCAAAAATATAAAGAGTGTTATAACTAGAAGTGATCCTACTATTTTGGGATCCTTATACATATTGTATATTTCTAGTGAATTCTAAGTGGGGCCAACTTTAATTGACAAGGTCGACTATATTATCGGGAGGTACATCTATATGTCAAAGGGGTGACTTTAACACCCATATATGTGTAGCCAAAATATAAAGAGTCTTATAGCTAGGAGAGGTCCCATTATTGTAGGATCATTATTTATAGTATTGATTACGAGAGAAATCCAAGTGAGGCCCCTCCAGTTGACATGATCTACTACCTTATAATAGAGTATATTTATATATCAAAGGGGTGACTTTAACACCAATATCTGTATGGCCAAGATATAAAGAATTCACAAAGATATAAGGGGTCCTACTTTTATGGGATCCTTATTCATGTAATAGATTACAAGATGAATCTAAGTGGGGCCTATTCTAGTTGACAAGGTCGACTATATTATATAGGGGTATATTAATATGTCAAAAAGGTGACTTCGATACCTACATCTGTGTGGCCAAAATATAAAGACTCCCATAGTTAGAAGGGCTCCCACTATTGTGGGGTCTTTATTCATGTAGTCAGATACGAGAGAAGTCCAATTGTGGCCCACTCCGATTGACAAGATCAATTTTATTACTGTAGGGTACATCTATGTATCAAAGGGTGACTTTAGCATCCATTATTTTATGACGAAAATATAAAGAGTAACATAGCTAGGAGGGGCCTGATTATTTTGGTATCCTCATTGATATATTAGATTATGAGAGGTGTCTAAAAGGATCCTACTTTTGTTGATAAAATAGACTATATTATAGGGGGTACATCTTTACATCAAAAGGGTAACTTTAACACGTGTTTCATTATGGCCAAAATATAAAAAGTCTCATATCTAGGAGGAGTCCCTCTATTATAGGATTGTTATTTATGTATTAGATTTCGAGAAGAGTCCAAGTAGGACTTACTTTAGTTGATAAGATCAACTACATTATAGCGGGATACATCTATGTGCCATAGGGGTGACTTCAACATCTGTTTCTGTATGGCCATAATATAAAAAGTCTGAAATCTAGGAGGGATCTAACTATTGTGCGATCCTTTTTTATATAATATATTATGAGAGGAGTCAAAGAGGGGGGCATATCTATATGTAAAAAGGGTGAGTTTAATACCCGCATTTATGTGGTAAAAATATATAGTCTCATAGCTAGGAGGGGTCCCACTATAATGGAATCCTTATTCTTGTTGTAAATTATGATAGAAGTCAAAGTAGTGCCCACACTAGTTGATAATGTCGACTATATTATAGGGGGATATATCTTTTGTGTTAAAGGGGTGAATTTAACACCCATATCTCTGTAGCCAAAATATAAAACCTTCCAAAGCTAGAAAAGGTCTCATTCTTATGGGATATTTAATCATATAGTGGAATACGATAGGATTCCAAGTATAGCGTACTTAAATTGACAAAGTCGACAATATTATAGAGGAGTACATTATATGTAAAAGGGGTAATTTTAATACCTGTACCTGTGTGGCCAAAACATAAAGAGTTTCATAGGTTGGAGGGGTCCCATTACTGTGGGATCCTTATAAATATAGTAGATTATGAGAGAAGTCCAAGTGGGCCCACTCTAGTTGACATGGTCGACTACATTATTGGGGGTATATCTATGTGTCAAATACGTGACTTTAATATCCATATCTGTATGGAAAAAATATAAAGAGCCCATAGCTAGAAGGGTTCTCTCTATTATGGGATCCTTATTCTTGTAGTTGATTATAAGTGGAGTCCAAGTAGGGCCTACACAAGTTGACAAGGTCAACTACGTTATAGTGGGTACATCTATATGTCGAAGGGATGACTTTCACACCCGCATCTATGTGGCCAAAATATAAAAAGTCTTATAACTCTTAGAGGTCCCACTATTATAGAATTCTTATTCTTGTTATAGATTATAAGAGAAGTCTAAGTGGGGCTTATTCGAGTTGACAAGGTCGAATACATTATAGGGGGTACATCAATATATCATAGGGGTGATTTTAATACCCGTATCTTAGCACACAAAATATAAACAGTCCCATAACTAGGAGTGGTCCCACTATTATGCGATCCTTATTCATATAGTAGATTGTAGAGGAGTCCAAGTGAGGCCCCTCTAGTTGACAAGGTCGACTACATTATAGGGGGATATATATGTAACAAAGGAGTTACTTTAACACTCGCATCTTTCTGAATAAAATATAAAAAGTCTCATAACTAGAAGGGTATTGTCCCACTATTGTGGAATCCTTATTAATATCGAAAATTAGTAGAAGAGTCCAACTGGGTCGCACTCTAGTTGACTACATTATTGGGGGTATATTTATGTGTCAATGTAGTAACTTTAATACCCACATATGTGTGGCTAAAATATAAAGAATCATATTTCTAGGATGGGTCCCACTATTGAGGAATCCTTATTCAAATTATAGATTATGAGAGGATACAAATAAAGGCCATCGAGTTACCAAGGTCGACTTTATTATAATGGGTATACTATATGTCAAGGGGTGACTTTAACACCCACATCTATATGGCCAAAATATAAAAGTTCCTACTATTATAGAATACTACTGTTATAGAATACTTATTCTGTTCGTAGATTACGAGAGAAATCCAAGTGGGGCTTACTCTACGACATGGTCGACTACATTATAAGGGGGTACATTTATGTGTCAAAGAGGTGACTTTGACACACGCATCTGTGTAACCGAAATATAAAGAGTCTCATTGTTATGAAGGCTCCCACTATTATGGGTTCCTTATTTATATAGTAGAAGGGGTCTCACTATTGTGGTATTATTATTTATGTAGCAGTTTTCAAAAGGAATCCGAGTAAGGCCCACTCTAGTTGGCAAGGTCAACTATATTATAGGGGGGTACATCTGTATGGCCAAGATATAAAGAGTCCCAAAGCTAGGAGGGTTTCCACTATTGTGTGATTCTTATTAATAAAGTAGATTAGAAAAGAAGTCCAAGAGGGGCCCACTCTAAGTGACAAGGTCGACTACATCATAGGAGATACATCTTTCTATTAAAGGGTTTAACACTCGTATCTGTATGACCAATATATATATATAGAATCTTATTGCAAGGAGAGGCCCCACTATTGTGGGATCCTTATTCTTGTAGTTGATTACGAAAAGAGTCCAAGTGGGGGCCACTCCAGTTGACAAGGTTGACTTCATTATAGGGAGGTAAATCTATATGTCAAATGACTGACTTTAACCTATATCTGTTTGGCCAAAATATAAAGAGTCATCTAGATATGAGGGGTCATGCTATTATGGAGTCCTTATTCTTGTAGTAAATTACAAGATAAGTCTAAGTGATGCCCACGCTAGTTGACAAGATCAACTATATTACAAGAGGATACATCAATGTATGTATCATACATCAATGTATGACAAGGTATGATTTTAGCACCCACATCTGTGTGGACAAAATATAAAAAGTCATATAGCTTGAAGGGGTCCCACTCTTCTAGGATCCTTATTCATATAGTAGATAACAAGAGGAGTCCAAGTGGGTCATACTCTAGTTGACAAGGTTGACTATATTAAAGGGGCTACCTCAATGTGTCAAATGGGTGAATTTAACATCCGCATATGTGTGGCAAAAATATAATGTGTCCCATCACTAAGAGGGGTCTCACATATGTGGGATCCTTATTCATATAGTAGATTACAAGTAGAGTCCAAGTAGGGCATAATTCAGGTAACCATATCGACTATATTATAGGTGGGTACATCTATATATCAAAGGGGTGACTTTAATATCCACATCTATGTAGCCAAAATATAAAAAGTCCTATAGCTAAAAGGGGTTCCACTATTATGGGACCCTTATTCATGTAGCAAATTACGAGAAAAGTCCAAGTGGGTCCCACTCAAGTTGACAAGGTTGACTTTATTGTAGAGGGTATATCTATGTGTCAAAAGGGTAAATTTAACACCTATATCTATGTGGATAAATTATGAAGAGTCCCATAACTAGAAGGGGTCCCACATATATGGATCCTTATTTATGTAGTAGATTATGAGAGAAGTCCAAGTAGAGCTTAATCTAATCTACAATGTCGACTACATTATAGGTGGGTACATTTATGTGTCAAAGGGGTGACTTTTACATTCACTTTTGTGCAAGAAAAATATAAATAGTCCCATATCCAAGAGGCGTAGTTCAAGTGGGGCCCACCCCAGTTGACTAGGTCGATAATATCATAGGGGTATATCAATATGTCAAAGGGGTAACTTTACCATCCGCATCTGTGTGGCCAAAATATACAGTATCTCATTGCTAGAAGGGATCCCACTATTATAGGATCCATATTCATGTGCTATAATATAATGGGATTCCAAATGGGGCCTGCTCAAGTTGATAAGATCGACTATATTATAGGGTGGTACATAAATATTTCAAATGGGTGACTTTAACACCTGTATCTATGTGGCCAAAATATAAAGTATCCAATAACAAGTAGGGGTCCCACTATTGTGGGATCGTTATTCAAGTAGTATATTATAAGAGGAGTCGAAATGGGGCCCAATCCAGTTAACAAGATTAACTTAAATATATTGGGGTACATCTATGTGTCAAAGGGGTGAGTTTAACACCAATATCTGTCTAGCCAAAATATAAAGATTCTGATTATTAGGTGAGGTCCCGCTATTATGAAATCCTTATTCATGTTATAGATTAAGCCTAAGTGAGGCACTTCTAGTTAACAAAATCAAATATATTATAGTGGAGTATATCTATGAATCAAAGGGGTAACTTTAACACCCGTATCTGTGTGGCCAAATTATAAAGAATCATATAGCTCGGAGGGGTCCCACTATTATGGGATCTTTATTCATATATTAGATTATAAGAGAAGTCTAAGTGGGGCCCACTCCAATTGACTAGGTCGACTACGTTATAGAGGGGTACAACTATGTGTCAAAGGGGTGACTTTAACACTCACATCTGTGTGACCCAAATATAAAGACTCGCATAGCTAGGAGGGGTCCCACTATTATGGGATCTTTATTCATATAATAGAATATAGAGGAGTCCAAGTGTGACCTACTCCAGTTTGAAATTCTTAGATTTGAAAGTTCTAATAACCGTACTAAAATAAATCCACTAGACGAAGCAAATAGGGCGCCCAACAATGGGTAGATACAATCACGGGTTAAATCACTCTATCTATAAATAACAGAAGTTATAAGTAGTGATCAACACAAATAATGGCAAAGGGCACACTTAAGTAATTAAAAGGTGGAAAGCCTAAACTGGGATGAAATCCACTCTCCGATCGAAACCGGGCATAGACCTTTCACATATAGGGGTCTAGTTTCTCTTTGAAAATCAGAACAAGGTCACAAACAAACTAGACATAATTACACAGAGATTACCCCTAAGCCCCCTATATTTGCGCCCCATGTATTCGATGAAGTAAAGGCTACACTCTTACTTTATAGGTGCTAAACTGAGCTAACTTTTGTACCTCCGTTATCGTTCCTATTCTTCATTTGTCCTTATTTCTAAAGAGGCCTCCCAAAGAAAGTTGTGTTGCTAAGGGTGCTCAACATGAACGGCGTCACGGAGCGCTCTAGCAAGATCCTTCTACTCGGTAGTGAAAGCATAAGGTGTATGCAATTGAAGTAGGGGAAAACAAAGTGAAAAAGAAAAAAAACTTGGATCTAAGAAGTAACTAGAATGGAAGGTGATTTTGAACGCTTTCAAAATCTTCGATCATGCTTCTAAACCTAGTACACTCAAACGATTCAAATTACCAAAAAAAACCCCAAAGACTTGGTCTAGTTCTTGGTATTGGATAACACCCTAGATCCTTTACTAGCTTTGTCCTCTCTAATTTGAATGAACACAAGGAGTTTGATGACTCTTAAGTGACCATTCAAACCATGAGCACAACCTCCATAGATTTGATCTTGGAAGAAGGTTGAGAGAGGAGGAAGAAGGAAAGAAGAGAGGAGATAGAGTTTAAAGTTAAACTCTTTAAACCTAAAGTACTTTTTTAATTCCTCTCTTTAAACAAAAAAACTCATTAGCTGCTGAAGGGTGTAAGGGTGGACTATTATAACCCAAAGGAGCCCTTAGCTGGATGGCTAAGATCATGCAAGAGACCGTTATCTTTAAGGGTCTGTCCTAGACAAGTCGTGCACAAGATCCTACAATCGTGCGCATGACCAATACGTGGCAGACATGGATTGGTTAAGCCGACTGACTTAACCATTCCTAAAGGTTCTAGACAGAGTCGTGCACATGACTTTAATATCGTGCGCACGACTGACCATGTATAGTATGCCATAAGACGGTCCCATATGGAGTATAAGGTGGATATCAAGTAGAGTGTTGCCGACTCAGAAGGTGCGCACGACTTGGAAAAGTTGTGTGCAGGACTTAGTTTGGCAAACTACGCATGATAGTCCCCAAATGGCTAAGTCAAAGTCGTACGCACAACTAGCCTACTATGCCAATACTTAAAAACTAGGGCTTTGTCCTAACTTCGAACTAAATGGACGATAAAGTCTAGCATGCTCATGTGGTCATTCCTATTTTAAAAAGATACCCATATATCTTGAATTGAACATCTGAAATAAACATGCATGTGCTCAACTTAATTGAGTAACTATTCGAAATAAAAAGATACATGTATCTGCGATAGCAGGTCATGCACTAAAAAACCCTATCCATTATATTAAAGTCTATTCCCAAAGAGTTAGAAATTTACCTTTCATACCTAAGCATGGTGGGAGAGGATGATAGAAGTGGTTTTGGCCGCAACAATACATCTTTATCCTGAAAAAGCCAAACCTAACTCTATCCTCCTGACATTAGCTTACAGCTACTCAGTATACCGGTAAAGTAGATTTGTTTAAGTTGCTAAAAACTAATAGCAACATAAGGAGACCTAACATAATTGACAAGATCGACCACATTATTGGGGGGTACATCTTCGTGTCAAAGGGGTGACTTTAGCACTCACATCATTATAACCAAAATATAAGAATTCGCATAGCTAGGAGGGGTCATACTATTGTGAGATCCTTATTCATGTAGTAGATTATAAGAGGAGTTTAAGTGGGGCCCACTATAGTAGACAAGATAGACAATATTATAGGGGGTACATTTATGTATAAAAGGGATAACTTTAACACCCACATCTTTATGGCCAAAATATAAAGTCTCATAGCTATGAGGGGTTCCTTTATTATGAGATCTTTATTCTTATAATAGATTTCAAGATGATTCCAAATGGAGCCTACTCTAGTTGACAAGGTTAACTACATTATAGGCGTACATCTATGTGCCAAAGAGGTGACTTTAACATATATACATGTATGGCCAAAATATAAAGAGACCCAAAGCTAGGAGGGATCCCTCAAATATGGGATCATTTTTAATATAATAGATTATTAGAGGCAACCAAGAGGGACCCACTTTTATTGATAAGGTTGACTATATTATAGGAGGGTACATTTATATGTAAAAAGGGTGAATTTATTACATGCATCAGTGTGGCTAAGATATAGAGTCATATGGCTATAAGGGGTCCCACTATTGTAGAATCATTATTTTTATTGTAGATCATAAGAGGAGTCCAAGTAGGGCTCACTCAAGTTGACGCCCATAGCTAGGAAGTGTCTTACTATTGTACGATACTTATTCATGTAGTAGATTACAAGAGGAGTCCAAGTGGACCTACTCTAGTGGGCAAAGTCGACAATATTATAGAGGAGTACATCTATATATTAAAGGGGTGACTTTAATACCCACATCTATATGGCTAAAATATAAAGAGACCAATAGGTTAGAGGGGTCCCACTATTTAAGGATCCTTATAAATATAGTAGATTACAAAAGGAGTCCAATTGGGACCCACTCCAACTGACAAGGTCGACTATAATATAGGGGGTACATCTATGTGTCAAAGAGATGATTTTAACATCCGTATCTGTGTGAAAAAAATATAAAGAGTCTCATAACTTGAAAGGGTCTCTTTATTGTGAGATCCTTATTCATATAGTAAATTACGAGAAGAGTCCAAGTGGGCCCACTCAAGTTAACAAGGTCGACTGTATTATAGTGGATACATCAATGTGTCGAATGAGTGACTTTAACATCTGTATCTGTGTGTCCAAAATATAAAGAGTCCCATAACTAGGAGGAATCTAATAATTATAGGATACTTATTCATATAGTAGATTACGAGAGGAGTCCAAGTGGGGCCCACTTTAGTTGACAACACTGACTATATTATAGTGGGGTACTTCTATGTATCAAAGGCGTGATTTTTACTCCCAAATATATATGGCTAAAATATAAATCTCATAGTTAGGTGGAGTTCTACGACGACTAAGATCCAATAGCCAATTGACAATAGCCAAGAGGTACTCCAAAAGTTGTGATGCTAAGATAGATGAGGTGAGGTGAGATATATAAGGCCACCGAGCTTTTACCATATGGCCTGGAGAGAAGAAGATCATAGGCTACTTTTATAACTTTCCCTCCCAAATATCGAAGACACATTTTAAAATCGTACACTACTATGGATTTTGTAAAAACTCTGTAGTTAAGCATGCTTGGGAGAGTATAATACTAGGATGAGTACCCCCCTCGGAAGTCCTTGTGCGAGCACGAGCAAAGTGGTCAATATCTTGTGTCTTTGGGGTGAATGTTACAAAATGGTATCAGAGCCAGTTCTCCTTGCAATGGGGGAGTCTAACCCTACACATGGTCATATAGCCCCTAAGTGGGGTGGATTATAACGACTAAGATCCAAAAGCTATTAGCCAATAGCCAAGAGGTACTTCAAAGCTGTGATGCTAAGATTGATGAGATGAGGTCAGGTATCCAAGGCTGCCAAGTTAGTCCCACATGGCTTCGAGAGAAGGAGATCCTGAGCTACTTATATATTTTTCTTTCCAAAATATAGAACATGCATTTTAAAACCGTATGCCGCTATGGATTACTTAAGAACTATATAATTAAGTATGCTCAGGTGAGAGTAGTACTAGAATGGGTGACCCCTCTAGAAAGTCCTCGTGCCAGCACGGGCAAAGTAGACGGTATTTTATGTGTCTGAGATGGATGTTACATGTTTGACTATTATGCGATCCTTATTTATATAGTAAATAACAAGTGGAATCAAAGTGAGGCCTACTCTAATTGACAAGGTCGACTACATTATAGGGGGGACATCTATATTCTAAAGGGATGACTTTAATACCTGCATCTATGTGGCCAAAATATAAAGAGTCATATAGCTTGGAATGGTCCCGCTATTATGGGATACTTATTCATGCAATAGATTACGAGAGAAGTTAAAGGGGGCCCACTTGAGTTAACAAAGTCGACTATATCATAGGGTGTTCAAATATGTGTCAAAGGGGTGACTTTAACATACAAATCTGTATGACAAAAATATAAAGAGTCTCATAGCTAGAAAGGGTCCAATTATTATGAAATCCTTATTCTTCTCATAGATTACGAGAGAAATCCAAATAGAGCCCACTCGAGTATACAAGGTCGACTACATTATAAGGGGTACATCTATATATCAAAGGGGTGACTTTAGCATCCGTATCTTAGTGCATAAAATATAAACACTTCCATAACTAGAAAGGGTCCCACTATTATAGGATCCTTATTTATATTATAAATTACGATAGGAGTCCAAGTGGGATCCACTCTAGTTTACTAAATTGAGTACATTAAAGAGGGGTATATCTATGTGTCAAAGGGGTGACTTTAACACCCATATCTATGTGGTAAAATATAAAGGATCCCATAAATAGAAGGGGTCCAACTATTGTTGGATCCTTATTCTTGTAGTAGAATTGGAGAGGAGTCCAGATGGGCCTAAATCCAATTGACAAATTTGACTGTACTATAGGGTGATATATTATAGGGAGGATATATATGTGTCAAATGGGTTACTTTAACACCCGCATCTTTGTGGACAAAATATAAAGAGTCATAACTAAAAAGGTCCCACTATTGTAGAATCCTTATTAATATAGAAAATTACTAGAAAATTCCAACTGGGTTACACTCTAGTTGACTATATTATTGGGGGTACATCTATGTGTCAATGTAGTAACTTTAACACCTATATCTGTATGGCTAAAATATAAAGAGTCTTATTTCTAGGATGGGTCCCACTATTGTGGAATCCTTATTCAAATTGTAGATTATGAGATGATCCAAATTGGGGCCACCGAGTTGCCAAGGTCGACTTTATTTAGTGGGTACACTATATGTCAAGGGGTGACTTTAAAACCCACATCTATATGGCCAAAATATATGTCGTAGATTACATAAGAAGTCCAAATGGGGCTCACTCTGCTGACATGGTCGACTATATTATAAGGGGGTACTTCTATGTGTCAAAAGGGTGACTTTAACACCCGTATCTGTATGACCAAAATATAAAGAGTCATATTGTTAGGAGGGGTCCCACTATTATGGGTTTCTTATTTTTATAGTAGATTACAAAAGGAGTCCAAGTAAGTCCCACTCAATTGATAAGGTCGATTATATTATAGGGGTTACATCTATGCATCAAAGGGATAACTTTAACCCTCACATCTGGGTGGTCAAAATATAGAGTCCCATGGCTAAAAGGGCCTCACTATTATGGGATCCTTATTCATGTTGTGATTATGAGAGAAGTCTATGTGGGGCTCACTTCAGTTGACAAAGCCAAATTATAGGGGGTACATCTATATGTCAAAAGGGTGACCTAAACACCCGCATCTGTATGGCCAAAATATAAAAAATCCTAGAGCTCGAAGGGGTCCCACTATTGTGGGATTATTATTTATATAGCAATTTTCGAAAGGATTTTGAGTAGGACCTACTCTAGTTGGCATGGTCAACTATATTATAGGGGGGTACATCTGTATGGACAAAATATAAAGAGTCCCAAAGCTATAAGCGTTTCCACTATTGTGTGATTCTTATTAATAAAGTAGATTACGAGAGAAGTCTAAGAGAGGCCTACTCTAAGTGACAAGGTCGGCTACATTATAGAAGCTAGGTACATCTTTGTATTAAAGGGTAACTTTAACACTCGAATCTGTGTGACCAATAATTATAGAATCCCTTTGCAAGGAGGGGTTCCACTATTGTGGGATACTTATTCTTGTAGTTGATTACGAGAAGAGTCCAAGTGGGGGCCATTCCAATCGACAAGGTTGACTTCATTATAGGGAGGTATATCTATATGTCAAATGACTGACTTTAACACCTTCATCTGTGTGGCCAAAATATAAAGAATCATATAGCTATGAGGGGTCATGCTATTATGGAGTCCTTATTCTTGTGGTAGATTACAAGAGAAGTCTAAGTGGTGCCCACTCTAGTTAACAAGATCAACTACATTATAATATGATACATCTATGTATCAACGGTGTGATTTTAACACTAGCATCTGTGTGGCCAAAATATAAAAAGTCATATAGCTTGGAGGGGTCCCACTCTTCTAGGATCCTTATTCATATAGTAAATTACGAGAGGAGTCCAAGTGGGTCCTACTCTAGTCGACAAGGTTGACTATATTATAGGGGCTATATCTATGTGTCGAAAGGGTGAATTTAACATCTGTATATGTGTGGTAAAAATATAAAAAGTCCCATCACTAGGAGGGGCCTCACATATATAGGATCCTTATTCATGTAGTAGATTACAAGTGGAGTCCAAGTAGGGCTCAATACAGTTGACAATATCGACTATATTATAGGTAGGTATATCTAGATATCAAATTAAGGGGTGACTTTAATATCCACATCTGTGTAGCCAATATATAAAGAGTCCCATAGCCAAGAGGGGTGCCACTATTATGGGACCCTTATTCATGTAGTAGATTACGAGAGGAGTCCAAGTGGGTCCCACTCAAGTTGACAAGGTCGACTTTATTATAGGGGGTGCATCTATGTGTCGAAGGGGTAAATTTAACACCCGTATCTGTGTGGACAAAATATAAAGAGTCCCATAGCTAGAAAGGGTCCCATTTATATGGGATCCTTATTTATGTAGTAGATTATAAGAGAAGTCCAAGTAGGGCTCAATCTAATTAACAATGTCGACTACATTATAGGTCGGTATATTTATATATCAAAGGGGTGACTTTAACATCCACTTCTGTGCAACCAAAATATAAAAAGTCCCATATCCAAGAGGGGTAGTTCAAGTGGATCCTACCCTAGTTAATTAGGTCGACAATATCATAGAGGTATATCAATATGTCAAAGGCGTGACTTTAACACTGCACCTGTGTGGCCAAAATATAAAGTATCTCATTTCTAGAAAGGATCCCACTATTATAGGATCCATATTCATATAGTATATTATAATGGGATTCCAACTGGGGCCTACTCCAGTTGATAAGGTTGACTATATTATAGGGTAGTATATCAATATTTCAATTGGGTAACTTCAACACCAGCATCTTTGTGACCAAAATATAAAGAATCCCATAGCAAGGAGGGGTCCCACTATTATGGAATCCTTATTCAAGTAGTGCATTATGAGAGGAGTCAAAATAGGGCTCACTCAAGTTGACAAGATTAACTTAATTATATTAGGGTATATCTATGTGTCAAAGGGGTAATTTTAACACCCATATCTGTCTAGCCAAAATATAAAGATTATGATTGCTAGGAGGTCCCACTATTACAGAATCCTTATTCATGTTATAGATTAAGTCCAAGTAAGGCACTTCTAGTTGACAAAATCGACTATATTATAGTAGAGTACATCTATGTATCAATGGGGTGACTTTAACACCCACATCTGTGTAGAAAATTATACAGAGTCCCATAGCTTGAAGGGGTCCCACTATTATGGGATCCTTATTCATATATTAGATTATGAGAGGAGTCTAAGTGGGGGTCACTCCAATTGACTAGGTCGACTACTTTATGCAGGGGTACATCTATGATCAAAGGGATGACTTTAACACTCACATCTGTGTGACCCAAATATAAAGACTCGTATAGCTAGGAGGGGTCCCACTATTATGGGATCCTTATTCATGTAATAGAATATGAAGGAGTCCAAGTGTGGCCCACTCCATTTTGAAATTCTTAGATTAGAAAGTTCTAATAATCATGCTAAAATAAGTCAACTAGATGAAGCTAGTGAGGGGCCCAACAACGAGCAGATACAAGCACGGGTTAAATCGCTATATCTATAAATAACGGAAGTTATAAGTACTGATCAAAACAAATAATAGAAAAGGGCATAATCAAGTAATTAAAAGGTGAAAACCCTAAACTGGGATAAAAACCACTCTCCGATCGAAACCGGGCATAAACCTTTCACACAGAGGGGTCTAGTTTCTTTTAGAAAATTAGAACAAGGTTAGAAGCAAAATAGATGTGATTAAACAGAGATTGCCTCTTAGCCCCCTATATCTGTGCCCTATGTCTTCGATAAAGTAAAGGCTACGCTCATACTTTATAGGTGCTAAACTGAGCTAATAATTGCACCTCCATCGTTGTTCCTATTCTCCGCTTGTCTTTCTTTCTAAAAAGGCCTCCCAAAGCAAGCTGTGTCGCTAAGGAT
Organism: Chamaelirium japonicum; assembly: GCA_947650365.1. Classification (NCBI taxonomy): domain Eukaryota; kingdom Viridiplantae; phylum Streptophyta; class Magnoliopsida; order Liliales; family Melanthiaceae; genus Chamaelirium; species Chamaelirium japonicum. The sequence continues at coordinate 33,739,002 of OX393550.1, read as the reverse complement.
ACTCAACATGAATGGCGGCACAAAGCGCTCTAGCAAGAGCCTTCCATACGGTGGTGGGAGCACAAGGTGTATGCAAGTGAAGTAGGGGAAAACAAAATAAAAAAGAAAAAAAACTTGGATCTAAGGAGTAACTGGAATAGAAGGTGATTTTGATCTCTTTCGAGATCTTCAATCAAGCTTCTAAACCTAGTACACTCAAGAGATTCAAATTCCCAAAAAAATCCCTAAAGACTTAGTCTAGATCTAGGTATTGGATAACACCCTAGATCCTTTACTAGTTTTGTCCTCTCTAGTTTGAATGAATACAAGGAGTTTGATGACTCTTAAGTGACCATTCAAACCATGAGCACAACCTCTATAGATTTGTTCTTGGAAGAAGGTTGAAAATAGGAGAAAGAAGGGAAGAAGAGAGGAGATAGAGTTCAAAGTTGAACTCTTTAAACCTAAAGCACTTTTTAATTCCTCTCTTTAAATAAAAAAACTCATTAGCTGCTGAAGTGTGTAGAGGTGGACTATTATAGCCCAAAGGAGCCCTTAGGTGGATGGCTAAGACCAATTAAGAGACCCTTATCTTTAAGGGTTTGTCTTAGCAAAGTCGTGCGCATTATCCTACAGCCGTGCGCACGACCAATACATGGCAGACATGGATTGGTTAAGCCAACCGACTTAACCATTCCTGTAGGTTTTAGACCGAGTCGTGCACACGACTTTAATATCGTGCGCACGACTAACCATGTATAGTCATGCCATAAGACGGTCCCATATGGGGTATAAGGTGGACATTAAATAGAGTGTTGCCGACTCAGAACATGCGCATGGCTTGGAAAAGTCGTGTGCACGACTTAGTCTGGCAAACTATGCATGATAGTCCCCAAACGACTAAATCAAAGTCGTACGCACAACTAGCCTACTATGCACACACTTAAAAACTAGGGCTTTGTCCTTGCTTTAAACTAAATGGACGATGAAGTCTAGCATGCTCATGTGGTCATTCCTATTCTATAAAGATACCCATATATCTTGAATTGAACGTCCGGAATAAACATATATGTGCTCAACTTAATCAAGTAACTATTCGGAAAAAAAAGGTACATGTATGTGCGATAGCAAGTCATGCACCGAAAAACTCTATCTATTACATTAAAGTCTATTCCCAAAGAGTTAGAAATTTACCTTCCATACCTAAGCATAGTGGAAGAGGATGATAGAAGTGGTTTTGACCGTAACATTACATCTTTATCGTGAAAGCGCCAAACCTAACTCTATCCTTCTAACTTTAGCTTACAGCAACTCAATACACCGGTAAAGTAGATTTGTTTAAGACGCTAAAAACTAATGGCAACATAAGGAGACCTAATATAATTGACAAGATCGACCACATTATTGGGGGGTACATCTATGTGTCAAAGGGGTGACTTTAGCACTCATATCTTTATAGCAAAAATATAAGGATTCCTATAGCTAGGAGAGGTCCCACTATTGTGAGATCCTCATTCATGTAGTAGATTATGAGAGGAGTTTAAATGGGGCCCACTCTCATAGACAAGATAGTTAATATTATAGGGGGTATATCTATGTATGAAAGGGGTAACTTTAACACCCAGATCTTTATGGCCAAAATATGAAGTCACATAGCTAGGAGGGGTTCATTTGTTATGAGATCTTTATTTATGTAATAGATTTCGAGATGAGTCAAAGTAGAGCCTTCTCTAGTTGATAAGGTTAACTACATTGTAGGGGGGTACATCTATGTGTCATAAGAGGTAACTTTAATACATATACATTTATGGCCAAAATATAAAGAGACCCAAACTAGGAGGGATCCCACTATTATGGGATTATTTTTAATATAATAGATTACGAGAGGAAACCAAGAGGGACCCACTTCTGTTGATAAGGTTGACTATATTATAACGGGGTACATCTATATGTAAAAAGAATGAATTTAACACACACATCAGAATGGTTAAGATATAAATAGTTCTATAACTATGAGGGGTCCCACTATTGTAGAATTGTTATTTTTATTATAGATTATAAGAGAAGTCCAAGTAGAGCTCACTCAAGTTGACTCCCATAGCTAGGAGGTGTCCTACTATTATGTGATACTTATCATGTAGTAGATTATAAGAGGAGTCCAAGTGGACCTACTCTAGTGGACAAAGTCGATAATATTATAGAGGAGTACTTCTATATGTCAAAGGGGTGACTTTAATACCCACATCTATATGGCCAAAATATAAAGTGACGAATAGGTTGGAGGGGTCCTATTATTAAGGGATCCTTATAAATATAGTAGATTACAAAAGGAGTCCAATTGGGACCCACTCTAATTGATAAGATCGACTACATTATAGGGGGTACATCTATGTGTCAAAGGGGTGACCCGTATCTGTGTGAAAAAATATATAAAGAGTCTCATAGCTAGAAAGGATCTCTTTATTGTGAGATCCTTATTCTTGTAGTAGATTACGAGAAGAGTCCAAGTGGGCCTACTCAAGTTAACAAGGTCGACTATATTATAGTGGATACATCAATGTGTCGAAGGAGTGACTTTAACATCTGCATCTGTGTGTTCAAAATATAAAGAGTCTGTCCCATAACTAGGAGGAATCCAATAATTATGGGATACTTATTCATGTAGTAGATTACGATAGGAGTCCAAGTGGGGCCCACTCTAGTTGACAATACTGACTATATTATAGCGAGGTATATATATGTCAAAGGCGTGATTTTACTCCCAAATATATATGGCTAAAATATAAAGAGTCCCATAACTAGGAGTGGTTCTGCAACGACTAAGTTCCAATAGCCAATAGACAATAGCCGGATGTACTCCAAAAGTTGTGATGCTAAGATAGATAAGGTGAAATGAGATGTCCAAGGCCATCGAGTTTCTCCCATATAGCCTAGAGAGAAGAAGATCATGGGCTACTTATATAATTTTCCCTCCCATATATAGAAGACACATTTTAAAACCGTGCACTGCTATGGATTTCGTAAGAACTATGTAGTTAAGCATGCTTGGGCGAGTATAATACTAGGATGGGTGACCCCCCTCGGAAGTCCTTGTGCGAGCACAAGCAAAGTGGACAATATCTTGTATCTTTGGGGTGAATATTACAAAATGGTATCAGAGCCGGTTCTCCTCACAATAGGGGAGTCTAACCCTACACATGGACGTGTAACCCTTAAGGGGGGTGGATTATGACGACTAAGATCCATTAACCAATTGCTAATAGCCAAGACTCCTAAGGCTACGATGCCAAGATTGATGAGGTGCGGTCAGGTATCCAAGGCTACCAAGTTAGTCCAACATGGCCTGAAGAGAAGGAGATCATGATCTACTTATATATTTTTCTCTCTAAAACATAGAAGATGCATTTTAAAACCGTGTGCCACTATGGATTTCGTAAGAACTATATTTAAGTATGCTCGGGCGAGAGTAGCACTAGGATGAGTGATCCCCCTAGAAAGTCCTCATACCGGTACGGGCAAAATGGACAGTATCTTCTGTCTTTGGGATAGATGTTACATATTTGACTATTATGGGATCCTTATTCATATAGTAAATAACAAGAGAAATCAAAGTGGGGCCTACTCTAGTTTACAAGGTCGACTACATTATAGGGGGTACATCTATGTTCCAAAGGGATGACTTTAATACCGGTATCTGTGTTGCCAAAATATAAAGAGTCATATAGCTAGGAAGGGTCCCGCTATTATGGGATGCTTATTCATGTAATAGATTATAAGAGGAGCTGAAAGGGGCCCACTCGAGTTAATAAAGTCAATTACATTATAGGGTGTTCAAATATGTGCAAAGGGGTGACTTTAACATACGAATATGTGTGATAAAAATATAATGAGTCCCATAGCTAGAAAGGGTCCCATTATTATGAAATCCTTATTCTTGTTATAGATTACAAGAGAAGTCCAAATAGGGCCCACTCGAGTTGACAAGGTCGACTATATTATAAGGGGTGCATCTATATGTCAAAGGGGTGACTTTAGCATCCATATCTTAGTGCACAAAATATGAACACTTCCATAACTAGAAGGGGTTCCCTATTGTGGTATTCTTATTTATATTATAGATTATGATAGGAGTTCAAGTGGGGTCCACTCTAGTTTACTAAATTGACTATATTACAGAGGGATACATCTATATGTCAAAGGCGTGAGTTTAACACCCATATCTGTGTGGCAAAATATGAAGGGTCCCAAAGGTAGAAGGGGTCCAACTTTTATTGGATCCTTATTCTTATAGTGGAGATTTCAAGAGGAGTCTAGATGGGGCCCAACTTTGGTTGACAAGGTCGACTATTTTATAGGGGGATACATCTGTGTCTATGTGACCAAAATATAAAGTATCATAACTAGGAGGGGTCCTACTATTATAGAATCCTTATTTATGTAGTAGATTATGAGAGGAGTTCAATTGGGGCCAACTCTAGTTGACTACATTATAAGGGGTACATCTATATATTAAAGGGGTGACTTTAACACCCGTATCTATGTGGCCAAAATATAAAAAGTCTTATTGCAAGGAAGCTAAGGTCCCACTATTGTGGGATCCTTATTCATGTATTTGATTACGAGAGGAGTCCAAGTGGGGGCCACTCGAGTTGACAATATTGACTTCATTATAAAGAGTACATCTATGTATCAAAGGGGTGAATTTAATACCCGCATCTGTATGGCCAAAATATAAAGAGTCTAATAGCTAGCAAGAGTTCCACTATTATAAAATTCTTATTCTTATTATAGATTATGAAAGAAGTCCAAGTGAAGCCCACTCCAGTTGACAAGATCGACTATATGATAAAGGGGTACATCTATGTGTCAAAGGGGTATAAAACGAGCCAAAGTGGTCTTACTCAAATTGATAAGGTCAACTACAATATTATCTGGGTGTATATCTATGTGTCGAGGGGATTTAACCCTTGTATTTAGGTAGCCAAAATATAAAGGGTCTTATAATTATAAGTGGTCTTACTATTATGGGATCCTTATTTATGTTGTAGATTATGAGAGAAGTCCAATTGGGTCCCATTTCAGTTGATAAAGTCTATTATATTATAGGGGATACATCTATGTGTCAAAGGGGTGACTTTAACACCCACATCTGTATGGCCAAAATATAAATAATTGCAAAGCTAGAAAGGGTCCTACTATTGTGGAATCATTATTCACACAACATATTTCGAGAGGAGTCTGAATGGGGCCCACTCTAGTTGGTAAGGTCAACTATATTATAGCGGGGTACATATATGTGTCAAAGGGGTGACTTTAACACCTATATCTGTATGGCCAAAATATAAAGAATCCAAAGCTATGAGGGATCCCACGTTTGTAGGATCCTTATTCATATGGTTGATTACGAGAGTAGTCTTAAGATAAGTCTACTCAGTTGACATGGTCGACTACATTATGGGGGGTACTTTTATGTATCAATGGGGTAACTTTAATACTCGTATCTGTGTGGCCAAAATATAAAGAGTCATATAGCTTGGAGAGGAACCACTATTATGGAATCCTTATTTATGTAGTAGTTTGTGAAAGGAGTCCATATAGGGCCCACTCAATTTGACTATATATTTGGGGTAGATATATATGTCAAAGGGTTGACTTTAACACCCATATCTGTATAGCCAAAATATAAAGACTCTCATTGCTAGAAAGGGTCCCACTATTATGGGATCCTTATTTGTATAGTAGATTACGAGAGTAGTCTAAGTTTGGGCTACTCCAGTTGACAAGGTCAACTTCATTATAGGGGAGTACATTTATGTGTCAAAGGGGTGACTTTAACACCTGTATCTGTGTGGCTAAAATATAAAGAATCCCATAACAATGAGGATCCCATTATTATAGAATCTTTATTCTTATAGTAGATTATGAGTGAAGTTCAAGTGGGGCCCACTCTAGTTGATTAGGTTAACTACATTATAGGGGGCGTATATCTATGTGTTAAAGGGGTGACTTCAATACCCGCATCTGTGTAGCCAGTATATAAAGACATACATAGCTATAAGGGATCCCACTATTATAGGATCATTATTTATATAATAGATTATGAGAGGAGTCTAAGTGGGGCCTACTCCAGTTGACAAAGTCGATAACATTATTGAAGGGTACATCTTTATGTCAAATGGGTGATTTTAATCCCACATCATAAAGAGTATCATACCTAAGAGGGTTCCCACTATTATGGAATCCTTATCCATTTTGTAGATTATGAAATGATTCCAAGTGGGTCCCATTCAAATTGACAAGGTTGACTATATTATAGGGGTACATCTATGTATCAAAGGGGTAAATTTACCACCTGTATTTGTCTGGCCAAGACATAAAAAGTCTAATAAGTAGGAGAGGTCCCACATATATGGTATCCTTATTCATATAGTAGATTACGAAAGATGTCCAAGTAGGGCTCAATCCAGTTAACAATTTCGATTACATAATAGGTGGGTACATTATGTACTAAAGGAGTGACTTTAACACCTACATCTGTGTAGCTAAAATATAAAGAGTCTTATAGCCAGAAGTGATGCCACTATTTTAGGATCCTTTTTCATATAGTAAAGTACGAGAGAAGTTTAAGTAGGGCTCAACCTAATTGACTAGGTCGACAATATTATACTGGGTATTTCAATATGTGAAAGAGGTGACCGCATCTATATGGAAAAATAATAAAGAGTCTAGTGCTAGGAGTGATCCCACTATTGTGGGAACCTTATTCATATAGTAGATTACAAGTGGATTCAAAATGGAGCCCACTCGAGTTGACAAGGTCGGCTATATTATAGGGAGGTACATCTATGTGTCAAATGAGTGACTTTAACACCTATATCTGTTGTCCAATATATAAAGAGTCCTATAGTTAGAAGGGGTACCACTATTGTGGGATCCTTATTCATATATTACCTTATAAGAGGAGTCCAATTGAGGACCACTCCAGTTAACAAGATCGATTTATTTATATTGTGGTATATCTATGTGTCAAAGGGGTGATTTTAACACATGTATCTGTGTGGCCAAAATATAATAAGTTTGATATTTAGGAGGGGTCCCACTTGTATGGAATCCTTATTCATATTGTAAATTACAGAGGAGTCTAAGTGGGGCCCACTCCAATTGACAAGGTCTACTAAATTATAGAAGGGTACATCTATAGGTCAAATGGGTGACTTTAACACCCGTATCTGTGTGGCCAAAATTTAAAGACTCACATAGCTAGAATGGGTCCCACTATTTTGGGATTCTTATTCATGTAGCAGAATACAAGAGGAGTCCAAGTATGGCCCACTCCAGTTGACAAGGTCAACTATATTATTGGGGGGTACATCTGTTGGAGATATTGAAGCCCCACAGCGGAAGCTAGCGTCGAAAAATGCATGAATTAATAGCACATGTTCATGTTTAGATTTATAGCAAATTAATCTATATGAACACAAAAGAACGTGAACCCCTAAAATCAATCTTGTTGGAAAAATCCTATGGTAGAGGCCCGCAATGGAAGCAATTTACCGGTCGAAAGACCGTGCATGGTGCATGTTACATGATAAAACTTTTATAAAACTAATATGCGTGCATGTATATGCACGTGAGACGAACGCCCTAAGGTCAATCTAGCGAATCGAATATATAGCATGTATGCAATTTGAGACTACGCTAGATTACGAGTTAGAATGATGGATACCTTCGTGCGGATCTTTTAATCGTGGAGGATTATCTTCTTTGTCGATGGAGACAGAAGAACTTCCGTGAAGATGGACGATGATATGCGAGAAGATAAAGCCTTCTTTATTTACCCAATCTCACACGTTGCACGAAACGTCACTCTCAAATCTCTGAGTGCCTCCGAGGAATGACCCTTCTCCGTCTTCGATTTGTCATGCGAGGATGAAATCCAAGGGTGCACACGAGAGAGGAGACAAGAGATGAAGAGAGAGGAGAGGGGGGGTGTTCGGCCAGGGCTTGCGCACACTATGTATGGCCGGCCCCCTCCCTCATGGCTCTCATATAGGAGCTATGGGTGCAAATTTTGACAAAGAAGCCTACAGACTGCGGGACCCGCCAGCCCTGCCTGGTAGGCCCACAGAGACTGTCGCGGGACCCGCCAGCCCTGCCTGGTGGGCCCACAGAGACTACCGTGAGACCCGCCAGCCCTGCATGGTGGGCCCACAGAGACTACCGCGGGACCCACCAGCCCTGCCTGGTGGGTTCGCAGAGACTACCACGGGACCCGCCAGCCCTGCCTAGTGGACCCACAGAGACTATCGCGGGACCCACCAGCCATGCCTGGTGGGCCCACAGAAACTACCGCAGGACCCGTCAGCCCTGCCTGGTGGGCCCACTGAGACTACCGCGGGACCCGCCAGCCCTGCCTGGTGGGCCCACAGAGACTACCGCGGGACCCACCAGCCCTGCCTGGTGGGCCCGCAGAGACTACCGTGGGACCCGCCAGCCCTGCCTAGTGGGCCTACAGAGACTACCGCGGGACCCGCCAGCCCTACCTGGTGGGCCCACAAAGACTATCGCGGGACCCACCAGCCCTGCCTGGTGGGCCCGCAGAGACTACCACGGGACCCGCCAGCCCTGCCTAGTGGGTCCACAGAGACTACCGCGGGACCCTCCAGCCCTGCCTAGTGGGCCCACAGAGACTACCACGGGACCCACCAGCCCTGCCTGTGGAATCCCCAGAGACGACAGCAGGACCCACCAGCCCTGCCTGGAGGATCCCCCGGATATGACAGTAAAAACCACCATTTGCCCCCAGATTTTCTCCCAGGAAATCCTATAAATAGCAGAGCCTTCAAATGAAAAAAGGATCCCAGTTTCAAATCTAAAATCTGATTTCAGAAACCAGAGCTCTGGAAATTCCAGCTTTCCATTCTCTGACTCTCCTCGATCTTCGTCTTGTCTCTGAAGAGATCGGAGATACTTCAGTGATACTCGGTCTGTTGAGGTCACTTCTGTGGGGGAAAATCTTCGTGCCGACCCGAAGACTCTCGCAGCACCAGTCAATTGGAGTTGAAGTTGACGTCGAAGATCGTTGGTCGATCTGTTGATTGAAGTTGAAGCCTTTTGATATGTCAGAAGAAAGTGATATGCAATCAGAGAGATTGTGACACGAGATGTGATCTCGGAGTTCAGCCGAAGCCTACGTCTCCGTGCTATAGGGAGCAACCCGAATTCACTAATACTTCAGTTGAAGTGATCTCGACAGGCCGAGTGTCACTGAAAACCCTCTGATCTCTTCTAAGGAAAAAAGAAGATCAAAGAGAGGTGGAAGATGGGAAGCTGGAAATCCCAGAGCTCTGGTTTTTTAGAACTGAGAATTCAATCTCAGATTCGATCCATTTACATTCAAAGGCTCTGCTACTTATAGGATTCTTCTGGTGGCGAATGGCGGTTTTCTGCTGTCGTATCTGGGGATCCTTCAGGTAAAGCTGGTGGGTTCCGCTGTGGTCCTCGGGGGCCCACCAGGCAGGGCCGGTGGGTCCCGCTGTTGTCCTCGGGGGCCCACCAGGCAGGGCCGGTGGGTCCCGCTGTGGTACTCGGGGGCCCACCAGGCAGGGCCGGTGGGTCCCGCTGTGGTCCTCGAGGGCCCACCAGGCAGGGCCGGTGGGCCCCGCTGTTGTACTCGGGGGCCCACCAGGCAGGGCCGGTGGGTCCCGCTGTTGTCCTCGGGGGCCCACCAGGCAGGGCCGGTGGGTCCCGCTGTGGTACTCGGGGGCTCACCAGGCAGGGCCGGTGGGTCCTGCTGTGGTACTCGGGGGCCCACCAGGCAGGGCTGGTGGGTCCCTCGAAAGCCTTTATGGGCCCACCGGGCAGGGCCGGTGGGTCTCGCTGTGGTACTTAGGGGGCCCACCAGGCAGGGCCGGTGGGTCCCGCTGTGGTCTTCGGGGGCCCACCAGGCAGGGCCGGTGGGTCCCGCTGTGGTCTTCGGGGGCCCACCAGGCAGGGCCGGTGGGTCCCGCTGTTTGCAGACTTCTTGCCAAAATTTGCACCCACAGTTACCCCCTCCAAGTTAGCTAAGAGGCCTCCTTGGCTGGCTTGGACTCGTGGTGCAAAGTTAACGACCCCCTGTCACACATGAAGAGGAGTTTTTTGTCGAGTGTTAGCATAAAAATGACTGACCGGTTAATTTTGATTGATCGGTCAATTTTGACCGATCGGTCAATTTTTGGCCGATCGGACAAATTTGACCGATCGGTCAAATTTTGACCGATCGGTCAAAATTCAACCGGTCAAGGATCGGGTGATCGGTCAAAAAACATGGTTTTTTGACCGATTCAGTAGAAAATTTGACCGATCGGATAATTTTAGCCGATCGGTCAAACTTGACCGATCGGCTAAAATGAAATGATCGGTCAAATTTGATCGGTCAAGAGTGATCGGTCAAATTTGATCGATCAAAAAGTGATCGGTTAAATTTGATCGGTCAAAAGTGATCAGTCAAATTTGATCGGTCAAAAGTGATCGGTCAAATTTGACCGATCAACGGAAGACCCTCTGCCAGGGTCGCGGATTAGATCTGATGGATTAGATCGAAGAGGGGAGGATGGCCTCGACCCAAGATTGTTGAAATTTTGAGGATGCTGTAGGGGAGTTGTCGGATTTGGATGTCGATCAGGTTGAGGGAGGGAGGTGGTTATTGATCGGGTGCAAATCGCCGATCGGGTGCAAATCTCCGATCGGGTGCAAATCTCCGATCATGAGCAGGTCACTGATCGGGTGTAAATCGTCGATCGGGTGCATTTTGCCGATCGGGTGAATTTCACCGATCGGACAAAAAACAGCCAGTCAAGAAATGGTTGATCGGCAAAATACCCACGTTTCACGCCAGATCCAGTAGGATTTTGGCCGATCAGGTGGAAGACGATCGGGAGAATTTTGCCGATCGGGTGAAATTTCACCGATCGGACAAAAAACAGCCGGTCAAGAAATGGTTGATCGGCAAAATACCCACGTTTCACGCCAGATCCAGTAGGATTTTGGCCGATCAGGTGGAGTTTGGGAGAATTAGAGGATCGAGGTTTTGCCGATCGGGCGAATTTGATCGATCGATCGAATTCGACCGATCGGAGGCACTGATCGGGTGAATTTCACCGATCGGGTGAAATTCACCGATCGGACAAAAACAGATCAAGAGAGAAGATTGATTGATCGGGAGGAGGTTACTGATCGGGTGCAAATCGCCGATCGGGTGCAAATCGCCGATCGGGTGCAAATCGCCGATCAGGTGCATTTCGCCGATCAGGTGCATTTTGCCGATCGGGTGAATTTCACCGATCGGACAAAAAACAGCCGGTCAAAGAAGGGTTGATCGGCAAAATACCCCCGTTTGGCGCCAGATCCAGTAGTATTTTTCGCCGATCAGATAGAAAACAAAGGGGAAGAAGGGGATCGAGTCTCGCCGATCGGGCGATTTTGACCGATCGGTCAAATTCGACCGATCGGGCAATTTCGACCGATCGGAGGCTATGATCGGTGGATTTTGCACTAAATCTGCAGAAAAACCCCCTTGGCGACCGATCACCAAAACCTTGACCGGTTGGTTTCGTCCGATCGGTCGCCGGCAGTCGATCTACGATGGAGTTGGCGTTGTCGGTGAAGGGGGGGACGCTGCAGCTGTGCTTGATCGGGTGTGCGCTGCCGATCGGAGCCGAGGGCGTAGAGGTGGCCGTCGCCGGATCACCGATCTGCAGCCGCTTGGAGAGGAGGAGAGAGTGCTCGTGCTTGCAGGACGCCGGAGCAGAGAGGGTACTGCAGTCACGGGGCCGGGGGATCACAAGTCACGGGTTGAGACAGCTCAAACCCCACTGTGTAGTCACGGGCTCAACGTTGCAGCTGTGCTCTTTTGAATGCATGAATGCTGGCCGTTTGATAGAGGTTTGGTGTTTGCTCTTGTTTGAGAGTTGGATTTGAACGGCAACTTGGATCCCAAGTGGAACTCTCAATGGGATTGAAGGGCAAGTTGGATTCCAAGTGGGAAGTTGAGTTGGATTGAAGGGCAAGTTGGATTCCAAGTGGGAAGTTGAGTTGGATTGAAGGGTAAGTTGGATTCCAAGTGGGAAGTTGAGTTGGATTGAAGGGCAAGTTGGATTCCAAGTGGGAAGTTGAGTTGGATTGAAGGGCAAGTTGGATTCCAAGTGGGATCTTCTCTCTAAAGTTGGAGACTTGGAGCAGTCCCCTGGTTTGGAGTTGGGTCCCAGTGTAAAAAATGAATCCCAATTGTCGATTGCATGCTCTTGAAATGCTGTGATTGAATGACCACCTCAGCTGTTATAACCCGCCAACAGGTATAAGTGTAATTTCCTAATCGAACTTCAATGTGGTTGCGCTTCGGAGCTCGTGGGCCTCCATGCTACGTCGAGTGCATGGACGAACAAGGGCAACTCCAGACGAAGGGCTAATCGATCGATTGCCGCTAACTGACAATGGTTTAGGGGATCGACTTTTCTTGCTGAACCTTGCAAAAATAGCCTAGAAGTTTGACTGATCGATCGAGACGACCGGTCACTACTGGATGTCCAATCATCGAATGCTCCGACTACCCCCTGAACGGTTTGCCTGCAACTGTCAGCTACGGCCTCCAACTTTTCACAGCCGAGCATCAATTGTGTTTCAAAATTCTCTGTTGGGAGCCGAGGCTATGGCTTAGGACTTTACTGCCAAATACTAGAATTAGGTTTGGACTTTGCCTTCGAATGCTGGGGTTCTGGCCTCAGACTTTGCCCTCGAATGGTTGATGAGTTTTCGCCTTTGTTAATCGGCTTTTGAATCTTAGGACGATCTGCAACGTCGGAAGATTTTTGAGGGTTGGTCGGAAGATCACGCGACTCCTGGGTGATAGTCGTCTCGTCGTTGATGCTGGCTATGAAAGATTGTAGATTCACCCCCTCATCGATGGTGGACTTCCAGAACGAGTCTTCCTCGAGCATGAGAGCGCGTGATGCTCTCTTATGAGTGTCGAGTGGTAGAAGTCTTCTGTAGTGACTTGGTAAGTTTGAGAGATGTCCTGCCTCTGGAGTGACATTGGCTGAATGCTGCTCGACGCGTTTGACCTTGATCTTCATGTCGAGATGTGTTAGGGCAATGAGCTTTAGGCTTTGCTAGGGTGCCGAGAGCAGGTCTCGGATTTTGGACTTGCTGCACGTCGAGGCAGCGAAGGTGTCTTGGATTATGCATCTAAGTGTTGATATTCTGGTAGCTTGAAATTGAGAGTTGTGCTGTTTCACAACCCGAAACCGTTTAACATTTGCACGTAAAGGGTCGTGTCGCAACACGAGGTCCTAAACTTGTTAAACGACCTGGTAGCTTGAAATTGAGAGTTGTGCTGTTTCACAACCCGAAACCGTTTAACATTTGCACGTAAAGGGTCGTGTCGCAACACGAGGCCCTAAACTTGTTAAACGACCTGGTAGCTTGAAATTGAGAGTTGTGCTGTTTCACAACCCGAAACCGTTTAACATTTGCACGTAAAGGGTCGTGTCGCAACACGAGGCCCTAAACTTGTTAAACGACCTGGTAGCTTGAAGGTTGAGCTGGCTCAACTTGAATTTGCTTGAAGGTTTGAAACTGAATGTTGCGCTGTCTCATAACTCAGAATTTGAACGGACAGGTAGATGTTTGAGAGCAATCTTTATTCAGCATAGAAATTACATCAGAGACGGAATTCTGTCTTTTTTTGGCGAGATCAATCGATAAGATCCTTTGCTTGCGATAGATTCAACGGTGTAGGCTCCTTCCCAGTTGGGAGTTAGTTTCCCACTGCTCCTCTCTTGTATTGGAAAAGACTGCTCTGAGTACCGGGCTTTCGATAGGAAATTGTCTTGACAACCCTCTGGTCATAGGCTCGCTTGATCTTCTGTTGGTAGTTCACAATACGAATGATCGCCTGATCTCGCAGTTCTTCGGAGAAGTCAAGATCGTCGATTCGGAGCTCATCGTTTATCCCTTCTTCGACTGCTCTGGTCTTCAAGGTGTTAGTAGCCTTGTAGCTTTGTTTTGTCTTCGAGAGACCTTCCTATGGAATGATTTCGAAAGGATCCAGAGTGGACGTTGATTGGAATCGCCTTTGCTTGTGTGGGGCCAACACATTTGAGCAGTATCCCATTGTGTGACCTGAAGTAGAGATCTGCACTTTGAAGACTGTAGTATGGAAGTTTGGAAGTTTTCTTTGAAGTCTTCTGGCTTGAATTGAATCTTCTGCATTCGTCCTTCTTTGAAGAAGTCGAAGATTGGCTATCTCCAATCTTCGAGTTCGTGCGCCATAGTAAGATTGAAGGTTGGGAGTCTCCAACCCCCAGACCTATCTGTGGAGGCGATAATTTGTTGCTCGATGGTAATTTTAGGCGACTCTTGATAGTCGATTTGTATTTGCCTAGATAAGTGCTTCGGACTTTGCATTCGATTGCCAAGGCTGTCTCCTTGAGGTTCGCCGAATGTCGAGGCAACGAGTGCACCTCAGACTTTGCATTCGATTGCCAAAGCTGTCTCCTTGGGCTTCGCCGAATGCCGAGGTAGCGAGTGCACCTCGGACTTTTGCCTATCACCTCGTTGTAGTCTTCAAGTGAGCCCTTTCGTTTCGAACCTCACCCCCAATGTAGGGATTGGAGGAGAGTCAGACTTGAAAGGCTTAGGATATCGATGGGAGATGTCGACGATAGATTGTCTAGAAAGAGCGAATTGTTGGATTGAAGTTCAGCCGCCGACTCATTGAGCGAGTCTCGACTGATGTCATTCTGAATAACTTCCCTCTGGTTGATCCTGATAGAGTCTTCGCCATTTAGTGAAAGCGGAGGAAGCAACCAGATCGCTCGTGTCCATTCGGTTGTCTGCTCAACCGAGGGAGCTGAGAAGTTTGACTTTGAAGATCAGTTGTCTGCTCAACCGATCCGATGTTGTTGTCGAGCACATTGAGCTTTTTGAACGAATCCCACAGACGGCGCCAAACTGTGGGGGAAAATCTTCGTGCCGACCCGAAGACTCTCGCAGCACCAGTCAATTGGAGTTGAAGTTGACGTCGAAGATCGTTGGTCGATCTGTTGATTGAAGTTGAAGCCTTTTGATATGTCAGAAGAAAGTGATATGCAATCAGAGAGATTGTGACACGAGATGTGATCTCGGAGTTCAGCCGAAGCCTACGTCTCCGTGCTATAGGGAGCAACCCGAATTCACTAATACTTCAGTTGAAGTGATCTCAACAGGCCGAGTGTCACTGAAAACCCTCTGATCTCTTCTAAGGAGAAAAGAAGATCAAAGAGAGGTGGAAGATGGGAAGTTGGAAATCCCAGAGCTCTGGTTTTTTAGAACTGAGAATTCAATCTCAGATTCGATCCATTTACATTCAAAGGCTCTGCTACTTATAGGATTCTTCTGGTGGTGAATGGCGGTTTTCTGCTGTCGTATCTGGGGATCCTTTAGGTAAAGCTGGTGGGTTCCGCTGTGGTCCTCGGGGGCCCACCAGGCAGGGCCGGTGGGTCCCACTGTTGTCCTCGGGGGCCCACCAGGCAGGGCCGGTGGGTCCTGCTGTGGTACTCGGGGGCCCACCAGGCAGGGCCGGTGGGTCCCGCTGTGGTCCTCGAGGGCCCACCAGGTAGGGCCGGTGGGCCCCGCTGTTGTACTCGGGGGCCCACCAGGCAGGGCCGGTGGGTCCCGCTGTTGTCCTCGGGGGCCCACCAGGCAGGGCCGGTGGGTCCCGCTGTGGTACTCGGGGGCTCACCAGGCAGGGCCGGTGGGTCCCGCTGTGGTACTCGGGGGCCCACCAGGCAGGGCTGGTGGGTCCCTCGAAAGCCTTCATGGGCCCACCGGGCAGGGCCGGTGGGTCCCGCTGTGGTACTTAGGGGGCCCACCAGGCAGGGCCGGTGGGTCCCGCTGTGGTCTTCGGGGGCCCACCAGGCAGGGCCGGTGGGTCCCGCTGTGGTCTTCGGGGGCCCACCAGGCAGGGCCGGTGGGTCCCGCTGTTTGCAGACTTCTTGCCAAAATTTGCACCCACAACTTCAAGCAAAGTGATAGTGAATTAGGGTTGCACCCTATAGCACGGAGACGTAGGCTTCGGCTGAACTCTGAGATCACATCTTGTGTCAACATTCTCTCTGTTTATATAACATAAAAGGTAACTCAAAGTCACCAAGACATTAACCTACATACCTATCTTCTAATTGACAGATCGGCCAATGATCTTCTACTCAACTTCAATTGACTGGTGAGGTGAAGTCTTCGGATCAGCACGAAGATTTTTCCCCTACAATTTGGCACCGTCTGTGGGATCGAAGCGAAAAGCCAAGTTTATTCTGCAACTAGCATCTGATCGGTTGAACAGACAACCGTTCTAGACAGTCAAACTTCCCAGCCCCTTTGGTTGAGCAAACAACCGTTAGGACATCGGCAATCTCATTGCATCCTTTGCTCTCTCTAAATGGTGAAGATGAAGCATCAGGATCATCCAGAGGGAAGCAACACACGTCAGCCTCATCCGGAGACTCGTTCAATGAGTCAACGGCTTAACTTCGGACAGCCCCTTACTGTCCCCGAAATGGGAGTTTGCTCAAGGAGTGGAAGATCGATCGATCGGCCAATCGCACCACCTCCTCGACAATCAATCGGGCAGACTGCCCCTGCTCTAGTTGAAGACACACCATTTACTTATCAAATCTCGGCAGTCAACTTTCAGCTATTACAACTCGCTAAGCAAAATGCCACCCTCACAGCTGAAAGGGATGCTCTCAAGAAGGCAGCCTCCGAAGCTGGGATTGCCCTCCCTATCCCTTCATTCTGTGAAGGAGCGAATCTGCCACGACAATCGATCCACTCCGAATCGCGAAGGTCAATGGGCACCGTTGCCCTTGAGAGGATCCGTCGCGATCCAACCCCCTCTGCCGCTCCATAGAAGCAGAGTGTCTGGGATCGTATAGACGATGAATGCTCTCAGTCATCCTTGGGCCACAACTGTGACAGGCGGACACAGTCAAAGCCTAATTTACAAAGGAGGCATCAGACGAAAGGTACACCCTCAAAGAGTAGAGCTTCTCCATCACTCCCACTCCAACACGAAGCCAGAATGGATCTTCGTCACCGGCTCCATCCAGCTGATACACCAAATCACGATCTTGCCTCACGATCTGCATCCAGTTCGAGGGCATGGTCGTAGAGAGGGATACTCCTCTGCTGGACCTCTCCATTCGAGTTTGTTCCAATCAATATTTCCAAGGGGATGGAGAACTCCCACTCTCCCCAAATTCAACTGCCTCAAAGGAGATCTGACTCTCCACATATTGGCATTCAAACAAGCTTTGACGCCATATGAAGAAGAGAATAACGTGCTCTGCCGCACCTTCGCTAGGAGCCTCAACGAGCCATCTCTCAATTGGTACCATAATCTTCGAGCTGGATCCATCACCTAGTTCAGAGTCCTGGCTAACCACTTCGTGCAGCACTATCAACTCAACTTAAAGCCGGAGAAGAAGCTAGACTCTCTCTATAGGCTAAGGATAGGTGCTGACGAGAGTCTTCGCAGCTTCACACGACGATTCCGCAACGAACACGCCGCTCTCTCGGGACGACATCTTGATAACGAGGCTATCATGCTAGCCTTCCAGAACGCCCTCCGTTTCGATCTGCACATTTATAACGACTTCATTCGCAATCCTCCTCCTTCCCTGGGTTCGATGTTCGACCGAATCCAAAGAGAGATCGAAGTCGAAGATGATCAAGTCGCCCGAAAGGGATGAGAAACGAAGCGACAACCCACCGAGAAAGAAGCCCCGAAGTACGCCGCCAAAGTTTACAATGCAGAGGCAGTGATTCCCCCTGCACCCAAACGATCAAGAAACGAGGGACACAGATCCCCTCCAAAAAAGACTACATTCATCGATTGGACTCTACCAATCGAGCAGATCCTCGATCGAATTCAACACGAAGAGTTCCTCCAGAGGCCAAACCCTCTGTAGCCGGACACCAAGGTCACAGCGGACAAAACAGTCTACTGTGACTTCCACCGCAGCCACGGCCATCTTACCGATCGATGTTATCGATTGAGATACCACCTCGAGGATTTGCTGCGAGAAGGCCACCTCTAAGATTTCGTCAAAGGCGGACCAGACCAGCGTCAACCTTCCGCGAAGGGGAAAGAAGCTTGCTAGATCCACCAGATCTCTACCAATCAATCGCCTATCACCGTGAGTGCCAACGTCTTTGGTATTCATGGGCCATTGCACAATCAAACATTAACGAGCAAAGAAGTGGATCGGCAGATATGGTGCATCTTCAACATTCGCTCTGCAGCGAACAAAGAAGACACCTGGATCGAGAAGCCTGTCAAGGGCTTAGTTTGGCCCTCTATCATCTTCAATGACTCGGACCTCCAAGGTGTCCATACTCCGCACCGGGATCCCTTGGTCCTTAAGCTCATCATCGACGGGAGCACTATCAACCGCATCCTCATCGACACCGGAAGCTCCATCGATATCATGTTCTCAGACTGCTTCAAGCATCTGGGACATAAGTATTCCAGTCTCGAAGTCGTCCCAACGGTGATCACGGGCTTCAACGGGGAGCAAATGATAACAATGGGAGAATCAAGATTCACCCTTGACCTCAGCCGAGAGGCTAGAGTCTCGGTAAGCTAGGTTCGCCATCGTCGAAGGGACATCCAACTACAACATCATCCTGGGCCGACCATTCCTCCATCGGATCAATGCCATCTCCTCCTCCTACCATTAGCTACTCAAATTTGCAACAGGAGAAGGTATTGTCTGTATTCGGAAAGATCAACAAACTGGGGAAGCAGCCGCTGCAAAAATAGATCGCAGGATAGACCTCGCTGCCCCAAAGCGACCTAGAGATGAAGCTGGTCCTTCTTCAACATAGCAACCAAAGGAGATCCCACTATCCGAAACCCCGCCAATCGAGTGGGAGGCTTTACCTTCAATCGAAGAGATCATCCCAATTAACGTCGGCAGTGGAGATCTCCCTCGAGAAACCTTTATCGGTACCGATCTCAGCGACGCAGAAGCGTGAGCATGGTATCGTTCCTTCAATCCAACATCGACGTCTTCGCCTGGTACTTCGAAGATATGCCTGGGATCAACCTAGATGATGCGTGTCATCGACTCGTAATCAAAGAAGGAGTGAAGCCCGTCAAGCAAAAACCACGCATAATCCGACCAGAGCGACAAGTTGCAGTTAAAGAGGAAATCAGTAAGCTACACGCAGTAGGCTTCATTCGTGAAGTAGAGTATCCTACTTGGGTCTCCAATATAGTTGCTGTCCCGAAGGAAGGTCAGAGTGTGCATCGACTTCACCAACCTCAACAAAGCTTGTCCCAAAGACCCGTTCCCCATGCTAAGGATAGA
Organism: Chamaelirium japonicum; assembly: GCA_947650365.1. Taxonomy (NCBI): domain Eukaryota; kingdom Viridiplantae; phylum Streptophyta; class Magnoliopsida; order Liliales; family Melanthiaceae; genus Chamaelirium; species Chamaelirium japonicum. The sequence goes on along the minus strand of OX393550.1, from coordinate 33,719,632 downwards.
TAGACTCGTTGATGCCACTGCTGGCCACGAGCTCCTATCTTTCATGGACGGATACTCTAGATACAATCAAATTCCTCTACATCCGGATGATCAAGAGAAGACTTGATTTGTGACTGACCGAGGTCTTTACTGCTATAATGTAATGCCCTTCGGCCTCAAGAACGTTGGATCAACCTATCAAAGGTTAGTCACAAAGATGTTCGAAGATCAAATCGGACGCAACGTCGAAGTTTATGTGGACGATCTCCTCACTAAAAGTTCTAATCGTGATAGCCACCTCTCTGATCTAGCGGAAACATTTCAAATCCTCCGAAAGTACCGCATGAAGCTCAACCCGACTAAATGTGCCTTCGGTGTTCAATCGGGTAAATTCCTGGGACACCTTGTGACCAGGAGAGGTATCGAAGCGAACCCCGATCAAATTCGAGCCATCCTCGATATGCCCTCACCTACCAATCAGAAGGAAGTGCAGCGCCTCACTGGAAGACTGGCTGCCCTCAATCGATTCATCTCAAAATCTTTCAACAAGTGTAAACCACTCTTCAACAAGTTACGAAAGGCTGATACCTCTGGGTGGAGTCCAGCTTGCGAACAAGCTTTTCAAGGTGTCAAGAGTTATCTCATGTGTGCTCCCACTCTAACAGCTCCGCTTCCAAAAGAAGACCTCTGGCTCTATCTTGCCGTCACCAATCAAGCAATCAGTGTGGTCCTGGTCAGCAGAAGAGAAGGTGTCGAACATCCAGTCTACTACATCAGTCATACACTTCTCCCTGCAGAGACTCGCTACTCGAAGATTGAGAAGGTTGTATTAGCCTTACTCACCATATCACGACGACTTCAGTCTTATTTTATCTCCCACTAGATTACAGTCGTCTCAGAGCATCCTCTCAAAGATATCCTCGACAAGGCAGGTCGAGCAGGTCGAATGACCAAATGAGTGATCGAGATGAGTGCTCTCGGGGTTCAGTTTGAACCCCACACTTCACTCAAAGGGCAGGGAGTTGCCGACTTCCTAGCCGACTTCCCAGTAGAAGACCCCATAACTTGGGAAGAAGACGTCGATATGCGTCTCAAAGATGAAGATGAACCTCCAACCAATGTGGATACAAAAACCAATCCAAGCCTTGATGCTCCCACCATCTTGCCAGCTCAATGGAAACTTTATACCGATAGAGCTTCAAGCACGATCGGTTCGGGAATTGGGATAGTCTTAGTATCCCCCAAACTAGATCATCTTCAGAAGGCCATTCTCCTTGGATTCAACGCTACCAACAACGAAGCCGAATATGAAGCACTCATCTTCGGACTTCAAATGGCTGAATCCCTAGGGGTAGATCGACTTACCATCTACAATGACTCCCAGCTAATCATAAGACAAATAAACGGGGAGTACACCGCACGAGAAGAAAGAATGCAGCATTACTTGGCCCTAGTGCGACATCTTCAACAACGTTTTGCTAGCACCGAGTTCATCCAAGTCCCGAGAGTAGAAAATCGAGAGGCAGATGCCTTGGCTAATGCTGCCTCGGTTCTTGGAGACTCACTAGGGGAAAGGCAAATACAAATCGACTATCAAGAGTCGCCCAAGATTACCCTCGAACAACAGATCGTCACCGCTATAGAAAGATCTGGGGGTGGAAAACAACCAGCCTCCGATCAAGCCACAACACATGAACTCGAAGATTGAGGACGGCCAATCTTCGACTTCTTCAAGCAAGGCAAAATACCGGAGGATCCAATTCAAGCCAGAAGACTTCAAAGGAAGCTTTCATGCTATTGCCTTCAAAGAGAAGATCTATATTTCAAATCGCACAATGGGATGCTGCTCAGATGCATAGGTCATTTGCAAGCAAAGGCAATCTTAATCGACATCAATTCCGAAGCCTACGAAAATCATTCGGAAGGAAGATCTCTTGAAGCCAAGACAAAGCTGCAAGGTTACTACTGGCCGACAATGGCAAGAGATGCTCATCAAGTGGTTCAAAGGTACGAGCCTTGCCAGAGACATGCTCGAGCTATCCATCTCCCAGCAGATGAGCTCCATCAACTAGCAAGTCCATGGCCCTTCCATCAATGGGGGTTGGACTTCTTGGGTCCTTTCCCACCAACACCAAGCAAGAAGAAGTATCTGCTATTGACTACAAACTACTTCACAAAGTGGGTTGAAGCCGTGCCACTCTTCCGAGAGACTGACGATGAAGTCATCAAGTTCATTAGGCACAACATCTTTTCAAGGTTTGGCACACCCCAAGTCTTAATTACGGACAATGGAGCTCAACTCGACTCCGACAAGTTCCGAGAATTCTGCCTGAGCAATGAAATCAAGCTCTTTTACTCAACACCAAGGTATCCTCAGTGCAATGGTCAAGCCGAAGCCTCCAACAAAGCTATCCTTGGTCTACTCAAGAAGAAGCTCGATAATAAAAAAGGATTATGGGAGCAAGTTCTACCTGAAGTCTTATGGGGCTATCGGACCACTCCGAGAAGATCAACTGGGTTCTCACATTTTCGCCTAACATATGGGTCAGAAGTAGTCCTCCCAGCAGAGACCATCTCAAACACTTTGAAGACTAGAGCAATCGAAGAGGAGGTTAATGAAGAGCTTCGAGTCAATAACCTTGACTTTTCTGAAGAATTACGAGACCAAGCAACCATTTGTGTTGCCAAGTATTAGCAGAAGATTAAATGGGCCTATGATCAGAAGGTCAACAAGAGACAGTTCCCGATTGGCAGCCTGGTCCTCAGAGCAGTCTTCTACAACACGAAAGAACACAGTAGCGGAAAACTAGCTCCCAACTAGGAAGGCCCCTACATCGTCGAGTCAAGAGGAGGCAAAGGGTCTTATCGACTGATCTCGCCAGAAGGAGATAGACTACCACGAGATTGGAATGCTAGACATCTCAAAATGTTTTATCCTTGATGTAAACTCCATGCTGAATAAAGATCGCTTTTAAATGTTCATCTTGTTGACTCAAGTTCTGAAGCAGTTTCAAGTCATCTACATTCAAGTTCTATATCACCTGCATTCAAGTTACCAGGTCGTTTAACAAGTTTGGGTGCTTGAGTTGCGACTCAACCCCTTACAGGCAGATGTTAAACGGTTTCCGGTTGTAAAACAAAACAACCTTCAAGTCACTAGGTCAATTTAACAAGTTTGGAAACTCGTGTTGCGACATGACCCCTTACATACAAATGTTAAATAACCTTCAATTGTAAGATCGACTAACAAGTTTGGGTGCTTGAGTTGCAACTCAACCCCTCACAGGCAAATGTTAAACGATTTCAAGTTGTGTTACAATACAACCTTCAACTATCAAATTACTTAACAAGTTTGGGTGATCGAGTTGTGACTCGACCCCTTACCGTCAAGTGTTAAGTATATTCAAGTATTCCATCCAGAACACAAACATTCAAAGAATCCAACACAAGAGACATTCGATTTCAAACACCAAAAAGAAGTCTTTATTTCTTAAAAATTTCCAAGTACAAAAGTGAGCTTTTATATATGCGAAGCTTACAGGTACAAAAGCAAAAAGAAAGAGATAGAATACATCAAGGCTTGGCCACACTTGGTGCGCGCGACCTCTCTCCTTCAAATCCACCACGAGCCTTGCTCGCTGTAGACGCTTTCGAAGATTGGACACCGCCAGCATGAACCGTGAGGGCTTCTACCGCTTTCTCTGTCGTCGATCTGAAGCTCTCAAATTCAGCATGTGTCTCCTCGAGCTCCTTCGTGAAGGCCTCCTCTTTGGCAGCGAGCGCAGCGTCCTTAGCATCAAGTTGGACCTTCAGCTCCTTTATTTCAACAGCGCGGTCATGGGCCAACGTCTCTATTTTGAAGAATCGATTCTTCAACTCTTCGAGCTCGTGACCCCGAGCCACGTAGTTCTCGAGCCATCTCTTGCCCTCGATTTTCTCCTTGCGGAGAACTTCCTTCTTCGTGGAGAGAGCTTCTTTTTTGGCAGTCAAGAGTTCCTTTAGCTTCTCCTTTTCCTCGTTAGCGGCCTCCAGTTCGGCTGTTAAACGAGAAACTTCTGTCGAAGCCCCCCGCTCTCCAACCCTCCTTAAAAGCCTAGTAGCAAGTTTCAGGACCGCTAAATTCTGCAAACAATCAATAGAAAAGAGTTAGAAACATCTCTGAGAGTACAACTCCTATACCAAGTCATGTTGATGCACTTACCACAACGTCCAGCATGTCGTAGGCTTCTTCAATAGTAGCGTCCGGAAGATTACAGAGCTTCCGGATCACAACCGTTGGGTGGTTGATGTCAACCTCACCCAAATCTCGGAGCAGCTGAGCAGGGCCAGCGGGAGCATCTGTAATCTATACAAAAGTTCAAACAGTTAGGACTCTCGAATGTCAAAAGGCAATACAGTCAATAAGAGAGGTTAGCGAGAATATACCTGTGGCCTCGACCCGGGATGCTTCGGCCTTACCCTTCCCCCGGTCGGAGCTCTTACCCCTAGGGGTCGACTTCTCCTTGACGGGGGATACCTCTGGCGGGGGTTGGGGAGTCACAACCTCCACGCGACTTTCTCCCTCCTTTGGCAAGGGAGAAGGAACATCACATAGAGGAGTGATCTCCCCCTCCTCCGGATGTTCAGTTGTCTGCTGCAGCCTGGCCATTAGGGTAGCCGCCTCCTCCGCCACTTAAGCAGCCGAGAGACAGATAGCAGATGGAGGTTGCTCAACCTCCACCCCGCCGCTCGTTGAAGTGCCCTCGAGGCGAGGAACACTCGGGGGTAATTGGTCGAGGGAAGTGGGGTTGCCTGCAACCACGTCACTCCCCGAGTATTTGATCCTGATGCGCGTTGGGCGCTTCAGTTCCTTAAAATGATAGGTGAGCAACACCTTCTGGTCGTCGCCCACCGTATCCATCACATCTTCCATTCGACGGGCCTTAGCCTCGCCGATAGGAACGGGTTGAGATTCTTCCTCACCCCCACCATCGCCTCCTACTTCACCACCTCCATCTCCTCCATCTCCACCTTCGTCGCCATCATCATCTCCCCCATCGTCATCCTCATCATCTTCCTCCTCATCACCGCCCTCGTCGTCATTATCACCGTCTTCGTCCTCCTCTTCATCTTTCTTTTCTTCTTCTTCTTCTTCTCCTCCTCCTTCCTTCTCCTTCTCCTCCTCTTCTTTCTCCTTCTCTTCTTCTCCTTTCTCCTCCTCCTTGAGGACCCTTCTCTTCTTTACCTGACCCCTACGGGTCACCACCAGCTTCTCCTCTATTGGTAAGCGGTGCCTTGCCCCGTATGCCTTCTTCTCGGCCCGGGCGGTTCTAACTATCTTGGCCGATTGAGGATCCTCCTCGTAATCGGAGTACAAGACATCGTTGTCCTCGTACCGGGCCTGCAGTCGGTGGAGGAGGTTGGTATTGCCGTGACGGACCGGGCAGTTCGAAAACTGCTTCCACGATCGCGTGCCGCAGGTCAACTCCAGAAAGAGATTGTGGAGGGCCTTGATGGTGCAGAGGCGAACCCCACGCCCATGTGCCTCTTGCCCAACACACCGAGGACGCCTTTGCCCTTGCCCCAGCCTTTCTGTATGGGCGACTCCGGAACCCTCTCCTTCCCCTTTCTCTTGGACGGGACCATATTCATCTTCTTCATGCTGCCAGATGATGCCATTTCAATCGATCGGGAGAATGCGAGGAACCGGAAATTCGAGAGCAAAGAGTTCTGGACTTTGAAAAAATTTTGGAAGCGCGAGGCGAAAATGAACTCCAGGAGAGGCTTATAAACCCCGAAGAAACTGGCACAAAAATCAAAGAGACACGTGGCATCATCAGGTCAAAAGCTGTGTTTTTAGAAAGGACACGTGGGGTCAATCCGAAGGAAGCACTCTTCCAGGCGAACCGTCAGAGCCAGACGAAATGTCAAACCACAACGAACCGCCAGTCCAGGCGAACCACCGATCCAAGAGAAGCACCAATTAGTGTGAACCACCGGCTCAAGCAAAACAGTTGTCCTCCATCGCCGTTCAAAGACCTTACCCGTTCGACAGGCAGACGAACGAGTAATTTTCCAATGGATCGGGTAGAAAACAGGCTCTTTTACCTGATCGCCTCAACCTCCACCGGTTGAATTTAACCGATCGGTCAAACTTGACCGATCGATCAAATTCAACCGATCGATCGAATTTCTACTGGATCGGGCAAAAAACTTCGGTTTTTGCCCGATCACCTCAACCTCCACCGGTTGAATTTAACCGATCAGTCAAGCTTGATCGATCGATCAAAATCAACCGATCGGTCGAATTTTTACTGGATCGGGCAAAAAACATAGTTTTTTGCCCGATCGCCTCAACCTTCACCGGTTGAATTTAACCGATCGGTCAAAATTCAACCGATCGATCGAATTTCTATTGGATCGGGTAAAAAACTTAGGTTTTTTGCCCGATCGCCTCAACCTCCACCGGTTGAATTTAACCGATCGATCAAACTTGACCGATCGGTCAAATTCAACTGATCGGTCGAATTTCTACTGGATCGGGCAAAAAACTTAGGCTTTTTGCCCAATCGCCTCAACCTCCACCGGTTGAATTTAACCGATCGTTTAAACTTGACTGATCGGTCAAAATTCAACCGATCGATCGAATTTCTACTGGATCGGGCAAAAAATTTAGGTTTTTGCCCGATCGCCTCAACCGATCGGTCGAATTTCTACTGGATCGGACAAAAAACTTAGGTTTTTGCCCGATCGCCTCAACCTCCACCGGTTGAATTTAACCGATCGGTCAAACATGACTGATCGGTCAAATTCAACCGATCGGTCAAAATTCTACTGAATCGGGCAAAAAGCTTAGGTTTTTGCCCAATCACCTCAAACTCCACCGGTTAAATTTAATCGATCGGTCAAAATTAACCGATCGGTCAAATTCAATCGATCGGTCGAATTTCTACTGGATCGGTCAGAAAACTATGTATCTTGACAGATCACCTCGACCACCACCAGTTGAATTTAACCGATCGGTCAACTTTGACTGATCGGTCAACTTTGACCGATCGGTCAGATTTGACCGATCGATCAGAATTGACCGATCGGTCAGAATTGACCGATCGGTCAGAATTGACCGATCAGTCCTTCAGCACCGACGCTCAATAGATTTTTTACACTCGTGACAGGGGTTGTTACTTTTGCACCAAATCCAAGCCAACCAGGATGACCTCTAGCTAACATAGAGGGGGTAACTATGGGTGCAAATTTTGGCAAAGAAGCCTACAGACCACGGGACCCGCCAGCCCTGCCTGGTGGGCCCACATAAACTACCGCGGGACCCGCCAGCCCTGCCTGGTGGGCCCACAAAGACTACCACAGGACCCGCTAGCCCTGCCTGGTGGGCCCACAGAGACTACCATGGGACCCACCAGCCCTGCCTGGTAGGCCCGTAGAGACTACCGCGGGACCCACCAGCCCTTCCTGGTGGGCCCATAGAGACTACCGCGGGACCCGCCAGCCCTTCCTGGTGGGCCCACAGAGACTACCGCGGGACCCGCCAGCCCTGCTTGGTGGGCCCACAGAGACTACCGCGGGACCCACCAGCCCTACCTGGTGGGCCCACAGAGACTACCGCGGGACCCGCCAGCCCTGCCTAGTGGGCCCACAGAGACTACCATGGGACCCGCCAGTCCTGCCTGGTGGGCCCACAGAGACTATCGCGGGACCCACCAGCCCTGCCTGGTGGGCCCGCAAAGACTACCGCGGGACCCGCCAGCCCTGCCTAGTGGGTCCACAGAGACTACCGCGGGACCCACCAGCCCTGCCTGGTGGGCCCACAGAGACTACCACGGGACCCACCAGCCCTGCCTGTGGAATCCCTAGAGACGACAGCGGGACCCACCAGCCCCGCCTGGAGGATCCCCCGGATATGACAGTAAAAACCGCCATTTACCCCCACATTTCCTTCCAGGAAATCCTATAAATAGCAGAGCCTTCAAATGAAAAAAGGATCCCAGTTTCAAATCTGAAATCTGATTTCAGAAACCAGAGCTCTGGAAATTCCAGCTTTCTATTCTCCGACTCTTCTCGATCTTCTTCTTTTCTCTGAAAAGATCGGAGATACTTCAGTGATACTCGGCCTTTCGAGGTCACTTCAAGCAAAATGATAGTGAATTCGTGTTGCACCCTATAACACGGAGACGTAGGCTTCGGTTGAACTCCGAGATCATATCTTGTGTCAACATTCTTTCTGTTTGCATAACATGAAAGGTACTCAAAGTCACCAAGACATCAACCTACATACCTATCTTCCAATCGACAGATCGGCCAATGATCTTCTACTCAATTTCAATTGACTGGTGAGGTGAAGTCTTCGGATCGGCACGAATATTTTTTCCCCACAGGAGCCAACCCTTAGCAACTCCTTGAAGCTAGGGTCGGCCCTTTCTTCTCTCTCTCTCCTTCGTATGGAACCTAGAGGCGGCCCCCCCTTTTGGTCGAACCCCTTATACCCGACCCTTTTCTCCTTAAAGTTTACAAGCGCAAACCTTAGAAACAAGGGCGAGCCCGGCCATGCCTTAGTCCACATGTGGGGGGCGGCCACCCTAGTGTGTGGTGTGCCCTTGGTTTTCCAAGGCACCCCCATACCACTAGTTGGTTGCCCCTCACATCAGGAACTCGAATGACACGCCCGAGTAAATTATGACTAGTGCTTTCATAATTACTGGAGTGCCCTCAGTGAACACCTAGGGTGCCCCTAGTAAAGTTATCCGGTCAACTTGCAACACGTACTAGTGGATCGTACCTGTGTTATAAACCATCTCTTGAAACCGACCTATCATTAATCTTGCTGTGCAATAGATATCTAACCTCGAAAAGTCAAATCTGGCTAGAGTCTTATCTTAATACGTAGCATGTGACAGTAAGAGAACCTTGCTCTGGTGATCTCAAGTTATCTTGATTCCCAGAATATAACTCGCCTCACTAGGGTCTTTCACATCGAATTGTGATGACTACATACCTTTACCGTAAACAATATTCCTATATTATTTTCAATCAATAGAATATCGTTAACGTAAAGTACTAAATATACCCTTATAACTCTATCACTTTTCTTGTACCCAATTGGTTTATCCTCATTCTGACCGAATCTGTGTGAGTGGATTCTCTGATCAAAATAGATATTCCAATTCCTGGATGCTTGTATTAGTCCATGAATCGACCTTTGTAGCTTGCACTCCAGATCTTCCTGACCTACTGACACAAAGCCTGGGGCTGCATCATATACATGTCCCTTTTCCAAATCCCCATTAGGGAATAATAGCCTTGACATCCATCTACCATATCTCCCAAATATAATGGGCTGTGATGGATTAAGAGAATCCGAAACAGACTTAGACATAGCTTATCGGCGAGAAGGTTTTGACATAATCAATCCCTTCTCTCTTAAAAACTAATCTACCTACTTAAGTCTTAACAAGAACATCGGGTCCTCTTCTTATACACCCCCTATACCCAAAAAGAGTGATAGTATAATAAGAGTCGAGACTGTTCCAAGGGACATTGATACAAGTGTTGCCTCTATGGTCTTTTGCCAGTCAAAGCTGTCAGAAGCTCCTACTACTTCTTTGTAGATCTAGGGATCATCCTCCTGAAACTCTGGATTAACTATCAAAGTTTTTACATAATATCTTTCAGGAGCTTTAATGTTCCTCCCATAATGAAAAGGTCGTGGTGATACAAAATGAATCATTTCTACAGTATCTGGTATATTAGTTTCTTGTATCATCTACTCCCACTATGCTTTTAGATATGCACTCTCTACCAGTACCCAGTAGTTCACCCAGAACTACCTTACCGATAAACTTATGGTCTATAATATAATCCTGATATATGAAGATGGTATTCGTAAAAATGATTACCTTCCATACCTTAATATCATATAATAGTCCACATTATGCCTCCCTAGGGTAACTAGAACTGTATCTCCATCTCATCTCTCTTGCCCTTCTGCACAAGTTCATGATAATCCTATATCCTGAAACACTATAGTGTCAGTTTTGCTTAGACCATAGCTCTCTATAGGTTTGAGGCACTAATTTAGATGAGAGATAGTTCCAGTACAATCCTACTAGAAGGTGGGTAGTACCCTTGGCAACGTCCATCATACTACGGATCATGTCCAACAGGGTCCAATTCCTTTCTCTTGGAGACCTCATTCTAATATGTTATCCTTTAGAGCATTTACCTAGGAGATAATCACATGCTCCCTTAGGACTCTATGGAACCCGTCCGATAGGTGCTCATTCCATCGATTAGATCGAAGAGCCTCCTACCGTCTGGACGCTCTTGCAACTACAAACGTCAAAATTAACTAACACCAATACCTTAGTGGCCCTTTTAGTTACTCTACCTTCCAGATAACACTCACTGGTCAAAAAGAATCTTTGAGAAATCTATGAATAGAAACTCGGCCTTTTTTAACCATTGAATTTATCTGATACAAAGTATCTAAACCGAAGGGAACACAAATCGGTTAACTTCTTCGAAGGATTTAGATAAATATAAGTCAGACGCTGCAGCTGTAATAAGATCTATTTCTGAATTAGGATTAAACATAAAGAGATTGTTCTGATCTATTCCTCTAGCAATAAAGATATTCATTTAGTTTGAGAAACACACCAACGGTGTGATCTAAAATAAAAAAACTTCATTTAGCAAGGAGGAAACAGAACTAAGTCTCTAAAGATCAAAATCCATATTTCAGAAAAACTAAAATAATCATATCTAACAGTTTCCACAGCATCGTATGGCATCAATATCTATGTTAGGATTACTTTATCATAAAATAGTCTTCTGCTTTTCTTGAATCCATATAGACCCAAAGTCTATATTCAAAGAAGCATAAGAATTGCTACTAGATAATGACTCAACACCTAACAACCTGAGGCCATACACTATCTGTGGGGGAAAATCTTCGTGCCGACCCGAAGACTCTCGCAGCACCAGTCAGTTGAATGTTCGTGTTGACGTCGAAGATCGTTGGTCGATCTGTTGATCGACTGTTGATCGAAGTTGAAGCTTTTGATTTGTAAACAGAGAGATGCAATCAGAGAGAGTTTGACACGAGAAGTGATCTCGGAGTTCAGCCGAAGCCTACGTCTCCGTGCTATAGGGTGCAACCCGAATTCACTAACACTTATATTGAAGTGATCTCGACAGGCCGAGTATCACTGTAAATACTGATCTTTCTAAAAGAAGATCAAAGGGAGATGGCAGATCGGAAGTGTGAAATCCCAGAGCTCTGGTTCTGAAAGTCAGATCTCAGAGTGAAAATCAGATTTGTAGATTTGGATCTCGATCCTTTTTACATTCGAAGGCTCTGCTATTTATAGGCACTCCGGGTGGCGAATGGCGGTTTCCGCTGTAGTATCTGGGGATTCTCCAGGTAAAGTTGTGGGCCCTGCGGTTGTCTTCGGGGGTCCACCAGGCAGGGCTGGTGGGTCCCGTTGTAGTCCTCGTGGGTCCACCAGGCAGGGCCGGTGGGTCCCGCTGTAGTCCTCGTGGGCCCACCAGGCAGGGCCGGTGGGTCCCGCTGTAGTCCTCGTGGGCCCACCAGGCAGGGCCGGTGGGTCCCGCTGTAGTCTTCGTGGGCCCACCGGGCAGGGCTGGTGGGTCCCGTGGTAGATTTATGCCAAAATTTGCACCCACAGTTACCCCCTCCAAGTTAGCTAGAGTGCATTCTAGCTGGCTTGGACTTTGGTGCAACTGGCTTGGATTTTGGTGCAAAAAATAGCAACTTCCTGTTTAGAAAAACGGACACGAAGAAACTTGCCGCATGTTAGAGAAAAAAGTGACTGATCGGTCAATTTGGACCGATCGGTCAAATTTGACCGATCGGTCAAATTTTGACCGATCGGTCAAATTTTGACCGATCGGTCAAAATTCAACCGGTCAAGAATCGGGTGATCGGTCAAAAAACAGGGTTTTTTGACCGATCCAGTAGTATTTTTGACCGATCAGCTGAAATTTGGCCGATCGGTTAAATTTTGACCGATCGGTCACTTTTGACCGATCGGTCAAATTTTGACCGATCGGGCAAAATTCAACCGGTCAAGAATCGAGTGATCGGTCAAAAAACAGAGTTTTTTGACCGATCCAGTAGTAAATTTGACCGATCAGCTGAAATTTGGCCGATCGGTTAAATTTTGACCGATCGGTCACTTTTGACCGATCGGTCAAATTTTGACCGATCGGGCAAAATTCAACCGGTCAAGAATCGAGTGATCGGTCAAAAAACAGAGTTTTTTGACCGATCCAGTAGTAAATTTGACCGATCAGCTGAAATTTGGCCGATCGGTTAAATTTTGACCGATCGGTCACTTTTGACCGATCGGTCAAATTTTGACCGATCGGGCAAAATTCAACCGGTCAAGAATCGAGTGATCGGTCAAAAAAAGAGTTTTTTGACCGATCCAGTAGTAAATTTGACCGATCAGCTGAAATTTGGCCGATCGGTCACTTTTGACCGATCGGTCACTTTTGACCGATCGGTCACTTTTGACCGATCGGTCACTTTTGACCGATCGGTCAAATTTTGACCGATCGGGCAAAATTCAACCGGTCAAGAATCGAGTGATCGGTCAAGAATCGAGTGATCAGATAACTTTCGCCGATCGGACATGTTTGTCCGATCGGTGAAAAATATCCGGTCAAGGTTCGAGTGATCGGCAAAAAACCTTGGTTTTTTGCCAGATCCAGTAGAAATTTGACCGATCAGATAACTTTCGCCGATCGGACATGTTTGTCCGATCGGTGAAAAATATCCGGTCAAGGTTCGAGTGATCGGCAAAAAACCTTGGTTTTTTGCCAGATCCAGTAGAATTTTGACCGATCAGATAACTTTCGCCGATCGGACATGTCTGTCCGATCGGTAAAAAAATATCCGGTCAAGGTTCGAGTGATCGGCAAAAAACCTTGGTTTTTTGCCAGATCCAGTAGAAATTTGACCGATCAGATAACTTTCGCCGATCGGACATGTCTGTCCGATCGGTGAAAAATATCCGGTCAAGGTTCGAGTGATCGGCAAAAAACCTTGGTTTTTTGCCAGATCCAGTAGAATTTTGACCGATCAGATAACTTTCGCCGATCGGACATGTCTGTCCGATCGGTAAAAAAATATCCGGTCAAGGTTCGAGTGATCGGCAAAAAACCTTGGTTTTTTGCCAGATCCAGTAGAAATTTGACCGATCAGATAACTTTCGCCGATCGGACATGTTTGTCCGATCGGTGAAAAAATATCCGGTCAAGGTTCGAATGATCGGCAAAAAACCTTGGTTTTTTGCCAGATCCAGTAGAAATTTGACCGATCAGATAACTTTCGCCGATCGGACATGTTTGTCCGATCGGTGAAAAATATCCGGTCAAGGTTCGAATGATCGGCAAAAAACCTTGGTTTTTTTGTCAGATCCAGTAGAAATTTGACCGATCAGATAACTTTCGCCGATCGGACATGTTTGTCCGATCGGTGAAAAAATATCTGGTCAAGGTAAAGTTTGAACCTGCCCTTCAGAGAAAGTTTGCTGCTTTGTTCCTCGATATTTTGGCAGAGTTTTGAACATTGATGGAGCTTGATTCTTCTTGTTTTGAATCCTTGATTGGCTTGATGGTTGCTTTGAACCGGCGGTCCGGTTTACCTAGACCGGTGGCTTGATTAGACCGTTGGTTCATGTGGACCGGTAGGTCCGACGTTTCGCCTGGTCGCGACTGTTCGCCTGGTTTTGCGCTTGCTACGGATGGATGCCACGTGTACCTACAAAAACACGCGATTTGATATGGTGAAGACACGTGTCTTCTCGATTTGCGCACCTGTTTTACCCTGGGTACAAAAAGCTTTCACCGGCTGTCATTTTGCCTCACGCTTCCAAAATTTTTCGAAGTCCAGACTCTTGCTCTCTTGATTTCTGCTCTCTGTTCTCTGCGCTTGTCTGATCGGTGAAATGGCTTCCTCGGGCAGTTCGAAGAAGTCCGGTACGACTCCCTCGAAGAGAAAGGGAAAGGAAATCGTCGAGGTCCAATCTCCTCCGAGGGGCCGTGGCAAAGGCAAGGCTGCTCTCGCTGAACTTGGCCAGCTTGGCAAAAGGCACCAAGGGGTTGGGTTTGCTTCGGCGCCATCAAGGCCAGAGTTCATCCCCAAGGTGAAGTTTGTTCTGGGCCCTCTCATGCCCCTGACAGAGGAGACGGAGTACATGTATAATGTAGGTAGCGAGCTCACGGATACGAAGAGAAAGAAGTGGCAAGCATTGCTCTCTTTCTTCACAGAAGGGAAGGGGGCGCAGCCTTCGCTCCCCAGCATTCAGACTGCATTCGGCATCGACAAGAAGACAGTCTTCACCAATTTTGCTAGCAAAGAGCAGGTCATGGGAACTATAGTGACCGTTGGCCAACTCAACTGCGGTCTACGTCTGCCTCTGCCACCCTTCGCTGCCAGATTGCTGAATACTTCTGGCCTTTGCCCGGGGCAGGTCACTGGGAACGCATGGCGAATCATTTACGCCTTCTGCCGAGTGGAGTCAGATTTTCAAGAGGACTTAAGGGCCTGCTACTCCAGTATCCCGGTAGGAGAACCTGCCCGGATCGAGCTTGGATATTTCTTCTTTCACTATCGATGGAGCTACAGGAAGGACAGCCCTTTCTATAATTTGACTGGAATATCTCCACTGCGCCCACTCACCGATACAGTCCCTTCGGACAAATTGTACACTGACTGGCCAATCTCTGTCTCCGGCGCGTGGACATCCATGTCAGTGCCAGACACCCCCCGAGACAGCGTACACGACGCAGTTAAGATGTACAGCGCTGGAGGCATCTTCGCCTGGAGTTCTGAGAGGGCGGGAGCCATAGATAATTTGTTCCTCGAGCTGACCTGTGGAACCAGGTCGTGGAAACAGTTTTCTAACTGTCCTATGAGATATGGCAAGGCCAATCTCCTCCACAGATCGAAGGACAGGTATGAGGACAACGAAGTCCTATACTCTGATTATGAAGAGGATCCCAGCTCGGGCAAGATCATCCGGAAGATTAGGGTCGAGAAGAAAATCTACAACGTGAGGCGCCGATTGCCCACTATGGATGAGAAGTTGGTTATCCAAAGAGGCCCCGCGAAGAAGAAGCGAAAAACACTCGTCAAGCCTAAGGAAGATGAAGAAGAAGAAAAGAAGAAGAACGAAGAGGAAGAAGAAGGGAAGAAAAATGAAGAAGAAGAAGAGACAGAGAATATCAGCCACGACATTAGTGGCAATGATGAAGACGAGGGCGGGGACGGCGAGGATGATCCGTCTACTACCTCCTCCAATGGGGATGGTGAGAATGAAAACGGGGGTGGTGAGGAAGAAATTCCTCCCACCCCCACTGGTGGTGCAACAGGGGAGGATTCGATTCCAATTCCCATTGACGAGGTCAAAGCCCGTCAAATGGAAGAAGTGCTTGACATGGAAGGTGATGGCCCAAAAGCGGTTCCCACCTACAAGTTCGACGAATTGAAGAAGCCGATGCGCTTCAAGATAAAGCTGTCGAAGAGTGCTGGGGTTGGAAGCAACCCCACGCCTCTGGATCAAATCCCCCCCGACGCTCCTCGCATTGAGGGAGCAACAATGAGTGGGGGTGTAGAGGTTGAGCAACCCCCTCCCCCCTCTCACTCTCTGCTCAACGAGGTGGAGGCCATGCTGGCCGGGCTTATCCCGCCAGGCGGGTCGCAAGAAGAGAGAGCCTCACCTCCCAGGAATGCTTCCCCCCCTGCTAATTTGGAGAGGGGAAGTCGAGTGGGGGATGGGGCTCCTCAACCTCAACCAGCGCCAACCCCGACTCAGGAGAAATCAACTCCTAAGAGTGGCTCTGATCGTCGGAAAGGCAAAGAGCCGAAGGTCGAAACATCAGGTAATTGAACTTAACTTGTTTTGAATGTCTTGTTTCTGAAGTTCGAAAATGATCTAACACTTTGATTCCCTTTGATTGCAGGTACGCCTGTTGGATTGACTCCGACAATAAAAAACTTGGGTGAAGTTGATATCAACCGCCCCACTGCTGCGATCAGAAAACTCATCAACCTTCCGAGTGCCACTTTGGATGAAGCTTTTGATAGAATTAACCTGTTGGTAGGTGCATCTGCTTGATCGATCATTTGAATCTTATCTTTCTTCAGAATAATTCAACTCTCTTGTTCTTTTGCAGAACTCAGCACTTATGAATGTTGCAACCAAACTCTCTTTGAGGGCGGGAGCAAAAGAAGCTGTGGCTGAAATAAATCAGTTGACCGCGGAGAGAGATGAGCTAAGAGATCTCCTGACTTCGAAGAAAGCTTCTCTCAAAACCAAGATTAAGGAACTTCGGGAGGGAAAGCTGGAGATCAAAGGGCTGAAGGATCGATGTGAGGCACAGAGTCATGAACTCGAATCTCTGAAGACTCGACTCTCAAAGGTGGAGGATGTGTCCTGTGGCCGTACCATCGAGATCCAAGAGCTGAAGCAACAACTTGCTACTCAGCACGCTGCCTTTGTTGCCAGAGAAGAGACTTCGAAGAAGGCACTGGAGCACGCGTTGTCTGAGTGCAAGGTTTACAAGGAGACAGCAGAGAAGGCGGCAGAAGCGCTCAGGACTCATGTAGCTAGCGTCCGATCCTCCAAGGCATCAGTGGCGAGTAAAGCTCGTCCTGGATCTGAAGGGGAGAAGTCGCATGCGAAGAGTGTGGCCAAGCCCTGAGACTTTTCTTCTTCTTTGTTGTTGTACTTGTAAATTTTTGAAATGTAACAGCTCCTTGTATCTGACATATTTTGATAATAATAGAAGACATCTTTTTTGTATTTGAAACTTGCACTTCTGTTGAGTTGAATGTCTTTGAATGTTGAATTCTGGAATGCTATTTGACATGATTGAGTATACATACATTTGAATGTAAATTGAATACGTGTATACTTGAATGTAAGGGGTTGAGTCGCTACTCAATCACCCAAACTTTGTAACTTTGAAAATTGAATTTGAATTCGAATAACATTTGAATGTAAGGGGTCGAGTCGCAACTCAAACTCCCAAACCTGTTAGACGATATCGAATCGATTGAAATTGGATATTGAATTTCGAAGGTCAGTTTAACATTCGCTAGTAAGGGGTCGAGTCGCAACTCTAACACCCAAACATGTTAAGACCTGGTAACTTGAAAATGGTCAGTTTTTAACATTTGCTAGTAAGGGGTTGGGTCGCAACCCTAACACCCAAACTTGTTAAAAGACCTGGTAATTTGAATATGGATAACTTGTAATTGCTTCAGAACTTGGATTGAAAATCAGAACACTTGTACATTTGAACATTTGAAAGAGAGCTTTATTCATCACAGAATATACATTATGGATAGAACAACTTGAGGTGTCTAGAATTCCAAGCTCGAGGCAATCTATCTCCTTCTGGTGTAATCAGTCTGTAAGAACCTTTGCCTCCAACTGACTCAATGATATATGGACCTTCCCAGTTGGGAGCAAGCTTTCCACTGCTGTGTTCTTTGGTATTGTAGAAAACTGCTCTGAGAACTAAACTACCCACTGGGAATTGTCTCTTGTGGACTTTCTTGTCATAGGCTCTTTTGATCTTCTGTTGATATTTGGCCACACGAAGTGATGCTAGATCTCGTAGTTCTTCAGAGAAGTCTAGATCATTGATCCGAAGTTCTTCATTGACTCCTTCTTCAACAGCTTTAGTCTTCAAAGTACTTGATATGTTTTCTGCTGGGAGTACTGCCTCTGATCCATATGTTAGGCGAAAAGGCGAGAACCCAGTTGATCTTCTCGGAGTTGTGCGATACCCCCAAAGAACTTCAGGTAGGACTTGCTCCCACAATCCTTTCTTATCATTGAGTTTCTTCTTGAGTATACCAAGAATAGCTCTGTTGGAGGCTTCTGCTTGGCCATTGCATTGAGGATATCTTGGAGTTGAATAGAATAGCTTAATACCATGGTTCAGACAGAACTCTCGAAACTTGTCGGAGTCAAACTGAGCTCCATTGTCTGCAACGAGAACTTGAGGTGTACCAAATCTTGAGAAGATGTTGTGCCGAATGAATTTGATCACTTCGTTATCAGTCTCTCGGAAGAGGGGCACAGCTTCAACCCATTTGGTGAAGTAATCTGTGGCCAGCAGTAGGTACTTCTTCTTGCTTGGAGTTGGAGGGAAAGGACCCAAGAAGTCTAAACCCCATTGATGGAAGGGCCAGGGACTTGATAATTGATGGAGTTCATCTGCAGGGAGATGAATAGCTCGAGCGTGCCGTTGACAAGGTTCGCACCTTTGAATGACTTGTTGAGCATCCCTTGCCATTGTTGGCCAGTAGTACCCTTGTAGCTTCGTCTTGGCTTCAAGGGATCTTCCTCCCGAATGATTTCCACAAGCTCCGGAGTGGATATCAATCAGGATTGCCTGTGCTTGTTCAGGACCAAGGCACTTGAGTAACATCCCGTTGTGAGATTTGAAATATAAATCTTCACCTTGTAAAGTGTAGCAAGGGAGCTTCCTTTGGAGCCTTCGGGCTTGATTTGGATCTTCTGGCATTTTGCCATGTTTGAAGAAGTCAAGAATTTGTCGTCTCCAATCTTCAAGCTGATCTCCACCCCCAGATCCTTCTGTAGTGGTAAGAATCTGTTGATCGGGGATGGTTTTGGGCACTTCTTGATAATCAATTTGTATTTGCCTTCCTCCGAGTGAGTCTCCAAGAACTGAGGCAGCATTAGCTAAGGCATCTGCTTCTCGGTTCTCTGCTCTGGGGATTTGAATGAATTCAGCGCTAGTAAAACGTTGTTGAAGACGTCGTACTAAGGCCAAGTAGAGTTGCATTCTTTCTTCTCGAGCTGTGTACTCTCCATTGATTTGCCTTATGATCAATTGGGAGTCGCTGTATATGATGATTTGATCTACCCCCAGAGATTCTGCCATTTCGAGTCCGGAAATGAGTGCTTCATATTCAGCTTCGTTGTTGGTGGCATTAAACCCAAGGAGAGTGGCCTTCTGGAGATGATCAAGTTCGGGGGATATTAAGACTATCCCAGTTCCCGAACCGATCGAACTTGATGCTCCATCAGTATATAGCTTCCAAGGAGGAGTTGCAGCAATAACTTCAAGACTTAGATCAATTTTCGTTGTAGGATTGATCGGAGGCTTATCCTCATCTTCCAAGCGCATATCGACATCTTCTTCCCAAGTGATGGGGTCTTCAACTGGAAAGTCAGCTAGAAAATCAGCAATTGCTTGACCTTTGATAGAAGTGCGAGATTCGAATTGAATCCCCAGAGCACTCATTTCGATCACCCATTTGGTCATTCGACCAGCTCGACCAGCTTTGTCAATGATATCTTTGAGTGAGTGTTCTGAAATGACAGTAATCTGGTGGGAGACGAAGTACGGTTGAAGACGACGCGATGCAGTGAGCAAGGCCAATATGACCTTCTCAGTTTTTGAGTAGCGAGTCTCAGCCGGAAGAAGAGTGTGGCTGATGTAGTAGACTGGATGTTCGATGCCTTCTCTTCTACTGACTAAGACCGCGCTGATTGCTTGATCGGTCACGGCAAGGTAGAGCCACAAGTCTTCTTTTGGAAGTGGAGCAGTCAGGATAGGAGCTTGCACCAGATATTTCTTGATGCTTTGAAATGCCTCTTCACAGATTGGATTCCAGCCAGATGTATCCGCCTTTCGTAGTTTGTCGAAGAGTGGCTTGCACTTGTCTGAAGATTTTGAAATGAATCGATTGAGTGCTGCTAATCTTCCAGTGAGACGTTGAACTTCTTTTCGATTTGTAGGTGAAGGCATATCGATGATGGCTCGAATTTGATCAGGATTGGCTTCAATACCTCTCCTGGTCACAAGATGACCCAGGAATTTGCCAGATTGAACTCCGAAGGCGCATTTGGCTGGATTGAGCTTCATTCGATACTTTCGAAGGACTTGGAAGGTTTCAGCCAGATCAGATAGATGTTTGCTCCGAACGGAACTCTTGGTGAGGAGATCATCGACATAGACTTCGACGTTGCGACCGATCTGATCTTCGAACATTTTGGTGACTAGCCTTTGATAGGTGGAACCAGCATTTTTGAGGCCGAATGGCATGACATTGTAGCAATAAAGACCTCGGCTAGTCACAAAACATGTCTTCTCTTGATCATCAGCGTGGAGTAGAATTTGATTGTATCCAGAATATCCATCCATGAAAGACAACAGCTCGTGGCCAGCAGTGGCGTCGACGAGTCTATCTATCCTTGGCATGGGAAAAGGATCTTTGGGGCAAGCCTTGTTGAGATTGGTAAAGTCGATGCAGACTCTGACTTTCCCATTCTTCTTTGGAACAGCCACTATGTTAGAGATCCAAGTTGGATACTCTACTTCTCGGATGAATCCGGCTGCGAGTAGCTTGGTAATTTCTTCTTGAACAGCAACTTGTAGCTCTGGTCGAATGGTGCGAGGCTTTTGCTTGACGGGCTTCACCTCTTCTTTGATCGCAAGTCGGTGACAAGCGTCATCTGGATTGATCCCAGGCATGTCTTCGAAGCACCATGCGAAGACGTCGATATTGGACTGGAGGAAGGATACCATGTCTTGCGCTTCTGCGTCGCTAAGACCGGTACCAATAAATGTTTGTTGAGGGAGATCTCCGCTGCCTATGTTGATCGGGATGATTTCTTCAATTGAAGGTGATGCTTCCCATTCGATGGGTGGGGGTTTGGTCAGCGGAATCTCCTTTGATTGCTATTTGGAAGAGGGACCAGCTTCATCTCGTGGCCGCTTTGGAGGAGCAATATTGATTTTTCGATCTGTTTTAGCAGCAGCAGCTTCACAAGATCTTCCAGCTTGCTGATCGCCTCGAATGCAGACGATGCCTTCTCCAGTTGCAAACTTGAGTAGTTGATGGTAAGAGGAGGAGATGGCATTGATCTGATGGAGGAATGGTCGCCCAAGAATGGCGTTGTAGCTAGACATTCCTTCGACGATCGCAAACCTCACCGAGACTCGAGTCTCTCGGCTGAGGTCGATGGTGAATCTGGATTCGCCCACTGTGATGCTTTGTTCACCATTGAAGCCGGTGATCACAGTGGGGACGACGTCGAGACTTTGATACTTATGTCCCAGACGTTTGAAACAGTCGGAGAACATAATGTCAATGGAGCTTCCAGTGTCTATGAGGATTCGATTGACGGTGCTTCCGTCGATGATGAGTTTCAAGACCAGGGGGTCTCGATGGGGAGTGTGAACTCCTTGAAGATCGGTGTCATTGAAGACTATGGATGGCCAAGCCAGACCTTCGATGGGCTTCTCGATCCAGGTATCTTCTTTGTTTGCAGTAGATCGAACATGGAAGATGCGTCGAACCTGCCGATCGACTTCCTTCCCGGTCAAAGCTTGATTGTGCAGGGTTCCATGAATGCCAAAGACATTGGCATTCACAGAAATTGGTTGCCGGTTGGATGAGATTTGATGTATCCAACACACTTCTTTCCCCTTGGCCGAGGTTCGACGTTGATCGTGCCCATTGTTGACGAATTCTTGAAGGTGGCCTTCTCGTAGTAAGTCTTCAAGATGGAATTTCAGCCGAAAACACCGATCGGTGGAATGTCCGTGACTTCGATGGAATTCACAGTAGACTGTTTTGTCTGCTGTGAATTTGGAATTCGGTTGAAGAGGATTGGGCCTCCGAAGATACTCGTCGTGTTGAATACGGTCGAGTATCTGCTCGACTGGCATGTTCCACTCGGTGAAAGTGGTCTTCGTCGGAGATCGACGCCCATCATTCTTTGATCTTTTGTTGGCCGGAGGGGCTGCTGCTTCAGTGTTGTGAGCCTTTGCAGCATATTTAGGTGCTTCTTTTTCAGCAGGCCTTCTTTTAGTTTCTCGCCCTTTTCGAGCGACTTGATCGTCTTCCACCTCAATCTCCCTCTGAATTCGATCGAACATAGCTCCCAGAGAAGGAGGGGGATTGCGGATGAAGTCGTTGTAGATATGTAGATCAAAGCGGAGAGCGTTCTGGAAAGCCAACATGATGGCTTCATCATCCAGATGCCTTCCAGAGAGAGCAGCATGCTCGTTGCGAAACCTCCTCGTGAAGCTGCGGAGAGTCTCATCTGCACCCATCCTTAGTCGATATAGAGAGTCGAGCTTCTTCTCGGGTTTCAGGTTAAGCTGGTAATGCTGCACAAAGAGGTTAGCCAAAACACCGAACTGGGTAATGGACCCAGCTCGGAGATTGTGATACCAGTCGAGTGAAGGCTCGTCGAGACTTCCCGCGAAGGTGCGGCAGAGCACGTTGTTTTCCTCTTCGTGTGGCGTTAGAGCTTGCTTGAAGGCAAGTATATGGAGGCTTGGATCTCCTCGGACGCAGTTGAATTTGGGGAGGGTAGGAGTTCTCCATCCTCTTGGAAATACTGATTCGAAAAGGCTTCGATGTAGTGGCCCGGCAGAAGAGTAGCCATCCCTACGACCATGTCCTCGACCTAGAGGTGGGTCAAGAGGCAAGATCGCAAGGTCTTGCTCTGGCATTGAAGTGTTTGCTGGTCGAAGTCGGTGTCGAAGGTCCGATCCAAGTCCACGTTGGAGTGGAATGGAAGGGGAGACTCTACTCTTTGAAGGAGCGCCTTTCATTTGGTGCTTCCTTGGCAGGTTGAGCTTCGATGGTGCTCTTTTGTCGCAGTTACGACCAGATGAAGATTGGGAGGACTCGTCTTCAAGACGATCCCAGACACTCTGCTTCCAAGGAGCAGCAGAGGGAGTTGGGTCGCGTCGAATCCTCTCGAGAGCATCAGTGCCCATTGACCTCCGTTGTTCGGAGTAAATTGAATGTCGAGGAGGATCAACCCTCCCACTTGCGGAGGGGATCGGAATAGCAATTCCAGCTTTGGAAGCTGCCTTCTTCAGAGCATCCCTCTCAGCAGTGAGGGTGGCGTTTTGTTTCGCCAATTGGAGTAGTTGGAAATCGATTGCAGAGATCTGGTAAGTCGATGGAGGATCTTCAGCAGGAGCAGGGACAGTCTGCCCAATTGATTGATGAGGATGAGGGGCGATCGGTCGATCGACTGATCTTCCGCTTCCTGAGTGAATCCCCATCTCGGGGACAGCAAGGGGCTGCCCGAAGTTGAGCCTTTGACTCATTGAACGAGTCTCAGGACGAGGTTGATGTTGAATATTACTTCCTTCTGGTTGACCCTGATGTTTGGTTCTCGCCATTCAGAATGCGAAAGGTACAACGAGATTGCCGATGTCCGATCAGTTGTCTGATCAACCGAGGGGGCGAGGAAGTTTGGCTATTGATCTGGTAGTCGAAGTAGAGAGGACACGGCTTCTCGCTCGGATCCCACAGACGGCGCCAAACTGTGGGGGAAAATCTTCGTGCCGACCCGAAGACTCTCGCAGCACCAGTCAGTTGAATGTTCGTGTTGACGTCGAAGATCGTTGGTCGATCTGTTGATCGACTGTTGATCGAAGTTGAAGCTTTTGATTTGTAAACAGAGAGATGCAATCAGAGAGAGTTTGACACGAGAAGTGATCTCGGAGTTCAGCCGAAGCCTACGTCTCCGTGCTATAGGGTGCAACCCGAATTCACTAACACTTATATTGAAGTGATCTCGACAGGCCGAGTATCACTGTAAATACTGATCTTTCTAAAAGAAGATCAAAGGGAGATGGCAGATCGGAAGTGTGAAATCCCAGAGCTCTGGTTCTGAAAGTCAGATCTCAGAGTGAAAATCAGATTTGTAGATTTGGATCTCGATCCTTTTTACATTCGAAGGCTCTGCTATTTATAGGCACTCCGGGTGGCGAATGGCGGTTTCCGCTGTAGTATCTGGGGATTCTCCAGGTAAAGTTGTGGGCCCTGCGGTTGTCTTCGGGGGTCCACCAGGCAGGGCTGGTGGGTCCCGTTGTAGTCCTCGTGGGTCCACCAGGCAGGGCCGGTGGGTCCCGCTGTAGTCCTCGTGGGCCCACCAGGCAGGGCCGGTGGGTCCCGCTGTAGTCCTCGTGGGCCCACCAGGCAGGGCCGGTGGGTCCCGCTGTAGTCTTCGTGGGCCCACCGGGCAGGGCTGGTGGGTCCCGTGGTAGATTTATGCCAAAATTTGCACCCACACTATCTTCCAATACCCCCTTTACTTTCCTCAGTGGAAACACTTCCGTCCTTGGCATCACCAGACTAAGGAGTCCACATCAGTTTCTACACTTATATAGTTTTTATTTCTGATAAGTTACTCCCTTAGGTTCTTCTAAAGAAGACCTAGGTTAAACACTAAAGGTTTTGCCTTTAATCTTGATTTTATCCTTTGTCTCCTAGAAATCTCCTTAGAAGTTCTGCATTTGTCATCTCTAGCTTATTAAAGCTAAAGTCTCTGACAACACCTTCGAATGTCCTAAATAAGGATGCAAAACAGACATCTTCCACCACCTCTTGGAATCTAGTTTGATCTGGAATGTAAGTATGTATTCCCGAACAAGCATTTCCTCATATATCTCGGTACCAACGAGTATCTTAATGGAAAAGCAATGAGTCAACTAACTTTGCCTTGCAGATATCTAATGCAAATAAAACTTTATTTTAGAAGACTTGGCATATCTCTGACTTGCTTATAAAGAGTTGTCTGTAAGTCTGCTATAACATAGCACTTACACATCCCCTTAGACTCTCACTAGTCATCATATGCCCTAGTTAGTGCCCTAGTGACATCTGGACCCGTTAGGTCTGGTACAGAGATATTGAGATTGAAAGTCAATATATGTTTACAACCCTAAGCATAAGCTAAAGATAGCGCTTCTGCGCTATGTAGTTAGAGACCCGATAACTAGTTCTCTTATAGGATAGCAGATAGGGGAAGTATAGTTAAATTAAAGAATGCAAAAAAATTATTTTATGAATTTTGATAATAAGGTAATTATATCCAAATGTCAATGCTACCCTCACAGCGAATACATCTCTATGGATTAATTAATCATGTACGCAAGATCTCAGAATCGGATACACCCGCCCGAGGGGGTAGTGTGCAGTGTCATCCACTCATATGGGTCTTTTCTTGACCCAATCCAAATCTGCCATATAAGAGCTTTAATAGACCATGGTTTCCTTTTGGCCAGTGCAACATAATCCCCATACGAAGCAACGAAAGCCTCAAGTCCACTTCGGATGCTCACCCACAAGCATAGGTAATTACGACACAGGAGTTTATGCGGCCCCCACAAGAATGAAAAAAGCCCTTCTCTTCTGGCCTCATAACCACCATATCCTGAAGGAGACTGCTACGTCATCTGGTATGGTAAAATATAACTCTCACCCGAGGGGGATGTTGAGCTATGCCCTCCCACCCAGACACAAAGCAGTTGGTTGTAGAGGCCAGAGGATCTCTACGAGTCCTCTTACACATCCCTTATTTAAGTTGAGGGTTATTTTAATGCAAGTATGAGTGTACACTAAGGTCACGACAACCTATACACTAGACCCTAGTCATACCGTGCTCCCACTTGCGTTTTAAGCCTTTTGTAAAGCATTAATTGAACTCAGAATATCATAGTCCCTACCTTAAGTAGATTTCTTCACTCAATTATCACATTACATATCCCAAGAACATCGATGCTCTGTAAACCTAGCTATCATGCTAATGTCTTAGAGCCTAGCCTATGGTCAGACTGATAGAAAAAGCCTCCCACTACTATGGCACCTTAATTATAAACTTGACGATTGATACCATAGTAGAATTCTAGCTCATTCTAGGTTTCGATGCTGGCCAAATAGGCATACCTAACTAATCGGGTGTTGACCTAATGGTGGCATAACCAAATGTAAAGAATTCATGCTATCATCAAGGATCAATTAAATAATAGACGTCACTAGTGAAATCATATCCTAATAAGGTTGCTTGGACCTGAGGAGAAAGGGCATCCCTCTAATAAAGATAATCTAATTATCGCATCGGGGTTCTCTACAGAAATATAAATAACTACATAAAGAAATAATCACACAACTGAATCAAGTTCAGGGTCCAACCTTTGAACCTGACGACCATAGTGCAGGCTCTCTGTCTCTTTTACTAGGTTCCTCGATCTGCTGCAAATCTCTGTATACGATCTCTAACGCTTTTGCCCTTTGCCATTATCGTGTATACTTTGCCGGATCGTCATTATCCTTCAAGGTTCCACTCATCCTTCGGTAGTTGATCTCCACGGTAAGTCCTCATCTTCAATCTGTAACCGAAAAAGATCTAGTACGCTTCGAACAAGTGTTCGTTAGTACATAATTTCCTAGAAAGAAAAGGAAACAGACCTAGCAAAAAGCCTGGGAATCAAAGGTGGTCTACCACCACCTCTTGCCCGACTATGGTTCTAAAACTATCCACACACAGAAAAGCAAACACATCCAGACATATGCTACCGGACCGGTTGTAAGCAATAACACATCCGGATTATTTTACAGTGGCACCCTATAAGAACGATTCATAGAACACACAATATCTACAATATGCATGATCTACTCATAGAACTCCGATGGTGGCACATACAATCATGCGCGCATATGATGGTTTCATAAAAAACATAAAATATACACTACTTGCATGGCTTTGATACCAATTTTTAAAAATAATTCCTATGCAGAGGCCCACAGTGGAAGCAAAGGGAAGGTATGAAGACCATGAGCAATGTGCGTTACATATCAAAATTTTCATCGAAACAATCTATATGTGCATGTATGAATCTAGCATGGCAACTACTCGACACTCTAACATCGATCTACCAAAAAGAATAATCTAGCATGCATGCATATTTTATCTCTATACTAGATCTACATGATAGAAGTCATATCTCCGTGCAGATTTTTTCACCGCGATAAATTTCTTCTTTGTTGATGGAGACGGCCTTTGATCTACTCGACATAGATTCGGTACAATGGTCATAACTTTCTGTTCTGAACTCCGATTGGGCTGAAATTTGGACAAAAGGTTTAGAACTTCAAGATGCAACTTTTGCAAGTGGTTTTACATTATTTAAAGTTCTATAACTTCCGAAATCATAGAAACAACATTGATCTTCTGCGCAAATTCTGGACAGCAAAAGTTTACAAGGAACGTCTTCATGTTCACCCGATCTCGCACGATGCATGGACCCTCGTTAATGGATCTCTGAGTGCCTCCATGCCACGAGCTTCTCCGTCTTTAATTCACCACGTGAGGAAAAAGAACCGTATCCAAACCCTTGCGCATAAATATTGGAGATGAGAGAGGAGAAGAAGAGAGGAGGGGATGACAACTAGGGTTTCATCATCCATAATGTAACCACCCCCCTCACCCCTTAGTCTTATATAGATGCTGGCCTCCATACCCTTGTGTAAGCAAGTTATGGTCGGCCCCCCTTGTTGCCATATGTGGTCGGCCCCTTGGTCAAACCTTCCTTAAAAGAAATCCCCCTCCCCTACAAGCTTGTTTGCAACTCCTAGAAATGAGGGGGGTTGGCCCATGTGTGTCCCCATATGCTAGGGGTGGCTAATCTAGTGCATGGTGATATTTTGGTTTTCCAAAATACCCCCATGCCTCTAGTTGGTTGCCCTTCTCGTTTGGGAACTCGCATGGTGCACCGACGTGGGTTATGACTAGTGATTCAACTATTACCGGGGTGCCCTTAGTAAACAACTAGGTGCCCCTAGTGAAGTCAACCAGTCAACTCGCAACACGAATTGGTGCATCACAGCCGGGTAGCAAATCCTACTAAGGTAAGGAGATGATTGTGTGTCTCTCTATACTACTTCGGGATTTCCCCTAGCATACACATGCACCTACGTATCTATCGTGCACTAGTGCGATGCATACACGAAGCGTAGGATTATCAGGGTTGGACTAATTACTTTCTCTAACTATGTTTTGTGAATCGAGGAGACGGTTCAAGGACTGTACATCATATGGATAAGGTAGAACCTTCAGGGACCATGGTTCATGGCTTTCAACTTAGACTCGATCGATACACTACCCGAGTGTACCATCGATCCTTTAAGTTTGAGTTAACTTGCGTAGCCACCTAGAGTGCAACGCATGCTGTACTCTAATTCCATTGGACTTACTATGTTCTCCATATACCCCTGCTCTCCGCTTAGTAGTGGTAAACTTATTGTCCCTCCACTTGGTACTATGACTTGACTTGAGCGGTGAAGACCGTCAAACTCGAGTGATCATATAACTCGGTTCCTTCCAGGTTGCCACATATATCTTACCTTCGATTACTCTACTGAGTAACCGGATATGATCACCAGTCCAACTGATGACCACCTAGCCAAGGTTTAATATGACATAGGTCAAACCAAGGAACGCACCTCCCATTAGGGGTACGGATGGCCTATAGGAGTGGTACACTAATGTGACGCCAGTCGAGTAACCCAATACACCATGGTTTTGGGTCACGTAGCTGGACCCTCACACATTGGTACACCAAAGCACCACACAACCGGTTAGTCTACCAGACATGGCTCCTCAAGATTTAGGACCATTTTACCCTAAGCAGAAACACGGCTTAGTACACCGGTGTCTGATCACCGATATGTGCACCGTATTGGTTCCGTTCGGCCACAAACATTATACCTGATAATGACCATGGTGGAAACACCCACGCTCTGTCATCCCAACAGCTTATCCTAATAGAGCGACCAACTCTAATCAGAGCTGTAAATGTATTTAGGTTATATGGGACCAATATCCCTTGAGTCTCCCATTCAAGTGGATTACCATATAGTCATGGCTCTCTGTTCTGTAATCAGAACATGTACTAAGGTATGTACCAAGATCAATCCTAAGTTATCAACCATACACAGCTAAACTTTTGGTTTTTACAAGCTGAAGACCTCACCAATTCCAACACTTACTTGTGACGGTTTGGTCTCCTAGGCCATCATCTTTGAGGTATCATGACCCACACATCTTCATCGGTAAGCTCTTTATATCCAAGGAGAGGACTTGGAGCTATGATCGGAGGTTCTTCATCAACTGGAGGGACTTGCTCTTCTGAAGGTTCTGTTGGTTCGTCTTTCGATCCCCAGCCGGTTGGTTTGATCTTTTCCAATGAAACGGACGAAGGCTTGGAGTACAGGATGTAATAGTTGAACTTTCCCGAGTAATGGCCCAACAGCCCAACCTCTAGATCTTCTTGCTCGTACCTTTTTTGGAGAGTACGTTGAGATGTAACTTTGCTTGGAGGAACTTACTTTTTTGAAGGCTCTGCATGCTCATTCTTCGACCGCCAGCCAGTTGGCTCGACCTCCTCTATTGGGACTGAAGGAGGCTGGGAGTAGAGAATATAGTAGTCAAACTTTCTCGAGGGGTGGCCAAGCAGACCGACTTTTGAATCTTCTTGCTCGTACCTTTCTTGGAAGGCACATTGAGTTGTAGCTTTGCTCGGGAGAGGTGCTGATCGACGTGAGCAACGGTTGCCCCTGGGGTAATGGCGTTTCATTCCTGACTAGGGTAGGCGTATGCCGTCATCATCTTGGAACCAACTACTTTGGTTATAGAGATGACTTCATGATTGACCTTTGACGGTTGATGCACAGCTTAGGCGTCCCTTGTCGTGCAGCAACGAGTACTGGTTGGAAGGAGCCGAAGGTGATTGATGTCATGTTTATTGTAACAACATCACTGGAGTCGATCTCGATCTTTTCTTACTTTGCGAGTGTCATGATTCTCTCTTTGAAGATGAAATACTTCTCGATGGGATGGCTAACCACCCGATGGTACTTGCAGAAGAGTGGATCATCAACACGATGCATTTGCTCCAGCCTTTTTGATGGAGGAAATCTGATCATCTTCTCCTGTAGCAGTTGATTGAACAAGGAGGAGACTTCCAAGTTTGGAAAGAGATACTCTTTTGCTTCAAGCTCCTCAAGAGTCATCCTTGGTGGCTGTTAAGGCTGCAAAGGTCCTGTGATGGCCTTGCCTTTGTCCTACTTGCTACTAATCTTGAGTGGTTTGGAAATCGAGGTGATATCAGTAATATTGACTTGCTTTGGTTTGGGTACCACTTACTTGTCCTTTTTTCCACCTACAAGAAGTCCTTGACTTTTGACTCTCCGTGATTTGATAGGCTGAACTCCATGTCGTGAGCCTCAGTTGCCAGATTTTTGAAGAACCGAGGTTTAATCCCTTTGAGGATATAGAGCAAGCCCAGTGCATGCCTTGGGTGCATATCTCGGTGGTCGAGCCTTCAGACAAATGATCTCGCGAGTTTAGCACAAGATTTCTCCAGCAATCGATGTAGTCGATCACTGGCTCATCCTTCCTTTGCTTGACGGTCGTGAGTTCCATCATACTGACGGTGCATCGGGTGATGTAGAAGCGATTGAGGAACTCCCTCTCCATCTGGTCCCAGTTATCAATGGATCCTGGAAGAAGATCAACATACCAGTTGAAAGCATTACCTTTGAGGGTGTGAACAAACTACTTCACTATCTCGTCACTGTATGTGCTGGCATTGTTGCAAGTTTTGACAAAGTTGGTGATGTGTTACCTTGAATTTCCCTTTCTGTCAAAGTGCTGGAACTTTGGTGGCTAAAACCCAGCAGGGAAGCACAACTGCTGGATCCTCGTGGTGTAGGGCTTGGAGTATACCGCCATAATCGAAGGAAGGCTGCCACCGTAGGAGCGCACCATATCGGCAAACAATGACTATATTTGCTGGGCAATCATCGTTGCAGCTGTCAAAGGTTATATAGCCATCGAAACTGGTACTAGAGAGATGACCTCCGCTGGAACGGGAGTCAAGGAGAGTGCTGGAGTAGTTATTGAAATTGTCGGGACAACCTCTGCTGGAGCGGGAGTTGAAGACAGTATTGGAATAGCTACCAAAGGAGCTAGAACTTGATTGACCGTTGGAGCATCCCTTGCACTTAGCCTTTGGGGCAAGGCATTGATGTGACGGTCCTTCTCTTTCATTAGCCGAGTGATTTGCGCCTTGTGTTCATCCATTTGCATCACTTGGAGCTAGAGAGTGGACAGTAGATGATGACACAGGACGTCTCGGTATTGCGTGACGGCAACCTCGACGTCATCTTCAAAGACGTAGTTGTAACGACTTGTCTTCGCTTCGTGACGAACGTTTGCCCCCTGCACAGGAGGTGCAAGGCCCGTTGGACAACCCGATTGGGATCGGGGTTGGGGCTGGTCCTTTCTAAATTTTTAGACTTGGATTCTAGGATCGACGCGCATTTCTTCATGCACCAAGGCCTCATCGGCGCTTTGACGAACATCTTCGATAGCAGTTTCTAGCATGAAGATATCCGCCAGAGTTCGAGTATGCCGAGTGTATACGTGTACTACCGGGGGAACGTTATCCTCTAGGTTTTCTGGATCACCCTATCGGAGTAGGGGAGACTCGGCTATAGGTGATAGGCTTCGAACAAATGAATCATTATTCATCCCAGCTATTGTGAAACTTGAGACGACTCCTTTAGACGTACGGATGAAAGGAGAGGATGCTCCCATCGGGCATGCCATAAACATGTAAGCGCAGAAAAAAGATACGGGTCATCTTTATTGCGAGCACACGGAGATTACAAAGCCAGGACCCGGGGACTCGGGGGTGGTAAGCCAGGTGCGACGAAGATTTGATCAGGAGATTATGGAAGAGATCCTCTGGAGGGTCCCTTTGATCCGCATCTCCACGTTACTTCATGCGAAAGCTCTAGAGGGTTTGCCCAGGACAAAGGTCTTTACAAGGATTCGGGTTTCTTGAGAGGTCGAGTGGTTTTGGCCTTTGCTTTTGCCCCTTTTATGGTTTGTGCTTTCTCGATTTGGGGGCTTTCAACGTGGTTTGCTCGATCCTCACGTCTCCCTCTGCTCTTGTTAGACCTCGACTTCCTTGATCGTCGATTCACGATGTCGATTTGCGTTTGGCATTGTATTTGGCTTTAGTTTTGGCTCTGGCTTGGCTTTGGCATGGCTGTGGTTTTTGCGATGCTTGGGCGCTTGCACTTGAACATAGATGGGTAGAGGCTTGTGATGCTTTAGCTCTTCCGAACTTCATATCGTATCAGCTAGAACGTGTGGTGCTTAGCTTGTAACCATCGTAGTTGCTTTGGTTTGGCACGTGTGTTGCTTTGGCATGGGCTTTATCGTTGCTTTGCTTCGAATTTTGGCTGTTGTACGTAACCCCCCTCCAATAGTCGATTGAAGGTTTGACCTTCGAGGTGTGGCGTGCTGTAGAGCGCTAAACGGGCATGTGTTGAAGCGTTGAGCTAACACATGTCACATTGTCGCACTAACAATGTTGAGTAGAGAGAGATACAAAGAAGGATAAAGAGATGGAGAGTTGACACAAGATGTGGTGACGAAGTTCGGCCGTAACCTACATCTCCGTGTGGTAAGACACAACCTTTGAATCCACTACCACAAAAAATATAAAGCTACACTCGACAGGCCGAGAAGTGCTTGCTACAAGTAGACAGAGGGTGGAGGAGACTTGAGTCTTTGAAAACCAGAAGGCTTTGGGAGCTCTGAAAAACAGAAAGTGGGAGGGATGTGGAATATTTACAAGCTTGGCTATATATAAGGGTTTGGAAATATTCCAGGAATATTCCCTAGAATACCAGGAATTAGACAATTTTTCGAGGGATTTACCAGACCCTGGACGGCATGCTTGGGCCCCAAGCAGGGTTGCGGGCCCCATTGTCGTCTTCGTGGCCCTAGGGAGGGCTGCGGGTCCCACTGTTATCTTTGTGGGCTCCAGGCAGGGCTATGGTCCCACTGTTGTCTTCGTGGGCCCCAGGCAGGGCTGCGAGTCCCATTGTCAGGTGTTAGCCAAATTTTGCACCCACAGGCTTTACCATTGCTTTGCTTCGGCTTCTTGCATCGCCTTTTGCTTTAGCTTTGGCTTGATCTTCTCCTCGAAGGGCAATAGCGACGTATCCGAGTCTTCCTTATTTTCCGGCTTCGTGAGGATGGACTTTGACAATGACAGTTATGGCGTCGACTTTGCTTCTCTTCTTCTTCGGGTTTCTTTGGCATGATCGGAGTCGAATGCATCTTTTGAAGATGGTGAGTGTAGCACCGATCTATGTGCGACAGTTGCGGCGTCGACTTTTATTGATGAAGACGACAGGTATAGCACCATCTCCATCTGACGATTGTGGCATCGGATTTTGTTGATGAAAACGGTAGGTGTAGCACCGGCTTCGGGCCTTCTTCTCCAAGCTTTCTTCTACGTGCGAGGAGTCGGAGCCTTGTTAAAGACGACGGGGTGTTGCCAGCTTTGATCTTCTTCTCCGGCCTTTGCTTGTGTCGTCTTCGAAGATAATGAAGATCATTGGAGACGACAGGGTGATGACAACTCCGGACCTTCTTCTCCAAGCTTTCTTATTCGTGCGAGGAGTTGAAGCTTTGATCTTCTTGTGCAAGGCCTTCACGTTGATGAGGACTTTGATGGGCGACTCCTCTTCGTTGGGATGTGCCTTCCGTTCCTTATGAAGCCTTCGGTTTTCGAGCGTTGGAGCCTCCTTCTTTGCAGAGCCTTCAAGCCTCTAGCTTTTCGATCTTTGATGTCATCCCCCACCTCCTCTATTTATAGGCAAAGGGGGGAGTTGGGAGAGATATGGCTACGATTTTGTGCATCCATTGATTATCTCTCACCGATGAGATTTGCCTTTCCTTTTTGGGGGAAACAACCTTGATCTCTTTCATTTTTGGGGGAAACAACATTGATCTCTTTCCAATCGATGTCAACACAACTTTGAATTTGGTTCGTCAAATCGAGGGATCGACGCGGATCCACGGTGTGAAGACGTCCGAGCTACCTCCCCCCATGCATGGTGGTAGTTTTTTTTTTCTTTTCTTTCATTTTCTTTATTTTCTTCCCCTTATGGTCGGCCACACCTCCCCAAAATGGGGAGGGCACGATTTTCAAGAAAGGGGGCCGGTGGGCCCGAATTTCGGGTGGGCCCACCCGGCCCCTATTTGGCTTTGAATGGTGGGCCCACTAGGGTCTGTTTGAGTCGGGTCCGTTGTGTGCGGGCCAAGTTTCGCAATGGACCCTCAAGGCTGGTCCATTGCGTGCGGGTCCTTATTTGGCTTCGAATGGTGGGTCCGGTGGGTCCCACTTGAGGGTGGGCCCACTAGGGTCTTTTTGAGTCGGATCCGTTGTGTGCGGGCCAAGTTTCGCATACGGGCCGTTGTGTCAGGGCTAAGTTTTGCATGCGGGCCGTTGTGTGCGAGTCGAGTTCACGTGCGAGCCGTTGTGTGCGGGCCGGGTTTGATTCATGGGCTAATTTCGATGCCCACAGTAGCACCCCTGTAAGAAGGGGAAGAAGAGGAAGGAGAAAGGATCGCTTCCCTCGCACTAGTAATGCACTAGGAGTCACTCCTAGCATTAAAGGCCTCACACTGTCAGGATGGAAGGGAACTCCATCTTTTCTTCATCCATTCAGCATTGGCCAAAATGACACCACTTCAAGATTTATATAATCTCCCACATTTGAGCAGCATTATGGAAGAAAAATTCAATGACTTGACAACCACCTAATAGTTGTATATCTGTACCAGACTTGATTCCAGAGTCATTAATTGAGATTTGCAATGTAATCTTAACCACGGAATGCAACCTACAAAATTGAAGTCAAGAAGTTTCTCTTTCTGATTATAAGATGACCTGCTTACAGGTTTTAGCATCATGTTCAGTTCCGAACATAATACTCAGATCATTCTCTCTTCTCCATCTTCGCGCTGAGTTCACCCCTTTGGCAGTAAGAGTCTTCCCTCCCTGAAGCTGTAACAAGTCATACATTTTTCTGGGAATGTTGTCGATACGACAACTATGAGAATCCTACTCTCATAATTTTCCATGTAAATGATGCGGTTTCCTTCCTATGGTTAGTTCTTCCCTTGGAAAAATCCATTGCTGATCGATAGATTGAAGCTCTAATCCGATACTGACATTGATCGAGGTTTCTTAACAGACTCGTCTACGTAAAGGACATCATCAATCCAAGCAACAATGTTGAATGCTAAGCCTTCCAGCACTCTCGAGTAGCTCTCTAGGATCGCTTGTCCGACATCCTGCAATGAAATATTGCATGTTATAGAGATTCTACTTGCCTTTCAAAAAAAAACATTGCATGTTATATTAGGAACGGATTAACTTGCATTAAGACTTCTGCATGCATGAATCAATTAAGGTGGTGAAGGTTGTGTAGGATAGTGATGTTGTAGAAACTTGCCCATATTTTTTTATTCTTGTCATTGGTGAAATTGCTACTCACATTCAAATCAGTGTTTTAAAAAACTTGCCCCGGGGTACGCCCGGGGCGTGCCCCGGGGCGGGGCGGTCCCAAAACGCCCGGGGCGGATCAAGTTGGGGCTTTTTTCCTGTGGGGCTTACGCCCGAACCACTGGGGCGTACGCCCCGAACGCCCGGGCACGCCTTTTACGCCCCAATGGCCTGGGCTTACGCTCCACTGGAGTTTGTCCGTATAGTTGAAAAAAAATGATTTAATTGCTACCGTGTGATCTTTTATATGCGTCTTACTCTCTTGGATGGCGATTATGACATTCTTGGGAACTAAAGTTGTTTTAAATTGGTTATATATCATGTATAGAATGATAGAATCTATGGAATATAAACGTGAGATTGTTTGAATTTAGATTAGAAATTTAGAATTAGATCTTAAATGATCTTGAAAGACAATGATAAGTTCATTTTTATTATCGTTTTGTATATATTTGTGATTTATCAACCAATTTTGTAATCTTAAATGCTTTGTTTGTTCATAATATTTTTTATTTTGTTTGTTTTTAATCTATTTTCACTATTTATATAATATTTTTTATTTCTATATATTTTTTAAATTAAAAAATAAAAAATTCGTGGGGCTTACGCCCCGCCCCACATCAGGCAAAACGCCCCGCCTTACGCCCCCGCCTCTGAAAACACTGATTCAAATAGAATGGTGTATTACTTGCACATTATATAATGTTAATTGTCATGATAAGGATAGGGTTTTAATTGGAATTATGGAGGAAAACTCTAAAAAATAAGAGTTTAAAAAGTGGAATTGAAAAGGAGTATAATTAATGCAATTTTATTGGAAATTGTAATGATAGTGAAGGCCTATTCAAAATTGATGATAAAGAAATACAACAATGTGACGATTTTCAGTATCTTGGATCTGTTATACAGAAGAATGGGGAGATAAATGATGATAAATCTAACAACATTAGAGCTAGTTGGATGAAGCGGACATGAGCTTCGAGGATTCCATCGATGTATCCCTTTCAGATTCAAGTGTAAATTTTACAAGGCAACAAAAAATTCCACAATGCAGTATGATTCAAAT
This sequence comes from Chamaelirium japonicum, assembly GCA_947650365.1. Lineage (NCBI taxonomy): Eukaryota > Viridiplantae > Streptophyta > Magnoliopsida > Liliales > Melanthiaceae > Chamaelirium > Chamaelirium japonicum. The sequence goes on along the minus strand of OX393550.1, from coordinate 33,683,334 downwards.
AGTTGGGCCTTAACAAGGCGAAAAACACAGATGAGCACTTCCGAGGTGAAGATGTTGAGGTGGGTTCGCACTGGGCTACAAGGGATATTGTGCGAAATATACACGAGGAAGTTTAGGAGTTGCGCCAAATGATGACAAAATGATGGATAATATATTAAGATGGTATGTGCATGTGAAACTAAGTGCCGAGGAGGGCTCCATGATCATGGAGGGTTCTAGAAAGAGAAGAGAAAGACCCAAAATATTACTGTAAAATTTGTTAGAAAAGATATGAAAAAGTTTGCAGTGACAATTAACCAATGCCGTAAGCTTACCTTATTGTACTGGATTTTGCATGTATCCAAGGTTGTCTGTGACAGGCCCGGGTACCTCTGCTTCAAACATAGCAGGAGAGTCACAGCCCTGCTTGCAAGCATCTCATTTTTATCCCCGTCAACCATAAAATCCTTCACCATATCCCATGAGGATTTTGAGTTGCTCATGCTTGCTTTACGCCGCCACACATACATCGAGGCCTCCACGCGATCAGCAACCTCAAGCGCTTCATGCTCCGAAGTTATATCGAGACAGTCGAGAACATAGTCTGGGGAGAACCGGTCTGCAGTGGACATGTACCGATAGATCGCGTCTCCTATAGTTGCTCGTCCGCTCTGAACAATAAAGTTAGCTTTCAGACAGAGAATCATAGTGAGGGTATATGAAAGACACCACCACACAGCTCCCTAGCCGATGTGGGACTAAATCCTATAATCTCCCTCTCACACGAGGTTAGGACTGGACAAACTCGAGGACCCCCCTTTTGTATTGCAGCTTTAGGGGACGAAGCACACCTGGGCACAACCTGGCCACACTTGGCCCGACTAAACCTGGCTGGACGGAACCCTGCCCTGAGACCACTGTTAGATACCCTCCCATCCCAAAACCCAGGTCATAAGGGGAGATCCATAGTCTCCCTAGCCAATGTGGGTCTAAATCCAACAGGTTGCTTATCTAGTGGAAGTACCTTTGGAAGAGATGCCGTGTATGTTTCAGGGACCTCCATCTCGGCGAGAACGCTGCTGTTGATAGCCATGGCTGCCTTGTGAATCTGGTTCGCGCATTCGCGCTTCTGCTGCAGCTCCTTCCGTGGCTTCTCGGGGAGACCAAATGCCGGAACGCACGGTACAGGCAACCACCATTTTTCCTCGTTCCGATGGCTCACCCGCCGGAACGACCTCGAGGCACCGGAACTCGACGATAACTTCCCTTCCTCGGCGTACCAGAATTCTGTGTCCTGGAAGCTGTCCAGTATCTCCTGCATGAGTCTTAGCCATAAATGCTTCCTGTCTAACAGATTGGAAGCAGAAATTGAAATTGGACTAATTCGCCTGATCGTTGAAATCTTACAAGCAGCATCGAGTCCAGCTTCTCAAGGGCGGGGAGGTTAATGTAGATATCTGATCTGGGTCTGCTTGCCATCACCTGTAGTACAAGAAAAGAACAGGAAGAGAGATGAGAGAGAGAGAGAGAGAGAATTCACAGCCGCCGAGATGGATCCTCACCTCTAGGGTAGTCCCATCCGGCAAGCTCTGGAAAGAGGGGGAGAATTCGAGTATGTGGCCGCAGACGGAAAGGAGGCAATCCATCTCTCTCCTCCACATGCGCTTCTTCTCGGGTGGCAGAGGCTCCAACCTCACAATGCCAAATATGGTGGCTGGGGAAATCCAAGGAATAACAAAGAGAGGATCAAATCTCTATCAACATGAAGTGAGTTTTGCTTGGCAGTCGAGATTACCGTAGAGGTTTGTGATGGCATTCGAGATTGCGACGGCCGTGCAGACACCCTTCCCGCTGCCGGACATGTCTTCACCCAGCAGAAGCTTGGAGAATCTCTCCTTCATGACTTCAATCTCTGGTAGTTGGCAGGAACGGAGCTCAGTCGGTGCCAAAGATCGGAAGTAAGGGGTTTCGATTAAGGGGAGTGAGTGAGCTACTAACCAGAATGGGATGCTTCTTCGCATCCTGGTTTGATGTCCATGACATGGATATGCTGCTTCATCCCGAGACGGGTCAGAGCGGCCGGGGCCCGTCCGACGAGCTTAGCAATCGGCCAGCCCATCGGAAGGGGCTCATCCGAGCTGCTCTGCTCGGAATAGGTGGAGATCTCAGAGATGGTGCGGCTGTAGTCGAGCGAGTCGCCGCCTGTGGTGGAGCATCCGGCGTCCGTGTTCGATCTTTCGATGCGGTCGTCCGAGGAGGGATGGTACTCCGATTCGGAACTCTCATCGCACATCGAGGAGGTGTCCATCTCGGGCCTACTCACTCTCGATTCAGCCCTGCAGATTGATCGAACCAACCGCAAAGTGCTCAATTCGTTGGCCCAATTTGTATTTCTTTCAAGGAGTTGCAGACTCGGAAGGGGTTAAGATCAATGCAAGATTGTTTTTCCTTTAATGGGAAAGATTAGAACAGCATTTTGAGGCTCTGCTTGCTGATAACAAAGAGGAAGCCACCATATGGAATGCTAACAAGCACAAGACTCCACCCAAAAGCTTTCCAACACCCAAAGCGGCAGGCGTGAGATTCAAACCAAAAGACAAATCCTACCGTTGCAAAAAGGCTAAGGGCACCCCCCCCATTACCTTTTCCTGGCTATTTGAATTCCTGGCTTCTATGCACTGCCATCCATTCTTTGAAACTCTTCCCTCCAATCACGCAGCCTCTGCAACCTTTTCCTCCACATGCTCCCATCTCTTGCTTTGTGGAATCTCACGCTTCCATGAACTGGAGGTGGTGGGAGGAATCGAGCTCTGAACTGATGGTGGAATCAGTCGCGCACCGCCTTATGAAAAGCGCAAGGAGGACCCACTTCTCGTACCGGAGAGCCTTCTAATATTCCGGGCATGGCAGAGATGTGTCGAAAAAATAATCAGCGGGATGTCGGGTTTGATCCTCGATGATTGGATCAGTAACGGGGGTTTCATAATTCAAACGGCGGAGAAAGTAAGATTAGATGATGCATGATTTGCTTTCTATCATTCCGCGCCTCGATCGCGGGTGGAGTGCGGAATTGTATACTCCTTTGTGTCGACGACTTTGCGCCTCGAAAGCTTCGATCTGTTGGTGAAGTTGAATCATGAGAGATTTAATAATTAGACAACCAATGCATCTCTTTTGATTGCTGCTGTTCAAATTTGAGGGGTTTTGAGATTATATAATTCGGCGGGGAGAGATTCTCGAGACTTTGTGGCTCTCATGATCTCTTTCTGTCTGTTAATTTATCTCTTTGCGTGACCTTGGTTGGTAGAAATGGTGGCCACGCACGTTGGATTTAAATAAGTGGGCTCATTGTCGGCGTGAAAGTCTTTGGGTTTGGTAATTTGGTAGGCTCTTGTCCTTGTGACGCAGCCGGCTTTGCTAACTTCTACAGTAGCCGCCAGTTGGAGCTGCGATCATAGTTCAACTGTCCTGCCAAATGCACCAATCATGATCAAGAAGGGGGAAAAAAAAAAACCAATTTCGACCCGACCAAAAACCTTTATATTCAGCTACATGTTTGCAATTTTTTTTGATTAAGTGGAAAGGAGACCCGTTATGTTTTGTGATATTTCGTGAAATATTATGGTTTTTCTACGATAAGATAGGTGGATGACCTCTTTGTTTGAGAACCTTTTGCTTTGTCGTCTTCCAAGGATGAGGTAAAATGAGAGTTTAGATAGAAAGGACCAAGTCAGTTTTGCAACTCTTATCTGTTTGAAATAGAGACCGTTTCAAATGGAGGCTAAGAGCTATTTGAAATAGAGGCCGAGACCATGAAACTGTTTGGCAGCTTTATCTGAAATAGAGTCTGTTAGAGAATGACGCTACATTCAACAGATTCTGCAACCCGTGAGCATAAGCAGTGAACTGGCGCTGCATTCACAAGCAAAAAAATTCAACAATGACGCTACATTCAACAGAATCAACCACCCGTGAACAATGGCCTCCATAGGTTAAAGCATTCACAGCCTCCACAGGTTAAGGCATTCATAATTTAAGATATTAGTAACTTACCAGAGGAGAGAAGGATTAGATTCGTTGAGAGGAAGGCACAAACCCTAGGATAGGCACCCGATCAACCCTAGGAAGATCAAAAAATAAATGGACAAAATGAAAGGAAAAAAAATGGAGACATGGGGAATACGAGAGAAGGAGATGAAGCACCAAAATTGAAAGAAAAATGGAAAGAAAAACATACGTGATCGTGAACCTCGATCAAACCCTAGCGCCCGGCCTCTCTCTCACAAGAAGAGCACGATCGTTGAATGAGAACGGAGTGCGGGCTGGCTGAGTAACTGGCTTTTTATACCCCAGTAATTAACGTGTTTCGGGAGTGGCATTGTTACCAAAAAGCTTATATCCAAATTCGACTGATCGAGGCTATTTCAAATAGAGATTTTATATTTTATCCTCTATTTTGGGTAGAGTTTCACTGCGTTGCACCCAAATACTCTTAACCACTTATCCTCTATGTCGTATAGAGCTTAAGAGAATAAGAGGCAACAATATGAGATGCCAAACACAACAAGAAAGAGACAATTTAGATGTTGGTTTTATTTGAGGTAAAACAAGGGAAAGTCGAACAATGTGTATGTCAAGTGTAGGCCTACGGCGAACCTAGTGAGAATAGGCCTTTCGATCTAGCCCTTTGGATAGGGTACCTTGTCCGGTCCGGCCCTTGAAGACCTCCCCGGTCTCCAAGGACATGATAGGCATGCCTGGGCTAGTTTTTATATTCCCTCCAAGATAAGGGTCGGGCAAGCAAAACCTACAAAAGTATTAGAAGTGTTATATAATATTCATATTATGTTGTATTGCATGTCTCATGCCAGGATAAAAGAGACGGTTTTAAATGACGGAATAAAACCTAAAGTCGTGGCACATGAGCAATTTAAGGGGAAAAAAAGGGGTTATTAGTATAAGGCCCCCTCTAACTGATCTTGTAGTTTGATAAACCCCTCTAACTGTTTTTTGGTGCATTGAGTCCCTCCCTCACCTTTTTTTTTTTAAATGGCCATTATGCCCCTCTAACTACCCTTTTAGAATCGATGCATCATTTTTTTTTTCATGTGTTGTACATTGAAATCCCCAATAGTAGACCCAAAAATTGTAGCTACTACAGTGATTTCAGTGTAGCAATATAAATTCAATTGCTACAGCGAAATCACTCTGTTATAGAGATTTCACTGTAGCCGAATTTATACTCTATATACATCCGAATTTATACTCCATAGCTGCTATAGTGATTTCACTATAGCAGTAATATTTCAAAGTATAAATTCAGTTGCTATAGTAAAATCACTATAACTACTACAATTATTTCACTATAGCAACCGAATTTATCCTATATATACACCTAAATTTATACTCTATAGCTGCTACAGTGATTTTACTATAGCAGTAATATTCTGGAGTATAAATTCGATTACTACAGGAAAATCACTGTGCTGCTACAGTGATGTCACTGTAGCAACCGAATTTATACTCCATACAGACCCAATTTATACTCCCGAATTAAAATAACTGTAGCTACAGATTTAGAGTATAAATTGGGTCTATTGGAATATAAATTTGGATGTATTTTAGTCATTTGATAGAGGTTGAATAGGTCAACAGGGGTTTAATGTATAGTTGTCTTTTCGGAGTGGGACTTAGCTCAAACAAAACTATTATCGGGACTGATGCTTAAAAGCATCTTCTATAAAGGGCTTACTACCAACTCCCCCAAAAAAAATGATGAAACCCCTGTCCTAATGATCTAGAAGGCTAAATAAATTTATCATTAATTCTCATCTTAATCCATTCCATCAATATGGCCCATGCACGGCTCGTCCCTTGAAGGAACAGGTTTGGGCCCATCATTTTTCGGCCCTTAAGGGTTAGGGCCTGGCTAGGACTTACCCCTTAAAACAAAGTGTCGGACTCGATTTGATCCTAGCCCTGCCCTTGACCTAGCCTTTGATAAGCCTTAGTGAGGAAAGGAGTGAAAATCCGAGTGCAATAAGGGGAATGGAGGGGGATCAAGGCTCTACTTGATTGTTGGAAAGTATGAGATGGAATTGGAAACCTAGTTTTAGCTCTCATTTTCTAAAGTTTGGATTCTGGAAACCGAATCAAAGCTGAATCATTTTTTCGAAATAAATGACAAATGGGGCTTTTGCAAAGATTTACGAAATAATCACTTTCCAGTCAGATACTATGTTTAAGGAGTAGTTTGTCAGTCTTCCTTTCCAACAAACAAATATTTAAAATTAAAATCACAAATATTTTAAAAAATTTGTTCGAACTGTAGAAGATATTATTGCTAGCCGGATCCTTCACATTTTGAGGCTCTAATACCGTGCCTTTACATTGATCCTCCTCCTCCTTTTTTACTTTGAAAGGGGAGAGTACGATTTTGTCCCAAGGTTGGAGCATCCCACTCCCTCATTGGTCCATTCCAAGGGCATGTTTGTCATTTTATATTGTTTATCATGATGAAATGACCAAAAACCCTCGAGGTGGACCAATGAGAGAGGACGGGATGCTCCAACCTCTTTAAAGAGGTTGGAACAAAATCATTCTCCAAAGAGGAGGTCACAATCAACCCTCCAAGAAGTGCCACATGCTTGCGAGAAGCCCGCTACCCAGCGATACGAGGGCCATACAACATACACTACCTCCCCGACGACCCACACCTTCACACTAGAGGGACAACCACGCCGCCACACCGATGGATCAACACAGCCACCACTTAAAAAAATATAAGAAAAACAAACAAAATAAAACCACCTACACAGAGGCCAAGAGAGGGGAATCACCACCCACAGGCGGCCGGGAAGGAGCCGCCGATGAGCCCCTCGGGGCCTCCATGCCACGCCGAGCCGGATCCACCACCCACACCAAGACCGAGAGCTGCCGAAACGAGCAGGGGCGAGATCCACGGGACCTATACAAGGCCGCCGCAACAATCAGCCGGGCCACCGCACCTCATCGGAAGGGAAGACGCCAACCCACCAAGCTGAAGCCATAAAGGACGACCGTAAAATCCCAAAACTAGGAGGGATAAGAGAGAGTAACCATTACCAATCATCCAACATTGGTATGAATTAGTAACCATTACCAATCATCCAACATTGGTATGAACTCTATCGTTGGATGGTGAATAAATAATTATCAAATGGTTGCAACTAGAAGCACGGTTAACTAGAAGCACGGTTTACATGTTACATGCTTGGATAGGTTGGTTGTGGGTTGGGCTGGGTCACAGAGGTTGATCATGGGTTAAGCCGGCCCGTTATGTGCTCCAATCCGAATTGATGTCTAACTGGGATTTTTCAACCCAAGCCCTACCCATACATGTAAAATTATATCCCATGCCCACCCAAATTTGGTTTGTGCCCGGTTTGGTGTGGATCGGCACACGCCCAAGTTGCACCCCTACTGAGAATCATGTATGGTTATTAAATGGTACATAGGCATATAAAAGTCATCTTAGGATATTGCTGAACACATCAAAGGTCCATAGGAATACAAAGAACCTATTCAGAAAATTTAAAGCATATCATTTAACGATGTTTAATTCCCAACCAACCCCTTCAACTAATTCTTTTCACCAATGATCTTTTATATTTTTGAAGGGACCAAGTGAAAAGTACATCGCTTGCTATTACGTCGGAACATGATAAACCAAGGATCGAAAGTCACCACAAGAGTGAGAAATGTCCTGATTTTTTAATAACCCCACAGGCTGGAAGACTAACCACTAAGGCGAGAGGGAGACCCGTCACTAGTGGGTGGGAGGAAATATGTCGTAGCACTTATTCGAACCATTGACCAAGGCCACAGGTTGCATATGTCTTACCATTTTTTTTTTTTTTGAGAAATCCCTCTCGGAGAATGAGGGGGGGGGGGGGGGGTCGGCCTAGACCCCTACCAGTTTATTAATAGAAGATAAAAAAAGGGGCGAGAGGAAGTACAGGACTACTCAATAACTGGGTTACAAAGATCAATAAGGAAAGCCCGCGGGCCTGGCGCGACATTGGACGCCCAGAGGTGGATCAAGTTCTTGATCCGGGTTATGACGATATCCGTCGGCGTGCTCTTCCCTTGGAAAGTCCTTCGGTTTCGCTCAAGCCAGATCTCTCAGAAAATCCTGATGGCTAGCATGTCCCACCCTCGCCGATTGGGGCCCCGGAATAGCTTGCGCCTCCATGTCCACCACAGATGGGCGACGGAGGCCGGAGTCGATCGCCTATTCAACCGGAGGAGGAAGTGCGCTCACACCTCCCTGGAAAAGTCGCATCCGAGAATCAGGTGATATGTGGTCTCGTCCATCAGCCCGCAGAGACTACAGGTAGGGGCAATAACACTTGGTTGATTCCGATGCAACAGATTCACATTAGTGAGAATCTTATCCCTGAAAGCGAGAAGCATGAAGATCCTCGTCTTGGGGGGACATCTCACTCGCCAAATAGCCTTGGCTTGCGGGCAGGACACTCCTCCGAAGTTCAGAAAACGGTAAAAACTTCGAACCGAGAACTCGCCTAAAGAGGTCCATCTCCACCCCGCTCTGTCCGGTTCTAAGGTGAGGCTGGCACTGCCCAAGACCTCTAGCAATTGACCCAACATATGTCTTATCAATTGAACTATCACTTGGAGACTTTTCATCCATCTCTTTGATCATGGTTTTTTGCTTGTTGAAGATATCCGTTTTGAGGGGTATTTGTGAAAATATTATCTTCTATACGCATGCCTCTCCTATAAAGAAGATAATGCCGAAGATACTCTTGCAATTATCTAAATCCCTCTCAGATCATTGCTTGGATAGCCTACAGGTTGACAGTAATTAGATGAAGAATACAACAAGCCATGTCTCTTTGTACCTTTTATATATCAAAAAATACTCTTGATTTCCTTCATAGGAGATGACGTTGGTTCTTCTGTTTATCGGTTTACTTGTCCCAACTCCCTAGAGAATATCAATTACACTTTCTTCTGCATTGTCCTTCGACTAATTTAGACCGCTCTCCACTGGTGGAGTATCAGGGTTGGAATCATCCACCTTGAATTTCTTGAGAACTTCTCTTTAAGACCGGCTCAATACAAGTTGAGACCTAAGGTAAAAACTCAAAATTATTTTTTTTTTTATATTTAATATATTGACACAATAACACCAATGTTTACACATCAAGAAAGTTTTTAATATATATTGGGTATTAAGTTTTTATTTTCTACATGTTATTTTTGATTTCGAAATATAGCTCAAGTCCCTCCCGACGATTATATACTCTTTCTAAAGACGAATGTGTGTATTCTTTCTGAAACAAATGTATATTCTTTCTGAAGATGAATATATTTAATATAGCAAACTATGATGTTAGGCTGCTAATATTGTAAAATGGTTTAAGGACCTATACATAATTTGCCAAAAGTTAAGTCACCCCCCTACAATTACAAGTGATCGTGAGGCGCGCAGAGAAAGGGGCAACGTAATTGTATAGTATATACTCTCTCCCAGAAAACCAACTCTCTTGCAGTTGCACCCCCCATGACAACAAAGATTGCCGACAATTCAACCACACTAACGAAGGAAAAACTTAAATAAGATTAAAATTTTATTTATAAAAAGATTTAATCCCCTTGAGATCCCAAGTTCACCGACGTCGGAGGAGGAGGATGAGCAGCGGCGAACCTCGACGAGAATCCACGGTACGACGCCTCGTCCTCCTCCTCCCATCCCCTCTCCTCGAAGTTCTGCGCGTAGCTCAGCGGGTCATACTTGAAACCGCCCCTTCCGGCACTAAGCTTACCTCCCCGCCTTCGTCTCAGCCTTCGCCACGGCAGCGCAATCCTGAGACGCCCCCAGCACGAGAAGAGCCGCCACCGCCGCCGCCGCCGCCGCTCGACTTCGTCCGCGGCTTCCTCTTCTTCCAAGGAAGTTCCCATCAAGAAAGCTTTTCTTGATAAGAGAGGATGATGCAGTTACGGGGGAGGAGCTACGGCCAAGCAAGGTTATGAGATCGGGGCCGTCAACACGAGGAGTGTGCGTTGGGGGTGAAGACAAGTGATGGACATCATACGGATGAGATCTGGCAAGAAAATGCTGTCACTGTGGTTGGAGTTTGGCACATTCCCATCGCTCCTCAGGGAATCTTATCATGTTGGCCGGTGGAGACAATCTTTCTTATTTGTCGATAGTGAATGTGCAAAATTTGGGTTATAAGATTTTATAACTTAAAATTTTGAGTAATCCTAAGTGAGATATATACATGAGTACAATTTTGTTCCAACATCTTTAAGGAGGTCGGAGCATTCCGCTCTCTCTCATTGGTCCATTTCGCTCTCTCTCATGGTGAAATGACCAAAAGCCCTCGAGATGGACCAATGAGAGAGAGCGGGATGCTCCAACCTCTTTAAGAAGGTTGGACCAAAATCCTTCTCTATATACATCGATACCTTGGATTACAATGCAATCTGTTAACTAAAATTTTGTTGGCCGGTGGAGTAACCAGGGGAAGGGTTGCGAGCTCCTCCTCACCCCGTCCTCGGGTTCTCGGCCAAGCAGCTCTGGTAGCGGGGGGGAGGAGCAATCAGCCCTCCTCCTCCCCTTCTTTGTCGCAGGCCAAACACAACTGCTAGAGGTAGGGCGTGGCTAAGTCCGCCTAACACATAAATCTCTAGGGTTTTTTTTCAAAATAGCATTTAAAAAATAAAATATTATTTTAATACTCATTTGTCAAAAATAATTTCAAAAGTAGCCAAAATATAGCCATATTGCGGGACCACGCCGTAAAGCCCCCGCCACGCTGGCTGCCTTTTTTTTTCGTGGGCCTTAAAGTCACATATGGTTTTCAGTTTTTCAATATTTACAACACAACTGAGAACAACTGTACATATGTTAGTCAGCATTGAAGTCCGTATTTCACATATGTGTTTTAGAAACCATATTTCATATATGGTTTTCAATCAGTTTATATTTTTCAGGATTTACAACACAACTTAGCACAAGTGTACATTTGTAAGTCGGCATTGAAATCGGTATTTCACATATGTGTTTCAGAAACCATATTTCATATATATGGTTTTCAGTCAAAATTCTTATGTTGAATGCGGTATTTGGAATATGGGTTTTAAAAACCTTATTTCACATATGGTTTTCAATTTTTATTTTTCAAGATTTAGAGCACAGCGGAGAATCCTGAAAAATAGAAACTGAAAACCATATGTGACTTAAGGTTTTTAAAACCTATATTCCAAATATCAACTTTAAGGGCTAGGGGAAAAAAAAACAGGCAGCCAGCATGGTAGACGCTTTACCGCTCGCTCCCGCCACGTGGCTGTCTTTTGGCTACTTTTAAAATTATTTTTGACAGACGGCTATTAAAATAATTTTTTTAAAAAAAATGCTACTTTGAAAAAAAAAACTAAATCTCTAACACATTAAGATAATATTGACAGCCTTCCAGCTAATCAATGCCAGCTAAGCTCGCCTAACACCCTTAGACGGCTCGGAGACAGAATGCGGTGTAACTCAAATTTTTAAAAATTGGGTGTAACATAAATAAACGAATAAAGTTTGGGGTGTAACACAAAAGTACCGTAAAGATAAAGTCAATTGATACTGATGACACAAACCAAATAATACACATTACTACCACTACCTCGAAAATGGGGCGATGAGAAGGGAAAGGAGGCGACGTCAGGGGGTCAGGATTGTCTGTTGGTTAGGGATGAGAGTTGTTTAGGTATAATTTTTTTTTAAATTGAACAAGTGTCAAGTTTAAACTAGTGGGTGCTCTCTGCACAAAAAAATGGATAATTAGTCTTGAATTCCTCCTAAGATCTTTATTTAAGCTAAAGGATACAGTTTGTTAGGATATTAGCTAAAGTCCCTCCTAAAGAAACGTTTTGTATAGCAAATTCCTAACAAAAAATATTAACTTTTTTAAATCTTTAAATGACAAAACTGCCCTGCCCCCCCCAGCAAGAGTATCAATTCATCTCCAGCAAGAGTACCAATTTGGTTTAATAAGAATATCAATTAGCCAAATTGATAGTATTGTTGTAATGATTTCATTATAGCTGCTATAGTATCAATTCAGTTTGATAAGAGTATTAATTAGCTGAATTGATATTGTTGTTGCGATGATTTTTTTGTAGCAACTAAAATGAAATCATTGTAACAAACGCTACATGCATAGTGTCAACTGCCGAATTGGCTCTTGCTGGAGGCGAATGGATAATCTTACTGGAGACGAATTGAATGGGCAATTTTGTCGTTTAAATGGGTAAGAAATGGGTAAGATACTTTCTAAAGTAAGAAGGTTGCATAATTCGATGAAGGCCCATTTTTTTGGGTTAATGTATGAGAGGACCCTAACAACAAATCCATCGCATGAACAGGACACCAAATAGTTTCATTTAGCCTAAGGTCCCTGCCTTTCATGATAAATCCAAAACTACCCCCATTTCTTCTCCCCTCTCTCTCGAGCAACTCCGGCGGCGGCGGCAGCTGCAGCAAAGCCGGCAGGGGCATCGGGCAGCATCTTCGGCGGCGTCGACGTGCAGCTCTGGCGACGGTGGCTATTCGACGAACAGCTCCAGCGAGCAGATCTCAAGTCTAGGGTTCATCCCATGGTCTGTAGATCTCAGGGTTAGGGCTAGGTTCGGTTCGGCGAGCGACATTTGGTGGTTCGGTGGCGGCGAGCGAAGGCGGCGACGTTCAATGGTTCGATGGCGGTGAGCAGCTCCAGCGGCGCCGTTTGGTGGTTCAGTGGCAGCGTTTGGTGGATTAGTGATTTCGGTGGTTCACTGGTTCGGTGGCTACCCAAAACACTCCCCATCCTACTAAGAGCATCAAATGACCAAGTTTATCTTGAAGATCAGGAAACAGGACCCATCAAGATATTTTAGTTAACAGCTCCCTACCATATTGTAGATTATTGGACTACTTCTTTAAGACAATGGATCTTCCTTGAAAATGTCACGGCTCCCCTTTCAAAATTCTGGAGCAATTATCTTCATTAGCGAACTTAAAAAGGAAGATACCATTCTCCCGGGAGAACATTTCCATGTCATGCTTCGGCTGCCATAACCTCATCACTATGGCCTTGAAAAGGAAAAAAAAAAGGCTCTTCCCAAGGACAAAACCCACAAGTGAATGAGTCCAAAAACTTTTAGTTTTAGCTAGTTCTTCCCTTGTACAAACAGTCGTCGTCTTACATTCGAAGACATCATGCTCGATGAATGTGAACTTAAGTTCTTCACAGATAGATCATAGGATTTCGAGTTAAAGCCCCAAGCATTACATGCTGCTCTATATGAAGAAGAGCCACCTGCAGCTAACGAATAATTACTAGTCCTATAGCAAAGCAAGAGTTCGGCATTTCTTCAAACATGTGTTGAGTAGCCAGACACACAAATGGGCAAATAGAAAAGGTGGCATCAGCACATGCCCCAGATGGAATAGGCTGTCCATCAAACACCTTTATGGGTATCGCCATGTGGCTCAACGCCAGATACCGCTAGATCCGATGTCTTACAAACCTCTCAGCCATTTGTTTTCCTTGCTGTAGCACTAGTTCTCAGGCTATGTTGGGAATACACAAGGGGCGGGAACTCCTCGATCGCCACATCATACACTTTCTGATCGGTTTGATGGGCTAGATCTGTAACCCAATCCCCTTGTTAAGGAGAGAAGACGATCCACCTCCACCTCTCCCCTATAGAGCAGATCGAGAACCCGCCTCAATGAAATCTCCCAAAGTAGGCCGGAGCTCGACGAGGATGGGAATCATCCTTTCCTGCCAACCGAGCATCCTCCTCAATAAGCCCTAGATCATGGCCTCCACCACAGGAAGACGAAGAGGGTCGGGAGGAGCCCCCCAAGAGGGGATCCCCCAAGGCACTCACCACCACCACCAAGAATCTAGAGAGAGAGGCGGTCTCTAGTCGCCCCCAGGAACTATAGACACTTTTGGTTGTTGACGAGTAGAGTATAAGTTTAGGTAGAGATATGAGCGGTTGGAATTTGGGTATATGACAACGAATTTGGAGTCGAACTGTGTTATATTGTATACACAAGTTAGAGGGGCAATGAGGTTTCGGGTATGGGTATTGAGGTACTCATACCCATACCCGAAAATACCCGGCTATTCGATCAAAATGGACGGTGGATTGGCTGCTGAGCGGTTGAGCGTCAGATGTCGGTATCCAACGGCTTTAAGAGGCTCCATCCCAAAACCCTCTTCCAGCCCCCCCTGCCTGTCGGCGCCCTGGTCCTACCCCGCCCTAACGCTCCGCCCTGATCTTGGAATTTTTCGCTGCAGTGAGAGTGGCGATTGAAGATCTGCTCGTCAAACCCTAGCTCCCTAGCGTTAGTGAGGGCGGGATGGCAACTGAGGATCGGCAGGAAACCCTAACCCTAGCGGTACTGGGGTCAGTGGCGCAGGAGGACGATGAAGTAGAGGAGGAGAGGGAGATCCGAGAGCTGGAGCGGGAGGTGAGGGAGATGGGCCTACGGATACTCGATCACCGGAAGAACATCTCACATCGGCTCGATACCTTGTCCTCTCGCCTCGTAGCTCAAAGGCCGCTTCTTCCGCCTCCGATCGGGGATTCTGCTGCACCTCCATCCCATCACACCAGGCTAACGGGAGCTAGCGGTGATCCGGGTTCTGGTACGTCTACTCTTGAATATTTCTATCTTTCGATGTTATTTCTCCCTGTTTTTCTTTCTTTCAGTGATTACGGCTCGCTCTGTTCCTCAGTTTGTGGTGAATTTTTGGTGGATTTTATGTTGTTTGGTAACGATGGAACAACTTTGTTGACGAGATTTAGATCAATGTGGGTTCCCACGGGACTGGATTTGGTTTTGGAGAGATGGCTATCATGTGCATTGACGAAGGTGTTGATGATTTGAAGAAAGCGGAGGGGATTTAGAGGGTTTTTGCTTTGGGCGATTGCTGATGAAGTGTACACAGACGCCTGAGAGAACGCCGTCAATCGAGAACAAGGAGTAATCTCCGAGTCTCCGACTAAGAAGGGGTTTTCCAAACTTCTCCGGTTCCTAGCAGTAAGGTCATTTATAAGTAAGAGAAGTTCAATGATTGAGATTTAGGTGTTTGAGTTGTCTAGTAATTGATGATACTTCCCTGTAGTTCAGCAGAGTTACAACAGTCTTCTCATATGAGCTTGAGAGTGAGATTCTACCCTTTTTCGAAGCACGACACATTTTTCAATACTTGGGGAGAGCAACTACAAGTTTAAGGGCCGCCTTAAGATAGAATATCACATGATGTAATTTGGTGGGATTAAATAGTAAAAGGGGTGCCTTAAGATTATGTTGAAATGCTTGGGGAGAGTATCTACAACTGTAAGAAGCAATTGTGGTGATACAAATGAGTTTCCAATCACGTCGGGATTTCATCAAGGGTCAACATCAAGCCCATATCTTTGTACTCTTGCAATTAATGAAATTATTGCTTATATTCAACAAGATTTACCATGGCAGATGTTATTTGCTAGTGATATAATGTTGAACTTTGATGAGAATGTTGAGGTAGATGTACGGTAAAATTAGGAGGGATAGAGTGAGGAATGAACACAGTAGAGGAAGTATTGGAGTTGTGCCGATTGAGAGCAAAATAATGGAGAACAAATGAAGTTGATATGAGCATGTACAACAAAAAGCAGAGGTGGCCCATGCAAGGAGAGGGTTTCAGATTATTGTGGGAGGGTGAATAAAGGGAAGACCTAAAATAACATTGATATAAGTTGTTATAGAAGATGTCAAAAAGTTTTAGTTACACATACATAGCCCTTAACGAAAATGTCTTGCAGAAAAGAATTCATAAATTCCCACCCAAGTAGATGTGACAATGCTCGATGGTAAAGATTTATGGTATAATTAAATAATAACTACAATTGCCATAGGCCTTGATTGCTACAGAAAAATTATTTTAAGGCCTTGTTGGCACATAAGCATATAGTAGAGTATGTATGCTGCCTAAAAGAGCCACGATATATTAGGTTCGAGTTAATTT
This sequence comes from Chamaelirium japonicum, assembly GCA_947650365.1. NCBI lineage: Eukaryota > Viridiplantae > Streptophyta > Magnoliopsida > Liliales > Melanthiaceae > Chamaelirium > Chamaelirium japonicum. Next base: position 33,667,291 of record OX393550.1, on the reverse strand, counting down.
TACGTTGTAGACATCCAAATATTGTGAGAAGCTACTGCTTTCATTTGGAGAAATGGAATGTTCGAGAGAATTGGCACTCATGATTTTGAAACCTGCCAAGGTCCATTTATCTAATTGCTAGCAAGATGGTAATGGGAATAGTTTGATGTTGCTTGGCTAACTGAAACGACCTAAAGAAATTGCCAAATGAGCTTTTTTAAAGGCTAATTTGGCAATTTAAAAATTTATGCTCTTATAGGATTGCCCCTGATATGTCCTTTTAGAAAGATTTAACCTTTAGGATGGAAGGTATTATCAAATAATAATAAAAATATGGCCAATGTTTCAATTATGGTATGAAGTTTCGGTTAAAATCAACATCTCCATTTCATATTCGTTTCAACCAGAACAAAGTTCTTAAGCCCTTGAAACTATAGATTGGGGCTATATCAGCTGGTTTTCAATCAATTTTGGTCAAAATCCATCAGATCCAGTCTCTTGGTCAATTTTGGCCAAAGCCAACTAAATACTTTTCTTTATTTTGTGGTGTGAGGTAGATACAATATTTATTTGGTAAAATGTTTAGCCATCTGATTACTCCTCCATCACAACATGTTTTGGGTATGAAGTATGAACCCAATTCCTTGACACAAAAGCTCTATAAATGGAGGACTTTCGCTTCAAAATTTCCACCTCAACAAATCAGGTCCATGGAATTTATGAATAGGGTTGTAAAAATTCAACTTTTAATCATTTTTGTGCCAAAATGATGTGGGGACAATGTTATGGGTCAAGAATTTTCTTTTATAGGCCTTTGAAGCTACTATCCTGTTGCTTTAAACTCTTTTTATTTTCAATCTTTGATAGAGTTTGGGAATGCAATTTTAAGGGAAATAAGCCCTTCTCATAGTTTATGGCTAAGGAAGACAATGAACAGATAGACGAGGATATCCTAATTATTGGTTGCTTGGATGAAGTGGAGAAGAGTTTCGGGGTTGCTATTCGATGGACATATGCATGTTAAATTTTACAAGATAACAATAAGCCACAGGATGTTATATGATTTAAAATTTAATGCTAGAGTAGAGCTCAAGTACATAAGATGAGCATGGCAAAGATTAGGATGTTAAAGTGGATATGCGACAAAACTAGGAAGATTGAGTGAAACAATTGTATATTAGAGGGAAGTGTTGGACCTACCCATTGAGTGAAACAATTTAGGTGACTTTTGAGTTGTCTAGTAATCGATGATACTTCCCTGTAGTAAATAGAAATCCGTCACCGATTCATCATTAAAACCTAGCCATAACAGGCCTATACCATTCCCATCCAAGATCTATCAATTTTCATCTTCAAACCCCCCCCTCCCAATGAGCCCAAACCCAAATCTGAAATACATAGATTAGATCGGGTAATCCTTTATATCTCCTCATCAGCGGCTGGATCACCTCCAAATTTTTACAATAGCTTCCTCATAGAACATAGTGAAGATACCAAAATACCTCTCCGCTGTTCTAAAAATGTGCACCTTCCGAAGCCCAAATTTTTTAATACGCACCCTTCCTTTTTGGTAGGACCCCTCACCCCTCCTGCATCTTGGTTCCTCAAAAGTTCCCTAATTGGTGTTCTTTCTTGAAAAATTACCATGTAGTTTTTTTTTCCTCCGTCTCATTACGCCTTTTTTACTTTCATTTACTGTATATTCTGATTATAAATTTAGTGCCATGATAAGATACATAGACAAAATTATGCACATGGCATCTGAAAGACAATAAACATAATCAAACCCTCATGAAGCTGTTCACTTTTTCCTTGTATAAACCAGACTTGAAAACCAGAAAGAACTCATTTCGTGTATTCTCTACTCTTAAATAAACTCTGATGTTATTCGCAGAAGTCCAAGGGCAATCCGAGCTAGGCGACGGGGCACCACTTCCAGAAGCCGTTCAAGAGAAATTGCATGCTTTCAGAGCCAAAGCCACAACCAATATTGCTGCAATGCCCGCCATTCTGAATAGAATGAAGGAATCAATCACAATGCTCAACAAGGTTGAAGACTACGGCAACATAGACCTACATCCTGTTTTCAAGGGGAAACGGAAGCACTAAGATGATTTGTTCGAAGTTTTATTCGTATTTTGCACAGCTCTTAGAAAGTGTTTTTCTTGGTTTCCCTCTTTTTGCTCTACAACTCAATGTGGAGAAAAAACCGGGTCGAAGGGGATATAGGGGCAGGCTTATTGGGGGTTTATTTCGAAGTAAAGATTGGTTACCTTACCTGCTTAGGATCTACTACCCTCTTATGTTGTATATTTTGATTAACTTAGCATCTTGCCTGTGTTTTGTTCAGATCATGCAGTGAATGAAATGTGTTCTTAAAGAAATTTGAATGATCTTGTTGGGTTGGTGATTTACTTTTTTTTAAAAAAAATTAATATTAATAATAGTCATCATCATCAAATTTTTTTTTAATCAAAGTTAAGGAATTTTATTAGGGACACTGCCTGTTAAAGAACTAAAGCAGTGTGCATCTCTGGCCTTTTATAGAACCAAGGGGTCTACGGTTGCTCGAGCTGACAAGCTTGAGTCGATGTTGATCAATGTCGTCGTCAGCATCATGGTCCAAGTCTTGGATCACCATCTTTAATGTCTGACTAAGACTCAAGATTATTTTGACACTGTCGGGTTTTGATTAGAAAAGTTCAGCCCAAACAGAATTTGAGTTAGGCTTTGGGTTGGACAACCCAATCCAACCTGAACCCAAGTTGAGTGAGTATATTCGGAAGCACCTAGGGGGGTGTTTGGTATGTGGAACAGCTGTTCCCCTTAATCCTCTTCCAGAAGGGGTTATTACTGTCAATTACTATTTTCAATGTAATTTGATGGTCCAGCTCTTCCGTTGGTACAGAAACAGCGGGAGTGAGATTTTTTAGTTCCCAAGTCCTTCATTCCACCGGAACAATTACTAGCCGTTAATTTCAAATCAAAGAATTCGGAATGGAAATAGGCTGTATATGTAATTAAATGAAATCTGTATATGTAATTCTTGCAAGGATAAGTAGATTATTTCTTGGGAAAATCGGTGTTAGATCCAAAAAACACAGAACATGTATAACATTTAGTCCCATTTTAAGTTCCTATTTACAGTAGGTCCATCGATCTTATTATTGTATAAAACCGGATCCTCTCGCCATAGTTTTGGTTACAAATAATTTGATCTTAACCGTTTTGGATAACATGTTTTGTTAAAATACCATAAATACCCATGGTATCCTCCCACATTAAATAACAATAGATGATTCATGATATTTTTTTTTACAGTAAAATCATTGTAGCAATTAGTGATTTTATCGTGGATAATAAAAAGATATTTTTATCTTAAAATCATTGTAAGAAAGTACTCAATTTTATACAAATAATACTCAATTGAATTGATTATTATTTTATATGTTCGAGTACCATGCACGGGTTGCTAGAGTGATTTCATTATAGTTGTTACAGTGAAATTCACTATGCTGGCTAAAAAAGTTTTACTACAGTGAATCACTATAGCAAAGCACTCAATTTTATTCAAATAATACTCAGTTTAATTGAGTATTATTGCGATTAAAATTAAGTACTATAGTGATTTTATTGTAGCAAAGTGTTTTTAGCAGTCAAGAAAATCACTATAGCAGCTACAATAATTTAACTGTAGCAAAAATACTCAAATATATGCCAATAATACTCAATTGAATGAGTATTATTGCTATATTGATTTCACTACAGTAACGTGTTTTTTAGCTGTCATGATGGAATCACTGTAGTGCTACACTGATTTCACTGTAGCTGCTACAATGAAATCAGTGTAGCTGCTATAGTGGTCGCACACTAGGTCTCGAACCTAACCAAGGCTACTTTAATTTTGCATTAACCAAAGGAGTCGTTGCAACTAATCTTCTGAAATATGGATCTGGGCTTAAAAAAAAAAGGTTGTCGGGACCTATCCTAAAATGAACCCCTTAAAAAGGACTGTTTGCAATCCGCCCTTTATTTTTTGATATTTTACTGTTTAAAATTCAAATCTTCTAATTAGTCTAAAATAAACATTAACTGAACTTGACCAACCCACCAATTTGGGCTAACCTGAACTTGGAAATTTGTTCTGGGGTTGTGCTGGGATTGGTTAGTTGGAGTTGAACGTTGGTTGGGTTGGATTGCAGGCCGAGGGCTCTACCACTCAGGTTGAGACAGGCACTAAGGTTGAGGGTGGGTTGATCCCAATCCCAACCCAACCCTCTCGAGTTGCAGACCTATCGGCAAGAAGGCATATTCTAAGAAACCTAAAAGACCGGTTGACAGATAGGAAGACCTGCATTGTTGGTTATACAGCTAAAACACATGCAATTAGGTAGCAACCCTTGGAGGTTGTCCTAGACCTTGAAAGATTCTAGACTAAGGGGGTAGAACTCAAAGATTTGTTAGGAAGTTCATTAATCTGTGGCGAATATTATAACATGAAAGCTGAAACAAAATAACATTCCCAAAAAATATTATAGATTCACTTTTTTAGGGTTGATGCCGGTCACTAATCCAGTGCCCTCTCAAAACCGATTGCGAGAGGAGGGGGCAACAACAGGTATATAAAGACAAAAAACCCCCACCTCTGGACGATATGGGACTATTCGCTCAACACCCGCATGCACGTAGAGAGCGTTTCAACAAATACCTACATGCAGAGAAAGATGCGTTAACGGGTGGAAGCCCACTCGAGGGGAGACAGGATAGAGCCAGCTCTGATACCAAGTCACTAATACCATACCTGCTCAAAACCGAGAAGTCAATGAGTATATGAAGACAGAAAACCCCCACCCCTAGATGTTGAGGGACTGGAAGGCAGAATACAACCACCAAGGGGGGAAGAAGAAACTAATGTAATGCCAACTAATGGAGAGAGAGCAAAGGTTACCTGTTTTTCCCAACTAAGTAATGCCAGCATAATGCAAAAGTACATGTACACAAGGTTACAAGACACATTTTTATTTTACTATCAAGGACTTTGGTAAAAATACAAAGAGATCAAGTAAACCTATGTGCATCATAAACATCAATATTTCCGTGTCATAGCACTCCCAACTACAAGATTGGGCAAAAAATGTAAGGAATCTTCATATTCAAACGCTGCATGAAGTGTTGATGGATACACTTATTTTGACAGATCTGGTTGGCTTTGAATAGTTTTGTTGAACTGAAAAGAAACAAGAGGACACAACAGGCTGAAAAGATGGGGGGCAGGGGGGAGATTGTAAAAAATTCAGCTTCAATATCGATAAACCTAGGAATCGCAAAAATAAAAATATCACATGAATCATAGGATATAAAGGCAACCAAGAAATAGATGAGAATTTCTAAAGTTTCTGTAGGATAATAGGATGGGATGTTGGTTCGAAGCGGATTGAAACGTAGGAACCGATCTGAAACAAAAGATCTCAATTCTTCCACTTTGAGCGGATATTTCACATGGTGAACTCTGTTTAGGAATCCATAGAAGGGTCAAGGAGGAGGCGAGGAAGACCTAAAATAACACTGATGGAAGTTGTCCGAAGAGATGTGATAGGGCTTTCAGTGACAACAGAGATAGCCCTTGACATAAATGACTGGCGAAGAACATTTCATAAACCAACCCCTAGAAGTTGTTACGGAAATGGGACTCTGTTTATGAATGTAATTTTTGCATTCTTTATGGTGTGGGATCATCCGCTTCGTGTTTCTTCTTGATGACTAGAACAGGCGCTCGTGGAGCTTCCAAAGAAAGAGCGGCTTTGAGGAACTCGTACGATGCGAAGAAGATGGCTCCCTGAGAGACGTACATAGCTAACCTCGGTGTCAAGCCCCTGAAAACACACACAACAAATCAGCTACCACCGAAAGTGAAATGGAGTGAACTTAACGGGCTTACCGGACATAATCAAAGTTACATAGCTTATAGTAAAAGCTGAGTCAGCAACTTGTTTGTGTAACATGAAGAATGGCATCCACTGACCCACCAGGGGATAGGAGAGTTGGCAAAGCAATTGATGCTTTGGTGAGGAGGTTGTGGGTTCAACTCTTCCTCTCCTCGATTTACCAGGAGTGAAGTGGGAATTGCCGAGTGGGTCAGACTTCACTCCCAGGGGGATTAGTCCAAGCCTGAAGTGGGCCATTGCCATAAAGGTTTCGGGACACCCGCAGATCTCAAAAAAAAAAAAAGAATAGCATCCACAGATTCTTCAAGAAAGTTCATGAATTCAATTAAGTAAATAACAATCGCAGGAATTCCCAGATGACTACTCGTACCTGTAGAGACCTTGCAAACCTTCTTGCTTGGCAATTTCTTTAAGCGCATGAAGAACCCCATTATATTTTGCAAGAGACCCTGGAGCCTGCATAGAATAGCACATCAATGCCCAAACAACATTTTTGTATAATACAAAAGCATCTAAAAATCAATTTAAGTACTCATGAAAATGTTAAGTGTTACGAAGCATAAAAGAACAAGGCCAAATGAAAAAAGGCGAATTTAATTTAAAGGTATTTGTCAAAGATAACGACCAAGCACCAGAAAGGAGGTGCTTCATTCTGCTGACCTCTGATGATTCTTAGACCATGACGACGATCTTAATAACTGCAAATGAAACAGTATGTTCCGGCCGGTTGCTACGAAATAGAGAGGAGATAGTCAAGACAAATTAGTGGCTTGCTCTTACACCCGTTGTTAGAATATCAACCCGGGCGAGTTTCGAGTTGACCCGGTGAGTTTTTAAAAAGTGTTGTGAACGATCACTTATGATCAATATAAGTACACATGACTAGTTGGAGAATCTCAAAGTTTTGACTTATCGTTGTTAGTGGCGTTGCATGTTCATGATTATGCATCATAACAATTTATTCTCAGAATTAACAAATAATATTTTTTGGAAGATATAATAAAATTCTTCCCCAAATGGTTACTCTCCTGATGAGTAGTAGTTTTTTTTTTTTCTACTATTTACTCTCTTTATATCATATCAGTTGTCTACTTGGCTTGATAGTTGGTACTAGTGTTTGGACACCGTTTGATTATTCTCTGAATTATTTTTATGATGTCTAAAACTCTTTATCTATCTATATATGATATTTCTTGATTGGCCTCGCTTCTGAAGGCTTTTTGATCCATTGCCATGAAGAGGGTGGGAATGTCCAAGTATATAACTTAAAGTATAGAGGGTTTCAGCTATTGAGACGGCCGAAACCCCCCTTCCCTCCATACTCTCTTCTTTTTCTCCTCTTTCTTCATATCTTCTTCGCAAATACATTTTCCTCATATTTTTGTAGCTATATCACCTTTCTATATCGTTTTTCTCTATTTTTTTAGTCTTTTAAGGCTGGTGATACCACAGATTTGGTCGGATTACTATAAATGTAGATTGGGGCCATTAGTATCTTCTGAGGCAGCTCATGATAGTTTGGTGATAATGGTTGTAAGCCTTAAGTATGCATATCTGAAGTCAACTCTACTTTCGGTACATAAGAAACATCTAGGAACTCACTTCTAGTGCATTCGGAGGATCAAAAATCATAGCATGGCATACTCTAGCAGCATGTAATACATTATGTAAATACTATTGGTACATCACATTTCCTGCCAATAGTGTATTATTCTGAAGTCTATAAGGATCAGTATATTTCCGTTTCCTATTGCAGATAATATTTATCAGCTCCAAGTTGTATGATAAGGATGACTTAGATACAACATTGCTTTAAGTAAATCAAAAATATTACATCAGAGAATGCTCATTTTGCCTTATACATCATTAGTGATGACGTACTTCGTGAAAATGGTTAGAGAGACTCGAAGCTAAATGTATCTTATTTAGGAGTTCACACGCTGCAATTGTTTGTGTGCCCACAATACTTCACGTTTGAGTAAACCAAAATTATTGCAACTGATTATGCTCATTTTGCCTTTTTCATTTGTGACTACGTACTTTGTGAAAATGGTTAGAGCTAATTGCATCTTATTTTAGAATTTTCACACGTTGCAATTGTTTGTGGCACACAATACTTCACAGACGACACCATACACCTAATCCTTGACTCAACAGTATGACACTGATAACCAAAGACTGAAGTTTTAACCAAGGTTTGTAGTTTCGATTTCAGTCCACCTACTGAGGATCGGTTTTGGTCGGTTTTGTAGTTTCAAATCAATCTCGGTGGTTTCGGTTTCGTTTTTCTAATTACAAAATAAAAAATTAATTTAAAATAATTACATCTGGTACTGATTTCATATTGGTCTTGTTTTTAAAAGAGTAGGGTTTTTGCTTTACCCCGACTTTTTTTTGTCAAAAGGATGAAAAATAAGAATTCTGAATTTTGGCCAAGTTTGGAGAAAAAAAGAGGTCTTGTAAAAGAATTTTTTATAGATTCAAAATATTTTACTGGTCATTGGGTTTTAAAATTGATCTTATACTTCTAGATTTTCTGAGATTTTTTTCGGTCTAAAATATTTGGTTTTTGTTCCACCGAAATTTCTTTTTTAGCAAAAGTTTTAGAGTCTGATTTTGTATAGGAACTCAACAATTACATTTGGATTCCTTTGTATTTTAATTTTCCTGATATTTTTATTAAATCCAAATGGAGCGTTATTTACTTATTTATATAAAATATTTTAAAGTAAATTGAGAACATAAAGATCAATTACTTAAATATTTTTTTATATAAATATGGCCGTCAAGTTGCCTTGTTGAAATACATCTTATCCTGAACTCAGTCATGCTTTTCAGAGTGTTGAGTTTTGAAACCTGAAAGAGGGTTGCGGGACCTGTTCCAACCGAAACCGAACCAAAACGGATCGATTTCGGTCGAAACTCAAAAAATTTGTTTTAACTTTTAACCTCACCCAAATGACCTTATTTTTAATATTCATGTTTTGGGATTTTCATGACTTGGGTCAGTTTTGTGCCATATATAACACATTGGGCGAGCTAACATAGTGTTGGAATAAATGGTCAGATAGTAGGTCTTTGCAGATCATTTGTTTGGAGTCTTTGGACCCATAAGTGGAGATGTAAATTGCTAAGGAGCCGGTTTGTATATTGCCAACAGGTTGTCGTGCAGATTCAACATAAGTTGATTGTACCGTTCGTTCCAAGATGCTTCGACTCAGGTGTGGTCCACTATCATAATATAGTAGATCTTTATTATGTCAATTGAAGAATTTTCAGAGCATAATAGGTTTAACAATTCACCCAGCAATAGGCTTTGATAGGAACTAATGGTTGAAAGGGATCCGTAGAACCCAAAAACATGGGATGATGCTTTATTGTTATTGAATAATGGTTCAAATGGCATAACAAAGAATATTAAGTTATTTAATCAGGATGATTAAGTTCTATATCAAAGCGGATGCACTGAGGTCCCAATAAATGGAAGCATGCAGACCTCACCTGTGTTTGCAATCTGGTCTTCACCACATCAAAAGGAGTTGTAAATAGCGCAGCAGTAGATCCAGCAAGGCCTCCACATACTAGCTGCAAATGATTTACAAGTGGTAAAGTATAATCCTCAAAGCATCTAATCATCTTATCCTGAGGTCTAAATTAATAATCATCACACAGTGAGCAGGAAAGAGAGATTATACGACTTGATGCAATTGAGTGCATCAGTGAATGTAGCATTGTAGCACAAGAAAAAACATGGAGAACAATCTTGATAGATTGGCTGCCGTTAAAGGCTTATATTATGCTTCAAATATATTATTACATGTTAGACAAAATCAGGACTCGCAAATACATGCACAAACAGATGTGTATGACACACTATCTATTTAGGCCTGACAGGTACAGTTAATTCAGTATAGGTTAAATAAGGAACAGAGTAGATATCACTGAATAAATGGATATGTTTCAATGGATAACACATTCTCAATAGCTCTGTGGCTTATGGCACATAGATCCTCAAGGTGGAAATCTTAAATAATCATTATAACAGGTAATTGGTCAAGCTAGAGGAAAGGTGTGTCAAACAAAGAAAAAGACTCGTCAAATGCTTATTCGTTTTAGGGCAAATTACAAAAACCTCCCTTGAACTATACAGCTCATTTCATATTGGTCCCTCAACTATTTTTTTGAACAATTTGATCCCTGAACTATGCTCCGTCTACATTTAGTCCCCCTCCATCAACTTTTTATCCCGAAAATACCCTTATTAATTTTCAATAAGACTCAAAATTGTTTTAAAATATTTAACTTATGCTTACTAGGGCAAGGGGTATTTCTGGAATAAAAGTTGACTGTGGGGGTAAAATGCAGATGGAGCATAGTTCAGGGATCAAATTGTTCAAAAAAATAGTTGAGGGACCAATACGAAATGAGGTGTATAGTTCAGGGGAGGTTTTTGTAATTTGCCCTTCCTTTTATGAAAATCACTAACTATTCAACAACTCTATCATAGACCACATAGGGAAATATCAGAATTATTTCAAACTGCAGAGATTAGATCTTCACTATAAATCAAGCAAAATATTGTGCAATGTAATTAACATAATCTAAGGGGGTGTTTGGCATGAGGAACATCTGTTCCACTTAATCCTCATCCAGCAGAGGGTATTCCCGTCAATTACCATTTCTAGTGTAAATTTGATGGTTCAACGTCCAGTTGGCCGAGAACACATGAAGCGATAAATTCCCGTTCCCAATTCTTCATTCCACCGGAACAAATACTAACCGTTACTTTTAAAATCTGGAACTGGGAATAGAAACGGGGGGTTCCGGAATGATGCCAAACACCCCCTAATGTTTCTAACAAACAACTCCTTACTAATACAGTAATACTGTAGCTGGCCTAATTGATAGAGAAGATGAAATGATTATACATGCTACATAATGGTCAAAGGACAAAGAACAAACCGTTTGCAACGTGTTGAGACTAGCATCAGACTTAGTAGATGTAAGAATCAACTGCTTCAGCCTTTCATAGGTGTAGAACTGCAAGGTTAATGAAAGCTTTCTAAACAATTTTGTTTTTGCAACATCAGATTAAGGAAGGAATAAACGTATAAATAAGATTCTGAGCTCGTAGAACAAGGCATGCACTTTAAAATAGAGACATTTGTCAGAGATGTAGAAAGTATAATTAGAAAGAAGGAGACCTTAATGATAGAGTGTGGGACATTCCTGCAGAGAACTGCGCCCCAGCCAGTATATAATGATTGCACACCACCCTTTTCAAGGCATGCAATCAAGGCATTCCTGCAAAGGCATTTCTCTAATAAGAGTTTGTGAACAGATAATACGATATATGAAGAGAGACATCTATAAAAACATGTGAAATTCATCTCTAAAAGGCTATCCAAAATTTGCACCATACACAATGAGATAGCTTAATAAGATATAGAGTTGTAAAGAAAAAATGCATCAGTTCTTGGTGGCAATTCATTGGTGGTTAGCCTTCTGATAAGTTGACCCATAGTCACACCAATTCACTTCATTGTTTGCCCAACTGGATGGAATAACCAAAACAGGGCTTGTGAAGTACAAATCTGATGGGAAAGTGAGCAATGACCATTTAGCTTCATCTCATGTGCACCGCACATGTGTGGCTTTACGCTTATCACTGGAACAACTGAAAAGCCCATACAAGTGTAGTTTAAGTTGTTTAACCCTAGGCCATTGTTGTCGAAAGGCAAGATGCTTAAAAATTAAGTGATCTTGCTGTTGTTGCACAAGCGAGGTACATTTAAATTTTGAAAATTATTCATTCTGAAATATCTACCATTCTTTTGAGATTAAGAACAGATATAAGGTTGTAGGCAAATGATTTCATGATGTTATTTAAGTGAAGAATGAAAAAGCCACAAATAATTACCAACAGTTCTGGTACTGCGAACCCACTTGCATCTGTTGTTTTATGTGTTCACTCGGAGTAAAGATAACAGAAGTTGCTATACTTGAACAACCACCTGCAATGCAGTGTGCAAAAGAATGGTATTCCTGTATCGGGAAAACCAGTGAGACCAACAAAGGCAAATAGGTGTACTTGTTACAAAAAGGAAATCAAAGAAACATTCCGCCAAGAATTCACCTTTGGAAACAGAGGTAGCAGAGCTCCCTTAACTGATTCATAAGTATAGGTATAAATTGCAGAAATTGGTGCTGAAGAAGTAATATTGCTAGCAATTCCGCGGTAGAGTCCCATTGCACCTGTAAATGAAACCTTTAATCATTTTCAGAAAAGCCGCCTAAACATTATTTAGCGACGTACTGCATAGGTACATGATATCCATAAAGAACAGCTCCAATGTTCAATGCATGGTCATTATTTAAACTTATGAACCATCTTCTCACAATCGCTAATAATGTTGAATCCAAATCCTACCATTTTCAGATATGATTGTTCTGAGAATTTGACAAGATGACTTTTGACCCATGCCATTAGCTTGAATGACAGTCTTAACCGTATCCACGGGATGTAGACAAAGGCTAACTAATGTTCCAGCCAACGCTCCTGCTAGAGCATGTCTATTCTTGGCAAAGGCCTTCTGGAGTATATCTTGCAAACATAACTGATGCTTTGCAGAACATTCTTCTTCACGAACAGGCTCTCGAAATAAGCTTTTACCATTCTCATGACTACTATGGTCCTCAGAACCGGGCACTTCCATTGAAGATTCAGCAACCATATTATAGGAGTCTGTTGCTTGTTGCCTAAGGGCACAATCGGTCACGGTTAAAAGTCCACTGTTATCATCTGAGTGAAGAACAGAAGTTGGACTTCTTAAAACAATGATCGCCTCTTTCGTACTTTTAAGTGGTTGAACTGAACAAGTTGAATAAAGGGAACTAGGGGAGGGCAGCACATTTTCTGATAAATTCATAGTTTTACCACAAGAAGGATCCATGCCTTCAGACGTGACACTCCTCTCTGAGCTTTGAGTAGCAGATAAGTCAGTCGGAGCTTTTCCGTCGTTTCCAGTTAACTGTACTGAATTATTCCTCATCATGCTTCCAAATCTGCTTGCATAATCACTAGAAACCCCTATGCTTGCTACCTCATCAGTGCCAGGGGAGTCCACATGTGAATGGGGATTGCTCCAGATGATTGAGCTATTCATATTTCTATTGCATGAAGCAAACAGTAATATTTTTTTAATTTTTTTCAAATCCTCAAAGCTTGACTTTGCCGTGGATAAGGAACTTCCATCAGATGGGAGATCGTTACAAATATTTTCATTGTCCGCAGATGATGTAGAACTGTGTTTTTTTCGATTGTCAGAATAGCATGTAATATCCACTTTCTGACTAATTTCATCATACTTAAAGCTTCCCTTGGTCTGAAATACTGCTGGCTGACCAATACAATCCCATATCCCTGCAGCAGCTGATACAAGCTTGGACGTACTTACTCTGTTGGTAGAAGATTTGGCTTCAGATTGTGAACCGTTTATTTTACAAGAAACAGAACGTGCATATTCATCTCCCTCTGAAGAAATATTATCAGGCTTGAAGGATTGCACCTCCAGTGGAATCCAGCAATATTTAATTGAAGATTCATCTCTCTTTGAAGGCCGAATTTGGGAGGCCATTTTCTTAAACCTCTAATGAGAGATGCCCCTAACAACTGAGAGGTAGCAGAATCTGCACTGGAAAGAATTATGAACAATATTAATTACTAAAAAGCACAGGTTAGTTCGAAATAACTGATAATAGAAGCAACATTACAATAGTGCATATTGCTAATTTGCTATCAATCTATTTATAATATAAGCCAGAGGTCCTAACATGGCACCCCCCACTACCCAGATAACTCCTCTGCTTCCACCACTTTGTGTCGCCACGTGGCAAAACCTCCTCCCTCTTTCGTCAAACTGTTCGACGCAAGGAAAAAACACTTTTTAAACAGGGTGTGGGGTCCGTGTTTCCGTATTTTGGGGGGGTGGGGGTGGTTTCCGTGAGTGGCTCCCAGGCCTCGCCCAGGGGTTTGTACTAGTTACATATATGAGAAACAGAGATCTTACATATACAAGATCTATACACAAATTTCATGACTCATCATGTAACCACACCACGTTTTATCAAGATGAGTTTCAAACTCAAAGGCTCAACCTAATGGAATAAAGATGCAAATCCAAGTGGACTCAATCTTGTTAATAGTAACTGGACAGAGTCAATTGAATATTAGTTTTCCCTAACTGCACACAACAGAGTTATTGATAGTGTCAGAAGGTAAATATTTCTGTTGAAAACCTGCTAACAGGAAAACAATTCAGTTCACAACAGCAAATTAAAACATGCATGAAATAACTTGGACACAGTATGTCGAGCCACGGATTTGGAAATAGGAAAAATTAGGACCAAACTCGGGGGTGAGAATGGTACTGGGTGGAATTAGAAAGAGATCCAAATATTTTTAAAGGGTTGATTTAAGCACTCACTCCTTAACATATTTAAATAAAAGAGGTGAATGTTCACTAGTGGTTTACTTGAACGGAATTTTTAATCGTCCAGAAACAAGCACGGGCGGGAAACAAATTTTGAATCTTACTATTGCAAAAAGGTTGCTCATTAGGACGTGGGGTGCGGTGAATTTCATCTAGGAGTTTGCATAATGAAAAAATTGGTAGGGGTTGAGAACCTCCAAAGTCCAACAACTAAGTTTTATAAAGAAAATTTTTATAATAAGTTTTGGAAAATTGATCTTTACTAATGAAAATGAGAAGGTATTAATCTACATTAAATCATTTTCACTTTTAATTACTATTATTAGCATAGAGGAAACTATTTGAGGGATTCCCATTATCATTCGAAAAGCTTATCCATTTTAGCACGGGTCGACTTTATCAATCACCACACAATTAAACTACTTCAACTACCACAACAACAATTAATCAGTAAAAAAAGAACAATAATTTAAAGATCATATTTGAACTTTCATAAAATCAAACAGTCTCTATTATTTCATATATATATATATATATATATATATATATATATATATATATATATATATATATATATATATATATATATATATATATATATATATATATATATATATAGAGAGAGAGAGAGAGAGAGAGAGGCATGTTACGTTGCGCTGTGCGCTGCCCCGCCAGAAAGTGAGCTGCGAACCCCGGGCATCCGATCGGCATCCAATTGAACGGCATAAATTCTTTCCGCACGGCTCAAAGTTGTAGCCGTCCAATCGGATGATCGGATGGATGGAATCCATTGGAAACAACAGTATAGGATAAACAAAAGAAAATCACGTAGAACAGTAATCATTATTTTTTTGTCCTATTAGGTTGTTTTCCATAGATCTCATCCGTTGGATCATCCGATCGGACGAATATAGTTTTGAGCCGGTGTGGGATGGATTTGTGCGTTAGATTTCCATGGGGATGGATTTGCCATTGGATTGCCATGGATCCATCATCCAATCGGACGACACAAATCCATTCCCATGGGAATCCAACGGCACAAATCCATCCCGCACCGGCTCAAAACTATATCCGTCCGATCGGATGATCCAACGGATAAGATCCGTAGGAAACAACCTAATAGGACAAAAAAATCATGATTACTGTACCACGTGATTTTCTTTTGTTTGTCCTATACTGTTGTTTCCAATGGATTCCATCCATCCGATCATCCGATCGGACGGCTACAACTTTGAGCCGTGCGAGAAGAATTTGTGTCGTTCGATTGGATGCCGATTGGACACCCGGGATTCACAGCTCACTTTCTGGCGGGGCAGCGCACAGCGCAACGTAACACGTCTCTCTCTCTCTCTCTCTCTCTCTCTCTCTCTCTCTCTATATATATATATATATATATATATATATATATATATATATATATATATATATATATATATATATATATATATATAGAGAGAGAGAGAGAGAGATGATAAAATGTGGCGTGCAATGTCGCACCGCAACCGTCCGATGCACCACTGCGTGCGTCACCGTAACATCCCTCTCTCTCTCTCTCTATCTATCTATCTATCTATATATATATATATATAGAGAGAGAGAGAGAGAGATTTGATCACCTGCGGGACGTCCTGGACGAGCGGTTTGCGGGACAGATTTTGGGCCGTTCGATTGCAATGGATCGAACGTATGGGATTCATTCGGACCAAAATTATCGTTGTTACTGTAGCGAGCACAGTAACAGCGAATTTTTTTGTCCGGGTGAATCCCATCCATTGGATCGATGGGAATCCAACGGCCCACTCCAAATTCGTTGTTACTGTAGCGGCTACAGTAACAGCGAAAATTCCTTGGGCCATTGGATTCCCATCGATCCAACGGATGGGATTCACCTCGACCAAAGAATTCGCTGTTACTGCAAACCACTCGTCCGGGATGTCCCACAGGTGATCATATATATATATATATATATATATATATATATATATATATATATATATATATATATAGGGTTGGGATCCGTTGACAACCCAAAATGGGAGGTAAATTTACCTCCCATTTTTAACTTGATTCAATCGGTGGATAGAGGTTTCCGAATTTGCTGATTTTTTGTGAGGATGATCAACATGGCAAGTTGATCATCCTCACAAAAAATCAGCAAATTCGGAAACTTATAAGGGCGTCAAATGTGTTATTTAAATTAACGGTTCAAATAGACGGTTCAGAAACGTTTGATTCAATCGGCGCCCTTAGAAGTTTCAGATTTTGTTAATTTTTTGTGAGGATGATCAACTTGCCATAATGATCATCCTCACAAAAAATCAACAAAATCTGAAACTTCTAAGGGTGCCGATTGAACCAAATATTTCTGAACCGTCTATTTGAACCGCTAATTTGAATAACACATTTGACGCCCGTATAAGTTTCAGAATTTGCTGATTTTTTGTGAGGATGATCAACTTGCCATGTTGATCATCCTCACAAAAAATCAGCAAATTCGGAAACCTCTAACCAACGATTATGGCGAGTTGTAAATGGGAGGTAAATTTACCTCCCATTTTGGGTTGTCAACGGATCCCACCCCATATATATATATATATATGTGTGTGTGTGTGTGTGTGTGTGTGTGTGTGTGTCAGTAAAATAAGATGTTAAGTTATGGCTTAATTACTGGCAATGGGCCCTTCCTAAGAAAGGGTGAAAGCACCGAAGGAGCAAGGGGCCTAACTGCACTTAGCCCAAACGAATCGCGTGACGCGTGCCCCAAGCGGGGGTTTGGGGGCAATAGCCCTCGAGAAAAATTTTGGGGGCTTATTTTTGTAATTTCCTTGATAGGACATGGCTTGATGGTTATAGTCATGGGATTTCTATAATTTCCTAAAATTGTGTAACCCTATATATTTAAAGAGTGTTTCAATGGCTGGGTACATTAGGTCGGCAGATTTCTCAGAGGAGAAACCCAAGGCAAATAGATTTTCTCATTGAGGGAGTGATTTCTTGTACCTTTTGTTTATCCTCGACTTCATAGCGGATTTTGATCATCGTCGTTCGTAGTTTTCCCCGATTTTGGTTTCCACGTAAATCGTTGTCTCGTGCCTGTGATGTCTTTTTCTCTCTCATCTTTATTTTCTCTTATTCGTGAATCTGCGATTGTTTTGCATTTGCAATTAGCCCTATTTGTGTTTGTGCTCCTGTTTCCGCGGCGCAACACAAGAACTTCGACAGTTACTAGCAAAACAACATCAAAAGGGGAGAAAGAGAGAGAGAAGAAAGAATACAAGAGTGAGAAAGAGAGATGTAAACCCCAATTTTAACTAATCTGGTGACATTACTACAAGGTCTTTAGTTCGCAATGGAGACCAGTACGTCACGTGCATAGAAAACTCATTGTGCACAACTTACATGAACGGACAAGTGGGGGATTGTGATCCCTAATAAGTATCCTTGCAAGGGACACTCAAAGGGTCAATCTCATCTCATTTTCTTTTCACTCAAGGTTCCTACAACCCAACCCTGTGATCCAGCCTACTTATTTTTGCTTGTACACACCTGGGGGAAGGTCCTACAACATAACCCCATGATCGAACCTACTTAGTTTGGTTCGTACACACCTAGGGGGCGAGGGTCAAATTTCGAGTGTGCACACTTATTGAGTACCCTTTCTAGGGCAAATGTGCTATGAAATTCCTTGCCATGGTCCCAGATTTTTACAAATCTCAACACAATATAACCATAAAAATATCATAAAGTCGAAGAACAACGATACTATCAAAACCAGTTGTCTTACTTTATATAGAAACTCTGAAAATGAATATTGGAAACAACTGTGCAACAAAGTTGTCAAAGCGTCGCCTACGCGAATTGGCCTCGGGTCGTCTGAATGGGTAGGCGGTATACAAAACCATTGATTTTTATTTCTTTTCTCCAAATTCGCATCCCTTCCACCATGTCCTGAGCGGCTTCTTCGAGCAATTAGGGCAGCAGCAATATCCACCACCCCCGCACCACTGGCGGCCACTTGAGAGCCTCGATAGCCACTTCAGAGCACCGGAGACCATCAACAGTGGAGAAAAGGGCAGCAACGATAGCAACACCCCCCCCCCCCACCATCTGTGGCCATAAGCGACCCCAAGTGACCACCGACGACCACCTAAGATCACGGGCAACCATTGGCATAAAGGAGAAAGGGGCAGCACTTACTTTTAAAAGGTTTATTTTTTTATATTTGATTTGTTTCATAATGAATGTTAAACGTCGTGCACGTTTGGATCCCGGGAATCCCAAGGTGGGATTTTCAAAACACATGTGAATGTACTTTATTTTGTTTGGTTTTTGTACAATACTACAATCCCATGTGTTCCTACTTGATGATTAATGTTTGGAGTTTGAAATGTATTTTCTAGCTTCTACTTGTTAGACATGATAATGAGTGATCTTTTTTGAGTTAGAATGTTTTATAAATTCTATTTTGCTTGTTTGATAAATTCTACTTAAGTTTTTTGTGGATATTATGGTCAATATGTTATCAAATACAAAAATTGGGCTATAAAAAAAATTTGTCACCTAGGCGTCGCCTAGGCCACGCCTCGCCTATGGAGGCCTACTTACCTAGACATTGCCTGGCCACCTTGACAACACTTGTGCGACCAACGAGAGCATAATATCTATAAGCATATGGTTCTTAAAACCAACATATTGCAAAAAAGTGTGTCCAGATTATGTGACATATAGACATTTTAAATTAATATCTTGATGTGTAGCAAAGTCTTCGTTATATCCACGCTCATATCACAAGAGATTCAATAATGGCTTAAATCCCTTTTGCATGGCATGGCATGGCATGGCATTTAGTATTTCTTTAACACCCCATGAATTCGAATCATAAATAAATTATATATAAATCAAGCACTCCTTCACAAAATACCCTCCAAGAGCATCGCCATATTACTGTTTTTATTTTCAACTCTAAAAAATAATAATACATGGCATGCGATAATTTATTCTAACATTACACAAAGATAATAGCTTTTTAAAAAATATAGAGGAAAATAGTGCATGTCAAGTAACCTAAACATGCTGATACATAAAAACATGCATTTTTTAAACAATTATGACTTAACAGATAATTTTAGAAAGTGTATTTTAATGGTGGTATTGCATCATTATTCCCTAAATTGTGATGACAAATATCTTATATCTCAATTTTAATTATGCACTAAGATTCTTAAGGAAAATAAACATGGCATCAAATAAATCTATGATTAGCAATATAGGGAGTAACATGGAGCTAACACGAGTTACAGTAGGAGCTCACCTAGCGAGGTTTCCAAAACCCCGATCAGAACCAAAAGGATTGTCCCACGCATAGTGATGCACGCTCAGAATCCACATGATCACACCAAGAAAGCCGATTAGGCACAGATCCCTAGATCTAATGTATAGGTTATCAGCTAGGGTTTGTTAAGGTTAGGGTTAGGGTTCTTTGAGTAGTGAGGTACGAAGAAGAAGAAATTAAAGTTGATGCATGGTCAGGTATGGAGAAGAAGAGGAGGATAGGAAGGAGGGGGGTTAGGATAATGCTTTCGTAGAGAAGAAGAAGAGGGTGAGCTCAAGGGAGGATGAGGAGAGAAAGGCTGTTGTTAATGGCGGGAGAACGGAGGAGGATAGAACCGTGGGTGGTGCTGCAGGCCTGGAATAGGAGGAAAGAGAAGACGTGACTACATGTAATGGTTAGGCCAAGCAAAGGAGGGCATTGGTGTAGTAGGAGTGTGCAGGTGGTGGTTGCCGAGGAGAAAGGAAGGAGGGAGGTTGGGGTATACTTGGGTTGGCCAGGTAAGAAGAGGAGTCGAATGTGGCTGCGAGGGTACAACTGGGAGGGGGAGGTGGTTGTGGACTGCAGTCGGTCAAGGAAGGATGGGAGGGGGTTGAGTCTATTTCATAGCAATGAAGAGGTGGATCGTTCGAACTGTCGCGACCGAGGGGAAGGGAGGGGCTTGCCAAGGCTTACACAGGGCGAGAGGGAGTGTTGCACTCGGTATAGCCGGCCAAGGGAGAAAAGAACATAAGGGATCAGTAGATGGTAAGGGAGGAAATGAGAGAAGGACTATGCAGTCAAAGTCGGTAGTCGGCCCTAGTCGGCCAAGGGCCGACTAGGACTAGTCGGGACTAATTCGGGACTAGTCGGCCAAAACTTATTCTAACCCCTCCCCCCTCCCTAAACATATATGATATATGAACTAGCATAAATGTCAATAAGTATATGATATTAGTCGGTTAATAACAATACATACCTTCACACTTCACAACATGATTATAAATACATAAGTAACAGTCTAACAGAACACAGTTGTATTAGCTTCATGCCCATGTCAAAAGACTCAGAACTAAGAATTCATCACAATATTTGTTTGATGATGTTTAATCAGTGAACAACCCCAATTTTGATTATAGGGTTACATGGATATCAACAAATAAACTAATTATTTGTCTATGTTTTTATCTGAGATTCTCAGGTGCTCAACAGATGATTACAGGGAAGAGCCATAGTTGTGAGTCTTGCGACTCAAGACTTTGAGCCAATGTAAAAAAATCTAAACAAAATTGCTTGCAAACAAGGTTTAAAATCACGGTATCGGTCGCGGTACCGGTCGGCCCCGAACCGGTATGTACCGGCCGGTACGGACCGATACCGGTTGAGAAAAAAAACCTAAAAAAACCCAAAAAAAAAAAAAATCTGTCGGTACCGGTCCGTACCGGTCGGTACCGGCCTGAACCGGCCGATACGGACCGGTACGTACCGGTACCAGCCGATACGGGCCAGGTATCGGGATCGGATGCAGTACCGGTCTCGAACCAGCCAAAACCGGTACGTACCGGTATCGGCCGAGATTTAAAACCCTGCTTGCAAAGACTCATTTCAAAAAAAAAATTGCTTGCAGAATGCTGCCTGGGGACTAGTCGGGTCTAGTCGGGGACTAGTCGGGATTCCGCCCAGCAATGACGGAATCGAAATTAATCGGTCGGCAAAATACCGCCCAGGGACTAGTCGCCGACTAGTCCCGACTTTGATAGCATAGGAGAAGGATAAGAAAAAGAGGGAAGAAGAAAGGAAGGGAAGTAAATGAAAATAATGGGAGAATAAATGGGAAGATAATGAGGGGAATCAATGGGGGTTGTGGGGTTCATCATAGAAGTTTCAAAAATTATAATTTTTAAGATTTAAACTTTATCCCAAAACAACTTTAGACCTTTTAAAATGATGCAATGCATCAAGAATATATATTGATATAGCGACTTGAACTCGATACCTCTCGCCCACTCAACAACAAGCCAGTAACCAGAAAACAGTGTTCTAAAAAGCGGTCCAGGCAACCGCCTAGGCGGTTCAAAAAAGTGGCCCAAGCCCCTAGGCAGGGCTAGGCGAGCTGGACAATCTAGGCAGGCTAAGTTTTTTTTTTTTTTTTAACTTAGTCTATATCCAATTCAATACCAGATCATCAATAAGAAGAAAAGGGGGAAGGGGTAGCTGTATTTGTAGCAACTAAAACTAATAAGGCTCAATGATACATTGTTGATGGTGGTGGTGATGAAGAAAATGATGAAGAGGTCAACGTCGGTTCGAGACTTGGTGAATGGTTGGAAAGGCGGTAGGAGTGGATAGTGTTCTAGGGCCTAGGAGAAGCAGTGTTCTAAAAAGCGGTCTAGGCGGTCACCTAGGTGCTAGAAGGGTCCCCCACCTCCCAGCCTAGCCCCTAGGCGGTGTAGAAAAGCATCCTAAATCGCTAAGCAGGGCTCGGCGGGCCAAGGCGGATCCAGGCGAGGCTAGGCGGCTGCCTAGGCGTTAGAACATGTATAGATGCTATTTTATTGTTGATAATCTTGAATTTATGCTTTGAATTATACTAAAATCATGGATATTTTAATCCCCTACCACGCTCGTTCACTCGAGGCAATACAGTTTCCTATTAAGAACATGGGATCCATTCATTCTCATCCAGAACTTTGATATAGTCTCATTTACAACCAACCCTTTTCATCAAAAATTCACATATTAGGACTAACGCAAAAAAGCAAAAAAAAAAAAAATGCAGATTGAAAGCTACCAGATATAACTCGAGTTCTCACAGGCAAAATCTCAAACAGGTGATGCCAACAAAACGTGCGAGCTACCACTTGAACATAGGAATGCAGAACTATTGAAGATCAGAAGGAACGGGAATCAGAAGCACAAACCCTAGATTGGGTGGAAGGAGACGAAGGGTTGTGGCCTCGAATCGATTCGATCGCGAGGGGCTCGGTGGGTGTGATGGTGCAGCCCGCGCTGCCCGTCGAGGTCCTCAATGGACCTCCCTTTAAAAGGGGTCGTAGGGAACAGATTCCCTCGGGCAGGCATCGTGTTGCGGTCGTAGATCCTCAAGCTCTGTCTATTATTTTCCCTCTCTCTTTTGGATTTGGGGCCTAAAACGTTTTTCTCAAGCGGAGGAGGAGGGAGAGACTCGCAGTCTCGCAGGGGCTCTTCGGTGGCTGCTCAAAGCCTCAAACCTCCTTTATTTGACTTTTTTTTTTTTCCTCTTCTTACCACGTTGTGGGGTCCAGCTATTCACACAGCACAAATTACTAGAGGCAACAACTGGGGCCCACCAGCACCTCCGCCGGCACGCTGATCGCGTCCATTGCCACCGGCCCAATGAAATCCACCGTCGCCACCTTCATTCCTCATTCTCGCTCCTTCCTTCGACACTCGATCATTCCAGATGGAATCCCTGAACTTTGTATTCGGCCACTCGAGACCGAGTTCATATAATATTATTCGTCCATCGGAAGCCGAGTGCTCAACAATAATCGGACCCCTCGTTGTACGATGCACATGGACGGCAAAAAATAGGATTATCTTTTGGGGCAATTTCATTCACCCCAAATTGATGAGTACTAGTAAGAAACCCGGGCAATGCACGGATGTGCTTGATGCACACCATTTGGCACAGACGATATCGCAACTATCTGAAGAAGTGTGAAATCTGAAGTGAGTGTGATTCACTTGTTAGAGAGAGAAAGATTATGGCTCTTCAAAAGTGGTCCACTTGTCATAGAACGAAAGAGAGGGCTCCATTTTTGTCATCAATACCCCGGATGAGCTTGATGCATGCCATTTGGCAAAGACGACATCGCAACTGTTCGAAGAAGTGTGAAATCTGAAGTGAGTGAGATTCACTTGTTAGAGATAAGAGAGAGAGAGAGAAATTAATATCAAATGACCATTAAATGCCATTGAATGAAAATTTATCATTTTTATGGTAGGTTTTTAAATGGATTTAAAAGAGAGTCGCATTCACATATAGAAGAAGAATTCTAGCTCTTTAAAAGACGTCCACATGTCACAACACGGGAGAGAGGCTTCCATTTTAAGAGAGAGCCGCATTCACATAAGAGATACCCGGCATGTTTCCACTATGGCATCCCCTCCCTTTCTTTTTGACAAGTATACCCCTTATACCCCCTCACGCACTGCATTGCATACCCCACCTATCTACCATCTTTCATACCCTATCAACATCCCCCTTCCCTTCCTCCTTCCCCACTGCCAGAGGACCGCTTCTCCTTCCCCTCCTCTTCGTCGGAGCCACCATCGGATCCCCTCCTCCTCCTCTTTCCTATCTGTGGAGTCGTCGTCGCCACCTCCACTTTCGTTCCTTCCTCCGACGACGATGCTGATAGGGAAGGAGGGCAATGATGGACGGAAAAGCGAAGGAAGGAGAGGAAGGGGAGGCAACGTCGGATCTAGTGATGGAGAAGAAGGTGATGTAGAAGGAGGAGGAGAAGGGGAGGCGACGGATGCTCCAACTATGGGAAAGAGAGGAGGAGGAGGAGGGGAGGCCCTACGGCTCTGGCAAGGAGGAGGGGAAAGGGAGGCAGAGGCAACTCCGACAGTGGGGAAGGAGGAAGCGGAGGGAGGAAGGAGGGGATGCATGAATAGTATAGCTGATGGTAAATAGCCAGGATATGCAATGGGCGATAGGGTATACGGTGGAATACGGGAGAGGAATACCTCAATGGAAACAAGGTATATTTATTGCCAGTCGATTTGAATCAATTTTTTGTATTTCTCAGTTGGTCTAGTAAACTATATAAAAAAAATGTCGAACCGTAAAAAAAATAAAATAAAATAAAGAGGAATGTATTTATTCAGTGGAATTTCAGAATACAAGAGGTTGCAACCTATTTATGGAAAAAGATGCCTTTTCATGTGAGGACGACCGTATACCAATCCATAAAAAGGAAAAAGCAGCTGCTAATAATATGCCATTGAACGCATGTGGATAATTGGATATAATAATTTGTTTTCGTACTAAAACTTCACCTTTTGAGACAAATTATTATTCTTTACAAAATTAAAACCAAAGTATATCAAAATAAACAAATTTATCATATTTCGTTGGATATCCATAATTTCTATCAAATGATTTAAAATAGTCGCTCCGAACCATGGAAACACTATGGTTCGGGGTCCAGCCATCGACATCTGTCCGTGCCTGTTTGATCACCTAGCTCATAGGAGCCCCTGGGGTTCTTCTGGTGGCCTATAGATCTCAACAATCCGAAACCATCTATACAGACGAAAATAACAAATGTCAATGACCATCACCGTGGGCGACTAAGTTAAAGGGATTTAAATTTCTGTAAAGACGTAAGCACCCATCCCCGCCGGCATCAACATTTCATTAGCCTCAGGATTGTTCTGCATGCTGCTGTGCTTTTCTTTGGGTAAGTGCTATTTGAACATGCTCCAAGTGTTGGACGGCCGTACGTACGGAAAATGCATCTCTCTCTCTACGTACGGAAAATGCCTCTCTCTCTCTCTCTATCTCTCTCTCTCATGGCGAATAATTGCACTCAGCATTGAAGGGCCATACGGATTATATAGGTTTTTAGAACTTGGGGGTTCAATGCATGACTCAAATCTGACACGTATATACGGGAGAAATTGGAAAAGTTCTGCTTAATTTTATTCACACCCAAAACTACTTCACATACTCCCATGGCCCCCTGGATTTTCCTTTCTTTTCCCATAAAATTTTAGAGGAGTTTGCATTTGATCCATTTAATAACATTCCATCAAATGTAGAGCCTAACAAAACTTTAGGTCCAACGGCTAGTAAAATACCTCATATGCTCTTCAATTAACTATCTAGTTAAACCGGTTTCACAACACAACAAAAAAATTTCAGAATTTCAAAATGTTTTTATCATTGTGGGCATCAAAATTAGCCCGCAAATTAAACCTGCCCCACACGCAACGGTCCGCACATGAAACCCAACCCGCACACAATGAACCGCAAAAGAAAAGAGCCAAACCCGACTCAAATGGACCCAAGCGCAAGCGCCAAATCAAATCAAAAGTCAGAGCCACGCCAATGCAAAGCCAAAGCCGATACTAAAAGCAAGATCGACGCTGTGAACCGACGATTAAGGACGCCAAGATCTAGCAAGAGCCGAGGGAGATACAAAGATCGAGAAAATGACATCGAAAGCCCTCTAGTTGAAAAAAAGCAAAACACGGAATGGACGAAAGCAAAAGCCAAAAATTAGCAGTTGGAAGAATACAGATGGACAAAATCTTTCAAACCTGCTAATATTTCTTCAGAGGGCATATTTGTCATTTTAAAAAAATATATGTCAAAAGCGGTTGGAAGAATACAACTTATGCAATAAAACAGTTGTACATGATCACCTCTAAAACTAAATCATTATGTAGAATAGATGTCAACTGAAACTTTTTGCTGGACTTAATGTAAATACATACTATTTTATTGGACCTTTACCTAATAATCTCTAAAAATTTTGGATGACAAGTACCTCCACTTACCCTACCACATACCCCACTGGCCCTTACCTCATCTTATATACCCCACCTCCCACCCCTCCTTTACACTCTGGGCTTTTTTTCAAAATATTATTAAAAAATAAAATATTTAGATAAATAGCTGTTGACCAAAAATATTTGTCATTCTAGCGCTCTGACCGTCACGTGGCAGGTCAGCGTTGTAAAGAGCGTCGTAATTTTTTTTTTTTTTTTGAGCCAAGGTAAAGTCGGTATCCGGGTTAGCGGGTTTAAACCCGGTATTCTGGATATCGGGTTTAACCGGAGCCCCCTTATAGAATGTTCTCACACTTAACCGTTTTCTTGTTGGACTTCGGGTAAACCCGGTATCCACAAGACCGGTTTAAACCCGGTAACCTGGATACCGACTTTACCTTGGTTCAGAAAAATAAAAATAAAAATTTCGGCGCGCTTTACGGCGCTGACCTGCCATGTGGCGGTCAGAGTGCTAGAATGGCAAATACTTCTTGCCAAGAGCTATTTAGCTAAATATTTTATTTTTTAATAATATTTTGAAAAAAAGGCCTTACACTCTACCTCCCTCCTCCCTTTCTCCATTGCTAGAGTCCTCGAGCCACCGCTACCTCCTCCCCTCCTTCTTTCTCATCGTCAGACCTGTTGTCACCACCCCCTCCTCCTTCACCATTGTTGTATAGCCTCTCTCAGGCGAAGGTGGGGAAGGAAGAGGAGGTCAAGATTGGGTCCGATAATGTGGGAAGAGGAGGAGGAGAGAAGGGGAGGCAATTACGGCTCCGACAATGATGAGGCAGGGAAGCTGTAGTGACTCCGACGATGGGGAAGGAGGGGTAGGAAAGAGGAGGAAAAGCAAGTGGGATATAAAGAACTAGTGCATGCCCGTGCCTGTCGGCACTGCAGCGGGCCGCCTTCGGCGGCAACACACCTGTCAACAATGCAGCGGGCCGCCTTCGGCAGCAAAACACCCCCCGGGCATCACCACCCTCACCCCTCCCCCACCGTCGTATGCAACGACAACACACTTGACCGCCTTCGGCATGCCCATGCCGATTGGCACGAAGCGGGAGCCTTCGGTGCGATGACAACACACTTGGCCATCGGCATTGCAGCGAGCCGCATTCGGCGACAATACACTTGTCGGGTCGTCTTCGGTGGTAAGACACCCCCCAACTGACACAAAGTGAGCAACCACCGCCCCACCCCCCCAACCCCGAATCCAAATCTTCTACACCATTTATCTGTACCCCAAATCACAGCCGTCCGTTGCACCCATACCCGACCCGTGCATCGCACTCGGTCTGAATCGACAGGTAGAGAAACAGATGTGATTGGCCCTCCAATGATCTACCCAATATCCGATCATAGTATGCGATGGGTTAAATAGACGCCTGTGATCAGGACACCCATGATGATGAGCTGCAACGAAAGATAAAATTAAAAAAAATAAAATATTAAATATTTAAACGGATCTTACTTGGTCTTAGCGAGTCTACCCTTTTTTCAAAAGGATAGTGTATGTGCCCGTTGGCACTGTAGCGAGCCGCCCTGTGGCACTGCAGCAGGCCGTCTTCGGTGGCAACACACTTGAACGTCTTTGGCAATAAAACACTTTCGACGACAACGACATTCATAGGGACACCCATTTTCTCGCCCATGTCGATTGGCACGAAGCTAGCACTTTCGTCTAGGGATGGCAACGGTGCGGTTTTGGTGCGATCTTGGGCAAAACCGAAACCGAAATTGAAACCTCACCGCAACACTGAAACCGCACCGCACCACAACGGTGTACCATATGTAAAACCGACCCAACACGGCCCATTGCCACCCCTACACATATGTCTCTCTCTCTCTCTCACACACACACACACGTCACACGTGCGAACGCACCTCATCATTCCCATGTAATTTTTTTGGTACGTAATCCGGGGCTGTCTACAGATATGGCAAAAAGGTGGGGAGGAGGAACTTACTGCTAAGTCCACTGTTCTTTTTCCTCCTCTCCACCTTTTTGCCATATCTGTAGACATCTCATCCAATCTCAAAGTCATACACGTACGAACTTACTCGCTATTAGCCGTCGACCCATCCTTACCAGCTCATTCGAGCTCTAGGTAGTGAACAAAAAATCCAACGCCATGCAAGTCCACATCTCATGCACATGACTCCATCCTTTCTCTCTATCTCTTGAAACCTAATCACAGCTCTTAAAAATCCATCCCAAACATTACAGCACACATCATAGTCATCCATGGCCGCATCAACCTATGCGAAGCCATGCATGCATGCTCTTATCCAAGTCTCTCTCTTTTAAATCCCAACCGCCCAACCTGATAACAACTCCCCACTATCCCCTCTTTCTCTTTTTTCCTTTATTTCCATTTAATCAAAACCTGATCGTAGCCGTCCGTGTTATTCAAAACCATCTGATCGCACCCCCTCCTACCTCTCCTATTTTCTCTCTAATTGATTCTCTTTCCTTATTTTACCGTCCCTCTCTTCTCATCTAAATCCCGCAACACCCCTTGTGATCCTCTCTCTATCCCCATTAATCTCCTTACATAACCGTCCCTTACACCCAACCATTAATACCTTATATGCATGCAATTAATATTCTATATAGAGCATTTATTTAATTTCTGAAGGAACCATCAAGTGCAGCTTCTATTCCTTTATGTATGGATGGTTGTGATGATGCGTAGTTATTTTTTTTGTCTAGTCAACTTGTTTCGTTTTGTCTAGTCAGCAATTTTTTTGTCTAGTCAGCTTATGGTGCCATTTTGTCTAGTCAGCTCGAAAGCGCCGTGCCATGTTATATAGACTAGTGCATGCCCGTGCCTGTCGGCACTGCAACGGGCCGCCTTCGGCGGCAACACACTTGTCAGCAATGCAGCGGGCCGCCTTCGGCATGCCCGTGCCGTTTGGCACGAAGCGGGAGCCTTCGGTGCGACGACAACACACTTGGCCGCCGGCACTGCAGTGGGCCGCCTTCGGCGACAATGCACCTGTCGGGCCGTCTTCGGCGGCAAGACACCCTCCGATTGGCACGAAGTGAGAGAGATCGGAAGAAGACAGAGAATGAACAGCTGTATGACTGTTTCTTTTTGTCTAGTCAGTATTTGATTCCATATTGTCTTAGTCAGCACAAAACCTCCTTCCCTTGTTATATAGACAGTGCATATGGTGTAAGGGAGCTAATTGTTGTGCATATATATATATATATATATATATATATATATATATATATATATATATATATATATATATATATATATATATATATATAGGGGCATGCTATGCTGCGGCATGCGGTACGTGCGGCACCTTACCGCAGCCGTCTGATGCACGCGCTGCGTGCATCGCATGCACGCAGCGGTGCATCAGACGGCTGCGGTAAGATGCCGCACTTACCGCATGCCGCATTCTAGCATTTCTCTCTCTCTCTCTCTCTCTCTCTCTCTCTCTCTATATATATATATATATATATATATATATATATATATATATATATATATATATATATAGAGAGAGAGAGAGAGAGTTAACGGCTGTGATGACTTTCCGTCCGGTTAAAAGTTTTAACCGTTCTCGGCCGTCCGATCGGTATGAATCGGACGGCACAAAACCTTTTCGCCCCTGTTAAAAGCTTTAACCGTTCGATCGAATGATCGAACGGATGAGATCCGTGAGATCTCATTTGAATAGGACAAAAAGGTATGATTACATTTTGTCCTATTGGAATGAGATCTCACGGATTAAAAGCTTTAACCGTTTTCGGTCGTCCGATCGGCATAAATCGGACGGCACAAATCCTTTTCGCCCCGGTTAAAAACTTTAACCGTTCGATCGAATGATCGAACGGATGAGATCCGTGAGATCTCATTCGAATAGGACAAAAAAGTGATCGAACGGTTAAAGCTTTTAATCAGAGCGGAAAGGATTTGTGCCGTCCGATTCATGCCGATCGGACGGCCGAAAACGATCAAAACTTTTAAACGGACGGAAAGGAGTTGTGTCGTTCGATTCACACCGATCGGACGGCCAGAAACGATTATTACATTAACGCATCCAGCAAGATATCGCATGAGATCGGTTCTTATGATTACATTTTGTCCTATTCAAATGAGATCTCATGGATCTCATCCGTTCGATCAGTCGATCGAACGGTTAAAGCTTTTAACCAGAGCGGAAAGGATTTGTACCGTCCGATTCATGCCGATCGGACGGTCGAAAATGGTTAAAACTTTTAACCGGACGGAAAGGATTTGTGTCGTCCGATTCACACCGATCGGACGGCCGGAAACGATTATTACATTAACGCATATAGCAAGATATCGCATGAGATCGGTTCTTATGAGGTCAGGGTTTTAGGGGTAGTCGTGAAGAGAGAGAGATCATGGGGGGAAGAGATATAGAGAGAGAAATCGGGGCTCTACAATTAAGGGGAGGGGGACCACACGCATTAATGGCAGCTCTAGGTAATTAATCATTGGTGGGAAAAACGTGTGAACAATAGAATTAATACCTACTCTGTCCTTAATTTTTTACATAAAAACCCTCAATTATATTATAAAATATAATTTGTTCACAATATGGTCCTTTGTTCATTTAATTATTATTCTTCTCAATCTCACCCCTCCATCTTAACTCCATCCAATCTCATCCGTTCCCCCTACCCAAATAAATCTCAATCATCCTTTACATCAGCATGCTTTTTTTTATCTGAGCATTTCTTTATATAATCGGACGGTCTGAGCAAGATATCGCATGAGATCGGTTCTTATGAGGTCAGGGTTTTAGGGGTAGTCGTGAAGAGAGAGAGATCATGGGGGGAAGAGAGATAGAGAGAGAAATCGGGGCTCTACAATTAAGGGGAGGGGGACCACACGCATTGATGGCAGCTCTAGGTAATTAATCATTGGTGGGAAAAACGTGTGAACAATAGAATTAATACCTACTGCGTCTTTAATTTTTTACATAAAAACCCTCAATTATATTATAAAATATAATTTGTTCACAATATGGTCCTTTGTTCATTTAATTATTATTCTTCTCAATCTCACCCCTCCATCTTAACTCCATCCAATCTCATCCATTCCCCCTATCCAAATGAATCTCAATCATCCTTTACATCAGCATGCTCTTTTTTATCTGAGCATTTCTTTATATAATCGGACGGTCTGAGCAAGATATCGCATGAGATCGGTTCTTATGAGGTCAGGGTTTTAGGGGTAGTCGTGAAGAGAGAGAGATCATGGGGGGAAGAGAGATAGAGAGAGAAATCGGGGCTCTACAATTAAGGGGAGGGGGACCACACGCATTGATGGCAGCTCTAGGTAATTAATCATTGGTGGGAAAAACGTGTGAACAATAGAATTAATACCTACTGCGTCTTTAATTTTTTACATAAAAACCCTCAATTATATTATAAAATATAATTTGTTCACAATATGGTCCTTTGTTCATTTAATTATTATTCTTCTCAATCTCACCCCTCCATCTTAACTCCATCCAATCTCATCCATTCCCCCTACCCAAATGAATCTCAATCATCCTTTACATCAGCATGCTCTTTTTTATCTGAGCATTTCTTTATATAATCGGACGGTCTGAGCAAGATATCGCATGAGATCGGTTCTTATGAGGTCAGGGTTTTAGGGGTAGTCGTGAAGAGAGAGAGATCATGGGGGGAAGAGAGATAGAGAGAGAAATCGGGGCTCTACAATTAAGGGGAGGGGGACCACACGCATTGATGGCAGCTCTAGGTAATTAATCATTGGTGGGAAAAACGTGTGAACAATAGAATTAATACCTACTGCGTCCTTAATTTTTTACATAAAAACCCTCAATTATATTATAGAATATAATTTGTTCACAATATGGTCCTTTGTTCATTTAATTATTATTCTTCTCAATCTCACCCCTCCATCTTAACTCCATCCAATCTCATCCGTTCCCCCAACCCAAATGAATCTCAATCATCCTTTACATCAGCATGCTCTTTTTTATCTGAGCATTTCTTTATATAATCGGACGGTCTGAGCCTTTCCATATTGTCCTAGTCAGCCTTGGGTTCTATATTGTCCTAGTCAGCACGAAAGCGTCGTGCCATGTTATATAGATGAGAAGCATTGGGGGTATGGAAGAGGGCAAATTTGTCAATAACAAAAAAGGGGTGGTAAATTATGGTAAACTCATTAATTTTGGAGTGCGAATAAAAACTTCTTTTGTTAATAGTGGTGGATAGTGGTGTCACGTTGTGTTTGGTTTAAGCTTTGTGAATTGTGATCACTAATCCCCTCGAGTCGGTGCTTTCTTCCTGTCTTACAAGTCAGTCGTCTGATTTGCGGCTCCTGTGTTTTAACGGCTACGATAGACCTCTTTATTTTTAATCGGGTTCTGTTGGTTTTGTACGGTAATCAATCAGTGCCATCAAAAGCACGGGTACCTCATCACTCAACGAAAGCACTGATTCGAGAGGAACCCACTTCAGCTTTTGCGGACCATGTATAACAGTGGATTTTTTGGGGGGGGGGATTTAGTGAGCCGTCCATGACAAAAAGATCGGTTGAGCTAAAGATTTTTAAAATGCTGTGGACAAAATTATCTTCTACAATATTTTAAATTTTTTTTTGCTATACCACCAAACAAGTGACGGATTTCATCGCTGCTGGATCTGATCGTCGTCACCAAAACTGTTTGCCGCCACTAGAGCTACTCACCGAACCAAGACACCGAAAGCTGGCGTCAGAGCTGCTCGCCGCCATCGCCAAACCGAACCTAAACCTAACTCTGAGATCTACGTGCCATGGGATGAACCCTAGACCTAGGATCCTCCACCGAACCGAACGCCACCGTTGGAGCTGCTGGCCGCTACCCCCGCCACAGCCGGAGCTGCTCGGGAGAGCTGGGAGAAGAAACCGGGAGGTAATTTCGGATTTACCAAAAAAGACAGAGACCTTAGGCTAAATGGAACTTTAAGGTGTCCTATTCACGGGTTAGATCTGTTGCTAGGGACCTCTCACACATTAACATTTTGTTTTGTGTGCGTTTGTGTAGTTGGCGGACAGGACAGGACCAGACTGCATATAACAATAACAGTGCACCTTTTTTCTTCAAAATGTTTTTTTTTTTTTTATGTGTGTGTGCGCGGGGCTTGCTCTCTGTCCTTCTTGTCCTCAGCCATTGTGGCAATATTGTTCGATGCCTTGCGGGTTGTGGCCAGTGTTTTGAAAACCGGACCGGACTGGGCGGTTCAACCGGTTTGGACCGGAACCGGCACATGTTTTGGTTCGGTCTTTGAATAAACCGGTTTGTATGTTAACCCAGGAATCAAACCGTATATAAAAAAACATATTTTTATACGGTTCAAACAGTTGAACCACCGGTTTGAACCGATTTGGACCGAACCGGATGCATTTTCGGTTCGCCTCCTGGTCCGGTTTTGAAAACACTGGTTGTGGCGTTGCTGATGACCCCCTTTTTCTTTTTGTCCGCCGATGTGGTGGTTTGTTGTGTGCTTTCGCGGTTCTGCCGGTGTGGCAGTGTTTGTTGTGATATGGGATAAGCTTTTCCTCATGATTGTGAGCTTTGAGTAGATATGGGATAAGCTTTTCCTCATGATTTTGGGCCCATGAGCATTGGGTCAAAATGTCTCAAAGAAAAACCTTGATGATTAGCTCCTAACAATTTATTTATTTTTTATTTTTTTTGGTACATACTCCTAACAATTTAAGCTTGGCTTAGCCAATTTATATACAATATTCTAAACGTAATTGGTTAAGAAATCTCCCTACGAAAAAAAATTGGCGTGACAATTTCTATATATCCCAGAATCCCGAATCCTAAGAGCATGTTTAGATACGCTCCGGTTTCAGGATTCTGGAAGCCCAGAATCACTAAATTAGATAAAGAGTCTGTTTGGAAACAATCAGATCCTAAAAAGTGTTCAAAAGTGTTTCTGAGGAGAGCTCAAAATGTACTTCTGAGAGCCATTTTTTTGGAGCCCAAAATCAAGGCTCCGGACTCCAGAGCTCTTTTTCGGGATTTTGGGATTCCGGACTCCTAGAATCAGAATCCTATCCAAACAGGGCCTTACTATCTCATGCCTCTATACATGTATAGAGTGTGCACTTTTGCAATTCTATATATAAAAAATGGGAAAAATTAATTTTCTTTTGGGTGGGAAAAGTAAAAATATATGCATATAACAATTTGGAGCCATAGCAGGGCATACATTAGCCTTATGAGCAATGATAAATGTATAGACCATTTCCATTTCATCAAAACAGATGAAGTAAATTTGTGAAATTTCAAAATACTTTCCAAAAATTAACTTACCGGAAGTTTTACTTCAAACAGAGCCCGAATTTTTCCTTAATAAAGGAGTACAAACAACAAAAAATGTGTGTAGTTATCAATTAAAAATGAAGAGTGGAGTTATTTATTTATTTATTTCACTATTTCCTTGCATTCTCTCTTTTTTCAAATCAAACGAGGGATTTTCACCCCTACATGCTACAAAAATAGTGGAGCACCTTGCTTTCTTTATTGTCCAAGCATATAACCTTAACAGTATTACAGAAATACCCTCGTAAGTAATTAAAATGCAACCACAATATTTCTTGCTTTCACACCGAGGTTTATAATTAGGCGTCCGACAGCCAAGAACGATGGAATCCATGTAATCCCACGAGCCGCGCGTGATTTCTTTGATGTCGGGGATTGCCAGCTTACCAACCTGGATGATAAATAGATTAGGATCGATTAATGATGCAATTTTGCCTATGGATGCTTTATGAACAATATTGGAATTCATGTCATAGCCATCATTATCATCATCATCCAAGTCTTATCCCATTAAGACATGGTTGACTATAGGAAATATTAACAAGAATTTTCCGACCACCTGCCAACCTGGCATCAACCCTCTAAGATTGGTGCTGAAAACCTGACCAAGAAAACTTAGCAAGAGATGGTTATGCAGTTTAAGCTTCTGCAACCAAATAGCAACAACAGAACAAGGAAAATTACAAAAACACCCCATGAACTATACCCTCAGCTTCACTTTGATCCCTCAAGTTCTAGTTCAGGTAACTTGCCCCGTGAGCTTCCATTTTCATTGTAAAAACACCCCTTGAGGAGGGGGTATTTGTGCAGCAAAAACCATAGTTCAGGGGGGCAAGTTGTCAAAATAGAACTCGAAGGACCAAAGTGAAACCGAGGGTGTAGCTCAGGGGAATTTTTGTAATTTGTCCACCAAAGAAGGCATAGCCGATTCATGTAATTGAAGAGGAAGGTAGACTCTATGTAATTACCTCATTTTAGAGCTTTGATTTGGGAGTCTGAATCGGATCCTTCCGCTTTCTAATTAAAGCCTCTTGAGTCAATGTAGCGATGAGCTGCACAGCAGCATAAATACGGCTTAGTGATCTTGTGAGGGCCAGGGCCCAGGGATAATATTGGCTACTAGAAATGGAAATAGGTTACAATGTTACCTCCCCCTTCCTGTTGAACATGCGTCCACACACGAGCCCACGGCTACCATACGCAGACGGGCTCTCAATCTATCACACATAAGCATAGCATGTGAGCCGAGAGAGACAATGAGTTTCATGTTCATAGCCAATCGAATGAATACTTACTGAGTATAACAGCCATTCGTCAGCTCTAATGGTCCTATGGAACCAAATCCTAAAGCAAAGAAACAATGCCGGGAGGTTATACCAAGCACAATATCAGGCTCACACACTCTTCTCTACCAATGCCTTAGAAAAATTTAACTTAGACACAAGAAAAGTTAATACCATCCATGATTCCATCATTAGATATACACATTGGTCAACACGTTAATAAACAGGCCCAGATCTGTAATGACACAGGCAGCATCAACTAAAAACAAACACTTCTGATCTTTAAACAATCCAGGTAGAGTATTTATCAAAAGAGGGAAGCTTGGAATAACACTGCAAAGCCGAGACTTCGCGAGCGACGTTGTAAAGTAGAATTTTGATGACATAATGGATCGTTTGATTCTTGCATTAAGAGGGGGCAGGCGCTGAGCTAAGTCCATTTAAAAAACATTGACTGCTTGGAGAATCTAAGAAACATCCATACATGTAGTTCGATGAGTGTAAAAGTTGTTTTACTTAATTTACGGCGTGATCCGTAGCAGCACCAAATAGGAGCGGGATACGAGTGGGGAGGCGTACATTATTGAAATGCCAGTGCTTAAGTGTCTAAGAAACACCCATATAGTATATAATTACATGTCCATATATACATGCCAGTACTGTAACATTTGGGCACCTAGGCATTTAGGCAGCCATCTAGGAAGCTCCTAAGAGGATGGACCAGCTAGGAGGTAGCCACGTAAAGTGCTTAAAGTACTCTAGGCACCCGCTGGTTCATGGAACCGAGTCAAGGCAACCAAACTACGCACTAAAATGCCCGATCTGCCTCAAAGGCCACATGAAGACTCACCCATATTCATGAATTGACAATATTCATCGATCTATAGTGGATAGTGTTACTCGTATTTGGTAAATGGCGTGTATTAATGGGCAACCTATATGCTTATAAAACTTACTAAATTTCCTTTTAAGGACCCAACCTTTTAACTTGCTTCATTGCAGGCCTTGAGTTTCTTCAAGTTTCATGATTCTTGCAACACCAAACTCGTCGTGGATGTACATGTGTAAACATAGTTACCATGTCGGAAGTCGGGAAAAAATCAGCTTGAAACAGTCGAAAAAATAGGAAAAAGTCAAGAACGAGTCGGAAAACAAACGATAGAATTTTAAAATATATTTATATAAAATGTTCCAAGAGGTTTTTTGAGCTGTACATGATGGGATTAGAACATGATTAATCAGGATTAAAAAGCACAAATCTACATTAAAACGCAAAAATCTTGTTTTTTTCACAAAATCATGACCTTTTCAAAAAAATCGGTAGAGTCGCATATCAAATGTTTACTAAAGAGTCACATTTTAAACTTATTCAATAAATTGGAGTTTTTGGTAACAAAGTGTGTAAATCCACCAAATATCTTCAATATGTCGCTCCATAATTTTTGACAATATCACAAAATTGAAAGGTCTATTTACAAGTGTTATGAGGTCGAAAACTAGTATAAGTTTTGAAGTTCATGTTGATACAGTACAGATGAAGTGTCATAAACACAAGTGGTGGAGAATATAAAATTAATCATTTTATTAAGTGGGGAAATATTTTAAAGAGCTTCACAAGGCTAACCATACACTTCAAGGGAGTAAAGCTTCTTAAGACATACGAATGATCGAGGCTTAGTGATGTTGTCGTCAAACGCGTCTGCATATGAGGATATAGGCTCACAGCCGAAAAGATAAGATCCGAAGCGTATGCCACAACACATCTGCAACACAATAGATTGAGCTAGTCAAATGAACCAAATTATATGAGGAAATAATAATATTCTACAATAACCTAAACACTAAAGGCTGATTAAGCACATATAACTCCAAAATAGTTTTCACAGCAGGTACCAAACAGAAATGAGAAAAGCATGTGGTTGCAATCTGAATCCTTGCCTGTAATCACAAGCCACCATCGGGATCTATATGTTCAATGAAAAAGTTCGAGTCAGTTTAGTGATCAAGGTCGATGCACATAGCTCAACAGAGCGATCATCGGCCTCTACTTGTTCACGCTCAGGAGGCAGAGCAAACACATCTGCTACCTACTGTACTGGACCTTCGACCAGGGATTCTGCCAACAGTCGAATCGCCACCAACCTAAGCATGCAGGATCTTAGTTGCAAGAAGTTTGTAATGTGCCCACCATTTTAAAACCCCCACGGCAGTTGGTTCAGCTGACATACCTTTCTTACTCCAGATCCATGCTTCCTAGTATTCAGGAACCATGTATCTTCATTGTTCCTCTTATTTTGCAGATTTTATACGATATATCTATTTGTGACTTGGGCAACATTTTAATCGTCGTATTCGATTTCGATTTTGGTTGGCCAATAAAAGGAAATTTTCAGAGTTCAGTCACATATCTGTGGATTTTTTTTGTATTTTTAAGGGAAGATTTCAGTGTAAATTTGTCAGATTTCAATTAAAGTTTGATAGATTTTGGTCAAATATTGGTCTGTTATAAAAAAAATCGGAACAAAGACAGTTAAATGTCGGTCAATTCAGCCGATATTTTGTTACGTCGGACAGAATTTGGTACTAACGCAATTTTGGACAATTTCTATTTCAGTTCCTAAAAAAAGACATTTCAGTGATATTGTCCGAAATTTGTCGACATGTAATTCCATGGACTTGGGATCAGTTTAATGCATCCCAACTCTCAACAAGAGAAATAGGTGTTCCACATATGGCTTAAAAATGACGGCACTTTTTAAGGATCTAGTAGGTACCAAGTTCAGTTGTAAGCATAAGCTAAATGCCATATGTATTTCCTACATGCAATATTTTGTGTGGTTAAAGCTACTTAATGACCATAATGTCGATTAGAAATATATTGTTTAGTACATATATACACACATGCAAACTTAAAATTTTGTAGAAGTTTCTTGCACACTCCCAGCACATGACACTTGTAAACAAACCCCCCACCACACCCTTACTTCGCCGCTTGTTTTATGAAACTAACTTCAAGACATTATTCAGAACAATGTAGTGATTGAAAACTTGGCTTATTATTTGTTAGCAATTTGTTCAATATTTTGGCACTTTGACACTAGTAAAAGGTTCAAATTTATATCTTTTCATCTGATACAAAATGTGAGGATTACCTACCGAAGTCCCACAATATTAACTTCTCAAATCCTTAGCTTGGTATATAATTCTTATGAGATGCATGCAAGGTTCACTATAAGTTTTAAGTGCAGAAGTATAACAACAAAATTGAATTTTCAGCAATTTAAATAACAATTTCAGCAATCAAGAACTATGGTTTATCACTTGCAAATTCCCAATAAAGATTTCCAATCTATCAAATAACACTCAAATGATAAACAAACAAATATCAATTAATATATTTAATCGCAGCAAAGACACATGGATTAATATTGCAAAACAAGGCTATGATTCACCAAATAATTTAGATCTAATAGAAGCGCCAATGTTGGAAGAGATCTAAGAAACCCAAGGAAATAGTAAAGGCTCCAATAACCCAATGAAAGGCCAAAGGAAAGAACGAGTAGCATTTCTGCAATGGAAAGGTGTTATTGTCAACAGTTTTGTACCTCGGTCAATGCTTGTCACGGTCCAGTATCTATAGCAGTTGAGGATGAAGTGGTGGAGAAGGGAGGGTGACTCAAAAGGCGGGGCAAAGAACCGAGAGGAGATGATCTCTGAAGAAGAGGAATACCAATGCCGATCTCTCACAAGATGTGGATGAAGTCGATGCGGAGAGGTACAAGCCTCCAGAAGGAAGATGAAGAACCCAGATGACCCATCCAAGAGGTGTCACAAACTAGTGACCAATTACCAAGTGAAAGGAATTAATGCATTTGCAAGTGTCTTGATAACATTTGAGTTCTTGCCTCTATTTATTCATGCTTTCCTATATCTGACATAAATTTTAAAAAAAAAACTACTACAATTTGTCACTATATATAATAATCTGCTGTATTTAGTTGTATTTTAGTCATATTTATCAGCATTATCATGCATGTCGAAGAAATCTACAATGTATATCTCATTTACACAGATCAATTTAATTGCAAAACACTGGTTTTTGATAATACAACAGGTATCAGGCAGTATGTTATGTCAGCTACTGAGAGCCTGCTTTACAGAACATAAGCTACATTACCAGTCTTTCGGCAGCTTACTTAATCCTTCCTTACAACCTCAATCGATGTTGTTTCAAGTATCTTGGGCATGCCGTCAAGAATTTTTATAGGTTCCACATGTATTTGGTTCAAATGGTCACTAGTGTATAATACACCTTGGTTTTCGGCTAAACAATAGGCAAAAATATGTTGTACCTAAACATTGATTGACATGTTTGGAACTACGAAACATCATCTGAAATCAAACTTGCAACGATACAAAATTTACGACATCAGAACACAGTACTAAAAATTTAAAGATGTCAAGGATGAAATTTGAGTAGGATGTTAGTGAAGCGTGGAATTTGAAATTGATACTGAGATTTAATAACATTTCCACATAGAACATTAATTATGTTGTAATCACGATGTTATCAGGATATCAACACTTACCTATGCAAGGCCGGGTCATCTGAAAGTTTTCCATTTGCTTTAAACCAATAGTTCAAACTGAAATAGAATCCAACTTGCAAAAAAGAGATTTAGTTTATGAGAAGGAAATCCATAGTGACCTTAAGAAACAAAACAAAAACAACAGGGAATAGGAAAGCACGAACACAATATGGAAATGGACTGCCTATAACCTGGGTCGAGATTGATTTGCCGAATTGCTTGATTCGCAAAATCTTATTTCTATAGGCCATGGAATAAACTTTTTCCCGGCAACTGTGGTGT
Organism: Chamaelirium japonicum; assembly: GCA_947650365.1. Taxonomy (NCBI): domain Eukaryota; kingdom Viridiplantae; phylum Streptophyta; class Magnoliopsida; order Liliales; family Melanthiaceae; genus Chamaelirium; species Chamaelirium japonicum. The sequence goes on along the minus strand of OX393550.1, from coordinate 33,626,524 downwards.
TACTATAATCCCTGCAAATGCCATGTAGTTAGACTTCATTTAGTCAAAATAAACTCAGACATAGTGGAAGTGACTCAAGAAAAAGCAAGATAATCCTGGATTCCGGAAACAACTGAAACAGGGGCAATAGTAGGAGCAGCCGAGCAGGGACCATGGAGCATATTTTGGAGACGTCTAGTGCTCGGAGGAGCAATAATGACAACATAAACGCACATGCATATATGACATTCCAAAACTTTGCCTATAATTGCACTTAAACTTTGCACATGACAAATATACAAAGGTTTTATTTTACGCTTGCGGGTAAACTTCATATTGTTTTGGATATATAATAAAATACAAAAACCAGGGTATAGCAGGATATTGTATCACACTACAAAATATCAAATATCCTCAACACAAGTTACTTAATAAATTATAAAGGCCTATTGAATTTAAAATTGATTACCGTGTTATTGCGGCAGGTGTGCACATTGCCACATACACTTTAATACAATACAAAGAACAGAATATCAGCTAGTGAATCATAAAGATTATGAATCTGGGAGTGGATTGATTTAAAGAAGTTCAGGAGCACTCAATTGATTTTTCCCTTGATCTTGTTCTCTACAAAAGGGGTTTCAACTGATCATGAAAACGACAAAAGCATCCCAGAGTAGATTGAACCTTCCAATAAGCATGTAAGCATGAGTTTCCACGGACTGTCTACATTTTATAGTAGGTTTATTAAGGGGTTTAGGCTGTTTAGCACCATTACGGCTCCCATTACTGAATGTTCAAAGAAATGGGAGTTCAAATGGACTAAAGTTGCAGCTAAAGCGTTCCTCGAGATTAAGGAACCGACGACACATAGACATGTTTTGAGGCCTCTATATTTTTCCAAAGTGTTTATGAACTGTGATGCCTCAGGAGTCAGGATTGGTGTTGTACTTAACTAGGAGTGCATCAAAGGGTTATCCTATTGCTTATTTTAGCAAGAAACGGAATGAGACCTAGGAAAAATCTTCTACCTATGATTGAACTTAACATTGTTATACTAGTTTCAAGGTATTTACAACCGTACTCGCTTCTGAACGAGTTTGTTATGTACTTGGACCATCAAGAACTAGGATATTTGAAATGCAGAAAAGAAATTAAGGCACAGACATGTTAAGTGGGTCAATTTTATTCAAAAGTATACCTTCGTTTTCGCGCATCAATAAAAGTAGTTGATGCATCTTGGAGAGGAGTTGCTCAAAAAAAAAAAAAAAGCAGCTGATGCACTTAGTACGGCAATCGCCATCTTACATATCATGGATGTTAAAGTGATGGGCTTAGAAGTAGCTTGTAACTTCTCTATTATTTTAATAAAGCTTGGGGTATGCTCAACCCCATCCTCTCCTCTTTAGAGAGGAATTGCTCCAAAAAAAAAAGTGATGGGCTTAGAGAAACTTAAATAAAGCAGGACATTTTATATGTATGGATAATACTTGGAAATGAATGAGGCAGGAATTAATGGCACATTACATTCCAGATATTGTAAGTAAGGGCAGGGCAATTAATATCCAGATCCTTCTTGACCTAGAAGCTAGGTTGCCCTCTCTCCTCAATAAATAAAAAGGGAGCTGGTTCCTATGGCATTCAAACCTCGTGGTCATGACCAATCGGAAGAAGAGAAGAAAGAGTGATGCACAACAATCTAATAGCGGACTACTAGGATGCTATGAGATGCAAGCAATGATAAACAAAAATACCTAAAGCCTATATGCAATGATACAACACAGATTGCTCCTAAGGCCAATGCAACTATTATGATTTGCAAGACCAAAATGCATCTGCACGTTCTCAAACCATCCGATCGAGAGGCCGTACTTCTTCGTCCGTCAAATTTAGAAGAGTTGCCCCCCAAAAGCTCCAAGACCAACTTCATGATCTGTATCAAATCCTAGAAAATTTCTCTATCAGAAACTCCTTGGATTTCGCCAGCTGGAAATAGAACTCCTTAGGAGTCTTCTCAGTTAGATCCTTCTACCAGTTCTTCAACGCGGGAGGAATCATCTGCCCCCTCACGGGATATCTCTGGATCACCAGCTCCTTTGAAGACTAGGATCTTCATGTGGCTAGCCATTCAGGAACGTTTGCTCACTAGGGTTAACCTGCGTAGGAGAAATAACCCATGAGTACAAGGTCTGTCTTGTGTCCTCGACGGATCCAGCAGGGAGGATGTCAACCATTTACTACTCCACTGCCCCTTCTCGAGGAGTATATGATAGAAGTTGAAATCGCAACTCTCCGTAAAAGGCCACCTAGGATCCATCCGTTCACTCTGGACCTTGGAGATCTCGGAGAATCAAGAAAACACTACAGTGATCCTAGAACTACTTGGTCATTTGCATCTGTTGGGGACTACAAAGAGAGAAATTCAAGAATCTTCATGAACAAGATATCCACATCGGATGTGGTATGGGAGTCCACACTTGCCTTGGTGAAGAGCAGGTTCTTTCGGTTTCTCCAACAGAAGTTCTACAACGATAAGCTCGATCCTTTTAATCTTTAATCTATTTGTATATTTCCCTCATTTATATTTTAATAAAAGAGCCTGGGGTATAGCTTAACTCCATCCTCTCCCCCTCGAAAAAGAATTGCTCAAAAAATAAAGAATGGTGATTTGCTAAAATTAAATATAATAAGCACTAAAAATTATATTTCTACTTTATATATTCAACACAACCTTCAAGATATCCAAGTAGGAAATAGACCAAGTTTAGGAAAACTCCCCATTGAATATCCTCAGATGTTTGATTGGAAGGATGTTTGTCACACAAGGACCACCAAGCTCCTCACTACACTGTGTCGTGTCCTGGGAGGTCGCAACACAAATCCATAGTTTGTCTGATCTACATCAGGGTTCTTTGAAATATTCTTATATCAGTTTTTCATATTTATTTATGTCCGTTTAGGCTATTTATGATGTTTTTGACTATTTTATGCTTTATTTATCGCTTGAAATCAATGCCTTGTCATGTGGGGATGCCCATGACCTCATCCGGGAGCTTTTCGAATCATTTCGGGCTCTTTTGGGTGTGTTTCCAGCTTTGAATAAGAATAAATAGGATCGTGATATCTGCAGGGTACCCCGACGGTCGAGGTTAGATCTCGAAATCAGTTGTTAAATCATCATAATTTTTAAAAAAAATGATGTGGCGACTATTGGACTTCAACTTAGCGATATTGGGCTTATCTTAAGCCCAATAGGGCTTCCAAGAGAGAAGATTGTTACCCTCCCTCCTTTCCAACTGTATGACTGTACGGAAGGACTCACAGCCCCCTTTTTTCTCTCTTAGCCACAGCCCTTCTCGCTCTCCATCTCTTTCACATGCAAATCGTAATCCCTCTCTCTCTCTCTCTCTCTCTCTCTCTCTCTCTCTCTCTCTCTCTCTCTCTCTCTCTCTCTTCCCTTCCTTATTTGCCTCTTTTCATCTCCACCACTCAGCCATTAATCTCCATCAATCCAAGCCCATGATTGCAAACCCTAGATTTTTAAAAGAGGGAAAAAAAAAGAGAATTCAGATTTTGTTGAAAGCTTTCCTCTTCGTAAGAGATTAGGCCAGACTCGTGTCCCCACCCCTTCTTCCTCGATTCCACCTTGAGAAGTAATGTCTTCCACCTCTGGGAGCGGTACTCGGCTAGCGAACCGAATGATCCAATATTTCCATTGACGGCCTTTCTCCACGAAGGATTCCCCTGGGAAATTCTTTGCAAATCCGAAGTTTGACTTATCCTCACCATTATCCTCTTTCTTCGCTTCCGCATCGTTTTATCTTTGTCTTCTTCGCCTCCGCGTCACATCGCATTTACTAAAAGTCCATAATCATCTATTTTGAAGCCCATTAAATTGTCATAATCATTACTAAGTTTAATCGGATCGCCGGGGTCCTCTACATGATCGTTTTAGTCTCTTTTTACACAAAATATGTTTGTTGTTTTTTATAAAATCTGCATAGATATATTAGGTCATAACTTTAGATCCAACGACCCGATCGAGCTCATATTCTAATCAATCCTTGCTCATATCAAGAACCTCACATAAATTTTCATCAAGATCGGACAACCGGATCACCCTAAAAATATGAAAATACCACTGGCTGTCATGTTTTCCTGATTTCCCCTAATCCCTCTATCATCTGAAACCTACTATAGGTCCACCCTCGACTACATCAGTGGGTCAACTCCGAAGCCATCACACGTGGTACAGAATTTCACGACAGCAAGCAAGTGAAGTAGGGTTTTGATCTAGTTGTGATGATTGGATTGCAATGAAATTTGGTGGGGTTGTAGGTCTAGGGATGAGTGATATATCGTCAAAATTTAGTTGGTTTCAGATGAGACCGTATACAGTTTTACCCAATTCTGGACTATGTTTCCAGAATTGAGTTTTTGGTATAATTAGGGTGCAATTTGGCTCTAAGTCTTGGATCTTTTGTGTATGATGGGGGGGGAAGGTGATTCGATCGGTTTGCGATAGATTTTAAGGTTCAACTGTAAGGAATTCTAGGTTTCTAATGGCGGAAGGCAGTGAAACTTTATGATTTGTGAAGGATTGAGGATGAGGATGATAGGTTTAGGTTTTGTGAGCTTAGTGATGACGTGATTGAGGAAAAGAGAGGAAAGAAAGGCGGAGATCTTAATAAGGAGGCCTCGCACCCTGGCGGACTCCCTCCGGGCCTATGGAAGTTTCACGATCTTTAACACAAGAGGAAGACGAAGCAATTGGGGGGGGGGGGTCTTAAATATACTCTCCCTCATGTGTGAACCAGTGGGAAGGTAAAGATGATGCCCTTCCCGTCGGAGGTACTGTCCACGTACCAAACAGACCGCACGGGGTGAGAGGTTTGTTCCCTCTTCTGCATGCTTCAAAACCCGAACTGGCCTCAGGCGCCTCTTGCTTCAAATGGAGCCAGTGGCCCTTCACCCCTAACTTGGTTTTCAGGGACCTCCAGATGGACCTCGCGTAAGGGCAGTGCAACATGAGGTGTTTGGTATCTTCCCTGCCACTCCCGTAAAGGACACAAGAAGCTTCTGTGACCCCCTAATATTTCATAATTAAGTCTTCATAAGTACAAAAGATCGCAGACTCGAGGCCCACGCCCTCCCTCTAGTTCCCTAGAGGACACCAAAAATTCCTTCTCTTCCACGTTATCTCCAAAAAAGAAACTGCATTCCGCAGTCACTTCCAAAAATCACAGGGGTAAAGTTGCAACAGAAGAGCCTTCTTAAAAAATCACAAGGGTTGTGGATGGCTCCGTCGTGATTGTCGGACCGTGGGGGTTAGAGACCTGACTATGCACAACCATAGTCAACCATAGAGACCTGACCGTGGGGGTTAGAGACCGTGGGGGTTAGTTGGTGAGACCGATGCGTTGGAGTCACCCAAATTAGGGACGCCGTCATCAACTGCATTAATAAGTTGGATCCTCGGGAACGAGGGATCCGTGTTCGGAAATACCCATGTGGGAGGGGAAGGCCCATCAATGCTAGCCAAAATAGGGCATGATTCCTCAAACCCAATCGTGGGGAAGAAGCTTGATCCTCAAGAACCGTAGAAATCGCAACACAATTTGAATTTTGAATGAAGACGGAAGAACCCAGCGGGCAATAGTTATTATTGTCAAGGTAAGAATGAACTCACTCATGCATGAGATGGTTAATGGCTACTGATAGATTCTGGGCTATAATTTTTTTTGTTGTGTTTTTATTTTTAAAGCAACCACCATAAGGAATCGATAGAGATTTCACATCTATATCGTGATCCTTGGCATGGCGGGATAGTTCAAGTGTGTACGATCTAGACTATATATTGGCTGATGATGATCCCGAAAAAACAGTAATGATGATCAGTATGATACTCTTATTAAGTTTGGATCATCAGGGCTCTGTCGATGTCCAGGGTGCATTGCAATAGATGTGATATTTTTGATGTCCGAACTTGCATGCGTGGCCACGACTTTGCATTGCAAGCTTTGCGTTCATGCACATGGGCCACATGAATAGGCTAGTTTAATGCAAAATTAGCAAAGTTTATCATTGATCCAAGTTATCTAGGAACGGGTATATTTGTGTAGGAATGTAGTCCCGAGGCCGATCATGAAGTTTTTCCACCATCAATATCATCGAGATCATAATTAATTACTTGATGCGATATTTGAGGTTTAGAAAGATCTATGTTTATCCATAAGTATTGTCATATGAAAGATTTGCGAGTAGAAATAGTTTTTGGGTGCCAGACTTGTCTTGCCCACTCTGCCACTCTCACAGGTTAGATGTCAATTACTTGTTCCTCAGATGTCCGTTCACTAGGAACCTTTGGTCCATGTTGAAGCATCGATTCAGAATCCGGGTTCACCCTGGCTCCTTGCGTTCTCTTTGGACTATATGGCGAGCTCGAAGAGTGAAGAAGGAGTTTCGTCCAGCTTGGGACCTTCTTGCCATCGGTCTTTGCTGGAGCATATGGCGAGAACGCAATGCGAGAGTCTTCTCGAGCAAAGAACTCTCTATTGAGATTATCTGGTCCAACTTTGTATCGATGGTTAGCAGTTGGTCGTCAGGTTTCTATGTTAAACTCTCAGGGTTGATTAGCTCTTTCCTTTGTAGCTTGTAACTTGAGGTTTTTTAATAAAGCTTGGGGTATACTCAACCCCATCCTCTCCTTCTCGGAGAGGAATTGCTAACAAAAAAAAAAGTTCCAACTGCCAATTCAAAAGAAGGAATTAACATGTCTAGATGGAGTGAATCATCTCCTGAGAGAGACTAGGATACCTGGAAGTAAGCCCATTGATGCTCTGTGGATCCTACGTTTTCTTCGGTATAGGAAGATACAGAAGACTAATGGAAGTACCAATTATCAACAATAACCCCGGTGGATACCTCCGTTGTAGTAAAATGTTATACGATTATGAGTACATTCATAAAGTCACATATTTATATAGTATATGGATTCCTAAGTGGTGCTCATTCTTGGTAATTCTGCAAGAAGGAAATTGCTATCTACAAGAGGAAGGGTTTCGAGATGTAGAATAGGCAAATTTACTAAAGGTTGTCTATGAACGATACTTTAGTTGATGGAAATGCATTGACCAAGAGAACAAAGAGGCAAAGTGTGCTAAGAAGGGCAAGTCCGAAAACTAAGTATTGGGCTATGGCACCAACTATATGTGAATTGTGCACTCATGTGATTGCTAAAACAAAACTTCCAATCAAAAGTACAATAAGACAATATTATATAACCAAAAAGCTGCATGCATTGCAAATAAATGATGTCAGCTATGTACTTCTGCTGGGAGAGCAGATCCCTCGCTCACTACGGGTGATCTATAGCTCGAGGAAGTAGTGAAGAGGACCTAAGTCCCTCATCTGAAAGCGACGCCGGAGATGCTGCTAAAAGGAGGTGATGGCAGCAGAGTCATCACCTGTGATGATTATGTCATCGACGTATAGCAGGAGAATCGCTCGACCCTGAGAAAATGACCGCACAAATAGCAAGTGGTCCTGCGAGCTCTCAACGTAGCCGATCTCGGTGACGGCTCGCCGGAAACACTCAAACCAAGCACGAGAGGCCTACTTAAGTTCGTAAATAGCCCGGCGGAGGCAACAGACATGTTGGGGGTGAGTATGTAAACCAGGAGGCAGCTGCATATAGACAACCTCTGAAAGGTCATCGTGAAGAAAGGCATTCTTCACGTCTATCTGGAGAAGAGGCCATCGACGAACTGCTGCAACCGCAAGGAGTGCACGAGCGGAGGTCATCTGAGCTACAGGCGCGAAGGTCTCCTCGTAGTCTATCCCGTATGTTTGAGTGAAGCCACGGGCCACCAACCGAGCCTTATGCCGCTCAATGGAACTGTTAAGATGTATTAGTGTCTATACATACACTTAGGGTATATATGACTCACATGTATTCACCTTATATTGGTAGATTGGACTAATGAGAGATTCATTCCATTCTCTCCCCAAACCCTAGCTCTCCTCTCTTTCTCTCTTTTTCTCTTCTTCTCTTCCTCTAGGGTTTGTCACATGGTATCAGAGCAAGGTTGATCGCCGGAGTCGTCAACGGCTCCCTTGTCTCCTCGCGATCTGCCGGTCTGCTCGAGCCCCTCGCGTCCGCTCCGCTCCAGCCCTGCTCCAGCCCCTCGCGATCGAGATCGCGATCACGATCCGCGCCAGATCCGCCTGCCCTGCTCCAGCCCCGCGCGATCCGCGCCAGATCCGCGATCCCGCGACTGCCCTGCTCGCGATCCCGCGCCAGCCCTGCTCGCAATCCCGCGCCAGCCTGTCCCGTGCCGGCGATCCGCGCCAGATCCGCCTGCCCTGCTCGCGATCCCGCGCCAGCTCCACGCGCTCTGCCTGCCAGCTCCAGCCTGCCCTCCCTGCACTGCCCTATATCCCTGCATCCCTGCGAGAGGAGAATTTCGGTGCAGGGCTTTGTGTTGATCGGAGGCTCACGCATGTGATCAGCTCCAGCACTCACGCGCGTGATCCTTTCCCGCCTGCCCCGCGCGCTTTGCTTGCGATCTTCGGCTCGTCTCCGAGCTCGCAGCATTCCTGATTTGATCCGGGGGAGGGACCCCTCAAGCTCTTTCTCCAGACATGTCCTCGACTTCTTCGATGACGACTCCGCCGTCTCATCCGGCGGCACCCTATGAGATTCCACGGGATTTCCTCCCGCTTGCCACCGACTTTCTTCTCCAAGAGGCCTCCGATTGGCTGGCATGGTCAGCCACGGTGGAATCCACCCTTGAGGGTCGCAATCTTCGAGGACACCTTGATGGCTCTTCCACGATACCTGCTTCAGATACAGAATACGGTCCCTGGCGCCTTCGCGATCAGCGCATCAAGGCCTACCTTGTTGCTTCTGTGGATCGCTCTCTTCGCCGGGACTTGGTTGGACTTGCCATCTCTGCAGGGATTTGGGGTCATCTCACTGCTCGCTTTGTTGAGAAGAGTGGAGCACGTGAGTATCAGCTTCTCACACAGGCCCAGTCGGCACAACAGGGAGAGTTGACGATCCAACAGTTTTACTGTCAGATGCGCTCCTATTGGCGTGATCTTCAGGATCTTGCTCCCGTTCCTGACCCGTCCCGTGCTGTCGAGTATCAGCTCTACCGGGAGCGCCTTCAGCTCTATCAGCTATTCGCTGCCCTACGACCAGAGTTCAGTGCTCTGGCCGGTCAGCTTCTTCACCGAGACAGCCTTCCTCGTTTTGATGAGGTTGTGGCTGAGCTGGTCGCTGAAGAGACTCGTCTACGTACTCTTGCCTCCAGGGCCTTACCTCTTCAGGGTGTTCTGGCTGCTGCTCCGCCACCAGTCTCAGGCCCACCAGTGTCATTTGTGTCTTCTGTTTCTGCTACTGCCTCCCATGGTAGACCGTTTTGCACTCATTGTCAGACACCAGGTCACTTCGTGGACACTTGCTTCTCACTTCATCCAGAGAAGCGTTCTACCTACAGAGATCGAGGTCGAGGACGAGCTCGAGGTCGTGGTCGCCCTGTTCCTACTGCTGCTGCTGCCTCTTCCGTCTCAGCTGGCGAGCTATAGACTATTCGTGAGGAACTAGCTCAGCTTAGACTCTCTCAGCAGTCTGCCGCTACTCCTGGATCTTCCAGCGCCTCAGCCTTCTCTGCCTCTCCTGGTAGTCCCATTGTTTGGATACTGTATTCGGGCGCCTCACACCACATGACTCCGGATGCCTCCCTGCTCAGTGCTTGTCAGCCTGCGACGCACCTGCCACCGATCCACACTGCAGATGGTTCTCGCTTAGCCATCTCACAGTCTGGATCCATTACTTCAGCCTCCGCCCCTGCTTGCCATCTCTCCTTATCCTCTGTGCTTCATGCTCCCACACTTCACATGCACCTGATTTATGTTAGTGCTTTGTGTGACTCTGGCTGCTCGGTGACATTTACCCCTTCATCTTGTTCTGTGCAGGATCTGCGTACTGGCCGATCGATTGGAGCAGGTCGTAGGGCAGGCGGACTCTACCAGTTGGAGTTTCTTCACTCTTTGGATCAGTCATCATCTGGGTTTTGTGGAGTTGTCTCTCCTAATGCCGACCTGTGGTATAGGAGACTAGGTCATGTATCGAACCGCGACTTAAGAGATTACTCCATTCTGGAGCTCTAGGTCGTGGTCCTTTTTTATCTTTATCTACTTGTACTGGCTGCAAGCTTGCAAAAGCTGCTGCCCTTCCTTTTTCATCAAGTACTTCTCAGAGCTCTGCTCCTTTTGATCTTGGTCATTCTGATATCTAGGGCCCCTCTCCTCTCCCCTCTATGACTGGGTATTTATATTATATCTCGTTTGTGGATGATTACAGTCGTTACACGTGGGTCTACCTTCTTCGCCGTCGATCGGATATCCTCCAAGTCTATAAGGACTTCACCTCCATGATTCACACGCAGTTTGGTCGGTACATCAAGATCTTTCGGTCTGATTGTGCCCTTGAGTATCTATCCACCGCCATGCGCAGCCTTATTCAGTCCCATGGAATTATTTTCCAGCACTCGTGTCCTCACATTCATGAGCAGAATGGTGTTGCTGAGCGCAAGCATCGCCATATTCTTGCGACTACTCGTGCTCTCCTTCTTTCTGGTTCTGTTCCTCGGCACTTCTGGGCTGAGGCTCTCCTCACCTCGGTCCAGCTCATTAACATCACTCCTTCGTCAGTTCTTCCGGACGACTTATCTCCTCATGAGCGTCTCCTCTCTACCACTCCTAACTACAGCCCTCTTCACACTTTTAAGTGCACCTGTTTTGTTCTTCTTCCTCTCCATGAGCGCACAAAGCTGTCTGCTCAGGCAGCTAAGTGCATCCTTCTTGGGATCAGCACTGAGCACAGGGGATATCGCTGCTATAACCCTGTTGCTCGTCGCTTGCGTATCTCTCGACACGTCTCCTTTGTCGAGGATACGCCCTACTACTCTCCCGAAGCTCAGGATCTCACCTTTCTCGAGGTTTCTTCTCCTCCATCATCGACACCTATGCCTCCCTCGTCGGCCTCTTTAGTTCCCCCGGCTCCGTCAGCTCCTTCCCCACCACCAGCTCCCTCGGCACCACTGGCTCCTTTGCCAGTTGGTTCCCCAGCCTCTCCAGGGGACTCCTCCGAGGCTTCCTCCTCTATGCCCATGCCTCTCTCTCCTCCCCGGGTTGTCTCTCCATTTCCTCAGGTCTACTCTCGCCGGCCTACCCCTGTGTCTTCGTGTCCTTCCTTCTCAGCGGATGCCGGCTCTCCTGCTGTTGAGGTTCCTCCTAGTTTTTCGCCTCCTGTGCCTGCTCCGTCATTGTCAGTCGTGGATCTAGGCCCGCCTCGCTACCCTCAGCGCCAGCATCACCCGCCTGACCGTTTTAGCCACGACACTGGGCCTCCTGATCGTTTTGGTTTTGCCTCTGTCTGCAGTTACTCGCCTCAGTTTACTGCCTTTCTTACTGCTGTGCACGCAGATCAGGAGCCCCGATCTTACTCTGAGGCAGTCCAATTTCCTCAATGGCATCAGGCTATGGATGAGGAGTTTCAGGCCTTTCAGCAGACCCAGACCTGGGATGTTGTCCCTCTGCCCCCTGGCGTTGTGCCAGTCAGCTGCAAGTGGATTTATAAGGTCAAACACCGCCCTGATGGATCCATTGAGCGTCACAAGGCTCGGGTGGTGGCTCGTGGCTTTACTCAAGAGTATGGCGTTGACTACGAGGAGACCTTTGCTCCGGTGGCTCAGATGACCACCGTTCGCACTCTTCTGGCGGTTGCAGCTGTTCATCGATGGACCCTTCTTCAGATGGACGTGAAAAATGCCTTTCTTCACGGTGACCTGTCTGAGACTGTCTACATGGATCCTCCTCCTGGTCTCCGTGTTCCTTCTCAGCAAGTGTGTCGTCTTCGTCGGGCCATTTATGGGCTCAAGCAAGCTCCTCGTGCCTGGTTTGAGCGGTTCCGCCGTGCTGTCAGGGAACCTGGTTACTCAGAGAGCAGTCAGGACCACTCTCTGTTTGTCTGATCGTCCCCGCAGGGCCGGGCGATTCTACTGTTATACGTGGACGACATGATCATCACTGGAGATGACTCTGCTGCGATTGCTAGTCTTCAGCAGCACTTGAGGAACCAATTTCAGATGAAGGATTTGGGCACGCTTCGCTACTTTCTTGGTCTTGAGGTAGCATACAGTGCAGATGGCATTCTGCTCTCTCAGCAGAAGTACCTTTCAGACATCCTTAGTCGTGCTGCCCTCACAGATAACCGCACAGTAGACACCCCTCTTGAGCTTCACTCGAAGCTAAGTCCTACAGATGGAGTTCCTCTTTCAGATCCCACTCGGTACAGGCAGATTGTGGGACAGCTCGTCTATCTCTGCATCACTCGGCCTGACATTGCACACGCTGTCAGCATTGTCAGTCAGTTTGTTGCAGCTCCACACTCAGTTCACTACGGTGCTCTTCTTCGGATTCTCCGGTACCTCAGAGGGACAGTTACTCGCTCTTTGTTTCTGTCGTCGTCCTCTCTCAGACTTCGAGCCTACTCAGATGCAGACTGGGCTGGAGATCCGACTACACGCCGCTCCACCACTGGTTACTGTTTGTTTCTTGGCAATTCTTTGATCTCCTGGCGCAGCAAGAAGCAGAAAGTGGTGTCTCTCTCTAATACTGAGGCTGAGTACAGGGCTATGGCCTCCACGACTAAGGAGATAGTTCACCTTCGACGTCTCCTCAGTGATCTTGGTGTTGCTTTCTCCGAGCCTACTCCACTTCACTGTGATAACCGGAGTGCTATTCAGATTGCTAGCAACCCGGTTTTTCATGAAAGGACAAAGCACATCGAGATTGACTGTCACTTCGTCCGACAGGAGTATGAGGCCATGACAATCTCTACCTTTCACTCCCTCAGCAAAGCAGATCGCAGACTTCTTCACGAAGTCACATCCTACACCTCGTTTTCGGTCTTTGATTGCCAAACTCTTGGTGCATGATCCACCCTGAGTTTGAGGGGGGGTGTTAAGATGTATTAGTGTATATACATACACTTAGGGTATATATGACACATGTATTCACCTTATATTGGTAGATTGGACTAATGAGAGATTCATTCCATTCTCTCCCCAAACCCTAGCTCTCCTTCTCTCTTTCTCTCTTTCTCTCTTCTTCTTTTCCTCTAGGGTTTGTCACAGGAACCATCAGATTGGTACTTGACCTTGTAGACCCATCGACAACTGACAGGCTCAACACCAACAGGAAGGGGGACGATGTCCCAAGTCTGAGTCTGCTCAAATGCCTGGAACTCCTCACTCATAGCCTGCCGCCACTGAGGAGACTGGACGGCCTCTCGATACAACCGAGGCTCCTAGTCAATGTGAAGGGCGGCAAAAAAGGTTGTAAACTGTGGCGAGTAGGAGGTGACCGTGGCAATGCCAAAAGGGTCAGATGATCCAGAGGCAAAGCTGAACCGGTCAGGTAGGTGGTGCTCGCGCTAAGGGAACCGAGGCGGCGGGCAAGGATCCGTGATCGGCGACGATGGACTGGACATAGCAGACGGAGTACCAGAAGCATCGGGAGCACTAGGAGGACCGGAGGGAGGAGAGGTGTCGGTGGAAGACTCCATAGAAGAATATCCGGAAGCAGGGGAGAAGCATAGTTGGGTGGAAGAGGCTCAAGAGTCGGAGACAGGGTGGGAGAAGTCTCCAAAAATGTGAGGTCCTGAGCTGCAGAGGAGTAGTAAGGGGCATCCACGACAAAGGAGACGTGTTGAGATATGCGAAGTCAACGAGTCTAGGGGTCATAGCAACGACACCTCTTGTGCTCGGCGCTGATCCCTAAGAGGACGCATTTAACTGCCCGTTCATATAGCTTCGTGTGCTTATGGGCCTGAAAAACGAAACATGTGCACCCGAAGGTACGAAGCAGACTGTAGTCAGGAGGGGAAGAGAAAAGGTGCTCGTGGGGAGACACACCACCCGGGAGAACAGACGAAGGGGTGATTTTGATGAGGTTGACTGAGGTCAAAACAGCCTCGACCCAGAAAGTGCGAGGAACGGAAGCAGAGAGAAGGAGAGCACGCGTAGTCTCAAGGATGTGACGGTGCTTCCTCTCGACCACTCCGTTCTGCTTGTGTGTGTGAGGACAAGAGTGCTGGAAGAGGGTCCCATGGGACTGCAGAAGGGTTCGCATAGCAACGGAGAGGTACTCGAGGGCGCGGCGCAATCAGACCGAAAGGTCTTGATGCAATAATCGAACTGTGTGTGGATCATCGAGGTGAAAGTCCGATAGACCTGCGGAACCTCAGAGCGGTGCTGAAGGAGGTAGACCCAAGTGTATCTACTGAAGTCATCAACAAAAGAGATATAGTAGCGATAGCCACATTGAAGGAAGAGGTGTGGGACCCCAGATGTCGGAGTACACTAGGTGAAAAAGAGTATAACTCTGAAAAACACTAGAGGAAAAAGGTAAGGCTGTAGCCTTGCCAAGCTTGCAACCAGTACATGTAGATAAAGAAGAAAAAGGGCAATGACCTAGAACTCCGGTCTGGAGTAATCTTTTAAGTCGTGACTCAAAAATATGACCGAGTCTCTGGTGCCACACGTCGGCATCAGAAGAAGCTAAACTACAAACGCCAGGAAGAGGAATGAGGGGAAGATAAAGATGCTCCATATGGTACAGCCCGCCTGACCTACGACCAGCGCCAATCACCCGTCCGGCATGTGGATCCTACACAACACGAGAAGACGGAAAAAAAAGTCACGACACATCCAGAATCACAGACTGCTAATAGAAATAAGCTGCATGCGAAGCTGGGAGACATGAAGCACAGAGAGTAAAGAGAGACGACCGTTGGACTCTATAGTGGCGGTGATCGATCCACATTGCGAGATGGTTAAAGAAGAGCTATCAGCAGTGTGTATCGACGGGATGTGCGGTACCGGTCGGCAAGCAGTGAGCAGGGAAGCATCGGGAGTCATGTGATGGGAGGCCCCAGAGTCCAGGATCCAAGTAGTGAAGGTACCGGGAGTGGCTAAGTGAACAGAAGAGGTGGAGGCGTTGGAAGCCTCGGCGGAGCTGAAAGTTGTCTGTTGGTCGAGACGTAGCTGGAGTTGTGCAAGCTGTTGCTAAAAGAGCTGGACAATATCTGGAGCGTCCAGGCCGCTACGAGAAGACGGAATCATGCGAGGGAAAGATGGAACAAAAGCAGTGGCAGCGGCGAAGCCAACTAGTCGACCACGGCCTCGAGGTCCTTGTCACTTCTCGAGATGTAACTTACAACAGGTCACGACGACGTGACCCGGTTTGTGGCAGTGAGTGCACACATAACGATCACGTCCAGTAGCGAGAGTAGTAGAGGTGACAGGTGCCGCAGCGAGAACGCCAGTGTAACTGGAGGGGGGGAGGGGTCCTGGTGGCGATAGTGCGCAGCCTAGTCTCCTCGGCGACGAACTCAGCAATGGCAGCATCCATGCGTGAAAGTGGGTTCCGGTGGATCAAGGCACCGGCAAGAGTGTCATACTCTGGTCGAAGGGCCATCAGGAACTGAAAAGTTGACGGCACTCCCAGAAGACCTGATGGGCAGCACGACACTCGGGAGGTACAAGTGACTGAAGCTCCCGGTAGTTTTCGCGCATCTGCGCGTGGAACTACTGGATCGTACGATCACCCTGCTGCTCGGACCAAACCTGAGAGAGAACGTACTCGCAAGCGCCACTAGATTCCACGAAGCGCTCAACTATGTAGCGCCATATAGCTGTGGATGCCCCAAGAGCGGCGAGGTCTGCGCGCATCGTCCGATCGACCGAAGCGACAAGGTAGGTGGTGACCCATGCATCACGAAGGCGCCACGCCTGAAGGGCGGCGGGGAAAGCCTGCCTCGGTACCGGGGCGGTGTCGTCGAGTAGTCCAAGAAGGCCACGTCTAAGAAGCGTGATATGGACGGTTGCTACCCATGCTTCCCAGTCGACGAAGGAAACAAGCGGAAAGTCCGTCGAGCTCGGGAGAAAATCCCAAGTGTACTCGTATGGGAGGGTGTCGGAGGGAGGAGGCGCGGTCAAGGGGGTATCCACGGAGGATGAGTCGGCCATGGTTGGGCGACAGGGATCGACTCAAGAAGTGCGAGGTGCTGTGGGCGGCTCCAATGACACCACGTGCAATAGGGACCACAACGCCACACACTACAAAGAGATCAGAGCTCTAAGGGGAGGAGACGGTCGGGAGGAGCTCGTTGCCGACGTCGATCTCTGTGACGACCAAGATCCAATAGCCAAGAGCCAAGACTCTTGAGGTTAGGATGCCAAGATGGATGAGGTGAGGTGAGGTGAGGTGTACAAGGCCACGAGTTAGCCCCACATCGCCGGGAGAGAAGAAAATCATGAGCTACTTATATAATTTTCCCTCCCAAACATAGAAAACGCGTTTTAAAACCGTGCGCCGCTACGGATTTCGTAAGAACTCCATAGTTAAGCGTGCTCGGATGAGAGTAGTACTAGAATGGGTGACCTCCCTGGGAAGTTTTCGTGCGGGCACGAGCAAAGAGGACAAAATCTTGTGTATTTGGGGCGGATGTTACAAAATGGTATCAGAGCCGGTTCTCCTCGGGATGGGGGGTGTAACCCTACACGTGGACGTATAGCCCCAAGGGGAGTGGATTGTGACGACCAAGATCCAATAGCCAAGACTCTTGAGGCTGGGACGCCAAGATGGATGAGATGAGGTGAGATGAGGTGTATAAGGCCACGAGTTAGCCCCACATCGCTGGAAGAGAAGGAAATCTTGAGCTACTTATATAATTTTCCCTCCCAAACATAGAAGACGCGTTTTAAAACCGTGCGCCGCTACGGATTTCGTAAGAACTCCGTAGTTAAGCGTGCTCGGACAAGAGTAGTACTAGGATGGGTGACCTCCCTATGAAGTTTTCTTACGGGCACGGGCAAAGCGGACAAAATCTTGTGTGTTTGGGGCGGATGTTACAATCTCAGATCTAAGCTGAGGGGAGATTGAATCACAAGAGGATCGCATGCTCTGAAACCATGTGACGGACATTACCTAGCATGGTGAGATGGGGAGAGAGAGAGAGAGAGATGCTAGGTTTTAAGGAGAATGGATAAGCCATCTCATTAGGCCATAGGCCAAATATATAGTGCCCAAAGGTGGAATCATGTACATGTAATCTATCGGTATGGGTGTCCTATACAAGAAATCTATGGGTATATGTATCCGTTGTACCCTATCACTAACAGAACTAAATTGCAGGGTGGCCCTACAATAAGGGACTTTGTTATTTTATATATTATATTTGTGTGAGTGCACGTGCTCGCAAACAGGCAGATGTGTGCATTGATGTGCCTGCATATGCATGTGTTCGTGTGTGCGACCAAGTGTGTATATGATAAGAAAATCTTATTGCAGTCCATCTAATACATTTCCATCTTCCTTGATTAATTGATGATTATTTAAGTTGATTGTGGAAGAAATGGAAGCAAATCTCTTTTATCTATTTTATTACTGCATAAAGTTAGTACAATAAGAATGAATACAATAAAAGTAAACTACTTGGCCTACTCATGAATATTACATAGGTAGGCGAACATCGGTAATGCGTCGGTTTCGTAGCTCTTCCATTGATGGAACCTGCAATGGAGAACTTCTATTCATTACGTAAGACACAGATGCTTCATACACAGCATAAATTGACAATAGGAATGCACAAACCATCTCAGGCACGGGCACATGAGGCATTAAAGCTTCTTGGTGGTCAAACCCAGCTTCTTCCTTCTGCAGACAATAGAAAGTTGTGCACTTAAGACTTCTAAGAAGCATTATTACGACAGTCTTTGCTCTATTGGAAACAATTTTGATCTTAGTACTAAGTTGAGATTAACAATGTTGCATGAAGAATAAAAGTTCTGAACAAGCAAAGCAATGCATTTGATTGACAAAAGGTAATAGCTGCATGTAGACTAAACACTTCACCATAATCTTTCAAATCGATGTCAACACGATTTCAGTCATTGATGTGCATCAGTATTCATGAATCGGTGCAAAGATTACATTGTATCTTTACATCTGTGCACTAAATGAAACCAGAAGAAATTTAATCATGGCCTAAACCAAGGATCTTGATGCACATCAAAGTGATCATCTATCTATATGTATGCATGTGTTCATCATGTATGTGATGGAAAAGTGATAGCTGTCATAATGTAGGTAAGCAGAACACAATAAGAAGAAAATAAAGAATAATATGTATATCTCACATAATGTATTGAGATGTATATATACAACACCAATAGTTCTCCCAATGGGCTATACAAAAAGTCTGCTTAGGAGCAAAGATAAATGACGTGAAACTGCATGAATAAATTGGATAGCTGAAGAATGAGGCAAATGGAGGTAAATAGAATACTCCAATTACTACAATGATACGCACTCAGTTTGGTCCAACTCATGTCGGGATTGGTATCGTCATTTTTATTGATGACTATTCATGCTAAAGATGGGTTTACTTCATGCATATCATCTTTTTGAGCTCATCCATATTGATTGAGATTTTACTACATTGATACGCAACCATTAACCAAAGTTAAGAACGAAAGGTCCATGTAAGCCTTCTGCAACTTACTCTAGAGTAAACCAAAATGAAAACTCAGTCCCTTCAATCACACCCCCGATTAATGATTATTATCGCCTAGTGTGTGCCATCATCCTTTTTGTACTCGGTCTAAGCAATTTTTTGGTCAAGTGGCATCTCTTCTTTTCTCCTTAGTTTTCTAATTGTATTGCATCCCTTATACTCACCAAGAGACCATGTAGTATTTTAAGTTTGTCTCTATCCCAAGATAGCATGAAGATATCTAAAAAGCTTACCACCTTATAATGTACAGGTACTTGGGATCTTGTACCCTTGTTGCATAAAAATACCCAATCAATTGTCAATGGGTGTAAAAGATCAAACATTACTCCGATGGTACAATTGAGTCGTTGACCCCTATCTGGTCTTTTGAAATTATAGGTATTGTATAAATTGTGAGTGCCAAAATGTTGCAGAATACCGGATGAGCACCAAGTGGCTTCCCAAAGAAGGAATTCGAGGAGCATACAGTCTAAAACCACCTGTAATATGCCTGCATCCTTCAGATCGGTAGCACGCGTGGATCCATTACCTAATACATGGTATTCAAATTCAGAAGATAAAGTGGCCATTTGCGAGGTATTGTGTCATAACCACCTCAAGATTGTTGAAGTCTCAAGCACGATCGCAACCTCATCAAATCGAAGGGTAGTGACAGCTAAGAAGAAAAGGGATTTGGGGGGACTGGCTCTTCGCTCTTTCCCTCTCTCTAGAAGACACAACAACAAAAAGAGGAAAGAAAGATGACAACAAAGAGGTCAAGGGGTTCGGTAACCTGTTGTTCCCTTTCCACATGTGTGCGCAACATTAATGGCGAGGAGAAAGGCCATAAGGCAGAGGAGCCCACTCTTACATGGGGGTCTGCTCCTCCCTCCGCTTCTTCCTCTTACCCTCGGTCTCTCTCCCAACCACTTGATGCTAGCACTAGTCCTTGAGCAAACCAATCGTATATGCATGTTGGCACCGACCGTGTGGCTATTCGCCGTATTCGGGCCGTGCCTTGCAACAAAATAGCAACCAATTTTATCAGGCTGTCATTTTTATCCCGCCATTCCATCAGAGCTTGAGCGAGTTGTACCCAACAACGTTGCGGCAGCTCTAAATGTTGCCCCCCATTTCCAGCGTCGTATTGTAGATCATAGGAATCATTCCTCAGTTGCATATCATTGACAAGCCCGCCCATTACCGAGACTCCTTCCCGCAATTGCAGCAGCCCCGACGGGAGGTTTCTTCCACATAAATGGCAGTCACGATGTGGGCCCTTCCTCCACACCGAATCCCACTGTGTCGGTGGCCTCTGTAACAGTTTTCACTACCAATCCCTGCCTTAGGACCCGACTGGAGAGTCAGATCCGGTTGGGGTCCCCACCAATCTCCCTTCGAGGCTTCGACTTCTGCTCTCCGGATCAAACTTTGTTGATCCGGCCAGTGACCCTGCCACTCCCTATCCAAGCTCAACCCAATAGCCCACCGACGACACCAGAAATAGTATGGGGAATTTTTCTAGTTCACTCGCCTCTCCTAATTCTACCCTTCAGCTAAAGTATGTTCCGTCAAAAGGTAATGAGTTATCAAGTCAGAAATAAGGATAGAGTGGAGAAGACGGACATAAGAGATTTTACATTCAGAACACTTTAATGTCGAAGGAAAAAAATGTGTGATAGCCAAAAGGAACTCACAATCTAGGTGACACAAGTGCCCCTCATCACTTACAATTTCTCCCTCAATACAAATCTCTAGCCCATATTCTTCTTGGCTCAGGAGTCTGGCATTCCTTCTCTGTTACACCTCATTTTCTCATATAGAGGATGATTAACCCTCGCATGCACCTCTGATTTTGTGGGTTATGTTCCCTCCTTCAAGGCTGACCATTACCCTTTAACATTGCGAGAATTTCCCCTACTCGTGGGATCATGTAATTTGTTACAAATCGGGGTTGTGAACCAGCCAAGGGCACCACACATTATGGCAAGGGCTAAAGTCTTCATGTGCCTTTCTTTTTGTGACAATGATCTTTAGATAACTGTCATCTCCCTTCAGTCATGCCTTAATCTCTTCATGATGGTGAGGTGGTTGCACCACGTATGGTACTAGTGCCAACGACTTATTCGAGTTCCAATCCAACTTATTCGAAAAGTCACGTGGTCGAATCTGGCATTCGAACTGACCGTACCGAATTGCTCTCCCTTCAAACCGTTCAAGGTTTCATATAGTCTCGTTGTTGATGCTAGTCTGCCATGTTTTATTATGTCCTGCTGCCATGTGTCCGTGCAGATTTTGGTACCCATAATAGCCCCCATGTTGGATGGATGGTTTTTTTGTAGATGTCAGTCCCCCAAGAAGTGACAAAGCCTCTTTGTCAAGTCAAACTGATACATTATGAAAGACCGGTATCTTGGATAACTACTGGCTCAAGCTGGCAAAAAACTAATAGACGAATATCAATATGTTTGGATTGTTTGTGATATTCAGAGATCATCTAGGTTTACGATTCTTCTTGATCTTTTCAATTTATGATCTTCTGGATTATCTTCCGTATTTGTTGTTGCATTTTGGGAGGTCAATGCTATGGGATTTGGAAAGACATGTGGGTTCCAATGATGGCTCTTGACGCTTCGGATTTTTGGGTCTTTTAATTGCGTAAGTGATGTTTTACCATTACTGTTGTCAAACCAAGTCTATAAATATTGTCAGTGCTCAATGCTTCTTTCATCATCGTCTTCTACTCTGTCTTATCATGGAGCATCATAAGTTCCCATATACTCGCATGGAAAATCAAATATGAGTGTTGGGATCATTGTTGAGAGGGTTAGAGTCGGTGGTGGCATTGCATTGAACGTCACCCTTCTACGGGAAAAAGCTACCAGCCCAAAGAGATTATGAGAATGGGTTAGATGGTTGCAAACTGGCTACCGGCTTTGTCTCTTTCTCAGAATTACCAACCATAATAGAGTACGAGAGGCAGTCGAGCCCCAACTCCCGTCCTGCACTTGGCGACTTACGGGTCGGCGGCGCTGCTCCATTAAGCAGCGACTAATTCACCCTAAGAGGCTTGTCGCCCCTTGGATTGATGATATCCCGTCCAGGATCGAGCGTCTCCCAATGTGAGAGGGAATCCAGGGATGAGGCAGTAGTCGATGATGGCATAACACCTCTTCCATCGCCTTCATGGACGCGAGATGTCACATCCCAAGGGGTGGCCACCTAGAAGTAAGGCAGCTATGACCGATGCGAGTTTGTGCCATCAAAGAAACCTCCATGACGATGGAGAAATTGAAGAAGAAGAAGAAGAAGAGGATCTAGAGGATTTCCCACATGAGCTTGAAGGGGGTTCAAGTGATGAGGATTGGCATGATAAAACAAAAGATATATCGGATCTCGATTTCATGATATATACCTTCACCACATCAAAAGGGGAAGATGACTAGAAGCGTACTGCCATTTCCACTCATACAAGAATTGTAGCAAGAAGAACTGCAAGGTCATCATCGACACAAGAAGTCGTATGGATATGGTTTCTAAGACGGTCGTGGAACACTTGAAACTCAAACCTAAACCACATCAACAGCCCAAAAATGTGGCTCGGGTGGATAAGACCTCCATGCTTTTAAGTCAACACTGCTTGGTCCTACTCTAGTTTGCCACATACGGACCAAGTTTAGTACGACGTTCTCCTGATGGATGTTGCTCATAATTTGCTGGGAAAGGTGTGGCTTTATCACTTAGACGTCGTTTATTATGGAAGGACGAACACCTATACCTTCAAACAGGACGACAAAAGGATAGTGTTGAACTAGTCAAAACCAAAAGAGGAATCAAAATCTACATCAAAAAGCTCTCAACCAAAACAGACTAAAGCTAAACCTTTATATATAAACAAGAAACAATTGGACTTTGAAGTTGTTTATGTTCTTGTGGCAAAAGAAGCTAAGGAGCTTCCCTAATTCCAAGTTTCCAACGACTCTG
Source organism: Chamaelirium japonicum (assembly GCA_947650365.1). Classification (NCBI taxonomy): domain Eukaryota; kingdom Viridiplantae; phylum Streptophyta; class Magnoliopsida; order Liliales; family Melanthiaceae; genus Chamaelirium; species Chamaelirium japonicum. The sequence goes on along the minus strand of OX393550.1, from coordinate 33,603,933 downwards.
ATTCTATCCAGTTTTTCCACTTGCTGTAACCCAAGTCTCTGAAGCAAGAGATGGTTATATAGGGATAAGGAACCATGATTTTCTTATACAACTCAAACATAAACGGTCCTAATGGATCTGATTCATCGTTGACTAAGATTGAATGGGAAACGGTAATAAAAGAAGTACCTAGTTATTCCACGTGAGGCGAGTCTGGTACTATCTAAGTTTCTTGACGTCATGACTGATGAGCTATCTGACAAGTGACGAGTTATCACCAATGAGGGATATTCAGCATGCCATTGATTTAGTGACAGTGTCATCCTTACCAAACTTACCTCATTATAGGATGAACCCAAAAGAACATGCTGAATTTATTAGTTAATGTGAAGGCATTGTTCAGAATAGCATGAGCTCATGTGTCGTTCCTACCTTACCCCAAGAAAAATGGTAGCTGAAGGATGTGTGTTGATAACTAAGCCATCAACAAAATAACTAGACAAGTACAGACTTCTCATATTTTTACTTCATGATATGTTGGATATAACGGACAGATCTGAAATATCTTTCAAGATGAATCTTCGAAGTGGATATCCTCATATACGAATGCAGTCAGGCGACAATTGGAAGATAGACATTAAGACCAATGACAGGTTGTACGAATGGTTAGTCTTGTTATTTGGGTTGCCCAACGCCCTAGTGCAATCATGAGAGTCATGACAGAAGTACTTCGTCTGTTTATTGGTCTCTTTCTTGTCGTCCCCTTTGACATACTACTTTATAGTAAGACCAAGACAGATCACCTGTGACACCTTCGTCAAGTCTTAGAACTCATGCAACAAGAAACTCTACGTAAACCTAAAAAAGTGTCCCTCCATGAATTCCCAGGTGATCTTCCTCCGTTCATTGTTTTAGCTGTCGGGATCGGAACAGAACTAGAAAAGTTAAAGGCATAAGGGAGTGGCATGAACCTACCAATATTCATGAAGAGAGAAACTTACACGAGCTAGCTATATTTTATTGGAAGTTCATCAGAGGAGTTAGCACTATTATGGCTCCCATCACTAACTGTCAGAAGAAAGGGTAGTTCAAATGGACCAAAGCTGTCATCAAGACATTTCTTGATATTTAGACTTAATGGCACAGCTCATGTTCAGAGACTCCCGGATTTTTCCAAAGTTTTTGCAGTGGCTTGTGATCAAAATTGCCAAGTCAGAAGTCGGCTAGGGTAGAAGGAAAAATTGGGAAAAATCGAAAAAATCAGGAAAGAGTCGAGAAAAAACGATATATTAATTTGAAATTTTAATATATGTATTCCAATATATTTTTAAGCAATATATGTAATTTTTCTGTATAGCTAACATTAGTATGTTACAACTAAAATAAGCTAAATAAAAAATATAAAGAGATAATGCATATGAATTATCAGTAATCAACTAAGTTACTAAGCAAGTATAATTGTACAAGTAACGAATCTATTAAAAAAACTAAGCAAATAGAGACTCCAAAGACCGCATTATTAACAATAAGAATTTAGCAAGGAGTGAGTCTATAGACCACATTAAAAAAGAATTAAACAAGTAAAAAGTCTAAATAACACATTCACAATAAAAACTAAGCAAGTAAGACCACATTAACATATTGACAATAAGCATCTAAGTAAGTACAAGGAAAGAATACATTAACAAATAATATAAGACAAGTAAAAGCAAAGGAGAGCAAAAATGATTAAATTAATAACTAGCAAAGCAAGTTAATTAAACACCATATCCTGTTTTCTTCCCCGACTTGCCTTTTTCTTTCAAAAAACCTAGATTAAAACGCGAACTTCGCATTTTTCCCTAACTTGCCCTTTTTTTAAAAAAAAAAAGTGTTTTATTCCTGTAGCAAACATTTACTATGTCGTGTTTTATACGAAATTTTTTGAAGAAAAAAATGGTCAACTTGGTAACACTACTTGTGATGCCTTCGGAGTCATAATGGGAGGTGTACTTAGCCAAAAGAGTCATCCAGCCACTTATTTTAGCGAGAAGCTAAAACGAAGCTAGCAGAACTACTCGACATATGATGGAGAATTCTATGTGGTTGTTCAATTTCTCATATTGGGGATATTATTTACTATCGAATGAGTTTGCTATATTGGGATCACGAAGCCCTATGATATCTAATTCTCGTAAGAAATCAAGGCACCAATACATTATGTTGCTAGAGTTTATCCAGGAATACATGTTTATCCTCAATCATCGATCTGGTGTTGAGAACAAGGTTGTTGATGCACTGAGTAGGGTATCTTACTATTCTTGCTTGCTTTGGTTTCATCGGCTTGTCATTCCATGAGATATCTCAGCAACCCTGCTACACGTTTTTATAAACAGAGGAAAGAGTGATTGAGTTGGTGCACTCAGTCTCTCGTGCATAGATGGGAGCCCATATTCCAATAGGACATGGGCCCCCCAAGGTATAACCCGTGAGCTGATAGAGATCATTGCTAGTGGGGCCTCACTCTCATGGCTAGACCATTGGGCAAAAGATACACTTTGGTATGCATTGTAATTGATGGATGCATCTTATTATTTATGTTGTTTAGCAGTAGCCCCAAAGCATACATGATCTCACACCTACTTGTACTTTACATCCTCTTCACTTGTTGTTCTTCATGGTTTGTCTTGTTAAAAGAACTTTACTAAACAAGCATACTAATGAAATTGTTAATTCTTTGGTTTTTACTTCATTGGGTCCTTTAAATGGGAAAAGACATAATAATTACTATTCGTTGACTCTTTAAAATAGGAAATAGGCAGATTGTTTTCAGTAGAGTAGCATTCTAATTTTAAGTCTACTCTCATAATATGGTCTTTATTGTAGGATGAATACTATCAATGTACCACAAAATATTTGCAATTTTAAGGAGAAGCAAGGAACCAAATAAGTAGAAGGAATATTTAAGATTTACCTACATGAAATGACCAGTGAAGAGATTCATCAAATTCAAGAAAGGGATTGTGGCAATGTACAAATGATTGAATTAGTGAGAAACATTGCCTGGAATGAAGCGATCAAAGTGAATATGACTGCACCATGTTGTGTTGCATCTACACGTCTGGTAGCAAAGCTTTTTCCATCGCGGAGACGGTGAACTTGATATATAATGGGCGCTGCATTAAACGTGCAAATGTATTTAATATGTAGAGATGTACAGAATTCCAAGTATTGATAACTACGTGTGCCATTTAAAAATATTATTTTTCAAGCTTCTGATAAAGAACAAATCCCTATTGATTTTTGGAGGATACCATACCAGTCTTGTCTTGTGGATTGATATTTATGCAAACATAACCAACTGGGATGTTCTTATATTCAGATTTGTAATCCACATAACTTTCCATATGTAACAGTTTTATCTGGAGTCAATTGAACAATACCATGATGTATGGTCGAACAGAGCAAAAATCAAATATATTTTATCCAAAAATAGGTTCAGATATATCTTATAGGACATTGCTCAAAAAGGTTTGTTTGAGGCTCATCTTACCTCACACCTCTAAGGAGACAGTCTCCACAAATGTCATGAGGTTCACTTTGAGGCTAAATTATAGACATTCATCACATAAAGATTTTTATGCATTAAGAATACCTTGCAACTTAGTTTATACCTTTCTTGTGAGAAACATGTATGATTTATTAATTTTCTCAGTCAATGGAAGAAAAGGGTAGCATTTATTATCTATTTTTGGGTGACATCATTTTCAGACTAAGAATGCCAAACTTGGGTAAAGAATATGTTATTTTGCACTAATGCAATTACACAAATTTAAACACAATGGCATTCAACTAAAGTTGACCATGCTCTGATATATCCGCTCTAGGTTCTTGTACATGTTTAAAGAATGTTATCAAAGATCCTTCATGAGTTCAGTACAAGAAGTGTCTTAAAAAAAAATCTCTTTGCCCTCGCCTTTCACACAATCTTTGCTTATCTTCCAGTATTATAGAAAGAAAAAATCGATCATTCTTAAGCCTTACATCTCTATGCATATGCCGCACCCCATTGAGAATCTGAATGCCTCCACCTTTCAAAACGATGGCATAGAATAAAACCAAAAAAGTAATTGACAATCACCCAAATCACATACAATTTAGTTTAGAATTTAATATTGAATGCGTTTATGAATGATTAACCACATATAAAGTAATATATGTCTTAATCATTTCATTAAGAATAATACTTTTAAGTTTTAACAATATAAGAACAAAAGGTCAAGTTCTTAATTTTCTCAGTCCACAATTGACAGGCATATGGCACAGTCTATAGTCATACTTAAGTGCATTCAATTGAACTGTCTTTTATAAATTGTGTGAGCCTTCACAACAGAAACAGTTACTTCTTTGTGGATTGAGATGATTCTAAGACTTTTAGAGTAGTTTGGTGCTTATGCATTATACTCGGCAGGGTTACGTGGCAGCATTTTAGCATGTGGTTTCATTCATAACTTTGCTTCTTATTTCGATATGATACATTGATATTACAAGTCTATGTGTTAGTTTTGTTAATATGATTTATCAGGAGACATTTAATTGTGGTATTAGCGTCAACAAGCATCATTGGAACTATTTATGCTACTTGTATGGATTTAATAGGTTCAAAATCATTGTATCACATCAGATGCATGCCCATTTCTTTCACTTTTTCTAGTCATATTTCACACAGGCTTGTGTATATTCATGCACCATTGCATGCCATAAGCTAACGCATGCACATTGAGCTGCAGAGTTTATGTTAGTGGTATTTAGTTAATCGTTTCAAAACCATTGGATAACATGCATGCCGATTTCTATCACTTTTCCTTTTACCTCTGTGGTAAGGTAATAGAACCACCTCCAAATCACTACTTCCATGTCATTTGCAGCACCCCACCAGTAACTGGTGCCTCCATTCAACTCGTCAGCATCCCTCCCCTACCTATTACCACATGACCATCTTCCTCATTGAAACCCCCCATCTCTCAGCCATCTCCCTCCCCCCCAACTTTCAACCACAACACATCTCTCTTACTACTCAAACCTCTAGGATATTTTCCTTCCCTCTGGCTCTCACCACCACCACAACCACAAAATTCATTTCCCTCCCCTCCAAATCTTGAACCACCAAGATCTTCTCTACTATGATGCTCTCTTTTGGTATTTCATCACATTTATGCTCTTGTACCAACAGCACCACCAACAATAGCAATACATCTTCACCGTACACCTTCACACCGCCTCCCCTCCCCTTGCAAATTACCAACCATTTGCCAAACCACCACCACCTCCTCGCATCCACTTATAACGAATCGGGGCCGAGGCCTGACGTTGACGGGTTTTGGTTTGGGGGTTTCTCCTATATATTATATGGTTTAGGGTCTCTAGGGTTTCATATGAACTCAAGTCTCTTCGAGAGAATCAGTGGCTTGGTGAGACGACTCTCCCTCTATATCTTCTTCTTTGATTAGCATGGTTGTGGACCGACAGAGCTTGCACTCAGAAATAGATCCGTGGGAAACTGTCGTTATGCAGAGGATTAGGTACTATCAAAGGAATCCCTCTTATGCCTTCTAGTTCGTGAGTCCTTGCAGCATATCGTCATCCACCTCTTCGTGAAGTTCATCGTCTTCGTGTGTCTTCCCTCCGTGCGTGGAGAAGTTTGTCTTTTTCAAGGAATCCTCAACGTGCAGGATTCTTCAACTCTCGTTTGTGGAGGTACGGGGAAGATTGCGACGAATCGTCTTCTCTTTCGTGTGTGGAGAATCACAAACCAGGTTTCGTGTGTGGGCCGGGTTTGATCCGTGGGCGATGCCCACAGTAAGCATGGCCCTAGTCAGCCAAGACAATACAATATAACTACGAATAACTTAAAGCTCCTCCTCTACTTCCGACAACATCTCCCCGTACTCAATTTCTAACTTTTCCTCGATGAGGGATTGAGGCTACACGAACTCTTCATGGCATGGGACGTCCATCGATGGCGAGTACAAAGCTATGACTTTCAACACATGCTACTCCTTGAGCTCTTCCAAGAAAATTCTCGAGCTTAATTCTAAGTTTTTAATCAAGTGCAAATTTGGATTACTTTATGGTTTCCTCTTGCTCCTCCATGGGCTCTTCCTCATATTTTGTTGCGGCACTTCTTTGGAGCTTACTTCGGGCTCGCTCTGCGGGAGCATCTTTAGATTTTTCCACAAGCATCTCTTCCAACTTTTTGTCAACAAGGGGAGGCAAACTCCGATTGGTAACTGGAGATTACCTCTGAGAATTGACTACAAATAAGTCTTCTGTGTTCCTCGGAATTCCCTTTCAGTGAATTCAAGAGTTTGGGTTTGAGATCAATAATGGACTTGATGGACCGTTAACCTGCAAGGCCACACTCCAAGCTACAAATTACTCGTATAAGAAGATATACCTGAAGTTCGAGATCAAAAACTTGAGCTGCTTCCGACCACTATTGCATCTAACACTTTCGTGTTAGGGTAGAAGTGTAACTTTATAACTAAAGCCAACTATTAAAGTTTAGCAAAACAAAGCACTGATTATCATAAGCTTGACAATACTACATCATATAGTAGACAAAGAACAATATATATGACTGGTTGAATAAAATAATCGGGCATTGTGGAAGATAATAAGCTTACAGTTAATGTCTCCAACCACAATAAAAAAGACATGCAAACCATGCACAAGTTTAAGGCAATCCACAGTCTTCGAAGCAGCTGCTAATGCCTGCATGAAACGGTTTTAAGAATTTGAATATTTTAATATGTAGTATCTTATTAATAACATGACACCAATGGAGCATGTGTTACACTCAGCAAATTCAGCTACAATGTTAAGCTAAGAAATAACTTACAAAAGGTGAAAGCTAGAAAAGTAAATATTTTCAATAGCTTATGTACTACCTCGCAAGCATAAGTTTCTGAGCACCCAAATCACCAACTTTAGTGTTTGCAAAGGTAGAGCAATTGGTGGTATTGCCATAGTAAAGATTATGCTTTGAGCTCATTGGCAAAATACCAGAAAGTGTTTCACTTGTTTGAGTGAGAGAGTTCCCATGTGAGTTTCTATCACCATCAGACACTATGCATGAATCTGATTGTGAGGCTGCTTGGAATTCATAATAGAGGATATCTGGAAGAACCTCTAGATTCGATTTGATTACAAGAGGATGCTTTCATGATCTCAAACAAATTTCCCAAAAAATGTTCTTAGCAAAAGCATTACAATCCAGGAATTTCCGGTTTTAATAGTTTAACTACTGACCCTTTTTTGGTATTTGTAGAAAAAAATTAGGGAGAGATGAGAGGGTACGGAGAGCGACTCCGAGGGCGATCCCGCGGGCATCATGGTGATGGTGGCTCTCCGCCGCCTGACGTCTGGCACCCTCGTACCAGGCGTCGTCATCAGAATCCCTCGCTCAATCCCCGTGTCCTGAACGGGTACTGGCGTAGGGATTCGGCGTCTCTGCCTTCGGGAGGATCTTTCGTGCGTCATCCGGTCCTAAACCCTAGGGTTCAGAACGGACGTTGGCGAAGCCGAGCGGTCAATGGGGCCCACCATCCCGTCTCTTCGCCTCGGGAAGATGCACCGTTCCCTGGCCACGCCTCCCATCGTACAGATACGGATCCTGCCGGCGTATCTCATCAGCAGGTGAAGGGTTTTCTCGAAGATCCTCTGCGACCGAATCGAGAACAGAGGTCCTGGGCTGATATTGCTGGAGGACGTGGTTCAGGCACCCATTCCTGCACCGCTCCTCCTCCTCCTCCGCCTCCTCTCCTCCCGCTTCCACCTCGGCCGCTCCCTCCGGTCCTCCCTCCTTCGAGCTCTTCTAGGGCTCCCTGCCCCTTTCAGAAGGGATCCTGCTTTCGCTGTGGGGAGAAGGGACACCTGATTTCCTCCTGCCGGAACGCAATGGTGTGTTGGATCTGCCGAAGCATCGGTCACTCGTCCAACCGTTGCCCGTTGCGGGTGATTCTGACCACCTCTGAGCACAACCAACCAGCCTTCCACCCTCCTTCCCCTCCCAGATCCTTCCCGCACCCTTTTGTCACCATTTCCCCCTCTGCGGAATCGAGAGAGGTGATTCAGAAGATGGAGTCTTGCGCCCTGGTTATCGTCAAGCAGGGAACTACGTCGGCTGCGGAGCTTTCGGCAGCCCTGAAGAGCCACTGGCAGTCGGATTGGGCATTTCCTTCTTGGCAGCTGGGGTTCGCTGAATTTCTGGTGGAATTCCCAACTCCCTATGCGAGACATTCTATGTTGAGCAGAGTCTCCTCCTCGGTGGGCTCTCTGTCGCTAGAGTTCCGAGCTTGGTCGCCGTCTCACCGAGCTCGAGGAGCTTGCGCTTTCTCGGTGGTCCGACTGTTCATATCGGGGGTTCCTTTGCACTGCTGGAACGAGTCGACGATGAGATCGGCGCTTGCGTCTTACGGAGAATTGGTGGAGATTGAGAACCCGATGGCTTCTTCGTGCAATCTTCAGGCCATGGTAGTCTCCTTCCGCTCGATCAACCCGTCGGCCATCCCAGCGGCTTTGTCCATTCGGGTTGGAGATTACTTCTTTGAGCTCACCATTCGGGTCTCTGACCCCTCTTCTCCGGGCTCCTCCTCCGCTTCGGTTCACCAGCCGGGAAGCTCGACTGACCAACTGGGTCTTGCCAACGACCCAGCCCCGCCGGCGCAGCTGGACCCGGTTAGAGAGGGTGGTTCTACTTCAGTCAATCCGGCTAGAGGGGAAGGTATGGCTTTTGGTAGGGTTTCTCCTTGCCCTATTGCCTCGGTTCCTCCATCCTGTGGGTTCCCTACCGGGTCCCCGGATATCTGCTCCCCACGTATTATTTTGAGGGGTTCTCCTCCTACTTTTGTCCTTCCTGTTCAGCTCGGTGCTGGGAAGGCTCCGTCTGGCCCACCCCAGGCCCAGCCGACCATTACTGATCCGGTGCTGGAATTGCCAAGACAGGTTTCCGAAGACTCCGAGCCCTGTCTAGAGGTCCCCCCAGAGGCGGTAGACCAGGGGGGTCTGGGCGTTGACCCTCCCCCCCTCCACCCGGACGTTCAGCCTCTTAGGACGTACGTGAGGAGGGCCCCCAGAGCAGAGGAGCACGTCATGGAGAGTCTGAGGACTTTTTTGGCTTCGCGTGTGGAGGAAGACTACCCGCTGTTTTTGAACCTGCTGGACCAAGACGCGATCCTCAATATAGCTCGGGAGTGCGGATTTGCCTTTGGGGAAGATGCCTTGGCCGCGAAGGAGTTTCTGACTTCGCCTCTCGCCTTAGAGAAGTCTCGAGTTTTGGCCGATGGCCATTAATGTACTTATGAAGATTTTCACTTGGAATATTCGTGGTTTGGGGTCAGTGGATAAGAGGTTGGCTGTGGCATTATTTTGTCGTATGCATAGTCTGGATGTTATTTGCTTGCAGGAGACTAAGACTGCTGGTCCGAGTTCAGCATTTCTGCGGACTCTTACGGACGGCCTTAGTTTCACTTGGGAATCTTTAGACTCGACAGGAGCGTCAGGAGGAGTGCTAATCGGTTGGCGGAATGCAGTTTTGGAACTGACAGACAAACATGTAGGCACCTTTTCTCTTTCGGTGACCTTGAAGTGTAAATCGAGCAGCGAGGTTAGGGAGATCACATCTGTCTATGGCCCGAATGATGTTAGCCTCCGTAATGGGTTTTGGCAGGAGCTGGTGGATTTCAGAGGTACCAAGACAGTCCCTTGGGTGCTTTGCGGCGACTTTAACGTGACGAGGTTTAGCCATGAGAGGTTGGGAGGGTTAGGTCACCCTGGTGCGATGGCTGACTTCTCCACGTTCATTCGTTCTTTGGATCTTATTGATCTTCCCTTACAAGGCCGGCTTTTTACGTGGACCAATAAGAGAGATGTTCCTTCCATGGCTAGATTGGATAGGTTCCTGACCTCTATTGAGTGGGATGCGGTCTTCCCCAACTCGGCGCAAAGGAGCTTGCAATCGCTAGTTTCAGATCATGTACCGCTCCTGTTGGATTCTGGTACTGCTTGGACCATTACTCCCCGGCGCTTCCGTTTTGAGAGGATGTGGCTTGAGGATTCTACTTTTGCTCCATTGGTGAGGAAATGGTGGTCCCAATTTCCTACGGATTTCAACTCGGCCCGGAACTTGGTGCGTAAGCTTCGAAGCCTCCGGCAGAAGATTAAAGGCTGGGAGCGCTCTCGCTTCGGCTCAGTCAATCGCCGCAAGCAGGCCCTCCTGGAGTCTATTGAGAAGCTCGAATGTCAAGAGGAATCAGGATCACTTTCGGTGGAAGATCGTTCAGTTCTGGATTCGACTAAGGAGGACTTGCTGCAGTTGCTTCGTCTGGAGGAGATCATGTGGAAGCAGCGTTCGCGGGAGAAGTGGATCAAGCTGGGGGACCTGAACACGTCTTTCTTCCATAAGGTCGCCAATGGGCGGAAGATTAGAAATGACATCAAGCAGCTGATGGTAGGGGGCCGCCAATTGGAAGGGACAGAAGCGGTTCTGCAGGGCGTTTCGTCTCATTTCAGAGCTTACTTCCAAGACCTCCCGTCGTCATCTGCGTCCTTATCTTGGGAGGACCTTCCTATCCAGAAGTTGCAGGCCCCAGAGGAGTTGGATAGTCCTTTTTCGCAGGAGGAGATTAAGGAAGCAGTTCGGGGTATGAACGGCAATGGCGCTCCAGGCCCTGACGGATTCTCTATGCTCTTCTTCCAGACTTTCTGGGATTTGATCGCTCCAGACTTGACCAGATTCGTTGCAGACTTCTTTGCAGGCACGGCTTCCTTGGAGAGTCTGAACTACTCCAACCTCATCCTCATTCCGAAAAGACCAGATTCTGCTGCGGTGTCGGATTACAGACCGATCAGCCTTTCTAACTGTGTCTACAAAATTATTACTAAGCTTCTATCGAACAGGTTATCGCCGGTTATGGATGAGCTGATAAGTAAATCGCAGTCGGCTTTTGTGAAGGGCAGGATGATTCTGGACAGCGTGGTTTCGGTGCAGGAGATCCTCTATCATCTGAAGGAGTCTAGATCAGAAGGTTTGATTCTGAAACTGGATTTTGAGAAGGCTTTTGACCGGCTCCACTGGGATTTCGTTCTCTCCACGTTGAGGGCTAAAGGCTTTTCTCAGACTTGGATTGGTTGGGTGTCTCGTTGCCTTAGCTCTTCTAAGTTAGCCTGCTCGGTTAATGGAGTTTCTGGTGGTCACTTCCGTATGAGCAAGGGACTGAAACAAGGATGCCCGCTCTCCCCTTTCCTCTTCATCCTGGCGGTGGATGCCTTTGATGCCATTCTTCGCAGGGCGAACTCCCAGAACCTTTTCCGGGGGATCAGAGGTACCTCTTGGTGCATCCCTAACTTGCATTTTGCTGACGATACCATCCTTTTCTGTGAGGCAAAGCTTGCGCAGGTAGCGGTGCTGAAGATTATTCTTTATGCTCTGGAGTTCTGCTCTGGACTGCGGATCAACTTCTCCAAGAGTTCCCTGTTCTACGTTGGGCCCCTCAGAGAGAAGGGGGTTCTGGCGTCGGCTATCCTCAACTGCAAGTTAGACTCCTTCCCGTTGACGTATCTGGGCCTTCCTATTAGCAACAAGCTGCTGGGTAGAGCGGTTTGGCGCAAAGTTATAGAGAAGATTGACAAGCGTCTTACTAATTGGGCAGGGAGGTTTCTCTCTCTTGGGGGCCAGCTCACCCTTGTGAACTCCGTGTTGTCTACTATTCCTTCCTATTACTTGGCGTTCTATTTTATTCCAGCTTGGGTTATCAGGAAGATAGACGGGATCCGAAGCTCTTTTCTTTGGAAGGGGGCAGATGGGAAGTTGGGGTCATATCATTTGACTAATTGGGGCACAGCTTGCAAGTCTCGTGGCCAAGGGGGTTTGGGAGTTTTGAACCTCAGAGACTTTAATAGAGCGCTGTTAGGGAAATGGTGGTGGAGATTGCAGAATGATCAAGGGAATACCTGGTCGTCCATTGTCAGGGATAGATATTTTAAACGATTCTCCCCACTGCAGACCAGAAGTAGAGCGTCAGGGAAGTTATCGCAGTTTTGGAGAGGCGTCAGGAGTGTAGGTGCTCCCTTTCGCGCCTGCATCCGGCTGATTCCAGGTAATGGTAAGAACATTAAGTTCTGGTTAGACCACTGGGTAGACGACATTAGCCTAGCCTCATTGTTTGGCGATCTTTTTGAGTTGGCCTGGGACACCGATGCTTCGGTGATCTCTCAGTCTGCGGTCTCCTTGGAGGGTCGGTTTTGGTCGGTGAAATTCAGGAGGTCGATTCCAGCAGATCTGCAAGGTCAATTGTCTGATCTATACAGCATTCTCCACAATTTCTCTCTGGGTAGTGGCCGAGATTCCTCTAGGTGGAAGCTAGAGTCGTCCGGGGTTTTCTCGGTGCGATCCTTCTACCGATTCTTGAACAATGGAGGTTTGGTCTGCCCTTTAGCTTCGCATCTTTGGAAGACTCCAGCGCCTTTGAAGACAAGGATCTTTATGTGGTTGACCATTAAAGATAAGATTTTGACTCGGTGGAATCTTCGTAAGCGGAACAACCCCAACGTTACTGATACCTCCTGTCCCTTGTGCCACGCTCATAGGGAGGATGTGGATCACCTTTTTCTTAGGTGTCGATTTTCCAGATCGCTGTGGTCTATGTTGAAGAGCCGTCTGGGGATCAGAGGACACCCGGGTTCCATGCGGTCTCTGTGGACACTTTGGAGGAAGAGGAGGATTAAGAAGGGGCTTTATCAGGCTTGGGATCTCTTGGTCATTGGTCTATGCTGGAGTATCTGGAGGGAGCGGAACGCCAGAGTATTCTCCCAGAAGGAGCTTCAGCCGGCATCGGTTTGGCTAAACTTTGTTTCCTTGGTCTCTAGCTGGTCTCCTGGGTTCTCTGTGAAGAACTCGGGGAAGATAACCCCTTATCTTAGTCTTTTGTAACTTCCTTTTGCTACTTTAATAAAGCTTGGGGTATGCTCAACCCCATCCTCTCCATCTCGGGGAGGAATTCTCAAAAAAAAAAAAACTACTGACCCTTTTCCCCAATTATCGTTGCATTGCTATGAAGAATGTAAAAAAGAATGGATGATGTGGAAATGCCATACTTGTAAAATTTTCTTTTTCTTTCTTTCTTTTCTTTTTTGTCATTCCTTCTTTTCTTTCCTTTCTTTCTTTCTTTCCTTCCTTCTTTCTTTTATTCACTTGGGAGTTTCCGAGGATTTGTGCCATACTTGTAAAATTTATGAGCCTTACATTCGTGGAAAATTCAAGTGTATAGTTATCTTCTAGGAGACGTTCAACTAAACTTGTTGGGACTTTTACGTCTCTCGAAAGAGTGTTCTTCTGGTATTTTTGTGCTCATGAATATTATTGTCTTTCGGTGTTCATAGAATACAATTATTGCATTCTGTCGGGGGGAAAACCTCGGTCTCCTCTCTTGATTCCCACTAGTCGGAGTGTCTCATCGGGGGAATGATGCAACAGTGGCTCCGGCCTTCTTCTCCGTCAGCAAAACAAAAAAGGGATCAGACATAGCCAGCTTCCTAAGGAGCAAAGCCTCTTTGATTTCTAAGCCAAACTCAAGACAAGGGTGTAAAACGAGCTAGAGTAAGGACAGGACTCACAGGATTCGAATCCCTTGAACTGAGCCATTGATGGGCTACTATAGGACGTCGGGGGACGAAGGCGTCAATGCGTGCCCGCCAAGTGGCAGCTAGTTGGCGGTGCGCAACTGGTGCAGGAGACCACCTCTCAGGCCAACCTGGGGGATGTAGAGCGTGGACGGCGTCCTCTTGCAGAGGCGTCAGGTCGCCTAGAGAATCTTTGCATTGTCATCCCAAGGGTGGTGAAGAGATGTCAGGCGAGAGTAAAGAGTCGCGGCATGATTGGTACATATCAATGCTAATGTCGCCCAAAAGTTTGTTGGGTAATGGAGTACGTCACTCTCCTTCGCCACGTGTCGTGTTCTCATTAAGCGTTAGCAATCTGGGCGTGTCAGCCATGTGGGTGCATCGCCTGACACCTACAACACCGTTTGACACCAGATCAGCAATGGGCGACAAGTGAGCCCTCTCGCTTGCTTTTAACTCTGTACTGCCTTGGGAACGTGCCAAGGTTGCGAGTCTATTCAGGTTGCCTATGGGTTGATCCAACAAGGTCCCCCAAGGACATAGCTAGACCTTCGGGCAAGCTACCTGGTCTCAGGGCGAACTCTCTGTTGACGTCACCACCAGTTTGCCCAACAGCTAACCCCTTGGTCGTTGCAAGGCAAGCTCACTGCGCATGTCTTGAGGGTGAGCTACTTGGCTTTAGGTGAACTCCTTGCTATTGTCAATACCAGGTTGCCCAAGGGCTAACCCCTAGTGGCCATTGCAGAGTGGGATCACCATACAAGGCACGTCAGCGAGCTACCTGGCTTTAGGCGAGACCCCTACTGATGTCACCATCAGGTTGCCCAATGCCTAACCTTACATGGTCATCGCAGAGAGAGCCCGTTGCGCATGGTTCGGGGATGAGCTACCTCGCTTCAGGAGAAGAGCTCCTTGCTATCGTCCAATGTTCTAAAAAGCGGCCCAGACGGCCGCTTAGGCGCTAGGCAACCCCCCATAGCCTAGACTAGGCCCTAGACACTCCAAAAAAGCGTCCAAGCTCCTAGGCGGAGCTAGGCGGGGCAAGGCGGTCGTCTAGGCTGTCTAGGCGGCCGCCTAGGCGATCTAGGCGGGCTAAGGCTGGCCAAGCGGGATAGGCAGGCCAGGTGGGCTCAGACGAGCTCCTCAGCGGTAGTCACTCTCTTGATCCGGTCTTCCTCAGCGGCAGTCCCTCTCTTGGATCCAGCCTTCCTCAACGGTGACTCACCCCTTTTTTAAAAAAGATTTTTAAAAAAAGCCAAAACGCCTAGGCGCCGCCTAGGCCGCCTAAGCGCTAGGAGGGCCCCCACCGCCCGACTAGCGCTTAGCACTTTTTATAACCTTACTATCGTCATTGCCAGGTTGCCCAATGGCTAACCCTATATGGTCGTTGCAGATAGGGTTGCACAGAAAACCGTCAGAACCAGAGAACCATACCGATCCGAACCATACGGATTGGTTCGGCTTTCTTCAGGACCAGTTTGTTTTCGGTTCTCTAAATACAGAACCTTGGAGGACCGATTCGGTTCCTGGTTTAAACCATTGGTTACCCGAATCGAACCGTTCTAATATATACTTTCATAGTTTCATCCAATCCTGATACAGCTGAGACTGTTAAGCGATACTCTCGTCTAGTCATCCCTCATATCCCCGATCGTGAGATCGAGGCTCTCGTTCTCTACTCCTCCCTCTCGACTCTTGAGAGGATCCGACGATCGCACCTCCAGGTCCCACCGACCGGTGGCCGACCTTGATCTGCCCCTCTGTAGCACCGACACCAAGGCAGTCGAGCAGTCCTCCGTGTGCTACCAGGCCCACTGCCAAATCTGAGATGGCCACCCCCTTCACCAGATCAAAGGTGATCGAAGCTCTTCCCCGCATAGATTCAGGTCCTTTTTTTCAATCTATCAAAAGATTCAAAACCCCATCTCTATGAAAAAATGAAAACCCTAGCTCTTCCCCAAATAATTCAAAATTTTATTATTTTTATCCTTTTTTTTCTTATTCAATTGTAATTCTTGCAAGGTTGAAAAAAAATCAAATTCGTACTTCAAAGTATTTAAATACACCAACGCTCTGATCTTCACAAAAGAAACAAGAAGGCGATTAAGTGATGTTTAAAAACTATTCATATGTAGAACCGTTGGACCAAACCGAACCGGTCCCTAGGGTTTGGTCCGGACCCGGTTCCTAGGGCCCAACGGTCCGAATCAGGTTCTAGAAATTGTAGAACCGTAGGGCTAGTTCGGTCCTGGTTTATCCTCGAAACCAGACCGTGTGCAGCTCTAGTTGCAGGGCGAGCTCACCGCGCATGTCTTGGCGACGAGCTGCCTCGCTCGCTGCTAACATCACCACCAGATTGCTGAACGACTAACCCTGTGTGGTCGTGGCAGGGCAAGCTCACCGTGTATGTCTTGAGACGAGCTACCTCGCTTCAGGCGAGCTCGTTGCTGACATCACCACCACATTGCTCAATGGCTAACCTTGCGTGGTCGTTGCAGGGAGAGCTCACCGCACATGTCTTGGAGGCGAGCTACCTCGTTTCAGGCAAGCTCGTTGTTGACTTCACAACCAAGTTGCCCAACGGCTAACCCTACGTGGTCGTCGCAAAGCGGGATCACCACAAATAGCTCGGTAGCGACCTACCTGCCCCACCGGACGACCTCGATGAATGAAACACTTTTGCCTTGGGATCACCCCAGCCTAGACCCTATAAGTTTCTACTAGGTTTTTTTAGAAATTATAGGAAATAAGGGGCCATATGGCTACGAATCTAATCAAGATTTATTGGACTTTTGGCCCGAAAAAGCCAATTAAACCTCAAATTAAGACTAAAATATGCCTAATGGGGCTATGGGTTTAGTAAAGGAACTAACGGATGGGTCAGGTTTAAAAACTAACGGTTGGGTTGGTTTACGCAAGTCGATATATCAAAATAATGGTTTGTGTTTTATTTAAATTAATTTTGAATTCAAGTGTTGAGTAATTAATGGGTTCAGTCAAATAGCTTTTGATTAGCGAATTTGGATTAAATGGGTTTCGGGTTTAATGGGTAAATGAGATTTACCTCTAAAGGAATCATAGGCGCTAAAGGGAGAAGCTCGGGATTGTATTGGGGGTTAGGGCTTTACTGAAAGGAGAGGGAAGCATGGAAGCATTGCCAAGGAAGATTAGAGGCGACTTTCCAAAATGCAACTTGTCAAGAAATACCACTTTGTCTTCCTTTGCTTAAGGTTCATATAAACCTGTCATCCGCAACTTTATCTCAGTATTATCTTCTAGCTCTACCTAGGGCAAATTATTGCAACAACTTACCCTCTCCGTTCATATTCCATAGAAAAAGGATTTCAACACCAGCACCAAAAGCCCTAGACTACATTAGACTTGTAGAGCTCTGGCTCCCATGTTCAATGAAATAATTTTCATATTTTGTAGTTTAGAAGCCAACATGGACACTACATGAACACCCAACTCCTTGAGTACTCTCCCACTGATCCATGCTTTCTATCATGAAAAAAGCCACATATTCCAACAGATCACCTTCATCTTAAACATATAATGCTTGTAGTCCTAATATGTCTTACACATGGTGTCTATCTTCCAACTATACCCATACTATACATTTCTTCAAAAGCACTACTACAAGTGCATAAATTCATAGAACACACAAGCTGCCCCAAATGCCTCCAACAAAGCTTTATTGATAAATTGACAAAGGGATGGAAATTTTCAAATCTAGAAACAATTCTCTCGAATTAGCTCCGGATAGTAAAAAGGACCAGGACTGGTGACACTAACAAGGGGAAACAAAAGGAACCCATTGTTGACTTTATCTTAACTAACGAGAAAAAAAGAGTGTTTATATCAAGGTTTGGAGTTTAGGCCGAAAACGATCCGTTTCGGTCAGAACCGATCCCGAAACCCTCCAGTTTCGGGTTTCAGAACTCAGCACTCAGTAAAAGCAAAACTGGGTTTAGGATAAGGTGTATTTCAGCATGACAGCTTGACAGGCATATTTACGTAAAAAAATATTTAAGTAAATGATCATTATTTTATGTAAATAAGCAAATACCCCCCATTTGGATTTAATAAAAATATCAAAAAAATCAAAATCCAAAGGAATCAAAATGTAATTTTTCAGTTCTTATACAAAATCAAACTTTACAGCTTTTGGCTAAAAAAGAAAATTCGGTGAAAAAAAAACAAAGTATTTTGGATTGAAAAAAATCTCAAAAATCTAGAAGTATAAGATCAACTTAACCCAAAGTTCGGTAAAATAATTTGAATCCATAAAAAAATTCTTTCACGAGAACTTTTTTTCCCTCCAGACTTAGCCAACATTCAGAATCACGATTTTTCAACTTTTTGACAAAAAGTTGGGATAAAGCAAAAGCCACGCTCTTTTGAAAACAAGACCACTATGAATTGGGTACCGATGTAATTATTTTATATTGTTTTTATATTATGTAATTATTTCAAAATAAAAAAAAAAAGAAACCGAAACCATTGAAACTCCGATCCGAAACTCCGAAACCGATCCTCGATGGGCAGACCGAAACTGAAACTACAAACCTTGGTTTATATACCCCTATATGGGAATGGATGGACACATTAGTGATTCCAAATAGCTGAATAAGGCTTGTAGGTCAATGCTCAAAATTATAGTTATAGTTTCGTAGCATAAATTTGAATGAATGTTTTTCTTTTTATTTTTCTTTTTCTTTTTATTTTAGAATATACATTCTTGGACATGTCAACATTTTTTAGTAGCTAACCAGGACATGTCAACATTTTTTAGTAGCTAACCAAATTCATAATGATAAGATATTCTGCAATTCAACAAGTATAACCAAAATATAGAAACAAAAAGTTCAAGTAAAACATGCTTGCCTGTCCCATCAACTGCCCCCCAAAAACTTGTCCAAAAGATGGACCATCTGGCAAAGTAATTCCGCGGAATAGATCAACCTTCAACAAAAAGATAGCAGACAATAAGTAGAAATGGAAGATCAAACACCTTCTAACAAAAACATGCAACTAGTAATTTCAAACATTCTGAAAAATAGTATTTTCTACCGCAAACAGGCAGTTTTACCACACTAGCATGCTTAGGTAATATGCACAGTTGATAATGAGGATCTCTCACTTAAGAAATGACTTGAAGCTATAACGATAAATTAATAAAAACTAGACACCCAGAGGTGCTCACCACAACAAGAGTTGTAGAGATGATAATTAGAAGTTCATTGATTCAGGAGACTTAAACAGGAAGCCAAAAAAAAAATAATCCAACTATTGATAGCAAAAGAGTCACCACCTGAGATAATATTAACTTGACCTGCTTTAATCGATGATTCAAAATGTCATAAGAATGAACATAAAGGAAACAAACAAACATAAGCATACATGCATGCACGCATGCAACACATAGAGAGAGGAAGAGAAGGAGGCAGTCACCATTTATGAATTGAGACAAATAATAACTAGGCTTGCTTCAATTGATGATTTAGAATGTCATAGGAATAAACAAAAAAGGAATCAAACAGACGAAATAACCAAATTTACATGTGTGCATGCCACGCACGCGCACGCACATACACATACATGAGGGAGAGAACAAAATTAATCAATGGAATCTGCATGAATCGAAAATTGAATAAACCTCAAAGAAAATATTGGATTTAAGTGCTACAAGAATTAGGTATTATATATATATATATATATATATATATATATATATATATATATATATATATATATATATATATATATATACAATGTTCTGAATATTCTGTACTAGCCTGCAGCCGTGCGATGCATGGAGCCGCCACCAACCACTCACTAATACCATCTCTCTCTCTCTCTCTCTCTCTCTCTCTCTCTCTCTCTCTCTCTCTCTCTCTCTCTCTCTCTCTCTCTCTCTCTCTCTCTCTCTCTCTCTCTCTCTCTCTCTCTCTCTCTCTCTCTACACACACACACACACACACACACACTGGGGGAAGGAGGATAGGGGAGAGGTCCCATTACTGTTAATGGGACAGTGGACAAGAGGGACAAGTCCATTGGTCCCCTAAACAGCAATGGGGAATTCTCCCATTAATTAATAACATATAGAGTGACCAGCTCCACGTCACATTAAAGACCGTCAAAACATGCATATGTTCAACGAAAACTATTTGTAAAATATGGGTCTAACTATATGATAACATGACAGAAAGCCAGGCAACATAAAGCCTAGAGATCTAAACGCCTGATCTTCAACAGTCATCATCATGTTGGACGGTTGGAGTAGAGTTTTGGAAGAAACCTAGCTTAGAATCAAAATCTAGCTTGATCATATCAGCAACTTGATTTTGAGATTTCTACCGCCGAGTGTCTAGTTCACTCCAAAACATTTATGTAAAAAAGACACTTGCTCAGCATGTTTATTGGACTCATGATACACAGGATTATTTGGCATTCCAGCTTGATTATCAATATACCTAGATTACCTTGCAAGTGGCAATGAGAGAGTGAACACTCGGTTGTCATTTTATGATGACAGATATCTGCAATAATATGGAGGCAATCTGGCATCACTCTGTGATGCATACCTTTGGATAGGAGGTATCCAAGAGTACCTTCGGAGATCACTTAAGTTTAAAAACAGGTTTTACTCTTAATTCAACAATAATAAATATTTAAGCAATCTACGACTGTAGATGCTAAAGAAGATGTTAATGCATGTGTAGATTGATACAAGAGCTTCATTAGTGTGTTCGAAATGCACAAAAAATTGGTCAAGTATCTTATGGAGGCCTATAGTGTATTTTCCAGTTCTTCCTATAAGTTATAGGCCAGTGTTGTCAATTTCGGTCAAAAACAGCCAAAGGGGTGACCTAGCAGCGGCACTAATCCCTAAATCTCCCCACTATTTTCCAATTGAACCCGAGCTTTAAGAAGAAGAAAAAAAGGATGGGACGGAGTAAGAAGTACTGAAGTAGGGACAACCACCGACGAATCCCAACGACCACCAAGTAGTACCGACGAGCTCCAGCGACATCATGCTATGTTATTTTTTTATTTCATTCTTTTTTATTGTAATACCCCCTTCTTCCTCCTCGCTGGCTAATCCTACTCTCTACTCTCTCATTTTTTCTCTCCCTCTATCTCCATCTATTTCTATCTAATATTTTTTTGATTCTTAAGATTTTTTACATTCTCCTCTTTATAAAAGAAAGATTATGTCGCCTAGGTATCACCTAGCCACTGCAACAACGCAATTAGAAAATTCATATACTTTTTAAAAAATGGATTTTTAAGCAAATAGGAACCTTGTTTTCAATTTGGAAAAGTAAGGATTTAATTGCAAGCGAAAACAAAATGGACTAGCAATAAAAAAAAAAAAGCTAATCTCATTCCACGATTTGAGGGATCTAATCTTAATTTTTTTGGGGGCTAGACCCCAATGTAAATACGGGGATAAGGATCCCTACTTTTCCGGAAGAATTGATAACGCAGGAGCATCCAACGACTCGTGAATATAATCTATTTATGAAATTAAATAGATTACTAATTAGTATATTTGGAATAAATATTTATTTTGGATTAAAATATTATTTTTACTGTGAAAATATTTTATTTTTTGAATAATTAATTATGCTATTTTAAATAAGGTTTTTGGAAAATCTTGATTAGATTCAAATCTTTTTAAATAAGGTAAGCCTTATCTTTTTATTAGGGATCGTTATCTTTTTATTACGTACTATTTGATTAGATTCAAATCTTTTTGAACAAGGTAAGCCTTTTCTTTTATTAGGGATCATTATCTATGGCTTTTTATTTAAAGCCTTTAAGCCCCCGATTATAAGCAGTTATGAATGAATAACCATAACCATAACCATCAAGCCATGTCCCATCTACTTGGGGTCGGCTTTATGAATCCTTCTTCACCATTAATTTATATTTTGGGCTAAATCTGTTGTCAATGAAAGCTTTCACATTTTTTTCTAACTTCCATCAATGTTATTCTAGGTCTTCCCCTCCTCCTTAGACCTTCCACACTAATCTGGGACCCTCTCCTTATTGAGGACGCCTCTACTCTACGTTTTACATGACCCAACCATCTTAATCTATTCTCCATTATCTTGTCATTAATTGGTGTCACTCCAACACTTTCTATAATACACTCATTCCTCACTCTATCCCTCCTAGTTTTTCTACACATCCACCTCACCATCCTCATCTCTGCCACGCTCATCTTATGAGCTTGAGCTCTCTTTAAGGGCCAATGTTTTGAGCCATATAACATTGTGGGGCTTATTGTTGTCTTGTAAAATTTACCCTTGAGTCTTAAAGGCATGTGTCGATCACATAGAACTCCCGAGACCTCTCTCCACTTCATCCAACCCGCTCTAGTCTTATTGGATATATCATTTATCTCTCTATTCTTCCATATGACAGACTCAAGATACCGAAAACAATCACATTGTTGTACTTCTTGGCCATCAATTATGAAATGAGCTTCATTATCATTATTATTAGTTATGAATAAATAATTAATGAAAATTGTTGATTGCATAGTTGTCAAGGCGTCAAGGCGAGGCTAGGCGCGCTTAGGCATGGCCTTATGTGCATAGGCATCCTCCAGGCACGGGTATATAAGTATAGTCTTTATTTGCAGGTATATATGCAATAGGCAGCAATATAACACCTTACTAACATGAAATTGAGCATATTCTAGTCAAATGCATGCAACACAATGACATATACATAGAATAAACAAGTAAACAACAAAATGAACAAATAGAATACAAACACTTGCTAACATAAAATTGAGCATATTCTAATCAAATGCATGCAACACAATGAATACATAGTATAAACAAGTATACAACAACGAAATAAACAAAGAAGATAGGGGTAGGTTGGGTTTTACTTAAAAAAAACAAAAATCAATGCCTAAAACTAGGCGTGCGCCGCCGCTTAGTGCTTTTCGCTTATGCGCACTAGGGCCTAGCTGTCTCCGAAAGCCTAGGCGCGCGCCTTGACAACAATGGTTGATTGCTACGAAGGTGTCTTCTTCCCCTCAACGTGAAGCCGACCCTGAGGAGGTTCCCTGCGTGAAACCGTTGAAGAGAAGTTGAGGGCTGAGAAGCCCTGGTTCTCTCTCTCATCTCTCATCTCAAGGCGACCATCGATGAATTTATGTGGACACCCTCTTGTCCTACATCAACTTGGTATCATGGCCCGTGTTTCCATGTTCCACCATGGTAGTTGGTCCTCGTCTCGCTCTTCTTTTATGGAGCAATACCCCCTGAGTTATAATGTCGACCGGTCTCTATCTTGTACAACAATCTTGGAAGTCTCAGAAGCGCTCCATGCAGCCTCGATAGTTGAGACTATCGTTGACAGAGTTCAACTATCAGAACACTAATGTTTCAATATACTTGAAACATGCTGCCGTCGACTCCCCGTCAGCCGGCCTCCCCCGTCGGCTTTTTGTCATCAGACTTATTGTTCAGTGGAGATTCCTAAGGAGACTACATCCTGATGAGCTTACCTTCCGGCAGAGCCTCCACCAACGGTGGACCTTCTACTATTGCCTCCGCCTCTAGTAGACCTTCTGCCTCTGCCCTTAACAGAGCATTCACCGTCAGACGAGTCGCTACCAGGTTTCGACTCTGCAAGCTAGTCATAACTATTGACTTCCTCGAGCTAGACCTTGGGCATGCCCTCCTCCAAGTGTGCATATCAGCTCGCCCAGATGATTGTCGCTAGTTGCTCGTGCCACTACTTCCATGACTTCTAGTCCCAGGATAACTCTGATAGGCATATCATCCGAAACTCAAGAGGTGGCTACGATACAACGCGGCATCATCTGTTATTGTTAGGTCCCCCCTTCAGCTCCAGACATTGGTGGCGTGCTATGAAGACCATCCAGATCCTTAAGACCCCATCACCCGGGTTGACATCCTAGAACTCGTAATCGAGTTATTTTGAAGTCGATGTGTTCAATACAGGAGCATCCAACAGCTCGATGAATATTATCTACTTATAAAATTAAATAATTACTGAAATTAGTATTTTCAAAATAATTTTTAATTTCAAATCAAAATATATTTTTATTCTAAAAATATTTTATTTTAAAAATTAATAATTAGGATATTTTAAATAAGGCTTTTTTTATAAATTCTGATTAGATTCAAATCTTTTTGGATAAGAAGTCTTATCTTTTATTACAAATCATTATCATTTCGTTTTTATTTAAAGGGCTTTAGGCCTCCGCCTCCCATTGTAAGTAGTTATGAATGAATGATTAATAAAAAAACGTTGATTGCTGTGAAGGCGTCTTTTTCCCCTCGGCGTGAAGCCCTGGGCCAGGTGTGACGCCGACACCTAGGAAGTTCCCAGTGTGAAGCCATCGGTGAAAAGCCAAGAGGTAAGAAGCATTGGCTCTCTCTCTCACTATCTCTCCTTCTCTCATCTCTCATATCGCGTCTCAAGGCGGCAATCGATCAATTTCTTCGGGACACCCATTTATCCGGTATCAAAAGGGATGGAGTAATTTTCCAGGAGAAGAAAAGTTTGGGATCTACCTCCTGTGAATAGTTTATTCCTAGGAGAGATGAGTCTTGTGAGTTGTGACTCCTCTCCCTGGCAAGTCGGAGACCAAATTGACCCTACCATGAGCTGTAAAAGCTCCCTAAAGAGACTGTCAATTATAGTGATAGGAGAGGGCTCCTCTCCTACAAGGTTTGTCTAAGCTCCTTTGTATGGTCTATTTGTTTTCTTTTTGCTAGAATTTTGCATCCTATAAGTTCTGAAATTCTTGTAGAAAATACAGTTTGGCTATACACAAAATTGAATGATGTATGTATGTCTAGAGAGTATGGCATATGTACCTCTTAGCTACCGATACCTACACATGCATGTCTATGATTATGCAGAATTATTGAGATCATATGAAATTTTAGACTTACTTCTAACGACTCCAAGTGCAATATATGCTCCACTTGTGAGATGTTTTCTGGTGTTTCATCTGCATTCCATATGGATTTTGACTGCAATAAATTGCTATATCCATATTGCAGTATTAAGCAAGTCAACTGCCAAATTGGACAAATCAGTGAGCTAGAACAGACAATTTAAAGTTCCACTTGTGGAAAGATATCCCTTAAGAAGTATTGTAGAGTTAAATTAGCAACCATAGATAAGTAATGTTGCACTTACCTCAGACAACGCAATTACATTGACTTGATGAACGCAACCACCAGTACCTATACAGTCATAATAAGGGGCATGGGGAAGAGTTAAAACTATGAAGCTAAATAGAGACTAAAAGGAACTCAACAATGGCAAACTGATGGCAACTAATATGCTCAGAAATTTGTAAGCACATGCTGCACATCTCCCTTATATGTGGTAAATTGGAAAGAATACCCTACATTAATAAAACCCAAGGCAAGATAACAAGGTTTTGCTATCACATATGTGGAAATTATTTGCCAACTTGTTTCATATAAATTCCTTCTGGATGGTCAGTTATAGTATATTTCCTTGTCTAGGACGCTACATTTTGTAATGTACTGGACAATGTTCTCAACATAAGAGTACAAAGACGGCAGGATGATGACTACTTCTAAACGAATCGGTAACTAAGTTGTCTAGTTTTAGACCGTAACCAGCCTTCTTGCTACTATTTCCGTTAATGATGTTGAGGCAGATAACTAAGGACCAAGAGGCAATAGCCAAGACTCTTGAGACGGGGAAAGCCAAGATGGATGAAGTGATGTGAGGTGAGGTAAGGCACAGTGAGATGAGATGAGGTGTACAAGGCCACAAATTAGTCTCACATCACCTGAAGAGAAGGAGATTATGCACTATTAATATAATATCACATCCCAAACAAATACGACACGTTTAAAACCGTGAGCCACTGTGGATCCTTTAAAAACTCCATATTTAAGTGTGCTTGGGCGAGCGAAGTACTATGATGGGTGACCTCCTGAGAAATCAGTGGGGGGGTTTTCCGGAATCGGGCGGTTCAGTTGGCAGGCACAATGTAACGAGCCAAGGAACAAGGTAGACCGGGTTTACGTGGAAAAACTCTTTGCAACGTCAAAGGGAAAAAACCACGGGGCGGGACGAGAATGCACTAGTGAGCCACAACAAGTTACAATCACTCAACTTGACCCAATTTCACCCCGAGAGGACTGGCCTCCCAAAATGCCGACCTCAGTAATCTCTCTCTCTCAAGCTCCGAAAACTACGGAATGCAATGGACAGAACCTCCTTCAGAAATTCGGTCCATTTCTCTGAGGGGTAGGACCCCTTTTATAGTGTCTCGGGATGACAGCTGGGGCGCCCCGCACGGGGCGACATTGATGGCGTGCTCCCGTAATTTTCTCAACTGTCTGCATGGGGGCGACGTGTCGCGTGGCTGGCACCCGGTAATTATGGCCCGAGTCGTTTCCTGCTTACCGGCCAACCGGGAATCTCGGAAGCGTGGGCTGCCTTCCCGTAATCGTCGTGCGACCGAGATTCTCGGGTTTAACCGTAATGCGATCTGGGGGCGTGATCCTCGGGTCAACCCTTTGCGTGAAACTCGATGCCCCCAGATCGCTTCTTCGTGCGCGGCCGACCACCAGAGAGAAGGGGGGGAACCTCCCTCCCCTGGCTTCCTCGCATGCGGCCGACCAGCAAAGAGGAGGGGCACTTCCCCCCTTGGCTTCTTCGTGCGCAACCGACCAGCAGGGAGAGCGGGGCACTTGGTGCGCGTCCGGCCCCCTCCCCCTGGTTCCTTCGTGCGCGACCGACCAGCAGGAAGAGAGGGGGGGGCACCTTGTGCATTGCCGGCCTCCCCGACGCGTGAAGCGCGCGACCGGCCCGCGACAAGATTGACGGCCACCCTCCGCTCGAGCCACCGAAGTGCGCAGCTGACCTCCCTCGAGCAGACGAAGCGTGCAACCGGCTTTCTCAGGCAAGCGAAGCGTGCGGCCGGCCAGCGACGAAGTGCGCAGCCGACCCACGACGAAGCTTGCATCCGGTCTCCACTCGGATAAACGGGGAGCGCGGCCTGCCTGTCTTGGGCGAGCGGAGAGCGCGACCGGCCTATCCCAGGCGGGCGAAGCGCGCAGCCGGCCTCCATTCGTCAAGGTACACACAATACCCCCTCCTGATCGGTCGGTCTCCGGGTGCTTTCCGACTGATCAAGATCATTCTTCTTTCATACTCTGCTGGTTATGCACTGTGGTGACTGTGTGGTTGTCTCGGTTGTGCATTTTCACCTTTCGAATATTTTCATCAGCCAGTCATACTCCTTGTTGAGTCTGTCGATCGGTCGATATTTCCTAATAGGTCTTACTATTACCGATAGGTAGAACTCAATTTAGAGTGTTATAAACCCAGATGGCTTCGAGAACTCACCCTCGCTCCACGATAGGGGCAAGTGGCTCTCGGAAGAGGACTTTTGCTTGACCCAACTCGTGGGGGTCAAGTGCTCCCAGAGGAGGCATTTGTCCTGACCCAACTCGTGGGGGGTCAAGTGCTCCCGGAGAAGGCTTTTGTGCTTCTCCTTTCACGCATCTTCACTGACCGGTCGTACTCCATGTCGAGTCTTTCGACCAATCAGTCTTTACTACGGCTCGATCTTTACACAATAAAAAGTGTTTCACCCTGGGAATTTTTTCACCGATCGGTTATACTCCTTGTTGAGTATTTCGATCGGTTGGTCTTTATCGCCCCTTGGTCTTTGTTCCTGCCGAGCGATAGAACCCACTTAATGGTGTTATATATCATCCGGACTTTTTCACCTGTCGGTCATACTCCCTCTTGAGTCTATTGACCAGTTGGCGTTTATGATTTACCCCCAATCCACGATGGGAGAAAGTACCGGCCGATCATACTCAGCATTGAGTCTTTTGACCAGCCAGTCTTTCGCCCGACCGACTCTTTAACTTCAGTCGGTCGGGTCTTCTTGGGTGAGGTTTTTGGCTTGACCTAACTCGTGGGGGGTCAGGTGCTCCCGAAGGAGGCTTCTGGCTTGAGGATGGACGATTCCGTTCGGGGTCGGTCTTCCCGATCCTTCGCCACCCCCAGCCCACTCATATTGCTAGGGGATCTTGGACGATGAACTTTTGCATAGAGTCTTTATTGATAAAACGAGAACTTGAAACCTTCCATTAAAGGCATCAAGCCATTACATTCTTAGGCCTGGGAGGCTACAAGCAGTAGTGATTAGTTAGAGGAAGGCGTACCTTCCTACACCTCATCGACATGCTCGTGGGCTGTACGTCGGGAATAGTCAATGAACTGGTCGAGGTAGCCTGCTTCAACGAGGTCCTTGATGTGATTCTGCAATGCTCGAGACTGCAAAGTGGTATGTCCGTGCTCCATGTGGTTGTCACAGGAGCAAGACAGGTCTCGTGAGCTCCTCTCTGTTGGGCGCATCAGCGGTCCTCTGCGAAAGTACTATTCCTCCTTGACGATCTCGAAGACCTCGTCAATCGGCATGTCCAGCACCGTGAAGTCCCGATTCCATGGAGTGTAGGGTGCTCTGCCACGATCACCCCGCTTTTGGCGCTTTGCGTCGTGCTGCATCGCCTCGCCTGACTGTTTTTCTAAATTCCGTACAGCTGCTGGTCGATTGATGGCTGGTTGCTGGTCACCAGTGTCTTTAGTCTTCAGCTTTCGTTCGGCATCTTCGATCTTGATGTATTTCTCCACCCTCCGGAACAGCTCGTCAACCGTCGTGGGCGATCGCTTTATGAGTGATGCACTGACCGGTTGATTAGGCTGGACCGAATTCTTAAAAGTCGCTACCACCATGAGATTTTGTCCATCAGCATCTCCCAAGCTCAAGTATTCAGCCCTGAACCGATGGTAGAATTGTTTCAGCGACTTCTTGTAAGTTATGCTTATCCCGAAGAGAGATTCCAAGGTCTTCCGCTCTCGTCGGTTGCAACGGTACTGGTCGATGAATCTTGTGCTCAGCTCTCTGAAAGAGGAAATTGACGAGGTTCTAAGCTTGTGGAACCACTCGAGGGGTGTTTCCGACAGGCTATTGGCGAAGGTCCGGCAGAGAATATGGTCATCTTCATGGGGGAACAGGGCATCTCAAAAGGCTAACACATGCTCTACCGGGTCCTTCGATCCATCGAACCTTGGAAGACAGGGAGGATTCCACCCACGTGGGAATGGCTCCCTGAGGAGTTTTTCAATGAGTGGCGACCGTGCGGCTCCTCGGATAGCGACCTCCTCTAGGCGGTCAAGAGCTCGGGCTCCTGATTGGTTCCTATGGATTTCTTCTCGATCTCCAAGACGCTCTGAAGCAGATAACCTGATACGATCACGGATGCTTCCTCTATCAGCAGTACGAACAGGTTGCTGACTGGCCGGTGTCACACGAGTGTGGTGACTATCGCTCGGTTGACGACAATGTTCATATTCTCGCGTTGGGAGGCGAGGTTGCGCTAAATCCGTCTTCGAGTGGTACTTGGATGCGGGAGGCTGTCGGGGGTGTGCCCCGAGTCGGGACCAGACATCTGAGCGTGCCGACGCTGCCTGGGCTCGTTTGTTTTCTTTGACAGGTTCCGGGCTACTTGAGTCTCGCCTGTCAGGATTCGCATTTTGGACCTCCACCGAGCGATTTGCTCTGACCTCCACCTGAGGATTCGATGGCGGCTGCACTTGCCCCGGTTGGGCAACTTGCGCAGGAAGGCTTTGTCTAGCTTGGGCCAGTATGCCCTGGTTTAACGGGACCCCGACCGGTGTGGCTCGAACGAAGTCGCGCAATTCCTCGTAGTTATGTTGCATCGTCTGGAGCTGTGCGGTGAGAGCTTGTCTGAAAATTTTGACATATACGGTCAATTTAAAGGAATGTCCATGCCTCACTAGCAGTCTCATATTCCTAGGCTCTAGTGTATCAAATATGGACATCGAGGTTGATCCAGTGGAAGTGGAAGTCATCCAAACCATTACTAAAGAGTGCAGTTTCCATAGATCGGGTCGTTGTACAGAAGATTCGTCATGAACTTCTGTAGCATCATAGCTCCCACCACCAATAATCTCAAGAAAGGAAAGTTACAATGGACTCTAGCAGTGAAAAAGAGTTTCCAGATTATTAAGGCCAAGTTGATGAGTGCCCATATTTTGGAACTTCCTAACTTTAAATAGGTCTTCAAGGTTAATTGGGACGCATCTCACCTTGGTATAGGTGTAGTCCTTTGTCAGGAGGGACATCTTGTTGCGTACTTTAGTGAGAAGCTGAACCATATCCGATCTAGGTACTCTGTGTATGACTTAGAATTTAATGTCATGTCCACAGCCTGAGGTCCCGGTATCACTATCTCATACAAAGGGTATTTGTACTCAATTCCCGACTATGAAGTTTGAAATTCGGAGAGAAACTTGCACAAGTGACATGCTAAGTGGTCATCTTTCTTGCAAGAGTACACCTTCCACCTTAGAAATAAGGCGGGGATCACAAATCGAGCTGCCAATGCCTTGAGTCGTCGGTCGCATCTTTTATGTTCTGTGCAAAATCGTGTAGCCTCCTTTATTCCCAACAAGAGCCATACAAGGATAACATTTTTTCGGTCCAACTTGAGACGAGTGTCAGATTTTAGGTACAGACTCCATAGCATCATATGTGATACAAGATGGTTTTCTTTTTCGTGACACAAAGTTCTGCATATGCGAAGGGTCTTTAAGAGAGTTGATTCACGAGTTACATTGTGGTGCTCTCATTGGTCATTTTGAGAAATTGAAAACTACTGCCTAGGTAGAGGAGAAATTTTTTGGCCTAAATTCTATTAGAATGTCAAGTGATTTGTTCAACATTGTCAAGTTGCAATAAATTTAAACGATACACCTAGAACATCGGCATGTACACTCCCTTACTTATTCCTAACAGGCCCTGGGAAGATGTCTAGATGGATTTCATTGTTGGTTTATGTAGGACAATTAGGACAGGTGGGTTCCACAATCGATGTTATTTACATATTTTAAAAAATGACACATTTTATTGCATGCAAAAGGAGCTGATGCGCATCACATAGGTGAGTTATTTTTAGAGAAGTCGTATGCATGCATGGCATTACTAGATCATTCACATCTGGTAGGGATACACAATTCCTAAGTTATTATTGGAAAACTCTATGGTCGAAAGTAGGAACTAAGCTAGGATTTAGTTGTGTATACCATCCCCAAACTGATGGACAAACTAAGGTATGAATCATAACCTTGGTAACATGCTACGATGCTCAGCAAGCAAGAAACCTTCCCAATAGGATATAATTTTAACCACCCAGGCTGAGTTTTCTTTTAATAGCTCAATAAACAGATCCAATGGGAAATCTCCTTTTGACAGTGTGTGATTACCTTATTCCTCGATATCTCATGTCTCCATTGCTAAGTACAAAGTTGTTGCCAATCAGAATTGATAGCGTAACACTTTTCAGAGTACAACCAAGTTATGGCCTACTTCAAGGAGTGAATCCCAGTTGGGCCCCACAGCAAGCTCAGTCATAGGAGATTTAGGCCATATCGCATCCTGAGGAGAATTGAAGAGAGCGCC
Organism: Chamaelirium japonicum; assembly: GCA_947650365.1. Lineage (NCBI taxonomy): Eukaryota > Viridiplantae > Streptophyta > Magnoliopsida > Liliales > Melanthiaceae > Chamaelirium > Chamaelirium japonicum. The sequence goes on along the minus strand of OX393550.1, from coordinate 33,572,741 downwards.
TACTTTATTCCAGCCAACGTACCTACCCCTATGATCTTTAACGTGGCAAATTTGAAAGTGTGCTATGGGAGTGCACCAAAGTCAGTGCCTACAAATACACCGGAGACGTTTCAACCAGACGCTACCAAAGCCAGAACTTGTAATCGACATCGAGGGCATAACGGATATTCGGGCCATCGGTACTAGGCATGAGACGTGATAACCCTAAAGGAGAGAGGGGGGAAGAGAGAGAGAGACAGAAAGAGAAAGGGAGAGAGTAAGGAGTGAATGGATGTCTCACTAATGTGGGCCATGGCCCTATATACACTATACATGAGATGGGGTCACCTAACGTAAATATACCCCAAGAAAGGACTAACTAATCTATATAATAAGGCTAAGTATATACACACTCTAACACCCCCAACCACCTCTCAAACTCAAGGTGGATCATACACAAAGAGTTTGCTAAGGAGTTACCGAAAACATTGAATGGTGTGTCATCGTAAAGATGTACAAGCTGCTAGAAGACACATAAAGAAGCGAGAGCGTGTCAACGAAACAATGTCGCACAAACTCATAATCAAGCTCGATGTGCTTCATACGCTTGTAGAATAAGGAATTACTAGCAATCCGAATAGCACACTGGTTGTCACAAAGTATAGACCTATAGGGGAAGAGTCGACGAGGTCAACTGAACATCCATATCAACAAGTAGATGACGTAGCCAAACAACGTCCCACGTAATTCGTGCCATATCACGATACTCGGACTTAGTGTTGGAGAGCTAAACGATATCATGCTTATTGCTCTTCCAAGAGATGAGCGAGTCACCTAAGAAAATGAAGTCAGTGGTAGATAATCTATCAGTAGGATCTCATGCACAGTCTGCATCTGAAAAGGCATGGAGCTCCAAAGAGAAAGAGGACGACAATTGCAGGGAGCGAGTCAGCGTACCTCGAAGATAGCGAAGAATCCTCAGTAATGCATAGGGCTGCAACTTGGGCGAGCCAACCCGAACACAACCCGAATTTGGGCATACTTGGGTTGGGATTTTACATGCATGGGTTAGGCTTGGGTTGAAAAATTCCAACTCGGCCTCAATTCAGGTTGGTTCGAGCAGAGGCTTCGGGCAACCCGACCCAACCCAAAATCCCAGTAAAGATATATCTCATATAATATAAAATTGAGTAGAGGTCACGCGAACAGAATTGATCCATTAGATCATCTATTGAATACAAGTTATGTTGTACTACTGTGGAACATCGAAGCGTTTATCCTGCTTCTAATGGCCATCATTAGATGGACATTTATCTATCCAATGGTGGACCACCACCCATATAAGAATGCAAAGGACGGCTTTATGTATTGCACTTCGGCAACGGGACTGTTATATGTTGATTTTTTCTCTTCTGCCATGTTGAAACTGAGTAATCCAACCAAACCGGCCAATCCGACCTTAGGTTGGTTGGGTCAGTGTAGTTAAGGCGAGCTGAGGCGCCCGCCTGAGGCGAGACGAGGCGAGGCGAAGCAAGGCAAGGACGCCTCGCCTGGATTGAGGTGAGAGCAGTTATAAGTCGGCTTAAGGAGTCCGCCTTACACACTGAGGCGGTCGAGGCGCGAGGCAGTCGAGGCGTTCGCCTTATTTAATTGACGGTTTAGGTTGAATCCAAATTGAATCACAGATATCCTTTCGCATGACATTTGGGATCGAGTGTGATTCACTAGTCGGGTTGGGTGTAACAGACGGCTGTGATTCAATTTTAGCTTTAACCTATCTGATCCTATGAGTTTATAACCTCAGAGGATCACATGCCCTGTGGATTCAAATCTTCCACGCGATTGAGCGAGATAAAAAAGAACTTTTGACGATCGGGCAGGTTATGGTTTAAACTTTAGGGCCGCCTTCAGCGTCCATCACGAAGTGAGTATAATGTTGCCCATCAAAACTCTCCTCTCGGTTTTTTAATTCAGATTTTGATTTAGTTGTATAGTGTCATAATTCTTTATATGTTTATTTCGCATCTTCAATTCATATTTTTTTCATCTTACTTGTAGACATCCAGGCCTAGATCCCAATCTATATTATTTTGATTTTATAGTTTTTAAGATGAGGATGATATAGATTATAAAACTTGATGATTATGAGTTATATTGATGTTTGATGGCACATGCTATGATGCTATATGATAATGTGAACTTGTTTCAACAAGTCATTTTATAGTCTGTGTGTGTGTGTGTATATAGGGTCCCGATCCAGTGAGAAACTCTTATATGTGAAACCTTGTGCGAAACCAACATAGAGGTTTCAGAATTTGATGAAACTTGGTAGGCATGCTACCTATGCCATGCTGATCATCCTCACCAAAATTCATCAAATTCTAAAACCTCTAGGGGCATCAAATGTTAGAAGATTTACCGACCGTTCATAAAAACCGTTAATTTGATTATCAAGTTTGATGCCTCTAGAGGTTTTAGAATTTGATGGTTTTTGTTAAGGATGATCAACATGGCAAAGGTAGCATGCCTACCAAGTTTCATCAAATTATGAAACCTCTAGGTTGGTTTCGCACAAGGTTTCGCATATAAGAGGTTTCTCACTAGATCGGGACCCTATATATATATATATATATATATATATATATATATATAGAGAGAGAGAGAGAGAGAGGGGAATGTTACAGTGAGCTATGAGCTACGGAAGGAGAAAATGAGCTACGATCATTTTGACCACCCTAGAAGTTTTGAAATTTCGGAAAAATTGGTGGGTGTGTTGTCTAGGGAAACACGATCATCCTTACCAATTTTCAAGGAAATCCAAAACTTCTAGGGTCATCAAACGGTAGAAGATTTATCCACCGTCCATAGTAACCGTTAATTTTGCTTCTACCATTTGATGACCCTAGAAGTTTTGGAATTCCTTGAAAATTGGTGAGGATGATCATGTTACCATAGACAACACCCCCACCAATTTTCACGAAATTCCAAAATTTCTAAGGTGGTCAAAATGATCGTAGCTCATAGCTCACTGTAACATTCCTCTCTCTCTCTCTCTCTCTCTCTCTCTCTCTCTCTTTATATATATATATATATATATATATATATATATATATATATATATATATATATATATATATATATATACACACATATATATAGGGTCCCGATCTAGTGAGAAACCTTTTATATGCGAAACCTTGTGCGAAACCAACCTAGAGGTTTCATAATTTGATAAAACTTGGTAGGCATGCTACCTTTGCCATGCTGATCATCCTCAACAAAAACCATCAAATTCTAAAACCTCTAGAGGCATCAAACTTGATAATCAAATTAACGGTTTTTATGAACGGTCGGTAAATCTTCTAACATTTGATGTCCCTAGAGGTTTTAGAATTTGATGAATTTTGGTGAGGACGATCAGCATGGCATAGGTAGCATGCCTACCAAGTTTCATCAAATTCTGAAACCTCTATATTGAGCGCCTTGAGTCCGCCTTAACGCCTTGACTACACTGGGTTGGGTTGGGTTTGGGTAGAGGGTTCAACCGCTCGGGTTGGGCCTGGGGCCTAGGACCTGGGTTGACCCCTCAATTCGGCCAAGTTGCAGCCATAGTAGTGCGACAAAGTGAACGAAGCAAGGAGCGTCAGTAAACTAACCAAGGTTTGAAGTTTCGGTCCGCCCATCGAGGATCGGTTTCGAAGTTTCATATTGGAGTTTCGGTGGTTTCGGTTTCTGTTTTTAAATTTAAAATAATTACAAAATATAAAATTAATATAAAATAATTACATCGGTACCCAATTCATAGTGGTCTTGTTTTCAAAAGAGCATGGCCTTTGCTTTATCCCAACTTTTTGTCAAAAAGTTGAAAAATTGTGATTCTGAATGTTGGCTAAGTTTGGAGGAAAAAAAAATTCATGTGAAAATTTTTTTTTTATAGATTGAAAGTATTTTACCGGACTTTGGATTTTTAAGTTGATCTTATACTTCTAGATTTTTGAGGTTTTTTTCGGTCCAACATACTTTGAGGTTTTTTTTTCACCGAATTTATTTTTTAGCCAAAAGCTGTAAAGACTAATTTTGTATAGGAACTAAAAAATTACATTTTGATTCCTTCGGATTTTGATTTTTTTGATATTTTTATTAAATCCAAATGGGGGGGTATTTGCTTATTTACATAAAATAATTTAAAGTAAATGGAGAACATAATTGTCATGCTGAAATACACCTTATCCTGAACCCAGTCCTACTTTTACTGAGTGCTGAGTTCCGAAACCCGAAACTTGAGGGTTTTGGAACTGGTTCCGACCGAAACCAATCCAAAACAGCCGAAATAGATCAGTTTCGGCCGAAACTCCAAACCTTGAAACTAACTACAACTCGGACGGCATATGCAATATCCGAGTAAGTGATTATCGAGTGGACAAAAGCAACAAGCTGCATGTAGCAAGTGGGATCCAAAAGTGACTCGCCATCAATGGAACGAAGCTTCACATTAAACTCCATCATTGTCCACGGTCCTAGACTCAGTAACACCGGCATGAAACAGTACATTAGCAAACTTCTACTGAGAGACTAAGTATCCCCAGGGAAAAGAAGCAGCATCAAGGCCAAGGAAGTAGAGTAGTGATCCGAGTCTTTCATCTCAAAGACTCAAACTAGTGCTTGAGTTGCCTCTTTAGGGATGGCAGTGGTGTGATTTAAGCCGCAAAACCGTAGTGCATCATATCTATAGTTTTGGCGTTTACCAAAACAGTTATGGTGCAGTTTTGGATTCAAGAAAAAAAAACGCACAATTTCGGTAGGTTTTGGTTTTCAGCACAACACCGCAGTACAACAAAATGTGGTTCACCACAATTTATGTACCGTGATTTTTTAATATACAATATATTGTAACATCCCTAGTCCACCAATGGTTTTGGTATATCTTGGTCTACAGTATTGGTGTTCACCAAAAAGGCTATGGTGCAGTTTTGGATTCAAGAAAAAAACACAATTTCGGTGGGTTTTGGTTTTCAACACAACACCGCGGTGCACCACGATTTGTGTACCGTGATTTTTTTAATATACAATATATTGTAACATCCCTAGTTCACCAATGGTTTCGGCATATCTTGGTTTAAGGCTTTGGATGTGTTGCCAATGAATTACAGTGCATTCATTGGATATTCCAGTTAAACCCATTAGATTTTGATTTAGGTATATAGGTGGAGTCAGAATCCATTTGATCAATGGTAGTTGTAATAATAAGCAGAATAAATCAAAATCATTGCATCGCACCGCATTATAGTACATCGCACCACCTAAATGGTGCGATGCGGTAGTGGTATATTATATGATGTAGTATTGGTTTTACAAAATGGTAAATCGTTGCGGTCCAGTTTTGGTATATGGTTTTTGGATTGCAGTGCGGTTTCAGTTTTGGTGAAAACCGTACTAAAACCTAACCACTACCATCGATATGCGTTTTAAGAAAATCAATGGAGGCAGTAGAATCACCAGATACAATCATGTCGTCAACATAGAGAAGCAAGATCCCACGACCATGAGCAGAGGAATGAGTGAACAAAGCATAGTTATTTACTCTCTATAAAGCCAGTTGCAAACATAGAGGACCGGAAGTGCTCAAACCAAGCCCGTTTAGCTTGCTTAAGCCCATAAATACCTCGACGAAGATGGCATACGAACTGGGGACAAGTTGGAAGACCAGGAGGTGGCTGCATGTAGACCTCCTCAGAGTGGTCTCCGTGAAGAAAGGCATTCTATACATCCGTCTGAAAGAGCGACCAACAACGAAATGAGGCAACTGTTAATAGAATCCGGATATAGTCATCTTCACAATAGAGGGAAATATCTCCTCATAGTCAATGTCATACCCTAGGTGAAACCACAAGCAACTAGACAGGCCTTGTACCACTTAACAGACTGATCTGAGTGAGTCTTGAGAGTTGGAATATACCCCTGGTAACCTAGAGGCAAGGTTCAAAAAATTGATATCGACCAATAAATCGACACTGTCGGATATAGAAATATATCGTGGAAATATTTTGACAATGTGGAAATTTTGCATTTTTATGGAAACGATGGAAACATTAGTTTTTTAATGGAAATTTTCAATGAAACCCTAGAAAACCTTAAATCAAGCATGCATTCACACTTTGTAACACTTAGATCGCATTTCCATACTATCTAAGGGTGTAGAGCTTCACATCGCATGTATTTCTATATTATGTTGATGCACAATAGTCTAAATATAGAAATAATAAAATTATTGACTAAACGATAAAATATTGCAATGAAACTTTGTACAATCATAAATCAAACATAGATACACACTTTGGAACCCTTAAATATCATTTTTATAATATATACTAGTTTGGAACTCTAAATAGTATGTATTTCTATGCATGCTCTGTAAATAAATAACATTCTAAATATTTATATATATTACAACGATACTTTTTTCAATTATAAATCAACGTAGATACTAGGGGTGCAACTTGGGTCGGGTAAAACAGAGAACCGACCCAATTCGACCTAAATGGGTCGGGTTGGTTCGAGTATTTCGACCAATAGGTTGGTTTGGCTCTAAGTTTTGTAAAACCGACTCAATACGAGTCGGTTCCGGGTTAAGGCTAAGGTAGAACCGACCCAACCCGAGAACCGAAGTCATACATATTAGTCCACATACATATATCACGGGTTTGGACTTGGGGGTTACATCATACTAGCACACTACTAACAGTTTGTTCTTTGCTAACGTTGAACAAACTACCAAGAGAATTCAACGTGTAGCTAAAACGTAAAGCCCAATATGAACCTCTAACTTGCTAGTATATAGCCGATAGGCATTATTTTTTGGACCAACTAACAACCCGAGATCCGACCCGACCTACCCAATCTTAGTGTGGGTCGGATCGGTTCGGGTCTATGCCTAATTCGGGTTGGTTCGGGTTTGAATGTGGTAGAACCAAACTAGTTCGGTTCGGTTCCGGGTTGGCTCAAACCCGAACCAATGCCTAATTCGGGTTGGTTCGGGTTTGAATGTGGTAGAACCAAACTAGTTCGGTTCGGTTCCAGGTTGGCTCAAACCCGAACCAACCCGACCCGAGTTGCACCCCTAGTAGATACACACATTGGAATATGAAAATAACATTTCTAGAATATCTACATGTTTAAAAATATTTAGAGATTTGTTTCTGATTTTTTTAAATTTTTTATTATTTTGGTTTGATTTTTTCGAATTTTTCTGAAATATTCCGATTTATTCCAAAATTTTTCGATTTTTCTACAATTTTGTGTCTGTCGATTTTGATTGCCATATTTCGGATCAGGCTTTCAATTTACCGACATATTTCACGATTTTAATCAATTTTTTTAATTCTTGCTTCCTCCTTTATTGCCCAAAAATCAACAATTAATTGATGCATTGATGAAAAAAGATTGTTCTTCCATAACAAGGCTTGTTTCCTTAAAATCCTTTCTCCCTAAAAAATATAATGAACTCCTCTTTGACTTAAATTACACTATACCCTAACGTGCTTGAATTTTTTTGAAAATATAGAAAATTCCAAAAAATAATAAAGACAAAGCTCGAAAATGACTCCGACTTGACTCCTAACTAGACTCTGAATAACCAGATTGTCTCATTCTTTAGAGAATTTTAAGTGCCTTATGGATGCTTCTGCATCACGAACCCGATGCAGTTATCCTCTACCAATAAATTCTTGAAGATTCCACTGTAGGGCCCTTTCTTCTTAAATTTCTCCTTTATCGAGACTCATTTACTAAATACAAGCCTCTTATACCGACTAAAAGTGGCTCCCTAATATGAAGAAACTAAAATAATGGAAGGTGACAACAATCATCTCTTAGTAAAATAGTGAATCTGCAAATAAGCGTCATACCATAGCCAAAATAATCGTATTGTTTCAATTGAAGCTCTGGATGATTTCCTTCCTTTGAATTGACAGATCCAGAAACCTCAGCCTGCCAAAAATGAAATTTAAGAGAGCCAATAACCTCAGCCTGTCAATATTTTGGTAACTACATGAGATGAACAACAAAAGATACTCACCCCAACCTAAGATTTGTCTAAAATGAATTGAGATATAACAAACAAGACTCTTTTTTTACGGAGGATAAAACAATAAAAGATACATTCCTTAAAGAAGAAGAATCATAATATATGAAGCACCCATTTATCACTTCAACAATATTTATGGATTAAAGTATAGGATACTTTGAATTGGCTACATCATTTGTAGAAACTTGAATGTGCTAGGTAGATTAACTTGACAGAAATGTGGATTTAGTCATTTTACACAGACGATAAGAAACAAGATGAGAAAAATCAAAGGTGCTCGAGGAAGCAACCGTAAGTGTATAAGAGGGTATATACACAAGGACGATGGTAATAAAACCAAAACTACAATAAAAAGCATACAAATCTCTATATACACTAAACCCTCGACCCCACCCCCCACAAACACACAGATACACACACACCACAATAAAATGTGTATGCTAATAAAAGACGGTTATTATGAATCTCTATGGCACTATGATTATCACACTAACGAGGTGCCAAGAGGTGAAAACATGTCTCCAAAAGTCAACAAAGCCCAAAACAATCGCAGATGCAATGTGAACATGGTGTAATAGTGATTTTGGCATTGGACTTGATACAACATATTGTTTCTTGACTTGTAGATAAATAAGTGAGTCACCCACAATCCATGGTAGCCTGTGGTAGGGCAACGGTCAGTGGGGTCTTCAGCCTAATCAGCATCAAAGCACAAAACCTCAATATTGAGAAGGACAAAAGGAAGAAAGCTCTAGTAAGAATGTCTCATAGATATCAGAGGATCCAAAGAAATGCCATGTAACAGTAGCAGCTTAAAAATAAATACTGCACAAATAAATTGCATATGCAATATTTGGGCCTGAGATAAAGATATACAAGGTCACCAACTAGCTCGAGAGGTATTAGCTTCTAATGAAGCTACATAGAAGTATCAGCAGTAGCATGGTCCGATAAGGAAGCACCGAAAATGAAATAAGTATATACTTCTGCTGGGACAACAAATGAGAAAGGTCGGCAACCTTCACGCCAAAAAAACGGTGAGGTACAACGTCCTTGATCCCAAACTTTTGCCATTTGCCAAAGATAAGCCTAGTTACACTACATATTATCTACGTCATCATTGGTGATAATCCATCATCAGTGTAGACAGAGAATAAAAATAGAATGGACATATATATCTATATATATATATATATATATAGAGAGAGAGAGAGAGAGAGAGAAAGAGAGAGAGAGAGAGATCCAAAAATAGTATGCACATACCCACTCTAAAAGGAACCGTCACGAAGAACAATAGCGTTGAATTTTTCATGTGAATGGAAAAGTCCTTAGGTCCTTACTCGAAAGGTTCATACCCAAATATAGTATGGCCATAGTCTAGCCACGTAGTGAGAGATAGAGAACCAAAAATAGAATGGACATACCCACTCTAAAAGAAACCATTACGGAGAACAATAGCTTTGAATTTCTCAAGCAAACCTAAAAGTCCTCACAACAGTAGTAGCCATGCCGAGGTGAATGAGGAAGTCTAGGGGGTGGCTGCATGTACACCTCCTTAAAGATCGTTGTGAAGAAATACATTCTTCACATCAAGCTATATAGAGGTCAGCCAACAGCAACTGACATGGCAATAAGAGCACGGACGAAGATCATCTTTGGGGAGTTATGTAATGCATTCGCCATCAATGACATATAAAGAATCGATCAAGTTTTTGTACGAAGGTAATCACATTATTTTCCCTCTATACAAAAGGTCTCTTGAGGCATATATCAAACTCCTAAGAGAAACCTCGGGCAACCAGAGGATTTTGCGCATGGACTTAGTGGGCATATACAAATAAAAAGACGCGCTATACGCATGTGTCACTGTGAGCACGGAAAAGATACGGGTCGTCTTTATTGCGAATCACACGAGATTACAGAGTGGCCGGGACCCGGGGGCTCGGGTGTGGCGAGTCCGGGTGCGGCGAGTGTTTGATCAGGAGATTGTAGGAGAGATCCTCTGGAGGGTCCCTTTGATCCGCGTCTCCACGTGGTATTCCTGCGAGAGCTTTGAAGGGGTTGCCCAGGACAGAGGTCTTTACAGGGTGAGGGTTTTTGAGAGGCTAAGGAATATCGACCGTTGATTTTGTCCCGTCCGTGCTTCGCGCTTTCTCGGCTAGGGAGGCTTTGGGCTTCGTTCCTCGGTCTTCGTGTCTTCCTCGATCCTTGCTCGACCTCGGCGTCCTTGATCGTCGGTTCGTGGCGTCGATCGTGCTTTTGGCGTCGGCTTTGGCTTTAGCTTTTGGCTTTGGCGTAGCTTTGGCGTGGCTCTGGCGTTTGCTTTGCTTTGGCGCTTGCGCTTGAACGTAGGCGGGTAGAGACTTGCGATGCTTTAGTTCTTCCGGACTTCGCGTCGTATCGGCTAGAACGTGCGGTGCTTTGCTCGTGACCGTCGTAGTTGCTTGGCTTTGGCAGGTGCGTTGCTTTGGCGCGGGCTTTACCGGTGCGTTTGCTTTGGCTTCTTGCGTTGGCTTTGGCTTTAGCTTTGACTCGATCTTCTTCTCGAACGACGATGGCTACTTCTTCAGGGCTTCTTTATTCTTCCGGCTTCCTCGACGGTTGTGACGTCGGCTGGCTTCTTCTCCAAGCATATTTGGCTTGATCGGAGTTGAAGGCTTCTTGTGGAGATGGTGGGTGTAACACCGATCTCTATGCGACGGTTGTAGCGTCGGCTTTTGTTGATGAAGATGGCGGGGGTAGCACCGATATCCGCACGACGGTTTTAGCGTCGGCTTTTGTTGATGAAGATGGCGGGGGTAGCACCGATCTCCGCACGACGGTTGTAGCGTCGGCTTTTGTTGATGAAGATGGCGGGGGTAGCACCGATCTCCGCACGACGGTTGTAGCGTCGGCTTTTGTTGATGAAGATGGCGGGGGTAGCACCGATCTCCGCACGACGGTTGTAGCGTCGGCTTTTGTTGATGAAGATGGCGGGGGTAGCACCGATCTTCGCACAACGGTTGTAGCGTCGGCTTTGTTGGTGAAGACGGCCAGGGTAGCACCGATCTCCACACGACGGTTGTAGCGTCGGCTTTTGTTGATGAAGGCAGGGGTAGCACCGATCTTCGCACGACGGTTGTAGCGTCGGCTTTGTTGGTGAAGACGGCGGGGGTAGCACCGATCTCCGCACAACGGTTGTAGCATCGGCTTTTGTTGACGAAGACGGCAGGGGTAGCACCGGCTTCAGGCCTTCTTCTCCAAGCTTTCTTCTTCGTGCGAGGAGTCGACGCCTTTGTTGAAGACGACGGGTGTTGTCGGCTTCGATCTTCTTCTCCGGCCTTTGCTTCTGGCGTCTTTGGAGCTGATGAAGATCGTTGGAGAAGTCGGGATGACGACGACTCCGGGTCTTCTTCTCCAAGCTTTCTTCTTCGTGCGAGGAGTCGAAGCTTTGATCTTCGAGTGCAAGGTCTTCACGTTGATGAGGACTTGAAGGGCCAAGGATTCCCGTAGGACATGCTTGTCGTGCCTCGTGAAGCCTTCGGTCTTCAAGCGTTGGAGCTTCTCTTGCAGAGCCCTTTCGTCTTCAGCTTTTCCGACCCTTTTCGCCTTCCCGCACCCCTTCTATTTATAGGCAAAGGGGGCGGTTAGGGGAGATATGGCTGAAATCTTTTGGTTTCATCCAATATCTCCCCCCATAACCATCAAGATATTGTTCCTTTATTCGGGGAAACAAACTCGATTCCCTCCTTTTTAGTTGGGGTGGTTACGGGCTAGATGTGACTCGATCTTTGAAGATTGAGTTGTTATTTTTTTGCACTTTTGGATCGGATGGCGACACAACGTCATCTTAGCCGTTGGATCGAGGGATCGTCGCGGATCTACGGCTGCGTAGACGTCCACGCCACCTCCCCCCGCATCGAGGCGGTTTTGATTTTTTTTCTTTTCTTTTCTTTTCTTCTCTTTTTCTTTTCTTTTTCTTTTTTTTCTTTCTTTTCTTTTCCTTTATGGCCGGCCCCACCTCCCCATGGGGAGGGGGGCACGGTTTTCCATGAAGGGGGGGCCGGTGGGCCCCCCTTTTGGGTTCGGGTAGCAGGTCCGGTGGGACCCGTTTACTTTGAGTCGGGCCATGGCGCGCGAATTGAGTTCGCATGCGGGCCGTTGTGTGCGGGCCAGGTTTCGCATGCGGGCCGTTGTGTGCGGCCCGGGTTGCGCATGCGGGCCGTTGTGTGCGGGCCAGGTTCGCATGCGGGCCGTTGTGTGCTGGCCAGTTTCGCATGCGGGACGTTGAGTGCGGGCCAAGTTTCGCATGCGGGCTGTTGTATGCGGGCCCGATTTATGTGTGCGGGTCGGGTTCGACCCGGAGGCCGTTGAGTGCGGGCCTGTTTTACGTGTGCAAGTCGGGTTCGACCCGTGGGCTAATTTCGATGCCCACAAATGCCCCCTCAAGTTCGAGTGCGCCCGCGGGAAACGCGTAGCGCTTGGACTTGACTTGCGTGTTTGATCGAAATTTAGGTCTTTACAAGGACCCCCGCCATTTCGTTTCCCCCATCGTTTTGCTAGCGCGGGAGACGAAGGGCTTTGGCTGCTTGGAGTCGAAGACATCTTCTAGGGTTTTGTTCATCTTCCTTGTTGTCGCAGACTTCCTTTGCTTCGAGGATGGTGCAAACATTGACGGTGGCCGCTGCGCGGAGTCCCAGGGCAGCAAGGCGACGGGAGCACGAGGACGGCCGCGATGCACCTCGGAGGAGGGTTGTTGCGCCTCTTCGATGCGGGAGTGCAATGGTGGAAGCTGATTGTTGCGACCGAATGTGATGATGACCGCGTCTGGCACAGCGCAGGGAGGAGACAGATTTGACGAGGTGCGGCCCCACTTTCTTCGTGTTCTTTTTTTTTTTTTTTTTTACATCGGATATGGATGCCCACCGGGTAGAGACCCCCAAATTCAGTGGATATGAGATTTACCCCATCTCTATCCCAATAGCCGATTATGGCTATAAATAGGGGGTTAAATGAATAATCGTTTTCTTTTCCCAACATCCTTTCCCTTTTTTTCTTTTTTTTTTCCGTCTCTGTTTTTTCTTTTTCTTTTTTTTTCTGGTTTTGGTCTCTTCTCTCTCTCTCTCTTTTTTTTGTTCTGGTTCGCACGGTACAGCAACAGCGACGCGGTGGCTGGGGCACAGGCGGGCGGCAGGCTGCGGCGGCCGATCGGCGGGCGGCGGGCGCGCGCGGCCGTCTGTGGTGGTCGGGCTGCGTGCGGGTAGGCGCGAGCGGTCGGGCGGCGTGGCGCAGGTCGGAGGGCAGGCGTGGGCGCGTGGAGTGTCGCCAACGGCGGCTGGGGTGCGCAGGCAGGCGGCGCGCGGAGGCCAGGCGGGCGCGGAGGCGGCCGGGCGTGCACGGGGTCAGAGCCTTGGCCCTGTTTGGGGGCCGATGGTTTTAAGGGGAGAGGAAGGCTCTTTTTGCTGCGGCCCCTATATAATTTTGTTTTTGTCATTAAGGACGGTGACCTTTGGACTTTATTAACCGATAGCAGCAGCAGCAGGGTAGCCCAGCGGCGGTTTGGGTGGGCTCAGAGACCGGCGGCGGTGTTCGGCTACGGGCATCCGGTGCGCGAAGGCCGACCGGAGGTCATGCGGTCAAGGTTGATGAGATGCGGACACGGAGCAGGCAGTCTGGAGAGGCGCGACGTTTGGCGCGGCTGTGGGTGCAGATGACTCCGGGGAGGCGTGGCAAGTGGCTGCGGCGCTGATGGCTCCGGCGAGGCGCGACAGGTGGCGGCCGAGCGCTAGGCGACGTGGTGGCCGGCCGGAGGTCGGGTGGTCGTGGCCGGGCCCGGGCTGCGGTGGCTGGCTCGGGATGCGGGCCAGAGCGGTGGTGATTGTGGGGTGTGACCGCCGGTCTGGTGAGGCGCGGCAGGCGGCGCGGCGTCTGGCGCGGCTGCGGGTGCAGACGGCTCGGGCGAGGCGCGACAAGTGGCTGCGGCGCTGATGGCTCCAACGAGGCGCGGCTGGTGGCGTTGGGTCCAGCCGGGCGCGAGATTAGGCATGGAGGCCGGCGGTGGTGCGTAGGTGGCACAACGGCGGCACGCGGGGGCGGCAGCCAACGCGGACGGCGGAGCGCGGGCGCAGGCCGGCGGCGTGTGGGGTACAGTGACCGGCGCAGCGGAGGCCAGCAGCCCCGGGTTTTAGGAGGAAAGAGGGGGGTGCTGCGGCTTTTTGATGTGGCCCCCCTCTCAGTTTCCCTTTTTGCAAACAGGGACTTTCTCTTTTTTCTTTTTTTTTTTTCAGAGAAGGGGGTGCTGGCCTTTTTGAGGAAATTGTGGCTGTGGCCCGCCGTTTCCACGTGTTTACGAGGCTGTGGCCCTATTTCTTCTTCTTCTTCTCTTTTTTTTTTCCTTTGATTTTCTTTTCTTTTGGGTCTTGACTGATGATCCCCTCTGGACTTGGCTCGCTTTTTCTTCTCGATCTTTGGACCTTTTTTTTTCAATTTTCTTGACTTTTCTTCCCAGATTTTGACTGCCATTTTCTCTTCGGATTTAACCTTCTTTTTTTTTTTGACTTCTGGACTTGATCTGTCTTTTCTTCTGGAACTGATTGTGCATCTTGATTTGACTTGCATTTTTCGTCTGCTTGCAGGACTCGTCCACTCGAATACTTTCTAAAGGCCGGCTGGATCATTGAGGAGGCCTATCGCGGGAGCAGAGCGACTAGCGAGGTTGCACCTGGGCAGGCTGAGTGAGGTGGACTGGATCTTCCTCTAGACGACCATGGGTCGCTGGAGGCCTATGGAGAGAGCTTTCCTGGTGGTGACATCAGCTTGAAGGACGTCAAAACGGGCGTTCTGGAGTTCGACGAGGAGCAAGACAAAGCCACTAGCGTTGACAAGGAGCAGCCTGCTTTGGTCGTCTTTTGTTTGCCGATATTGACCTCGGTGACTGCTCCAACAATCTTTTTGGCTTTATGGAGGTCGCGGAGGATGCGGTCCTTGGCTCGGTGCCCTTTTCTTCTCCTTTTTTTTTTTTTTTTTTTGCCTTGACTTGATTGGTTTGTGCCCGTATGCGTGACTGATTTGTGCTTTTCTCCCTTTCTTTCTTCAGGGTCCGCCGTTATGAGAGCTTTTCGTCGTCTGGATGGATCGTCGATGCGGTCTCCCACGGGAGTACGCATCTTCGTTTCCCTTTTGCGCAAGTCTTCGATCTGTCGCCGTTACGAGAGCTTTCCGACTTCTGGATGGATCGTCGATGCAGTCTCCCACGGGAGTACGCATCTTCGTTTTCCTTTTGCGCAAGTCTTCTGCCGCCGTTACGAGAGCTTTCCGACTTCTGGATGGATCGTCGATGCGGTCTCCCACGGGAGTACGCATCTTCGTTCCCCTTTTGCGCTAGTCTTCTACCGCCGTTACGAGAGCCTTCTGACTTCTGGATGGATCGTCGATGCGGTCTCCCACGGGAGTACGCATCTTCGTTCCCCTTTTGCGCTAGTCTTCTACCGCCGTACTTCGAAGCAGGAAGCGTGTGTCGAAGTTGGACGAGCTCATTCTCACCGATGAGGGATTTTCACGGCAGATCGTTCGACCGAGCCCGGAGTTGCCATTCAGGAGTCAGTTCCAACGGATGTTTTGGCCGCAGCTTCTTTGTCAGTTCCTGTGGCGTCTTTGACAGCCGTCACGGCGATGGTTCAGGAGGCGGTTCCCGTGCTTGGGTCTTCAGGACAGGATCGCGCCTTATCTCAGCACTTAGAGGCTTGCCAGCGAAAGTGTAGATCGCAGAGCCTTCTTTCTAAGCTTCTTTTGGAGAATTGTGCTGGAAGTTTATCCAGGCGATACTTGCACCCTTCTAGGAGGAGGGTCTTGACGCTTTGAGTAGCTAGTGGGTTTCCCGGTGGATAGCTCCTTGTTTGAGGAGCATATGTGCACCCTTTTGGCGGATAGCTAGGCTCATTACTTGCAACGGGCTTCACTAGAGGAGGACGCTTCCTTGGCGTTGGCAAATGCCGAGGAAGAGGAACATCGACTGGAGAGGCTTCATACGTTTGCTACTGCAGACTTGGTTCGGGTGTAGAAGAAGGTGGAGATTACTCGCGCGTTGCTTCAGAAGCTGGAGTCCCTCCTTGCAAAGCAGCGTGCAAAGTTGGCGACGCGTTGAGCTGGTAGGGCGATCGAGAAGGCTTCCGGAGCGAACCTTGCGAAGCAGCGTGCAGAGCTGGCGACGCGTCGGAAGCTGACGGCTTCTCTACCCCTGGAGTTACAGCGCGTGTAAGCTGCGGGAGGCGAGCCGCTTCGGTGCCTCTAGGACTTCAACTTGCTACTCATGCGTTGCTTCAGAAGCTGGAGTCCCGTTTGGAGAAAGCTCGAGCAACCGAGAAGACTTTTGCAATGGAGCTTGCAAAGCAGCGGGAGGAGCTTACGAATCGCTGAGAGCTGGTGGTTTCTCGCTTTTCGGAGTTGCACCGCGTGGGTGCCTCGAGAGATGAGCTGTGGCAGCGCTGGGAGCTGGTGGTTTGACAGAGGCTGACGGCTTCTCATCCCACGGAGTTGGACTTGCGTCTTTTCTGGGCTTATTTTTCTGGAATGGTGGTTTACTTTTTTTTTGTTTGGACTAAACCTTTACAGGCTGCCTACGTACCCTACTGAGAGGGATCAAGTCACACGTAGTTCCTTTATTCCTTTTTTTTTTTTTTTTTTTGGGCAAGGGGGGTAACCTTGCGCTAGGCAAAGTACCTTTTGATGGACTTGCCGCTGGTAGGCAGAGTCGCTGCTGGTTCGCAGTTGTCATCCGCCTTCTTCGCTTCAATGTAGTTAGAAGTGAAGATCTTCTTGCCTGGAGTTTTGGTGATTGCTGGAGTTTGACTGGAGCCGATGCCTCGGCGATTTGGAAGGATTTGTTCGCCGCTCTTGAAGAGGCGGGCTTGAGTCTTTGTCAGGCGATGTGGTATTGCAACTGAGGGTAGTGAACTCATATGCACTGTGCTTTCTTTGTTGCGGCTGGATTTGAACATCAACTCGGTGGAGTTTTGCCCCCGAGTGTTTCCTGACTTGATTGCGAGTTGCTCGGAGCTGGTATACTTGGAAGACTCGGTTGAGCTCGAGGCATGCAACAGACCATGAAACGGTATTGTCATCTCTTGCAAAGTGATGAAGTTGGCCTCGGAGAATGGTGACGATGGTTCTTTTGCTGGAGTGGAAGGCGATCGTCCTAGCTTGCGAAGCCATTGAGGTTCGAGTCGCAGGACTGAAGCAGCTTGAGCAAGCAATGGAACGTGTGGCGTTGAGCTTGATTTGGAGTTTATGTGAATTTTCCATCTTGATGATGGCGCTTCTTTGTCTTTGTGCACCGTCTGGCCGGAGGATGTCATTGGTTTTGCAAGTGGAGAGATTTTGTCCCTCACAGCAGCTTTGACTTTCTGGGCTCGTAGAGCTTTTGCTGGAGGAACTTCTGCAACGGGGTCTTCGGCCTGGTGGCACTTGACATCAGCAAGGTGTGCTTTGGCCTCGTTACACGGCTTGCCGTTGGCGGCGATATTTCTTTCCATGCTTTCGATATTGGAACTGCCTTCTTTATCGTCTTCCTGGAGCACTTGGTGAACTTCCATCATGCAGCAGGAAACCTTGAAGTTTTGATCAGTTTCAAGGAAGCGATTAGGAAAGAACTCCTGGAGTGTCACCAGCTCTGGGCATATTTGCTGGAGATGATTTTCCGTTGGAGGTACTTTGGACATCTTTCTTTCTGGAGCTTCATTCTTTCCTTGAAGGTCTTTCTTTCGGGGAGTTTTCTTATCGCCCGATCTTTCTTGTGGTTGGCCAGACGTGCTGTCCTGTAGCTTGATCGTCGTGGCCTTCTCCTTCGAGGCGTCATAGCCCATGCATTTTCATCAGTAAGATCTTCGTCAGAGTGAAGAATTGGTGCCGTGACCGAAGGCTCTTCTTTGATCTGAAGGACTTGCTCTTTTGGAGGCTCTACCAACTCATCTTCTGATCCCCAGCCGGTTGGCTTGATTTCTTTCATTGGGATCGAAGGAGGTTTGGAGTAAAAGACGTAGAAGTCAAACTTACCTGACGGGTGGCCTAGCAGGTCGACTTCGAGGTCTCTTTGCTCGTCTCTTGCTTTGAACACATGTTGGGATGTAGCTTTGTTCGGGCGAGACGCCGATGTAGACGACGGTTGCCCCCAGGGTAGTGACGTTTCTTCCTCAGCGAGTGTAGGGGCGTACCGTTGTCGCCTCGAGACTTTCCGTCGTGGAGCTAACTTCGTAATTGGCCTCTGGCGATTGATGCGTAACTTGGGCTTTCTCTGGTGTGCAGCAACGAGTACTGGTTGAAACGAACCGAAGGTGATGGACGTCATGTTTGCTGTTGCAACGTCGCCGGAGTCGATCTCAATTTTTCCTTGCTTTGCGAGTGTCATGATCTTTTCTTTGAAGACGAAACATTTCTCGATAGGATGGCTAACCACTCGATGGTATTTGCAGAAGAGTGGATCGTTGACACGATGCATCTGTTCGGGCCTTTTTGAAGGAGGAAGCTCGATCATCTTCTCTTGTAGCAGCTGATCAAACATGGAGGAGACTTCCGAGTCTGGAAAGGGATATTCTTTAGCTTCAAGCTCCTCGAGAGTCATCCTTGGTGGCCGTTGAGGCTGAGGAGGTGGTATGGCGGCTCCTTTGCCTTTGTCCGGCTTGCCACCGATCTTGAGTGATTTGGAAGTCGAAGCGAGGTTCGTCCTCCTCTTCCACCTTCTGGAATGCTTTGGCCTTTGAGTCCCCGCGATTTGCTAAGCTGAGCTCCATGTCGTGAGCCCGAGTCGCCAGTTCTTCGAAGGACATAGGCTTGATCCTTTTGAGGATGTAGAGCAAGCCCCAGTGCATGCCTTGGGTGCACAACTCGATGGACGAGTCTTCAGACAAGCGATCTCGCGAGTTTAGCGCAAGGTTCCTCCAACGATCGATGTAGTCGATCACTGGCTCATCTTTCCTTTGCTTGGTGGCAGTAAGCTCGGTCATACTGACGATGCGCCGAGTGCTGTAGAAGCGTTTGAGGAACTCCCTCTCCATTTGATCTCAGTTGTCGATGGATCCTGGAGGAAGATCAACATATCAGTCGAAAGCATTACCTTTGAGGGTGCGAACGAACTGCTTCACCATCTCATCGCCGTATGTGCCGGCGTTGTTGCAAGTTTCGACAAAGTGGGCAATGTGTTGCCTTGGATTGCCCTTCCCATCGAAGTGCTGGAACTTTGGTGGCTGGAACCCGGTAGGGAAGCGCAGCTGTTGGATCCTTATGGTATAAGGCTTTGAGTATGCTGCCGTGATCGAAGGAAGACTACCGCCGTGGGAACGCATCATGTCAGTCATCAACGCTTGTATTTGCTGGGCATTCATCGTTGCTGCCATTGAAGGTTGCACGGTCACCGAGACTGGCACGGGAGCCGAGGAGAGTGCGGGAGTAGTCGCTAGAATTGTCGGAATAACTTCTGCAGGAGTGGGAGTTGGAGCAGCTGCTGGAGAAGCAAGAGGTTGGCTGAATGCCGTAGCATCCCTTGCACTTAGCCTTTGAAGCAAGGTGTTGATGTGATGATCCTTCTCCTCCATTAGTCGGGTAATTTGCGCCATATGTTCACCCATTTGCATGACTTGGAGCTGGAGAGCGGACGGAGGATGATGACGCAGGACGTCTTGACGTTGCATGCCTGCAGTGTCGCCGTCATTGTCGGAGATGTAGTTGCGCCGACTTGCTTCTGCTTGATGACGGACGTTTGCCCCCTGCAAAGGAGGTGCAAAATCTACTGGAGAACCCGAACGGGTTCTGGGTTGGGGCTGGGCCTCCCCAAATTTCTGGACTTGAATTCCAGGATCGAGGCTTGTTTCTTCATGCACCAAGGCCCAGGGTTTCAAATCTCGGCCGGTACCGGTACGTACCGGATTTGGCCGGGCCGAACCGAGTCCAGCACCCGGGACCGAAACAGACCTGAACCGGCCGGTACCAACCCGTACCGGACCGAACCGGCCGAGTCAGGCAGGTACCGGCCGGTACGAACCGGTACCGGCCGGTTCAGTCCCGTCCGACAGCCATAATGGGGTGGGTGGGCTTTGGGTCACTTTTTTTATTTTTTTATGTTGGATTCCTCCCTCCACATGGGCTGAACATGCTTTCCCAGCATTTGCATGTGGAGGGGGGGTGGCATTTTTAGTTTTGGCCCCTCCAAAAAGTATTATTCCTTAAGTGGGAGGGGGGGATTTGAAGGCTATATAAACCCCCCCAAACCATTCCATTGCAACTCCAAAACCTTCCATCAACTTGCAAGAAAATAGAGGAGAGAAGAGAGAAGAGAGAAGAGAGGAGAGAAAGAAAAAAGAGAGAAGAGAGAAGAGAGAAGAGAGGCGAGAAAGAAAAAAGAGAGAAGAGAGGAAAGAAAGAGAAGAAAAAGAGAGAGGAGAGAAAGAAAGAAAAGAGAGAAGACTGAAGAGAGGAGAGAAAGAAAAGAGAGAAGAGCGGAGAGAAAGAAAAAAGAGAGAAGAGAGAAGAGAGGAAAGAAAGAGAAAGAAAGAGAGGCGACAAGTCGAGCGGGCCGAGCAGCACACCGACACAAGCCGCACGCCGACGAGTGACGACGAGGTCACGACTCACGAGTCACGAGACTCACGACGAGCGGCACGAGCACGAGCGGGCCGAGCGGCGAACTTAAGAGTGAAGAAGGTAAAACGATTACTGCCTTGAGTGCCTACCATTACCTTTGAGGTTGTCTAATTGTCTCCCAGACCTCCCGGTTTGAGATATGAGTGTTCATTTCCTTACTCATCCAGTCATCCCTCTGTATTGTGATTTGTGAATCTGTGATAATCAGAATGTCATTAAAATTGCTAGTAACCCCGTATTCCATGTGTGCAACCAAGCATATAATTACTCGACTATCATTTTCTTTGATAGCATCTTCTAATGATAATTTCTTGGTGAGAACCTTGAAATCACGAATGCTCACGCGGCTCACGCAGTCTGCCAGTCACGCACTCACGCCTCACGTAGATTCGACTTTCGAGCCATTCGAAAGTCGAAACTTTTGCAAAAGTGAGCAAAACTGCAAAAGTCGAAACTTTCTAGTTTCTACTTTCTACGTTTCTAGTTTCTACTTCTAGTTTCTAGTTTCTACTTTCGATTTTCTAGTTTCTACTTTCTAGTTTATACTTTCGAGTTTCTAGTTTCTCCTTTCTACTTTCTAGTTTCTACTTTCGAGTTTCTCCTTTCTAGTTTCTACTTTCGAGTTTCTAGTTTCTACTTTCGAGTAGAAACTAGAAACTCGAAAGTAGAAACTAGAAAGGAGAAAGTAGAAACTCGAAAGTAGAAACTATAAACTCGAAAGTCGAAAGTAGAAACTAGAAACTCAAAAGTATAAACTAGAAAGTAGAAACTAGAAAATCGAAAGTAGAAACTAGAAACTAGAAGTAGAAACTAGAAACTCGAAAGTAGAAACTAGAAACGTAGAAAGTAGAAACTAGAAACTAGAAACTAGAAAGTTTCGACTTTTGCAGTTTTGCTCACTTTTGCAAAAGTTTCGACTTTCGAATGGCTCGAAACTCGAAAGTCGAATCTACGTGAGGACCCTACTTTCTAGTTTCTACTTTCTACGTTTCTAGTTTCTACTTTCTACTTTTTACTTTCTAGTTTCTACTTTCGAGTTTCGAGCCATTTAAAAGTCGAAACTTTATAGTTTTTACTTTCTACGTAGCAAAGCTGCAAAAGTGAGCAATTACTTTCTAGTTTGCTAATGCTTATTTATTTTTTGACTTAGATAATGGCACCAAAATCGAAAGAGATAGACGCTGGATGGCTACATTGCAAGGCAATTGAAGGCAACAAGCGGAAGGCCATATGCAACTACTGTGGCCGGACCATAAATGGTGGTATCACAAGAATGAAGGAGCATTTAGCGGACAAGAAAGGACAAGTGACTGGTTGTGAGCACGTTCCAATAGAGGTACGGTCTCAATTGCAGCAATTTTTTAGAGAAGCAAGTAAAGATAAGAGTACTGCTCCTGAGCTTTCTGCTTCTAGAAGACCACCCCTTACCAAAAGTCAGTCGGTAAGGGGTTATAGAGAAACAAATATAGATGATGAAAGTTTTGATGATTCTTCATCTGAAGAGTTGCCGGATGAGGATAGGAAGATGAGAACGGCAATGAGACTTTCTCGTGAGGAAGCTCGTCGTCAAGAAATAAGAGAAAGAGGGGGAGACCAAAGAGGTAGATGGTCAATGAGTGGTCCTGGTGGTAGTTCTCGTTTTCTTCCTGGTGATATTGGTGGTAGTACTGGTGGAGGTGGACCTGGTGGTAGTAGCAGTGTTAGTGCTAGAGGAGGTAAAACTAGCACTGGAGGCAGTACATCTGTGCAGTTACCTCTAGACGGATTTATGTTTAGGGAACGTGGCCAGAAACAAACCAAATTAACAGCTGGAAAAATAAAATAAGCGGCCAGTAAAGTGAAGAAAGCAGTGGCCAAATTTTTTCATTTCAATCATATCCCGGCTAATGCAGCCGCGTCGCCATACTTTAAAAAAATGTGCGACACATTGCAGTCGGTTGGACCGGGAATTTCTCCCCCTACCCCATATGAAATTACTGGGCCACTTTTAGATGATGAGGTCTCCGAAATAAACGATTATATTCGTAGTTTTCAAACTCCCTGGGAGGAGAAAGGTTGCACAATTATGTGCGATGGATGGAGTGGCCCTACTAGAAAATCCATAATTAATTTTCTAGTATATTGCTCAATTGGTACAGTATTTTACAAATCAGTCGATGCATCAGCCAAAGTGCATGATGCAATATATCTTGCTGGACTTATGAATAATATCATCGACGAAGTTGGAGCTAATAATATTGTCCAAATAGTGACGGACAATGGCTCTAACTATAAGAAGGCCGGACAAATCATACAGAAGGAACGGAAGACTATATTTTGGACTCCTTGTGCCGCACACTGCATCGACTTGATCCTAAAAGATATAGGCAAATTGGATCATGTTGACAAGGTTGTAAAACAAGCTCGAAAAATAACAAAATTCATTTACAACCATAACTGGGTAGCTGACTTGATGAGGAGGTATACTGGGAAGCGGGAGCTTCTGCGTCCAGCAATCACCCGCTTTGCCACTCACTTCATAGCATTGGAGAGCATTTTTAATCAGAAGGATGCTTTACGGAAAATGTTTACCTCAGATGCATGGTGTCAATCAAAATATGCATCTAATGAAGAGGGCAAAGAGGTGGAAAATATTGTTGTTGGAAAGGAGCTCTGGGTCGAAATTGACAAGATAATAGTGTGTATCCAACCTCTAGTGCAAGTTCTTCGACTGGTAGATTCAGATGAAAAGCCTGTAATGGGGTATATCTACGAAGCAATGGACAGAGCTAAGATGGCCATTCAGAAGTCGACAAAGGTTGGAGAAAAATCAAAAAAACAATATTTTAAGTTGATCGACAAAATATGGGAGAAGACGCTACACCATCCATTGCATGCAACAGGTAAATATTATCGTCAAGTGTATACTCCTTATTTAACAATTTCAATTTTTAATCTCATTAGTCATTAGACTCAATACTTATTTCTTTCATATTATAGGATTTTACTTAAATCCCCAATACCAGTATAGGGTAGAAGTTTCACAACACCCAGAAATAATGATCGGGCTTAAAGAGGTGATCCGAACCTTGGAGCCTAGCATAGCAGCGCAAAATAAGGCAATGGAGCAAATGGAAATCTTCCGATATGCTCGTGGTTCCTTTGATTCGGAGAACGCAAGAACATCTATCTCGACCATGCAGCCAGGTAATACGTCGATAAGTTGATAACACACTTTAATTATACAATTATCCAATTGTAATCAACGAATACAAACTGAATGTTCTATTTTTTGACTAATTTTATAGCTACTTGGTGGTCCATTCATGGTGAAAGTGCTCCTGATCTTCGCAAGATTGCTATCCGAGTATTGAGTCAGATATGTTCGGCATCGGGCTGCGAGAGAAACTAGAGTACATTCTCTCTCATTCATACGAAAACTAGAAATAGATTGTCATCATCTAAATTAGATAAACTAGTTTTCGTACATTACAATATGAGGTTGAGGGTCCGCGATCAGGGAAGATTAGAGGACCAAGGTGATAATCCAATCAATTTGGATTATATTTTCGACGACGATAACCCTCTAGCCCCTTGGTTGACGGAGAGAGAGGATCCAGTTCTTGACGGTCAAAAAAATACATGGTTGGAGAAGGAGTTAGGCAAGGAGCAAAGACAAGAACAAGAGGGAGCAAGGTTGAGGAGCGGCAAACGAAGATTTCAACATGTTAGCCAGGCAATGCAGCAGATACACAGCGATTCAGATAAGAGTCTTGGCAGTATACCTTCCGGATCTAGTGATGGTGGAGGAGAGTCATCTCAACGGATGAGAGAGCATGAGAGAGCTTCTTCACCTCCCAGTGCTCCCACGTACACCGGCGTCACTGGACCACCAGCCCCACCAGATCCACATCATCCACCACTGTCACCACATGATGGAGCAGGGGACGGGCCTTCTGGCACTGTTCATGAAGCTGCATATGTACCATACTCGTACAGATATGATCCACCACTAGGTCCACCATCATCATATTACCGAGATTCTTATCAGCCGATGTTTCCAGAGCAAGAGGAATCGCAAGGAACATATGGAGATTCTTCATCATCTTACGGCTAAGGAGCATACGGTTATGGTGTCCAGCACGACCAGGACATTGGCCAATCAATCTTCGGTTATTCTGGGCCTTCCGACGGGTCTTACTACCAGCAGCACTACTCGGCACCAACTCCAAATGAAGACAAAGAAGAAGCTGATCGCAATAATAATCTATGGAACTTCTGAGTTCTGAGTTCTGATTCTTCTGAATATTCAGATCTGACTATCTGAGCGACTGAGCCAGCCAGGTGAGTTAATAATTTTAATATTGATAATCTGTATTTTGTGGAAGTTGAAGTGTTGAACACGTCTGGAATCTGGATTATGAAACTTATTCTATAATTTGTATTGTAAATTTATAATAATAAAAAAATTTCAAAACTTTAAAAGGTTGTTTTATAAAACCTTTTAAAAACCTTTTTTAACTTCGCCAAGGCCGGTCCCAAGCCCGGATAAAGAAGGAGGGAAAAAGGATATAGGAAATTAGGAATTAGTAACTTGTTAGGTGTGACTTGTGAGTCGTGTGACTTGTCGCTTGTGAACTGTGAGTCTGTGAGTCTGTGACTTATAACTTGTAAGTTGTAACTTGTGAGTCTTGTGGTTCAGTTAGGTCTCTACTGTCCAATCATTCACCTCGGGGAGTGGTGATTCGACAATAGTTGACAAGTTCATCAAGATTCTTAATCATACACCTCGGGGAGTGGTGCTTGTGAATCTTGATGAATGATGAATCCAAGACTCTAAAGTCTAAACTCTAAAGTATGAACTCTGAGAGTCTGAACTTTGAAGTCATAAGTCATAAGACTCATAAGTCATAAGTCATAACTCATTAGATAAGAGTATAAGACTCATAAGTCATAGTCTGAACTCTGAAGTCACATAAGATAAGACTCATAGGCCTAAAACTAACCCTAGCGGCCTAGCCTAAGGCTCTAACTCCTAAGCCCTAACCCTAACTCCTACGTAACTCCTAAGGTCCCTAAGCCTAAAGGACCTAAAGGTCCTAAACTAGGGCCCTAAAGGGCCTAAAGTACTCTAATATTTATTTTCTAATTTTTTATATTTATTTTCTAATTTTTTAGAATTTTTAAAGATTTTTTTAGATTTTTTTACAATTTAAAAAAAATAAAAAAAAGAGGCCGGTACCGGTTCAACCAGAACCGGCCGGTACCGGTACGAACCGGTTCGGCGCCGGCCGATACCGGTACCGGTACCCGAGTTTTAAACCTTGCCAAGACCTCATTGGCGCTTTGGCGAGCATCTTCGACAGCAGTTTCTGGCGTGAAGAAGTCCGCAAGAGTTTGAGTAAGCCGAGTGTAAACGCGTACTACCGGGGGAACATCATCCTCCGGGTTTTTTGGATCGCCGTGTTGGAGTAGTGGAGACTCGGCGATAGGTAAGAGGCTTGTTGGAGCAAACGTATCGTCGTTCGTTCCGGCCATGGCGAACTTACAGCAACTACTTCAAACATACGGATGAAAGGAGAGGTCCCCCTGGGCGTGCCAGAAATCTGTGAGCACGGAAAAAGATACGGGTCGTCTTTATTGCGGATCACACGAGATTACAGATGCCGGGACCCGGGGGCTCGGGTGTGGCGAGTCCGGGTGCGGCGAGTGTTTGATCAGGAGATTGTGGGAGAGATCCTCTGGAGGGTCCCTTTGATCCGCGTCTCCACGTGGTATTCGTGCGAGAGCTTTGAAGGGATTGCCCAGGACAGAGGTCTTTACAGGGTGAGGGTTTTTGAGAGGCTAAGGAATATCGGCCGTTGATTTTGTCCCGTCCGTGCTTCGCGCTTTCTCGGCTAGGGAGGCTTTGGGCTTCGTTCCTCGGTCTTCGTGTCTTCCTCGATCCTTGCTCAACCTCGGCGTCCTTGATCATCGGTTCGCGGCGTCGATCGTGCTTTTGGCGTCGGCTTTGGCTTTAGCTTTTGGCTTTGGCGTGGCTCTGGCGTTTGCTTTGCTTTGGCGCTTGCGCTTGAACGTAGGCGGGTAGAGGCTTGCGATGCTTTAGTTCTTCCGGACTTCGCGTCGTATCGGCTAGAACGTGCGGTGCTTTGCTCGTGACCGTCGTAGTTGCTTGGCTTTGGCAGGTGCGTTGCTTTGGCGCGGGCTTTACCGGTGCGTTTGCTTTGGCTTCTTGCGTTGGCTTTGGCTTTAGCTTTGACTCGATCTTCTTCTCGAACGACGATGGCTACTTCTTCAGGGCTTCTTTATTCTTCCGGCTTCCTCGACGGTTGTGACGTCGGCTGGCTTCTTCTCCGGGCGTATTTGGCTTGATCGGAGTTGAAGGCTTCTTGTGGAGATGGTGGGTGTAACACCGATCTCTATGCGACGGTTGTAGCGTCGGCTTTTGTTGATGAAGATGGCGGGGGTAGCACCGATGTGGCACCGATCTCCGCACGACGGTTGTAGCGTCGGCTTTTGTTGATGAAGATGGCAGGGGCAGCACCGATCTTCGCACGACGGTTGTAGCGTCGGCTTTGTTGGTGAAAACGGCCGGGGTAGCACCGATCTCCGCACGACGGTTGTAGCGTCGGCTTTTGTTGATGAAGATGGCGGGGGTAGCACCGATCTTCGCACGACGGTTGTAGCGCGGCTTTGTTGGTGAAGACGGCGGGGGTAGCACCGATCTCCGCACAACGGTTGTAGCGTCAGCTTTTGTTGACGAAGACGGCAGGGGTAGCACCGGCTTGGCCTTCTTCTCCAAGCTTTCTTCTTCGTGCGAGGAGTCGACGCCTTTGTTGAAGACGACGGGTGTTGTCGGCTTCGATCTTCTTCTTCGGCCTTTGCTTCTGGCGTCTTCGGAGCTGATGAAGATCATTGGAGAAGTCGGGATGACGACGACTCCAGGTTTTCTTCTCCAAGCTTTCTTCTTCGTGCGAGGAGTCGAAGCTTTGATCTTCGAGTGCAAGGTCTTCACGTTGATGAGGACTTGAAGGGCCAAGGATTCCCGTAGGACATGCTTGCCGTGCCTCGTGAAGCCTTCGGTCTTTAAGCGTTGGAGCTTCTTTTGCAGAGCCCTTTCGTCTTCAGCTTTTCCGACCCTTTTCGCCTTCCCGCACCCCTTCTATTTATAGGCAAAGGGGGCGGTTGGGGGAGATATGGCTGAAATCTTTTGGTTTCATCCAATATCTCCCCCCATAACCATCAAGATATTGTTCCTTTATTCGGGGAAACAAACTCGATCCCCTCCTTTTTAGTTAGGATGGTTACGGGCTAGATGTGACTCGATCTTTGAAGATTGAGTTGTTATTTTTTTGCACTTTTGGATCGGATGGCGACACAACGTCATCTTGTCCATTGGATCGAGGGATCGTCGCGGATCTACGGCTGCGTAGACGTCCACGCCACCTCCCCCCGCATCGAGGCGGTTTTGATTTTTTTTTCTTTTCTTTTCTTTTCTTCTCTTTCTCTTTTTTTTTTCTTTCTTTTCTTTTCCTTTATGGCCGGCCCCACCTCCCCATGGGGAGGGGGACACGGTTTTCCATAAAGGCCCCCCTTTTGGGTTCGGGTAGCGGGTCCGGTGGGACCCGTTTGCTTTGAGTCGGGCCATGGCGCGCGAATTGAGTTCGCATGCGGGCCGAGTTCGCATGTCGGCCGTTGTGTGCGGGCCAGGTTTCGCATGCGGGCCGTTGTGTGCGGGCCAGGTTGCGCATGCGGGCCGTTGTGTGCGGGCCAGGTTTCGCATGCGGGCCGTTGTGTGCGGGCTAGTTTCGCATGCGGGCCGTTGAGTGTGAGCCAGGTTTCGCATGCGGGCCGTTGTGTGCGGCCCGATTTATGTGTGCGGGTCGGGTTCGACCCGGAGGCCGTTGAGTGAGGGCCTGTTTTACGTGTGCAAGTCGGGTTTGACCCGTGGGCTAATTTCGATGCCCACAGTCACCGGGCGGAAAATGACCAAGGCACGGACAAACGTACACAAGCAGTCGATAGCACTATGCACAAAGAGCTATGAGTGAAGCGGGCTACTATACAAGGTGTGCAAAGCTTTTGGTGCAAGTGTACTCAAAGCATTCGGCTCTTGTATAACCTTGGCTAAATAGGTGACATGCAGGCAGTGTTTTAAAAAGCAGTCGCCTAGGCGCTGAAAGGCCCCCCACCGTCTAGCCTAGTCCTAGGCGGTGCAGAAAAGCGGCCCAGGCCTCTAGGCAGAGCTAGACGACTGCCTAGGTGGGGCTAGGTGGGCCTAGGCACTAGAACGTGTATAGATACTATTTTATTATTGATAATCATAAATTTATGATTTGGAATATACTAAAATTATGGATATTATGATATTATATGAGATAATATCATGCTTGCTTTTGTTCTTGTTAATCTTGAATTTATGGTTATTAAATGATACATGCTCTTTAAAATAATATTTGGGATAATCTTGAATTTATAGTAAGTTAAAATATATATATATATTATATAATATCAAAATAATTAAAAAAAAAACAAAAACACCTAGGCGCCTAGGCACCGCCTTGGCTGCCTAGGCGCTAGAAGGTCTCCCACCGCCCGACTAGCGCCTAGCGCTTTTTAGAACATTGCATGCAGGTTTATGCTTAAGGCTCCACACTAGATGGAATCCAAAAAATCTAATGGGTGGGATCTTGGAGCAAGGAAAAGACCTCAAGTCAGGATAGACAGGCCCCGAACGTGTTGGATTTTCTCGTTTGTGGAGGGAGGACGAGGGCTTATGTGGGGCATGATTAGGAAGGACAGTATTGATTATCCAATGGATCACGTTGAACACCTATGGGTGCAAAATTTGGCTAAAGCCCGACGGTAGGATCCGCCAGCCCTGCTTAGGGCCCACAGAGATGACGGTGGGACCCACCAGTCCTGCCTGGGGCCTATAGAGACGACGGTGAGGCCCGCCAGTCATGCCTGGGGCCCACAGAGACTGTCTGGGCCCTGGTAAATCCCCCCCCCCGATATTCCCAAAGCTCTATAAATAGCAAATCATGTAAATAATCCATACCAAAATTCATCATTCCCAATTCCACTTTCTATTTTCCAGGGCTTCCTGAGCCTTATGATGATCAAACTCTAGTCAAGCCCACTCTACCCTCTGTCTACTTGTATAAGCACTCCTCAGCCTGTTGAGAAGAGCTCTTTTTTTTCAGAGTTAGTGGATTCAAAGGTTGTGTCTTACCACACAGAGACATAGGCTTCGGCCGAACTTTGTCACCACATCATGTGCCAACTCTCTCTATTTCTTTATTCTTTCTCTACTCAATAGTGTCTACGTGACAGCTCAGCACTTTACAGTGCACCGCACTTGAAGTCAAGCATCAATTGAATGGTAACGGAAAACCGTACAACGGTCGTAATTTCCCCCCACAACACCGAGTATTGTTGCTTCATGAGGCAGTTCGTGAGGTCAAGTAAGAATAAGCAGCTAAATGTAATGTTGAAGTTGTGGACCGGCTACGAGAGTTGCAAACCTACTAAGCCTCAATGATAGCCACATAAGTTAATTTGTAAATAGATTTTTAAAATGCTACTGACAATTGGAAGAAACACGCGTAAGGGGGGGAAGCATGAATCTTTGGAGGAATCATACATAAGAGATGACCATATATGGTATAGATCATGTCCAGGTATAGAAGTCCGTCTTGGAATCGGCAAATAAGGATTACATCAAAATGATACTACAAAGAGGAGACATTGATGAGGGTAAATTGGAGCAAAATCATTGAGCAAATAAATCAGACTCCAAGAGGAGATCACACGAAGATATAATACACTTGTTGCAGGCGAAGAAAGATCAGCTTGACGACAGTGAGAAATATGTTTCAGGTGCAAATTGGACACTATTTGAAACTTAGTTGAAACAAGAGATGAAATGTGCTCAATCTAATTAGGGAGAGCAGCTCTAAATAGAAACAAGGATATGCAAGTATGTAACCAAGGTAGTGAAATTATGACCAAAAATTGAAAAAATACATGATGAGCATGCAAAAGATCCAAAATATACAACTATGATATAAAGTAGATGTTCCCACTACTTGAGCCATCATACCATTGAGTTGGAACGATATGATGTCTAATTATGCAATGTATGATGGCTAATTATGCACCATATATGTAAGATATTCTGGTTGGGAAATCAAAAGAATTTACTACTACACAAAGATAGCTTCTTGAGAACAGAACTAGACTTCCTTTTTGCGGTACTTATTAAAGCATACCTAAGTAACATGAATAATAGAATATCATTGTCGTCATTCCACTAAATGATGTTGCAGCATATCTCAATCAATGATTATGGTTTATGCAACTGGACAAAAGCTGTCACAGAACAGGAAATTATCTCTCCCAAGAGAAAATGTGTTGTGCAGTGTAGGTGGATCTGCAGTCTGAACCAACAATAGGATGGTAATGTAAAGAGGGTAATAGGCTAATCGCATGTGTAGTTCCAAAAGGATATGGTTTTCACACATCATTTTGATGATTTGGATATATTCCAGTGTCCAAAATTATACATAATTCATTTAACTATATATATCCATATGTAGCAAATCTATATTGAACTTGCAGTGATTGGATGTAAAAATTGCCCTTCTTCATGAACACTGACATAAAGCATATAAGGAGCAGCCAGTAGAATTACCATTCAAGGCGCCTAGAGATATTGACACGGTCAATTTTTGCACTCATGCAATCTCAACCTATGGACAAATTTAGTCACAACGTGGATTTCCAAGGAGCAAAGTTGATCCTCCACTATTTTAAAAATAAAATCCCATTGTAGCAGGAATATCAGTGACTAAAACAGACACTGAAACCAATGAATAGGTTGATGAAATTGCCAAGACACAACTATGCACCAAAAAACTTGGCAAAATGAGATAATTACTTAGGGTGGAGGTTGCTAGGTTAAAGACTATGTCAAAGAAACTCTTTTATATATCTCCTCTAAGAAACTAGAATGCTCAAAAGAAGACAGGTAATTCTCGAACCCAATTAAAAACTTACACCAAACAAGAAGCATAATTGGCTGATCAAGGTAGAATAACCGATTAGTTAGAAAGCTGATACACCATACGCTCATTCGACTAGATATTTCCTTTGCTTTTAAGTGTTATGAGTCAATTCCCGCATAATCTGAGGAAGCCTTAGTCTTAAACTCTAAGTGTTGTAATGTGTACTCTTACATATCTAAAGGGTGAACAGATCCAATTGATATAATACGAGCAAAATGGTTAATTACAATAAGTGAGCTATGTCAATCTAACAAGGAAGGTTCCCCCATTAATAGGATATTAAACAAAGTCAACTGTACATTTGTTGGACCAAATCTTTTGATATGGGCGAGCAAGAAGCTGGCAGATCTACTGCTTAAGTGGAGCATAGAGTTGTGGCTCCTAGTATGTGGAATGATGTGGCTACATTTCAATGATGAATTTCCTTCAAAGGATCCTATAGATTTGTATATGATAACCAGGCTGACAAAAATATAACAACCATGTTTTTCATAAAAAAGCGGAATATAGTGAAATGCACTATGTCAAGGTGAACAACAAATCACCAATATTCTTACAAAAGCTTTAGTAAGGATGCAACTGGTTGAATGAAATTCCAGCTTGGTTGCTTAAATACACGTGCTCCAAGTGGAGGGGATCGAGTTTTGGATACCTAGTTAATGATTGCCACAATTACTGCAGTTAAAATCTTTTGTTTGTCTATACTCTATAGCTCACATCTATAGTTGACCCACAAGTCATGCCTCACATCAGATAGTCAAGCCAACCGCAGTATAGTCACGTTACTTGTATAGAGCCCGAACAAATGTTGGAGGCCCATTTATCAGCAAATACATTGTTTATCAGTCATATAGTTGATAACCCCACAAATAGGGCATTACTATCTTTTTAGGAACCAAAGTGTAGGCACCCCAATGAATAAATAACCAAGGACAAGTGCACAATATGTGAAAGTGAGATTGCCACCCCTTATTTCCTCTTTTTCTTTCTCCTTCACTTTTCTCTCTTTCCCATCCTTCTACTCTTTATCTTGCTAATCTTAGTGAAACTTCATATTACTTCCTATGTATTGATTCTAATTTAATTTTGTGAGGCTTATTTCTACAAATCTAGCAATAGAAGAGCTGGTTGATCTCTCCATTTAATGGAATAGAGAACAAATCTAAAACGATATAGTTTTAATAAATGACCCAGGTTACTTCCTGTGTGCCACCTAGGGGCTTTCATATCTACGTGGCTCACAAACAAAGCGGATGGTTCGGCGACCTGCTTAGCCTAATTGAGACGCCTAGACAGTTGATTACATTTACATTGCATCAAGAGAGCATTTGATGATGTCTCTTTCAGGAAACAAACAATGAAAATCTGACATAATAATTGTTTTATTAAACAATATGGATCGCCACCTGGGCACTTGCCTAAGGAGAGGTAGCAACAATGTGCCTCATCTAGCAATAGGCAGTTTATTTAGGTGGCCGAACCACAGCTCGGTGACTAGGTGACTTGCTTGGCCTACCATACCTTTTAGGAGAAATTGTTGAACTGATTTCACAATATCTTAAAGAGATGATAAATAAAAAGGAAAGAGACATCTTTCTTATTTCTCTTCTCCTCCCTCCTCTCACCTATTCTATGGTGATGACGCACATCCCACAATTCCCACCTCTTCCACCTCGAGAGAGCACTTTATTTGTAGGAATTTCTCCTCCAGTCCCGGCTATGAAACGCCCACCTCAACCTCAGCCTTCTTATTACTTCTCCCATAAGCACCTCTCTCCATCAAAGAAAGGGGACAAATGCACCAGAGAGGCATCCGCTTGAGGATCAACCACTATGTCGGAGATGAGAGGGAAGTGACCCCAATGAGGCATCCTCCAAAGGGAAGAGGGTGAAGTGATGCGACAAAGGATCAGCGTGAGTAGGGCACAAAAGGAGAGAGGTGCCATTGGAAGAGGTGGATAAAAAGAACCTTGCTTTGAGTTTTTGGGAAAATGAACCTTT
This sequence comes from Chamaelirium japonicum, assembly GCA_947650365.1. Lineage (NCBI taxonomy): Eukaryota > Viridiplantae > Streptophyta > Magnoliopsida > Liliales > Melanthiaceae > Chamaelirium > Chamaelirium japonicum. The sequence goes on along the minus strand of OX393550.1, from coordinate 33,539,021 downwards.
TTTTTCCTAAGTTTCTTTTAAGGTAGCTTGGAATTGGTTCCCGTTTCACTTCAAAAACCGAGGCCCAAGTGCCCGTAACAAATGGGCTACATGATGGTGCCTCCATTTTGACATACATGGCTATATAGCATCCCTCTTCTATCATTTTTCATCGTGCATTTGTGTCATCCATTTCTTCTTCACAGACAACCAAAAAGTGTTTTTGCAGCATATGTTCAGCAAACACCAAATATATGATGTGATTCATTTACAAGGGTTTCCATGGAAGTGCTCATTCGTAGTTTTATGGAAACAAAAAGTAACATGAAACATGACATAAATGATATAACTTATTTTGAGATTATGGTGCTACTTAGCTTTGTCTGACCTCATTATGTCATAACTTCTTTACAATAGTATATTTTTCTACAAATATCGAGACTACAAGAGTTTGAAAACATTAGGTCTGCTATCCCATAATATATTCCACGAGTTAAAATTGCATTATTTTAGTTTTGGGTAAATTACACTATGCCCCCTTGTAAACACTTAACCCCCCTGTAGTTATTTTGTTCCAAATCGCTCCCGAAAATTTCAAATGTTAGCACAATACCCCTTTTTGTCAACCACTAAATTTCCTCATTTGGTAATTATTACCTGATCAAAACTGAATTGAAGGGGGGAAAATGTAGTTTTTTAACTATAGGGGGTTTAAGTTTTTTTGAGCTAAACTTCAGGGGGGCAAAGTGTAGTTTACGCTTTAGTTTTTTTTTCTGAAACCAAGTATAGATCATCTTAACAACCTAAACAAGGCCTAATTACAAAGTGCAAAATGTGTGTAAACTGCAGCAAATTGCTTGATGGAGCGTGAAATCCAAGCTCCATTAACCTTTTTTTCCAAGAAAGAACAAGTACTCATACCTGACCCTGCCAAATAAAGTATAGGCCATCCACAGTTTCCCCCTCGCGAACAACATAGTCACCAGGATCTATAACATAAGGACCTAAATCAAAGAATATTCAATTGTAGTAGTACAAGAAATCAATTCTCAATCAAAAACAGTCTATAAATTACTGAAAAATTCATGCTCGAAACCAATTTATGCACCATCTCCAGCAAAATGGAACCGCTAAACATTAAATCCATCGAACAGATGAATCCCTGTATATGCGATCACTAGACAATTTCGTCTACAATAATTCACGAAATGGCAGTATCACGAAACTCAACAAATTCCGGTGACATTTTTGCTAAATTCAGTACATCAAGGTACTGCCGAAGAAACCATTGATTCACCGTCCGATCCGATTCATCGGTTCACTAAACAATCCCAAAAAAATCACCAAATCATCATGGAAAAAAATCCTGAAAATCCTAGTGAATTTTCTACAAATTAATCCGAACTGAACTGAATTGACCCCCCAACCAAATTAGTGCCAAAACCCTGACATTACGTCATACAATCAGAAGAACAGCATACAAACTCAACAACAGGATCGAATGTGACGGAACTCACTGTAATGCTTCACGTGGACGATTTCCGCGATCCTCTTGAGGGAAGAGCCGGGGAGCGTCTGCAGCAGCGGGACCTGTCCGAGGAACTCGATCACTGAATCCATGGAGGAGAGGGTCAAGCGATCGGTTGCGGTCATAGTTTCGATCGGAGGAGAGGAGGAGGAGGAGGAGGGGGTCTCACCTGCTTCGGGATCCATCGGAATATTACCAGGCGGCGGCCGGGCTTGGGAGGAGACCGAACGTGACGAGGCGGGAGAGGCCACTGTCGCCGCGGGTGTCCTCTTTATAAGTGTGTCCCGATTCCCCTGGATTGTTGGACGGATGACGACGGAGAGTCCTCTGTCCCTGAAACTTGTTCTTCAAAACCAAAGAAGAGGTTCCACAGGACAAAACATGGTTTGGAGTCCATATCCTTCCCGGAAAATAAGATGAAACAAAATGGCGCAGACGAATCACGTGTGGGTTAAAATCTCATGGGTTCTTTTGACTTACACCCCCCACTTTTACAAAAAATTGACTTTGCCTCTCAATCCGTCCCTTAACCGTAAGCGACCGGCTTTTTTTTTAAGAACGATTTTTTTTTTTTTTGGGGTTTTCAAATTACACGCCCTACAGATCAAACCAAAAGCACTAGCTGTCTCACACCCGTGGGTGTCTAGAGGCACCCAACAAAACCAAATCCTTAAGGTCTCGAGTTAGATCATTGACGATGGCCAAACGGACTCCCGTCCTACACGCAGCTCCAGCTATCTAATTTGCAACCGTATTCCCCTCCCAAAACAAATGTGAGATTCCACGTATCCTGATGTCCTGAAGGAGGGAGCGACAATCATGAACAATTGCCTCTGCCAACAGGGAGGAGACAAGGCTAGCCAGCACCGCTTGTAAGTCTCCTTCAATAAGAAGCTCTGCCAAAGGCCATCTGTGACTGACCAATCGGAGACCGATCCAAAGAGCCCGCATCTCAGCTTCAAATGCAGAGGAGCAATGGAAATCCACAGAATCTACAGCTAGCACCATTCCTTGGTGATCCCCGAGCACCACCCTTGCATTGCAGAGTCGTCGTCGGTCATAAGAGTCATCAAAGTTAAGCTTGAGGAAACCGGTGTCTAGAGACTTCTAGTGAACCGAAAAAGGTGTTTGGGCCCGCACCAGAACAGGCCGGGGGGGGGGGGGGGGGCACATTGTAGCCTGATAGAACTCAAAAAAGGCCGAGCAAGCTTGTCGCCAGGTGAAAAGGGGAAGCTCCACTTGTAAATCAAACAAAGCTCGATTGCGGGATTTCCATATGTGTCATGCCACCGATAAGATCAGTGAATTGGGGTTGTTATGGCCCGTAATCCCACCATGAAACTGGCTAAGTAAAGAGCCAAGTTCAAAGATGGAAGAGGGTGGGGAGAATGGCAGGGAAGAGAAGAGTAGTGTCCAAATGACCACTGAAAACCAGGCATTGAAACATAGCATGATCCACTTGTCTTGGAATCAAACCTGCATCAGGGGCAGACGTCCTCGTCCGAAGTGATCAAACCGATATGGCAAAAATAGGACCGAACAGGGAGGCGCGAATGAAGGAGTTTCCAGCCAAAACACTTGACCTTATTCTCGATACGAGTAGACCACAGGACATGCCACCTAAACTGCTCATCATTAGAGGCAATGGGGGAAAGGGGGAGGGCATATGCCTCTCGAACTGAGAAGGGCGTGCCTGCACGTGAGCCCCAGTAGAAATATTGTGCCGACAAAAAATGGAGGATCGGGACAAAGCTTATTTTGGAGACCCATTTCAGGAAAGAGTGAACAAATAACCTCAGATCTCCATTCCGCCTCTGAGGAGATCAGCTCAGAGATACGAGCAATCCTCATAAAGCTATGCATATTGATGGGGGCTGGCATCCTGGCTATTGGGGTAACACTTAGCCACAAGGTATCCTACACATCAAACTATGTCGACCGTGAGCAGGCACAACAGTAGTGTTCCGCACCACCGCCCACGAACAATTAGATGGGCGAGGCCATTTCCAAAGGTTCAAATCGGGGCCGTATTTGTTGCGGCAAAACTGAACCCACAATGAGTTTCGACCATTAACCAAGTCAAACACTTTACGACCTATTAAGGCAGTTTGAAGAAGTGGAAGTCGCCGAATACCAAGTCCACCCAAACACTTTGGCCGGCAGATCGAGTTCCATTTAATAAGATGGAGACCATGAGTTGATGCACTTTTGGTCCATAGAAAACGACGCATCTCTCGTTCAATAGCTGAAGTCACTGAAAGTGGAACCCAAGAATTAGACAAGGTAAAATTCGAAAGAGTCTGGAGAATAGACTGAAGAAGGGTGACTCGACCAACAAAGGAAAGTAAATGAGCCTTCCAACCCGTCACCCGTTTAGTGACCTGTTGAACCACCTGAAATTGATCCTTAGCGTGAACACGCTGTCCGAAAATCATGACCCCGAGGTACCTGAAAGGCCCGATAACTTCGGGCATCTGCAATTGACTTTATCTCTCAATCCGTTACTTAACCGTAAGCGACTTTAAAAAGGGCTTTTTTTAGAACGATTTGTTCCGACCTCTTTACCATCCCCTTCTCTCTCATTGGTCCATTTTAAGGGCTTTTGGTCATTTCACTATGATGAATAGTACAAAATGACATACATGCTCTTGAAATAGACAAAGGAGGGAGGTTGGAACAAAATAGTTCTCTAAATTTGAGTTACGTACCCACTTTTGACGGGTCGTGCACATGGGCGGATCTAATAGTTGGCTCGGCCGGGCTATAGCCCGGCCGAGTTTTGAGAAATTCTAACCCATATTATTAAGTATATTTTTTCAGCCCACCTCAACCATGACCTCAACCCGCATCAACCCAGCAAGGCCCTTGGCCCCTTGCGACACTGTAGACACACGAATTTCGTCGGACCCGAACCCGACTTACGTGTGCCGACGCGGATGCAAACCCGACACGCAGACCCGACTCGCACCTGGCAAAGAGGAGCGGACCCCATGCGCCAAGGGGGGGCCGGCCCCTACTAGGGTCCGAACCCCATGGGGCCGGCCCCTACTAGGACCCGAGCCACATGGGACCGGCCCTAGTAGGACCCGAACCCCATGGGGAGCCGGTCGGCCCTGCAAAGAAAGGGAAGAAAAGGAAAGAAAAGAAAAGAAAGAAAAGAAAAAGGAAAGAAAAGAAAAGGAAAGAAAAGAAAAGGAAAGAAAAGAAAGAAAAGGAAAGAAATACCGCCATGCGCGGGGGGAGGTAGCGTATGACGTCTGCACACACGCGGATCTGCGCCGATCCCTCGATCCGACGCACAAGACGAAGCGCCCGATCGCCATCGATTTCGTGCGCAAAATCCAGCCATAATTGCACCCGCCAGAAAAGGAAAACAACTAAATGTTATTCCCCTCATCAATGGATGAATAAAATCCGGATAATTATGAGAGAGATACAAAAAGGATTTAAAATTAAAAAGTTCCCATATCTCTCTCCCCACCTCTTTGCCTATAAATAGAGGGGGTGGGGGAAGGAAAAAATGGTCGGGAAATTGAAGACGAAACGCCAGAGCTCTGCAGAAGAGGAGACGCTTCTTCATCGACCCAAGGCTTCACGAGGCACAGTCAAGCCTGTCCCGAGGGATCGGCTTACTGAAAGTCCTCATCAACGTGAAGACCCTTGCACACGAAGATCATCCCTTCGACTCCGTGCACGAAGAAGAAAGCTCGGAGAAGAAGAACCCTTCGACTCCGATCAAGCCCAAAAGCCCGGAGAAGAAGAGGAGCGGCACTACCCCGTCGTCTCCAACAAGCTTCGACTCCGATCAAGCCCAAAAGCCCGGAGAAGAAGAGGAGCGGCACTACCCCGTCGTCTCCAACAAGCTTCGACTCCGATCAAGCCCAAAAGCCCGGAGAAGAAGAGGAGCGGCACTACCCCGTCGTCTCCAACAAGCTTCGACTCCGATCAAGCCCAAAAGCCCGGAGAAGAAGAGGAGCGGCACTACCCCGTCGTCTCCAACAAGCTTCGACTCCGATCAAGCCCAAAAGCCCGGAGAAGAAGAGGAGCGGCACTACCCCGTCGGCTCCAACAAATCCTCGATCCCGATCAAGCCCCAAAGCCCGGAGGAGAGAAGCGAAGCGTCATCACCCCGTCGTCTTCGACTAACGTCTGCCCCATCCACGAAGAAGAAAGCCTGGAGCAGATCGTCTGAAGCGTCGCTACCCCGTCGTCTTCATCAACAAAAGTCGACGCTACAACCGTCGCACGGAGACCGTCGCTACCCTCATCGTCTTCATCAACAAAAGCCGACGCCACAACCGTCGCACGGGGATCGGTGCTACCCCCACCATCTTCGAAATCATTCTTCGACTCCGATCACGCCAAAGAAGCCCGGAGAAGAAGAGAAGTCCAGTCGACATGCAAATCGTCGAAGCACTGAAGAAGTAGCCCACGTCGTTCGAAGAAGAAGATCGAGTTGACGCTGAAGCTAAAGCCAACGCAAGAAGCCAAAGCAAAGCCCCAGTAAAGCCCGCGCCAAAGCAACGCAAGTGCCAAAGCCAAGCGACTACGCCGGCCACGAGCAAAAGCATCGCACGTTCTAGCCGATACGACGCGAAGTCCGGAAGAACGAAAGCATCGCAAGTCTCTCCCAGCTACGTCCAAGAGCAAGCGCCGAAGCAAAGCAAAAGCCAGAGCCACGCCGGAGCCAAGCCAAAGCCAAAAAAGCCAAAGCCAAAGCCAATGCCAAAAGCTCGATCGACGCCGCGAACCGAAGATCAAGGACACTGAGGTCAAGCAAGGAACGAGGAAGACGCGAAGACCGAGGAACGAAGCCGAAAACCCCCTAGCCGAGAAAGCGCGAAGCACGGAAGGGACAAAGCAACGGTGGACATTCCTTAGCCTCTCCAAAACCCTCTCCCTGTAAAACCCCTGTCCTGGGCAGCCCCTTCAGAGCTCTCGCACGAACACCACGTGGAGACGCGGATCAAAGGGATCCCCCAGAAGATCTTTCCCACAATCCCCTGATCAAAACTCGCCGCAACCCGGACTCGCTACACCCGAGCCACCCGGGTCCCGGCCACAATTGTAATCTCGTGTGATTCGCAATAAAGACGACCCGCGCTTTTTTCCGCGTCCACAGATTTCTGGCACGCCCGGTGGGACCTCTTCTCCTTTCATCCGTACGGTTGAAGAAGCTGCTTGAAGTTTGCAATGGCCGGAATGAACAACGACGTGTTTGCTCCAAGCCTCTCACCCATCGCCGAGTCTCCTCTACTCCGACACGGTGATCCAGTAAATCCGGAGGGTGATGCTCCTCCAATGGTGCGCGTCTACACTCGGCGTACACGGACTCTCGCGGACGTCTTCGTGCCAGAAGCTACTACCGAAGATGCTCGCCAAAGCGCCGACGAGGCCCTGGTGCTTGAAGAAACGAGCCTCGATCCTGGAGTCCATCTCCAGAAGTTTGGGGAGGACCAGCCCCAACCCCGAACCCGTTCGGGTTCTCCGGCAGACGTTGCACCTCCTCTGCAGGGGGCAAACATCAATCATCAGCCAGAAGCAAGTCGACGTAACTACATCTCTGATGATGACGGCGAGGATGCGAACATGCAACACCGAGACGTTCTCCGTCACCACCCTCCGTCCGCTCTTCAGCTCCAAGTCATGCAGATGAACGAGCACATGGCGCAGATTACTCGGCTGATGGAGGAGAAGGATCGCCACATCAACACTCTGCTCCAAAAGCTAAGCGCGAAGGACGCTGCAGCAGTCTGCCAACCCGTCGCTTCTCCAGTAGCCGCTCCAGTTCCTTCTTCAACTCCCGCTCCTGTAGAAGTTGTTCCGACGATTCAAGCAGCTACTCCAGCGCTCTCCTCGGCTCCCGTCCCATTGGAAGTCATCTCCCCAATGCCAGCCTCGGTGGTCACACAACCTCCGGCAGCGGCTGCGATGAGTGCTCAGCAAGTCCAAGCATTGATAGCCGACATGATGCGCTCCCATGGCAGTAGCCTTCCTCCGATCACGGCAGCATACTCGAAGCCCTACACTACGAGGATCCAGCAGCTACGCTTCCCAGTCGGATTCCAGCCGCCAAAGTTTCAGCACTTCGACGGAAAGGGAAATCCGAGACAGCACGTCGCCCACTTCATCGAGACCTGCAATAATGTCGGCACATATGGCGACGAGATGGTGAAGCAATTCGTTCGCACCCTCAAAGGCAACGCGTTCGACTGGTACGTTGATCTTCCTGCAGGGACCATCGACAGCTGGGACCAGATGGAAAGGGAGTTCCTCAATCGCTTCTACAGCACCAGACGTACAGTCAGTATGACCGAACTCACCGCCGTCAAGCAAAGGAAGGATGAGCCAGTGATCGACTACATCGACAGGTGGAGGAACCTCGCGCTGAATTCACGAGACCGCTTTTCTGAAGACTCGGCCATCGAGATGTGCACCCAAGGCATGCACTGGGGTCTGCTCTACATCCTCAAATGTATCAAGCCTCGGTCTTTCGAAGAACTCGCAACTCGGGCTCATGACATGGAACTCAGCCTAGCAAATCGCGGGGAATCGAAGAACAAGGATTTCTTAAAGATAGAAAAGAAGGACAAGCCACCGGCAACGAAATCGAAACAAGTCAATGTTGCTGACGTTGCTTCAACCTCCAAGCCGCTCAAGATCGGTGGCAATCCAGATCAGAAGAAGGGCACCGCCTCCGCCTCCGAGACAAAGGATGACTCTAGAGGAGCTCGAAGCCAAGGAGTACCCTTTCCCAGACTCGGAAGTCTCCTCCATGTTCGACCAACTGCTGCAAGAGAAGATGATAGAGCTCCCTCCTTCGAAGAGGCCCGAGCAGATGCATCGCGTCGACGACCCTCTCTTCTGCAAATACCACCGGATGGTGAGTCATCCCATCGAAAGATGCTTCGTCTTCAAGGAAAGAATCATGGCGCTCGCTAAGCAAGGGAAGATAGAGATCGACTCCGGGGAGGTTGCTACGGCCAACATGACATCCATCACCTTCGGCTCCTTCTCGCCGGTACTCGTTGCTGCTCGGCGAAGCATGCCCAAATTGCGTATCAACCGTCAAGCTCCAGTCGCTAAGTCAACTTCCCAGCCGAAAGTCTCGAAGCGACGTCAACGTACTCCTGCATTCTCCGAGGAAGAAACGCCGCTGCCCTGGGGGCAACCATTGCTCATGCCAGTACCTCTTCCAAGCAATACTGCATCCCAACGAGCACTCCAAAGGAGATATGAGCAAGGAGATCCGGAAGTCGGCCTGCTGGGCCAGCCTTCGGAGAAGTTCGACTATTATGTCCTCTACTCAAGGCCTCCGTCCTTTCCAATCGACGAAATCAAGCCTACCGGCTGGGGATCGGAAGACGAGCCAGTGGAACCTCGAGTAGAGCAAGTCCCTTCCAGTCAAGCTATGTCCCAATGCGCTCTTCGGAAAAGATACGAGCAAGGAGATCCGGAAGTCGGTCTGCTGGGCCAGCCTTCGGGGAAGTTCGACTATTACGTCCTCTACTCAAAGCCTCCGTCCGTTCCAATCAACGAAATCAAGCCCACCGGCTGGGGATCGGAAGACGAGCCAGTAGAACCTCAGGAAGAACAAGTGCCTTCGAGGGAACTAGTTGCTGCTGTCGACCATCATCCTAGCGAAGGGGAATCCACCGACGAAGAAGCATGGGTCATGCTACCGCGGCGGCGAAAGCCATGGCAAGAAAAGAAGCTCAAGCAAGACCGTGTGATGAGGGGATTCACCAAGCGGAAGACCTACAAGAAGAAAAGCAAGACTCCGGGAAGGAAGGCGTTCAAAGTGCCACCGGCAAGCCAAGACGATATCCTTCAGCAGAGTCTTCCAGAGCCGACAACTTTGCAAGAGTTCTTCCCAGATCACTTCCTCCCAGCGGACCAACACATCAAGGTGTCTTGTTGCATGGTCGAAGTCCATGAGGCGTCGGAAGGAAAGAACGAAAGCGAAACTTTTGGAGAAGGCGACTCCACAGATGAGGGAGACGATTCCGACGAAGGGGGCACTGCCTCTCACGACGAAGCAATCTTGCACATGCCGCTCGTAGAGGCTTTGCATCTTCCGAAGAAGGCTCGCCTGGCAATGGCGGCGGCCTTGGCTGATCCAGATAGCTACAAAAGGAAGAGGAAGGACGATCAAAGGTGCAAAGTTGTGGCCTCGTGTGATGCAACGATAACCTTTTCGGATGAGGACCTGCAACTCGGAACGCGACTGCATAACCGGCCTCTTTACGTCTCGGGATACATCAAGGAGAAGCCAGTAAACCGAATCTTGTTGGACTGTGGCTCCGCTGTCAACATCATGCCTATCCAGACGATGCGGCAACTCGGCATCACCGACGACCAGCTCTCGCCAAGTCAGTTGGTCATTCAAGGCTTCAACCAGGGCGGAAAGTTCACCGTCGGAATCATTCGTTTGAAGCTTTCCATCGGCCCGCTGGATACAACGGTCCTCTTCCACATCATCGACTGCCAGACATCATATCATCTCCTATTAGGAAGACCATGGCTGCACGAGAACGGCATCGTGGTATCCACCTGGCACCAGTGCCTCAAGTACTACGAAGAAGGCGTGGAGAGGTGCATAGTTGCGGACGACAAGCCATTCAACGAGGCCGAGGCACACTTGGCCGACGCTAAGTTCTACCAAGCAAAGGGCCTGGTCGCGGAAGTTCTTCCAGCTAAAGCCCCTCGAGTCCAGAAGATTGAAGAAGTGAAGCAGGACAAGACTCCTCTTCCCGCGAATCCGACGCTACCCTCTGACGAGGCAAGACTCAAGGTCCAAGGAACGCCGAAACCTAGGCAAAGGATGCGCATCAGCTTCGAGCCAAGAGCAACGCAACATACCCCGTTGCCAATCCAAACGGCGCCTGTCCTGCGTCTCGCGCCTCAGTGGCTCCGAAAATCCGAGCGATCGCCTCCTACTCCGACAAAGAAGTTGGCCCCGTCGTTATCTCAGGCCAATGTCATCACTCTGCAAGAAATGACGGTGCCACTACCTAGTCTGACGCAAGCCCCGAACCCAAGTAGACCCATCGAATCGGCAGACCTCGAGCAACTCGGATTCAAGCCAGAAGGGAGTTGGGGGCAAAATGCTGCCCAGTTGCTGTTCAGAGCTGGCTACAACGAGGAAAGCGCCATGGGCACACTCCCACCAGCAGCAACTCCACATGGGATGACGAGAACTCAAGCTCGGCTGTTTCAAAACGGAGAACAAATTCCCCCGAACCGCCGAGGCATCGGCTCCAGTCAAGCTCCGTTGGTCATCAGAACCGCAGCAAAGAGGACCTTCACCTCGAACTACATCGAGGCAAGGATGGTAGATGAAGCAGCTGAAGGATCGACAATCTCCGATGCACTCTCTACCTACCTCAGCCATCCAGAAAGCAGGAGAAGACGACGACGGGCTCGATGCCAAGCCTTGTTACGGAAGCAAACCAGAGGCAGTAAAGACTGGTCGAATCGAAAACGCACATCCGTCTTCGAGAGGCTCGGGCCAGTCAAACAATCAAAGAAGAAGTCGGCATTCGATCGTTTGGGGATGCCAATCGAGGACTTCGTTTCGACACCCACCCACCCACCCATGGCTGCCGCCCATCATATCTCCATTACGGATCCAGGCAACGGTGACACTTCTACTTCGGACGACGAGTTGCGCGATGCCCCGCCAGTCCTCGAAGAAGGGGGGCAGTCCACCGTTGATGACTTGAAGGAAATCAACTTGGGCACGGAGACGGAGCCTCGGCCTACATTCGTCAGCACGCTCTTGACTCTTGAGGAAGAAACCGCATACGTCAAACTGCTTAAAGAATACAGAGACGTCTTCGCATGGTCCTACAAGGAGATGCCAGGCCTCGATCCAAAAATTGCAGTGCACCAGCTCAGCGTCAAACACGGAGCCAGCGCCATCAAGCAAGGACAAAGGCGCTACCGGCCAGAACTGGTACCCTAAATAGAAGGCGAAGTTAACAAGTTGATCGAAGCCGGCTTCATTCGAGAGGTCAAGTACCCGACATGGATCTCTAGCGTCGTCCCAGTCAAAAAGAAGAACGGCCAAATCCGAGTGTGCGTGGACTTCAGAGACTTAAACAACGCCTGTCCAAAGGACGACTTCCCCTTGCCAATCACGGAGCTAATGGTCGACGCGACGACAGGTCACGAGGTGCTCACTTTCATGGACGGATCATCGGGCTACAATCAGATTCGGATGGCACCCAAGGACGAAGAGCTCACGGCATTCCGCACACCGAAAGGAATCTACTGCTATAAGGTAATGCCGTTCGGCTTGAAGAACGCGGAAGCCACCTACCAGCGAGCTATGCAGAAATTCTTCGACGACATTCTTCATCAAAACGTGGAGTGTTATGTCGACGACCTCGTGGTAAAATCCAAGAAGAAATCGGCACACCTACAAGATCTTGAGCTAATCTTCAAACGACTTCGAAGGTACCAACTCCGCATGAATCCGCTCAAGTACGCGTTCGGAGTCTCCTCGGGCAAGTTCCTCGGCTTCGTCGTCCGATATCGTGGCATTGAGATAGATCAATCCAAAATTGATGCTATCGTCAATATGCCCGCACCAAAGACAGTGCGAGACCTCAGAGGCCTCCAGGGGCACTTGGCGTATATCCGAAGATTCATCGCCAACCTGGCCGGAAAGTGCCACCCTTTTAGTCGCCTCATGAAGAAAGGAGCGCCGTTCAAATGGGATGAAGCTTGCCAAGAAGCATTCCAAAACATCAAAGCATATCTACTGAAGCCGCCAGTCCTATCAGCACCGGTCCAAGGGAGGCCGCTCATCCTCTACATCGCCGCCCAAGAGCAGTCCTTGGGGGCACTCCTGGCCCAGAACAATGAACTTGGCGTGGAGACAGCTTGCTACTACTTAAGTCGCACTCTCGTCGGCGCAGAGCTGAATTACTCCCCAATCGAGAAGGTCTGCTTAGCGCTCATCTTTGCCACGAAAAAGCTGCGACACTACATGCTCGCTCACACCATCAGACTCGTCTCGAAGGCTGACCCACTCAAATACATCATGTCGAGACCAGTGCTTTCCGGACGTCTGGCCAAGTGGGCCCTGCTGCTACTTGAATTCGACGTCACCTTCGTGCCACAGAAAGCGGTTAAAGGGCAGGCCCTCGCGGACTTCCTCGCAGAATACCCCCTCCCGGCAGAATGGGAGTTATCAGAAGATCTCCCAGATGAAGAAGTGTTCTCCGTCGACGTCGCCCCATCCTGGAAAATGTTCTTCGACGGCGCAGCTAGGCAAGACATAGCGGGAGCCGGAGTCATCTTTGTCACTCCGGACAACGAAATACTCTCATTCTCATTCCTACTCTCGGAAGCATGTTCTAACAACGTGGCAGAATATCAAGCCCTACTCATTGGTCTCGAACTGGCCGACGAAATGAAGCTTCAAGGACTAGAGATCTTTGGCGACTCTCAACTCGTGATCCAGCAAGTCCTGTGGGCATACGAAGTCAACAAAGAAGACCTGGTACCGTTGCACGCGCAAGCTGTGAAGCTCCTTGAAAAACTCAAGGCTGCTTCCATTCAGCACGTTTCCCGAAACCTCAACCAGCAGGCTGACGCACTCGCAAATCTGGCGGCTACACTCCCGTTTCCAGATGAACGTTCGCTCGTCGTCCCCGTCTGCAGGAGTTTCGTGATCACCAAAGAAGAGGGTCCGCCTGAAATACCGGTTCAAACCAACACGGTGCATGTCCTCGAGATTAAAGAACAAGACTGGAGGCAACCGTTTGTGGAGTATCTCGTTCATGGTAAACTCCCCGAAGATCCGAAGCGCAAAAGTGACATCCGTCGACGATCTCTAAGGTTCTACCACTTCAATGGCGAACTGTACCGACGAAGCTATGACGGCACACTCCTGAGGTGCCTCGCAAAAGAGGAAGCAGAAGCCGCGCTAGAAGAAGTACACGCTGGGATCTGTGGATCGCACCAGTCCGGTCCGAAGCTTCACTTCCGCGTCAGAAGGATGGGATACTACTGGCCTGCCATGATCAAAGACAGCTTGGAGTATGCGAGAAGATGTCAAGCTTGCCAAATGCACGGGGACTACATCCGTCAACCTCCGGAGCCTTTACACCTAACAATCACGTCTTGGCCTTTCGACGGATGGGGTCTCGACATCGTCGGTCCTCTGCCCAAGTCATCCAAGCAACATCTCTATATCTTGGCGGCAACGGACTACTTTTCCAAGTGGGCTGAAGCAATACCGTTGAGGGAAGTTACAAAGTACTCCGTCATCAGCTTTATCCAGAATGATATCATCTTCCGCTATGGAGTCCCCCGCTACATCGTAACAGATAACGGGAAGCAGTTCAAAAATGCTGCCGTCAGCCAATTCTGCGCATTGTATAACATTAAGCAGAATTGTTCGACGATGTACAACGCTCCGGCCAACGGCCTAGCAGAAGCCTTCAACAAGACTCTGTGCAAGCTGCTGGAGAAAACCGTCTCGAAGACGAAGAAAGATTGGCACGAGCGCATGGGCGAAGCACCATGGGCTTACTGGACGTCCTTCCGCACGCCTACGCAAGCAACGCCGTATTCCCTCGTCTATGGTGTGGAAGCCGTTCTTCCGCTCGAACTCCAGATCCCGTCACTCAGGATAGCAGTCCAGGAAGGCCTCACCAGCGACGACAACGCCCAGCTCCGCCTAACAGAATTGGAAGCACTAGATGAAAGACGCCTCGAAGCTCAACAACGTCTGGAGTGTTATCAGGCCAGGCTCTCTAGCGCCTTCAACAAGACGATTCGTCCTCGATCATTCCAGATAGGGGAACTGGTGCTGGCGGTCAAACGCCCCATCATTCTCTCGCATCGAGGAGGGAAGAAATTTGATGCCAAATGGGATGGCCCGCATTCCGTCAAGGAAGTCTATTCCAACGGCGCCTATCTCCTCACCACGCCAGAAGGGCTGACACTTGGCCCTATCAACGGCAAGTACCTCAAAAGGTACTATGCCTAAAGCAAGGCCACACCCCTTGTTCAAAAAAAAAAAAAAATGAACTACGTGCGACTTGATCCCCCTTAGGGGGGTACGTAGGCAGCCTGAAAAGTTACTTCAGGTTCAGTCCGACCAAAAGAAAAAGACAACAAAGTTCCATGAAAAGGATGTGGCAAAACGAGGCGATATTATTAATGAACCGAAGGTAGTACATTGCATAAGTCCTGTGAAAGAAGGCCACAATTAAAAGAAGGTGTCCAGAGCTTGAAGACGGCGCAGCAGCTCCTCCCTAGTCGCCTCCACTCTCTGAAGCTCCACGGGACGAGCAGCCAGAAGCTCGCGACGGGTTGCCAAGTCCGACTGCTGCTTCAGGTGACTCGCCTTCAAAGCGCTCTCCGCGGCCTCGGCCCGCTCCAAACGAGACTCCGCCTTCCGAAGTGAGGCGCGCGCAGATTCCGCCTTCCTCTGAGCCTTCGACAGACTGGACGTAGCCTCCGCAAGTTGATGCTCGGACTGACTTAGACTCGCCTCAGCAGCCTCCAGCTCAGAAAGGGAGCTCCCCTCCAGCAAAGCCCGCCGGGATCGGTAAGCCTCGCTATCAGTCACAAGCAGGTTTATCTGAGCGACGAAAAGAGAGCTGTTGTGACGACCAAGATCCAATAGGCCAATAGCCAAGAACCAAGACTCCTGAGGCGGGAATGCCAAGATGGATGAGGTGAGGTGAGGTGAGGTGAGGTGTACAAGGCCATGAGTTAGCCCCACATCGCCTGGAGAGAAGGAGATCCTGAGCTACTTATATAATTTCCCCTCCCAAACATAGAAGACGCGTTTTAAAACCGTGCGCCGCTACGGATTTCGTAAGAACTCCGTAGTTAAGCGTGCTCGGGCGAGAGTAGTACTAGGATGGGTGACCACCCTGGGAAGTTCTCGTGCGGGCACGGGCAAAGCGGACAATATCTTGTGTGTTTGGGGCGGATGTTACAAAATGGTATCAGAGCCGGTTCTCCTCGGGATGGGGGGGTCTAACCCTACACGAGGACGTGTAGCCCTAAGGGGGGTGGATTGTGACGACCAAGATCCAATAGGCCAATAGCCAAGAGCCAAGACTCCTGAGGCGGGAATGCCAAGATGGATGAGGTGAGGTGAGGTGAGGTGAGGTGTACAAGGCCATGAGTTAGCCCCACATCGCCTGGAGAGAAGGAGATCCTGAGCTACTTATATAATTTCCCCTCCCAAACATAGAAGACGCGTTTTAAAACCGTGCGCCGCTACGGATTTCGTAAGAACTCCGTAGTTAAGCGTGCTCGGGCGAGAGTAGTACTAGGATGGGTGACCACCCTGGGAAGTTCTCGTGCGGGCACGGGCAAAGCGGACAATATCTTGTGTGTTTGGGGCGGATGTTACAGCTGTCAACTTTAAACTCCGCCAGGCTCGCGCAAAACTCCGCACCGTCCGTCGACCACCAGTCCTGGAGGGCGCCAAGGCCGGCAGTTTGGAAAGGCTCCAACGTCGACTTGATATACTGCCGGCAGCTCGCAAAAAGGAACTCTGAGACTCTGCTCCTCGGCCTCAAATCCGGGCGAGGTGCCTCGGAGTAGGTAGGCAAGACCTTCCCTCCCACTGCAGCCGCAACAGGAGCCGCCTGCGCCAACAAGGGTGGTGGAACCGGAGAAACCTCCGTTACCGCTGCAACAACCGTCTCCACCAAAGGGCACAAGGGCACAGTCATCGGGGAATGCCGCTTGTCGACGCTCGAGACTTCAGCCTCCTCGCCAAAAGACAAGGCGTCGACATCGATGTCGTCCAGGTTAATGTCGCCCCTAGGGAAGTTCTCCCCGCAAAGTCCAAGGAAACCCAGATCGTCCGAAGGGATATCTAGCCCGCATGCCCCAGGCACTTCTTGCGCAGCGCCAGTCGACGAGTGCCCGGGCGATGCCTTTGAAGAGATCGCTCCGCGCTCTACCACTATAACGGAATCTGGTCAAGAAGAAGAAACGATGCTCAGTGTGATAAAACTTCCTGAAAGTAAAGGCCAAATAAAATAAAGAGAGCACCATACCTGTGTGGTCACACGAAGAGGTCCTAGACGGAGGAATCACCTCATCTTTCAGGAGTCCAGGCTCCTCGGCGTCCTCCATCAGACAAGGAACTCTCGGGACCATCCCGCGAGGAATGCACACTTTTCTTCTCCTAGGAGGGGTACCCTCAACTTCGGCCTTCGGGAAACAAGATGCCCCAGGGGCACTAGTAAGCTCGGCAGCCAGCACCGGAACGGAAGAAGGGACGCGACGAGCACTGGAAAGGCGACTACAGCTCCTCTGCGCTCTTTGAAGCCCCATTCGGAGGCGGCGGTCCTCCACTCCTGCAGAATGATTGAAGCAGAAATTCCTGAACCCGCTACTCACCAAGACGTCGATTGGAAAACTTGCAAGTAAAGGGGAAACTCGCCCTTCAACCCACTTACGGTATTCCGGAGTGGCGGCGTCCCGAAACCCGGATTTGGCCCCAGGAAAGAAACTGCTGCTAGTCAAGCGAGCGTAGAGAGAAGCCCACAGACGGTAACCCTCCTGTGGACTGATACGCCCCTGCAGCTGCTGAGGCATGCCAGGGATTTCCTGCCGAAACCCCTATTGGCGAGCAAAGCGATGGGGGGAGTACTGCTCCACCTCCACCACGTCCCCCTTGCGCCAGACCAAGTAGCCAGGACGACAGCTTACCATATTCCAGTAAAGACTATCCGGGAGCCCGTCGTTATCATACACAGTCGACCTCTCCAAAGGCAGCACCGAATGCTCCGATAGAAATTCAAAATCGACGCTCCTGAGGTCTCTGCATCTGAGCGATCTTCCACATCGGGTGAGCCGAAGGCGCTGGAGACCTATACTCGCCTCTGAACCAAAAGTCGACCCAAGAAGAAGGACGCACTCGATCTGATTGATCCCGCGCCGCAATGATAGCATGTGCCTTGAACAGAAGAAGGCAAGAACTCGGAACGTAGCTGCTGTCCAGCAGATCCTTCAAGGCAGGCACCTCCTCGTGGTAGTAGTTCCGTACCTCGGGGCACCCGGAAACGATATGGACGTCACGAAGCGAGATGCCTATCTCCCCCGCCCCAGTAAGGAAGGTGTTAGTTTCCGGACACCAAAGCTCACAAAGTGCGCGGTACATCCCCTCCGGACGGCTGTACTCTCGACGGGCCGGCGCCAGAAATTTGGCCAATAAGTTCATCTCAGGTTCCGCGCCAAAGACCTCGTAGAGCTCGTCCATCCACTCGCGAAAGCCGCAAAGGTACTGGACGTCTCCCCGAGGCCAAGAATCGGTGCCCCATCGGGTCAGCCTAGCGCATATCTTCGAGGCAACAACTGGCGTAGGTACGAACTCTTCATCGCAATGGTGGAACGGAAGATTCAAACTCGGCCGCAGAAGCTTCATGGAGATCCCTTCGTCAGTATGAATCTTCTCGCTTAATTTCGGCATCCCACAAGTCGCATCCGCGACTCCATCTTCCGTGATGTGCTCGTGCACAAAGACACGGAGCAACGACAAAAGGTCTTCCCGCCTTGAGCTGCGTTGACGGCGCACACGAGTGTAAGGAAAGCAAAGGCGTCTCCTCCCGTCGAAGAAGTCCTCGTCTATCCAGCCCGAGGAAGTCAAACTCTCGAAGACGCGAGCCCTGGAAGACCATGAAGGGAGGCAAGTCAAGACAAGTGCGTCCAAAAAAAAAAAAAAGGGACCTGCACCCTGTCAGGGGGACCACCCGACTCATCGGCCCGCCACCACTGGCGCCCGAGCCTTCGCAATGCGCCCCCGCGGGCCCGCACGGCACCCGCGCCGACCCAACACGCCGACACAATCGCGCCGGCCCGACTGCGCCGACACCGCCCATGTCGACCCATCACGCCAGCGCTACCCAGCCAGGGCCACAGCCACTTGCGCACTCATGTGCCACAGACCCAGTGCTACCATCGCCATCTCCGGAGTCAAAGTAAAAAAAAAAGGGCCACGGCAGCTGCCGCTGGGGCCCGCGCCCCCTTCCAATTGGAGACCGACAGCAAAAAAGGAAAGGGGGGGGGCCCGCACCCCCCCTCCTTCTCCTTCTTCTTCGCCTGCAACTCAGGGCCGCCCCCATTGGGCTCCGCGCGCCGACCCGAAGCCGACCCGGCCGCCGCCCTTCTCGGCCCCGAACCCGACCTGGCCGCCGCCCTTCTCGGCCCCGCACCGACCCGGCCGCCGCCCTTCTCGGCCCCGAACCCGACGCGGCCGGCCACCATGCGCTGCAGCCCTGCGCGCCGCCCCGCACGCTGCAGCCCCGCGCCGCCGTGCCGCCGGCCCCGCTGCTGCCGCTGCTGCTTCTACGGGCCGGAGCCGAAGAAGAAGAAAAAAAAAAAACAAAGAAAGAAAAGAAAGAAAAAAAAAAAGGAGAAAAGAAAAAGAAAAAAAAAGAAAAGAAGAAAAAGAAAAAAGAAAAAAAAAGAAAAGAAGAAAAAGAAGAAGGAGGAAGAGAGAGGCGGCGAAGGCGACCCGCACCTCAGCCGCGCTCCCACATCCTCCCCGCCTCGAGCCTCGTCGCATCGTCGCTTCGAGCCCGCCTTCGCAACGACCGCAAAATCGCGCACCATCGCCGCCGACGAAAGAGGCGACACCGGAAAGACGGAGCAAGTCGCGTGCAAACCCAGGCAGCTCTCTTCCGACAGCGGTCTTCAGAAGCCGGCAGAACCTTCGCGCGGAAGCACAAGGCCGACGAAAGAGGCGACACCGGGAAGACGGAGCAAGTCGCGTGCAAACCCAGGTAGCTCTCTTCCGACAGTGGTCTCCAGAAGCCGGCGGAACCTTCGCAAAGAAACACAATGACGGATGGAGGGGGTAGGGGTCCTTAAATAGACTCCCGACCCTGCCCACAAAAGGAATCAAGGACAAGCGCTCTACGATTCCTACGTGTCCAAACCCGACACGCTCTCACCGACGCACTCATCCTTGAGGGGGCATTTGTAGACACACGAATTTCGTCGGACCCGAACCCGACTTACGTGTGCCGACGCGGATGCAAACCCGACACGTAGACCCGACTCGCACCTGGCAAAGAGGAGCGGACCCCATGCGCCAAGGGGGGCCGGCCCCCCCTACTAGGACCCGAGCCATATGGGGCCGGCCCTAGTAGGACCCGAACCCCATGGGGGGCCGGCCGGCCCTGCAAGGAAAGGGAAGAAAAGGAAAGAAAAGAAAAGAAAGAAAAGAAAAAGGAAAGAAAAGAAAGGAAAGAAAAGAAAAGGAAAGAAAAGAAAAGGAAAGAAAAGAAAGAAAAGGAAAGAAATACCGCCATGCGCGGGGGGAGGTAGCGTATGACGTCTGCACACACGCGGATCTGCGCCGATCCCTCGATCCGACGCACAAGACGAAGCGCCCGATCGCCATCGATTTCGTGCGCAAAATCCAGCCATAATTGCACCCGCCAGAAAAGGAAAACAACTAAATGTTATTCCCCTCATCAATGGATGAATAAAATCCGGGTAATTATGAGAGAGATACAAAAGGGATTTAAAATTAAAAAGTTCCCATATCTCTCTCCCCACCTCTTTGCCTATAAATAGAGGGGGTGGGGGAAGGAAAAAATGGTCGGGAAATTGAAGACGAAACGCCAGAGCTCTGCAGAAGAGGAGACGCTTCTTCATCGACCCAAGGCTTCACGAGGCACAGTCAAGCCTGTCCCGAGGGATCGGCTTACTGAAAGTCCTCATCAACGTGAAGACCCTTGCACACGAAGATCATCCCTTCGACTCCGTGCACGAAGAAGAAAGCTCGGAGAAGAAGAACCCTTCGACTCCGATCAAGCCCAAAAGCCCGGAGAAGAAGAGGAGCGGCACTACCCCGTCGTCTCCAACAAGCTTCGACTCCGATCAAGCCCAAAAGCCCGGAGAAGAAGAGGAGCGGCACTACCCCGTCGTCTCCAACAAGCTTCGACTCCGATCAAGCCCAAAAGCCCGGAGAAGAAGAGGAGCGGCACTACCCCGTCGTCTCCAACAAGCTTCGACTCCGATCAAGCCCAAAAGCCCGGAGAAGAAGAGGAGCGGCACTACCCCGTCGGCTCCAACAAATCCTCGATCCCGATTAAGCCCCAAAGCCCGGAGGAGAGAAGCGAAGCGTCATCACCCCGTCGTCTTCGACTAACGCCTGCCCCATCCACGAAGAAGAAAGCCTGGAGCAGATCGTCTGAAGCGTCGCTACCCCGTCATCTTCATCAACAAAAGTCGACGCTACAATCGTCGCACGGAGACCGTCGCTACCCTCGTCGTCTTCATCAACAAAAGCCGACGCCACAACCGTCGCACGGGGATCGGTGCTACCCCCACCATCTTCGAAATCATTCTTCGACTCCGATCACGCCAAAGAAGCCCGGAGAAGAAGAGAAGTCCAGTCGACACGCAAATCGTCGAAGCACTGAAGAAGTAGCCCACGTCGTTCGAAGAAGAAGATCGAGTTGACGCTGAAGCTAAAGCCAACGCAAGAAGCCAAAGCAAAGCCCCAGTAAAGCCCGCGCCAAAGCAACGCAAGTGCCAAAGCCAAGCGACTACGCCGGCCACGAGCAAAAGCACTGCACGTTCTAGCCGATACGACGCGAAGTCCGGAAGAACGAAAGCATCGTAAGTCTCTCCCAGCTACGTCCAAGTGCAAGCGCCGAAGCAAAGCAAAAGCCAGAGCCACGCCGGAGCCAAGCCAAAGCCAAAAAAGCCAAAGCCAAAGCCAACGCCAAAAGCTCGATCGACGCCGCGAACCGACGATCAAGGACACTGAGGTCAAGCAAGGAACGAGGAAGACGCGAAGACCGAGGAACGAAGCCGAAAACCCCCTAGCCGAGAAAGCGTGAAGCACGGAAGGGACAAAGCAACGGTGGACATTCCATAGCCTCTCCAAAACCCTCTCCCTGTAAAACCCCTGTCCTGGGCAGCCCCTTCAGAGCTCTCGCACGAACACCACGTGGAGACGCGGATCAAAGGGATCCCCCAGAAGATCTTTCCCACAATCCCCTGATCAAAACTCGCCGCAACCCGGACTCGCTACACCCGAGCCACCCGGGTCCCGGCCACAATTGTAATCTCGTGTGATTCGCAATAAAGATGACCCGCGCTTTTTTCCGCGTCCACAGACACGTACTTGAATCGCTATCGCCTATGAGTCCTCATGAAACGTGAACCACCCTATAATTTGCTTTGTTCCAAAACGCTCCCTAAAGTTTGAAATGTTAGCACAATACTTCTTTTGTCAAATTTCTCTCATTTTGTAATTTTTATGACTTCAATGGGGCAAAATATAGTTTTTTAACTATAGGGGGGTTAAATGTTTTCGAGCTAAAATTCAGAAGGACAAAGTATAATTAATTTTTTTTTTATATTAATATAATTTCTAGTACCGTCGATGTTTGCTTAAAAAATTTTGATTAGTATTTCTTTATAAAGTAAAAATTTTATTGTAAAAAAAAAACTAATTTAGTTTCAGACCAGACCAAAAAAGATCTCTGACTATTCCCTAAGTCGTGCATGATTAAGCAACGGATTAGGGGGTACAGTCAAAGTATTTGTAAGGTGGCGGTGTAACTCAAATTTGATATAAACGTGGGGGAGTTCGGATCTCCTCCAGTCGGTCGGTCACGGTCACGATTCACTTCGGGTAGCCGACCATCGCGCGGCTGTGATGCGCACGGGCCCACCTACCGGGGCGACCGACTCGATCCTAACGAAAAAAAGTAAATCTCATCCTGACAGATATACGGAGAGTTCACATCTCCCCGGTCGGTGGGCCTGGAAGTCACATCGGCACGTGGGAAAAAAAACCAAAGTCAATCGTACTCTAGCGACTCCATATAGCTATCAATCTGTGACGCTAGACCCACCCACCAGGGCCAACAGAGACTCAAGGGCTAAATACACCAAAAGGACAGTTCGGATCTCCTCCGGTTGGTCGGCCGCGGTCGGTGGGCCCGTGTGTATCACAGCCGTACAATACAGGTAAACCGAAAGTGAATCGTATTCCATCCAACTTCATCCATGCGACTGTGATGTCGCCGAGCTCACCGACGGGAGCCGATCAACTGGAGGAGATCCAAACCCATTAAAGGAGGACAAAATGGTGCAAGTGGTTTTCCGCCAGTGGCCCACATCTCCATTAAGTATCGAAGATGACTCGATAGTGGCGGTTTCTTATCTCTCTTTCGATCGTTTAGCTGAGGCGCTCGTTCAGGATTGTCGCTCTATCCTTGCTCGATTGATGATTTATGGTATCTCTCACGTGTATCGGGAGGAAAACACAGTTACAGATTGGCTAGCTGGTACTGCATATCGAATCAACGGCAGCTGGGTCTTCTCCGACAAGCTTCCCTGGGATCTCTAACGGTTACTAGATTTGGACACCATGGGTTACTCTCGAGTTCGGGGTGGTGGATGACTTGCTTCTTCGGGTGGGGGTGCGAGGTGACTTGTTTCTTTTGGCCCGTGGGGCCAGGTAGTGTATCCTGTAAACCAAAAAAAAAGGGCTAATGTGTGTAAGGTCCATGACAAAGAGATCGGTTTAGCCTAAGGACATACAAGAGATTAGTGTAGCCTAAGGTCCTTGCCCCGAAACTAAACCCCACCCCCCTTTCTTCTCCCCTCTCTCCCGAGCAGCGGCAGGAGCGCAGCGGCTCTGGCAACTGCGGCGAGCGGCGGGCCCGACCGGCTCCGGCGGCAGTGGCAAGGCGACGGGCGCGACCGGCTCCGGCAGCTGTGGCAGGCGCGACTGGCTCCAGCAACAGCTGCAGCAGGCGACGGGCGCGAGCAGTTCCGGAGGCAGCGACCTCGACCCCGACGACCTTGCGAGCGGCGGAGGCGAAGGCGACAACGGCGAGGATTCAGTTGAGTCTAGGGGTACGTCTATGGTTTATCCCATAGCCTGTAGATTAGGCCCGACCGATCGAAAAAGGGGGGGAGGGGGGGGGGGGGGGGGGTCGGTTAGGTCCGACGGCGACGGCAGGGGGGGTTCAGTGGTTCAAATGGACATGGTGCAACACCATCTTATTGTTGTCCTTCCCCTTAAACTGATATCTTTGTCAAGAACCTCTCTCACTAAGTCCCCAAAGGGGCCACCCACTAAGTCAACCAACACCGTGCACCGCATAGATTTCCCAATGTTTATACAGAACTCCATTGGTGGAAATTTGACTTAAAAATAAAAGTGAAAATTCAGATAATTACAAAACATCTCTCTTAAAGTTTGTTACAGATTTTTTTTTTTTCTTTCTTATTTAACTTCTTGTAGTTGAAACTATTGCCGCTCTAACTACAATAAAGCATCACCAACCGGCCCCTCACCCCATCCCCGTTTTAAAACCTCAAAATATCATATTTACTCTAAACCTTTTCAAACAATTCTAATATATCTTTTATGAATTATAAAATTATATTTTTGTGTTTAGAAATTAGTAAAAAATAATAAAAATATAACAATATTGTAAAAAAATATTTTTAAAAAATACTATAATAGGAGGGCGGCCCAGCCGGCGAGCGCGAGGAGGCGGCCCCAACACCTACGGCGGCGGTCCTTCTCTCATCCCTTTTGATTTTGATTTGGTGGGCGGTCGTCATAGAGGATCAGCGGCCGGCGAAGGGTCAACAAGGAGGAGTCACCCCGTCCGATCCGGTGAAGAGCAAGAGGTGAAGGAGAAGGGACCTCCTCCGATCCGGTGACCAGGGACCAGCGGCCTTGCCGTCGCCGGAGCGACGATCTCTGGCCAGATCTGGTCAGATCTGGTCTCGCGGTTGCTCCTCACCGGCCGGATTAGAGCTGAAGGTCCTCCTCCGGCGAACTCAGGCCGGAGCTCTCCTCTCTCACGCCCTCTTCGGCCCAGCGACCTCCAGATCCGCAGCTCTCCCGCACCCAGATCCCCTTCGGCCCTCCAGATCTGCATCTGCTCTTCCTCCCCTCCTCCAGATCCGCAGCTCTCCCGCACCCAGATCCCCTTCGGCCCTCCGGATCTACACCTGCGGATCAGAGCTGAGGACCTCTCCTCCGGCGACCGATTTTAGAGCTGAGATATCTGAGGAGGCGATGGCTAGGGGGCGTTCTCGAGGTGCTTCGAGATCCAGGGATAGGGGTTTCCGAGGTACCTCGAGATCCAGGGAGACCCGGGGTGGTTCCAGGGGCGCATCTTCGGGTTCAGGTACCCGTCGACCTGGGGAAGCTAGCGTCCCTTTTTCCCGAGGGTCTTCTAGGGCTAGGGCTGCGGCGTCTGGGAA
Organism: Chamaelirium japonicum; assembly: GCA_947650365.1. Lineage (NCBI taxonomy): Eukaryota > Viridiplantae > Streptophyta > Magnoliopsida > Liliales > Melanthiaceae > Chamaelirium > Chamaelirium japonicum. The sequence continues at coordinate 33,514,267 of OX393550.1, read as the reverse complement.
AGGGGTTTCGGCAAGGGGGGAGGAGAGGAGTCGTTCCCGGGATAGGCGTCCCGGGGGCTTCTCAAATCCGCCACTGTCGAGCCACCCGAGGGTGACCTTCGCCGACGTTGTGCGCCGTCCAGCCCAGGCGTTCCCGGCGACGAGATCAGGCGGGCCTCCAGATCGGGTCCCGCGGCGACGAGTTCAGGCGCTTCCGGCGATGGGATCGAGCGGGCCTCGTGGGAGGCGGCGCTGTTTCAGGTGTGGCGAGCGGGATCACGTCGCCGCTGCTTGCCGGAACCCAATCGTGTGTTTTGCCTGTGGGAAGGTAGGCCACACCTCCCACAGGTGCGGGATGGCCCGGTCGACCGGATCTTCTTCTTCATCGGCGGCAGGAGCGGGCACCTCGATGGACATGCCGAGGGATCCGCGCCGGGAGGAGATGTTAGAGGTGTTGAACAGATCGGGAGTCTGCCGGGTCTTCAGGCGATCGGTGACGGCAGCGGAGCTGTCCGGCCACCTCAAGCATGCGTGGCAGGGCTCCTGGGAATGGCCGGCGCAGGAGATCGGGAACGGCGAGTTCTTGGTCGAGTTTCCTTCCCGGCAATTCCTGGAGATCGAGGTCGGTCGAGGAGTTCGCGACCTGGGGGCAGTTTCTGTCTCCTTCCGGCTATGGGAGGAGCTGGCTGGAGCGGTGGCTCAGAGGAGGAGGACGGCAATTCGGGTCACAGTTTTCGGGCTTCCATTTGACGCTTGGGGGGAGGGCTCTCTTCGAACTCTGCTGGAGCCATACGGGGAGATCAGAGCGTGCCACAATGTCTTCCCCTCTATCTCCCACAGGCGTTTTTGTCAAGCGACGATCCTCTGCTATGAACCAGTGCTGATTCCTCCAGCGGTGCAATTCTCTCTTGGCCGTGGTATCTTTAGGGTTCGTCTCTCCTTTCAGGTTCTGGGTGATTGGTCCACCCTGCCACCTCCCCCCCTGGGGCACTTACCTCCTTTGGAGCATGGTGCCGGTGGGGGACCTCCTTTCGGCGACAGGATGCAGTTCGGTGAGCCGGTGATCCCCCCGGGCTTCGGTCCGCCTATTGCCTCACCCCAACCCACCAGGTTCCGGCAGCAGTGTGAGAGACCTCCCCGCTTCCCTGTTCCGGCACAGGATCCGGGGCCGAGCCAGGCGACCGGTGAGGCGAGCGGTAGTCCTGATCCAGGTACTCCTTCCCTCCAGCAATTCTCGCGGGATTCAGGTTTTGTTATGAACCTTGCGGCGGGCGAGTATGTTGATGTCCCTAGTGTTCCTGTTGTTTCCGATCACGTGGGTTTTGAGGTCCCCCACGTTAACCCCTTCGATGATGTGCATGAGGGTTTTATTGGGGATTCGTTGGAGAGGGGGTCCACCTTGGGCCCCCAGTTGGAGCATGTCCCTTTTGACCTTGTTGTCGACAGGAGCGATGTGACAGTGCAGGGGGACGGGGTGCCGAGGGACAGAGCTGATCATGACGACGACCAGGAGAGGCCAGTTGCGGCGGCGGACATGGCAGGACCATCCCAGTCGGCGAGGAGGAGTTTCCGTCAGATTTTGCAGCGCTCCTCGGATGATACGCAGCTGGCGCAGGCTCTCGTCCGTTCCAAGATGCGACTTTTGGAGCTGGATCAGGAGGATCCTTCAGTGTCCCTCCCCCTCTCGTTTTTGGAGGATGATGCTATTTTGGACATAGCTAAGAAGTGTGGATTTATTACCCCACCAGAGCTGGGTAGGGTACGTTTCTTTTTGGACTCTATCAGGTCTCTGGAGGAGAAGCGAGCGAGGTTGGCCTCGTCTTGATCGGACTTGTGGTCTGTTTCTTGGAGGAGTTCAGGAGGCCGTTTTTCTTGTGTTTCTATGAAGATTTTGTCCTGGAATGTTAGGGGATTAGGGAAGTCGGAGAAGAGGAGGGCGGCTAGTTCTTTTGCCTCAATTCACAATGTCGATATTATCTGCATTCAGGAATCGAAGCGCGAGAACCCGACGAGTCATTTTTTCCGTTCTCTCAGCACGAGGAAGATCGCGAAGTGGGAGGCTAAGGATGCTACAGGGGCGTCGGGTGGAATCCTTATTGGGTATTGTGATGACCTGTTCTTGTTGAAGAGCTCCAACGTTGGGGTCTTCTCCCTGTCCCTGGTTCTCCAGAATAGACTAGACGGCGTGGAATGGATGCTGTCCTCCGTTTATGGGCCGACCGATCATAGTAGGGGAGACGATTTCTGGACGGAGCTTTCCTTGCTCAGGACGAATTTTCAGGGGCCTTGGGTGATCGCTGGTGACTTCAATGTCACACGAGGGTCAGAGGAGAGGCTGCGCAGCGATGGTGATGCTTCTGCAATGAGAGCTTTCTCCCAGTTCATCCGGCAGCAGGAATTGATTGATCTCCCTCTGTCCGGGCGTACCTTCACGTGGAGCAACAAGAGAGAAGACCCGATTTTGGCTAGGCTGGATCGATTCTTGATCTCCTTGGATTGGGACCTGCGTTATCCTGGGTCGATTCAGACAGGTCTAGCCTCCTGCGTTTCCGATCATGCACCAATTCTCCTCTCTACGGACTCAATCTCTACCTCCAGGCCGCCCTTCCGGTTTGAGTCCATGTGGTCTATGGAGGAGGGATTCACGGATTTGATTGCCAGGTGGTGGGCAGAGGCTGGGTCGGTAGATAATTCGGCTCTTAACATGGCGAGGAAACTGAGATTCATCAAGAGGAAGCTCCAACCCTGGAGCAGGGAACACTTCGGCAATGTTTTGCGTCAGAAGGTTTCAACTCTGGCCGAGATTCAGATGCTCGAGGCCAGAGGTGAGCTCGCCACCCTAACCGTCCAGGATACCGCTAGGCTGAAGGAGCTTAACCAGGGGTTAGTGCTTCTTTTGCGGAAGGAGGAGGGGATGTGGAGGCAACGATCGAAGGAACAGTGGGTAAAGTTAGGTGATGCTAACACTTCCTACTTCCATAGAGTAGCTAATGCTCGGAGGAGGAAGAATTTTTTGGCTTCCTTGTGGCATGATGACCGCGAGCTGACGTCCACGTCCGACATTCTAGGTGCAGCCACTTCTTTTTTCAAGTCCTCCTTTCGGGAGGACGACCTCTCGACAGGGCTCTCTTATGATTGGAGCTGTGCGGATTTCCCGAGGATTCCAGGCGGTTCGGGAATGGAGGCGGAGTTCACCGTGGATGAGTTCCGTAAGGCGGTGTTCCAGTTGAAAGGTGATGGGGCCCCGGGTCCGGATGGGTTTCCTATGGAGTTTTTTCAGAAATTCTGGGACATCTTGAAGGAGGATCTCTGCCGGCTGCTTCACGATTTCTTCTTAGGCAAGGTGCGTCTCCATTGCCTCAACCACTCGTGGATTATCCTTTTGCCTAAGAAATCAGCTGCACAGACCATCCGGGACTTCAGGCCGATTTCTTTGTCAAACTGCCTCTACAAGATCATTACGAAGGTTTTGGCGAATCGTCTCGCGGACAACATCTCTCTTCTGGTCTCTCCTTCCCAGACTGCTTTCATCAGGGGGAGGCTAATTCTTGATAGTGTGGCGGCGGCTCATGAGACGATATTCCACCTGCGGGAGTCAGGTGAGGAAGGAGTGCTTCTGAAGATTGATTTCGAGAAAGCTTTCGATCAGATCAAATGGGATTTTTTGCTAGATATCTTGAAGGCAAAGGGCTTCTCTGACGGCTGGATAGGATGGATTAGAGAGATTCTGGTGTCCTCGAAGATTTCGTGCCTTATTAATGGAGAGCAGGGGAAGGACTTCAATGTTTACAAGGGGCTGAAGCAGGGTTGCCCTCTGTCCCCATATCTCTTCATCCTAGTTGTCAATGCCTTCGATGCAGCTGTCCGGAAGGCGAATGCTGAAGGCTTGGTTCGGGGAGTGGGAGGTCATGGATGGACAACTTCGAACTTGCACTATGCGGATGACTCCCTCTTATTCACAGCTGCTTGTCCGTTCCAGTTGGTCTCTCTCAAGGTCCTCCTTTACGGGTTGGAGCTGACCTCAGGCCTGAAGATTAATTTCCAGAAGACTAGCCTTTACTATATCGGGCCGGGGGAAGCAGGGGCCGGTCTGGCTCGGCTCTTGAATTGCAAATCGGCGAGCTTACCGATGAAATATCTGGGGCTGCCTATCAGTGACAGGGCGCTACGGAGGGAGGATTGGGAGCAGCTTATCCTTAAGGTGGAGAAAAGATTGGAGGGTTGGAAGGGTCGTTTCCTTTCATCAGGGGGTAGGCTGGTGCTCGTCAACTCTGTGCTTTCTTCTATCCCCTCGTACTACCTGTCCTTTTACTACCTGCCGTCTTGGGTAGTAGAGAGGATTGACAAGATTCGGCGCTCCTTCCTCTGGCATGGTGTGGGGGAGCATGCGGGAGGCTATAATCTGCTGAGGTGGGATCAGGTTTGTCTTCCCAAGAAGATGGGTGGCATGGGGGTCCTGGATTTGCGCAGATTCAATGTCTCGATGCTTGGGAAATGGTGGTGGCGACTCCAGCAGAACTCCGGAGGGTCTTGGAGGGATGTCATCCTAGCCAGATATTTCAAGAGATTCTCTCCTTTGCAGGCTCGGGGTAGATCGTCGGGCAAGATCTCTTATTTCTGGAGGGGCATTTTGAGGGTTAGAGATCTATATAGAGGGGCTACTTCACTTGTTCTAGGCGACGGGAGGTCCATCAGATTCTGGAAGGACCCTTGGATCACTGACAGGCCGCTGGAGCAACTCTTCCCAGGTCTCTACTCCCTGGCCAGAACCAAGGGTGCCTCGGTGCGCTCTCAGACATGTCGGAGGCAGGGGAACATCAGGTGGCGGGTTAAACTAGGCGCGCCGTTGAACCAGGCGGGTCGGCGGGAGTGGCTGGACCTACTTCCTATTCTGCGATCGGCGTCCTTCAGGATTTCCCGGGACGAGGTCCGATGGAGAGCATCGTCCTCTGGAGTCTTCTCCGTTAGCTCCTTCTACAACCACCTTCTTCCTACGGCCCAGCGACACGGTCCCTCTAGTGCTATCTGGAAGTCGAAGGCTCCCTCTAAGGTGCAGATTTTCTCTCTTCTAGCCTCCCGGAACAAGATTCTCACCAAGTCGAATCTGTTGCGAAGACATCATCCGCGGGTGTCCGATGCATCATGCACCTTCTGCGGTTCGGATGTGGAGACAGCATCGCACTTGTTGCTTGGGTGCTCTTTTGTAAGGCCTTTGTGGGATCACTTTGAGAGTAGAGCTGGGCTCTCTTCGCATCCGAGGACACTCAGGGCCCTTTGGACATCTTGGAGACGGAGGCGAATACCGATGAAGATCCGGAAGCCGTGGGACATCCTAGTCATGGCTATTGTGTGGGTGATCTGGCTAGAACGGAACAACCGGATTTTCAATTCCAAGTCCGAAGGGCAGGAGAGGTTGAAGCAGTCTATCATCTCCCTTTTCAGTGCTTGGATTGCACCTTGGCGGGATAAGCTAGGGGTGGAGGCTAAGAATTTTTGTAACATTTTTCTTAACTGATTCGTAATGACTTCTGGTTGGGGTCCGCCAAACCCTCCCTCCACTGAGGAGGGGTTCTCAAAAAAAAAAAAAATACTATAATAAAATAAATATATATAATTTTGATATTTTGACCGCCGGTCATAAAATTCGACAATTTCGCATGCATTCCAACCGAGCACGTCTATTGAGCAACGGTCATAATATTTACCGTTGGACACGTATTCCAACCGAGCACATCTTTTCACCAACGGTCATGTTTCTTATCGTCGGGCAAGCATGCCAACTGAGCATACTTTTCACCAACGGTATATACTTGAAGGTGTAGCTAGTTACAATATTTGGATTTGACACGCATTCTTCGGTCTACCGGGATCACACAACGATATTAACGTGCTCGAGCAGTCTCCTGTTTTTGCGAATCTTGCAAATGGATGTACCGCACCATATAACTTCTCAACGGTCACAACTACAACATGACCTACTATTTGGCAGAAGGAATCTACCCGTCGTGGTCAACGCTGGTGAAGACGATTCAATCACCAATATCTCAGAAGTAGAAGCACTTTGCGCAATGTCAAGAGGCGGCCCGAAAAGATGTTGAAAGAGCGTTCGGGGTATTACAAGCTCAGTTTGCAATAGTGTGAGGTTCAACATGTTTCTGAAAATGTGAGACCCTAAATGGCGTCATGACAATGGGTGTCATAATGTATAATATGATAGTCGAAAATAAGCGAAATGAAGACATACTAGATGAAGAGGAACATTTGATTCAACCCATGCTGCTTTTCCGTGAACCAACTCCATAACTGACACCAATCACCACCTAATTAGAAACAGAGACGCATTCCCAATTTCTGAAAGACCTGATCAAGCATCAGTGGCAGAAGCATAGAGAAGTAAAACTTTTATGTTGTAAACCCTAATTATATGTCGGAATTCTAGTATATTGTAAACCCTAATTTTATGTTGTAATTTCAGTATATAGTGCAAGGCAAATTCAGTTTGAAATCAAAATTATGTGGTCTTCATTAAAACAAAGATACAACTAAAATATTAAATTACAATTCTACGGACACACGATTGAAATAAAAAGATGCAATTGATAGTACATGTCTAAAGGCAAATGACTGAAATAAAAGGATACAACTGATAGTACAAGTCTAGTTATCATCTTCATAGTATCTCTTGTTGGTGCTTCCTGTAGTAGGCGGCTTTATGTGGGTGGAAGTGTATCAAAATCGATCGACATATATGATTCTCTCCTCCTCAATCACTCTAAATTTCTCTTCCTGGATCAGAAATTTCTCCCATTCCAAGTCAAGTACGCTAGCATTGACTGTAGTTCACGCATTATCCGCCTTAATCCTCTCTTGATCTGTTTCGATCATTTCTTAATTCTGCACAATCTTTTTTGCTTCCATTGCAAGTCTATGTTGGTCAGTCTCCCACGACCTCTTGTAGGCTTCAATCTTGACATTCTTCAGCTCCTTTTGATCGCACCTTATATCAGAGAAGAGTGCAAAACATCTTGCCTTATACTTTCGGGGTACTACCCTTTCCCTTGCATGATTTGAAATCGCTTCCTAGATGTTTAGGTGTGTTGCCACCGAAGGTTGAGGAGGAAGGAGGAGGCGTCAGGGGGTGGGAGGTGGAGGCCGAGGTTGTCACGGGGGTTGAGGACAACGGAGTGGAGGAGGTCGCTTGCTGTTTGCCATTGTTATGGAGAGATAGGTTTGGTATTTTTGGATTTGTTGAGGGTAGTTTCGGATTTCGACAACCCTTTACATTAATCAGAACGTTTGCCCAGGGATCTGGGAAGCGATTTGAACTCTTCTCTGAAGAAGAAAGTTTTATTATAGTCAGTTTAGTTTTATAAAGAAGTGGCATGATTTGAAAATTTGAAGGGCTTTTAACAAAGTCCCCTAATTTTATTCACACCTCAAAAGTGATAGCTTACCCGTTTCTTTTTACCCCTATGATTGTCCGCCCATCTTTTTTCATTGATGTCAGGTTTGCCCTCCTTTTCAAACCTACTTGATTCCCCTTTCAGACCCCACCTACTTCCCTCCTCCTTTCTTCCTCCCCTCGTTGCCGGAGCCACCATTGCCTCCCCTCCTCCTCCTCGATAAAGCCTCTCCTTCCCTCCTCCTCCTTCCCTGTCGTCAGAATCGTTGTCATCTCCCCTTCTATCATTCTCTTTCTCCTGCCCTCCCCTCCTTTATACCCCATCTGCTTCCCTCCTCCTTCCTCCCCTTCCCCACCTCCTTCACACCCCGCTTGCTTCCCTCCTTCTTCCTCCCCTTGCCGCCCCTCCATCCCCATTGTCGGAGTAGCCATTGTATTTTATCCTCCTCCTTATCATTGGAGCCCTTCCCCTTTCCTCCTCCCCCCATTTCCAGAGCGATTGTCACATCACCTCCTCCTCCTCCCATCACCTCCGGGGAGGAGGCTACTATGCCGGAGGTTATGGGGGGAAGGAGGAAGGGAAGGGGAGGCGACATTGGATCCAACGATGTGGAGGGGGAGGGGGCAAGACAGTGGCAGCTCCAGCAATGGGGAAGGAGGGAGGCCGGTGGGGTATGAGATGAGGTACGGGGTGGAGGTGGGGTAAGTGGAGGGCATACTTGTCATCCAAAAAATTATTGGTAAAGGGAGGGGAAAACATGGGAGAAGCATGGTATGTAAAGTAATTTCGGGGTGTGAATAAAATTATCCTCGTTTAGTTTGCCGATATTGTTGAGGCTTGGTCGGGTTTTGGTCCTTTAGTCAACTGATCAGGACTAACTATATTTGGAGGGACGAATCAGAGCGAGTTGGATTGGGTTTAAACTAATAGAGAAACACCATATGTAGTAAGAACTAAATTCATTTTAACTAAAAATTAAGTAAATTCTATATTTTTTTTATGAAAAAGATACTCATGGACGGAAATTTATAGATTATGGCATGTGCAACTAATGGTAATGTGTGTGTGTGTGTGTGTGTGTGTGTGTGTGTGTGTGTGTGTGTGTGTGTGTGTGTGTGTGTGTGTGTGTGTATATATATATATATGTATATATATATATATATATATATATATATATATATATATATATATATATATATATATGGGTTATGATCTGCTGACCCATATTTGACTCATTACTCTAATTGTAGGATTCGAGTTTTAGAATATGCTGATTTTTTGTAGAGGTGCTATTTATGGTATGTTGATCATCCTCACAAAAAATCAGCACATTCCAAATCCTCTAGGCGCATCAAATATGCTATTCAAATCAACGGTTGAAATTAACGGTCGAAAATGCTTACAACATTTGATGGCCCTAGAGATTTTAGAATCTACTAAAATTTTGAGGGTATGCGATCTATGAATGTTGAGCATCCTTACAAAAAAACCAGCACATTTTGAAACCCGAATCCAATCACTACAAAAAAACAGTTTTTACCGACGGAAAATATCCGTCGGTAATATTAGTTTTCCGTCGGTAATGCTTTATAGCGACGGAAGAGATTTCCGTCGCTAGTCTGTCGAGAAAAACGGCGTCGGGAAAATATGCGACGAACTAAATATTTTCGTCAGTAATAAGACTTAATACCGACGAAAATTTGTTGACGTCGGTAATATATAAATACTTAATTAAAAATAAAATATATTATTACCGACGGATAATTACCGTCCGTCGGTAATATATACGTTTATTACCGACGGGCAGTTATTTTACCATCGGTAATTATATATATATTACCGACGGATCTGTCTTGTCCGTCGAAAATTTATTAATAATTTAAAAAAAATTAAAAAGATTATTACCGACGGAACATTTAATTTCCATCGGTAAAAAGTATGTTTTTTTAAAATAATAATTACCAAAATAATGTTATTTAATTCCTGTGATTTACAACAATACCACAATATATTATCACAATTTATCAAATATTGCCATAATTTATAAAATATCACCACAATGCCCGACAATTATAGACAAGAACAAAAAATAACCACATATTACAAAATAATTTTTACACAATCCAAAACTGTGAGAATCTGCGTGCCCTATCTCAACCACCCCACGCTGTCCTGCACCAACGCTGGTGCTCTCATCCCCTGACGCCGCCCGGCTCCTACAATTAACATGTATTTGTTAAAAAAATAGTTTATATCTATAACCGAGTATAAGCGTTAAAAAATCATAAGTTAGCGTGTTTCGGATTTGCAATAGGTTTGGATTCGATCGGATCGGCATCCGATAATTCATACTTAGAATTATTTTGTATTTTGAAGTTGCGAGCGAGTTCTAATTGGATATTTTAATAATTTACGCTCCGATTGACCAATTTAGAGTCTAAGCGTTAAAAAATCATAAGTTAGCGTGTTTCGGATTTGAAATAGGTTTGGATTCGATCGAATTGTCATCGGATCGACATCCGATAATTCGTACTTGGAATTATTTCGTATTTCAGAGTTGCGAGCGAGTTCTAATTGGATATTTTAATAATTTACCCTCCGATTGACCAATTTAGAGTCTAAGCGTTGAAAAATCATAAGTTAGCGTGTTTCAGATTTGAAATAGGTTAGATTCGATCGAAACGTCATCGGATCGGCATCCGATAATTCATACTTGGAATTATTTCATATTTCGGACTTGCGAGGGAGTTCTAATTGGATATTTTAATAATTTACAATCTGATTGACCAATTTAGAGTCTAAGTGTTGAAAAATCATAAGTTAGTGTGTTTCGGATTTGAAATAGGTTTGGATTCGATCGGATCGGCATCGGATCGGCATCCGATAATTAGTACTTGGAATTATTTTGTATTTTGGATTTGCAAGCGAGTTCTAATTGGAAATTTTAACAATTTACGCTCCGATTGACCAATTTACGCTCCGAATGACCAATTCGTACTTGGAATTATTTCGTATTTCGGAGTTGCGAGCGAGTTCTAATTGGATCGTCATCCGATAATTCGTACTTTGAATTATTTCGTATTTCGGAGTGCGAGCGAGTTGTAATTGGTTATTTTAACAATTTACGCTACGATTGATCAATTTAGAGTCTAAGCGTTGAAAAATCATAAGTTAGCGTGTTTCGAATTTGAAATAGGTTTGGATTCGATCGGATAGTTATCGGATCGGCATCCGATGATTCATACTTGAAATTATTTTGTATTTCGGACATACGAGCAAGTTCTAATTGGATATTTTACCAATTTTCACTCTGATTGACCAATTTACGCTCTGATTGACCAATTTAGAGTCTAAGCATTGAAAAATCATAAATTAGCATGTTACAGATTTAAAATAGGTTTGGATTCGATCGGATCATCATCGGATCGACATCCGATAATTTGTACTTGGAATTATTTCGTATTTCGGACTTGCGAGCGAGTTCTAATTGGATATTTTAACAATTTACTCTCCGATTGACCAATTTAGAGTCTAAGCGTTGAAAAATCATAAGTTAGCGTGTTTTGGATTTAGAATAGGTTTGGATTTGATCGAATCGTCATTGGATCGGCATCCGATAATTCGTACTTGGAATTATTTTGTATTTCGGAGTTGCGAGCGAGTTCTAATTGGATATTTTAATAATTTACCCTCTCATTGACCAATTTAGAGTCTAAGCGTTGAAAAATCATAAGTTAGCGTGTTTCAGATTTGAAATAGGTTGGATTCGATCGGAGCATCATCACATCGGCATCCGATAATTCGTACTTAGAATTATTTCGTATTTCGGACTTACGAGCGAGTTCTAATTGGATATTTTAACAATTTACCCTCCAATTGACCAATTTAGAGTCTAAACATTGAAAAATCATAAGTTAGCGTGTTTCGGATTTAAAATAGGTTTGGATTCGATCGGATCGTCATCGGATCGGTATCCGATAATTTGTACTTGGAATTATTCCACATTTCGGATTTACGAGCGAGTTATAATTGGATATTTTAACAATTTACGATCCGATTGACCGATTTAGAGTCTAACTGTTGGAAAATCATAAGTTAGCGTGTTTCGGATTTGAAATAGGTTTGGATTCGATCGGATAGTCATCGGATCGGCATCCGATAATTCGTACATGGAATTATTCCGTATTTTGGACTTACGAGCGAGTTCTAATTGAATATTTTAACAATTTACGATCCGATTAACCGATTTAGAGTCTAAGTGTTGGAAAATCATAAGTTAGCGTGTTTCGGATTTGAAATAGGTTAGGATTCGATCGGATAGTCATCGGATCGGCATCTGATAATTCGTACATTGAATTATTCTGTATTTCAGACTTGTGAGCGAGTTATAAAATTAGATATTTTAACAATTTATGATCCGATTGACCGATTTGGAGTCTAAGTGTTGGAAAATCATAAGTTAGCGTGTTTCAGATTTGAAATAGGTTTGGATTCGATCGGATCGTCATCGGATCGGTATCCGATAATTCGTACATGGAATTATTCTATATTTCGGACTTTAGAGCGAGTTCTAATTGGATATTTTAACAATTTACGATCCGATTGACCGATTTAGAGTCTAAGTGTTGGAAAATCATAAGTTAGCGTGTTTCGAATTTGAAATAGGTTTGGATTCGATCGGATAGTCATCAGATCGGCATTCAATAATTCGTACTTAGAATTATTCCGTATTTCGAACTTGCGAGCGAGTTATAAAATTAGATATTTTAACAATTTACGATCCGATTGACCGATTTAGAGTCTAAGTATTGGAAAATCATAAGTTAGCGTGTTTCAGATTTGAAATAGGTTTGGATTCGATCGGATAGTTATCGGATCGGCATTCGATAATTCGTACTTGAAATTATTCGGTATTTCAGACTTGCGAGTGAGTTATAATTGGATATTTTAACAATTTATGATCCGATTGACCGAATTAGAGTCTAAGTGTTGGAAAATCATAAGTTAGCATGTTTTGGATTTGAAATAGGTTTGGATTCGATCGGATAGTCATCGGATCGGTATCCGATAATTCGTACATGGAATTATTCCATATTTCGGACTTGTGAATGAGTTCTAATTGGATATTTTAACAATTTACGATCCGATTGACCGATTTAGAGTCTAAGTGTTGGAGAATCATAAGTTAGCGTGTTTCGGATTTGAAATAAGTTTTGATTCGATCGGATCATCATCGGATCGGTATCCGATAATTCATACTTATAATTATTTCGTATTTTGGACTTGCGAGCGAGTTATAAAATTGGATATTTTAACAATTTACGATATGATTGACCGATTTAAAGTCTAAGTGTTGGAAAATCATAAATTAGCGTGTTTCGGATTTGAAATATGTTTGGATTCGATCGGATCGTCATCGGATCGGCATCCGATAATTCGCACTTGGAATTATTCTATATTTCGGACTTACGAGCGAGTTATAATTGGATATTTTAACGATTTACGATCCGATTGACCGATTTAGAGTCTAAGTATTGGAAAATCATAACTTAGCGTGTTTCGGATTTGAAATAGGTTTGGATTCGATCGGATAGTCATCGGATCGGCATCCGATAATTCGTACATGGAATTATTCCATATTTCGGACTTGCGAGCGAGTTCTATTTGGATATTTTAACAATTTACAATCCGATTGACCGATTTAGAGTCTAAGTGTTGGAAAATCATAAGTTAGCGTGTTTCGGATTTGAAATAGATTTGGATTCGATCGGATAGTCATCGGATCGACATCCGATAATTCATACTTGAAATTATTCCGTATTTCGGACTTGCGAGCGAGTTATAAAATTGGATATTTTAACAATTTACGATCCGATTGACCAATTTAGAGTCTAAGTGTTGGAAAATCATAAGTTAGCGTGTTTCGGATTTGAAATAGGTTTAGATTCGATCGGATCGTCATCGAATCGGCATCCGATAATTTGTAGCTGGAATTATTCTGTATTTCAGACTTACGAGCGAGTTATAATTGGATATTTTAATAATTTACGATCCGATTGACCGATTTAGAGTCTAAGTGTTGAAAAATCATAACTTAGCGTTTTTCGGATTTGAAATAGGTTTGGATTCGATCGGATCGTCATCGGATCGCCATCCGATAATTCGTACTTGGAATTATTCTGTATTTCGGACTTGCGAGCGAGGTCTAATTGGATATTTTAACAATTTATGATCTGATTGATCGATTTAGAGTCTAAGTGTTGAAAAATCATAAGTTAGCGTGTTTCGGATTTGAAATAGGTTTGGATTCGATCGTATAGTCATCGGATCGGCATTCGATAATTCGTACATGGAATTATTTCGTATTTCGGACTTGCGAGTGAGTTCTAATTGGATATTTTAACAATTTACGATCCGATTGACCGATTTAGAGTCTAAGTGTTGGAAAATCATAAGTTAGCGTGTTTCGGATTTGAAATAGGTTTGGATTCGATCGGATAGTCATCGGATCGGCATCCGATAATTCGTACTTGGAATTATTCCGTATTTCGAACTTACGAGCGAGTTATAAAATTGGATATTTTAACAATTTACGATCCGATTGACCGATTTAGAGTCTAAGTGTTGGAAAATCATAAGTTAGCGTGTTTCGGATTTGAAATAGGTTTGGATTTGATCGGATCGTCATCGAATTGGTATTCGATAATTCGTACTTGGAATTATTCCGTATTTCGGACTTGCGAGCGAGTTATAATTGGATATTTTTACAATTTATGATCCGATTGACCGATTTAGAGTCTAAGTGTTGGAAAATCATAAGTTAGCATGTTTCGGATTTGAAATAGGTTTTGATTCGATCGGATCGTCATCAGATCGTCATCCGATAATTCGTACTTGGAATTATTCCGTATTTCGAACTTGCGAGCGAGTTCTAATTGGTTATTTTAATAATTTACGATCCGATTGACCGATTTAGAGTCGATGTGTTGGGAAATCATAAGTTAGCGTGTTTTGGATTTGAAATAGGTTTGGATTCGATCGGATAGTCATCGGATCTGCATCTGATAATTCGTACTTGGAATTATTCCGTATTTCAGACCTGCGAGCGAGTTATAAAATTAGATATTTTAATAATTTACGATCCGATTGACCGATTTAGAGTCTAAGTGTTGGAAAATCATAAGTTAGCGTGTTTCAAATTTGAAATAGGTTTGGATTCGATCGGATCGTCATCGGATTGGCATTCGATAATTCATACTTGAAATTATTCCGTATTTCAGACTTGCGAGCGAGTTATAATTGAAAATTTTAATTATTTACGATCCGATTGACCGATTTAGAGTCTAAGCGTTGGAAAATCATCTTGAAATAGATTTGAATTCGATCGGATAGTTATCAGATCGGCATCCGATAATTTATACTTGGAATTATTCCGTATTTCGGACTTACGAGCGTGTTCTAATTAGAAATTTTAACAATTTACGATCCGATTGACCGATTTAGAGTTTAAGTGTTGGAAAATCATAAGTTAGCGTGTTTCGGATTTGAAATAGGTTTGGATTCGATCAGATCGTCATCGGATCGGCATCCGATAACGTGTTTTGGATTTGAAAATCATAAGTTAGCATGTTAGCGTGATAATATGATCTAAATTCAAATTAGTAAGATTCATATTTTTTACTAATATTATAAAAATTAGTAAGTACCTGATCATGAGCATGAGCCACCGCTAGACCGACTTATAAAGTCATTAAGCCTCTGCTCCAGTTCCCGGTGAGCTTTTCTTTCCACCTCAACCCTATGCTCGAGGGCCTGCCTCTCCGCCTCAACCCTCTGCTCGAGGGCCTACCTCTGCTCTCGCTCCGTCTTAACCATATGCTCGAGGGCCTGCCTCTGCTCGCGCTCCACGTCTAGCGCAAACTGTAACTGAGTGATAGCACCAGTCTGGGTGTCCCGTGCCCTCGAGTGCATACCCTCTCGTTCAAAGTAGGAGGAGGGCGTGACTCCAAGGCCCGTACAGAGGACACGGTCGTGCGTTACAGGTCTGAACACAGTATCCATCACTGAGTCGACAGATACTGAGCTGGAGGAGGAGCCGGCCTCGCCCGACGGGGTCACCATAAGTCGCATTCTCTTATATATGAAAACAACCAATGATATTCAATGATATTTTATGGCATACGTATACGAATATATTAACAGTAATTTAATTACTTACCACTTGCGAGGCAACCCTGTCATCCATAAATGCCCCATCGGTACGCCGCCTCCTAAAGACCTACAAAAGGTCAATCCGATTAGGCTCGTGGCCCAAGGACTGTGTCTGTTTGATATATAAAATAAATAGATGAGTTAATATAACATGTATAGAGCTTTAAATAATAAAATATTTGTATCATTTACCAGCTGCTGGGCAAGCTGGGGCATGGAGGTCCTCCCCTTCACTGGAGCAGGTGTCGTCGAGGCATTTCTATTCTGCTTGCCTTTAGCAGAACTCGCTTGTATCAATCGATTAAATTTTGAAACATCAATACAAATTTTTAGTATAACATTAAAACAAGTACGAATCAACAAAATAATAATTATACCTGAAACTAAGGGGTGACCCAGTGAGCGACCAAAAACTGTAGAACGTGTAGCGGTGGCGCGTCTCTCGTCACGGTCACAGCCTGTAACTTCTCAGCCGGCTGGCCAACCAAGTAACCATAGCGCTGGTAGAGCTCGTAACGGTAATCCCTATACCGCTCACTCATCGTCTTCCACAAGTCCTCCCGATGGGTTTCGGTTTTTATGTTCTTCCATTTAAATTTCTCCTGTAAAATCAATTTAGAAACAAGTCATTTTATCAAATCAAATTATAAAGAAGTACGATATTATTCTAAAATGCTTTAATGAAACTAACATACCAAAAACACCTAATACATCCTCTCCTTATAGGATGCATCAATGTTCTTCCACCCCTTTATCCCCACAATCGGGGCATTCCTCTCCTCCCGTACTATCATACCGACCCACGTGGCGGCGTCAGAAGCGTGCTCGCCCATAAAGATCATGCCGCTCCACTGTAGGGAAAGCGACTCACGTAAGGTCGACACCATCTTCACGCCCTGGTCGCCTACGTGCCTGGTGTTCCTCGACCCTGCAAATAAAATATACATCAGTACTAAACAAGTATTTACAACTTGTATAAAACTTTAGATCTAAACATTACCTGTGGGCGTAGACGCTGTAGTCGAGTACTGAGCATTGCTCGAAGCTCCGGAGGCTGCGACCTCATCAGGAGCTGGTGTGGAGAGAGGAACAACACTACCAGATCCGGAGGGCTCGGCCTCGGACCCTGCGGTGGCAGCCGGAGCGCTCCGAGCTAGCCCATCCCTGCCTCTACGAACCCTCGACCGTGATGCCATCTGAAACAATTTAATTTATATTTGAAACAGTATGATTTACATATGAAACAATATGAAACATTTTGATTTACATATGAAACAGTATGATTTACATATGAAACAATATGAAACAGTTTGATTTATATATGAAACAGTATGATTTACATATGAAACAGTATGAAACAATATGATATACATATAAAACAATATAATTTATATATGAAATAATTTGATTTAAATATGAAACAATTTGATTTACATACGGTCTAGTCATTTTGTATCTCATCTCTGTCACTCTCATCGCATCCTTCTTCTATCATTTGATCTGTATTCGTTGTCCAGTTTATATTATCGACCTCTTCATTTTCGTCGTACACTGCGTCGACAATGATTATCTCATTATTCTGATATGTATCCAAATCATCATCGACGACCCCCGCATTCTTATCTCCCATGTCATAAAAATCTCTGGGTGGTGACCTGACTATAATTTGCCAACCTGGAGAGGTATTATCCGGTGCATAAAATATCTG
Organism: Chamaelirium japonicum; assembly: GCA_947650365.1. NCBI lineage: Eukaryota > Viridiplantae > Streptophyta > Magnoliopsida > Liliales > Melanthiaceae > Chamaelirium > Chamaelirium japonicum. The sequence goes on along the minus strand of OX393550.1, from coordinate 33,496,966 downwards.
TTCCGCTTGAGAGACAAGAATGAATGGATCTTGATATTGGGTATTTAATCTCTTGCCCGTATTGATGCTGATAAAACCGTATTTGTCGACATTATAACCAGTCCCGCGATTATTAACATCATACCAATCATATTTGAATAATACGATCCGATTTTGACCAAGGAATTTAATCTCGAGAATCTCGTTGAGGATGCCGTAGAAGTTGATATTTCCTAATTCTTCTTACTGACCGTTGACGACAACCATACTATTTTGTGTTCTTCATGATTTTTCACTATCTTTCGTCCGAAATCTATAACCGTTCACGATATAACCATCGTACGATATTGCGTCTTGCAAAGGACTACAAGATAAGCGGCAGAGATCCTCATTCATCAGCGGATCGTGGTTGTCGTGCAGCTCTTGTGCCTATAATAACCATATGACATTCATGATATGAACACATAATTATTGTTCGGTAATGGATGTCCATAAAATTCAGTAATGATGTGAATATTTACATGTTTCTCGAACCACGATGGGAATTCATGATCATGAATTTATAGAGCATTTTGAGTATCCCGATTATTAATGATGGCTTTATGCTTCATGTTTTACAGGTTATGAATTAGATTATAATTAGCATATATACTTAATGAATGGACTGAAAGAATGAGTAAATGATCGTAAAATATTTACTCAATGAATGGCCACACTTCATTACATTGGCGCAACACATATATATGTGCCTGTTGAATCTTATCTACAGACAATTGACGGGTTTTGCCTCCTCCTACAGGTCTACCCATTTCAGGCAAATATAGACAGACCCCCATCGAAGTTTATTGAACCACCGTCATAGTTCCGCTCAAGTTGATTGAATCGCGTGTCTATACCACGTAGGTATCTTGAGCAGAATGTCAGTCATTCTTCTGCTAGGTATCCTTCAGCAATTGATCCCTCCGGACGACTTTTATTATGAACATATGATTTCAATGTTTGCAAGTACCTAATTTAAAAAAAAATTATGGATAAATACATCAAGAATGATCAAATACATTAAAAAATGAGACGAGATGATTACCTCTCGATAAAATACATCCAGCGGTAATGAACTGGGTCGCCGAGTTTGGCCTCATTTGCCAAGTGAACGGTCAAATGCACCATGACATCAAAGAAGAAAGGTGAAAATATCATCTCTAGCTTGCACAATGTAATCGCAATACCCTCTCTATCTGATCAAGTTGGTCCAGTCTAAGTACCTTCGAGCATAACTGTCTGAAAAAAGTGCTGAGCTCAATTAACGGATCGGACACCTGTTCGGTTAAATTCCCACGTATAGCAAGAGATAACAATCGCTGCATAAGAATATGACAATCATGGCTCTTTAATCCAGACAACTTTCGGTCGTTCTCTTGCACACATCGTACGATATTCGAAGAATAATCGTCCGACGTTTTCACAGACCGTAGGAATGCACATAAGGCTGCCTTCTGCTGTGAGCTCATGGTGTAGCATGCAACTGGCAACACATACATATCCCCAATCTCTTGGGGATGAAGTGATTTTCGGATGCCCAACTCCTTAAGATCGAGACGAGATTTAAGATTATCCTTCGTCTTACCGTCCAGATTCAGCAGTGTTCCTATAATATTGTCACATACATTTTTTTCGATATGCATGACATCCAAGTTATGCCGCAAGAGTAGGCTGCTCCAGTACGGTAGTTTAAAGAAAATACTCTTCTTCTTCCAGTTATGCTCACGCATAGAATCTTCATACGTTCTCTTCTTTTTGCCTTTCCCAAGTGCCACCGCATCAAGCTGATCCAATTCACACAAGACTTCTACCCCCGAAAGCTGCTCCAGGGCCTTTGCAAGTTCCTTCTTACCGTTGAACGCTCTTTTGTTCTGCCTCCACTTATGGCTGTCAATAAGGAATCTTCGATGGCCCATATAACAGAACTTACCTTCGTTCTTCAACCGTAATGAATCTGTCTCCTTATTGCATGTAGGGCACGCCAATTTTCCTTTAGTACTCTACCCGGATAAGTTGGCATATGCAGGAAAATCGTTGATGGTCCATAGAAGTGCCGCATACATCCGAAAATTCTGGCGCAACGAGGCATCATACGTATCGGCCCTAACTTCCCATAACTCGTTCAACTCCTCAATCAACGGCTGCAAGTAAACGTCAATGTCATTACCAGGCGACCTGGTCCGGGAATGAGTAAGGAAAGCATTGTGTATGGCTTTTTTAAGCATATCCACGAAGGCAAATTGTATGGAACTAGGACAACTGGCGATATACTGTATGACACACTCATATTCCCAAAGGGATTGAAGCCATCGCTAGCAAGCCCTAACCTGACATTGCGAACTTCACATGCGAATTCAGGATAGATATGATCAAAATCATTCCACGTCAAAGAGTCGGCCGGATGTCTCATAACCCCGTCATCTGTACGTTCTCGTGCATGCCACCTCATGTGCTCAGCAGTCTTCGATGACATAAACAACCTTTGAAGCCTGTCCTTAAGCGGGAAGTATAGGAGAACATTTGCAGATACATTTTTCTTCCTTCGATTGGTACTAGACTCGATATCCGTCTCTTTATATCTCGTTGCTCCGCATATGTGGCATGATCGCGCATGTTCGTACTCTTTCCGGTACAACATACAATCGTTCATGGATGCATCAATTTTCTCATAACCCAGAAATTATCTTCTTCGCCTCGTAGAATGATTTCGGTACTGTCTCACATATAGGAAAAGCCTCTTTCAGCAACTCTACCAAAATATTAAATGACTTATTACTCCAACCATTGAGGCACTTCAAATGAAGAAGCTTTACAGTGAAAGAGAGTTTTGAAAACTTCTCACACCCCGGGTATAGAGGTTGTTCGGCATCCTTAAGCAATCTGTAGAACTTGTCCGCTTCAATATTGGGCTGATCACCTGACGGTGTTTCCGTGCCTATTCCACCTTGCAAATTATGTATCATACCCTGTATGTCATCGTCATCGTCTGTATTAATATTATCATCATCGATCACTGTGTTTACAGTTTCATCGTGAGCTGCCATGGGGACTGCATCTAGCTCCTCACCGTGCGAGAACCAACGGGTATAGCTAATGTCAATGCCACACATTACCAGATCAACCTCATATTTCTCTCGAACCTTCCTAGTCACCCTTCTGCAGTCTATACAGGGACACACAATTTTTCCATCAAGCGGTGCAAGACACTCAAATGCAAAATCCAGAAATTTCCTGACTCCTTCTCTGTACTCTTGGCTTATGCGATTCGAATTACGCATCCAAATCTTATCGATCGAAGACATCTTCGTCTATCTGGCTATACAACACCTGAAGTAATTTCAAACAATGCTATAAGACTCCGCACAATTTCGGTTTCGGTTCCCGGGTATGGAACACCGAACCGAAACTTCTACAAGCCATCCACATCCCTAATGGATGGGTGTATTTTGATAAGTAGACTAGTCACATAGTAAACCTAGGGTTGGTGGCCAGCATTTGAACTGCTGATAGTCTGAATGTTAGGCATAGCGCCGAAGTTATGCAACAGTAGGTCAACAAGTCAGGAAGCCTCGTCAAGTAAACACTTGAGGTCTAACGGTTCTCTCTGTCGCTCGAGTCGATTTATGGCTTTAGCATACCTCATATCACACCGAACCGACAAAAACCGATAATTTCGGTTTCAGTTTCGGTTTTGATTTTTTGTAAACCGAAATAAATAAAACTGACAAAACCGACACCGAAACCGATCGACAAAATCGACGCTCACCCTAGTCTAAAAACTATATTTTGCCACCCATTCCCCCATTCAATTCAGTTTTGATAGGATAAAAATGACCAAATGAGGGAATTAAGTGCAGGCATTGGCCTGGGCATGGCTCGTATCAATCCCTGGCCGATGCCTGCATACCACCGTGGGTTGTTCCGCAGTATGTTCAAATATCATTATTCCCTCCTAAGGGATACCATTGGATGCACATCACCGGTGACATATCATGCATCACTGCTGGCATTCATACGTCGGTGGTGCCATATCATATGCATCGATCGGTCCACATTAGGAGATAATGCTCGACCACCTGTCTGGTCGGTGTCATTCATACGTCAATGGTGCCATATCATATGCATCGAGCGGTCCACATTGTGCATATTCACCTACTCTGTTAACTTTCAACCATTAAGCTAAACTTTTATACCAACAATAACATCACTCTTGTCAGCATAAGTAATCTTTAAATTTTTTTTATTTTTCCACTGGGAAGAGTATTTTGGGGATAAAAATTAAGCCTAATGGTTAAAACTTTAAGGAGGAAGGTCAACATGCCGACGGAGCATAGTTATAGTTGAAGGGGTCAAGTTGATCAAAAAATTAGATTTTTTTTGCAAATCGACCCTTATAAACTAGACCAATTGCATATTAACTAAGGGGGAGAGGGAGGAGGAGGAGGAGCTCACCGGAGGCCACGAGGAAAGAGGAGGAGGAGGAGCTCGCCGGTCGATCGGTGGCACAAGATAGGGGAGGGGTGGCCGGCCGGAGGGACACGAGGGAGGCCGGGCAGGGGGGGAGGAAGGCAGGGGAGGGGGGGAGGCCGGGGAGGGAGGCCAGGGAGGGGGCAGGATTTAGAGAGAGAGAGAGAGGGGCGGGATAGGTTTTAGATCGAAACAGAAATAGAAGGGGATCGCTGAAATTAATTTAACGCAGGGTTTTTACCGACGTAAATTATGACTTTCGTCGGTAAAACGTTAATTTTTACCGACGGAAATATAATTTCCGTCGGTAAAAAGCAACGACAAATCGCAGTGTTTTATTTTTTCCAGAGACCCGGTAAAAAACCCTATGATTTGTCGTTGCTTTTTACCGACGGAACTTATATTTCTATCGGTAAAAAGTCATTATACCGATGGAAATATAAGTTCCGTCGGTACAAAGCAACGACAAATCGCAGGGTTTCATTTTTTCCAGAGATCCGGTAAAAACCCTGCGATTTGTCGTTGCTTTTTACCGACGGAACTTATATTTCCGTTGGTAAAAAGTCATTATACCAACGACAATATAAGTTCCGTCGGTAAAAAGCAACGACAAATCACAGGGTTTCATTTTTTCCAGAGACCCGGTAAAAACCCTACGATTTGTCGTTGCTTTTTACCGACGGAACATATATATTCCGTCGGTAAAAAGTAACATTATATATTACCGATGGATAATATATAACCGTCGGTAATAAATATGCAAAAAAAATTAAAAAAATCTAAGTTATATTACCGACGAAAAATATTGTTTCCGTCGGTAAAATTTATATTATTACCGACGGAATTAGAAATTTCCGTCGATAAATAACCTATTTCTTGTAGTGAATGATTATGATGATAAGTCAAAATATAGGTCAAAATTTCATGGGTCATCCGATCGTGACCTTATAACGTCGGGATCCATAGACCCATTGTTTTTTGACCCATACTTTTACCCGTCATCCAAACTGTTGGATAGAGGTTTCATAATTTGCTGGTTTTTTGCGATCCAGTTCACATTGCCTTAGATTGCACATACACAAAAAATCAGCACATTCTAAAACCTCTAGGTGTATCAAATCTAAAAGGATTCGTCAACCGTCCATTTTAACCGTTAACTTGAGGAGCACATTTGATACACCTAGAGGTTTTAGAATGTGCTGATTTTTTATAGATGCGCAATCTAAGGCAATGTGATCCTCCTCTTTCCTCCCGTGACCTTTCTCCCAATGGCATGCCCCACCATCTCTAGCACTTCTTTTTGCCAGCCATCGGAGTGTCATGGGTTGGAGGAGGTAGTGCCAATAGGAGAATGACATAATTAGGGATGGCAGCGGTGCGGTTTAAACCCGAAAACCACGGCAAATCGCACCGCATAGTGCGGTTTTAGTTTATCAAAATATAAAATCGTCGCGACAGTTTTGATTTTCGGTTTCGGTGTAGCGGTACGGTTTCGGTTTTGACCAAAGCCACATAAAATCACACCGTTTAAGTCATTATAATGATAAACCGCAGTGCACCGTACCGTATGGTGTTGTTTTGATTTTACATAATGGTACATCGTTGTGGTGCGGTGCGGTTCCGGTGTGACGGTTTTACCGAAACCACACTGTTGCCATCCCTAGACATAATTGTTCCAACCCAAGCATGGGCCACCACTGGAATAATGCAAGCATCTCCATCGAAAAAATATCTAAGAAGAGTGCGACTATGTGAAGAACACAACCGGAAGGCAAGGAGACGGTGGAGTACTAGTTGGCAATTGGAGGTGTGGGACAAGTCAAAAATAACCCAACAATTAATATGTTGCAAATTAGATTTTTGCTAAATGAGCAGAAAAATTTTCTGAGTATTTATTTACAAGAAAACAAGATGAAAGATGTTGGTTTCATGTTTGCAATTGTCATTTGGTGGCATAATCACATCATTAAAAATACATTTTGGCCCCATGTTATGTGTCCCAAGGATTTTGAACTTGACACCGTTGCCATCTTCTTCGTCTTTTTTTTGCTCATTGTAGTTTGTTGTCACCGTCACCTACTTCCTCCTCCATCTTTTTTCCCGAAATCCTAAACCACATCGGAAACATATCGGTGGCTACCCACCGATAGTGTCGGCTAAGTAGCCATCAACATCACCAACATTGATATTATGATGTCGGTGGCTACGCTCAGACACTATCAGTGGGCAGCCACCAACATGTCTCCGAGGTGACTTAGGATTTTGTCAAGGAAGATAGAGGAGGAAAGGAGAGGGAGGAAGGAGGTGGGGTGAGGAGGAGGGGCATGCCATTGGGAGAAAGGTATGCATCACTTGCATCCAGCGGTTCACATTAGAGGGTAATGTTCACCCTTGGTGAACAAAATCACTCCCCAAAATGTCTCGATGTATCCTGATTGGTGGAGAGAAATTCAATTAAAAAAAAAAAAACTACTAAAATCTATCGCATCCCCTTCCCCAAAGCGGAGCCAGTCTCCTCGTGGAAACTCTTTATGAAGTCCATAATCAGGGGTGGACCTACGTTATGACCAGGGGGGATAGCCCCCCCCCCCCTCAGTTTGGAAAAAAATTAAAGGTTTTATACGTACTTTACAAAATTGTATGTTGGTGTTGGTTTTATTGTTTTTACTCGACTCTAGACGATATTGTAGAGGATTAAATGAGGATTGCGACGTCTCCAAAATCACTTAAATCCGATAAAAAACGAAGAAGGTACAAAGCGCCGAATTAGCCTTTGGTTCTCATTTCTTCTTCTATTCAGTGTTGATACATGGAACTTTTTTTGAACATTTAGTGTTAGGTCCCTAAAAATAGATCAATTTTGTGAAAAGGATGGTTAATAAGATGGTTTTGCACTAGGTCCGTTGACTTTTTACCCCCTTTTAATGACAAAATTGTCCCTATTGCTAGAATCACTAATGTTACTCTTCACTCAACAAAAAGTAACAATCTACATTATAGCAACTGTTACTCTTTATTATCAAAATTTTACTTTTTACTATAGTGAAATCGCTATAGATATTTTTTTTTGAGAGAATTCTTGTTTATAAAAAAATCCATATTTTTATTACAATGATATCAATGTTGCAAATGTTACTCTTTATTACCGAAATGTTACTCTTTGCAAAGAGTAACATTTTGGTAATAAATAGTAGCATTAGCTACAAAGAAATCACTATAGTATTTTTCTTTTGATAATTATTGTTGCAAAAAAAATTGCAACAGTGAAATCACTATAGCAAATGCTACTCTTCATGTAATTTTCTTGTATAGCTGCATGTAGGGGTAATATGGACCTACCACTAAAGCATCTCTTTACCGCTTTATGTTATAAGGACCTACCACCAATTTGCCCAATTTTTATTTTGTTGGGGACTATTTTTTGCTCTGGATGCTAAGTGAGCCATCTCGACCGTTCATGGAAGAATAGAGAGCCGTCCGATTATATGAGGGAACGACCCGTGTATCGTACTCATACCCTTTTTTACATATAATCATATTCCTCCCTTTTCTCTTGAATATTAGGGAACGATCCAGATGTCCGAAGTAGTATTCATAGGAAAAACCATCCTAGCAAAAATTGTCCTTCTGTCTGCCACTTAATTAAGTGAATGTTTGTGGACAGTTGGATAGAGGTTTTGATTCAATAGCCATCAGTTTTCCAAGGGTTCATACCAAGTCTTTTAGTGCGGGTTTCGGTTTGGTGGGAAAAAAAGATAAAGAGATAGAAAGGGGTTGCAGAGCAAAGACAAGCACAATTACATGTTTTATATATTGGCCTTAATATTCTTTTGGACGAGTCAGCCAGTTATAACCCCAAAATTTTTAAGGACCCCGAGGACTCGAAAGAAGGATAATGACGTTGTCATGTCACCGGCTGAAGTTTTTGACTCGAGACATCGACATCAATTACTTTTTAATATGTATGCCCCCCCTGAGAAAAAATCATGGGTCCGCCATTGTCCATAGTGGAAGGTCAAAAAATTATGAGGCACGCTTTCTTCAATTGGGTTCCTATGTGTTTTCTTGTTTGCTTGCTCAAGACGTGAATATTCGTGGCGTATGGCTTGATCTTCATCTGCTCTAACAGTTTCGTTCATTTTTTACTCTGTTGATTGTAGAATGAGATTCTTAAGTTATTCTTTCTTGTATTTGTTCTAATCGCCTAGACGATCCTGTATATGCAGAAAAAAGATACGGGTCGTCTTTATTGTGCACACGAAAATTACAAAGCCGGTTTCCGATGACTCGGGGGTGGTGAGCCGGGTGCGGCGAAGAATTTGATTAGGAGATTATGGGAGAGATCATCTAAAGGGTCCTTTTGATCCACGTCTTCACGTTACTTCGTGCGAGAGCTTTGGGGGGATTGCCTAGGACATAGGTTTTTACAAGGTTTCAGGTTTCTTGAGAGGTCAAATGGTTTTAGCTTTTGCTTTTATCCCATCCGTGCTTCGTGCTTTCTCGACTAGGGGGTTTTCGGCGTTGTCTCCTCGATATCTGCATCTCCCTCGGCTCTTGCTTGACTTCGGTATCCTTGATCGTCGGATTGCGGCATTGATCTTGCTCTTGACGTCGGCTTTGGCTTTTGCGTTGGCTTTGTCTTTGCTTTGGTGTGGCTCTGGCTCTGGCTTTTGCTTTACTTTGGCTCTTGCGCTTGAACGTAAACAGAGAGGCTTGCGATGCTTTAGTTCTTCCAGACTTCACGTTGTATCGGTTAGAATGTGCGTTACTTTTGCTCATGATTGTCGTAGTTTGTTGGCTTTGGCAAGTGCGTTGCTTTGACGTGGGTTTACCGAAGCTTTGATTTTTATTTTTTGCTTTGGCTTGATCTTCTCATCGAACAACGATGACGACGTCTCTGAGACGTCTTTATTCTTTCAGCTTTCTTATTTTGGGAATGGAACTTTGGCAATGACGGTTATGGCATTGGCTTTGTTTCTCTTTTTCTCCGGACTTCTTTGGCGTTTTCAGAGTCGAAGGCTTCTTTTGTAGATGACGGGCGTAGCACCAATCTCTATGCGACGGTTGTAGCATCGATTTTTGTTGATAAAGACGACGGGTGTAGCACCGGTCTCCGAGCCTTCTTCTTCAAACTTTCTTCTTCATGCAAGGAGTTGAAGTTTTGTTGAAGATGATGGGATGATGCCGACTTTGATTTCTTTCTCTGGCCTTTGCTTTGGGTGTCCTCGAAGTTAAAGATTTGTTGGAGACGACGGGGTGATGCCGACTCTGGGACTTCTTCTCCAAGCTTTTTTCTTCATACGAGGAGGTGACACTTTGATCTTCTTGGGCAAGATCTTCACGCTGATAAGAACTTGTGTGGGTTAAGCCGTTCCCTCAGGGTGCGTTTGCCCTTGCCTCGTGAAGCCTTGGGTCGTCGAGCGTTGGAGCCTCCTCATCTTTAGAGCCACTCCGTCTCTAAATTCGATCTTCGACCTTTGAAGCCATCCCCTCACCCCTCTATTTATAGGCGAAGGGGGGAGGATGGGAGAGATATGGCTATAATTTTTTGAATCCCTTGAATATCTCTTCTCATAAATGTTGGAATTTATCTTCATTTTTTAGAGGAAAACAATATTTATTACCTTCCTTTTTTATAGCGATGGTTATGGGCAAGATATGACTCAATGTTTTTAGATATGAGTCACTTTGCACATTCAAATTGATTACGACACGACTTTGAATTTGGTTTGTCGGATTGAGGGATAGGCGCGGATCCACGGTTGCGTAGACGACCGAGCTACCTCCCCCGCACATGGCGGTTGTTTTATTTTTCCCTTTTTCTTTTCTTTCCTTTTCTTTTTTTTTTCTTTTTCCTTTCTTTCCTTTCCTCTATGGTCGACCACCCCTCCCCTTGGGGAGGGGCACGATTTTCAAGGGAAAGGGCCGGTGGGCCCCAATTATGGGTGGACCTGGCCCCCTTTTGGCTTCGCGTGGTGGGCCCACTCGGTTTCGTTTGAGTTGAGTACTCTGGTCCGTTGTGTGTGGACCGGGTTTGCATGCAGGGCCATTGTGTGGGGGCTGGGTTTAATTTGCGAGCTAATTTCGATGCCCGCACACCCCACATAATATTGTCGATGGTTGCCATATATGTTTTCGTTGATTCAAATATCTCATATCTACCGTGAAGGGAGTTATGTGGTTTGATTGGCTATCGATTATGGTGCGATCCTTGGGATATGGTGATTCGTTTTCTGCTAGTCTTTCTCGTGATTTGGTGAAATTGGTGCGACAGGACAATAATGTCATTATTCATTTCGTTATTGATTTGGTTATCATGTAATTTTGTGATCCCTCCCTCCCTCATCCTTTAAAAAAAACAACATGACCACCTCCACTAGAGTGCAAATGATAACAACCACCACCCTACTCGATTACGCTTCCTCTGCTGCCTCATACCATGTCTCCCTCCCTCGTAGTTGGATGTCCAGATATATTACATGCTAGAGATTGGAGGCGGAGATAGGTGGAGGATGGAGGAGAAGGTGGGAGCCAAAGGGAGGTGGAGGAGGAGGTAGAGGTGAACCCAAATCTTATGCACCATTTTATCTACACCCTTGTCTGCACCCCACCTCATAGCCATCCGTTGCACGCATGACCCAAACGATGCATCACACTCAGCCCCAACCGACATGCAAAGAAACGGCTGTGATAGAGTTGAACCCACATCTTGTGCACCCCGCACTAAGCCCCACCCGGCAGGCAAAGAAGCGACTGTGATATCACAACCGTTTCTTAGCTGGTAGCCCTTCGACTTTGGTGTAGTTGACCATACCTATTGACTCAATGTAAGATCATCGCCAAGAAGAATGGAAAATACTTTTGCTCAACGGTGCTGGAAAGATGAAGACGTCGAAGGAGGTAGGCGGAGCAACGACGATGGGAGCGGGAGCCGGAGGCGACGGATCGGGTCGGCTTTATAAAAACTACATATTTAACTTCTTGGGCCCACCTAATTGCAGCTTTACATAGCAAATGTTCCTCCTATATTACGATCACGCAGCCCAAGTCAACTTATTATATGATCTTGATAAGTTATATACCCGGGTCGGGTCGGGACTGTTGGAGTAAAACCCGAACCCGACCGGGTTTCAAATTCATATCCCAAGCCCTCCCCAAACCCGTTTTTGAGCATTCCAAACCCGTCCCAACAGGGTCGGGTCGGGTAGCCCGGTAAACCCGAATAATTGGCATCCCTAGGTTCAACCCGTTTGCGGCTCTTGAACAGTTGCACCCACCAAGAAGTACCCGACGGAGAATGGGAGGAGAGAGAGCGGCGGAGGCGCCCGTGCCGACTGAAACCTCCTCCGAACTCGGCCGGGAGGATCTCCGCTCGGGAGCACCTCAAAACCCCAACGATCCACGCGGAGTTCCAGCGGAGCGGGCGCCAGCCGTCGTCGACTGCCGCGAGATCTTTAGGGTCATGGAAGTCGTCGAGAGGGATTCAACTGCCATCGCTGAGAGCTTCGGCTCTCTCTTCTCCACCCTACGCTTGGCCCTATCCGAGGTCCGTTCCACCTGATCCCTTTCGCATTGTATCTTTTCACGGATCAAGATAGCTAAGCGGACTTGTTGGGGAAATCAAAGGCTGCAATCTTTCTCGTTTGAATATTATAATCAATTTCTTGCGGTTTGAAATCATAACTTGTCATTTCATTTTTCCAATTAAATCCATTTTTGAGTGGAAAATTTTCTTTTTAACAGCTCCCTCCAATTTGATGGCCGCTTTACCATTTAAATTTTGGGGTAACGGGTGTTAGGTCTCAAATAACAGATCCTGTTTATGAACAGGACACTCATAAGATCCCTTTAAGGGGTGGTCCAAAATATATTTCATTATCCTAAAATTGCCCCCTCCCATTTCTCCCCCTTTCCATGTTCTCTCTCAAGCAGATGGCGGCAAGCAGTGGAGATAAGAGGCAGCAGCGGCGAGTAGGTTTGGATTAGGGTTAGTATTAGATCTGGGACTTTAGGTTCATCTCATGGCCTGTAAATCTTAGGTGTTAGGATTAGATCTAGGGTTTAAGTTTTAGGATTAGGTCTAGGGTTCACTCCATGGCCTGTAAATCTTAGGTTTTTGGGTTCAGATTAGGTCTAGGGTTCACCCCATGGCCTGTAGATCTTAGGTTTTAGGTTTAGTTTTGAGAAGAGTGGCATGTAAATGAAAATTTGAAACCAATTGGCCATTTTTGTCCTCTGTCCTTAGGTTTAAAGGGATATCCTGTTTTGGACCGTTCACTAAGTCCTCCTTACTTCATTTGAAACAGCTGAAGTAGTTGTAGGCAGGACCCTTCTTCCACATTCAGTAAAATTGCTCAACTTGCTGTTTAAAGACCTATTTTTATTGATGTCAATGAAATGTCATGTATCAGTCCAGACTCCAGAGATCAAACCAAATTTATTTTTTGGATTTGACCCCCATATCCATAACCCTATGTATAAATGGAAGTTTTAGTTCTTCTCCATATTGTTGTCCCTAAATCACTTTTCCTTGAAAGCGACCCACTGAGATAAGATAATAGATGTACTATCTACTATCACATTCGGCTGTTCGATGCGGTGTACCACACTCAGATAAGATAAATTATTGCACTCAGCCGTTCGTTCGATGAATCACGCTCGATCGTTCGACGAAGGGCATCGATCCTAATGCGCATCAAGTGGTTGTTGTGATCTATCCCACTTAGTTGTCTGATGCAGATAATCGAGTGGGCAACGAAAATGGGCAATAGTGGCGGACGATGGAAATGGGTGAGTCTATGAAGATGGGCGGGCAATTGAAGACGACGTGCGGGCGGCAGTGTCGACAGGCAGGTGTTTGGTAACGATCCCATTCACATTACATCTTTTCATGGATCAAGATAGCTAAGCGGACTTGTTTAGTGAAATCAAAGAGTGCAATCTTCTCTTTTCAATTTTATAATCAATTTTCTTATACGGACCAAAGTTTTTAGATGCGAAGGCGTGACGCGAAGCGTTTGACTGGCCAAAGCCTCGAGGCGTGAGGTGTAAGCCTCAAGCGAATGTATGTTTTTATTAATTAAATATATAAATATATGAATAAATATTAACCATTAAATAAAACATAAACAAACCAAAGAAATGTAAAAAAATTAATAGTTTTATATCGTAATCAATGATTCCACATCCACTCATCATAATAGTTTACAAAGATATATACATAAAGTGTGTAAACTGTACCATTGTACCTAAATTTAACAATGCTTGAGAGTTGAGAGTCTTGAGACAATATTTATAAAACTAAGTTCCAACTCAAATGTACCAAATCCACAATTCCACATAATGCCACCACAAAATCCTAACTAAACCATAATTTCCAACTGAAAGTTTTAATCATCCGAAACAAAAAAACGCGCTTAGAAATTATAAATCGTCACTTTAACAAAAAAAAAAACATAAGTTGAAGATACTCTCAGTCAGACTGGAACTCTTCATCTTCTATAGTATAAAAGCAACTTCGGCATCCACATCTTCTTCTCTTGATCTAACCATGCTAAGTCCGCCACATCCTCATCTATATAATGAAGAGAACTCTTGCCCTTATCAGCAGCATTAAGAGGTCCTAGAGATAAATATAACATGTACACTTATCATAATCTTATAATTTCAAAATAAATTTGAACATATGTATAAAAAGAACCCTTAAGCAAATACATACTTTGTCTCTTTCGGGTTGTGGTTTGAGATTGTGGTCTACCTCCATCACCACTTCTCCTTTTTCGAGCACTATCCATAAATCCATTGGGAGTAGGAGTAGGACCAACATTGGTGATAGTTGGCTCTTCACTAGTATCTTCCACCTCAACCGCTTTAATTGAAGGAACATTGACATATAAGCTTTCATCCTCCAACCATCCACACCGCTAGGAAGTAGCGGCTCATTTTGCTCAGTGATCCATTCATCATTTGAGTCTACACATTCTCTTAAGATGGGATCAAGTTTAGAGTTAACTTTCCTCCCCTTGTTTCTTTCTCTTAATTTCAAGTTGTACATAAAAAAACCGAGAGCATTTAGCCTTTGTTGCCCTAACCGATTTCTTTTCTTTGTATGCACCTATTAACATAAAATATATATAAAAAAACTTGTTAGGATAGATAATTTTATTACACAATAAATTGAGCAAATCAACAAATTCAACATTAGTAACAACTAACAAATAATAATTAACAAAAACCTGTTCAAAAGTACTCCAATTTCGCTCGTAACCAGAAGAACTACATGTGAGGCCTAGAATCCTAGTTGCAAATTTTCAACAGTGGAGTCTGTTTTTCGAAACGTAGCCACCAATCAACTGGAATTGCAGATTTAAAATAAATTAGAATGAAGGTATATAGTATATAGTACATAAGTACAAAAAGAAATTAAAAGCTATATGCATATTGCAAAATAGGAAAAGTAAACATTTTACCAGGAGAATGCTTGCTTCATGTCCTAATAGCCATATCTAGACTTTTTCTTTATAAAATCGTGACTTTTTAAAAAAATCAGGAAAGAGTCATGTAGTGAATGTTTACTAAATAAGTCGTGTTTTAATCGAGACTTATTCAAAAAATCGGAGATTTTGGTAACAAAGGACAATAGTATTTGTTCCAGTTTACTTCAATTTAGTTGCCCCTTTTTTTTTTCTTTTTTTTTGTGTAATTATTTTACAAGCTTTCAGCAAAACAGCAGAAGCTTGAAGACTGTTTATTTAGGAAAACTTTGGAAACTTTATTTCTAACATTCAATCACCAATTGTTATTATTTCTGACAGAAATAGCATACATCCTGTAGGTCACGGGTACATCAGTTGAAAACATGCAGTGTTTCAGTGATGTCGTTGGCCAGCTCCAAGAATCTGGTAAACTAATGATAGATGAGCTCATCCAATTATGCTTAGAGTTGAGATCTATAACATTTCTGTATGATTGATTGGTACTGTCTATTATACCATGTAAAGAAGTAACTGTTTCCATAGATGCATAGCTAGTTTAAAGTAGAATTGTTTTTCTAGCATAATAGAATTTTAAGAATTCATATAGGTTGTTTCTTTATTTTCCCTATGATCTGAGAAGTGCTAGGATAACCCCTTTTTACACCTTCACCTGCACATGCCATCTGACATGCCTTTTTACTGCCTTACACATCATAGTCTCCAGGAGACATTGGACCAGGGCGTGTGGTGTGTTAATTATTGCTAGACATCACATCATATGTCCATCACAGGTTCTTGGGAAATTGTGGACTCATCTCTATAGTCAGAAAATGTCTGATTTATCATTCTGGAAAACATACCGAGGGAACGAAAGCTGTCAAAACACCATCATTTGTCTTCGTAAATTCTTTATGCATGAAGATGAAAGATTACATAAAGTGATCTGAGATGGTCCATTCAAGTGCAATTCTGTTATAGTTGCTACTCATCATTGGCAGCAAAATCCAGTGTGATCAGCATGTCGCAGGAGCTACAAAGATTGGGGGACCATACCGCATGATATTGCAGGTCCCTATCCCGGTGTTGAGGTCGAGGAGATCAGTACTGCACCTTCTTTTAGACAAGGTGGGAGGTATCCAGAGTGGCCATGATGTTTTTCTTCCTTATCGAGATCGTGAAGGATGAGTATCATCAAATTATTTGTTGATGTAACAAGTTGATCTTCCCTTAGTCCACGGATGCATCATCATACGTTCAATACTAGAGATAGATTGTTGATATTGTTAAGATGGTTATTAGTGAAGTTGGGACAAGAACCTCCTGTAAGTGGTAATGAGGACGACATACATAGAAGCATCCTCAATTAGTAAGAAGAAACAATGATGCCACTCGGCTACTCCAGATTGTATGGAAATAAAGGTCAAATTTGATGTTTTGGACTTTTTTTAATCGTATTTAATGGTTTGATTATGGGGAGGCTACCACTTCAAGTAAAATCCAGGTTTTCTGGGTTTTGGAATTTGACACAAGGCATCCTCAAATTTGATTACTGATTTCAAAGAAAGTGATCAAATTTCAAATTTCCTTGCGATTTTCATCTCCAAAAATCAAATTCTGCATGGAAAAGATATCTTTCAGATATTTGAGGGCACAAGTGAGAGAAAAAGGCTCCTACTCATTATGGCAAGAAGCCCAAACTATATAGGTACACCTGTAGGTGTTGTCACTTATACATGAGAATACCATGTAAAAATGTAATACTAACGAACATATGTAAAACTTTAGCAAAGTGTTTAAATCCAATTTAACACCTACATCGCTCTCCCGGGTTCATCATACTTCAAGAGTTTGTCGAGGAGAATGGAGAACCTTTATGTGCTCTTGGACAATATGAACATCGCTCAGGTTGTGGTAGTACATTACATATGTGTAGTTATGGCAATGTGTACTTCCATACCAGAGAGAAGACACCAAAGCCAAATCACCTTTGTAGATATCAACCATGGTACGATAATGTTCACTGCTAGAGTAGAGCTAGAGACAATGTTGTTACTTCTTGGCGTTCCAATCTCCAAGAAGATGCAATAAGCAAATAATATTGCATCGCTCTGTTATACCCCCAAACTAATCTACCTGTTAATATGTGTGTGCCTGAAACTATAAGGAAGACGGAAAAAAAAGATCAAGTAATGGTGCCAGTGCCACAAAGATATTGAAGAATGCTGAGGATGGCTACATAACTAGCTATCTGCAGATCCACCACAAACTGTCATGCCATATAAACTATATAGCCAATCAGTGTGAGATATAGTAAGATACACAAGACATTGAAAAAGTTGTTGATGACATGTCTGATAGAGGCTTACCATTTGTTTGTACCATGAATTCCCCATACACCGAAGTTGATCAGTTACCATATGTTTGTACCATGAATTCTCGCTCTACATGTCCATCACTTGGTGATGAAGCACACAAATTGGCATACTCGAGGAAATAATCTGAAACCACAATGTTAATTATGTTGTGGCTGAAGACCTTATATACCAGTAGATCAATCGAATCTTGAGGGGAATGTTAGATCGCATAACGAGCAAGAAGGCATGAGGGCCAATCTCTTAAATGATGTTGTGATAGAACCACAACACTTGGAGGACATTCACCTTGACCTTTCTAGTCATATTTGTCAGCAAATTGACGAGATCTCTCAAGTTGTTAGGCTGATCACTGAATGTGATATCAAATGGTTTGGGAAACCTAATAGTCCAAATCAAAATCAAAACGATACTTGTACTTGCCGAAACTTGGATTTTACTGATTCAACTCTCTTGCACCTTAACCGGAACCTCCACCTACTCTTTCACGAAGAAAAAGATCCAATGGAGTCTCCAATAACTTCCCTTCCACTAACTAAGCAAATCCGCCACGAAGAAGTTAGCGGCGTGTCTCCGAGTCCTTGGAAATTTTGAAGTCCACTTTCAAGTCCATGGACTATAAATTCATGGACTAAAAATCCATGATTTATTGAAGTTCACATGAGTTTCTGGGAGTCTGCCATTTTCAAGTTCCAAAAAAAAAGTTGAGACTGACTCCCCCCCCCATGCCTCTCATGCACACACACAATGTTTTTATCATTTGTAAATTGTAATGTAGTATGATCAATGTTTTCAAGATTGCATATGTGGTTTATGTGATTAGGAGATCAATCACACATGCCATATAAAATCTAAAAAATATATAAAATAACAATGATATTATCCTCATATGTTCAAAAGAAAGCGAAAATATTTGTTAATGTCATTATAAATAATTGCTAAAATAATACATATAAACCGATTTATGTACACCTATACAAAATCTGAAACAAAGGGTGAATTTTATAAAAAAAAGGCAAAAATAAAGAAAAATGCAATTATACCAGACTAGCAAGTTGGTTTATAGACTGGCTAGTTCCATGTGCCTGTGATCTTTTTAGTGTTGTAGGTGGTGGTCTTGAGCATCTTATGGCTACTTTTGGCTCTTCAGTCTTCACCCACCGTCATGTATGTGAAGCCTTCGAGTTGATAAATTTGGTTAATAGGGTTGTAAATGTGCATGAAAATCTGTGTCTCTGAGATGACCGAGTCAGTGTTTGAGATATAGCTACAGTGCATGAGCTAGATCATGTTCGAATTCGAGTCACGTCAAGGAACGCCTCATTGTTAGGACTTTAGTAAGTGACGTTTGATAACTAGTTCAACCATTGGTATCTAGTATAGTAGTTAGATTATGCACTTTCATATGTTGAGTTTGTGCCATATTCTAGGAAAAATTAATTGAAAGTTACACTTATTTTATCTAGGTGTTCTTATTGTAAATCATTTTTAAATGCTTAGGAATTATTTTAAAATGGTTTTATGAATTTTTTTTCCTGTTTCTAGACCGATCAGGTTGCCTGTGGATCAGTCTAACAATAGGGGATGAGTTAGAACGGTCAACCGAAAATCGAACTGAGCCGACTCCTTTTAGTAAATCAATCTCCCTGTTTCTAGATCGATCTGACTTCCAAGTTAGACCGACCTGACGGACGAAGTCCTAGTGGAGTCTAAAGCTTACTCAGCATTGGTCGACCAGCCACTAGAATCAGACAGATCAGACTATGTTTTGTGCCATCGTATCAGAATTTTCTTAAGTGGTCAGACTTAGGAGCCAACCCGATTGCACTTTCTTGCAGCCCTGATGAACTTGTATCCTTTGAGGTCTTTATCTGGTTGTTCTATTATATGTTCTAGCTATTTAAAGGCATTTACATTGCACTAAATTGTGTAGTTCTCCCATGCTTATTTGATCCATCTTTTGAAAACTTGTAGTGTATGGTTTCCCATATTATCATGCTAAATACATTGGAAAACTAGAAGTCTTCATCCACCTATCCAACCTTTCTTCATGGCTGATCTTCCTATGTGGAGGAGTTCTTGTGTCATGGAGGAAATTTGAGACCTTGTGTAGACTTCACGTCGTGGTTTTAGCCAGTCATTGAAGATGCCCTGAATGTAGAAGACCAATATTGTGTGTCGACTTCGTGCGCTAGAGATTGATACAAAAGGAGTTGGTTCAACAGATTCAGAGTGACAATTCATGGGAGCAATGTCGAACGTACGTTGGTGTCAATAAGTCTTAATTGGTTTTGTAATATATTTTCCTCGATTAGTGTGTTGATGTGGATCGGAAGGACCCATGGATGTAGGTACCTCTGTGGAACCGAACCACGTAAAAAACATGTGTGTCACACTTGCTATTGTGTTTCTACTTCATTCCCAAATTTGTGTGATGCTTATAGAATATGTCCTAGATTGAGGGTCTTATGAGTTATCATTGACATACTTGGTTTGAGGGAGGGTTAATCAGTTTGGATTAAATATTGCATAAAATTTTTAGATCTTATTCACCTCTTTCCCCCTCTTGTTCACTTTGGCCTAAGATCGTTTGATTATTAAAAATTGCTTCTTAATGAAAGTCGTCTCCATGTATTAATATGTTGTCCTTTCGGATGTCAGAAGTATCCTTGAGGCATGCTCTTTCATTAGCCCCTGTAGGGGCAAGTGTTGTTTATATCAAGCAACGCCAAAGAAGCACAATTAACACAATGTAAGTCTTTTTTGTTGGGTTATTATAGTGGCCATACTTCCAACCGGGATCTTTGGACTAGTCTGGATTAAGAACAGAGGAACCCACAAAGGACATGTAAAGCTATGATATGGGGGACACCTCTAATTGAGCCCTTAGAGCTGTGTCAACCTGTGTCGACACGGATTCCCGTGTCCACTCGTGTTGACACGACATGATACCATCGCTCTATGTTATTAAACCGAATGTTGTGTCTCTCTCTTCTCCAATCAGGTGAACAGAGGGAAATGGTGTAGGAGTCGATTTCCGAAGGGGTAGTAATTTTCAATTTATATCAAGTTCGTAATTTTGTTGGTATATATATATATATATATATATATATATAGGAAATGAGTTCCTATGACATGTCATAGGGAGTACCCTATGATATATGGTGAGTTAGTAGCCCTAGAATATTTAGAATGTTCTGAATTTTTATGAAGATGATCACCCTATCTTAGATAGGATCCCCACAAAAAATCGGCTCATTCTAAAACTTCTAGAGGCATCAAATTTGATTTTCAATTTAACGGTTAAAATGGATGGCCGATAAAGTTTCTAGCATTTGATGCCCCAACAAGTTTTAGAATGCTTTGATTTTGCATTACTAATTCACCATATGTCATAGGGTACTCCCTATGACATGTCATAGAAACCCAGCCCTCTCTCTCTCTCTCTCTCTCTCTCTCTCTATATATATATATATATATATATATATATATATATATATATTATCAAAATTTTGACCCATTAATAACCCAGCACCCTTTGAGGTACTTAGAGGTTTTAGAATGGACTGATTTTTTGTAGACATGTTGTCTATGATATGTTGATCATCCTCACAAAAAATCAGCCCATTCTAAAACTTCTAGGTGCATTAAAGGGTGCTCTTCAAATCAACGGTTAAAATTGACAATAAAAAACCGTTGATTTGAAGTGCGCATTTGATGCACCTAGAGGTTTTAGAATGGACTGATTTTTTGTGAGGATGATCAACATACCATAGACAACATCCCTACAAAAAATCAGTCCATTCTATAACCTCTAAGTGCCTCAAAGGGTGCTGGGTTATTAATGGGTCAAAATTTGCTGGGTCATCCGATCCTGACCCATATATATATATATATATATATATATATATATATATATATATATATATATATATATATATATATATATATATATGGGGCCGGGGAGTCTGCACCTGAAGTGCAGCAACGATGCTGCATCTCTCGCTTGTTTACCTCCCTAGAAGTTCTGGAATTTGATGAAATTTGGTGAGGGTGTTGTTTAGGGTAAGATGATCATCCTCACCAATTTTGATCAAATTCCAAAACTTCTAGGGGGGTCAAATGGTCGAAGCAAAATCTGCAGATTTTAACGGTGACTGCGGAAGGTTGATTTTGCTTCGACCATTTGACCCCCCCCCTATTAGAAGTTTTGGAATTTGATAAAAATTAGTGAGGATGATCATCTTACCCTAGACTACACCCTCACCAAATTTCATCAAATTCCAAAACTTTTAGGATGGTAAAACAATGTCTGAGATGCAGCAACGACGCTGCACCTCAGGTCCTACGTCCCTTTTCCCTATATATATATATATATATATATATATATATATATATATGTATGGGAAGGGATACTCTTACAAGTCAGATCTTACAAGCAGCAATTACTAATGATCCCAGACATCAAGATCGCATTGGATGGCTGTGATCAATTCTCTCCCACTCTCTCAATCTGTAATAACAGAACCCCGACCCCCCCATCCCGACCCCCGACCCCGACCCCATCCCCTCCGGCTCCGGCTGCCCTCGACGCTGCAGACCCCCGACCCCAACCCCATCCCCTCCGGCCCCGGCTGCCCCCCGACCCCAACCCCATCCCCTTCGGCTCCGGCTGCCCCCCCTCCGGCAGCCGCGACCCCGACCCCTTCCCCTCCGGCTCCGGCAGCCCCCTGACCCCTACCCCGCCGCCCCGCGCCGCCCCTTGCCGGCCCGCGCCCGTGCCTGCTTCGGCCCCGCCACCCCTCGCCGGCCCCGCTCAGGCCCGTCGGCACGTCGCTCCGCCCCCCGCGCCGGAGCCTGTGGGGAAGGTCGGGGTCGGGGTCGGGGGGGGGGGGGGGGGGGGGTCGCTGTTCTGTTCACATTTGAGAGAGAGAGAGAGATAGAGGGATGGAGATTGAGGGAAATCCCAGCCATCCATCGCAATCCGATGGATGGCTGGGATCATTAGTAATTGCTGCTTGTAAGACCTGACTTGTAAGAGTATCCCTCCCCTATATATATATATATATATATATATATATATATATATATATATATATATATATATATATATATATATATATATATATATATATATAGAGAGAGAGAGAGAGAGAGAGAGAGAGAGAGAGAGAGAGAGAGAGAGAGAGAGAGAGCTGTTATGTTGAGCTGTGAGTTGCGATAGGAGGAAATGAGCTGCGGGTATTTTGACCCCCCTAGAAGTTTTGGAATTTGATGAAATTTGGTGAGGGTGTTGTCTAGGGTAAGATGATCATCCTCACCAATTTTCATCAAATTCTAAAACTTCTAGGGGGGTCAAATGGTCGAAGCAAAATCTGCAGATTTTAACAGTGACTGCGGACGACAGAATTTGTTTAGATCATTTGACCCCCCCTAGAAGTTTTGGAGTTTGATGAAAATTGGTGAGGATGATCATCTTACCCTAGACAACATCCTCACCAAATTTCATCAAATTCCAAAACTCCTAGGGGGGGCAAAATACCCTCAACTCACTTTATAAACCGGCAGCTCACAGCTCACTGTAACATTCATCTCTCTCTCGCACTCTACACACACACACACACCCACAACCCACGTGTCTCTGTATCCATCTCTTATGATTTGCCGTGTCCGACTCCCGTGTTCGTGTCTACACTCGACACCCGTGTCCGTGTCTACAGATCATTGATGTAAAGTGTGATGTGTGAGCTTGGGGAGAGCTTAAGAGCTTTAAAAGACCTTGGAGATATTACAAAAGGTTTAGAAAACTTATAGGACGAAAGGAGAGGATTGGGTGTATATAATAAGGGGTAGGGAGGTTCGGGAAAAGAAAGCCAACGATCAGATTTCTGATCGTTGGTAATATGCGGTCGGATAGTGGCTTGGCCTGATTTGTCGCTCCCACATATGCGGATAAGCTGCTTGCAATCACATATGGGCATATGCGAGTGCACTTGAATGCATTGTGAGTGAAATTTTGGCTTGGGATAAAATAGGAGAACAAGGAATTTAAAGAGAGGATCACATGAAGGTTTGGTGTAGACAAATAAGTGCTCAAGTCTGGGGAAGGATGGCTGGTGGAAACAATAGGATATGATGATGTTTTTCTTGGAGTGTTTCATTTTTAAAATACTTTATTGCGGTCAAGGAAAGACATTAGATGTTCTTCAGAAGCCAAATAATTGTTGCACCGTTGTGCAATTTTTTATTGATAAGTTTGTGAAATGTGACACTGCTTGATGGTTATGGCTAGTTTTGGAAATGGCTCAGTATAAAGACTTTCTTGCCTTTCTTTAATTTTCATGATATTCTTGTAGAGTTGATTCTTATAGGTTTAGACACTAAAGTTTGTGCCATCATGCTTATCATGTCTTTCACAAACCCAATGTGTTAAGCATTTAGAGCTGCACCTCATACCAAGAACCATTTTGCATCTTTAACCTGATCACTATCTTCTGCAGTCATTCTTTCTTCATCAAGCATACTCATACATTAAACATAAACAAAATGACCTTTCCCATCTAATATAATGTAGCTTTAAAGGTCCTACTTCTCCTTTGGTTCCTATCGAAAGGTCAATTCCTTTAAAAATGGAAGTGCCAATGATCTTCTACAAGATAAATATGCGAGGCATTTTAGATCTGCACCTCACACCAGCTTCTATTTTGCATCTTTTAGCTTGATCACTATATTTTGTACTCATTCTTTCTTCATCAAGCATAAATATGGAAGTCATACATTAAACCTAAACAATATGACCTTTCCCATCTAATACAGTGTAGCTTTAAGGGTACTACTTTACCTTTGGTTCCTATATAAAGGTCAATTTCTCCAAATATGGAAGTGTACATGATCTTCTGCAAGAAAAAGATGGAAATTTAAATAACGAATATGTTATTTCATTTGACAAATGAATGTTTCTTTTGAATAATGCTAGATTCAAATAAGTTATTGCACACTAACAACCACTTCAATTGGTATATTTCCTTGACTCTTTAGCTATAATTATTAAAATGTCAATTATTCTCATGATATTCTATGTCAGAGGCTCAGAGCTGTGCTCATGTTGTTAATCTCATTTTGCAGCACTTGATGCAGCAACCAAGGGAAATCGCTACATAAATTCATGCCTGAGGTTCCTAAACTATCCGCCAATTTGATTTTAGAAGTTAAATAACTCATGATTATGACAACTGCGAGAGAAATACAGTAGTCCTGCGCTTCGTTAAACTTAGACATCTAGTCTGATTTTCAAGCAGTCTGCCTGTGCTGTAGCTTTCGGCTAAGTGCTATACTAAAAGCACATTTGGGCAAAGGTTGGTTCTGATATTTCAGCGAGTAGAGTGTATTTCGGTGATTACCAAAACACCTGAATGCGGTTTGCCTCCTGAAAGTGCTTTTGGTCGGCCCAACCACATAGCCATACAGGTTATTATTCTAGGGAAAGCTTAAGCTCCAACTTTTGCCTTAGAGAACTGTGTTAATATACGGAGGAGTGGGAAATAAAAATTTATGTTGTACATGTTCCCTTTTCTTCTATATGCTATAAAAGAAATTTGTAGTCGTAGTGGAAAGCATTTACTTCAATGAGACTCATCACCCTGGTATGCGATGCTTGTGAATATGGTAAAATGATCCATCAATGTTTAGGATGAAACCATCATCTTTACCATCCAATTCTTATCCAACTAAGATGAGGTTGGCTGTGAAGCATAACTCTAATTAAGAAGGCTCCTAAAACAGATGCACAAGATTTAAACTTTACTATGTCAACTTGGCTAGAGTGGGGCCTGCTAAGAAACCAAGAATACCAGTTGGCGGATAGGGATCATAGGGAAACCTACCTTATTGGTTATGTAGTTTAAGCTCATGCTACTGGGAGCAACCCTTCAGGGTTTCCGTAGACTAGGAAAGGGTCTATGTGAAGAGGTAAAAGGAAAGATTGATATAGGCAATTGCATTCATCACTATGGGAGGAATTCAAAGCTAAAGAGCCGAACTGAAACACATGAAAGAGAGAATTCCTCGAGATAAAAATTTGAAAAAACTTCCTCTTTTCAAGTAATGGTAAATATCTCCTCATGAAACTTCATTCTATCCATGTTATGGATTTCTAATTTTAAGGAACCATCAGGAAACAAAGTTGAAAATTTTAGTGAAATAAGGGCATTAACAAAAAAGACCAGAGGGCATTAACAAAAAAGACCAGAGGAATTGATAGCAACAAGACTGTCAAGCATCCCAACAAGTCAACACTAAAATAGAGTCACAGACTGGTCCTTCACTAGTATATATAGTCTTCTTGAGAATCTTGTGATACACAATTATCATAAGTATCTGCCACCAATTTTAATTGGACTAGCATCCCTTGACAATCTATAAGTACCTGTGCATGTCCAAATAGGGAGGAATTATCCTCCCAACCTAATAGGGATATCCCTTAATTCAAGGGATTCAGGGGCTGGGCGACGAAATGGAGGGAGTCTGGGACTCCATAAAAAAATGTTCATGGGAGGGAGGAGTCCCATGACTTGTCTCTCATGCGGATTGGGGGGGTCGACCACCCATTGTCTGTGGGCTTAGTTGGCCCCTTTTATGAGCCTTTTAAGATAACTTGTGAATATGTTTCCTTTGTCATTGGGTTTGTTCATATTTTTATTTCCTTTTCTTTTAGAAATCTGCAAAATATATAATCAAAAAATTGTTGCAAATTAATATGAAAAAAATCAGAATCATAGGCTTGTAATAATTAGGAATCCTATTTTAATATACTTCTATTTTCTAATTTTAAGGATGTGAATCCTAGATGGATGGTTGGAAATCCCCTTAGTTGAGCCTATATAAGGATGGACCTTCATCCATGTAAAGTAGAATATTTTTTAAATTAAATTCAGATTTCAGTGTTTACTGAATGGTTCTTTGAAGAGCCCGATTGTAGCCTTCTAGTCCTCTTCTCTAACGTGTTCTTATTGAGGTGTTGATTGCTCAAATTCCGGATTGTTTTTATGTCAGAAGGTTAGGTATGTTATAGATGTTGTTTCTAAGTTTGGCATCATAAGATAAGGAAGGTGGTGGTATGAAGTTCAGATAGGAAGGAGGTTGGTGAGACTTGGTCATTTGATCATCAAGATTGATATGATGTTATGGAAAAAAGTGCAGTAGGAGCTCATTGTTATGAAACCTCCCATTATTACATTTTCTGGAACTGAATGGAAGACAGATGCTTTGAAATTGAAGGGAATGGCTAGTGGCATAGTTATGTTGATCCTTCCACGGAATGTTGGGAAT
This sequence comes from Chamaelirium japonicum, assembly GCA_947650365.1. Lineage (NCBI taxonomy): Eukaryota > Viridiplantae > Streptophyta > Magnoliopsida > Liliales > Melanthiaceae > Chamaelirium > Chamaelirium japonicum. The sequence continues at coordinate 33,470,307 of OX393550.1, read as the reverse complement.
TATACGTGCTGGAAAGGCCTACCAGTCTTTTTGTGACTGGTAGGATTGTTATGATATGAGTAATTCATACATGTTGGAAAGGCCTTCAAGTCTTTTCGTGACCAATATATAAACGGATTGTTTTACTGGTGTGCTATTAATTATAATGATTTTCTTTCCAAGTATTCACATTGAAACCTTTTTTTTTCCTTGTATTACTTACACAGACTGAATGAAGAAATGAAGGGCATGGAAAGTCTTGCTGTGCAATTGTATCCTTTTGTTTCTTCTCAGTTCATATCCTTGAGAGTGAATATTGTGCAACGCTAAGCTAATCACCAATGCCTATGATAGTTTGATATAGTATGCATCATTGTAGTGTCTTCACTTAGCCTATTCAAGTAGCGTACAATTAATTGATTTGCATTTATGCATTAAAGATGGAAAGGCTGTTAACATCTCTCATTAGTCAGTACTTACTTTTGCCATCTTCTTTCATGGTCTTAATTTTGAGTGCAACAAATGAGCCGAGATAACTTCGTAAGCACAAAGGCAGGATGCCCAGCGCTGCAAAGTTCCTACCCACCATTGGATCTTGGTGTCAACTTGATGATCTGGTGCAATCGACAAAATTTGTGTAGCATTTTCTGTTCACTGACATGAGGTCTTTGTGTAGGACAATTTGTGTAGCACTGAACACAATGTCTCTTCACACTTTTCTCTTCACTGACATGAAGGTCTTTTGACTCTTTTGCTAGACGAGTAATGCTATTTAAACATATTGTGGGACAACCTTGCGGACAACCCGCAGTGTTGTGGGGGTGTCGGCCAGGGCTTGGTGCAAATGCCGATGCACTGAGCACTGACCAATGCCTCCACACCAGTGCAGGTTGTCCGTGAGATTGTCCCGCACTATGTTCAAATAGCATTACTCTTTGCTGGACTGTCGTTGAGGTTGAATATATACCAAAACAGTGAAATTAGTATGATGAAAAGCTCAAATGGACCACTGTCTAATAGCTGCTACAGCAATCAGAGTACAGCAGAAGTACGGATAGTAGTTTGTCGTCATCCAAGGAGTGAGCAAGAGATGGCCTGCTCGAATACCTAAATGACCATGGTAGTTCTTTGCTACCTACAGTGCTTCATCAAAATTGTTTGAGGTAATGCTTGGGAGAAGCATGGTCACTTGGTTCAAGTTGTAAGTGCTGAAAGGTCCCGACATTGATTGATCCGTGACTCTCGAGAGTATTATAACCTAGCATTTCTGTTGTTCCATTGGCCACCATCTGATCCCACCATGATTGCCCTGAATTATGGCATCCCAACATTAAAGTTAAGTGTTGTGGCTTCCTCACAATTCCACTTTTTCAGCAAGTCAGCGTGTGCATCTCCAACGCTAAGATTGACTCTTCATGTTGCTTCGTAAGGCAGATTGTGATCATGTCAATCTCCTGCCCATATTCTGGTCTTGCTCTAAGCTATGGAATTGGGCTGAGTCATCCGTAGGATAGCTCGAATGATTTTCCATATAAATCACGCCCTTTCCTTGTACGATGACACTCAGGCATGAATTTTCAGATTTTTTTTCTTTGGTAAAATATATCAACTTAGCTACTCTTCAATGGTGAGGTTGAGATGCATCCTCTATTACTGTTGTGGTAGCTTGATAGCAAAGAAGAGATTGGCCTTGGAATGCACATCCTACTGTGGTAATTTGTTCTAGTCTTTTTATTTTTTAGAAGGATTAGATTTGTTTCTACTAATGCTAAGTGACTGATAATATATATTAAGTCAAGTTCTCTAAGATGAATATGGATCATGAAGATGAATTTGTACTCGAGTCCTGTGCATTTGCATGTGCAGTTCTACTAATGTGCAGGAGCTTCCTTCCTTACCGATTTTTTGGGTGGTTACCTTCAACATTTCCCCCTCAAGTTTCAAGGTAGCATGCCAGGTTCCAGTTACCGAGACAATTGTCAATTCGACCCGAGTTCTCGTTGAATTTCTCCTTCCGCCCTCCCCTTTGCATAAGCTCTGTGGCTCTGATTCGTCCTCATCAGCGGCCCTCGTCAAAATTTCAAACAAAATTTAGCTATGCAACTTCCTTATATTTTGCTCATAATTGGTCCTCCAAAATGATTTTGATCTCCTTGCTTAGCAGAGGCATTGGGCCAAAAGCTCCATCTAACTAGGGCATTAAGCTAAACACATCTTGATCGAAAGGAATCACACTCTTGAAGGGGGGTGCAAGTATAGAACTCATCTGATCTCAACTGCATGCTCTAATATTTGTATGATAATGATGTCAATCCTCCTTTTTCGTCGACCCCATCTTGATGTGATAAGACATGGATGACGATGATGACGACGACGATGATGACGATTCCAGCTTGTCGGTTGATTTCTTGACAATTTTTAAAGAAAGGTATTGAGGAAGAATGTGGATGCTCTGGACTCGGCTGTCAGCAGGCTGGTCCGTCTTCCTTGATGTTGGGACTCTCATGTTGGGTGGGAATTCAAGTCTATTTCTACAGGTAAGGCCATAGTCTCCTGAGGAGAATCCTTTATTACTGAAACGACTATGTATTTGCTTATACTCTTCAAAATTTTGCAGGGTGGTGGTTGGCTTCATATGCGGCGGAATGTTTATCCTTTAAGCAGTGACTGAAGAACAGACAGTCTCGGTGTTTAACTGATGCAGCAAATTTATTTTTTCTTTGGAGGGGATCTTGCAGCTTAGGGGTTGATGGGCCTAAACTTGTACAACCTTTGTGGTGGCTAATGTGTGATGCTGCTGTGCTACATCATCCTTTCCATCCAACTATCACATGCAAGCAGGTTGATAGTGGATGGAAAGGAAAAGAAGCTATGATACCCAATAGGGGCGGGACTTGGGCGGGTTGAAGGGTCTGCCCATGCCCAACCCGACTTGCACAAATCTTTGCCCGTTTTGCCCGTGGAACCCGGGGAAGCCCAACCCGTGCTTGCCCATTCTAGTTCCTCGGGTTCCTCGGGTTGCTCGGGTTGCCCAATTTGCAAAATAAAAAACGAGTTGGGCGGGTTGCCCAATTAAAAATGCTTGTGCACGTAAATAGATGAAAAAAAAATCGAATAGATTTTTGAATTGGATAAAAAAAATCTATCATTTGCATAACAAAAACATAAAGTCCAACCCATATCCTCACATATTTCAAACTAATTCTTATCATTCAACATCAAATAGGAAGTCTTTGATTTCCATAAAAAAAAACTATCAAAGCATTCCACCTTAGTGTGTCACTTCCTCGGGTTCCTCGGGTTGGGGAGATTGGTGCCCAAACCCGTCCAAATTGAAATAGGGTTGATCTATTTTTGTCCAAACCTGTCCAAGTTTTTAACCACCTTTGCCCATGTTTGTCCATTGTTCGGGTTGGGCGGGTCGGGTTCGGGTCAGACCTGCCCAAGTCCCACCCCTAATACCCAATACTACTCTGTTTCGTCTCTGCTCTTTTGCTAAGGACAACCCACACCCGTTGCGCTTGACTCGGTCGTGCTTTGCCACTAGCAACCCACCATCACCATTTCTCCCCTTGTCGTCCTGTCTCCTTCCTCCTTTTTCCTCTTCTTGTTACTCCGCTTCCACTTTCCTTCTTTTTCCTCCCATTCTTCCTAGTCCCTTTCTCTCTCCTGAAAAATAGCGACACTGCCCTTCTAGGTGTAGTGCACCTTTTGTGCATTATACTAGGGATGCAACTGTCCGCAACACCGAACCGGCACACCAAAGCCGCACTGCATCGGTGTACCATTATGTAAAACCAAAACCTCACCATGCGATGTGATGCGGTGCACTGCGGTATGTTATTATAATGACTTAAATGGTATGATTTTGGTAAAAATCGAAACCACACCGTGGTGTTATGTTTTGACAAACCAAAGCTGTGTAGTTTACTGTGATTTTTGGTTTTAAACCGTACTATTGCCAACCCTATATTATGCCATGGAGACCATATGCATCAACAATAAAATCGGCCATTGGAGGTCGAATGCATTTCAATACCAGTATGTAGATGCATTCGGCATACATTGCCGAAGATAATGGCCGAATGTTCCTATTTTTAGAAAGAGAAGGAGAGAATGAATAAGGGAAAGAGGGGGATGATGAAGAACGGGAGGAGGAAGGAGGCGATGGGTTGGTATGCACGGCACAACAAAGGAGGAAGAAAAGGGTTGTTCTTGGAAAAAAAAAAAAAACTGTGTTGTCTTGATACGGGACCGCCTCTGGTGAAACGTGGGCTATTTATAGCTCCACCCAAACATGGGCTGTTTAAAGCATGTTCTGCTATTTTTTTAAAATTAAAAAAAACGTTAATTCGTGGCCACTCATTCGGACCTTATGGAGAGTTCGCATGCGAGATGAGCCCGCATGGTCCACCCCAAGGTGTATGTTGTGACTACACAGCACTTGCTACTTCGAATGGGTCGGGTTAGACAGAGACGGAAGAGTAGGATTTGGTTGGGATTTAGAATTTTTAAATTTTATATACGATGCATCATGGACCATTGCTCGTTGGTGTTAGATTTGATACGTTTTAAGTAAAACAAATTCGATGACTTGTCCTTGGGTGAGGCCCAAAGCAACGATTTTAATTTGATGGCTTTGCCCAAGAGCTGACACTGCACAATATTTGCTGCTCCGGATGGGTATGGGCCTGCTCAGGTCGGAAGAAACAATCGGAATATTTTGGATTGGTTGTTTTTAAAATTTTTGAATCAAAAATTGGAATTTTCGGAAAGTGAGCATCCTTCCAATTATGATCCGATTTTTTTTTTTGAAATATTTTAAAATTAGAATTTCGGATTGAATTATACGGTGCCAAAATCGGAAATATTCGGATCGGTTTCGGAAGAGTCGGAATTTCAGTTCCAACTTGCTCCCATACTGCTTGAACATATAAGGCGACATACTAGTGGACATAATGAGGACGTCAGGGCCATCCGCCAGCGCTTGGTGAGATGGGGACAGGAGGCGGCGATCTCCACGAAGCAGCAAAGGTAACTAACCTCCATGGCATCGGCAAAAAGATTAGGAAAGGGAGTGGCTGAATTTACTCCCATATCAAAAATGGCCGGTTGCCCGTGCCATGTGAAATCAACGACCATGACGCACAAGGGTATCTTTGGTACTAGTGGATAGGGCTCCGACGAGAAAAACTTTGGTATAACCGTGATAATAGCTGATTTGGCATCACATGCCATCTTAGATATCCTTTTCGAGTAGCAGTCCTTACCATCTTTTTATTTAAACTAAAACACCTGTGGACAAAAATGCCCCTTCTCCCCCTTCGAATTTAGATTTTTTATCACCCCCCCTTCCCCTCCCCTGCAGCCGCCGGACCTAACCGACCCCCCCCCCCCCTCTCCGCCGTCGGACCTAATCGAACCCTCATCTCCCCCCCCCCCCCCCCCGGCCGGACCTAATTTACAGGCCATGGGATGAACCCTAGATATACCCTTAGACCTAATCGAATCCCCGTCGCCGCTGCCGCTGCCTTCGGCTCCGCTGCCCGCAGCCGCTGCCGCCTTCGCCTCCGCCGCTCGCGCTCGTCGCCGTTGTCGCTTCTGCATCCGCCGCCCCTGCCGTTTGACCTGAAGAGGGAGGATGGCAGGAGAGGGTGGTCTGGGGATTAAAAAAAATGGGAAGGGTTTTTTTACTAAAATTGGGTTGGTTTAGAGAGGCTGGAGCTTAAATGAAAAGTGTTTCGATGTGTTTATTCTAATGTGGGGTTGGTTAGAGGGGTCTTAGCCAAATAACCCTTTTTTTTTTTAAATAAAAAAAAACGTTAATTCGTGGGCACTCATTTGAACCTTACGGAGAGTTCACATGGGAGATGAGCCCGCATGGTCCACCCCAAGGTGTATGTTGTGACTAGAGTAGTATGCTACGACTACTTTGATGGAGGAATAGGCTAAGACCAGCGGTGCAACTGGGTTGAGTGGTTCTGGGTGGAAACAACACCACCCAAAGATGCTTGGAAAATTTTTAAATTTTTTGGAATTTCAAATGGTATTCTAATTCCGAAAATTTTGAATTTCAAAATTCGATTTCGATTCGAAATCTTCAGAATTATTTAAATTTTTAAAATTTTTTGGATTATTTTTAAAAAATTCGGAATTCTTTAATTTTGGCCATGGCACCACTCGTTGATCTTCCGACCCCAATACTCGAGATATGGAGGATAACTTCTATCCCTACCCTTCCTAAATGCCATCTTACGAAAGAGAATCCATGAGTTGCTCTCTTGTAGTGGCTCAAGTTTGATGAGGTGGCTTTCAGCTGCGAGGAAAGCGACATCCGAGATACGAGTTGTTACAACAATTCTACTTCCGCAATTAATTGCAGTCTAACAATACAGTACTAAGATCAAAAAAGTATTTGAGTGCCATACATCATCTAATACAGTAAGATACCTCATTCCTCGTATGTTGCTCTCGAGCATATCGACCAACGTCTCGAGGGGCATCTCCTTCAGGTTGTCTGGGAGGAGCTCTTCGTTTTCCATGTGGGATACTGGGTATCCAATTTCTCTGATGTTCTTTCTTCGCTGGTCCAGAAGGACATACATGCCATAGTGTAATGGCCACCTTTGTTGTACCAAGATCTTCGGTCACATACGTTTGAGATACGACTACAAATGCCTTGCACTCGCAATGTCTCGCTAGTCTTTGGTTTTTGAAGACATTGGTAACCAAGGTGGTCTTCCCCTACTCCACCCATTCCGCTCACAGAAATTACGGTCCGCATCGGTTCATCGTCTACGAGCCATCCAACCAATGCATCCAGCTTGTAAGTCTCGAAGCCCACGATCTCAGCTCCATCGGCGAATTGAGAAAATATTGCAGGATGCCGAAGTGTTCCTTCTGCCTTGAAAGGTTGAGAAGCCTAATGTTTATCTCCGTTAGCCGAGTGCTGGTACTACCCCAGGATTTAGTATCCATGTAGTATCTGGCGGTCCTATTGACGAAACCATAGAAGCCTCTCCAGTGCTGGCTCTTCTTGAAGCTCGCTGTTGATCGATCAGATCTTGCTGTGAACTTCGCCTGGTGGCAAAGCCGCTTGCAGTAGTCATGAACAGACAGGATTCAACGCTTCATCAGCGAAGGCGGATCCTGATCTTTTCTATCACAGAAATTACGATAGCCTCCGCCATTAATTGTTTCTTCTCACCAATTCAGCTCACTGCTTCTCTCGATCGATCGGCGGGGGAGTTGTGTGCACCATTGGGGATGCAAGCTAGTGTTGGGTCATTAGTGAAAATGGAATGATAGACCGCCTCTAGCTAGCTCCTTTGGTTCTTTCCTCTTTTTTGAGAGGGGTTTCTTCTTTCCTCTTTTGCCACATGGGTGTATGATGGAAGCATGCATTGCTTCTTTGCTTACTTTGAAGGAAGATATCTTGACAGTGCAGTAGGGGTGGCAATTGGTCGGGTTCGGTCGGAACCTACCCCTACCCATACTCATTTGGCTTTGGGCAGGGTCCATACCCAACCCATACCCATTTGGGTAGAAGAGGTTCCATACCCGATCCATACCCAATTTGGTTTTGGTTCGTGTTTCGGTGGTATAATTTGTCTCTTTTCCATCATATATGCAATTACTTGTGGAAAAAAAAAACAATGAAGGTATCACAATGCAATCTTAAGAATCTCTTTTGGTTTCTTATTACAATTACCTGAGTATACACTAGTTAGAGGGAAAATCGGGTTTCGGGTATGGGTATTGAGTACCCATACCCAAACCAAAAGTCAATTGGGTAGAGTTCTTATATCTGTACCTTACCCAAACCATGTTTCGGGTACAAAATATATATACCCAATGTTTCAGGTCGGATTTGAGTCAAGTTTTTGGGTTTGCTCTGTTTTTTACTTGTGATATCTGGTTTGGCCCTGCTGTTTTGTTAAGACAACCCATGGTTACATGGTGCTGTTAAAGGGTTAATGAAGTGAGGTGGGGATTGCCCACTTAGCATCCGAAGCAAAGATTCGGTCTTTGGCGACAAAATAATACTTTGTTCTCATGTAGTTGGTAGGCTTCGAACCGTGGTCTTTCTTTTGCAAGGGCACTTGCAGGCATCCTTCACAAAAAAAATTAAAGGGGTTATTAACATTAGGTCCTTAAAAAGGTTTCCATTTGACATTAAGGGTATGTTAAGTTGGAACTTTACATTAAGTCCCTGCAGTTAGACTTTAATTGGCTAACATAAGCTTCTTTTGCCTCTCACATGTAATAATGAAAATTTTTGAATGATAATTTTACCTCTACATATAAAGTGTAACAATCGTAGCAAAAAAGTAACAATTGGTAAGGAGTAATAATCCGTTAGCAAAGAGTAACAATTTGATATGGTAAAATGTCTTAATAGTAGATTGATTGTAGCGATATTTTTGCTCATCTGGTCACAATATAATTTATTTATTGTGAAAAAAATGCACTTAACTATGCGAACTCAAGCTTATCTATCTCGTACAAAAAAAGTAACAATTCGATAAAAAAACTAAATAAGAGTAACTATTTGGTCGGTTGACAGAATATTTTTCTTTTTGATAAAAATATACATAATTTTTTTTATTATTATTTTTGTTTTAAATTGACGATCTAGAGTGGTTTCAATTATTTTTCGTGCAAGAAATAGTTCATTTTCAATTGATGGCAGGAAAAGTAAATTTAATGAACTTTGGCTGGGTATTATTGTTCTTTTTTCTGTTTGGTTCGATGGGATTTCAGGAGGAACCTATTGTAATACGGAACTTGTAGGAGGACTTATTGCAAGTCGATTCGACTGTCAGGGAGCAATCACTAACTCCCCCCCCCCCCCCCCCCCCCCCCCCCCCCCCAAAAAAAAAAAAAAAAAGCACAATGACCAACTGCTCGTGGAGCCCACGTGAGTCTATGGAGGGAACGATTTTGTTCACCCTCCTTGAAGAGGTATGAGCCTCACCTTCCTCCTCATTAGCACATTTCAAGGGCTTTTAGTCATTTCACTATGGTGAATAAAGTGAAATGGCATACATGCTCTTAAAGTAGGCCAACGAGAAGAAAGGTGAGGCTCATACCTCTTTAAAGAGGATGAACAAAATCGTTCCCGTCTAAGGATGGATTAGGTGGACCATTCTGATCATGGGACCCACTTCGTTCGATTAACTTATATCAATCTTTTTTTGGATTCATTAGCTTATATCCATTAACGTGGCTCTCATCGTCGCCACTAACAACTAGATTTTTCTAAATTTTACCGAATGATAATTGTATTCACAACCCAAAACTACTTAACATATCCCGATTCCTCTCCTTTTACCCATAAATTATTGGGGAAGTTAGTGATAGGTCATTGACGAAGGATCGGGTTAGCGTTATGGATGCCGAAATATCCCTATATCACATGGTCCCTCCCAAAAAAGATGCATTCAGAACATGTCTCTTGGTTGACTTTTCTCCCATTTAAATGACAAAATTACCCCTAATATTAATATCATAAATGTTACTCTTCATTGCAGCAAAAAGCAGCTACAGTACTTTCAGATTGTTGCTCGTTGCTATAATGATTCCATTGTAGCAATTTTTTTAAAGCGACATTTTCAAAATTAAAATTTTTAGATTTTTGCTACAATAAAATTACTGTAGCAATTGTTGCTCTTTATTACCAAATTGTTACTCTTTGCTATAGTGAAATCACTATAACAATTGTTGCTCTATATTACTGAATTGTTATTTTTGCTAAAATGAGATAACTATAGTAATTTTTGCTCTTTATTACTGAAGTGTTGCTCTTTACTATAGTGAAATAATTGTAGCTTTGAAAGATGTGGCTTTGGAGGATTCGACGAGGAGGGGAAGGGAAGGTGACAACGGCTATGATGGGAAGGAGAAGAAGGGGATTGAGGTGATAGCAGCAACAATGGGCAAGAAGAAGAGGACGGGAAGGGGAGGTGACAATGACCAGCGATGGAAAGGAGTAGGGAAGGGGAGGTGACGGCTGCTCCGGCAAGATGGAGGAAGAGTAGGAGGGGAGGTAGTCCGGGGGCGGGTATATAAAGGAGGGGGAGGGTGCGTAAACTTGCTATCAAATAAAAAAAGAGGTACAAAATCAAGAGGTCAATTATTTACGTACCTCCCACTTTTATGTCAAAATTTAAGTTACACCCCCACAGTTTAAAAAATAAGACTTTGCCTTCTAATCCATCACTTGACCATGAGCAACAGCTAGTCAAAAACCCCAAAATATTATTGGACCATCTACGCTACACGTGTTAACATCCCCATTTGACCGCCGCCACCCAAAAGAAAGAGAGGAGAGTAGCGAGGGTTTGTCTCCTCCCTCGGATCTAAAGAAAGGAGATCCCTTCCCCCCCCCCGGGTTGGTCAGCAGGGATGGAGAGGACAAGACGACCATGGATCCAACCCCTTCTTCCTTTGAGCCTCTCTTCTCACACGTGAGGGACTGTCACCAAAAAATGGGAAAGGGAGATCTAGGGTTGGAGCCCCTATCTCTCCCTAGATCAATGAAGGAAACAAGAGAGGGTGGAGTAGAGAATTGATCCTCCTCCTCCCCCTTACGATGTTCAACGACAGTCACTGGAGGGAAGGGTGCAGCTCCAGCCTACCTTCCCCAATCTACTTCTTCCCAAATTGGAGGGGTACGACATGGAGGAGGATGACATTGGCCCTCCCCACCTCCTCCTTCCCCTAATCAGAGCCCCACCAAGAGAAGGAGGGGAGCTCCCTCCCCCGTACCAACAGTGGCGACACCGGGCTCGATCCCTCCTTCGTATCCAAGTTGGCACAGAACTGAAGGGGAGGAGGTCCTCCCCCATGGGCGGATCGGTGCAACAACTAGGGCTACAAACAAGCCGAGCCGAGCTGATCGAGTCGAGCTTTAGTCTATTTGAGCTTGGTTTGGTTAAAAGCTTGGTTGTTCAAGCTTTGGCTTTGGTTGATTAGTATAATTGAGCCAAGCTGAGCTTTGGTCTGTTTGATCTTGGCACATTTAATAAACAAGCCTACACGAACGAGCTCTTATCGAGTTTGTTCATGAACTCTATCTTAAGTCAAATCTTGGACTATATATATTTGGTATGTTTATGCTTTTTATGAATTTATTCATAAAGTTTGTTCACGATCCCTAAATGAACATGTTCACAAGCCTAACCGAGCAGAGGTTTAGTATGTTTGAGCTTGACTTGTTTATTAAACAAGCCTAAACTTTAGGCTTGGTCTTGGCTCAAATAGTAATAAAAAAAGATTGAACGAGCCTTTATTGGGCTCGTTAGTGGGCTACTCATGAACAACTTGGTTCGTTTGCAGCCCTTGGTGCAACAGATCAGGGAAGAAGGGTGGGGGTTCGATCCCTACCTCACAACTCCTTCTCCAATGGGTGCCACTAGTAGCGAGGAGGAGGTTGTGAGCTCCCCCTCCTTTGCACCTTCTCCGGCAAGCGCCGCTAGCAGCGAAGAGGGACTGTGAGCTCCCCTCCCTTATGTTAACACATGTACCAGTAAAGGAGCTAGGGGTTGTCAGTCCCCCCTCTTGATATTAATAGATGTACTATAGTCAAAGAGTCGAGGGCAAAATGGTCCCATCAGATTTCGGGATGGTTGACTAGTGGTTGGTCAAGGTCAAGTGACGGATTGGGGGTAATGTCTATTTTTTGGAAATGTGGAGGTGTAACTAAAATTTCGACATAAAAGTTTGTGTGTGTTGGGGGGTTTGTTAAATAAGTAAAAACGAGGGACTTGGTTGTAGGTCCCTGACATAGGATTTTATTAATGCAAAGGCCCAAATATCCCTATACACACCATGTCCCTCCTGAAACATATGCACTTGCAGCAAGTCCCTCCATTAGCTTTTATCCCCTTTAAATGATAAAAATATCCATGACTAAACGCCCATGTTATGTTCAATGCAGCAAATAGGTATCTACAGTACATTATGAATTGTTTCTTTTTAGTGGCTAATTGTTGTTCTTTGTAACAATGAAATCACTATATAAATTTCTTTTTGAAAATATCGTTTAAACTTTTTTGCTACAGTGAATTCACGGTAGTAATGGTTCATCTTCAGTACCGAATTGTTTTTATTTATTATACTGTGGCAAAGAGCAACAATCAAGTACTAAAGAAGAGCAATTGTTATAGTGAAAATCAATTGTTTCTCTTTAGTACCGAATTGATTCTCTTTACTACAGTAAAATTACTATAGCAAATATTTTTTTTCTACAATGAATCACTATAACAATCACTATTGTTCAATGCCGAAGTGCTATTTTCCACATGATTTTTTCTTGTACATTATCTTACATGTAAGGGGTAAAATAGGTATTTGCCGAATATAAGGATCTGACGTAACCGATCATATTTGGATGTCTTGTACGTTAACTCAAATATTGTGTCGGGGATTACTCACCAATCATCTCTTAAAAAGGTCCTCTCGAATCTTAAAGAAAGCATGTACACGTGGCACCAGATCATAGCAGTCTAATGATTGCATCCTCCAGATGGGCCCATCCTGATGTGGGACCTGATCACAGCACTGTCAGCACTGCATGCCAGTGACGTATCACCAACATCGTCACCCAGCTTTTAATTGGAGTAACATCTCTCTCTGTCTGAAAAAAAAAACCTCTCTCTCTCTCTCTCTCTCTCTCTCTCTCTCTCTCTCTTATTGTTCTTTGCAAATCTTTCGCGCATCGATCTCAAATTGTTTTCCAATTTCCCGCTCAAATAAATAGCCGCTTGATTCGGCAGTTAAATCCGACATTTATCGCGCCAGCATATCTTCTCCTCAATTACTCCTCTTCTTCCCCTTCTCTTCCTTTGTGAGTTTTCTCCTTTCGGAATCTCTCGTCTAAATCTCGGATCGCGAGATGGGGAGGTTTCATTCGACCGCGATTTGGCTGGTGGTGGCGGCGGCGGCGGCGGCGGAATTGGGCCCGTGGAGGAGCGCCCACTGCCTCCAGCGGCCGCAGCAGCAGAGCTTGCTGGTCGACATGACTCTCGTCCCTCACGCCGGATCTCTTGGAGCAGGCAAGGCTCACTCCCACTCCCAAATCCGAAATCCCTCTCCCCCCGCAAATAAATAAATAATTAAATATTAAAAACTATTGTTTATTTATTTATTATTAATTCATCAGCCGACAGAAGTCCTGCGGCTCAAATTTTATGGGTATTCATTGATTTATTTGCGTGACGTGTCACTGTAGTTTGCTTGGATGGGAGCCCCCCTGCTTACCACCTCCACCGGGGAATCGGCTCCGGCGCCGGGAACTGGCTCTTGCAGTTCGAGGTATGAGGCGGACCTGCCCGTTAGATCAGAATCGAACGGTTGTAATATGTCATGTAATCTGGACTGTATTTATTTCTGCTTTTACCAAACTCCGCCGCCGCCGGCGCCGCCATACGGCACTGGGATCAGAGCCCTCGCCCCTCGGGGGCTCTGGGTCCCGCCGTTGTTTGGTTGAAAGGTCTAGAATACCCTTGTTATTTTGTACTGTTTGGTTTGGAGGCGGCGGATCAATGGATCTAGACCGTCTGATGAATGGGACTTTCCTGTAAATATGCAGGGTGGGGGATGGTGTAACGACGTGGCGTCGTGTTCGGACCGGTCGAGGACCCGGCGGGGTTCGACCCGGTACATGAACCGTTTCGAGGTCTTCTCCGGCATCCTCAGCAATGATTCTACCATGAATCCCGGTGAGTCTCTCGTCGCCCCCTTCTGTCTTGATCAAAGGGACCGAAAGTGTATTCTGTCATGATCAAAGGGACCACATCCCATGAGGCCTCGTTTGGTAGCAAGAAAGTCTTAACTATGGAAGGTGAAGAGAGTAATGCGATACCGGCCACTTTTCCACCTGTTGGTTTGTTTTTTTTTTGGATTTAACAAAAGAAAGAGTACAAAGCACCCCTTCATGATTCGGGAGAAAACAAAGACAGACTCCCACTCGGAACAAAGAAAACTTAAAATTCTCCTCCTGCGCCCATAGCTCAGGCATTGCAAACCAGGCTTGACAAGAAGGGATCAAAGGCCCACCATGGTTAGACTAGACGCAAAGATGGGTCCTCTAAAGCCTTAGGGGGTGTTTGGCATCATTCCAGAACATCCTATTTTCATTCTGAATATTATGATTTAAAAATAACAGCTAGTAATTGTTCTGGTGAAATGAAAGATTTGGAAACTAAAAAATATCACTCTTGCTGTTTCTATGCCAACCGGAACGCTAGACCATCAAATTGCATTAGAAATAGCAATTGACGGTAATAACCTTTTCTGGAAGAGGATCAAGGGAAACAACTGTTCCACATACCAAACCACCCCTTAGGCATCGCGGGAAGCTCTCGATTTCTCCAAGTCATGAATGCACGCGGGCATATTCTCGCCCTCCCCCCCAAGAGAACCACACCCACAAACAAAAAAATTAGGGCTGACAATTTCGGACCCGACATGAAGTTAGCGAGACTGGGTCAGGGCTAAACGGGTTCGGGTCGTAAAAGGTTCGTCACTTAATAAACGGATCGGGTCCGGGTTTAGGGTCTGGACACAGTAGACCCGGGAAGACCCGTTTAATATTCAACGGGTCGTGTTGGGTCGGGTCTACCTGTAATCCGATGCTGTAATATGTAGTGTCAGCAGGTCTATCAGGTTAGGTTGGGTCGAGTCAGATCGGGTTTGATCGAGTCAACTGAATAAACCCGTGTGGTAAACGGGTCTTATTGGGTCTACCCATTTATAAACGGGTCGGGTACAGGTTTAGGATCTAGACACGATTAGTTAAATGGGTCGATCGGGTCCAGGTCTAAGGATTTTGGACATGAACCCGACCCGACACGACCCATTGGCACCCCTAAAAAAAATTGTTATTTTTTCCTTGCCTATGTCACATGTAGTAAACATTGATCTCCCACATAACCAAGTCTAAATCACAAATTTGTAGCAAAACCTGTCTTGCATGTGATAGCCTTTATGGTCTGGTCCTATGGCAACCTTCTAAAGGAAAAATATCAGGAGTCAGGACTATCCAACCGTAGTCGAGTGGGCTATGGTCCACCAGGATCCACTACACTGATGAAACATTATACGAAACTGATAATTTTGAATACTTTGTACTATTATACAAAATAATTTTCTTTGAAAATAAAACATAAAATCAGAAATCACTAGGATCCAGAATCTGTGTGATCATTTCTCCATTACGATAAGGGCCCTCATTACTCGTAAATTCTATTTTTTCACAAACTTTAATCCCACTCATAATTAAATACACTCGCTAAACATCCTTGTGGAAATTTTTTTGTTGGCCACTCGTCAACGTGCCAATCAGAGTGGCTTCGGCTAAGGCCTAAAGAAATAATCACTCGAGTAAGACCAAGGTATAAAAAATCAATTTTGTGACATCCTGAAAAACCGATTTATTTCATGAAATACACCGAAATATTACGAAGTATCGCAATATATTGAATTTTGGCATATTGAAAAATCAAAATATTTGACGAAATTTTGCAAAATATTTGATTTTTTTGTTCCTCTAGGACAACATTATCCACCGTAGAATCCATATGTGTGTGATAGCCCAAACTTGTCCACATTATTAATTTATGTTTTAAGCTTAAGAAATTATATTTTAAAACCAGTCACTTGGTCTATTATGTCTCTAGGCAGTCGTATGGCAACCTTACCTCTACATCATTGCATATAATTTGTTTTCATCGTCCTTCATGAAATTTCATCAATAAACCATAACCATCAAGCAATGTCCCATCGGAAATTTCATTAGTAAAAAATGTCGATTTCAGGGCGTAGGAACGGCCCTAACATTTGTAAAGAATGATTTTTGAAGATGGTACTTTCATAAATGTCATGCTAGGGTTAGTGGGTTGGGACTAGGTTATCTAAGATTTACATTGTTTTAGTGTGTGTGATCCATCTAGCCTGTTCAAGAATTTGCAAATGCTAAGAATGCAGTCTAATTCTGGTTCCCTCAACACTACTTAAGTTGCATCCACATGCCCGATTGAAAAATGCATCCAGAACCTAAACTACACTCAATCATATCTCCACATTGAGATCTAGATCCGTAAAAGGCTTACCAAATGGTGTTTTCTAATCAGATTTCTATAACTGGAACCGGGTAAAGCTTCGCTACTGCGATGGTGCCTCCTTTGCAGGCGATTCGGAGTACTCCAGCAATGTAAGCATCCTCAATCAGTTCACATTCTTTGCAAGTGTGCTCTTCGGTCCAATCGGTCACTCCAGCCTGTCATCTGAAACATTAGTTGATCAAATTTGTCAAATCGCTTCCCGCCACTCTGATCAATAAACCCCTTCATCGCCAGCCCATGTTGTGTTTCTTCTTGCATCCTGAGTATGCGTAAGTGTTATCCATGCATCGAATGCGTTTATTAACTTCTATGTAGACCAGGACCATCAAGAACTCGATCTTCTGACAACTCCACCTTTTCTCTTGGTATGAGATCTCTATGTTTTTTTTTCCATTGTGATGAAGTTGCCTGTTTTGTCAAGCAGACAACAACACTTTACTTCAGAGGGCAGAGGATCTGGAAGGCTATCATTCTTGACCTGCTTCCAAAAGGACTACTCTCTGCACGAAAGGTACACTCAAACTGAAGTTTCAACCAAGGAACAAAAAATTGAAATATTTCGTGAAATTTTGTGAAATATTTTGGTTTTTCAATTTACCGAAATGCAACATATCATGATATTTCGGTATATTTCGCGAAATAAATCGTCTTTTAGGGCGTCGAAATGATGGTCGAAATCAATTTTCTGTACCTTGGTTTCACCCAAACTATCACCTACCCTTCCCCCAAGTAGAATAGAAGGGCTCCAATGCATTTAGATTATTTGCATGAATCCAGAAGCAATCGATAATGTGCATCGACAACTGTTGTTTTCACTTTCTAAATGCGTGTATATGCATGTCCACTTTATATTTCTGAATATTCAGCCACTTGAAATGTTTATTTGTTCCAAGTGTTCAGGCATTGCTTTCAGGCTGTTCTGCCGGAGGGCTAGCTACCTTTATTCATTGTGATGAGTTTGCTCAGCTTCTCCCAAACACGGACAACGTGAAATGCATGAGCGACGCAGGGTTTTTCCTTGATGTGTTAGTTTTCTCATGACTAAATCCATGGATTCTTTCGTGAGATTATGCTGTCCGAAGCCTTTTAATATCCAAAACAAGCTGTTTCTGATGCCCTCAATTTCCTTGAATTTTCAGGAGAGACATATCGGGCAACAACACTATCAGACCCTTCTTCCATGACATGGTCACTCTGCAGGTCAGTTTTCTGTCTCCATTAACCTTAAAAGTCCGATCGATCGCCATTCAAGCTCAATAGTAATCAGTAGAAGGCTGTCACTTGAACCAAATCTATGTCAAGTCTTGTAACTACATTATGATTCATTTAATTATTGATTTATGCTGCAGGGGATACAAAAGAATCTGAACGAAGCTTGCCTAGCTTCTCGTGACTATGCCTATCAGGTTTAGGATTTTCCTTATCCTTATTGTTGATAGCTAACACAGTAACGCTGCAATTCTGAAGATGTGAATTTCTTAATGCAGTGCTTGTTCCCACAGTACGCGCTAACATACATTAAAACACCGTACTTTATTCTGAATGCGGCCTATGATGTGTACCAGGTGAAAATTGTTTTGCAAACATACTCGTATTCTGTTTCTGATACCATCTTTTAGTCAAAACTAGTCTGTGCTTATCAACCGAAGAGTTGATCAGAATTTTTTTATATATCTTGAACAGTTTCATCATATACTTGTTCCAACTTCATCTGATCCACGGGGGCATTGGAGTCATTGCAAGTTAAATCCAGCGGAGTGCACATCGAATCAGATTGCTATCCTGCAAGGTTATTCAATCAATCACTACATATCCTACTCTTCATTAGAAGGATTTTGCTTGAACTTGGTTCCCCAGTAGCTTATGTTGGTCTCTAGTACTGAATAAGTCAGTCAAAAACTTTTTTCTAAAAATTTTATCAACTACATGACCACAAACTTATCAAAAGTTTTAATTCAAGCTGTTGGGTGTTTTGGTAAAAAAAAACCCTTCATTCTTATGTCTACAATTGCTATCATTGCAATCTGAAGCATCTTGAGCTTTGGATTTGTCTAGCTACATTATTCTTATGGGACAATAATGGAAAATATAAAGTTTCATGTTTTTGGACCAATGAATGATAGAGAGTGAGAAGTCCCCAACCCCTTTCTATCTAAGAGAATTAAAATGAAGACAGAATGAAAGGCAAACTAAACTAGTCAGACTATAGGCTACAATCTAGATCCTGTTGAAATCAAAAAGAAGAAGGAAAAAAAAAAACTCAAGTGACTATGCTAAAAAATATAAATCAAAGTAAATTCTACACCTTCCCAAAAGTTCCTGATGATTTTGATATCGGGATTCAGTCCTCAGTTGTGAATTTTGCAGAACACCGTAAAAATACTAAAAATAGTTTATACGCCTGTACCATTTTACAGGTTTCAGATTTGAAATGCTCCGAGCGCTGCAATCGTTTGAAACGTCAACAAACGGTGGGATGTTTATAGACTCGTGCTTTGCTCATTGTCAGAGTGAATCGCAAGATACATGGTTCAGTTCGGATTCTCCGAGATTGCACAATTTGGTACTCCGAAAACCTCATAGTGATATCTATTTCTTAGATTAATGTATAACTTAAATCCTTTTTACCTTTTTTTTTTTTCTAAGGATTTTGTCCACCTTTAAAAGACTTTATTAACATCTACAACCCTTTCATGTGTTCAGACTATTGCAGAGGCTGTCGGTAATTGGTACTTCGAGAGAAACCTTACGAAGGAAATCGACTGCCCCTATCCTTGTATTTCTACTAATTCCACTTGTCACAATCTTATACCATCAAGTCAGGTATGATAATATAACTGAACTACTATTATGGGTTTATACCAAGAGGATGAACAAAACTAACTAGTCTGCCTTTTAGGTATATGAATGGCCCACCAATTAATTCGGATATTTCTTCGTAAAATTAAGGTGATCTTCTTCTAGTAGTGTTTCGGGTGCTCCTTATTTTAATTATGAGATTAAAAGCAGTAAATAATAATCTTTACTACATAAAAAAAAAGGCCCTTAGAAAATCAATACCGGCTAATTTGCTATTACTCATGCATAAATAATCAGACAAACTAGTAGTATGGGTGTTTCGGTCTTTTCTATGACAATAATTTCTAACATTCAGAGTTGTCTTTCATGCATTAAGAAAGTATGAAAGAGAGAGAGAAATGTTTCTCCCCCTTTCCCATATCCACATACTCTCTCTCTCTCTCTCTCTCTCTCTCTCTCTCTCTCTCTCTCTCTCTCTCTCTCTCTCTCTCTCTCTCTCTCTCTCTCTCTCTCTCTCGATCTCTCTCTCTCTCTCTTCGTTTCTTGCGGTTGCCGTAACCGCAGACGTGCAACTGTTAGTAATGAGTAACACCACAGATGGATCTCATGCAAAAATCTTATACCTGAACCAAAACCATGATGGATATATGATAGCCAGAACACTCTTAAAACAAAAATAGATCATAGTAAGTGCTTAAAGAAATTTAACAAAATTTAGCAAAAAATAATTGTCTACCGTCACCGTTTGCCTGAACTTTATGCTCCTTCTCTTCCCAGGAACGAAGGCTTATTCCTCCCCATCCAATGTTGTGCCATCTACTATTGATTCTCACCTTCACTCGGCTTCGAATATACCAATAGAAGAAACTAATCAGCCCTGAAGTCGCCTGAAGACGCATGGCATGAGAGATTGCAGCTTCTTTGTTTTCTTTCAGTTTTACAGAGTGGTTTGAAAAAAATAATACATTGAATTTTATGCTGAAGATAGCATAACATGAGTTAAGTTTTTTTTTTTTTTTTTTGAGAAAATGTGACATCCCTATATGGGAGGGGGTTAAGTTACCTTGTATAAATTTGCATAAATTTTACTTTTAATAAAATGAATTAAGTTACCTTGAGGATGACAAAAGTGCACAAGAAACTTTTAGTTCAGATGCTTTCCTTTAGAATACCTATAGTCTGAATGTAACCCATTCATGAGCAGTATCGGGTGGTTAGCGGTAAATTTTGCCGAGAAGGTTTTGCAGGAAAGGAATTCTTTGGAAAGGAAATGATAGGAAAGGAAAAATATATTTTCTTACCACTATTTGCTTGAGAAAGTATGAATTTGATAATCATTTTTCTTTCTCTTTGTTTCTTCATCCTTCCGGTAGGGAAGTTTTTGTGGCCTTTTGATGAAAAACTGGTTTTTCATGATAATTTTTTTTTAAAAAAAATTTGTGGGGACCACACTTCCTCGACAACCAAACACTCATTTTTCAGGGAAAATAGTAATTTCCTTACCTATTTTTTATCGGCAACCAAACACATAAAAATAAAGAAAAGAGGAAAAACTTATACAAAGTATATATACTAACACTGAAGATAAATTATATGGGTGCATGATAAATCTACATACGTGTCTGTTTGCCATCCGCTGGACTTGAAACAACTTGATCTTTAAAATTGGATTTTTAGAGACATAACTTTTTTGTCGGGACCTACAGTTAATAGAATGTTGTTATGGGGACCTACCACTAAGTCCCCTTAAATTATGTGTGCCTGATAATTCTACAAATGGTGATCCAATGCATGGTAGTTTGGTTCTATGAGATAGTTGGCTGCAATTGGTTGCTGAAGTTCCTGTTCTTAGTTTTAGTGATTGCTCCACTCATGACAACAACTATCACACAATCAAAGTAGAAACAATGGGATATCTCTATAATTTTTCTTTTATGATATCTCTATAATTTTTCTTGTCCTCTGATCGTTTCTGATCACGATTAATGTCTGTATTGGTTGTGTAGTAGTTAGGGCTGTTAATGGGCTGGGTTCGGGTCTGGCCAACCCATGCCTAGGCTTGGCTCAAACTTATGAGTGTGTGCCCATACCCAGCCAGGGCCCAAATTAAAAATTTTCGGCTTGGCCCAAACCTGGGCTAAGTTTTTTTTTACGTAGCCCAAGCCCAAACCCGGCCTAAATTAAGCCTGCATTTCAAGCACGGTATATGCCTAAATATTTTTTTTTTATTTTTCACACAATAAAAGTAGAAAATAGCATTGATTATAATATATATTAAAAGGATATATGTGAAATAATACTCCTAAAGTCCGAGGTATTGATATTTGTAACGTGGGTGCTTTTAAAATTATGTATTCACTAGTGCATGCTCGTGCCTGTCGGCACTGTAGCGGGACGCCTTCGGCGGCAACACATTTGTCGGCACTATAACGGGCCGCCTTCGACGGCAACACATCTAAACGCCTTCGACAACAAAACACTTTCAACGACAACACCAGCATTCATAGGGACACTCATTCCCTCGCCTATGCCAATTGGCATGAAGCAAGTGCCTTTGGCGCGACCAACTCCCCCTTCCCCTATAATCGATCAATAACAGCTATCTCTATTCGAATGGATTCCTCGAGATCGATCCGATGGTTTGGGGTGGCCAAAATTTCAGCAGGTGGGTTTATAGCCGTTGCTGCGAACAACGATCACGGGATGAACGGCCAGGTTTAGTGCAATTTAAATGGGCCGGGATTTTAGGGGTTTAGTGCAGTTTAAATGGGTTGGGATTTGAAACCAATGAGAGATCGTGAGTTGATTTTTGAACAAATGGTTAGATCTATTCAGTTCATTTTTGTCCTAGTCAGCTATTTTGTTCCGTTTTGTCTAGTCAGCACAAAACCGACATCCCTTACTATATAGATTGTATATAAAAAAAAAAAAAAAAAAATTTCACGCTACGGTTTGGGCTTCAATTCGGGTTAGTGGTTGTTCATACCGGCCCATAACGCAGTCTGGCTTGGATGTTCAAGGCTAGCCCAGCCAAACCCAAAGCTCAAGCTAACTCTAGCCAAACTAGGCCCAAATCATACCTGGCCCAATGGTCCTCGGGCTAGTACAAGCCAATTAACAACCCTAGTTGTAGTTGTAGGGTTTGATACCAGTGTTGTCCTCTGGGACTGGTAAGGTCGCGCTTAAATTTAAGCTAGGTAGGATTTCGGTTTAGATGTCAAGGGTTTTGGGTTTGGGTTTTAGTAACCCTAATTAAGACTGTGATTAATGACATCTATTTGGATTGTTATTAGATGGAGAGAACCTAGGGTGGTGAACCCACCACCAGTTCTTGTAATAGCCCCTTTTACTCTAACTAGGATTCTATGATTGGTCGAACATTCGATCCGTCACAGACCAAGCCATGACGGATCTCAAGAAGTAGCCAATGACCCTCAACAACATGGGCTATTTGCGGTTGGCACGGTCCGTTCTTTCTGGACATAAACCGTCTTCCTTAGGCATGGACCATATTAGAGATTGATCATGGATTTGATTATTATATCGGTAAATTATCCCTTTTATAGCTTAGTCGTATTATGTATTTTTGGTTGAGAGAGAGAGAGAGAGACCTGGACTCAATGTTGCAAGATTGACTTGTCGGTCATCGATGTTGGATCGCGATCGGTTGAGGCTCGTACTTGTGATGGGTGCCGGCGTATGTAGTGGCCGATCGATCAGTTCGACCGATCGCATGTAGCAATTTCTTTATCCGGCGGATCCTATGAGCATTTCGATCGATTGTCACGATCGATCGAGTTGTGCATTCTCACTGGCTGGATGACCCTGTGGGCATTATAATCAAGCGGGCCGATAGATCGAGCTCTTTATCTCACTACTTGGTTGACCCTATGGGGGACCTCGACCGATTGGGCCTCTGCCTTGATTAGGTATCCTTTGGGGTTGCCTTTGGAGGTTGTTCTTGGAGTTTTTCATAGGGGTGGCAATGGGTCGGGTCGTGTTGGGTTCATGTCGTGTCTAGTCGGGTTCGTGTCCAAAATCTCCAGACCCGGACCCGACCCCTTTAACTAATCGTGTCTAGATCCTAAACCCGTACCTGACCTGCTAATAAACGGGTAGACCCGATAAGACCTGGTAAGACCCGTTTATCACCCGGGACTATTCAGTTGACCCGATCCGACCCAATCCGACTAGACCCGACCGGACTCGAAAGACCCGCTGGTATTATGTATTATAGTATCGGATTGCGGGTAGACCCTGTTGTAGCTCGTGTGTCCTTAGTGTGGATTTTCTGTATTAACATTAATAAAGATGACTTTGGTTATTGCTTTAATTAGAATACTACTCTGTTATATGATAATACTCATATAATAAAAGGACCCTAGGGAACACAGTAAGCCACTGAGGCGCATGGAGGATCCATGCTTGGGAGACTCAGTGGACCAGTTTTGTGTAGACCTAGAACTAGTTCACAGCTTAGGTAATGTCGGTCGCTTCACCGAGAACAAGCTGTTGGCAGGTAGAGGATGCGGTGAAGTCTCCACCACGGGAACGTGGGATTCCCATTCACCTGACCAAGCACGATGATCGTGTTGAACAGGAACCAAGACGGTGCACAGTTCAGTGATTCAGACACTGGTGCAGAAACCGTCTTACTACTATAGATAATCTGTCCTTAACCCTGAGGGATCATGCTCACTGGGCCAACTAGTTGTGTGGTGCTTTGATGTGCCAACGTGTGCGGACCTTCCATAGTCCAATACCACGGTACGTTGGGTTACCCGGTTGGCGCTTGAGTGACATGTAATCCCTACAGGTTATCCGACGTCCAGTATTGGATGGGTGCGGTTTGATGAGTCAATCTGTCCACACAGTTAACCCAGGCCTGGTGGTTGCCAGTATGACTGACGATGTTCTGGATGCTAGGCATAGCACCGGAAGGTGTGTGGTGTTATAGATGACAAGTCATCAAACCCTAGTCAGATGATCGATCGGGATCTGACGGTGCTCCCCACCGCCCGAGTCGTATCATGGCACCAGTAATAGGAGGGACTGAGGATTATCAGAGTATAGTAACATAAGTTTAGGATCACTAGAGTATTATGTTACGAGGGAGTAACATAAGTTTAGGATCACTAGAGTATTATGTTACGAGGGAGTAACATAAGTTTAGGATCACTAGAGTTCAACTCACGTCGCACTCTGGGTGGCTACACGGGTTAATCGGATTAGGGCTGATTAACGAAACTTTCGGTGTGTCACCGGAACAGTTAATCAGGGATCCGGTTGAAGCTAGAGATCCCGAACCCTGAAGGTTCCACCCTGTCGTTGCGTATATGAATTATTCCCCGACCTAGTTGGATACGTTGGATGCGAAGTAGCACGATGGAGCGCAAGCACGAAGCCTAAGAACCTAATTCACGTGTGTTACGGACCGTAGGGGTATTTTGGTAAATACTGAAATATGGATTAGAACATATTGAATATGGATCTTAGATTGAGCGGAATAATTCCAGGAGCTCATAGGCGCTGACGGAACTCGATTCCGAGTAGCGCACCTCACTCAGTCTCACTTTCAGTTTTTCGCTTTTCGTGAAGGGCGTTTTCGTCCGGACTTCACGATAGACACCCGGAAGACCTAAATCCGACCCCCCCTCATCCCTATCCACCTAGGGGCCGGCCCTAGGCTCCTTGGAGCCATGGGAGACCGGCCCTATAAAGGAAATAGGGAGGGGAGGGCCGGCCCTAATGGTTCTACTCCCTCCCCTCCAAAAATCCGATCCCTAGTCCCCCTCCTTTGTGGTTTCGGCCAAGGAAAAGAGAGGAAGAAGAAGGGAGAAGGAAGAGGAAGGAAGAAGAAGGAAGAAAGGAGAAAGAGGAGGAGAAAATCTCGAGGCTCGTCATCGTCTTCGCAACGGATTCTTCCGTCGGCTCGAAATCTTTGCACTCAGAGACGGGATTTCGAGGATTCTTCAATTCGCAAAGGACAAAGTGCTATCCGACAGTTTCCCTTGCGCTTCAAGTACGGTTCTTCATCGTTCCGTAATCTCCGGATCATAGATCCATAAGGTATGATGAATCTAAACACCTAAGTAGATGCATACATGTCTTTTGTAGATCGTAGTATGCCTCTAGGGTGTCCGCACATATGCTAAGATCATAGATTTGCATGTAGATTGTTTTGTATCACGAATTATAATGAAACATACACCGTATGATCTTCGGATCTTTCTTTTTGCTTTCGCTGCGACTCCGATACACGGATCCAATTCCAACAATTGATATCAGAGCACGCTTTGGTGTATGTTTCATGCATGAATTCGTGAAAACATCATGTGAATATATGATGACATATGTTTTCGTCGGGGTTCGGCGTAGATCATGCATATGGATTGTGCTATGTATCGTCTTTTTGCAGGAGCTGCGCTGAATAGTAATATGTGATTGCATGCATCCGGGGGTCGGACCCCGGATTTTATTTTGCATTGATTATTATTGTGGATTTGTAAGGCTCTAGATGGGCGAAGGTGGGGGTTGACCATCCTCGGTTCCCTGGCCATGTTTCTAGGATTGTCTTCTTTACTTTCTAGCGAAATTGTACATGAACGAGTACTTGCTCAGAGCGTGTTAGTTTTTCGATCACAAGAAGAAGGAGATGATGCTATATCCACGGTTCGGGCAAGCGGTACCATGGCGTGCAAAGACCCGGCGAAAGCGTGCACATTGGCGATAAAGGAGATCATCGTCAGAGATCGTGCAGAACGGAAGAGCATGATATCTTGGATGTGCTATTTAGGTTCAGGGGTCGGACCCTGGACTTGATTCTGTTTGGATGCTTTCTCTGTTGTTTCTCTTTATTCAGTATTTAGAGAACCCCGATGATAATGTGATTATCATTCTTGCTTGTGAGTTAGTCTCTAGATCAGGCTTAGGATTAGTACTAAAATTATGGATTCATCGGTGTCTCTATATACTTCTAACACGTGCGAATCCGGTGGCTAGCTAAAAGGAAAGGTGGTAACCGCCCTCGTGGTAGTTCAGGTAGCCAAGTACTGTGCACCGAGATAGACGCAGTGTTAGATTTATTTAGAGATAATTAACTAATGTCTCCATAAGAAGTATGATAACCCTAGTGGGATGCCCTTTCCCCACGTGGTCCTAGCGACCAAGTTAGGTTAGGATTTCACTGTGTGATACCCGTTTCTAGATGACGTTTGATGGTAGTATGAACTCATCACGATTTGGTTATGCCATCATTAGGTTGAGGTCCGGCGGAGGTTGTCGGATGTCCCTATTTGGCCAGCATCGAAACCTGTAATGAGATGAGATCTACTATGACATCAGGCATCAAATTGTGAACGAGGCGTCATCGTAGTGGGAGTCCTTTCCACGTTGACATTAGGCTAGGCTCAAGATCTTAGGATTATGGACAAACTAGTAAAGCATCGGGATCCTTAGAATCTATGTAATGTGGTCCTTGCAAGAAAGGCGAAAGCTGAGTATTCAAGGTAGGGATTATGATATTTTCCGAGGATACTAATGCTTTGCGGGAGGGTTTATAATCCTAGTGGGAGCACGGTAGACCAGGGTTTAAGTCTAGGAGGTCGTGACCTTTCTAGATATGCATAAAACCTCATAAAGAAGGGATGTGTAAGAGGTTCCCTCCAAAGGGGAGCCCCTGGCCTTCACAATCAACCAGCTAAGGGTCTGGGTGGGAGGTACGCAGTTCGATATTCCCACCGGGTGAGAGCTGTGTTTCCTTCCATGCTGGTTCGCCTAGTGGTTTTCTTCGGGACATGGAGGATGCCGGTGGCAGTGGGTGACGGTTTTATCCTGCACCGCGGGAGCCTATGAACCCCCCTTCCGACACCACCTAGATTTATGGGAAGCATCCGAAAGCTTGTGTGAAGCCGCTGTTGCTGCGCACGCGGGTCACATAAAGCTGGCCAAAAGGAGACTGGGAGGTCTTTCAGTTTACTATGGGTAATTCTGATGAAGACTGGGTCGTAAAAACCCCGTTGGCAGAAGCGGTTGCATGCTCTCACCGAGATGCTGTCTCCAATTCAGGGCCAATTGTCTCAGTGCTCCAGCCCAGGGAATTTAGATTCCTGGATGTCTCCACTTGAGGTGGTGAAGACATAGCGATTGGAGTAGACATTATCTATTTCTAAATTCCATGAAATAGATTGTAGTAGACCCTAACTATTGATTTAAACCATTGTTTATAAAAATCATGACCAAGATCGACCCCCTTGCCTCCATACTTAATGATAACAAACTTACGGGACCAAACTATAAGGACTGAAAGCGTAACCTAATGCTCGTCCTAAGGGTTGGCAAACACACAATTGTCCTAAGTACCCCTCAACCGGCCATGCCGTAACCAAGTGCAACTGAGGCCCAGTTAAAGGAATGGAAAGACTGGCTAGATGCTGATGAGATGTGCAAGTGCTACATTGTGGCATCCTTGCAGACCGTCCTTCAGAAGCAAGTCGAAGACATGACCTTTGCTTCAGACATGATGCTCTACCTGAAGAAAATGTTCGAGGGTCGTAGTCGGGTAACTCGTTACCTGACCATCAAGAAATTGGTGTCCACGAAGATGGTAGAGGGGACTTTAGTTCGGGATCATATGCTGAAGTTGTTTGGCTATGTGAACGAGCTTGGTTCCTTCGATGTCATCTTGGATGCAGAGATCCAGACCGACATTTTCCTCGCGTCTCTGTCAGGAGCGTTTGAGGGCTTCGTTACCAACTTCAACCTTAACCGGTTGGAGATGTCTAACGCAGAGCTCCTAGCGGCGCTCCAGGCAGCAGAGGACGGGATGAAGGTAGGAGCCCAATCCCTAAACGTGGAGCGGAATTCTTCTCTGAAAGCCAAGGGCAAGTTTCAGAAAAGAAAGTCTAAGAAGCCCGTGAAGATGGGCCAGGTGCAGTTGCAGGTTCCCAAGCAGAATGGTCCAGCGAAGCCCAAAGGAAAATATTTTCGATGCGGCAAGAAGGGGAACTGGAAGGGCGACTGCCGCGCGGCTCCCAAGAAGGCTGAGACAGGTATATCTCAAATCCATATAGTGGAATCCCTTGTAACATCCAGTTGTTCTCCAGTTTCATGGATTGTGGATTCTGGTTCCACTAACCATGCTTGCAATAATTTGCAGAGGTTCAAGGAGACAAGAAAATTGGGTGATGGGGAGATAATCCTAAGCATGGGAACTGAGGCCGTGGCAGAGGCTGAAGCAGTTGGAGATGTCATCTTGCAGTTCCTTGATGGAAGAAGTTTATTACTTAGAGACATACTTTATGTACCGTCCTTGAGACGTAATTTAATTTCTGTTTCCTTATTGAATAATGAAGGTTTTTCAGTTTTATTTGATGCTTCTGGTGTGTCAATTAAATTGAATGGTTCCTTTGTTTGTAAGGGAAAGATACATAATTGTCTCTATGTAATTAACTCCAATCATAAGCAGGATAACATAACTGAAGCTTGTGTGATTGATTCATCTAAAAGGAAAAATCCCTCAGATAATCCAACACTCCTTTGGCATCTAAGGCTTGGACACATAGCCTCAGACAGAATTCACAGGTTGGTTAAGGTAGGACTCTTAAGTCCAAATATTTCAGAAAGTCTACCGACGTGTGAGTCTTGCCTGGAAGGCAAGATGACTAAAAGGTCTTTCCGAGCTAAAAGTAGCAGATCTAAGCAGGTATTGGAGTTGGTACACACTGATGTATGTGGGCCCATAAGTGTCCGTGCCATAGGAGGCTTCGAGTATTTCATTACCTTCACGGATGATCACTCGAGGTTTGGATACATATACCTAATGCGGCGGAAGTCTGAAACCTTTGATAAGTTCAAGGAGTTCAGAGCTGAAGCAGAAAAGCAGACGGGTAAAAGTATCAAGTCTCTTCGATCGGATCGAGGAGGCGAATTACTATCGGGTGAATTTATTGGGTACCTGCGTGAGCATGGGATAGTATCCCAGTTGACTGCACCAGGGACACCACAACAGAACGGTGTATCTGAGAGGAGAAACCGAACTTTGTTAGACATGGTTCGGACTATGATGAGTTATGCAACATTGCCACCTAGTTTTTGGGGATATGCCCTAGAAACGGCACATATACTTTGAACTTTGTTCCATCAAAGTCAGTACCCCTAACTCCGTGGGAGCTATGGTTAAAGCGAAAGCCAAGCCTACATCACTTTAGGATTTGGGATTGTCCAGCACATGTGCGAAAGGACAAGCGAGATAAGATGGAGTCAAAAACTAAAGTATGTCTGTTCGTTGGGTATCCAAAAGGGACAAAGGGTGGTTTATTTTATGATCCTGAGGATAGAAAGGTTGTCGTCTCGACGAATGTCGTATTCCTGGAGCAGGATTATTTAATAGACCATAAGCCCACCAGTAAAGTAGTTCTTGAAGAATTGTTTGGTACTGATGGGAGTACGCAGACAGAAAACGTAGTGGGAGCCGATATCACTACGATTAACGGTACTGTAGAATCGGCTCCTATGGAACCACCGCAGGTTCGTCGCAGTGGGAGGACCACAGGTGCTCCTGATAGATACATTGGAGAAGCCTTTATGGTTGATCCAGAGTTTCAGGAGAATGATCCTCTGAACTATGACGAAGCGATGGTATCCACTGACCATGCAGCATGGCAGGAAGACATGGAGGCAGAACTGACATCGATGTCCTAAAATTCGGTCTGGACACTTGTAACACCACCTCACAACATTAAACCTGTTGGGTGTAAGTGGGTGTACAAAAGGAAAAGAAGTCCGGATGGTACCGTTGAGACTTACAAAGCTATACTAGTCGCTAAGGGTTATACCCAGCGAGAAGGGCTCGACTATGACGAAATCTTTTCGCCAATGGTTATGCTTAAGTCTATCCGGATCCTCTTGTCCATTGCAGCCCATTATGATTGGGAGATCTGACAAATGGACGTCAAGACCGCATTCCTCAACGGGGATTTGGAAGAAGACATCTACATGTCTCAGCCTCCAGGCTTTGTCGCAAAAGGTCAGGAAGTTCTGGTGTGCAAGTTGCAAAGGTCCATTTATGGACTGAAGCAAGCATCCAGAAGTTGGAACATGCATTTTGATCAGGCTATCCAGTCTTATGGATTTGAACAGAACGTGGATGAACCATGTGTTTATAAAAGGAGCGATAAGACTGCAATAGTTTTTCTAGTGCTTTACGTGGACGATATCCTGCTCATCGAAAACGATGTTGGAACGTTGTCTACAGTGAAGGTGTGGTTATCCTCTCAATTTGACATGAAAGACCTGGGTGAAGCGAGTTATGTTCTGGGGATCAAGGTAACTCGAGATTGCCAGAACAAGATTCTCTCGCTGTCACAGTCAGCCTACATAGATACTATCTTGGTTAGATTCAGTATGCACAACTCCAAGAAGGGACTGGTTCCATTCAGACATGGAATGAAGTTGTCCAAGGATCAGGGTCCTAAGACTCCTGAGGAGAGGGCAGAGATGCAGAAGATATCTTATGCTTCGGCAGTAGGGAGTCTGATGTATGCCATGCAGTGCACGAGACCAGATATATGCTATGCAGTAGGCATGATGGACAGGTATCAGTCAAATCCGGGTCCAGGGCACTGGACTGCTGCTAAAAGTATACTCAAGTATCTCCGTAGGACGAGAGATTATGAGTTAGTTTACTCTTCACAGGAACTGATGCCGATTGGATATACGGATTCTGACTTTGCGTCAGATCCGGAATCCAGGAGATCGACGTCCGGGTTTGTGTTTTCATTAGAAGGAGGAGCTGTCAGTTGGAGGAGCGTGAAGCAGGGATGCATCGCGGATTCGACGACAGAGGCTGAGTACGTTGCGGCGTGCGAAGCAGCTAAGGAGGCGGTGTGACTCAAGAAGTTCTTCACGGACTTAGGATGCGTACCGGGAGCTCAAGATCCTATTGTCCTTTACTGTGACAATAGTGGAGCGGTAGCACAATCCAAGGAGCCAAGATATCACCAGAAGAGCAAGCATATCGAGCGAAAATACTACATAATCCGGGACTTGCAGAAACGAGGGGAGGTAACAGTGACTCAGGTGACGTCTGCAGATAACATGGCGGACCCTTTCACAAAGGCGTTACCGACCAAGGCTTTTGAGAAGCACGTGGATGCCATGGGAGTTAAGACTGTTGTTCCCCGCTAGGACAAGTGGGAGATTGTTATAGCTCGTGTGTCCTTAGCGTGGATTTTCTGTATTAACATTAATAAAGATGACTTTGGTTATTGCTTTAATTAGAATACTACTCTGGTATATGATAATACTCATATAATAAAAGGACCCTAGGGAACACAGTAGGCCACTGAGGCGCAAGGAGGATCCTTGCTTGGGAGACCCAGTGGACCAGTTCTGTGTAGACCTAGAACTAGTTCACAGCTTAGGTAATGCCGGTCGCTTCACCGAGAACAAGCTGTTGGCAGGTAGAGGATGTGGTGAAGTCTCCACCACGGGAACGTGGGATTCCTATTCACCTGACCAAGCACGATGATCGTGTTGAACAGGAACCAAGACGGTGCACAGTTCAGTGATTCAGACACTGGTGCAGAAACCGTCTTACTACTATAGATAATCTGTCCTTAACCCTGAGGGATCATGCTCACTGGGCCAACTAGTTGTGTGGTGCTTTGATGTGCCAACGTGTGCGGACCTTCCATAGTCCAATACCACGGTACGTTGGGTTACCCGGTTGGCGCTTGAGTGACATGTAATCCCTACAGGTTATCCGACGTCCAGTATTGGATGGGTGCGGTTTGATGAGTCAATCTGTCCACACAGTTAACCCAGGCCTGGTGGTTGCCAGTATGACTGACGATGTTCTGGATGCTAGGCATAGCACCGGAAGGTGTGTGGTGTTATAGATGACAAGTCATCAAACCCTAGTCAGATGATCGATCGGGATCTGACGGTGCTCCCCACCGCCCGAGTCGTATCATGGCACTAGTAATAGGAGGGACTGAGGATTATCAGAGTATAGTAGAGAACAGGGTTATGAGGGAGTAACATAAGTTTAGGATCACTAGAGTTCAACTCGCGTCGCACTCTGGGTGGCTACACGGGTTAATCGGATTAGAGCTGATTAACGGAACTTTCGGTGTGTCACCGGAACAGTTAATCAGGGATCCGGTTGAAGCTAGAGATCCCGAACCCTGAAGGTTCCACCCTGTCGTTGCGTATATGAATTATTCCCCGACCTAGTTGGATACGTTGGATGCGAAGTAGCGCGATGGAGCGCAAGCCCGAAGCCTAAGAACCTAATTCACGTGTGTTACGGACCGTAGGGGTATTTTGGTAAATACTGAAATATGGATTAGAACATATTGAATATGGATCTTAGATTGAGCGGAATAATTCCAGGAGCTCATAGGCGCTGACGGAACTCGATTCCGAGTAGCACACCTCACTCAGTCTCACTTTCAGTTTTCCGCTTTTCGTGAATGGCGTTTTCGTCCGGACTTCACGATAGACACCCGGAAGACCTAAATCCGACCCCCCCTCATCCCTATCCACCTAGGGGCCGGCCCTAGGCTCCTTGGAGCCATGGGAGACCGGCCCTATAAAGGAAATAGGGAGGGGAGGGCCGGCCCTAATGGTTCTACTCCCTCCCCTCCAAAAATCCGACCCCTAGTCCCCCTCCTTTGTGGTTTCGGCCAAGGAAAAGAGAGGAAGAAGAAGGGAGAAGGAAGATGAAGGAAGGAGAAGGAAGAAAGGAGAAAGATGAGGAGAAAATCTCGAGGCTCGCCATCGTCTTCGCAACGGATTCTTCCGTCGGCTCGAAATCCTTGCACTCAGAGACGGGATTTCGAGGATTCTTCAATTCGCAAAGGACAAGGTGCTATCCGACAGTTTCCTTTGCGATTCAAGTGCGGTTCTTCATCGTTCCGTAATCTCCGGATCATAGATCCATAAGGTATGATGAATCTAAACACTTAAGTAGATGCATGCATGTCTTCCGTAGATCGTAGTATGCCTCTAGGGTGTCCGCACATATGCTAAGATCATAGATTTGCATTTAGATTGTTTTGTATCACGAATTGTAATGAAACATACACCGTATGATCTTCGAATCTTTCTTCTTAGCTTGATTGATTGCTCCACTTAAGACATAAATTGTGACAATAGACATAAATTCCTCGCTCAAGAGAGCAAGGAAGAGAGAGGATTAACAGAGACACCTAGAAATAGAGACGAGCCAAACCCCAAAACACAGACCCCTAATTCATTCAGTATGTCTCCAAGATGGGGATGGCTTGAAGCGGAATAGCCTTACCCAAGGTGGTGCCAAACTTCTCGGTCATGTCTATGTCAGCTGGCGCCGTCCCCTCCGGCAGCTTCCAGTCGAAGGAATGCAGCAGCGAAGCGAGCATCAGGTGAACCATCCGGAATGCTAGTGGCAACCCCGGGCAAATCCGTCGACCCGCACCAAAGGGGATGAGCTCGAAATCTCGGCCTCTGTAATCGATATCCCTTGTACTCCCGAAGAACCTCTCGGGCATGAACGCATCCGGATCGTCCCAAACATCATCGTCTCGACCCATGGCCCATACATTCACCAACACCCGGGCATGCTGAGGTATGGCATAGCCACCCAGTTCGACGCTTGTCTCGGCCCTGCGAGGTAGAAGGAAAGCAACAGGAGGGTGGAGCCGAAGGGTCTCCTTCACCACAGCCTGAAGGTAGGGAAGCCGCAAGATGGTGGACTCCTCCAATTCGTTCTCGGCCCTGATGGCATCCGCTAGCTCGGAACGTGCCTTCGCCATCGAGCTCGGGTTGCGAAGCAGCTCCGCCATCGCCCATTCCACTGTGCCGGAGGTTGTGTCGCTCCCGGCGATGAAAATATCCTAGCAGAATTTTTAAGAGGACTGATCAAATAAACTTCTCTTACATTGTGGCCATGTGAGTAAAGAGTAGGGGTGGCAATGGTTCGGGTTCGGGTCGGGTTGAGACATAGGTATAAGGGCAAAACACCCAAACCCGACCCGACCCGTTTACTGTCCGGGTGTGATTCGCTTGTTAGAGAGAGAAAGATATTACTGATGGTTTTTCTAAGAGATATGCTATTCAGCCCGAAGGTTTTTCCGATTTCGTCGGCCCGATTGACATGGCAGCGTGCAACAGGTGGTTGAAACCCACTAGCAATATTTGAGTCTTTTACACCACCAGCATGCTACCACGTCAATTGGGCTGAGTGGAATCAGAAAAACCTTCGAGCTGAATAATATTGCTCATTTTCTGATTAATATCAAATGACCATTAAAAGCCATTGAATGTGTTTATTATTTTTATAATAGGTTTTTAATAGGAATTATGAGAGAGCCACGTTCGCACATGGGGAAAAATTTCCAACACATCCTGTGCACCCTACAACCATGGGGCCCACTGCGATTCAAAAGACACGAGATAGCAGGCCACAGCACATGGCCGTAGGGGTGGCAATTCTTGACCCGACCCGCCAACCCGACCCGAACCCGACCCGAAGTTAGCGGGTTTGGGTTTGCTCTAAACGGGTTCGGGTCATAAACGGGTCGACCCGATTGACCCGTTTATTTAATGGGTCGGGTTCGGGTTTGTCCTTACAACCCGATTGACCCGTTTATCAAATGGGTCGTGTCAACCCGAACCGACCTGACCCAACTTGAACCAAACCGATCCAACCCGGCCCAATCCCACCCGTCTTGACCTAACCCGACAAGTTTACATAGGTTATGTTGACCCAACCCGATCCAACCCGGCCCAATCCCACCCGTCTTGACCCAACCCGATAGGTTTACATAGGTCCTGTTGACCCAACCCGAGCCAACCCGACCCGACACGACCCGACCTGTTTAGTAAACGGGTTAAACGGGTCGGGTCGGGTCAACCCGTTATTAGGCGGGTCGGGTTCGGGTTTAAGTTTTTGACCCGTTTATTAAACGGGTCGGGTTCGGGTTGGATGTTTTGCCCTTATACCTATGTCTCAACCCGACCCGAACCCGACCCATTGCCACCCCTACATGGCCGCATGAGGTAATGGCCCCCAGCACTTGGAGCGTGCTTATAGACTCTAGGCAATGGGTATAGCAAGAAAGGATTAGTGTGAGACAGGATTTCAGAGGATTACTGAGAGAAAGGATTTGAGAGGATTCCCATCGAGCTTTAACCCATCTTCATCGTGTTGACGCTCGATGAGCCAATCCAGGAAGTCATCCGTCGTTGCAGGGCCCTGATGCAGTCGCCGCCGCTCGATCTGCTCGCCAAATAACTGATGCAACTTCACCAAATGAGAAGCCACCCGCCGCCGCCTTCCTTGGAGGTCAGCCACTCCCAGCAACGGGAAGAAGTCCGACAGGTTACTGGCCGCCGCCTCTACCAGGATCCTCCACACAAGGTCCCTGAAACCCTGGCCCGAGCCGGAGCTTAGATCGACCATATCGACCGAGAAGATCGTGTTCGAGAGCAGGTTCAGCGCCGTCGAAAACGCAGCTCGGCCCACGTCCACCGCCTCTCCGGCCTTGCAGCGCTCTCCCACGTACGCCACCAGCTCCCTCACCTTCTGGAGCCGGAGACCTTGGTTGTCGTCCATCACCCGGGGCGCGAACAGCTGGGTGCTGCAGATCCTGCGGAGGTTCCTCCACGGTTGAGCCACATCACTCCACGCAATGGATCCCTCATTGTGGCGGAGGGCGCGGGCGGCGTCGGGGACCGACCGGCAGCAGAAGGTCTGGTCCTGCTTCTGAAGGACCTCGCGGGCCATGTCGGGGGAGGAGACGACGATGGTGGTGATCTGGCCGAGCTTGAGAGACATGAGGGGGCCGTAGGTCTTGGCGAGGCGGGCGAGGGAGAGGTGGGGCTTGTCGCCGAGCATGAACAAGTTGCCGACGATGGGTAGCGGCCGGGGGCCGGGTGGAAGCCGGCCGCAGCGTGAGGATCTCCCTCTTGATTGGATGAGAAAACAGAGGAGAGCCATGGCTATTGGGATCCATATGAACCACCATTGAGCTGGTAGTAGCTCCATCGAACCTCAAAGCTTGTGTGGGTGTTTGAATGAAGCAGCTTTCCTATGCAAGGAGTCTTTCTGAAAACCTTAATGAATGGTCCACCGCTGCATAGATATCCTCCCAACCATGCTTGTTAAAGCTGGCACATTCAATACCCACCCACCATAAATTTGACTTGACATCCGGATTTAAATCCAGCACTGATATATTTTTGGAAAAATCCATGTTAGGTCCAAAAAATATAACATTTACTCCCACCTTAAGTTTCTATTTATAGTAAGTCCATTGATATGACTATTGCATAAAGCCAGATCCTTTGTCTAATATTTTGATTGCAAATGATCAAATCTTAACCATTTTGGATAACGGTTTTTTAAAAAATATCATAAATACCCATAGTATTCTCCCATATTAAATAACAGTAGATGATATATGATATGTTTTTTTTTTTACGGCAATAGTGGCACGAGTTGCTACTGTGATTTCACTGTACCTGCTATAATAAAATCACTGTAATTGCTACAGTAATTCCATTATAGATGCTACGGTGAAATCACTATAGCAATCCGTGATTTTACTGTACCTGCTACAGTGATTTCACGGTAGCTGCTACAATGAAATCACTGTAGTTGCTACCGTGAAATCACTGTAGCAACCCGTGATTTAACCATGGATGCTGTGGGGGGGAAATCTTTTGCCGTCGGAAGACTTCCTCCCACGGTCAATTGATATGGAGTTAAATGAATGTAGGCATGTAATTTGAGGTGAGAGTGCGGGGAACAAAGAGTAGGGAGAGTAGACACGGGTTTGTTGTCGAAGTTCGACCGTAGCCTACGTCTCCATGCGGTAAGTCGCAACCTCTATCCACTAGATCTGAAGGAGTAGAGCTGTCCCTCGACAGGTCGAGGGGGGCTTGTACAAATGGTATATCTAGAGCTAGCGGGTGTAGCACTAGAAAGTGGGGGGAGAGACATGGCCTTTCTCTGGTCAGCATGGTTATGGAGCTCTGCTACTCTCCACCCAGGCCCGAATATCCCAAAGTAGTAGGAAATCTATAGTAGGTCCAAAAGTCTCGACAGAGGTCCTGTTAATGTTTGCCGCTACTATATTTATAGGTGTCGCTCCTCGCAGAGGTGTAGAGCTATGGTCGATCCAAGTGGCGCCCCGTGGTTGGTCCACGTGTCGCTCTCCCCTAGCTTGGGAGGTGGCGGGCTGTGATTGTTCCATGTGGTGCCTTGCGACTGGTCCCCATGTCATCTTCCTGCTGGTCGTCCTCGATCGAGTCGCAAGCTGCCCTGGTGGGCTTCGGACTGCATGAGCCCCTGCTACTCTGCTGATGATCTACAAGCTGCTCTTGCGGACCTCGTTCTGCTCAGGCCTCTATTGGTCTGCTAGTGATCCATAAGTTGCCCTCATGAACTTCGAAGGCAAGGGTTTCTGTTGGCTCGCCTGCCTTAACCATTTTTTGCACGCACAGATGCTAAAAAGATATTGCTACACTAAAAATCATTGTAGCAAAGTACTCAATTTTATGCAAATAATACTCAGATGAATTGAGTATTATTTTGTATATTTGAGTACCATGCACGGTTTACTACAGTGATTTCATTATAGTTGTTATAGTAAAATTCATTGTGTCGGCTAAAAAATCTTCCTTACAGTGAATCATTGTAGCAAAGTACTCAATTTTATCCAAATAATACACAATTTTATTGGGTATTATTGCGACTAAAATTGAGTACTATAGTGATTTTACTGTAGCAAAGTGTTTTTGGAAGTTATGAAAAAATCACTATAGCAGCTATAATTATTTCACCGTAGCAACGATACTCAAATATATGTTAATAATACTTAATTGAAATGAGTACTATTGCTACAAAATTGAGTACTATGATACAATGATTTTACTGTTGCAACATATTTTTTAGTAGCCACAATGAAATCATTATAGAGCTATAGTGATTTCACTGTAGCTACTACAGAGAGCTATTGCACCTAATTTGCTGAAATATGAATCTGAGCTTAGAGAGAAAGGTTGTCGGGACCTATCTTAAAATGAAACCCTTAAAAAGGATTGTTTACAGTCTGCCCCTAATTTTTTTTCGTTGTTCATCTTGACACGGTCAACTACTCTCATCCCCTATCTCCAGCCAACCCTCCCACTCCCCTCCAACCCCAACATCGTCTCCACCTCCATTCCCCCACCACCTATACTTGTATTGAAGCAACTATCATAGAAGGCAAGGAAGATTCCAACCCCCTTCCATTCACCTTGCCTCTCATGGCTTCCATAAAAAAAAATTATGAAATAGAGATAGCAAGCTGCTAGATCTCTCTTTCAGAACATTTACAATTGTTGTAATACATTTTGTGTTGAGTGCAGACTGCTTGTGGTTATGATGTCATGTGGTTGCCGCAATACATTTGCACTAAGTGCATACTACTTGTGACTATGATTGTGGTTGCTAAAATGAATTTGCGTTGAGCGCAGTTTTATAAAATGTTTGGGCTTCAGTCCATATATCTCATTTGAGGCATTAAATTTATTGTTCCAAGATGAGATTTGTGCCTCTTTTTTGTTCTACAAAATGTGTATGAATGAATTTACGTTGAGCGCAGTTTTATAAAATGTTTGGGCTTCAGTCCATATATTTCATTTGAGGCATTAAGTTTATTGTTCCGAGATGAGATTTGTGCCTCTTTTTTGTTCTACAAAATGTGTATGACAGTTTAGCATGGTTTGTTTAGATAGAAAACTCAAACCACATTACTTACACTAGAAAATTAGAGGGATTATAACTAGCCAAACGACTGAGTTAATGTTCATATTACTTTTGTTAGATATTGTTCCCCAAGATGCCTTCACAAGAGTTGCATGATAAGGGCTACAATTTCTTCTTAGTCTTCATTGATGTTTAACTACAAGTGTTGGTTTATTAGCTTTTGGTGTAGGTTAATCTCTTCAAATTTTATTGAGATCTCTAATAATTAAGTTGTTTTAATAACTACTCAAGCAACATAATTAAGTATGAGAATAGATTTAAGATATCAATTGAGCATTTCTTCTAAGGTTTCAATTGCTTATCATAGCCAAACATGAAATCACGTATGATTACCAATATTATGCATCTACGATAAAGAATTCATATGTGTAAAAGATAGGTACAAGTACAAATTAGGGGAGACAATGAAAACTTTCTTTTGTTCTTCTTTGATCGATTATGACCAACTAATTGAGAAAATATATCAGACTACAAAATCCAACATTGAAGAATATGATATTTTACTTAAAATGTTATATCTAATTACAATCGCTTGTCCGCCTGTAGAAATTCTAGATAATGATGATGTATCCTTATTTATTGCTTATAACATACGCAATGTGAATAATTCCAACATCCCATTGCTAGTAGTAATAGTACCAAAAGTGCTCGGTCGTAGTATTCCTATCCGACCATCCTGATCAAAGATGAAGTTAGATGAAAATAAAAAATTTATCCCCAAAGCTTCTCAGACTAGGACTTTACCCATTCCACTGATCATGAACATCGAAGATTCTGAAGAATATTCAGGAGGTTCAATATATGT
This sequence comes from Chamaelirium japonicum, assembly GCA_947650365.1. Lineage (NCBI taxonomy): Eukaryota > Viridiplantae > Streptophyta > Magnoliopsida > Liliales > Melanthiaceae > Chamaelirium > Chamaelirium japonicum. The sequence continues at coordinate 33,430,799 of OX393550.1, read as the reverse complement.
ACCCACCGCAAGCATTGCTGTCACTTTTGACGATATTAGTGTCGTACCTAGTGCAAACATTGATGGAATTTTTGAAGACACAAGCTTTGAACCTAATGTAAACATTGGTGGAAGTATTGAAGACATAAGTGTTGTAATTACTGTAGACATTGCTGGCACAAGTGATGTTAAGCAAAACATCAATTCCTGTGAGCTGCTTTTGTCTACTAATCACGTCTTCACTATCGACCTAAATGTCATGCCTCTCGATTGTTGTGGGGTACTGGATGCATTGCTTGTTGATGTTGTTAAAAATAATATCAATGCTATTGTGAAGAATCGATCTGTCCTATAATCTGAAACCCATTCCAAATGACATGTGTATGAGCACTAAATTCTGAGGTAAAGTCCCAATGTTGTTATCGTCTGGTATCAGGTTTGTATATCTTTATATGGTAAGTATATTTCCATTTTATATGCTCATTTATAATTTTTTTTTTCTTGTTATAGGATGCCTTCTATAATTTGTCAGACAGATATTAAGGATCATAGCTGGGTAGAAATGTCAAGATTGAACAACCTATGAAGTTTAAAATACCAGGATTATAAATTATAAAGATTGAGAAACCGGCAATACCCGACTACTAGCATTGCTTGAATATATATGCGCACAAGCAATTTCCAACCAATATATATATATAAGATGCTCAAAGACAAGAGAAGCATGATTTAGGCAATAAACAAGTATCCACTTTATTCAAACTTTAAGTATAAGATGAAAAATGCACTTGGAGATTATATGCATCTAGATTGCAGGGGATGGAAGTATTCAACATTAAGTCCCAGTGAACATAATTGCTTAAAAGGAAAACACGATGATGATCATCAACAAGCTACAAGTAAGTTAGTTAATAAATGAGTTTGTAAAGCATAGGTTTGTGACAAGTGTATCTTCTGCTCATCAGGCAATCATATGCGACGTCCACACGAAGTTTAGTGTAAAGATCAGTTATAAGAAAGCATAGAATGCAAAAGAGATAGAAGAAAATCTTGTAAGAGGGTTTTACGAGGAATTATACAAGATACTTCCAACATATTGTTATGAGCTTATGAAGAAAAATCCATGAACCATTACGAAGATTTTACGAAAAAGATGATGATTCAAACGTTTCTTTTTTGCCGTTGGTCCATGCTTAAGAAAATTCCAAAGAGGGACGTTATGACTGATAATTTTCATTGATAGGACACAGTTAAAGAGAAAGTATAAGAGTACTCTATTCATTGCGACGACGTTGCATGGTGATAATCACATACATCCTATATTGCTATGGGGATTGGAGAATCCGAGAACAACTTGAGCTAGAGATAGGTTTTGACCCACTTGCGAGGTGTCATAAGTCTAATAGAGGGATTAATGATAATATTGGATCGACACCATGACATACTTACTCAAGTGCCTCAAGTATTTTCAGAAGCAAGATCATGAATTTTATGTATTCCACTAGCACAAAACTTGTATGTCAAATTCAAGCAAAATATGTTATATCCGTACTTTTATATGGCTGCGAAGGTAACAAGACCTATATAATTTATTCAGATAATGGCAGCTATAAGAAAGATGAACAAAGAGACTTATAACTGGCTAAATAAAATTAAACGGGAAAGATTGACCTCTGCATACTTTTCCATAATAATGTTATAATAAATAGGTTTGAAAGTTACAATAGCATCCTCAAATATGTTAAAAAGTATCCCATTATAATGCTTGCCAAAGAATTCCGCTTAAAACTTTGGAGTATGTGGTTCAAGTGTAGAGAGGTAGCAACATCATTGACCATGAAACTAACAAAGTAGGCTGAGATGGAGTTGAACAAGTATGGAGAAGGTTTGTTCTATGACTTGTTATCCGATTAATCATGATGAGTTCATGATTAGATCTTTAGAAGTTGAAAATCATGTTACTTTAAGTAAGACTACTTGCACTTGCCATAAATTTGACGTGATGGTGATGCCATGCTCGCATACTTTAGTAAGAATTTATCATTTTAAGATAGACTCATACTTCTGTTGTGCACACTACTACTCTGCAGATAATTATAGATCGATATACGAGGAGTCTATCTATCTAGCTACATACAAGAGTTAATGAGAAACTCTCAAACACATTCCTAAATTTGATAAATTACAACCTTCTTTGGATAGAAGTCTAGCAAGGCGGCTATAAAGAAGAAAAAAAAATTCTATCTAGGGTGAAGAACACAATACTGTCAAGTGTGATAGATGTAAATATAATGGACATAATAGAAGGGTTTGTAAGAAGCCAATTGAGCAAGAACAATTCTATTTTGTGTTGTAAAAAAATATTTTTTAAATGTTTTGTAATTGATGCTAACAATGACAACATATTGTAATTTTTAATCAAAGAAGTTATCTATTGAATGATAAATATATGTTTGTGTATTAAATCTCATAACTCTGGTAATAATAATTGAATCGTAAAATTATCAACTCTTTTGCTTAGCAAACTTGCATATTTATGAACTTACCACAATTATCATCAAACCTTATAACACCTATCATATGCAAACATCTAGGCATAGTTGCGGTGGACGCAATGTGTTTGTAGTGGACACAAGTTGCTTGCGCTGGTCGTAAGATTACACCTTTTACATGCATATCCCTGTTAATATTTGTGGCTCGCAACTAGATTGCGATGGACGCAATGTGATTGGGGTGACCGGAATATTAGGCCTCCTGTATGATATCCCTAGTAATATTTGCACTGACTGTAACTAGTTTGCGGTGGACGCTACAGTGACCGCAATATCAGGTCTATTAAATATGTATCCTTGATAATATTTGCGCTGACCGTAACTAGTTTGCCGTGGATGCATGACCGCAATATCAGACATATGATATCACTGGTAATATTTGGCCTAACCGCAACTAGTTTGCAGTGAACACAATGTGATTATGGTGACCACAATATCAAACTTCTAAATTATGATCCATATCATTAAATTTAAGAATTCTCAATATTTCATGAAATCCTGAAACCTTACCTTACACAATAACTGTGGTGGCTTCTTGTGTAGGGCTGGCAATTTTGGACCCGACACGAAGTTAGCGGGTTTGGATCAGGGTTAAACGGGTTCGGGTTGTAAACGGGTCGACACGATAGACCCGTTTAATAAATGGGTCGGGTCTGGGTTTAGGGTCTGGACACGGTAGATTCGGGAAGACCCGTTTAAAATTCAACGGGCCGTGTCTGGTCGGGACTACCCGCAATCCGATATTGTAATATATAGTACCAGCGGGTCTATCGGGTCCAGTCGGGTCGAGTCAGATTGGGTCGGATCGGGTCAACTGAATAGACCCGTGTGGTAAACGGGTCTTATCAGGTCTACCCATTTATTAGCGGGTCGGGTATGGGTTTAGAATCTAGACACGATTAGCTAAACGGGTCGGGTCCGGGTCTAACGTTTTGGACACGACCCGAAACACGACACGAAACCGACACAACACGACCGTTGACACCCGTATTCTCGTGTGATCATCACAAGTGGACAAGTTTGCTTCATGTCAGTCCTCCGACCAACCAAAAAAAGATAGGGTTATTTTGACTTTGCCCCCCAAACTTTGCCCTGAATTAGACTTGACTCCCCATTTTTCATTAATTAGACTTTACCCCCCAAAACTAACTGCTCCATCAGCTCACCCCCCAAAACTTTATTTCTTTTCCGTCAGCTCATCCTTTCTCTTAGGTGGTGAGCTGACGGAAAAGTTAGTTTTGGGGGGTAAAGTCTAATTAATGAAATATGAGGGGTAAAGTCAAAATAACCCAAAAAAGATAAGACCCTCTTAGATTTTCATGACATGGCTACTGCTAGACGAAGGTGCCCTCTGTCCTTCATTGTTTTTGTCTTACCCAATACCCAACCATCGCCTCAGTCCTTTGGCTTAGTTTCAAAGAGAAATTTAGCAAAATGACCATTATCTTTCACATATTAGTCAAAGTGATCCTATCTGTTTTTATTTATTTTTATTTTTTTTACTCTACACACTTGCGAAGCTAAGGGAATCAAATTTGAAGACTTCTTTACCCTGCCATGTAACCGTATCTAAAAGCCAACTGTTTGTCTTCATCCCCGTTTTATCCGGTCGCCTCTCGCGTGCCCGTCCGTCTCCTTTTTCGTCTCCTGGTGGCGGAGAATTGGTTGAAATGGCTTCCAAGAGTCAGTCTGGTTCAAGGAATGTAGTCCCCCCCCCCGAAGAAGAAGCTTTCTCATAAAGCGGCGGAGGCGAACGGTAAGGGTGAGGCTAGCTCATCGGCTCCCAAGGGCACTGGCACCATCGGTCAGATTGAAGGGAAGTGCATGTTAAGATCCGAGGCCCTCACACAGCGGAACACGATGCAACATAGAAGCACTACTGGCGGAGATGACCACCGACAAGATTGAGAGTAGAGAAGGAACAAGCAAAACACTCAAAAAATTCCGACAATGACTGATTGATGGATTTACTAGTATGGAAAAAATCCAAGATCAATTACAATCGTCTCTACCCAATCCCTCATACACCCGAGATCCCAATTTGAGAGAAGAGAACCCGCAGTCCTACACCACTTGAAACAAGAAGAAATCCTTTCCAAAACCCCACCGGTCTCCTGTGGTTTCCTCTCCCTCTCCCTTGGTGATGACTACCTTCTAATCTCTTCCTTAGATCTCTCTTGTGCATCCATGATAATCCATTGATTATCCTAGATTCGTCCCAGGACCTCCCTTTTATAGGGCTACATCTGTATCTGACTTGGGGAATGAGTCCCATGAGAATAACACAGGCCAAAATGCGTCACCCGCGTGCTGCCAGCCATAGTCGTGCACACGACCTGTGTCACGCCCCAGAAATCTGAAACCGATCCCTGGGTGTGAGGTGAGAAAAACCAAGGGATTTAGGGTTTGGTCAACTAACTACACCAATTAGGGTTTCTCACAGGGTTGCGATTCTCTCTTAACTGAAGAAGAATTATGAGGGAGAAAACAGAGTATTTTTTTTTTTTTAAATTTGATTTTTAAAAATATTTTATTAAGAGGAAACCGAGAGCTAATTTTTTTTTTTTTTAATAAAGATAACCACGCTCGACCTTCAACCGGGCTATCCTCTCAGCATGTGCGGCCTGCTAGTGCCCCACATGCTGACAGAAGTCCCTCCTAAGGGAGCACGAGACTCAGCCTCTAATGACGAGCTGAGTAGCCTTGCCCACTCTCTAGCACTCGGGCACTGGTTTAGAGATCCTATCTATAGGACTAGTCAATTAAGTCATTTTAAGATTTATATTTTATTGTGAGCTATCCTAGGCTTTGGAGCCTTGAGGAGAGGCTTACCCAAAAATTCAGCTGGCACATTATTACTAACAAACTCAGAGCACTAGACTAAAGAACTTATAAACTCTATTTCCAATCCAGGTCAATTACATCGAATGAAAGAGTTGACATACTAAAAAGAAAGACAAGCTAAGACTCCAACTCTGCCTCTGGACTACCACCGCTACTCCGGTCCTGAGCCTCTAAAACCTTCATAAGAGCCTACTCGTGGGAAAGAGTAGCCCCCAATAGGAAATTGGGAGATTAGCCAAATTAATGGCTAGTGACATCCTAGTAGCCTTTAATACTATGAGACAACCGAGCTAATAGAATTAAATTTAGCAGTACTATTACATAATATAATATTTACAGATTAATACCCTAATCCTACCAGCAGTCTATATTCTCATGCAATACCTACTGTCACTAGATTGTCTAACATAAAGTTCACTCAATATTTTACAATATTAATAAGCTATTTAAACAAAAAAGACCATCTAAAAGTTACCAGATTTGTCAATGCTCTAGAATTCTACAATCCAATATTAAGATTCCATACTTGTTAACTAGTAATCATATAAAATATCTATCCTAATGTAAACCCCGGATATTTTGTTCATCCTGCCCCCGGTCGGGCATTACTATAGGGCCTTTTATTTCGATGTAGAGGGCCAACTCTCTCGCCGCGCATACTCCAACACCATGCGCAAAGTCACCCATATGATCATAAGGGGTTTCCCGTCTTTCACGGTGGAGCTCTACCGCCCAACTTGCTTTCTTTAGGGTCTTCAACTACCCCGGGACAGGAATTGCTAGGCCAATCCCTACTCGAGGGCACCACCTATTGGCTTTACCACAATCCTTGCCCGTGACCCCTAACCTACTGATCTTCAGCTGTGCGCGCAGGGTGGTTCACGGCCCTTGCGCGCACGGGGTCCAATCTTTCCACAATATAGATTATCATATTATATTATTTTAATAAAGTGCCAAAAACCCAACACAGTGAATAACTACTTTTAAATATATACTGAAACAAAAAAAAAGGGTACATGCGTTAATTAGTGATTTGCAACATTTTAACCCTGGTCCCGCACTACTCTCGCAACCCATATATTACAATAAACCTAAATTACTCTCGCCCGTATTCCCGTGTGCCCGGGTCTCCACACTCCACTCAGGAGGGTGGGCCCCGATAATTATTATTTAATCAAATTACATTTTAATTTGAGGGAAATACCTAATTACGGCGTCCATGCAACAATTATGATTATTTTATTAATATTATCAAGCATGATTATTTTATTAATATTTTAAAGCATACTTATTTTAATAATATTTTAAAGCATGCATCGCCGGACTCGCGACTTCGCATGCAAGGAGGGGTCCGCGTGACCACATGCGGCGATGTCCGGCGGGACCCGCATGCAGTATCGAGGACACCTACCCTAGTTGTTCTCATTTCCCACTATCAAAGACCACGGGAAAGGGAGTAGATGTCACCTGGTTGTCGATCATGCACAAATTCCCGTTAACTGCTCTTGATCTGTTTCTGCTCCATCTACGGCTGGATCGTCCCGGTTACGCACTGCCAAATTCACACATAGCGGACCCATGGTCAATACTTACTACTGAGTAATACGGGTTTAGGGCCGAGTTGGCCGAGTCTAGAATTTTAGAAGTTATCGGACGCCGGTCTATCGGCACGCAAAATGATGCTAAAGTCTCGGTTAGTCGGCATTATCGATGCGAAGAGACGCATTAAGGTCTAATTATACTAATCCGGCTAAACGGTCGTACCCGCGTCGGTTGTTGCCACAGGCATGCTATCATGCTCCGAGGGACCTTCCGCATCACACCAGTGTGTGCAACAATAGGGCCAGTTAGAGATAAGATTGGGGGTCGATTCGTTACCCGCCCGAGATGACTTCGGGCCAGATGCGGATCTAGATGGTTCGTTCTCTTAAATGAGGGACTCACACAGGAATCGCACTGGTGGCGCACCTAGTGTATTGTTGTCGCTAAGGGGTCGGTCTCATACGCAAACGACTACACAAAGCAGTCGGACCCGCATCCGCATTATCAACTCTGAGGCGAGCGTGACCTGATGGGATTGGGCCCGCTAACCTCGAGTGTGGGTTCATAGGCTAGATCTACCTCGTGAAAAGGTCGAGGGTTGGGGATCAACATTAACATGCAACCTCGGGGGTAGGTCGAGGTATGCCTGCCCACGGTGGGGTTGATTCATCAAGGGATGGAAGAGAGTAGATGAGACTGCTGGCCAGTTCTTGCTTGGCAGAGGTGGCTCTAGTGCCTGGTTGCCGACAACCGCCATAGCAGAAGCAATAGGGTAAAGGAGATGCGATTCATACATTGTAGGGCTGTTTTGGTCCAGGGCTTAGTAAGGGTCAGTGATTGGTTTACAGCTTTGCGAATCAGTTGTCGGGCCTGCTGCCAACAACGCGACAAAGACAAGAAATATATTGGTCCTAACCGATCTTTCTATTTCAGGTGCTCGACCGTGACTGGCGAGGTGTGATGCTAAATCGAGAATTGACTAAGCTTGCTCGGCCCCCGGGCACAAGGCACGTTAGCCGCAATGAGGGGAGAGGTGGGTTTGGCCAGCATCACAGGGTGCTATGCGATGGTGGTAGGCTACCATCGACAGCTTACAATGGGTTGGGTCTCGTCGGTTGCACTGCCGCCGGCAACGTGGCCGACGGCCATGGCTGACTTGAGAACGAACTACAAGGGCTGAGGGTTGGTTCGACATGTGGCCGTCAGCCCCAGGGGCTTGGTCGAGCTTCGTTGGTTGCACAACAGCCAGCCATCGGGGCGACAATCATGGTTGCAATAGGGCGGAGCCCACCGGGGTTGGGGTCGGCTGGATTCACACAAAGAGAAGGGAAAGAAAGAGGGAAGAGAGGGGTTGACCATTCAGTCAGGGGAGGCTCGTTGCTCCGGCAGCTCCTCCTCCGACCGACGTGTAGCACACCACAGGGGGCGAGCGAGAGATTGGGGAGCATTAGGGGGGTCGGGCTGGGCTGCTCAAAGGGGAGGGGGTCGTCGACTGTGGCTCCTCCTCCTCGCTCCGGCCGGCTGCTTCTTTCCGGTCATCACCTGCCGCAACCACAAAAAGATTGAGGAAATCAGAGAGAGAGAGAGAAGTAGAGAGAGATTGGAGAGGAGAGCTCAGAGAGAGGAGGGGAGTCGGGGGTCGGGTCGGACTGAGGAAGGGGAAGAGGGGGAGTGGGGGATCGGATAGGGAAAGGAGGGAAGGGGTCGGGTGAGGGGGTTTTAAAGGGGGAAGGGAGGGGCGGCGGCTGCAGGGTAGGGGGGCGCGATTCGGGGCGGCGACGGCGGCGGGATCCGGGGCGCGATTCGGGGCGGCGATGGCAGCGGGATCCGGGGCGCGATTCGGGGCGACGACGGCGGCGGGATCCGGGGCGTGATTCGGGGCGGGGCCGGCGGCTTCGGGTTTGGGGAGGGGTCGGATTGGATCAGAGACAGAGAGAGTTGGGTGAGAGGGTGAGATCCGAGAGGGGAGATCGGGTGAGAGAGTGAGATCCGAGAGAGGGGAGATTGGGTGAGAGGGAGAGAGGGATCTGCTGAGAGAGAGATATCAGAGAGGAGAGAAGAGAGGAAGAGAGAGAGGAAATGGTGGGTTCGGGTTTGGCTGGGGTAGGGTAGTGGGTCGGGTTCGGGTTTTACGAGTGGGTTTTGGGTTAGTGAGAGAGAGAGAGAGAGAGAGAGAGAGAGAGAGAGAGAGAGGATCGGGTTGTTGGGTTTACAGGTTGTAAGAGAGATGGGATAGGGATTGGGTTGGCTGAATGTTGGCTAAAAGAGTTTGGTTGAGAGGGGGTTTGAGTGGGGTGAATTAAAAATATATAAAAAAAAATGAATGGTTGAAATTGGGTTTGGTTGGAGTACAGGTCATTCGGTTGAGAGGTGTGCAAATAAGGGATTTGAGTGGAGGGTATCTCTTGGTACTTCGGATTAAAATCTGATGGCCGACACTTAATGAGAACGTGTGTGTTGTTCTCTTAAGAGGGAAGGGGTTCCTGGTGCGTCGGATCGAGATCCGATTGGTAATAGAAATAATAAGAAACAGTTTTCATCCTACCCACTTCATTGGGATCGGGCGACCGAGAGAGACCTAGAAGGATAAGGGGCTTGAGTCGGGGACTGGCCTTGGGTCTAAGGAACTGAGACGACCCGATCGAGCCGAATTGACAATCGGGTAAAACCTATCAGCCCTAGTTCAACATGCTTTTGGTTCGATAACCTGTGCCGCTCAGCGACGATTTGGTACAGTGATACGTCCAGGTCTGCAACGCTTTTGCAAAAATAAATAATAATTAGATTAATCGTGCTTACACGCACGCTTAACATATGTGCGTACACATATGCACAATCCATACCTCCGCACAGACATATTACCAACGCCTTATCGTCTCACGACCCGGACCCAGGACATCTAGTCCGGTCCAACTCAAGTCCAATCCAACACATGCTCCATCCTAATATTTAAAGATGAACAAATTATTAACTACTGATTTCAATAATAATAAAAAAAAAAACAGGGCATTACAACCTGGGGAGGTCGTGCGCATGATCCGACCTTTCTTCTTGCCCGACTTTTTTGTTGATGCTAACCGTGCGCACGACTAGACAGTCATGCACAAAGAATTGAAAGAAGGAAGAAAGAAAATCAAGTGACATTGTCATTAGTTCAGAAAATTCAAGTAAACAATTCGATTGAAATGGGGAGGGAAAAAACAAAAAAAAAGAAATAAAAATAATAAAATCTTTACGGAAGAGCGTTGTCAGATTCACACAGCAGCTGATGCTGCTGGCTCCTTCAATGTATCTTCTTCAAGGATATATAATGCCAAGTGGTACTGCACATAATGGTTTTTATTTTTTTTCCTTTAATTGGTAAATCATTGATGTTTCCAGAATATATAGATCTCTCATATCTCTGTCATTTTTTAGTTTAATTCTTTTTTTTGAGAACCCCACCTAAAGGAGGGAGGGTTAGGTGGTCCCCAACCAGTTATATTAATCGAAATTCAAGAGACAATACGGTTACAAAATTCCAGCGCCTGAGAAGAGAAGTTGGCGGACCAGGGGACGATCTAAATCTTGAAGGTCGAGATCACCACCCGATGCTGGTCTTCGGCACTTGAAGACTTTCCATCGAAAATCCGTATGTTTCGTTCTAACCAAAGAACCCAGATGATACTCATTGCTAATATGTCCCAGCTTTTTGATTCTCCTCCGTGTCCAAGAATGCCATAGAGCCTTTATACTTTGTAGGAGGATGGAGATGCCGCATCAACTCTTGAAATAGTCCCAGATTAATCGTTGCAGTGTTGCAGCCCAAAAGCATGTAGGACGCCATCTCCTCCTCCGATTGACAGAATGTATGTTTTTTTTAGTTTAAAATTGTATTTAAGATGGTTCAGGTTTGTTTTTTATTTACACCAGTAAATGGCGGTGCCCATCGGCACTCGAAGAGCCGTCTTCAAAGACAACAATTGCTTTCGAGATGTGATTCACTTATTAGAAAGGGAGCGTACTAATTAACCCTCCAATAAAAGTACTAATTAACATCAAATGGCCATTAATGCAATTGAATAGATATTTATCATCTTTACAATAGGTTTTTAATAGGATTTATGAGAGAGCCGTATTCACGCACCAGAGAGAGCACATGGTTTGAATTCTCTCTTTCTTTCTCTCTTCAGATCTTGATCGACGACTAGATCTATCCCGTGTCTTTTTTATCTTAGTTACCATATGAGCAACCATAGCATATTATATAGATGTTTGATAGTTTTTCCTACCTAATCTTCCACATAGCTATCGTTTTTTTTTTTTTTTTTTGAGAACCCCTCCTCAGTGGAGGGAGGGTTTGGCGGACCCCGACCAGAATTTATTAAAAGCTAATTCAAAAGACCGTTACAAAAATGTAAAGCCTCTTCCCCTAATTTATCATACCAAGGGATTATCCAAGTTTTGAAAAAGGCGGATACCGAATGACGAAGCTGCTCCGGCCCTGAAGCTATGCCATTGAAAATTCGGTTGTTCCGCTCAAGCCAAAGGACCCAAATGATAGCCATAACCAGCAAATCCCAAGGCTTCCTAATTGCCTCTGGAAGTCTTCTTCTTCTCCACAAACTCCAAAGGCCACGGAGTGTCCAGGGATGGGAGGAGATACCGGCCTTACCTTCGAAATGATCCCATATTTGCCTAGCAAAGGGGCAACCGAGCAGGAGGTGTGACGCCGTTTCCTCTTCCGTAGTGCAGAAGGTACAAGATGCGTCTGATGTTTGGGGGTGATTATGCTTCAACAGTCACATTTATTTTTGATATGACCTACCTTTATGTATAAGCTTTATATTCATTTACTGTATCTCTTTTGGATGAAGATTAATGTGTTGAAAAGTTTGATTCAAAAATTATAAAAAGAACAAGAAAAAAAAGGCTACTCATAGATAATAATTTATCATTAATGATTTTCACCTTTTAATATAAAAAACAAGAAAGAAAATAAACCATGCACAGAGTCAATTTTCTAGGTTTCATCTTGATTTTGTTTATCTTCTAGAAGATTGTTTCTTCGTTTCCCATATATTTATCATGAGCATCAAATTCATATATAGTTTGCAGCACAAGATGGCAAACATGTTAGCTCAGTAGCACTTTTCATTAGTCTGCATGCTCCAATTCTTATGAAACGGACACATGGCACATTTTGGTTGGAAGATGAAGAAGGGTGTGGGAGAAGAAAAAAAAGAGAGTTTTTTTTGGCCTGAAAAAAGAAAAAAAAAAGAGAGTTCGATGCCTTATGGGCTTCCTACAATTGGTACGTTCCGGTAGTGGTAATATTAGGGATGACAATTTTGGATCTGACACGATCCCACACAAAATTAGCAGGTCTGGGTTAAACGAATTCGGGTCATAAACGGGTTAACACAACTAACCCATTTAGTAAATGGGTCGGGTCCGGATTTTGTCTCTGATCCGTTTAAGACCCGTTTAAAATTTAATGGGTCATGTCATGTCGGGTCAGGTCGGGTCTACCCCACATACGATACAGCTCACTTAGCCAATTAGTCTGCCATCCAAGTTCAATGTGATTCGTTGGTCTGCGTTGTGTGCAACCGAAAGCTATGATCAGGGCACCCACGGATGAAGAGTTGCAGTGTAATATAGAATTAAAAACGGGGTTATTAGTCTAAAGCCCCTCTAACTAACCCTGTAGTTTGATTAACCCCTCGAACTATTTCACAATGCATTAAGTCCCTCACTCGATCAGTGTTTTTAAAATGATCATTTTGCCCGTCTAACTACTCATGTAAACGTGATGTTTAATTTTATTCTAACATACATTTGTCCATTGAAATCCCCAGTAGTAGACCCAAAACACCGCAGGTGCTATAGTTATTTCACTATAGCAGTATTATTTTGGAGTATAAATTCGGTTGCTATAGTGACATCACTATAGCTGCTACAGTGATTCCACTTTAGGAATCGAATTTATACTATAGATACACCCGAATTTATACTCCATAGTTGCTATAGTGATTTCACTGTAGCAATAATATTTCGGATTATAAATTTGGCTGCTACAATGAAATCATTGCAGCTACTATAGTGATTTTATTGTAGCAACCAAATTTATACTCCATATAGACCTAAATCTATACTCCATTACCACGAATTGAAATCACTGTAGCTACGGAACATGGAGAAAAAATTCAGGTTAGCAAAGTAAATTTGATTGCTATAGTGATCTATTTCACTGCCGCAGTCGAGTTTATACTTCGGAATATTACTGATATCGTGAAATCACTATAGTAACGATGGAGTATCAATTGGGGCTAGCGAGGTATAAATTCAGTTAATATATTGGGGTAATGGTAGGAGTATTTAAGTCATTTGATAGAGGTTGAGCAGGTCAACAAGGGTAAAACGTATGTGTCTTTTCGGGTTGGGTCTTAGCTAAAACGAACTATTGTCGGGACTGGTGCTTAAAAGCACCTTCTGTAAAGATCTTATCGCCAACTCCCCCTAAAAAAAAAAACAAAGAATGGATATGTAAATGAGTCTTAGCGGGTCTAACGTTTATAAATGGATCGGGTACGGGCTTAGGGTCAAGACATGATTAGTTAAAAGGGTTTGATCTAGGTTTTGGGTTAAACACGACTCAAAACCAGACACGCCACAACCCATTGCTAGCCCTATATTAGTTGCACGCCACATGCAACCTAGTAGATGTAGTGTGTTAGTATTCTGTTAGTCCCACCTCGGTTGTGGTAACGTAATGGTGTGCGTTCTCTCTCTATATAAAGAGAGGTAGTCTTATGTAATGTTAATGAGATAATACAAAGGAGTTTTTCTCCCCAAACCTATTCTCTCTCCCTCTCTCTTCGTAACATGGTATCAGAGCCAACTTTCTAGCCTAGGGTTTCAGAGACCCTATCTCTGGCCTCGGCCTCCCCGGTCGCCACGATCGACTTCGGGGAGGCCGGGTATAGTTATTTTTTACCTGCAAGCCCTCTGCCACTCAACGGCGCAGCCTCATGCTGTCGCTGCCGCGCGCCGGTCCTGCGCCTGCTGCTCGGCCCTGCGTAACCCGTCATCCTATGCTTTACGATTTGCTGCACCTGTGCTTTACACCCAATCCTACCCGACACGGCCCTTGCACCTGATCCGATCGCCTTGACGTCCCGCGCCCATCGTCCGATCTACAGCACCAGGCAACCTGTCTCCGGCTTGATCTCAACACGCCTACAGCCTGCTGGACTCCACCTTCCTCGCACCGAACGCCGCATGCGCTCTTCCAGTTCGGTCGTCTATGCCATACACTCTTTCGGTCCGTTGCGCCTTGCGCTTTGTCAGCCCGCCTTGCACCCTGTGCCCTTGCGCTTTGTCGATTCGCCTGCCCTCCCGCCTCGCACTCTATGCCCTTGCGCTTCCTTGGTACTTTTGCGCTCTGCGCCCTACCGGTCCGCCTTGCCGGCTTTCGGATCCTCTCTCTTTCCGGTCACACTTGTCTTGTGCCGGCCTTCAGATCCTCTCTCTTTTCGGTCACAATTGTCTTGTACCGGCTTTCAGATCCTCTCTCTCCCTTATTCCGGTCACACTTGTCTTGTGCCAGCTTTTGGATCCTCTCTCGTTCCGGTCACACTTGTCTTATGCCGGCTTTTGGATCCTCTCTAGTTCCGGTCACACTTGTCTTGTGCCGGCTTTTGGATCCTTTCTCGTTCTGGTCATACTTGTCTTGTGCCGGCTTTTGGATCCTCTCTCGTTCCGTTCATTCTTGCGCCGGTTTTAGGATCCTCTTCATTTCCTTGGTCATGTGACTCTATCAGAACTACGACTCTATATTCTCTCCTTCTTCTTTGTCTGTGATAATTGAGATCTTCTAAGAGGTGTCAAGTACTTGCTTCGGTCGGGTGCTTGCCTCTTATGAGGTCTCATGCATTCATATCTTTTCTTAGCCGATCTCTCTCCTTTCGGCCTCCTTTATTGCCGGCTTCTATCACCGTCGGCTTTCTCCACTTCGATCCTTAGTGATCATTGCCAATTCTCCCGGTTGACCTATTTACAGGTTGGCCGGGTTCCCCCGGTTGTCCTGCTTGCAGGTCAATCGGGTTTCCAAGACGACTTGCTTGCAGGTCGCCCTGACACTATCTTTACTTTACAGCATAAAAAAGGGTTATTTGATGTATTTTTTCTTTCTCCTTTCTTTTATTAAGCAAACTGATGTCGGTTTATACCTTACATCAGTTTGACGGGGGGTATTAGATGTAGTGTGTTAGTATTCTATTAGTCCCATCTCGGTTGTGGTAACGTAATGGTGTACGTTCTCTCTCTATATAAAGAGAGGTAGTCTTATGTAATGTTAATGAGATTGATGAGATAATAGAAAGGAGTTTTTCTCCCCAAACCTATTCTCTCTCCCTCTCTCTTCGTAACACAACCAATGGCACCGTAGTTACCAGGGCTGAATGTGATTCAGGAAACAAGCCCGATTGCAGACCATGAATACTGAATTGCACCCGACTCGTGACTCACACCAGACCATGAAATGCACATATATTAATTGGTTGCATGTGGCATGTATCTGAACCCTAGGCATAAAACTGTAGGGGATCCGAACTTAAAAATAAAATAAAAAAATCAAATCATAAGTTGGAAAACATATTTGCTGAGTAGCATTTTCCATTGTAAGTGTAAATTTGCTTAGTTGGTAACATCTTAGGGGGTGTTTGGCATGAGGATCAGCTGTTCCGCTTAAGCCTCATTCGGAAGAGGGTATTCATGTCAATCACTATTTCTAGTGTAATTCCATGGCTCAGTATTCCGGTTGAAGGAAACGCACGGACCGATAAATTATCCTTCCCAAGTTTATATTCCAACGGAACAAAAACTATACATTAGTCTTAAAATAAAGAGCTGGGTATAGAAACAGGCGGTTCCAGAATGATGCCAAATACCCCCTAAGGGAGTTGGTATCAGAGACCTGGGATCAATTCACGCTTCCATCTAGAATAGGTAGCTGGTAGAGTAGGTAGCTAGTATAAGAATCCGCCTTAAACAGTTAACTCTTGTTACTAAGGCCGATGGGACTCACTTTTTGCCACATTTTGATGAAAAATGGGAGAAGAGGAAGAAAAATATTGATGAAACTAGTAAGAAACCTAGGCAATGTCCGGATGAACTTGATGTACACCACTTGGCACATACAACATCACAATCGTCCGAAGAAGCGTGCAATATGTAGTGAGTGTGATGTAATCATCGGGGTGTGATTTCATTTGTTAGAGACAGATGGTACTAATGATTTTTTTAATTAACATCAAATGATTATTAAATGTCGTTGAATGTGTATTTATCATCTTTATCGTAGGTTTTTAATAGAACTTATTAGAGAGAGCCTCTTTCACACACGGGAGAAGGATTATAGCTCATCAAAAGAGATTCACGTGTCACAACACGGGATAGAGGCTTCCATTTTAATATTATACTAGTAAGAAACCCGGGCAATGCCCGAATGTGCTTGATGCACGCCATTTGGCAAAGACGACATCACAACTGTTCGAAGAAGTGTAAATCTGAAATAAGTGTGATTCACTTGTTAGAGAGAGAGAGAGAGAGAGAGAGAGAGAGAGAGAGAGAGATTGAGATTAACATCAAATGACCATTAAATGTCATTGAATGAAAATTTATCATCTTTATGGTAGGTTTTTAAATGGATTTAAAAGAGAGCTACATTCACACACGAAGAAGAATTCTAATTCTTTAAAAGATGTCCACGTGTCACAACACAGGAGAGAGGATTCCATTTTAGTATAGATACTAGTAAGAAACCCGAGCAATGTCCGAATGTGCTTGATGCACACCATTTAGCAAAAACGACATCGCAACTGCTTGAAGAAGTGTGAAATCTTAAATGAGTGTGATTCACTTGTTAGAGAGAGAGAGAGAGAGAGAGAGAGAGAGATTAACATCAAATGACCATTAAAATGTTCTTGAATGAAAATTTATTATCTTTATGGTAGGTTTTTAAATGGATTTTAAAGAGACCCGCGTTCACACATGGAAGAAGAATTCTAACTCTTTAAAAGACATCCACGTGTCACAACTCGGAGGAAAGGCTTCCATTTTAGTATAGATATATAGATAGATATACACTATTAGATTAGATAAGGCATCCTGTAAGTAAGGTGGCTAAGTTTGATTCATCGGAGCCGACAGGGACCTTGACAGGTAAATTGCACTTAGCCGGGACTGATGCATGTAGATGCATGAATTCCACCACCTTACACTATGGAACAGCTTATAGAATCACTCTATTAGATGTAGTGTGTTAGTATTATATTAGTCCCACCTCGGTTGTGGTAACATAATGGTGTGCGTACTCTGTCTATATAAAGAGAGGTAGTCTTATGTAATGTTATAGTGATTAATGAGATAATACAAGGAGATTTTCTCCCTAATCCTATTCTCTCTCCCCCTCTCTTCGTAACATGGTATCAGAGCCAACCCTCTTGGCCTAGGGTTCGACGCTCTCCTCTCCGGCCTCGGCCTCTTCTGTGCCATTGCGCCTTGGTATTTTTGCGCTCTGCGCCCTACCGATCCGCCTTGCACCATTTGATCCTCTCTAGTTCCGGTCACACTTGTTTTGTGCCGGCTTTTGGATCCTTTCTCGTTCCGGTCACACTTGTTTTGTGCCGGCTTTTAGATCCTCTCTAGTTCCGGTCACACTTGTTTTGTGCCGGCTTTTGGATCTTTTTTTTTCTCGTTCCGGTCACACTTGTCTTGTGCCGGCTTTAGATCCTCTCTAGTTCCGGTCACACTTGTTTTGTGCCGGCTTTTGGATCTTTTCTCGTTCCGGTCACACTAGTCTTGTGCCGGCTTTTGATCCTCTCTAGTTCCGATCACACTTATTTTTGCTGGCTTTTTGGATCCTTCTTGTTCCGGTCACACTTGTCTTGTGCCGGATTTTGGATCCACTCTCGTTCCGGTCATTCTTGCGCCGGCTTTCGGATCCTCTTCCTTTCCTTGGTCTTGTGACCCTATCAGAGCTACGACTCTTTATCTTCTCCTTTTTTCTTTGTCTGTGATGATTGAGATCTTCTAAGAGGTGTCAAGTATTTGCTTTGGCCGGGTGCTTGCCTCTTATGAGGTCTCACGCATTCACGTCTTTTCTTAGCCGCTCTTTCTCATTTCGGCCTCCGTTATTGCCAGCTTCCATCATCGTCGGCTTCCTTCGCTCCGATCCTTAGTGATCATTGCCAATTTCCCGGGTTGACCTGCTTACAGGTTGGCCGGGTTCCCCCGGTTGTCCTGCTTGCAGGTCAATCGGGTTTTCAGGATGACTAGCTTGCAGGTCGTCCTGGCACTATCTTTACTTTACAGCATAAAAAAAGGGTTATTTGATGTTTTTTTTTTCTTTTTTTCTTTTTCTTTTCTTCCTTTTATTAAGCAAACTGATGTCGGTTTATACCTTACATCAGTTTGACGGGGGGTATTAGATGTAGTGTGTTAGTATTATATTAGTCCCACCTCGGTTGTGGTAACATAATGGTGTGCGTACTCTGTCTATATAAAGAGAGGTAGTCTTATGTAATGTTATAGTGATTAATGAGATAATACAAGGAGATTTTCTCCCCAATCCTATTCTCTCTCCCCCTCTCTTCGTAACACACTCAAAAAAGATCGGCCAGTGTCATCGAGCAAAACATAGTCTGCTATAATATGTGTGTGAAACATAGTCTGCTACAATATATGTGTTGTATTGGGTATTATGTATTTGTTGGAAAATTATAGGGGGATTTATTGAGCGGTCCCTGACAAGTGATCGGTTTAGCGAAGGACAAAAATGTCCTCCATAACATTTTAAATTTTTACTTGAATGCCATTGGTTTTATCAACCTAACCGAAACTCCGCCGTCGAAGCTTCTTGCCTCTGCTGCTCGCCACTGACGAACCGAACCTAAACCTAAGATCTATAGGCCATGGGATGAACCTTAGACTTAGGAATCCAATACCTAACTGAATCTAACCAAAACCCTTCGTCCTCCGTTCTTTCTCGTCTCCGGTGCTGCAACTCAAGGTCGCACCCGTTGCCGCTGTCACCACCTCTACTCTCGCTTGAGAGAAATGGAAGAAGGAGAGCAGTGAGGCCATTTTCGGATTTCTAAAAAAAATCATGGATTTTAGGTTAACGGGATCTTACACGTGTCCTGTTCATCGAAACAATATGTTGTCGGGGACAACTCACCCATTACCCCAAAATTATATTGTAGCGTACTATTTTGCTTTAGAGCAGAAAAAACTTGAAGTATTCAACCACTTTCTTCAGCTCTAAAGCAAAACCTAGAGTTTGCAACAATAATTTTTTGGGCTTTTTTTACAAAATATTATTAAAAATAAAATATTTAACTAAATAGCGGTTGACTAAACTATTTACCAACCTAGCGCTATGACAACCACGTGGCATGTTAGTGTCATAAAGCGAGCACAAGATTTTTATTTATTTTTTGGTACAAGTAGAGCCCGGTATTTGGATTACCGGATTTAAACCCGATATTTTGGATACTGGGTTTACCCAAAAATCTAACAAAAAAATGACAAGTATGGAACCTTGGTATCCAAAAAACGGCCAAGTGTGGGTTAAACCCGGTATTCGGTATTCAGAATACCGGGTTCTACTTGAAACAAAAAAAAAACACCGATTGCTCGCTTTACGGCTCAGACATGCCGCGTGGCTGTCAGAGCGCTAACTTTGTAAATAGTTTTGATCAACAGCTATTAAGTGAAATATTTATTTTTTTAATAATATTTTTAAAAAAACCACCAATTTTTTTGACAAAAACTCAAAATATCCAAATACAACACAAGGACCTAATGGTCATGGTAGTCCAAGAAGATCTGGCTTGGGCTTCTATTATAAAGTCACAATGATGCAGTACAATTATATTCAACAAATCTATTCTCGGAAGACTAAACGAGCCTGAATCGCTAACTAGAAATTCTGGCAGGAATATTTCAAAAAACCCCAAATCAAAACCCAAATTTAGAGAGAGAGAGAGAGCACTGAGCAGGGGAATCATACAAAATGTTTTAAATTTAAACCACGGGAGGAGGAGAGAGATCAAAGGCGGTGGAGGAAAGGAGATTAGGGGTGTGCATCGGTTCGAAACCGACCTATTTAGGCAAAACCCAAACCGATCCAATATAGGTCGGTTTTGAGAATTTGCAATCCGATCCAAACCGATTGAGACTGGAATCCAATCCAATCCAATCCAATTAAAGTCGGTTTGGATTGGATTGGATAGTCGGTTTGGGCTTTGGCCCATATGCTTACTAGTTTTTTTTATTTTTTATTTGGGCATAGTTTCAACTTTAAAATGATTATTTCAAAAATTATAAAATGATACTACATTACTTACCAAAATACAAAGTTATCAACAACAATACCGTTATGTCCACAATATTCGTATCCATTAAATATTAAAAACTACAAAGTACAGTTTTAACAATTAAACAAAAGTTCACAACAGTTACCACTAAATTAGTAAATTATAAACCGGAGTCCGGTTCGGTTCGGTTTATGTCGGTTTTTAATTGATAAATCCGATAACCGATCCAATCATATCGGTTTTGAGAAATCCTGATCCAATCCGATCCGTTGAGTGTGTCGAAACCGATCAAATTCGGTCGGTTTGGTTTGGTTCGGTCGGTTTGGTCGGTTTGGTTTGGATCCTGCACACCCCTAAAGGAGATAAGAGATGGGGCCCGGCTGACTCCGCCAGGTGGGTGGTGGCTCGGGCTTTAATCGAGGGGGGACCAAGGAGGAGGAGAGAAAATAAAGGAGGATGTGTGGAAGGAGAATAAGAGAGGAAGGATAAGGGAGGAAGGAGGAGGGGAGAGAGAGAAAAAGGGTAAGGAGTCATGAATATATATATATATATATATATATATATATATATATATATATATATATATATATATATATATATATATATATATATATATATATATATATATATATATATATATATATATATATATATATATATATAGGAATGTTATAGTGAGCTGTGAACTGTAGTTTTAGAAAGTGAGCTGCGGGTATTTTCACTCTCCTAGAAATTTTGGAATTTGATGAAATTTGGTGAGGGTGTTGTCTAGGGTTAGATGATCATCCTCACCAATTTTCATCAAATTCCAAAACTTCTAGGGGGGTCAAATGGTCGAAGCAAAATCTACTGTCCGCAGTCACCGTTAAAATCTGCAGATTTTGCTTCGACCATTTGACTCCCCTAGAAGTTTTGGAATTTGATGAAAATCGGTGAGAATGATCATCTTACCCTAGACAACACCCTCACCAAATTTCATCAAATTCCAAAACTTCTAGGAGGGTCAAAATACCCGCAGCTCACTTTCTAAAACCACAGCTCACAATTCAATGTAACAGCCCTCATATATATATATATATATATATATATATATATATATATATATATATATATATATATATATATATATATATATATATATATATATATATATATATATATATATATATATATATATATATATATATATATATATATATATATATATATATATATATATATATATATATATATATATATATAGAGAGAGAGAGAGAGAGAGAGAGAGAGAGAGAGAGAGAGAGAGTGTACGGGGTATGAGCTGACAGTCCATTTGTCCATTTGGGCTGTCAGCACACAGTCATCCGATCAAGATCATCAACCCTACATTAAAAAAAAAAATTGCACCGAATGTATGTCTCTCTCTCTCTCTCCCTCTTGATTGCGAACGGCAGTCCCTCCCCGACCAGGCGACCACCCTCCCCTTCCCCTCCCCCTCCGGTATCGGATCCGGCTCCCCTCTTCGACCCCGGTCCCCTTCGGCGCCCCCGGCAGCACCCTCAGAGGCATGGCCCCCGACCCCTGCGCCCGTCTCCGGCCCGGCCCTCGGCCCTGCGCTCGCCTCCGGCCCGACTGCGCGTCGTCCCCCGGCATCGGAGCCCTGCGACCGTCCGCCACCCCCTACGCCTGTCTCCGGCCTGGCCCCCGACCCCTGCTCCCGTCTTCGGCCCGCCTGCGCGTCGTCCCCCAGCACCGGAGCCGAACAGCCTCGGGCCCACCTGCGAGCCGTCCCCCGACCGGATCCGGTGCCGAAGGGGGGAGCGGGAGGTGGAGGGTGGTCGCCTGGTCGGGGAGGGGCTGCTGCTCGCGATCGGCAGGGAGAGAGAGACAGATACGGTGCAATTTTTTTTTTTTTTAATGTAGGGTTGATGATCTTGATCGGACGACTGTGTGCTGACAGCCCAAATGGGCAAATGGGCTGTCAGCTCATACCCCGTATTCTCTCTCTCTCTCTCTCTCTCTATATATATATATATATATATATATATATATATATATATATATATATATATATATATATATATATATATATATATATATATATATATATATATATATATATATAATGCGGCATGCGGTAACTGCGGCTCCGCACTACAACCGTCTGTTGCACTACTGCGTGCATGCGATGCACACAGCGGGTGCATCAGACGCCTGCGGTGTGGTGCCGCACTTACCGCATGCCGCATTATAGCAAACCCCTATATATATATATATATATATATATATATATATATATATATATATATATATATATATATATATATATATATATATATATATATATATATATATATAGGAGTGTTTGGTTGTGCACTGCGGGTTAAATATGCGCTGCCGATACTGTCTGTTCGATCAGAATGCAATCAAACAGTTAAAAACCCATCCCGACACCGTTCGGCATCATTCCTAAACAAAACCGACGGACGACGTTCGATCCGGTGAATCAAGCGGCTCAGAAAACTCTCGCTGTTACTGTAGCGGCTACAGTAACAGCGAGTTTGATTTTGGGTCGTTGGATTCCCATCGATCCAACGGTTGAAAATTTGGTTTGGGTCTTTCGTTTTCCATCCGTTGGATCGATGGAAATCCAACGGCTCAAAACAATTTCGCTGTTACTGTAGCCGCTACAGTAACAGTGATTTTATTTTGGGCCATTGGATTCCCATCGATCCAACGGATGGAAATTTGGTTTGGGTCTTTTGATTTCCAACCGTTGGATCGATGGGAATCCAACGGCCCAAAATCAAACTCGCTGTTACTGTAGCCGCTACAGTAACAGCGAGAGTTTTTTGAGCCGCTTGATTCACCGGATCGAACGTCGTCCGTCGGTTTTGTTTAGGAATGATGCCGAACGGTGTCGGTATGGGTTTTTAACCGTTTGATTGCATTCTGATCGAACGGACAGTATCGGCAGTGCATATTTAACCCGCAGCGCATAGCGCAACCAAACGCTACTTTCTCTCTCTCTCTCTCTCTCTCTCTCTCTCTCTCTCTCTCTCTCTCTCTCTCTCTCTCTCTCTCTCTCTCTCTCTCTCTCTCTCTCTCTATAGGGTCAGGTTCAATGGACACTGTTTTTGCACTTAAATTTTTACACCGATTTTCAAATCAACTAGATAGAGGTTTCAGAATTTCTTGATTTTTTGTGAGCATAATCACTTTGACTTAGATAGCACTTTCACAAAAAATCAGCACATTCTAAAGCCTCCAAGCACATCAAAACAAACATGCTTTATCAACCGTCCATTTTAATCGTTAATTTGAAGAGCACATTTAATAAGTCTAGAGGCTTTAGAATGTGCTGATTTTTTGTAGATGTGTTATCTAAGACAACATGGTTGTGCTCACAAAAAATCAAAAAATTCTGAAACCTCTATCTTATGGTTTGAAAATCGGTGTAAAAAATTGAGTGCAAAAATAGTGTCCATTGAACCTGACCCCTCTCTCTCTCTCTCTCTCTCTATATATATATATATATATATATATATATATATATATATATATATATATATATATATATATATATATATATATATATATATATATATTGCGAACGATGCCACACATAAGATCAGTTTAAGGGGAAGGATAGCCAACAAGATGGTGTTGCGCTAGGTCCCTCACGAAAAGAATGCAACTAGATCAAGTTCCACACGTGACTTTAATCCCTTTAAAATGACCAAATTGCTCCTCAGAGCATACCCCTCCATCCTTGTTACTACAGAACTCAATCCCCAGATTTGCTACTGTGATTTCACTGTAGCAAATATTTTTTTTTAGGACATGATTTTATGGAAAAATAAATTAATATAGTAATTTTATTGTAGCAAAAAAGTAACAATTTGCACAAGTTGATACTCTACAAACATTGTTACTCAATCTGCAAAGATTATTACTTTTCTACAATAATTTTATTTTAGTAAATTTTTTTTTCTTGATAGATTTATCAAAAAGAAAAAAGTTTGCTAAAGTGATTTCATGTAGCAAAAAAGTAACAATTTGCATATATTGTTACTCAATAAGCGCAAATTGTTACTGAACAAAATTGTTACTCTTTTGCTACAGTGATTTCACTATAAAAAAAAAAACTATTTCGACTGAATTTTCCAAAAAAATTTAGTTGTAGTGATTTCACTGTAGCTAAAGAATAACAATTTTCAAGAATTATTACTCTTTTAGATATTGTGCTTATGTCACGCTCGGATTGGGCCCACATGTACAACTGCACGTAGGGGTTATACTCGGATCGGTGCTCACATATATAGCTGCGCATAAGGGTAAGTTGAACATTTACCAATCGAGAGGACCTATCACCAATAGCCTGACGTTGACCGACTCTATATCTAAGTACCATATGTTAGAAAGGCCGAGAACCTTTTTTTCATAAACTAATACATAATTATTGTTATGTGAATAGTAATGATAGGGAGAAACTCCCACGGAACACCTTCCCAATCATGTTTTCTATTGGTAACTGAAGAATGTAGCTATCTTAGAGGAGTTTGGATCGCCTCCAGTCAGTCGGCCTGGTCGATGGGCCCACTCACATCACAGCCACATCACAGCTGGACGATGGTAGGAGATCCGAAGTGAATTATACTCCAGCCAACTGCATGCGGCTATGATGCGTGCGGGCCAACCGACCAGGGTGACCAACTGGAGGAGATCCGAACTCATCATAGAGGTGTTTAAGTAGACTTGTTTGCAACACAAGGATGCCACTACACATCTTCCCAATCCGGCCACATGACAAAGGTAGATCATCTCCAACCGACTCCCATAGTAGCTCCCATCCCATGTGGCATCAAGGTTTTTTATCATGGAGTGTAGAAAAATTTGCTCCAACTGGCTCCTACCTATCCTACGTGGTGGTAGGAGCCAAAAGTAGCTCGGTTCTACTGGGAGGCAAAAAGAAGATCCAATGTGGGGCCATTCATGTGAAAAAAAAATAGACATTGGTACTTGCTTTTGAAAATCAACGTTAAGATATATTTGAATGTTAAAGATGTGGCAGATGGGAGGAGTTGGATGGGATTCGATTGGAGGAGGTTTTTTTACTCACCAACTCCTATCCTATGTGGCAGATGAGAGGAGGATGGGAGCTAAAAGTTGACCCCACTTAGAAAGGAGTCGGTTGGAGATGCTCTTAGCTTGGCATTGAGGCAATTGGAGAAAGACTCCTAAACCTCATGAGTCTTCACCATGAGCTCAAGTTCATCCTGAAAGGCAACTTAAGGATATCTCAACCACCGCTGCTTTGGACAGTTGGTAGTAGTACCGCTCCTAGTGAGCACTATTTAGGGTTCGATACCCTTTCTCGGATCGATGTGGCGCTCCCGTTTTGCTCCGGATACTGGTGTAACGACTTCTATGGACCAGATGGGCCTTCTCTAGTGGTTATGTAGCCGCGCACCTGTATGTTGACTCCTGGGCCCTAGCTAGGGCCCCACTATGTATAAAAAAAGAAAGAAGAAGATATATCAAGTGTTTACAAATAATAGGACCTCCTCTTTGTATGATGTCTCTGCAATCTTTCACGTCCTCCCTCTCCTCTTTATTAGTTTGATTGATTGCTCCACTCATGACAGCAATTCTTACGTCGACTATGCTAGATGGCTTCATTCTATCCTTAATGCATGTAAAGCATCCATCCACCCCAAAAGGTTTACTAATGGAATGGAGAAAAATAGAAGTCATTGATACAACGAAAATTATAAATAGATACTGCTTTGGAAGGCGATGGACTACATCGAAAGACGATGGATTGCAAAGGAATAATGTTTGTCGATGGTAGATTGCAATGCACCGATTGATCATGGATTGCAGCATACGAGATGGGAGCAAAGTTGAGAGGAAAACACGTGTGCGAGAAAGTCTCGTCCGTATAGGATGCCTGAAAAAGATTGAAAAAAATTAAGTTTTTTAGTACTTTGTCTGAAACCATATTTGAAATATGTTGTTTAAAATCCATATTCCAAATACCGATTTCAATATGAAAACTGTAAAAAAAAAAAAAATTCTTGAAAGGTGAAGCAAACTCAAAAAGGAAAACAAAATCAATAGAAAATTTAAAACTAGAATCAATACAACTTTACACTAAATGGGGTGAAATTTACAAAAAAAAAAAGGTGAAGCAGAATCACAAAGAAAACTTACAAAAAAATACATCACCAAAATCAATTTTTATATTGAAATCAGTATTTGGAATATGGGTTCTAAAAACGTATTTCAAATATGGTTTTCTGCCTTAGTTTCACAAACTCAATTTTTTTTTCAGTTGTTCTAGATTAAAGCCAACGATTAAGGTTTAATTAAAATCTTATTCCAATTATCGACTTTGACAACCAAAGGAAAAAATAAATTTGGCACCTGACGTGACGGGCGCTTTGCGGTGCTCCCTACCACGTGGCCGTCAGTTGGCCACTTTTGAAAGATTACTATTAAAATAATATTTTATTTTTTAATGCTACTTTTGAAAAAAGTACCTAAATTGTTTTCTTATCCGTTCCGAGAAACGATAGGGAGAACTAACACTCCCCACCGAATTGTTAATATGATTTTGTAGCATATTAACAATTTGCATTGGTTCAGAGTATCACTTCAGGCAACAAATCAAGTATCAATTCGGTGCTAACCTAATTGTTACTACAATGAAATCACTATAGCAGTCACCACATAAGCACTATCATCGAATTGTTACTCTAACTTACCGAATTGATATTTCAAAAGTGCAAAACATTAGAGACAAATTCGGCTCTCGGTTCAGGATGCCTACTATCCGAACCGAACCGAACCGAACTGAACCCTAACGGTTTTACACTTTGTAAACCAAAACTACTTCAAATGCACTATGCATACATAATTTTATAAAAAAAAAACTAGTATTTTATTCCTTTTTTGTGTTTTACCGGCAACCAAACACACCCTAATCCATACCCCCAAACAAATCCGCAGTTTTGCCTGAGTTTCAATTTTACCCTTCACCTTATATATTAACCCATACCCAGTATTTTGAATCCTATGTTATGAAAATGAACACAAGGGCAATGACCATAATTTGGCATTTTTACCCTTCCTGTTTTATCCCTACACAAATCACAAATACTATCCAAGAATATTACCCTTTTGCCACTAATCAATGAGTCTTATTTATCCATTTAAAAAACCAAGGGCTGTTATGGGAATAACAATCCCACTAACCCATTCTTCCTTCCATCCTATTTTTTGTTTTCCATTTTGGCCTTCTCTTCTTTGCCACTAACCAAATGAATCTTATTCGTCCATTAAAAAAACAAGGGCTATAATGGGAAGGACAATCCCACTAACCCATTATTCATTCCATCGTACATTTTGTTTTCCATTTTACCCTTCTCAATCCTATGTTTTAAAACAACGTCAAGGGAAATGTTTGGGTAGGGTATATGCATAGGAACTCTATCCAATTAACTTTCGGGTATGTATATAGATACCCCAATACCCATACCCAAAACCCAACTGCTTCTCTAACTTGTGACCCGACCCCGACCCCAACCCCAACCCCAACCCGAAACATCTAGTACAGATATGGGTACAAATGTATTTCAGGTATGGGTATGCATATATGGGTATGGGTTGTATAAGGTTTTTACAAGGCTTGTGTATGGTATGGGTATGGGTTGTACAAGATTTGGGTAGGGTATTGGTATAAGAACTCTACCTAGTAGGGTATGGATATATGAACTATACCCTATTAACTTTCGTATGGGTATGGGTACCTTGATACTTTTTACAAGGCTTGGGTAAGGTATGGGTGTAGGAACTCTACTTGATTAACTGTCAAGTATGGATATGGGTAACTCAATACCCATATCTAAAACCTGAAATCCTATTGTCTCTCTAATTTGTGTAGAAAATACAATTTGACATATATATAGTGTACATATATCCCATATTTAGATCCTATGTCATTAAAACAAAAGCAAGGAAGGAAGCTGTCACGCCCCAGAAATCTAAAGACCGATCCCTGGGGTGTGAAATGAGAAAAAGAAGAGGGTTTTGGGTCTGATCAATTAATTACACCAATTTGGGTTCTCACAGGACTTCTTCTACGCTCTCTAATATGAAAAACAAGAAGGAGGGAGAAACAAGAGGGGAATCTTTTAAATTTGATTTCTCAAAAATATTTTTATTAAAAAGCAAAAAAAGAGAATTGTCAATAGAGAGAAGACATTATCTAGTCCGGCTCGACCTTCAAAAGTCATATCCTCTCAGTATGGATGACCTGTCGATGCCACTATATACTGATAGGAGTCTATCTTAGGGAGCATGAGGGTCAAGCCTCTGACGGCTAGCCAAGTAGTCTCAACCACTCCCTAACACTCAGGTGCACCAGTCTAGAGTTCTTATCTACAGTGTTAATCAATTTAGTCATTTATATGCACTTATATTTTCATCATGATCTATCCTAGGCTTGGGGCCTTGAGGAGAGGCCTACCCAAAAGAATTCAGCTGGAACCATTGCAACTACAACCATAGAATACTAACTAACTAATGAAAACTCTTATTCCAATACAATTACAATGTCTGAAGAGAAAAGACTACAAGATTAACGTACTAAGCAGAAAGGTAACACTGCAACTCTAACTCCGCCTCTGGACTCCTACTGCTACTCCTGAGCCTTCGGACCTGCAACTGAGCCTACTCGTGGGAAAGAGTAGCCCCCAATAGAAAATTAAGAGATTAGCCAAATTAATGGCTAGTGACATCCTAATAGTCTATAATAATATGAGACGACCAATCATAATAAATTAAGATATAATCTAGCAGTTCTAGTATGATCAATGTTTGTATAATGATACCTAAACCTATCAGTAGTCTATATTCACATACAATTCCTACTGTTACTAGGTTATCTAACATAAAGTCCATTCAATGTTCTACAGCATTAAAGAACAAATTAAATAAGACGTTCATATAAAGTCACGAGATCATCATGTGAACAGTCATACAATTCTAAATTCATGTACAGATAAAACACACTCTATCAAAATGTGAACCCCGAATATTTTGTTCATCCTGCCCCCGGTCGGGCATTACTATAGGGCCTTTTATTTCGATGTAGAGGGCCAACTCTCTCGCCGTGCATCCACCAACACCATGCACTAGTCACCCAGATGATCATAAGGGGTTTTTCGTCTTTCACGGTGGAGCTCTACCGCCCAACTTGCTTTATTATGGGGACTTTAACTCCCCGGGACAGGGTTGCTAGGCCAATCCCTACTCGAGGGCACCTCCTATTGGCTTTACCGCTTTACCACAACCCTTGCCCGTGACCCCTAACCTACTTAACTTCGGCTGTACGCGCAGGGTGGTTCACGGCCCTTGCGCGCACGGGGTCCCTACCCTCTAACCAAGTAGATTCGCATATAACATATTTCAACATATACAATGAAGTTACAAAAGGTCTATTTAATGCTTAACAATTTCCAACAAATTACCCCTGGTCCCGTACTGCTCTCGCAACCCATGCGACATAATAAATCAATAAAGTAAGACACTCATCCAAGTGACCCGTGTGCTAGGGTTGCCATACTCCTCTCAGGAGGGTGGGCCCCGATAATTATTAGTTATTCAATTTATTGATTAATTTAAGGGAATCCTAATTACGATGTCCATGCATACAATCAAACGCAATCATTATTATTATTTTAATAATATTTTAAGCGTGCGTCGCCGGACTCGCGACTCCGCATGCAAGGTGGGGTCCACTTGACCACATGCGACGATGCCCGGCGGGGCCCGCATGCAGTGTCATGGATACCTACCCTTAGTCATTCTCATTTCCCATTATTAAAGACCACGCAAGGGTAGTAGATGTTACCTAGCTGTCGATCACACACGACTCTTGCTAGTTGCCTCTGATCCGTCTCTGCTGGATCACCATAATCATGGTCTGATAACATGTACAGATCTATATCACTACTCCATCAATTAAAATAAAAGAATCTACGATGAGGGTTCTATGCCAAGGATAGTCGGGCACCCTCGATAGGGGACCAACATTGAGTCGATAGCACGCAAATCCGTGCGACTGAAGAACTCAAACCTAAACCATACTAGGTCGATCAAGTAATCCGAAGCTAAACCTACTCATCGAATCGGGCTTGAAGAACCCTTTCCGATGGTTCCAGTTTCGTTGGAATCCGACTTCGGTCGGAGGTTTTAGGGTCAAACCGGTGAAAATCGGTCTACGATTGGTTCAATAGGGTAGAAGGGTCTCTAGGGTCCCAAACTAGGTTCAATACATCAGCCTCGATGATTTGAGCATGATGCCACTAGTTTCGTCCAATTCTAAGATCGGACAAAGAATTGGCAGTCGAACCACGGTGCCGCGATAAGATCGGGCCCAAGGATAAAATATAGTATTAAACAATATAATTACTATGCTAAACTATGGCCAACAGGTAGTATTTTCCGAGCCGGTCGAAATGACGCTGGTTTCGTCCAATTCCGAGTTCGGATGGAGAAACAGCAGTCGAACCAAAATTCACTGGTTCATGGGTCTGGTTCAGGTGAACCAGACCGGTTCACTGTTCTGGTCGGGTCGGGTCTGCAGTGGAATGTCGGGTCGAGTTCGCAATGGGATGTCGGGTCGGGTTCAGGGTTAAAAACTAACCTGGGGAATTACTGATTTACCCCCCCCCCACCCACCCAACTCCTTCTTCTCTACAAGACCAAGACGTACCAGTGGCGGGCTGGTTCCTGCGCGCCGGCGGCCGACGGGAGGGGCGGCCTGGAGCGTCGGCGAGCGCTCGGCTGGCCTCTCCCGCACCACCCCCACAGAGGAGGCGCGGTGGGAGGCGGCCGGAGTGGCCGGAGGAGCCCGAGAGCTCGGCCGGAGGGGGCTTCACGAGGGGTTGCGGCCGGTGGTGGTGCGCCGGGGATCGTCGGGAGGGGCTCGGTGCGGCGGTGGTGTCCGCCCGTGCGAGCCGCGGCAAGGGAGGAGGAAGGGGGTCGCGGGGTTGGGTCGCGAAGGAGGATGGGAGGAGGAGGGTGGCTGACCTGGGGGTCTCGGTGTGCTCGCCGGTGCTCCGGCGAGGGGCGGGTCGGCTGCTCCAATCTCCCTCGATCTCTTCTCCTTCCCTATCTCCGGCTCTCGTTCTCTCTCTCTCTCTCTCTCTCTCTCTCTTTCTCTCCCGTTCTCTCTCTCTTCCTCTCGTTCTCTCTCTATCTCGTTCTCTCTCTAACTCGTTCTCTCCAGATCTCTCTCTCTCTCTATTTATATACACGGGAAAAAAAGGAGGGAGGCTGTTGTTTTGTGGTGAGATGGGCTGGGCGGATAGGGTCGGTTAAGACCTCCTACTAAGGGGGAGGGGATAAGGACTGAAAGATATGGATTTATTATCCCAAAATCTTACCCGATAATTCTCATCCGAATTTCGAATTTTAAATAATTGGGGAGGGAGGTCAAGAGACCTTAAACTATACTAGGAGACCGGGAGGTAGGCTCTAGGGCTAGTCGGGCCCGGTCCCGAGCCCTGAACCGGGCTCGGTTGGAATCCGGGTGCGATTTGCCCACTAATCGAGCTGAAAAGAATAATAAGTCGTAACTATCAAATCAGAAGTCAGAATAGGGCCTGAGAGGATTCGTTAGAAAGGTCTCGTCAACACGAACGCGTTAGAACTTGGTACATAATTTTCTAATTTCTAGATCTCCCAAAAAGAAGGAAAGACTCCAAAACTCAAAATAGTAATAACTATCTACTCGGGTGTCGGATCGACCCTAACTCAGGCTCATTG
This sequence comes from Chamaelirium japonicum, assembly GCA_947650365.1. Classification (NCBI taxonomy): domain Eukaryota; kingdom Viridiplantae; phylum Streptophyta; class Magnoliopsida; order Liliales; family Melanthiaceae; genus Chamaelirium; species Chamaelirium japonicum. The sequence goes on along the minus strand of OX393550.1, from coordinate 33,398,701 downwards.
GAAGGCTCTCTCAGAGCCTCATCTAACGTATCTTGTTTCGTTACGATCCGATCACCCGATCTCTTGCAAGAAACAAAACAGCTACAACTATTAACCAATTATTATTTTTCTAGGATTTACCTGCCGGGCTGTCGAAACTGGCTGCGCATACACATGATCGTTGCACGGAACGCACCATCGTGACATGATCGAAGTTACGGAGAATGTGAACGTAAAACATCCCATAGGTTTACGATCCATTTATTGGGAAAAAGCCCAAAGAAAAAGTCTGGCTGTAAAAAGACGAAACTAGCCATTGAGGATTTCTATTATTCTCAAATCTAACACCACATGTGTTACAACCTACACACCTTAAAGAAATTTTCGTCCCGAAAACTCAACTACAAAAACCATATATATGAGTCCACTCATCTCTACTACCAAAACAAGAATATTACAGCAATAAAAAAATTTACTATAACGAGTACGAAGATCCTCACTAACACTGCCAACAAGAAAGCCAAGTCACTACACCAAATCTTACTAAAAGAAAACCCTAACCCTCTACTACTCACAATTCTACTCACTCTACTAACCTAAACATCATACGAGTCGACTCTCATAATTATTAGGATAGAAATGAACCTCCAAATTCTTACATCGCGAATACGAGTTTTGGTTTTCATTTCACATTCTAAGCATTACGGATAAGACCAAAATCATGAGTTCTGATCATTAATCCTGCCTTGATAAGGTGCATCATATCCCCCTTATTAGTACCGCCGAGGGGTATCCTCCTCGGTAGGGAAACTACCAAAACTCATAGATTCAGAAACTTAAAATACACTCAATTGTCAGTGCCGATATAATAGGTATATCAATGTATATGAGTGCCCATACACCCATATATAATTTATACTTTTGGTATCAACTCTACAATCATAGCAATGTATACTACACATATGCGCCCATACACATATGCTTAAGTACACATTCCAGAATGATTTGACAAAAGAGATGTCTCAACTAGTACGCCTAACGTGTATCTAATACTAAACTAAAATCCTATAAGATTCCTATGAGACCAACACCTACTCTAACCGAACTACCAATACTGCTCAAGGAACTAAAAAACAAATGCCCGAAAAATCTATTTCTTAAGTGGGTCCATACTAGATAGCTACGCTCTGGCAATAGATAGTCATCTCATTGGCTCACTCCAAGATGAGGGGAACGATTCTAAACCAAAACTATTATGAGTTGGCTGAAGAAACTACCTACTAGAAAACTAATGGCCAACTAACATCGACTGAGCAGATCGATACCAAGTACTAAATTCTACCCTAAACTAATCATCGAGATAGTTAGACGGAAACCTCGCAACCATACAAAAAAATGAGAATAAAGGACCCAAGACAATTAGAAACAACTTAGAAAAAAGACAACTGAGGGAACTAGCACAATCTTAACATTCTGAGAACTAAAGGCAATTACTCAAAAGAAACTGAAGCAAAAAAAAGTTACTAGAATCGAATAATAATTAGAAACAAAGCGGGGTGAATCAACAGAATAATGATCATTCCTAAGATTCCAACTGATAAGGTATTCCCAAATTTTATAAACGTACGCAATCCTTTTGACATTGTCGCTAACATCATTATAGTGCTCAATTACCTCAATCCCATTTCCAACTTAACGTCTCTACCATTTGGCCAGTGCACGCCCTCCTGCAAGTCCCAACAGGAACTGCGAAACCAACCGCCAAAGCCTCCGAAGAGTCAGTGCGTAGCCACAGTATGTCCTCTACCGGACAATCATCATCCACCGCCAAAGTTCCCTAGGAACAGTGCGTACTCTTTCGTAAGAGTCACTATCAAGGTATCCCGTGATCTACTAACCATGGGAAATTCAAACGACCACCTAAGATTTTCATCTCCTGGTGCACTCGTTGAAACACTATCCCCAAGAGTCAACATCATTACTTATAAGATCTATTTAAAAAAAAGACACATAAGCTCTACACCAAACTAAATATAACCCACGATATACAAGAGAGATCTAACAAGAAAAAAATAATTTAATTATTACATCTCTATCGAGATAATGGACAATCCTAAAAACGCCAAGTAGGTCTCTAGTACCGATGGTCAACAAGAATCAAGGAATCCTAAAACACCGACTAAGTCTCTAGTACTAAGGGTTAACAAAGATCAAGGAATCTTAAAACACCGACTAGGTTTCTAGTACTTAGGGTCAACGAAAAAATAACAAAACCAACAAAAAGAGTAACCTCACAACCATGCCAGATAAATCATCAAGGATATACATCCTTCCAGATATATTCAAATACATCCATCTCAAAACCAGTCAACCAAATCACTAACTGGAGTTGAATATCTAGTCCTTGGTCAGCTCCTTACCCCTAGAATGTTCAAGAGAATCCATATTAGAAGACTCCCAACCTATACTCTGATATAGACTCAAACACTATGCTTCTGCCTAGAGATCAAGAAACACTACCCTTGGTTAAGATGTTTCACATGGCTTCTTCCTAAGAATTATCACCCGAGTTACAACGACTAACTCTAAACCTAAACATTATAGCATATCAGAGTTCAAATACAATCATACTCATACGACATATAGATTGATTCACGATTCTTGATCAATCTAAAACTCAATCATGGACAGTTCTTAGTTACAGATCAATTCCTCAAACAAAACCAGTTCTCCAAGTACGATTAACCCTAGGTCCTTATCCTTAGAAATAATCGCTATACCTCCACTAGCTACTACGAGAATTCTATCGACTCAATATCTATACAATATCTAAAAAAACATTCTAACACCACTAGAGTCTAAACTTTTCGAAGAATGAATAGCAAGACACGAACCATATCCTAACAAAACCCCTAGGAACATATCCCTAAGCTCTGATACCAGCTGTCACACCCCAGAAATCTGAAGACCGATCCCTGGGGTATGAAATGAGAAAAAGAAGTGGGTTTTGGGTCTGGTCAATTAATTACACCAATTTGGGTTCTCACAGGACTTCTTCTACGCTCTCTAATATGAAAAACAAGAAGGAGGGAGAAACAAGAGGGGGATCTTTTAAATTTGATTTCTCAAAAATATTTTTATTAAAAAGCAAAGAAAGAGAATTGTCAATAGAGAGAAGACATTATCTAGTCCGGCTCGACCTTCAAAAGTTATATCCTCTCAGTATGTGTGACCTGTCGATGCCACTATATACTGACAGGAGTCTATCTGAGGGCGCACGAGGCTCAAGCCTCCGACGGCTAGCCAAGTAGTCTCAACCACTCCCTAACACTCAGGTGCACCAGTCTAGAGTTTCTATCTACAGGGTTAATCAATTTAGTCATTTATATGCACTTATATTTTTATCATGATCTATCCTAGGCTTGAGGCCTTGAGGAGAGGCCTACCCAAAAGAATTCAGCTGGAACCATTGCAACTACAACCATAGAATACTAACTAACTAATGAAAACTCTTATTCCAATACAATTACAATGTTTGAAGATAAAAGACTACAAGATTAACGTACTAAGCAGAAAGGTAACACTACAACTCTAACTCCGCCTCTGGACTCCTACTGCTACTCCTGAGCCTCCGGACCTGCAACTGAGCCTACTCGTGGGAAAGAGTAGCCCCCAATAGAAAATTGGGAGATTAGCCAAATTAATGGCTAGTGACATCTTAATAGTCTATAATAATATGAGACGACCAATCGTAATAAATTAAGATATAATCTAGCAGTTCTAGTATGATCAATGTTTGTATAATGATACCAAAACCTATCAGTAGTCTATATTCACATACAATTCCTACTGTCACTAGGTTATCTAACATAAAGTCCATTCAATGTTCTACAGCATTAAAGAACAAATTAAATAAGACGTTCATATAAAGTCACGAGATCATCATATGAACAGTCATACAATTCTAAATTCATGTACAGATAAAACACACTCTATCAAAATGTGAACCCCGGATATTTTGTTCATCCTGCCCCCGGTCAGGCATTACTATAGGGCCTTTTATTTCGATGTAGAGGGCCAACTCTCTCGCCGTGCATCCACCAACACCATGCACTAGTCACCCAGATGATCATAAGGGGTTTCCCGTCTTTCACGGTGGAGCTCTACCGCCCAACTTGCTTTACTATGGGGACTTTAACTCCCCGGGACAGGGTTGCTAGGCCAATCCCTACTCAAGGGCACCTCCTATTGGCTTTACCACAACCCTTGCCCGTGACCCCTAACCTACTTAACTTCGGCTGTACGCGCAGGGTGGTTCACGGCCCTTGCACGCACGGGGTCCCTACCCTCTAACCAGGTAGATTCGCATATAACATATTTCAACATATACAATGAAGTTACAAAAGGTCTATTTAATGCTTAACAATTTCCAACAAATTACCCCTGGTCCCGTACTGCTCTCGCAACCCATGCGACATAATAAATCAATAAAGTAAGACACTCATCCCAGTGACCCGTGTGCTAGGGTTGCCATACTCCTCTCAGGAGGGTGGGCCCCGATAATTATTAGTTATTCAATTTATTGATTAATTTAAGGGAATCCTAATTACGGTGTCCATGCATACAATCAAAAGCAATTATTATTATTATTTTAATAATATTTTAAGCATGCGTCGCCGGACTCACGACTCCGCATGCAAGGTGGGGTCCACTTGACCACATGCGATGATGCCCGGCTGGGCCCGCATGCAGTGTCATGGACACCTACCCTTAGTCATTCTCATTTCCCACTATTAAAGACCATGCAAGGGTAGTAGATGTCACCTGGCTGTCGATCACACACGACTCCTGCTAGTTGCCTCTGATCCGTCTCCGCTGGATCCCCATAATCATGGTCTGATAACATGTACAGATCTATATCACTACTCTATCAATTAAAACAAAAGAATCTACGATGAGGGTTCTATGCCAAGGATAGTCAGGCACCCTCGATAGGGGACCAACATTGAGTCGACAGTACGCAAATCCGTGCGACTGAAGAACTCAAACCTAAACCATACTAGGTCGATCAAGTAATCAGAAGCTAAACCTACTCATCGAATCGGGCTTGAAGAACCCTTTCCGATGGTTCCAGTTTCGTTGGAATTCGACTTCGGTCAGAGGTTTTAGGGTCGAACCGGTGAAAATCGGTCTACGATTGGTTCAATAGGGTAGAAGGGTCTCTAGGGTCCCAAACTAGGTTCAATACATCAGCCTCAATGATCTGAGCATGATGCCACTAGTTTCGTCCAATTCTGAGATCGGACGGAGAATTGGCAGTCGAACCACGGTACCGCGATAAGATCGGGCCCAAGGATAAAATAGGGTATTAAACAATATAATTACTATCCTAAACTATGGCCAACAGGTAGTATTTTCTGAGCCGGTCGAAATGGCGCTGGTTTCGTCCAATTCCGAGTTCGGACGGAGAAATAGCAGTCAAACCAAAATTCACTGGTTCACGGGTCTGGTTCAGGTGAACCAGACCGGTTCACTGTTTTGGTCGGGTCGGGTCGGGTCTGCAGTGGAATGTCGGGTCTAGTTCACAATGGGATGTCGGGTCGGGTTCAGGGTTAAAAACTAACCTGGGGAATTACTGATTTACCCCCCCACCCACCCAACTCCTTCTCCACGAGACCGAGACGTACCAGTGGCGGGCTGGTTCCTGCACGCCGGCGGCCGACGGGAGGGGCGGCCTGGAGCGCCGGTGAGCGCTCGGCTGGCCTCTCCCGCACCACCCCCACAGAGGAGGCGCGGTGGGAGGCGGTCGGAGCGGCCGTCGGAGCCCGAGAGCTCGGCCGGAGGGGGCTTCACGAGGGGTTGCGGCCGTTGGTGGTGCGCCGGGGATCGTCAGGAGGGGCTCGGTGCGGCGGCGGTGTCCGCCCGTGTGAGCCGCGGCAAGGGAGGAGGAAGGGGGTCGCGGGGTTGGGTCGAGGAGGAGGATGGGAGGAGGAGGGTGGCTGACCTGGGGGTCTCGGCGTGCTTGCCGGTGCTCCGGCGAGGGGCGGGTCGGCTGCTCCAATCTCCCTCGATCTCTTCTCCTTCCCTATCTATGACTCTCGTTCTCTCTCTCTCTCTCTCTCTCTCTCTCTCTCTCTCTCTCTTTCTCTCCCGTTCTCTCTCTCTTCCTCTCGTTCTCTCTCTATCTCGTTCTCTCTCTAACTCGTTCTCTCCAGATCTCTCTCTCTCTCTCTCTATTTATATACACGAGAAAAAAAGGAGGGAGGCTGTTGTTTTGTGGTGAGATGGGCTTGGCGGATAGGGTCGGTTAAGACCTCCTACTAAGGGGGAGGGGATAAGGACTGAAAGATATGGATTTATTATCCCAAAATCTTACCCGATCATTCTCATCCGAATTTCGAATTTTAAATAACTGGGGAGGGAGGTCAAGAGACCTTAAACTATGCTAGGATACCGGGAGGTAGGCTCTAGGGCTAGTCGGGCCCGGTCCCGAGCCCTGAACCTGGCTCGGTTGGAATCCGGGTGCGATTCGCCCACTAATCGAGCTGAAAAGAATAATAAGTCGTAACTATCAAACCAAAAGTCAGAATAGGACCCGAGAGGATTCGTTGGAAAGGTATCGTCAACGCGAACGTGTTAGCACTTGGTACATAATTTTCTGATTTCTAGATCTCCCGAAAAGAAGGAAAGACCCCAAAACTCAAAATAGTAATAACTATCCACCCGGGTGTCGGATCGACCCTAACTCAGGCTCATTGGAAGGATCTCTCAGAGCCTCATCTAACGTATCTTGTTTGTTACGATCCGATCACCCGATCTCTTGCAAGAAACAAAACAGCTACAACTATTGACCAATTATCATTTTTCTAGGGTTTACCTGCCGGGCTGTCGAAACTGGCTGCGCATACACATGATCATTGCACGGAACGCACCATCGTGACATGCTCGAAGTTACGGAGAATGTGAACGTAAAACATCCCATAGGTTTACGATCCATTTATTGGGAAAAAAACCCAAAGAAAAAGTCGGGCTGTAAAAAGACGAAACTAGCCATTGAGGATTTCTATTATTCTCAAATCTAACACCACAGGTGTTACAGAAGTGTTGCATTCTTGCACTTCCCATTGTGGCCCTACAAAAATTACTAATATACCCTTATGCCCCTATCATCATTTCACGTGTCAATACCCTATACTAAAACTAGTGCATGCCCGTGCCTATCGATCGGCACCGCAACGGTCCACCTTCGTCGACAACACACCTATCGGTACTGTAGTGGGTCACCTTCAACGACAAGACACCCCCCGGTCATCACCACCCCCACCCACACCATCGTATTCGGCGTCAACATATTTGACCGTCTTCGGCAACTAAACACTTTCGGCAGTAACACCGGCCTACAACGGCTAGCTCAAGGGCATCGTGACTAAGTGATGGATATTCTCATGGTGAGTCAATAGAGGATGCACAGCTCGTTTGGATATTTTTTGAAGATTAATGGAAAAAAGAATAATTGTGGAATTTGACCGAGAAATGAAGTCATCGGATCAGTGTATCACATAATTCGAACTAGAGGAGAACCCCGGACGTTATATTGAGTTTAACAGAGTATGATGGTGGCTTGCGAATGTGGCACGAAGAATACCTAGGCCTGCCACCTTTTCTCTCTCATATATTTCTTCCTTTCCTGTTTCTTCTCTTTCTCTTCTTCTTTTCTTTTCCTTTTCTTTTTCTTTTCGTTTCTTATTCCTTTTGCTCATCGCACCCGACTTAACCCATCACAACTGTGCGCGACTCACACGCAAACCAACTGTCCAAACCCAGCCAGCCATGCATGTCTAAAAACTATACACAACTCAACCCATGCATGCGCATCCAAGAACCCGAGTCCCTCGCATCCAGGTCTCATCCGAGACCCCCTTGGAATTCTCTCTCTAGTCTGAGCCGATACCCGATCAGCGAAAAAAATTTCAGCACATCCTGCGTACGCTACAACCATTGCCCAGAGCCTATCAGCACGCTCCAAGTGCTAGGGGCCACTACCTCCATGTGTTGGGGCCTACTATCCCATGTCTCATGAATCGCACTAGGCCCTGCGGTTGTAGCGTACGCAGGATGTGTTGAAAATCCCCCCTGATCAGTAGCCCACGCATCTCCATCTCTGAGCCATACATGCAGACATGTCCCTTCTCCTGTTTTATCCTCTCTCTCTCTCTCTCTCTGTTGATCCGAGTCGTCCCTTTTACCCCGCGATCATCTCTAATCTCCTTACCCGTCCGTAACCGATCACACTCCCTGCCTCAGGATTCTCTCAATAACACATCTCTCTCTCTCCACCTCGCCACTGTTCTCTCTCTTGCCTTATCCGATCAGCACCTCCCTCTCAAGATCTCTCTCATCCGATCCGACTCGCTCTCTCTCTAACTAACCCCTTCTCTTTCGTTCCTTCTTTCTATCTTTTCATCTCTCTCTAACTAATCCTCTCTCTAGTCTCTACCCGTAGCCCATACCCAACCGCCCATCGCATTCGTCCGTCTGAGACCCCCCCACCGATCGTCTCTCTCTCTCTCTCTCTCTCTCTCTTTCTCTTCTGCGTTTCTTTTTCTCTTCTCTTAATTCTCTCTCTTCCCTTAATTCTCTCTTTCCTTATATCTCTCTTCTCTCAAACCTAATCACCACCGGCCCCTCTCTTCTACTCGAAACCCGATCCCAACTGTCCCAGCATTCCCATAACCTCCCAGATCGAACCCCCTCTTCTACCCGTCTAAGATCCCTAAAAAGGTGGCGGCGACCCCCTTTTCTCTCACCCTCTTTCCCGATCTTTCTCTCTTTCCTTTCTTTCTCTCCAGAGCTGAACGCAGCTGCCCATTCCCGCCGACCCCATGCACCACGTCAGCTCCCATTTCGATCTCCCCCTTTCCTAAAAGCTTGGCGACTCCCCCTCTCATCCAGAACCCCTCGTCATCTCTCTCTTCTCTCTTTCTATCTCTTCAAATCTCTCGTCCGAATCTCTCTATCTCCTTCCTTATCAGAGACAGAGAGAGAGATCGAGGGAAGAGAAAGAGAGAGACGGAGAGAGAGAGACTGAGCAATTTTGTCTAGTCAGCGTTCTTTTTTGTCTGGTCAGCTTTTTGTTTAGTTTTGTCCTAGTCAGCATGTGCCTGTCGACACTCGAATGATCACCTTTGGCGGCAGCACAACCATGGCAGTCTTCGACGGCATGGGCATTGTAGTGGCCGCCTTAGGCGGTAACACATACCCTAGACGATGTCGAACCTCTAGTAGCCTCCATCGACTGCCACCACCACCACCATCGAAAAACACACACCCCTCCTTTAATAGAAAAACATGTTCAGGGAGGCAGCTCGATCGATCGCTTGCCCACATGTCGCTCACTTGCCCATTCGTCGATTGATCGCTTGTTGCAAGCTCGCCCGTCGCCCACTCCCCTCACCATCCATTTCTTTCTTAAAAAAAAAAAACCTAAAAAATGATGTTGTAGAACTTGCAATAACTATCAATCATATGATGCTACAGACCGTCTGATCAGGAAATGAGAGCAGGGTTGGTGCGATGCACAACGGGGTAACCCATCTCCTCTCATTCATTTATCTTAGGCTAGTTGTAGCATGATGAAGAGGAATTAATAGGCATTGAGAGAAAAACCAACGACAATGTAGGAGGCTACTTTGATGTGGGAGTGGGATTGAGGGGTTTGATGATGATTATTTTTTGGGTGCAATGGAGGGGTGCGACAAAGGGGGTTCAATTTAGGGGATCAGAGTGTAAATGGAATTTTGTTTTGCAATCCCATTAAATGGAATTTAATGCCGCTTATAAATGGAATTTTGCTTTCCCACATGTAGGATGGTGATTCATAGAAATTTATGAATAGGATCAAAACAGATGAACATTTATAACGTATTTGTATGGAATGTTTACACACCATCTTCACTCTTTGTTTGTCTTCGGTCCATCCAATGGTCTCTGAGACAGACTCATCAGGGGTAGCTATCATTATTAATTAATGGAGTGAGTTATTTTTTTTTACAAAAAATCCCTTATGCCATGTTATGTAGACTAGTGCATGCCCGTGCCTGTCGGCACTGCAGTGGGCCGCCTTCGACGGCAGACACCCCCCGGGCATCACCACCCCCACCCCCACCATCGTATTTGGCGACAACACACCTGACTGTCCTTGGCAACAAAACACTTTCGACAGCAACACCCGCCCCATTTCGACGGACCGACAACCACGACACCACCAACAATGGCCACTGTTGGGACATTCGCTGCCACCTAAATAGCTGCCTTCGACGGCAATACGCTTGCACGTTGCCACTGAACGCCGTTGCTGCTGCCGGAACTGCTCGCAGTCGTAGAACCGAACTAAACTTAGTTAGCTTTTTGTTCCGTTTTGTCCTAATCAGCATGTAGATAGTCGTCCCTTGTTATATGAGAAATGCTATTTAGCCCAAAGGCTTTCTTGATTCCGCTAAGCCCGATTGACATGGCAGCATGCAACTGGTGGTGTAAAAGATTTAAATGTCGCTAGTGGGTTTCAGCCACCAATTGTATGCTGCCAAGTCAATTAGGCTGGCATAATTGAAAAAACCTTCGGGCTGAATAGCATTTCTCTTTGTTATATAGATGATAGAGAGGTGTGAGAAGGGTTCGAGAGAGATGAACGACATGGATGGTTTAAGAGGAGAGTTCGAGAGAGAGATGATTGTGTGAGAGGGATCGGATGTGGGGTTGTTTTGCATGGATGCCATCACGAGGGGGAGTCAGATGAGAGTGAGAGATAAGTTTGGCAGTTAGAGAGAGAAAAGGAAAGTTATGGAAAAAGAGAGAGAATCAAGGAGAGGAGAGAGGATCGGATGTGAGAGAGAGGGTTGGAATCACCAGGAGATTCGGTCGGAGGGGGCTCACGATGAGGTCGGGATCCGTGGGCTCGAGAGAGAGACAGGATTAAAGAGAGAGAGGGTTTCAGTTGAGATATTTAAGGAGGGAAAGAAGGAGACATGAGAAAGAGGATCGGATGGGGAAAAAGGAAGTCAATCAGGCTAGCAGAATTGGAAAAACCTTCGGGCTGAATAGCATTTTTCTTGTCTATATAGACGACAGAGAGAGGTGTGAGAAGGTTCGAGAGAGATGAACGACTGGGATGGTTTAAGAGAAGATAGTTTGAGAGAGAGATAATCATGTGAGAGAAGTTTGACAGTTAGAGAGATGAAAGGTCATGATGAAAGCCATGGAATTGAAAAAAATAGAGGATCATTTTATTTTGAAAAAACAAAATATCAAGTTGCGAGAGTGTGAGAGGGAGAGATGGTACCTTGGAGCGTGAGCTGGGTTTGATCTAGTTAGGTGGTGAAGGCTCAACTAATTGGGAAAAAAAACAACAAAGGATCAATTTTTTTTAAAGAACAGAAGATCAAGTTGCGAGAGGGTGAGAGGGAGAGATGGTACCTTGGAGTGTGAGCTGGGTTTGAATGAAGCCTCTCTTCAATGAGCCTAACCAACCTTGAACACTACGATTGTAGAAACATATAATTGGGGATTCAAAGCAAAATCAACAATGAAAACAATATGAGAGAGAGAGAGAGAGAGAGAGAGAGAGAGAGAGAGAGAGAGAGAGAGAGAGAGAGAGAGAGAGAGAGAGAGAGAGAGAGAGAGAGAGAGAGAGAGAGAGAGAGAGAGAGAGGTGGGAATGGGATGCTTAAATCCGGCGGAGGGAGGAGCTCCGGATCAGATTATCGTAGGTGATGCCAGGTGGGGATTGACGTTATAAGGTGAGTGAACAACGTAAATTTGGGAGAAAGTTCAAAGAAATCAGATGCTTAAACCCATTTAACCAACCCGAGTCCCTCTTGCTCATTCCCTTCTCTTTGTTATTTCACCATCGTACCCATCGTGACCGTTATACATGCAGCCGCTCATAACCCATCATGGCAAGGACTTCGATCAAATCACACAAACCTTAGGTCTTTAAGCATCGAGTCAGCTCGGTCTTGTACCCAACCTGGCCGGTACCCACACCAATCTCTCTTTCATTAGGAATTCATCATAGCCTTCCATGAGCTCATAAAACTCATGCACAACTATCCATTTATCTCTCTCATTTTCTCTTTCTTTTCCTTGTACCCAACCTCTTAGCCATGTAGCATCACATCCAACTCACCCTGGACTCAAGATCGGACTCCATCTACCTGAATTAAATCATAGCTGTCCATTTTGCCCAACCAAAATCCTATCCATGCAACACCCATGCACTTCTAGCACATCACTTCTCCTTTCTCTCATGTGTACAGCCCGTGACCCATCGTACCCCCTTCAAAATCCCTCACGGCTAGCTATCCAACACCTTTGGATTCTCTCTCTCTTCATGTCAACCATCTAAAACCACACATCAGCCCAACCCATGCACGTGTTAACGGATAGTCCCACATCGGTAAGGGAGGCACCCATCACCCGCTTAATATACCCCCTGTGGACCTCCCCTTACAAGCCGGTTTTGTGAGGTGCGAGGGTATCTAACATGGTATCAGAGCTAGCCCGTCTCCTGCTCCTGCTCCCGCTCCGGGTGCTCCCCACCGATGATGCCTTGCCACGCGTGCTCCGCGTGAGGGGGGATGTTAACGGATAGTCCCACATCGGTAAGGGAGGCACCCATCACCCGCTTAATATACCCCCTGTGGACCTCCCCTTACAAGCCGGTTTTGTGAGGTGCGAGGGTATCTAACAGCACGCATGCATGATCCCACCCGTCTGAGTCTAAGATCCATGTGATCTCAACTCTCTCTCTCTCTCTCTCTCTCTCTCTCTCTTTCTCTCTCTCTCTCTCTCTCTGTCTCTCTCCTTCTAGATTCATTTCTCTCCTTCTCACTTAATCTCAGCTGTCCCTTGAGTCCGTGCCCATGCAGGTCCCTCCATTTCTTTAAAAACCCATCACAACTATCCCTTGCATCCATGTAACTCAGAGCCGTGCGAACTTTTCTCTCTAGACCAATCGCACCTCCCTAAAAACCTGCCGAAACTCTCACCTTAATTCCTCTTTTCATCTCCTTAATTCCTGATCACTCTCTACCTCTAGTCGTGAAAATCTCTCTCTCTCTCTCTCTCTCTCTCTCTCTCTCTAACTAACTGATCACAGCTATATCCACACCCTATCACAGCCGTCCGTGTAACTCATCCAAATCGCGAGATCCCAGCTGGCCTACTCTCTCTCTCTCTCTCTAATTGTCCATCGTTCTCTATCTTTCTTTTCTCTCTCTCTCTCTCTCTCTATTCCCATTTATCTCCTCGGAGTCAGCTTGGGTGAGAGGGGGTGGTTGAATATTTTAGTCTAATCAGCGTTGTTTTTGTCTAGTCAGCTTGTCCCTCTCAACTTGTTGATCATTTTTATCTAGTCACTACAAAACCGACGTGCTATGTTATATAGATGTCTAGTTAGCTTGTATGTTTTTGTCTAGTCAACGTTCCGTTTTGTCTGGCCAGCTTGTAATTGCTCGTGCCATGTTATGTAGATAACTATTTTTAATTTGTGTACACTGATGCACGTGCAGCGCAACACACGTGCCAAGTGCACTAGTACATATTCAAAGTAAGCTTGTTGCCCAAGTTATTTCTTATCCTAACATGCATGAGCAAATGCAATGCTAGGGAATGGACCATCAATCCCATAAACGAAAGTGGCGTTACAAATCCACTCCTCTTTCTTTAAATAGCACCCCTAATCCTTGCTATTTCTCTTCATGAACCGACGACGGGACCGTACCACTCGAAGGGTAAAGGGTAAATATCTCACTTGCCTTGTTTGTAACCGCTTAATTCTCTTTCGTCTTCCGTGTAAACGTGGCCCCACTACTTAGCACTCGAAAAAAAGCCGCGGCTCCCTTTTGGCGGGCTCCTGTTCCCCCCCTCCGGCGGCGGCGGCGGCGGCGGCATGGCAAAGCGGCGGTTCGTGGATGTCGCCACGAGCAGCGACGACGACGTGGAGGAGGTCGCGCGGCCGCCGAAGCACCAGGCGAAGAAGCCGGAAATGGGGCTTCAAGAACCGGGCGAGGGCGGGGCGGGGGAGGGCGGCGAGGACGAGTGCGGCGTTGGCGGCCTAGAGTCGGAAGAGGAGGAGGCCGACGACGCCCGTCCGATCGGGAAGGTGGTGATGGTCTCCGGTAAGAGGAGGAGCACGAGGAAGCATTACAAGTCATTCGAGTACAAAGGGGAGTTGTTCGAGCTGGTAAATATTATTGAATCTTTGTGGGTTTCCTTCTCGAGGGTTTGATGCTTACTTCGGGGTGTTTCGGGGGTTCGACGCATTAGAGTTTTCTAATTTTCTTGCAAGGGGATTTGGTAATAGAGACTATGGAGTGCAGTATTTCAGGAGATTCTGTGCCATCTCTGTAGATTCTTGTTTTCAATTTTTTTGGTTTTTGTGTTGATGTTGCCTAAATGGGAATACAGTATTTATCTGCAATGCAATGAGGTGACAGTCTTCAATGTTGTATGCAGGGAGATACGGCCCTCTTCAATCCGTCCGTGAAGGAAGAAAAACCTTACGCCGCAATCATCAAGGTTAATGCATTACTCATTATCTTCTAATGCTCTATAACTAATTTCAGTCTATGATTGTTTTTTCCGAGTGTTTGTTCTGTTAAAGATAGTCATATGACCCGTCGATAGACAGCTTTTATTAGGTAGGCTGATATGAAAATTGAACTTGAAGCTATGGAATCAAGAATATACAGAGAGCTTCTGAATTGATGAGAGGAAGGATTCTGAACTTTAATCTTGTTAACAGTGGGAGCGCAAACACTAATGCAGAAAGGGATTTTACACACTGCGTATTTTTGCATGTCTTGTTAGACTTTTGAATGTTTTTAATTGCACATCCTGTTTTTTTTTTGTCCCAGCTAGGTTTTTCATGCTTAAATCCAAAAATGACAAATATTCAATGTGTATGTGTGTGTGTGGACGAGCGAGAGCACATGCGTGTGTATTTCCTCAAAAGACTAGACTGACTAATTTCTCAGAGATGTTCATGCTTGTGTTCCTTTGTACTTGATATCTTTAGAAATTAGTCTAATTGATAAAAAAGCAAGTAAATTGGCTGATTGCCTATTTTTCTTTTTGATTTAAGATTATATTTCAGTTATGATAGCCATATCTCCAACACGGATACTGCAATTGTTTTGTCATGAAATATCTTTTCATGACAACTTGAAGCGTGGGGGTTCAAATCATAATTATTATACGTATAAACAATTTTTTTTTTTGTTTGAATTATTATGTTGAAGAAAAGCCCACAGGTTCATAACAATATCACTTAAGATAATAATCACACTTTCTTTTTTAGTAAAATCTATATTAACTATAGAATGAAAACACAACTACAATCCACTCTGGCAAGAGCATAAGCACATCCAGGTCAAAATTACTTGTACAAAACTCCTCTTAGTAGAGGACATCGCTAGAGCTGACACATAATCTGCCCCCTGGTTCTTTTCTCAAAGAATATGAGAAACCTTTTCTCTAGTGAAACTCTTAAGAGTTTCACAATAGTCGAAAAGTGTTCAGATGTATTCTTGTATATACACATACTCAGTGTATAGAGGACTCACATGTATTTTGCCCTTATATTGGCCTATTTGTCTAATGAGAGACCATTCCATTCTCTCTCGAACCCTAGCCGTCTCTCTCTCTCTCTCTCTCTCTCTCTTCTTTCTAGGGTTTGTCACATGGTATTAGAGCGAGGTTGATCGTCAGCACATCAACCGGCTCCCTCATCTTCTTCAATCTGAAGGCAACTCGCAGCTCCAGATCGCGTCTTGGTCTCCAGCTCGCACCCGCGTATCAGCCCGCGTCTTACGCGCGTATCAATTCGGCCCCCCTCTTTACCGATTGCGAGTCACCGATCGCGTGCGTCTCCAGCTCACGCACGTCTCCAGCCCCCTCTTCACCGATTGCGAGTCTTCACCGATCGCTCCTCCCGCTCGCGCTCTCATATCGTCACACACAACCCTCTTCACTGATCGGTGAGACTCGCTCTCTTCCCCGATCGGTCTCTTCTTCGATTGGTAAGACTGTAGCCCTCGCGCACATCCCTCGCACGTCTCCTTTGTGCATCTTCTCCACTTCCAAGCCTGAGATCCGACCCTGCAGTCCTTGATCCAGCTGGCAGCCTCCGATAGTCCTTTGATCTGCAGCCATTCGCTTCTCCTCCGCGTGTGGTCTAAGATCTGCAGCCCTTCGCCTATGAAGCACTGACACTCTCGGGACCTCTACTTATCCGTGTCCGACACGTGTCGGACATTGACACTCATTCGACACGTGTCAGACACACCAAAAAACGTGTCCTCTATGAAGAAAGGTTGTCCAACACGTGTCGGAGCGTGTCAGACATTACCGGAGAGGCTTTTTTCTCATTTGAAGATATTGGGGTTTTTGAGATTGCGAATCTTTCCATCGATGAGCTGGATATGGAGGCCGTGGTCTTCACGGATGATGGTGATGATGCGGTGACACTTGACATTGGTCTTGATGGATAATGATTCTATACGTGTTCTACTTGTTTTTTTGTGTTTTGAAAGTTTGAAACTATGCACTTGAATCATTGATGATGTCAGATATAATGATGTTATTGTTGTTTTTTGAATACTTTTTAGTCAACTATTAGTTTTATGTATATATATATATATATATATATATATATATATATATATATATATATATATATATATATATATATATATATATATATATATATATATATATATATATATATATATATATATAGGGAATAGGGAACACGGTCCTCCCGACTAGCCAACAAGCTAGTCCTCCCTTCAATTTGGGTGCCACATGACACTTTTTAACCATATTTTTTTTTATGGATGGTCAATCCACTCTACTTAGATCAAGATTTTAAAAAGAAATTCTACAAAAAAAACTTAAAACAACCTGATCAACGGTCGACAAAATTTAACGGTAAACTGTAGCGGGCAAATAGCCCTTGCTATGGTTAATTTAAAAATGCCACTTGGCATATTTTTTTTCCAAATATTTTTTCATGTTAGGAGGGGTGTACCCACCTTGACCAACCCCTAACCCTGGTTAAAAAGTGCCATGTGGCACCCAAATTGAAGGGAGGACTAGCGTGTTGGCTAGTCGGGAGGGCCATATTCCCTATTCCCATATATATATATATATATATATATATATATATATATATATATATATATATATATATATATATATATATATATATATATATATATATATATATATATATATATATATATATATATAGGGGGCGGGGAGCCTGCACCTGAGGTATAGCATCGTTGCTGCACCTCTCGCTTGTTTACCCCCCTACAAGTTCTGGAATTTGATAAAATTTGGTGAGGGTGTTGTCTAGGGTAATATGATCATTCTTACAAATTTTCATCAAATTCCAAAACTTCTAGGGGGGTCAAATGGTCGAAGCAAAATCTGCAGATTTTAACGGTGACTGCAGACGACTGATTTTGCTTCGACCATTTGAACCCCCTAGAAGTTTTGGAATTTGATGAAAATTTGTGAGGATGATCAACTTACCCTAGACAACACCCTCACCAAATTTCATCAAATTCCAAAACTTCTAGGATGGTCAAACAATGCCTGAGGTGCAGCAACGACGCTGCACCTCAGGTCCAGCATCCCTTTTCCCATATATATATATATATATATATATATATATATATATATATATATATATATATATATATATATATAGGGTCAGGATCGGATGACCCAGCAAATTTTGACCCATTAATAACCCAGCACCCTTTGAGGCACTTAGAGGTTATAGAATGGGCTGATTTTTTGTAAGGATGTTGTCTATGGTATGTTGATCATCCTCACAAAAAATCAGCCCATTCTAAAACCTCTAGGTGCATCAAATGCGCACTTCAAATCAACGGTTTTTAACTGTCAATTTTAACCGCTGATTTGAAGAGCACCCTTTGATGCACCTAGAGGTTTTAGAATTGGCTGATTTTTTGTGAGGATGATCAACATATCATAGACAACATGTCTACAAAAAATCAGCCTATTCTAAAACCTCTAGGTGCCTTAAAGGGTGCTGGGTTATTAATGGGTCAAAATTTTGATGGGTCATCCGATCCTGACCCATATATATATATATATATATATATATATATATATATAAAATTCAGCGTGTCCCCTAATGTGTCCGTGTCCTACTTTTTTGAAAAATATCGTGTCGATGTGTTCGTGTCGTGTCCGTGTCTGTGCTTCTTAGCCCTCCGCTTCTCCTCCGCGCGTGGTATAACGACAACTTCATCATCCATGGCTTCATCTTCTTCGATGACGACTCCGCCGTCTCATCTGGCTATGGCTCCTTATGAGATTTCAAGTGATTTTCTTCTGCTTGCCACATACTTTCTTCTCCAAGAGGCTTCCGATTGATCGGCATGGTTTGCCACGGTGGAATCCACCCTTGAAGGATGCAATCTTCGAGGAGACCTTGATGGCACTACCACCCATTCTGCTTCCGATGCAGAATATGGTCCATGGCGGCTTCGTGATCAGCGGATCAAGGCCTACCTTATTGCATCCGTGGACCGCTTAATTCGTCGGGACATGGTTGGGCTTGCCACTACTGCTACGATCTGGGAAAATCTCATTGCTCGCTTTGTTGAGAAGAGTGGAGCACGTGAGTATCAGTTTCTCACACAGGCTCAGTTGCCACAGCAGGGCGAGTTGACCGTTCAGCAGTTTTACTATCAGATACGATCATACTGGTGAGATCTTCAGGATCTCGCTCCTATTCCTGATCCGTCACATGCTCTAGAGTACCAGCTCTACCAGAAGCGCCTTCAGCGCTACTAGATATTCGTTGCTTTACGACCAGAGTTCAGTACTTTGGCGGGTCAGCTTCTTCACCGGGACAGCCTTCCACGTCTTGATGAGGCTGTTGCTGAGCTGGTAGCTGAGGAAATTTATCTGCGTACTCTCGCCTCCAGGGCCTTACCTCTTCCACCCAGTCTCCAGGGTGTACTTGCTACGGCTCCAACACCAGTCTCAGGCCCACCAGCTACCTCTGTGCTTCTTTCGCTGCTACTGTCTCCCATGGTAGATCGTTTTACAGCCACTGTCAAATACCGGATCACTTCGTGGACACCTGCTTTTCACTTCATCCAGAGAAGCGTCCTATTTACAAAGATCGAGACTACAGAGATCGAGGCCGAGGTCGTGGTTGACCGGCTCTCACTGTTGCTGCTGCTACTGCTTCAGTCTCAGCTAGAGAGCTACAATCCATCGTGAGGAGATGGCTCAACTCAGACTCTTTCAGCAGGCTGCCATTCCACCTGGACCTTCCAGTGCTTCTGCCTTCTGTCTCCCTTGGTAGTTTTGCTGTTTGGATTATCGATTCAGGCGTCTTGCACCATATGACTCCGGATGCCTCACTGCTCACTGCCTGCCATTCTGCGACCCACCTCCCACCGATTCACACTGCGGACGGTTCTCGTTTAGCCATCTCGTAGTGTGGATCCATCACTACAGCTTCCGATCTTGCTAGCCATCTCTCCTTGCTTTCTGTGCTTCACGTTCCCACTTTCCACATGCATCTTGTTTCTGTTAGTGTTTTGTGTGACTCACGCTGTTCTCTGACGTTTAACACTTCTTCGTGTTCTGTGCAGGATCTACGTACTGGTCGACTGATTGGAGCCGATCATGGAACATGCGGGCTCTACCAGATGGGGTTTCTCCACTTTCCGACTCCGTCTTCTTCTGGGTTTTGTGGTGTTGTCTCTCTTGATGTCGACCTCTGGCACATGAGACTTGGTCATGTGTTGGAACCACGACTTAAGCTATTACTCCATTATGGAGCTCTAGGTCGTGGTCATTTTTCGTCTTTGTCTACGTGTACAGGTTGCAAGCTCGCAAAAGCTGCAACCCTTCCTTTTTCATCTAGTACTTTTCAGAGCTTTGTTTCTTTTGATCTTGTTCACTCTGATATCTGGGGACCTCCTCTCCCTTCTATGAATGGGTATTTATATTATGTCTCTTTTGTAGATGATTACAGTCGTTATACGTGGTTCTACCTTCTACGTTGTCGCTCGGATATTCTCCAAGCCTATCAGGACTTCACCTTCATGATTCACACGCAGTTTAGTCGGTGCATCAAGATCTTTCGATCTGATTGTGCCCTTGAGTATCTATATACCGCTATGCATAGTCTCATGCAGTCCCATAGGACTATTTTCAGCACTCGTGTCCTCACATCCATAAGCAGAATGGCGTTGCTGAGTGCAAGCATCGCCATATTCTTGTGACTACACGTGCTCTCCTCTTTTCCGGTTCTGTCCCTCGGTGCTTCTAGGCTGAGGCTCTTTTGATCTCAGTCCAGCTTATTAATATCACTTATTCGTCGGTTCTTCCGGACGACTTGCCTTCTCACGAGCGTCGCCTTTCGACCACTCCCAATTACATTCCTATTCGCACATTTGGTGCACCTGCTTTGTCCTTCCTCCCCATAAGTGCACGAAGCTGTCTGCTCAGGTAGCTAAGTGCATCCTTCTTGGGATCAGCACTGAGCACAAGGGTACCGCTGCTATGGCGCTGTTGCTCGTCGCTTGCGTATCCCTCGCCATGTCTCATTTGTCGATGATACGCCCTACTACTCTCCTGAGGCTTAGGATCTCACCTTCCTCGAGGTTTCTTCTCCTTTATCCTTGACACCTGCGCCTCCTCTGTCGTCTTCTTTGTTCCCCCTGGCTCCATCGGCTCCTTCCTCACCACCAGCTCCCCTGATACCACCAGCTCCTTTGTCGGTTGTTTCCCCAGCTTCTCTAGGAGTCTTCTTTGAGGCTTCCTCCTTTACGTCCGTGCCTTTCTCAGTTTCCTTCCTCATTTTCAGAGGATGTCAGCTCTCCTGCTTTTGAGTTTGCTACTGGTACTCCGCTTACTGTGCCTGCTCTGTCATCGTCGGGTGTGGATTCGTGCTTGCCCCGCTATCCCCAGTGCGAGCACCACCCACCTGCTCGCTTTAGCCACACCATTGGGCCTCCTGACTGCTTTGGCTTTGCCTCTGTTTGCAGCTATTCGTTTCAGTTTACTGCTTTTCTTTCTGCTGTGCATGCGGATCGGGAGCCTCGTTCCTAATTCGAGGCAGTTCAGTTTCCTCAGTGGTGTCTGGCCATGGATGAGGAGTTCCAGGCCTTTCAGCACACTCAGACATGGGATGTTGCCCTACTGCCCTCTGGCGTTGAGCTTATCAGCTACAAGTGGATCTATAAGGTTAACTACTGACCTGATTGATCCATTGAGCGACACAAGGCTTGGGTGGTGGCCCGTGGTTTTACTTAGGAGTACGATGTTGATTACGAGAAGACCTTTGCTCCGGTGGCTCAGATGGCCACCGTTCGAGCTCTTCTGGCGGTCGTAGTCGTTAATCGCTAGTCTCTTCTTCAGATGGATGTGAATAATGCTTTTCTTCACGGTGACATGTCTGAGACCGTTTACATGGATCCTCCTCCCGGTCTCTGTATTCCTCTTCAGCACGTGTGTTGTCTTCTTCGGGCCATCTATGGGCTCAAGCAGGCTCCTGGTGTCTGGTTTGAGCGATTCCGTCATGCTGCTAGGGAGCTTGGTTACTCAGCGTGCAGTCAGGACTCAGGACCACTATCTGTTTGTGAGGTCGTCCCCGCAGGGCCAGACGATCCTACTATTGTACGTGGACGACATGATCATCACCGGGGATGACTCTGCTATAATTGCTTGTCTTCAACAGCACCTGAGAAGCCAGTTTCAGATAAAGGACTTGGGGTAATTTTTGCTACTTTCTTAGCCTTGAGGTTGCATACAGTGCAGATGACATTTTACTCTTTTAGTAGAAGTACCTTTTAGATATCCTTAGCCGTGCTGCCCTTTCAGATACGCGCACAGTCGACACCCCTCTTGAGCTTCACTTGAAGCTACGTCCTATAGTTGAAGTCCCTTTTTCAGATTCCACTCGGTACATGCAAATTATGGGACAACTCGTCTACCTCTGCATCACTCGTCTTGACATTGCACATACCGTCAGCATTGTTAGTCAGTTTGTTGCAGCTCCATGCTCAGTTCACTACAGTGCTCTTCTTCGGATCCTCCGGTACCTTAGAGGGACAATTACTCGCTCCTTGTTTCTGTCGTCGTCTTCCTCTCTCAGTCTTTGAGCCTACTCAGATGCCGATTGGGATGGAGATCCGACTACACGCCGCTCCACCACTGGTTGCTGCTTGTTTCTGGGCGATTCATTGATATCCTGGCGCAGCAAGAAGCAGAAAGTGATGTCTCTTTCCAACACTGAGACTGAGTACAGGGCCATGGCCTCCATGACCAAGGAGATAGTCTATCTTCGGCGTCTCCTCAGTGATCTCGTTATTGTTTTCTCCGGGCCTACTCCACTTTACTGTGATAACTGGAGTGCTATTCAGATTGCTAACAATATGATTTTTCATGAGAGAATAAAGCACATTGAGATTGACTATCACTTCGTCCGACAGGAGTATGAGGCCAATACGGTCTCACTCCTCTTCGTTCCCTCAGCAAAGCAGATAGCTGACTCCTTTACGAAGTCACATCCTACGACACGTTTTCGGTCTTTGATTGGCAAACTCTTGGCGCATGATCCATCTTGAGTTTGAGGGGGGGGGGGGTTGTTAAAATGTATTCTTGTATATACACATACTCAGTGTATAGAGTACTCACATGTATTTTGCTCTGACCATTCCATTCTCTCTCAAACCCTAGCCGTCTCTCTCTCTCTCCCCCTTCTAGGGTTTAATACAAAAGAAATGTAACTTCTTGGTTTCTCCATTATAGTGGATCATCTGATTGTCTTCGTCCGTGGTTTTCTTCTGCAAGGGTTTTCACATAAAATATGTCTCTTCTCTGTGTGCCTTTGTGATTGTGTTTGGGTTTTTCTTGTTTTGTGTTTTGTTACTTTTATTGCTTGAGATTGTTGTTGTGTTCCGGTATTGATCTGTCGGAGGAGGATTGATTTGCAATCTGATATATATTGTGGGGGCTTGCGTGCAAATGCCGACTCAACATTGATTTGGGTAATCGATAGAGTAGGACTACCTATGCTTTAATTGGACTTTCATATTTTTTGGCAAACCTCTTACACCAAGTTGCCTTGGTCAGGTTCTGAAACGAACCTAGAGGTTGATGCAAGGTGACAATTGGTTAGAAACTTATTGTCAATCTTCCTTATATAGTCAACTCTATGAAGACTTGTTGATTATATATATATATATATATATATATATATATATATATATATATATCAAAAGGGTGCCTGGACCTGAGGTGCAGTATCATTGTTGCACCTCAGGCATTGTTTACCATCCTAGAAGTTTTGGAATTTGATGAAATTTGGTGAGGGTGTTGTCTACGGTAAGATGATCATCCTCATAAAAAATCACCAAATTCCAAAACTTCTAGAGGGGGTCAAATGGTCAAAGCAAAATCAGCCGTCCGCAGTCATCGTTAAAATCTGCAGATTTTGCTTCGACCATTTAACCCTCCTAGAAGTTTTGGAATTTGATGAAAATTGGTGAGGATGATCATCTTACCCTAGACAACACCCTCACCAAATTTCATCAAATTCCAAAACTTCTTGGGAGGTAAACAAGCGAGAGGTGTAGCAACGATGCTACACCTCGGGTGCAGGCTCCCTGCCCTCTCTCTTTCTCTATACACACACACACACTACTACTACTACTACTAAATAGCCGACTCGGATGGCCGCTTTTGGCTGCCTTCAGGGTGTGATTTACTTGTTAGAGAGAGAGAGTACTAATTAACCTTCCAAAAACAGTACTAATTAACATCAAATGGCCATTAAATTCCATTGAATAGGTATTATCATCTTTATAGTAGGTTTTTAATATATTTATAGTAGGTTTTTAATAGGATTTATGAGAGAGCCGTATTCACACACGGGAAAGAGGGCTCGGTTTGAACTCTCTTCCTCTCTCTCTCTCTCTCTCTCTCTCTCTCTTCAGATCTTGGTCGACTGCTAGAACTATCCGGTGCCTTTTGTCCTAGTCAGCTTGTGAACAACCGTAGCTTGTTTTTATTAGGTAGCTTGATATGAAAATTGAACTTGAAGCTATGGAATCAAGAATACAGAGAGCTTCTGTATTGATGAGAGGAAGGACTCTGAACCTTAATCGCTTTAATAGTGGGAGCGCAAACACTAATGCAGAAACGGATTTTACACACTACGTATTTTTGTATCTCTTGTTAGACTTCTGAATGTTTTTAATTGCACATTCTGGTTTTTTTTTGTCCCAGCTAGGCTTTTTATGCTTAAATCCAAAAATGACCAATAGTCAATGTGCATGTGGACGAGCAAGTTCGTGTGCATGTGTATTTCCTCAAAAGACTAGACTGACTAATTTGTCAGAGATATTCATGCTTGCATCCCTTTGTACTTGATATCTTTAGAAATTAGTCTAATTGATAAAAATCAAGTAAATTGGTTGATTGCCTATTTTTCTTTTTATTTAATATTATATTTCAGTTATGATAGCCGTATCTTCAACACGGATATTGCAATTGTTTTTGTCTTGAAATATCTTTTCATGACAGGTTGAAGCGTTGGGGTTGAAATCATAATTATTATACGTATAAACAATATTTGATTTTTTTGTCAGAATTATTATGTTGAAGAAAAGGACACAAGTGTATAACAATATCACTTAAGATAATAATCACACTTTCTTTTTTAGTAAAATCTATATTAACCATCGAATGAAAACAAAACTACAATCCACTCTGGCAAGAGCGCAAGCACATCCGGGTCAAAATTACTTGTACAAAACTCCTCTTAGTAGAGGACATCGCTAGAGCAGACACATAATTTACCCTCGCCCTTTGGTTCCTTTCTCGGAAAATTTGAGAAACCTTTTCTATAGTGAAACTCTTAAATAGTTTCACAACAGTCGGAAAGAATGTAACTTCTTAGTTTCTCCATTATAGTGGATCATCTGATTGTCTGCGCCGTGGTTTTCCCCTTCATGGGTTTCCACGTAAAATCTGTCTCTTCTCTACGTGCCTTTGTGTTTGTGTTTTGGATTTTCCTTGCTTTGTGCTTTGTTACTTCTCTTGTTTGAGATAGTTGTTGTGTTCCTGTATTGATCTGTCGGAGGAGGATCGATTTGCAATCTTATCTATATTGTGCGGGCCCGCCTACGAAAGCCGACTCAACATTGAATTGGGTAATCGATAGAGTAGGACTACCTATGCCCTAACACGACTTTCAATGATTTTGGCAAACCTTTTATGCCAAGTTGCCTTGGTCATGTTATGAAACGAACCTAGAGGGTTGATGCAAGGTGACAATTGGTTAGAAACTTCTTGTCAATCTTCCTTATATAGTCAACTCCATGAAGACTTGGTGATGATTATATATATATATATATATATATATATATATATATATATATATATATATATATATATATATATATATGGGGAGGGATACTCTTACTCATGGCCTCTTACTCATATAGTTACCTATAATCCGGGCCGTCCATTAGATCGCGACGTACGGTTCAGATTAGATAGGGAGTTAAAGCAATGGTGTCTGCATTAAATGCCCTGTATTAAAAGCCCATATTAAAAACCTGCATTTAATGAGGACATCATTGCTTTAACTCCCCATCTAATCTGAACCGTACATCGGGATCTAATGAACGGCCCGGATCATAGGTAACTATATGAGTAAGAGGCCATGAGTAAGAGTATCCCTCCCCTATATATATATATATATACATATATATATATATATATATATATATATATATATATATCCCTCAAGTGCATTCTATTGGTGCTATCTTGTTGGTTTACCATGTTCAATAGTCAATACATATGTTACAACTTTTTCCATTCAAATGTTTCGGTATTGTTATTTTAACCAGTTGTTTCTGTTATTCTACCATGTTCATAACATATGTGACATCTCATAATATAAATGTTATAGTGGTGCTACCATGTTCATTACATATGTTACACCTCATCCCTTCTATATAATGTGTATATAAATATGTGAAAATAACTTAATCGAAACATTTGAATGGAAAGGGTGTAACATATGTATTGAACACGATAAACCAACGGGATCGCACCAACAAGATTGCACTTGAGGGAGCCTCTCTCTCTGTATATACACACACACACTAGTATTGCCCGTGCCTGTCGACACTACAGTGAATGCCTTTGGCGGCAAAATTCATTCGGTTTGGGCTGCAAGATTCGTAGTAAGTGTCAACATTTGGTGTTGGGGCCCACATTTGACATTGGCGCCCAATTCGATAGTGGTGACCACAATCTTCTATGACATCCAATTGCGTCAATGGCGCCCACATTCGGTGATGAATCCTGCATCTAAAGATTCTAAACAAACAAAACCACCATCAACACTAACCACCAATTTTTGCAACACAGATAACCCAATCTCTTATCCAAAAACTTCAAGAAAATAAAAGAGAATTCGCCAAACATGTACCATGTTGTTCTGAATCAAGATTAATCAGGGGCAAAGTAGTCAAAGCGGCGCGCCGCCTAGGCCTTTTGGACCCCTATAATCAAAATTGGGGTTGTTAACAGATTAAACATCAGAAAATAAATATTGTGATGAATTCTTAGTTCAGAGCCTTCTGACATGGGCATGAAGCCAATACATCTGTGTTCTATTATTTTTGTATATACCCATGCTGTGAAGTGTGAAGGCATGCATTGTTATTGACCGACTCATATCATATACTTATTGACATTTATGCTAGTTCATATATCATATATGTTTAGGGAGGGGTTAGAATAAGTTTTGGCCGACTAGTCCTAGTCGGCCCTTGGCCGACTAAGGGCCGACTATCAACTTTGACTGCATAGCTCTGATTAAATATAGTTATATACAAAAATAATTGCCAGCATGGCGATATTATTTTCTTGGTTTACACAGTGCTTATGAAGGTTGCATTGGTTTATTAAAAAATAGACAATCAAAAGACTGTGTGATGGTAAAAAGAAAGGATGAGAAGGTATTATAGGCATTGGTAGGCAATGTTAGAGAGATCTCAAAAGATCAATCCTTCAATTGATACAATGTCCACTGGAATGAAGGTACAATTTCGATTCAAGTATATTGTATCTAAAAAGCTCAAAAAAATTGAGTTCGAAGGATAAAAATATACACACATAAACCTACCATTATATATTGAAATAACTCCATGACTGTAAAGAAATTTCTATAGTTGTATGAATTAATAAAAATAGCAACAATAAACTTTTGATATCTAATAATCGGTACTGATATTTGAATCTTAATACACCCCACATTGATCCAACACCAAAAATTCAATATCTTCATAAATTGCTTCCACAATCAGCGATACGTAGAGAGATATGGAGGCGTGTTCTTTAATAATTATCATTTATGACAATTGAGGAATGTGAATGTTCTGCACCAAATTTAGCTCCATTTCCTAAAGAATGGATCCATGGTTCAAGAAGGCTATGTAAGCCTCTCTGCTTTGCGTCCTTGTGTACCCAAAGTGAATTATGAGGATCAGAATTGTCCGTGATAAATCGCAAATGGGAACAAAAATTAGAGAGCGAGAGAGAGAGATAGAGCTCTAATTTGATCATTTCATGCAACTGATGGAGTGTGACGACGATTTGGAGATGGGTTATAAATTAAGTATATTGCTAAAAAGAAAATATTCAAACAATCTATGCTAAAAATATATAAAGGTGGAAAAAATAGAAAGAGAACAAAAAGAGAACAAAAAGAGGGTGAGCTCTTACATGATCTTGTTAACGGGCCAAGTTGATGTCGATCGTCGGCAATCTCTGCTAAAAATGATTCTAACTTTTAAGATATATGAAAGGTGGAAAAAAACAAAAGAAAAAAGGGAGAGCTCTCACTGGATCTTGTTGACGAGCACCATTGGTGTCGATCATTGCTTTGAGTCTTCAGGGCAGAACCCTAACCCAAGCGACCTGGTGGACGAAAGCCTGTACTCTCTTTCACTGAGAAAAAAATCTCTGCAGCGAGAGAGAGAGAGAAAGAGACGAAGATTAAGGGGTGAGGGCTAAGGGTAAGGGGGTGCGGACGTGAAGAGAGAGAGAGAGAGGGACAAAGATTAAATAGTGTTATTCAGCCATCTGGGTTTCTATCCGGAGGGTGCTATCTTGACTTGACACCTGACCAAAACCGTCCATTTGCCTGATCACCATTCTGGGTGGGAGGAATAGACGGCTGTGATCAGTGTCACATTAGGATGGCCCGATCTAGATGGAAACTAGGATGGATGGATAATATATTTGGACGGAGGATTAAGGGGCGAGCGATGCTATTCGTCTCTAACTATTACCCCTTACTGTTTTAAATAGAACAACATGGCGATCAATCACAGGTGCATTGGACAGTTGTGATCACGACCTTTTTTTGAAACATTTCATGAAGTTCTGTCATAAAGAGATACCAAATAATATTTTCCGTTTTGATATAAAGAGAGAGTGCATTAATCGGCCTTCCTTATTCAACCATCATTATTGTAATCGACCATCCTTATCCAGCCAGAGAGAGAGTGAGAGAGTGAGAGGATTAATTGTAATCGTTCTTCCTTATTCGGCCATCCTTAATCGAGGGCTTACAAAAAATAAACTTAATCGTGGAACATTTAATTGGCCGTGATTATTTGTGGGACTAATTTTAGCTGGCCTGCCATAATCGTGGTGGCTGATTTTAATCGGCTTCATTATTTGCCTAATGGTGCATGTGCTTTAAATCTCAGCCATTGAATATGGGAATCACATTCGTCTTTGTGCATATGGATCGACGACCCAGATATATTTTTTATTGTATGTTAAATATCTGGGCCGCACACATAGTCAATATATATATATATATATATATATATATATATATATATATATTACTTGGGAGCAATAAAGCTTGTTTTGCATTGGGCCTTAGGCCCAACATGCAGAGCTATATAAAGGCTGTGGTCACGATGGGTGAGAATGCCACATAAAGAATAAAAGAAAAGAAAAAGGTAAAACAAAAGCATACATCTACCCCCTGCGAACTCAAGGTGAATCATACACTGAGAGTTTGTTAAGTAAGAAGGAGAAGCACTGAGTGGTATGAGACTTTTTGAAGAGCAGCAAGCTGTCGCTCAGATGAGACCTAGAAGGGAAATCGTTTGAACTACAAAGTGATGGCGAACCAAGTGACAATCAATTTCTATATGCTTGGCTAGTTCGTGAAAGACATGATTGCTGGCCAGTTGGAGAGCACTCCGATTGTCACAGTGATAGATAACCCCATGGTAATCAATCAATATCAAAGTACACTCTTAACTGAAGTGAGGAGGTAGAGAACAACAATGCACGTGACATGGTCCCCATAAGATTTTGAAAAATCCGTAGAACTGATACATAGTATATCGAATGAGTGGCCTCAACAAACTGACTCACTATGTGCGCAACATAGACAATATCTCCGTGCTTATTTGTTTATCTTTCATATTCATGAGAAGGAAAAACTGCACATGTTTGATATATGTTTATTTCGCTATGCATGATAATAACTCAAGTGCTCAATTAATGTGAAATAGGCCATAGAGGGCGGAATAAGGAGGTAGGCGGAGTTGCGATGGGGGACGTGCACATTCTCAAACTTGGAAATATCAAGGCGACTAATTGATTGCAAATCTTTAGTCATTAGCCTACCAAAAAATAACCCTAGCTACTTGAGGGATTCATTTGAAGTTCTGTTCGCTGTTAGCATAACAAAGTGGATCCTAAAGATATGGAGCAGAGCTGAAAGGAGTAGCAAGAGAGGATCCCTACTAGAGAGCCCTAAATTTGGCTCTGAGGGTCGCCCTAGTTTCGATTGACTCATTCCATTTCTATAATAATAGAGAAGCAACGTACAACCCGAGGGCTTAGGATCTTCCTTGTAGTCTAGCGCTAGTGACAACAGAGGGGAGAGGAGACCAATAAGCTGGTGGGAGGGGTACCTTGGAGACTGGGTGGGAGAGCCTTTACAAGAAAGACGATGGGGTGGGGTGGGGGGGGGGGGGGGGGGTGGTTATCGAGAGGTGAAAAAGTTGTTGGATCCGAGAAAGGCTCTAGTAGGGGAGAACAATTTCGAGATAGAGAAGTAGATGTTTTGGGTAAAAAGAAGGAAGGGAAAAATTTAGACAAGGGATGGGCTTTTCTAGTAGGGTGATGTGTTCGACTCGAGTAGGGGCCTGCTAAGTAACCCGAAGCAGGGCGAGAACTATTGCTTTTGAGGTTGATGCAGTCCAATGGAGAACATTTCAGGACAAAGAGAGATGAAGGAGCTTAACATGCGAAAACTGTTGAAGGCAATGATGCTTCATGGGTGCTCATTGGTTGCAGCTGATCAACAAGAAGCACAACCACTATGGTACATTGAGTGGGCTGCACTGGAGTGGGGAATGCGCTCAACTTGAGGAGGGCTCTGGCTCTGCTAGGAACCCAAAGGGGAGATACTTTCGCTTTTGACGTAAATGCACTCTAGGTGGGAAACTTTCAAGGCAAAGGGGAAGGAGCTCTAACATTCGAAAACCATTGAAGGGCATGAAGCTTCAATGGTGCTCATCAGTTACTGTTGAACAACAAAAAGTACATCAGTTGTACACTTGTACTGGGAAGTCAGAGTATTGATGACCAGAAGAGTGTTTCCATGTGTTTGGTTCTGATTGCATCCCATAATGATATTTCAAAATGGATGCGATGCTCGAGTGCGGTCGAATGAGGGAAGGTGACCGAAGTGGGCTCTGTTGCCCATGACTACCACCTAGGGTAGCTAGGTGGCTTAGTGGTTGGTGGTAGTGAGACTCCATCGTTTGAAGACTAGGTAATCATCTCTCAATTGGTGAAGCGTAGCTCTACCACCACCAAAGGCCTATGAAGGGTCATGTTCAAATCTCAAACCATGGAAGCGGAGGGATGTATAGGTTGGGTGGGGAAAGACGATTAAGGGAAAGGGCAGGAGTTCATGTGGCTGCTCTTGCCACCGAGAAAGCAGATTAAGGGTTTCTACAACTTTAAAAGGTCGAAGTCACCACAACAAAGGCAAAAGGGATCTCCTAAGCAACTCACTTTAAAGCATTTTCTTCTACTTTCATCGAAGGATCTAGCTAAGCATCTTTTATAGGCTAGGAAGCACGGACACTTCCCCAGGCCTCCCGTACTTGTGTGGGACACTTGTCGGACACCGACACTCGCCGGACACGTACCGGACACGCATGTGCCGTGTCCCATATGCTTCCGGGAGCCAGACATGGTCGGACACTCGCCGGACACTCGCTGGACATGCACCGGACATGACGGATTGACGGGTTGTTCGATATAGGGTCGGGTCACAAGCTACTTTAGAGGACTAGATAGGTTGAAACCAAAACGGAATCACAGTTGTTCTTTTGCATGTCATTTGGGTTTGAGTATAATTCACTTGTCAGGTTGGTTGTAACGGGACGGTTACGATTCAGTTTTGGCTTTAACCTATCTTATCCTCTGAGTTTTCAGATAGGTTGAATCCAAAACTGAAACCCAACCGTTGTTTTCCATGCCATTTGGGGATGTATGTGATTCACCAATCGGGCTGGGTGTAACTAATGGTTGTGATTCAGTATGCATTAAATTTTCGTTTTAGTTGTTTTCTATGAGATTTTTTCGGTTATTGAAATATATATGAATTATGAACACACATAAAATATAAATAAAAAATATTAATTTATTTTGCCGTGTCTCCGCCGTACCCGTGTCCTCTTTTTTTAGGATTTGCCGTGTCGGCGTACCCGTGTCTTGTCGTAACCGTGTCCCCATACCAGTGTTAGTGCTTCTTAGTTTATAGGAGATTCTAGAAGGACGAGCATATATGGATCTGATTGGTTTGGACTTTACCTTGCAAGTTTCCCTTTCGAGTGATTAGAGCCTCTCCCTAGCTTCCCTATCGAACGACTTCGACCTCTCCCATTATGATCAGGGTGCTAACAAGACAACAATGGACTCCTCCGAGAAAACGTGTCGGGGCGTAGATTCTCCTCCCAATGAGATCTAAACGATACATCCCTTCTCCTAGGGTTGCTGGATATATGATCATGAACTTGTTCCTATGGCTACTCGGAGTTCGATTATAACCTTGACGAGGATAATGGTATCGACACCTTTGGATTCTCACCTAGGTCTACTCCATCGATCTCCTCCACCCCATTCTCCCTTATTATCTCTCTCCAAATTTCAAGTTTTATAATATGGAGTAATATTGCTTATATCACAATTCTCAACAAAACTGAAGGGGAGAGAGAGAGAGAGAGAGAGAGAGAGAGAGAGAGAGAGAGAGAGAGAGAGAGAGAGAGAGATGAGCAATAATCAAAGTCATAATCTACAATACATTTGGAGCATGTGTCATAATGCTCTTATACCCATACTGGGCGTGAGTCCCATGGAGTTGTGCCTTCTTGTAGTTGCCTGGATTCGAAACCCAATGTGCACAAACCAGCATCACAGCCGTCCAGGGAGTGCAAATTTGGGGATAAGTGTCATTCACTTGTTTGAGGCATGTAATCTAATATTGACAAAATTTCTACGAAATCTCCGAAAGATGTTTTTTTGTATATGGTATAGAAGTTGCCCGAAATTTCTATAGTAGCAAATTTTGGTCCAACATAATGAGATGCGGCTGAAATGACCGATATTTGACTTAAATCTGACATTCAATCCCTTTTTTTTTTGGGACAATTTCATGAAAAAGTTTTATATTTTTTTTAGTAAAAAGTTCCATCTATGTATGTGGAGAATTCCATCTTTCTCCTCCATTCCGATTTTTTTTTCCCATAAGAGACCAATATTTGACCAAAATCTGACATATTTCCATTGGAATTTTCCTTGAATAATAATTTCCATCGGCATTGGACCGAAATCCGACAATTTTCCTTTTTTTTTTTTGACTGACCAAGATCGTCGTCAAAGTCAACATTTAAAACCTTGGTTGGGCGATGCTCGCCAACGAGCGGTTGTGATGCCTTTGGTGTTACATGGTGCGGATGGAGCTCGAATCCGGGAGACTCCAAAATATCGTGACTCCAGAGGAGTCAGGGTCCTACAATTTTGTCCATGATTGACTTGCACATAAATGATTGGCGATGAGTTTTTGTTGGGTTCTGTGAGTGTGACTTTTTGTCTGCAACATGATAGTTCAAACAACAGTTGTTTAATTTTGTCCGCTAAAGACATTTTAACCATATTTTTTTATGCCATTTTTTTTTTCAAAATTAGCTAGTTACATATGTTTCTTACTTGTCATATTGTACAATGCTAGTTATATAACTCATGCTTTTTAAATCTTCTGATGGAGGTTTTCAATTGAGCAATCAATATTTTCTTCTAAAGAAAGTTTTCTTTTTGCCTTTTTCTCAAATGATATAAGTAGGATTTTGTTGCCACAGGACATAACACTGGATGCAGATGACAGAATGATGGTTAATGGACAGTGGTTTTACCGTCCTCATGAAGCAAAAAGAAGAGATGGTGGGAACTGGCCAGCACTAGATAACAGGGAACTGTTTTATAGCTTTCATTTTGATGAAGTTCCGGCTGAATCTGTGAAGCATAAATGCGTTGTTCATTTTGTTCCTTTGCACAAGCAGTTGCCAGTTTGCTGGGAGCATCCGGGTTTTATAGTGCAAAAAGTTTATGACCATGTTGAGAAAAATCTTTGGAAAATATCCGATAAAGATTTTAAGGACGATATGCAACACGAAATTGATATGCTTCTTCAAAAAACACAACAGCGATTAAAACTTCCTGATGTTGAGTCTGGACATGCTTCTGCCTGTAAGGGTGATCAATTGAAAAGTAATCGCAACCTATTGAAGGAGAAGGCGCTTCCTGTTGATGTCTCGAGAGGTGATCCCTATACGAAATCTGGCCAACCAAAAAAAGCAGAAAAATCTGGAAGCTATGCGAGTCATGAATTATTGGCGAAGTTCAAAGCATTGACTGGAGAAGCATACCGTGATAAGTGGTTAGAGAAGCTTCTTCATGGATTGCAACAAGTATGCAAAACAAACAAATATGAACCAACAGGAGATAAACAAAATAGTGTTGCTCTTTTCTCTACTCATAAAACACCTGGGAATGATGTTGGAGTAGCTGCCATGGGGTCTAAGGATAAGGGCTTAAATGTAAGTCTGTAAGCTTTCCTCCTAATTATCTAAATGTACTATCTGATGAATTTTTTCTTTATTTAGGGAAGAGTAGATTTCCTTATTGTATATGCTTGTTTTGTTCTTGAAGCATATATGATATATTAGGTTCACTAATCATTATGCAGAAACCATTCTATAGTCTTGCAAAAGTTTCTTTATCTTCTTCCATGCCACCTATTCTTGTGCCATTTTCTTTGGTACATATTGACCTTACCATTTTATTTGTGGGATGACTTAATGTTTACAATGTATGCATGGTCCATGAGAAGGCTCTAGTGTTCTGTTAGCAATGAGTAGGTTTTTTGTGTTCAACTGTAAAAGCTTAATTCTAATTGTTATAATTAACTTTATCATTTCGAGGGAATCAACTTTACAAAATGAATCCTTTATCATTTTATCAAGTCCAATCATGTCGTACAATTTTCTCTTTCTCCTCGCCTTTGTGTCTTGTCTTTTACTTGCTACTCGCCTACCCTTCCCTAACGTGCTTTCTGTCACCCACATAGGTCTGCATTAGTGGGCTTGTTTATCCCTTGAGCGTACAGAGTGATGGTATTTCTGATTCTAAACAATTTTACATTGAGACTTGAGAGTTGGTGCATGCTAAGTCCACTGATGAAGAATGGAATGTACTACTAAATTCTAGAGCAAGTTTCCACTTATTTTGCATTTGCTTTACCTTTTGCTTGATATTCTGCCTCTTGGATTCTTGGCGTCGAGAGAGGATTCACAATGTTTGGTTTATGTCCAAGATAGAAAAGGCTTCGGTAAGTTTGGATTTGGATGTGATTTGGGAAAAACTAAAGAATTTTTGAAAGGTGATCATATCTGAGTTTGACATGAAATTACAGTGCGCAAGTGGCTTTTTGGAAAATAATCTAAAAGTGATCTACTATTAGGAGGAATGTGTCTAAAAGGTTTCGTGAGATATTGAGGTTTTATGAGGAAATCTTTTAAAGATGGGCTTGATGACAAAACATGTAGTTAAAGATATGGGATCTAGAAGAGATTAAGTGAGATTTCTAGTTGATGTATGCTTCTAGGCAAGGTTCGAAATTTCCATTTCGATCAATATTTCAACACTCTGGATATGGACATATTTCGTAGAAATATTTCGATAGTATGGAAATATTGTGATTTTATAAAAATGGTGGAAATATTGATTTTTTAATGGAATTTTTCCAGTGAATCTCTGGATAGGCATAACCCAAGTATATATACACAATTTGGAACACTTAAATAATATTTGTTCCCTATCTAGGGGTGTAGAGCTTCATAAAGCATGTATTATATATTTGAGTATGTGAGTCTTGTGCAGTCTTATTTGGTCATGTTTTGATCTATATTTTTCAAATGGTTTTTAATCTTTTTTATGGATAAAAATGTTTTCAAAATAAAGATTAGTTGATTGTTAAAATAATGCTTCAAACAATTTTAAAACGGACTTAAAACAAGAAAGTTGTGCAAGTTTGAAATTGTGCAAAAATTATGCTGAAATGCGAAACATTGTTTTTCTTACCGAGTCTGGAAAAAAGAGTTTTTATAAAGAAAAGTTTTTATTCATTCAAAATTTCCTTTGACGGACCATGGTTTTTTAGATGTACTTGTAGTTCTACATCTTGTGGATGTACTTGTAGTTCTATATCCTGTGGATGTACTTGTTCAAAATTTTCTTTGATGGACCATGGTTTTTTTATTCATTCAAAATTTCCTTTGACGGATCATGGTTTTTTAGATGTACTTGTAGTTCTACATCTTGTGGAATTTTTTGAGCTAAAAAGGAGTTAATTTAACCACTTTTCTTAGCATACAAATTTTATGAAAAATCGAAAAAACTGTTTTCTCCTACTAAACTGAAAGTATACTTTTTTATTCACTTGGTTTTTTATTTTTTTGATATTTTTATTGAAATCAAATGGGGGGGGGGGGTATTTGCTTATTTACATATAATAACTTAAAGTAAATGGAGGACATTTACTTAAATGTTATTAATATGTAAATAAGCTGCTGAGAACCAGGTCCCTAGTGTCCTTTTATAACCAGTTAGTCCCAACATTTTGGTGCCAAAATCCCGAAATTTCTACGAAATTTATGTGTCTCGGTGTCTTTTGGCACGATAAATCGCGATATTTTGTGCCGACAAATATATTGTGCGAAATATTGCGATATTCCCAGGAATCCCATTTTGTTCGATACAACATATGAGATTTCGTGTCGAGGTATGATAAAACCGAGATATTTTGCGATATTTCACAATTTTTTTTCGAGATTTTGATCCTTGCTTCTAGTTGTAGCTAGTGTGTACTCTAAGCTAAGACTAGCATAGTGGACTAATTTAAGATGCCGAAATTGAAGACCATTGGATGAAGTTATGAGAAAACAACATATATGAAGGGTAGGAAGCGAGGGATAACTACCCAAAGCGTCACACTTCTAGCCAGGATCTAAGGAGTTACACTTTAATAATATTTCCAAGGCATCACATCAATGATTCTGAGAATAAAGCTTCAACAGCTACTCCAAAAATCTCTGTAAGTTTACTCATAAATCGATGATAATCTGCAGTTACTTTACATATGTTTTTATAGAGCCTCAAACCAACCCGAAACCTAAACCTAATTGATGTGAAAATTCCCTAACCCAAGATGTATATTGAATTTGAATCAGTACTCTTTTAAATACATTTCTACTAAAATAAGGCTCGTAAACTTGCTCCAAAAAATTTACGAGAAGAACATGTTTGAAATCACAATAAATTAAGAAACCTACTAAACTAGGATTCTTGAGTCCAATACAAATGGAAATCGAACTCGTAGTCAGATTGGAAGTCATAAATAACTTAAATCCGGAATCCAAAAATAAAATTGTAATTAGATTGGACTTCTAAATTTTAGGGACTTCTAAACTAACCTCGAAGACAAGGGTCATAACCCTTTGCGAGGCTGTCAATGGCCGTTGATCGTCTTCTCCTTCCTAATGCCAACCGCCTCATTCGTGTTTGATATGTGGGAGTTCGATTCGAGTTCTTCAATGCTAGACCAATCCCAATGAATCAATGATAATTCAGCTGACAATAATTTTGGTGATGCAGTCCCAATCTGTGGGAGGCTGGGAGCTCGATTCGAGTTCTTCAATGCTATACCAATCCCAATGATAATTCATCTGACAATAGATTTGGTGATGCAGTCTTGCCCACGAATGATGAATCACACCAAAGATATTCTATTTATCCACACGAGATGCTATGTCTTTTCGTAGCCATCAATCACTTGGTGATGTACACTCGCACACAAGTAGAGAAGGATGAGCAAACGAGCAGGGGGTGTCAAAGCAGACTCTAACAAAATAAAATTATACTTTTGAACCGAAATGTCATTCAGAATCCAATATCCATGAAAACTTTTTCAGTATTTTCTTTTAGGCGAACAATAATCTGACGTTGATCATGTTTGCAACCTTTCTCCATCAAAGCATTTTGGTTCACATGCTCTATATCCTTGGATTCTATCTTTCCATCTCTTTTTCTGTCTTTTGAGTCTTCAAATCTTCAATAAAGTTAAGTTAATCTTATGGATCATCTATTTATCTTTAATTTGTGTTCTTGTACTAAATATTCTAGTTGTCATGGCTCCAGTGAAGACTCAGTGTCATGCTCATTGTGACACCTAGAAGTATCCTTTGCAGACTTAATGTCCTGCTTTTTCCTGGAAAGCAAGGTAAGCTCTTTATCATTGTTCAAAAACCTCAAAACGTGGAATCGACATGGAAGTTTGCTGAGTGAGTTACTCGAAGAATCGAAACTCGACTCGGATGATTCGATCATTTGTTACTGTTAGGGTTTAGAATGGAATAGTATTCCATGGCTGGCGGCAATAGCCTATACTACCGTATTCAACTATATATACAAGTGTCTCTAACTACCCCTCTTAAACTCACAACAGATCAATCATCGAGAGTTCGCCAAGCAACCAAAAGAACTCAAATGTGTGAGTCTTGGTGAAGTAGTCTTCGAGCTGCTCAGTAGAGGAGACATAAGGAAGGGATAGAGTAGCAGGGTATAAATGTCAGACGAAGTGACAATCAATTTTTATGTGTTTTATCCGTTCATAAAAGACTGGATTCGTGGCTATCTGAAATAGCACTTTGATTGTCACCTATGAAGCACGGATACTTCAAAATACATGACGTACCCGTACTGGATACGTATCGGACACGGATACGGCCCGGATACGTGTCCGATACGTTTCGGGCGTATCCTGGATTTAAAAATGCCAGGATACGGCCCGGATACGGGAGGGATACGACGGGATACGGGAGGGATACGGGCCGGATACGGGAGGGATATGGCTGACCGGTTTGGGCTTGGGTTATCGAGTTTGGGTTTGGTTAAAAGTTAAACTCAAACCCAAACCCAAATCCAAACTCAAACCCACTGTCCCACACTAAAAGATTTAAGGATAAATTGCACAAAGACCCCTATAGTTTGACCGATTATCACTTACACCCCCTCATGTTTAAAACCCTACAAATGCCCCCCCTGGAGGGGGTGCAAGTGATATGTTTTTCAAACTGTAGGGGGTCTATGTGTAATTTACCCAAAATTTAACCCCACCCCACCCTGTTTTCTGGATCGAGAGAGAAGAGAGGGAGAGTAGAGAGGCAGGCGTCCGGCCGCGCCCGTCGTCTGTTGTTCGCCGTTGCCTGCCTGATTGCAGCTGTCCGCCATCCGTGCCAAACTACAGCCGTTAGCCGCCCGTCCGTTGCCCAACTACAGTCGCCCACCGTCCCCCCGCACCCGTCCGCTGCCCGATTGCAGTCGTCCACTGTTCGCCCGTCTCTCTCCCTCACAGCCCCATATCTCTCTCTTCCTCCCTCTCTCTATCTTTCTCTTTCTCGCTCTCCCTCACAGCCCCATTTGCAGGCTTTCTAACCTGCCGTCAGGATCTGCAGATATGCAATAAGATCGATAAAAAACAGTGATAAAATATTGAGCCAATTATGAAAAGTTTATTAAATTTTTTTCAAAAAATAGTGATAAATTATAGCAATTAATATTTTGTTTATATTGAATATGCAACAACCTGTGCTTCTATATTGAATATGTTCTTTATGATGCATTCTATCAATTAATAGTTCTATAAATTAATAATTTAGTATTTTATTTAAAATAAATATTTAAAAAATAATAATTTATTGCCGTATCCTTAGCCGTACCCGTATCCTACTTTTTTAAGATTTGTCGTATCGCCGTACCTGTATCGTATCGTATCCGTATCCCGTATCCGTGCTTCTTAGATTGTCACAATAAAGTGGGGTAGCAGTGAATGTAACACCCCGATCAAAGAGGAGATGATGTTTCCAAATGACCTCTGTAGCAACCTGGGACATCGAACTATACTCAGCCTCTGTACTAGAGCGGGAGATGATCCCCTGCTTCTTGCATTTCCAGGAAATCAAAGAGTCACCGAGAAAGACGCAGAAGCCGGTAGTAGTTTGACGGTCAGTGTTATCCCTGGCCTAGTCACATCCCCATTGACGAGAAGCTCTAGAGAAGATTATGCGAAAAACAAAAGTGATGTAGGCTTGTTTGTGTGGTGCTTTGTAATGGCTGGTAATTGTGTTTGAGCAATGTGATGGGGCATCGATGATGATGTATTTTTTTATATATAAAGATAACTAGTGCTCACGAGAAACATTGAGAGAGAGAGAGACGAACAAGAGAGGGAGCGGGATGATTGGGATTAGAAGTAGAGACGATGGCATATGTTACAAGCAGAGACGAATTGTACCTAGAATCCATCAGATTAAAAGGGGAAGATAGACAACCAAAGTCCATGGGCCAACGACGTTCCATCATTCATTCATTCATAATCAACTTCAATAATCCAATGACAATGGGTGGCCTATAATAGGCACCAAAAAGATAAACATGAAAACAAATAAATCTTATCCTACCCATAATTCTAATATTTATAATCTAGCCAAACCTAAGTACCTAACCAATCCTATTTTAATTAAAATTCAAAACTAAGATCAAATTTTATGGCAAATTTGCCTTATCTGTTCTACACATGCTTTGGGTCAGTGAGGCCAATCTTCAGGGTTAGCCTGGATTATTCACTTTCACTGCGAAGAACTCGGCCTCGAGTTTAGGCTGGAAGGGCTTAGGTAGGATCATGATCTCACCGTGGTATTGTCGGGACGTCAGGATCTGGTGATGAAGGCCCAATAGGTGGTATCCACTGCATCGTAGTCACCTTCCGGGTCCCACGTGAAATGTATGTTGCCTTCGAGCGGAACCCAGTAGCTATGCTGGCGTGAGTTGACAAGGCCGATCACCCTATAGTCAGTAGTGGTAGCTTAAAAGGACTGCCCAAGTGTAAGTACTATTTGAGGAGTACTTGAGCCTTGGGTGGATAGTCTAGGCTGGGAAAGTCAATTGTCGGGTCTAACATGCTGAAGTCGACACCCGAAAGTTAAAGGTAGAAACTCAAAGGAGTCAACTGTAGGCATAGTCACCATGTTTAGGTTCGGTAATAAGTCGGCAAGGATAAAACTCGGGAAAGTTCAGCGAAAATCGAAAAGTTAAAAAAAAAACGGGTAAAAGTCGGGGAAAAAAAAGGTTTGGGTTTTAATCAGCAAGGGTGAAATTTGAAAAAAATCAGCAAGTTCGGGGCCTTCAAAAGTCAAGTTTTAGCCTATATTTAAATAACTAAGACATTTCTAACACGACTTATATAAAGATGATCGGTCAGCAACAGTAAATCAACTAAGTTAATCATGCAGCTATGCAAATGCAAGTAAGCAACAAAGCAATAACCCGACAATGTAGCATACTAAGTTACAAACATCATGATAAGTTGGTAACGACATCCCAAAAGAAAATATTACAAAACTTAAGATGCCCATTGTCCAATAGTTACTAATCAAAATAGAATAGAAAATAGGAACTAAGCATCCATCATGTCGTTGAACTTGCATTATCCTTTCTTGCTTCAGTCTCTTAATCCTCCATGAATTCAATGTCATCGGACTCATCATTGGAAGAAAGTTGAATTTCAATATCATCGGAATTACCATTGATATAGTCATAAAGTTCGGCAAAAAAATATTTTTAATATTTTTTTAAATAAAAATGGCAAAAAAGGCGAATATGGTAACCTGTAAAAATCGAGAAAAAAGGTAACAAATCAGCTGCCCATTAGGTTGCGTTGTAAACTTGTTTTTTTCAAAGA
Organism: Chamaelirium japonicum; assembly: GCA_947650365.1. Taxonomy (NCBI): domain Eukaryota; kingdom Viridiplantae; phylum Streptophyta; class Magnoliopsida; order Liliales; family Melanthiaceae; genus Chamaelirium; species Chamaelirium japonicum. The sequence continues at coordinate 33,357,177 of OX393550.1, read as the reverse complement.
AACGCCAAACTTTGTGACTATGACTGTAGGTGGTAGCACAACTGACGCCGAGTGGTCCACTGAAGCTAGTCTACTGGCGGTACTGGTATAGGAGGAAGCTCCACAGGAGGTGGAGTATCCTATGGTATCACTACTGAAGGTGGGGTGGCTCATCGCATCTGGCATGCCTCCTGATCTGCTCCCTGCTTCATCTAGAGGTGCTCGTAGTTCGTACCCAAAAAAGGATGATATTTTATATTCATGGAATCAAATTCGACAAATTTCCTACGAAATCGCCGAAATATATCTTTTTTTCAAGGGTCCGACATAGAAATTGACTGAATTTTTAATAGTACCAATTTTCCTTCCGAAATAACGAAATGTCGACCAAAATGACCGACATTTGACCGAAATCTGACATTATGTTTTTTTTCCAGACAATTTCACTGAAATTTTTTTATCTTATTTAACAAAACAAAACAAGGCTCATATTTATCAGTAAGAAATTACATTTTTCCTCAATTTTGATTTTTTTTCATAATGGACAATATTTAACTATTATCTTTATCCCGAAGTATTGCTGAAATATTCCATCTTTTTCATATCAAACAAACAAAATCAAAATCTGACCGAAAAATGATAAATTTTTATCGAAAAACACCAAAATTTGACCGAAAAATTAAATATTTTCATTGAAATTTGTCTTTCCATTTTACAAATTTTCCACCGACAAATTACCGAAAAACAAAAAATTTTCTTTTTTTGGCCGATCTACATGGACACCAACAACGACATTTAAAACCTTGCTTATATTTATAGTGATCATTTCAGTGACAAAGCACCATAATAAATACAACGGACAATCATGCATTTTCAATTGGTAGGATATAGGCTTAGATCCTCTCTTTGAGTTATCCTACAAATCTTGACAGATTTACAACTATACATTGAACCCATGACACATTTGACTACCTCTTGAGACCTTACAAGAATTGGTGTATAGCACAACTTATGTATGATAAGCCAAATACAAGATTGATGGTGTGTTGTGCATGAATTTTTTTTGCAATAGATAGAATTAGTATGGTATGGTCACGTTAGGGTACCCCCTTGCGACACAATTACTTATAACAACGATCATCCAATTTGGTGGAGTACCCAAATGATTTCTTTCATTTAAGAGATGAATAGATTATAACGAATATATGTGCTTCCCTTCTCCATTAAAAAAAAGATGCTCCTTGTTCAACTCCCATGGGCCACATGCCATGCAACACGTAATACCCGTTTTATATTGGTCTTGTTTTCAAAAGTGTAGGGTTTTTGTTTTGCCTCGAATTTTTTTGTCAAAAAGCTAAAAAATTGTGATTCTGCATTTTGGCTAAGTTTGGAGGAAAAAGGAGTTCTTGTGGAAGAAACTTTTTATAGATTCAAATTTATTTTACCAATCTTTGGGCTTTTAAGTTCATCTTATACTTCCAGATTTTGTGAGATTTTTCCATTCTAAAATATGTTCAGGTTTTGTTCCACTGAACTTTCTTTTTAGCAAGAACTATAGAGTCTGATTTTGTATAGAACTGGAAATTTACATCTTGATTCGTTTGGATTTTGAATTTTTTGATATTTTTATTAAGTTCAAATGGGGGGGGGGGGGGGGGGGGGGGGGGGGGTTATGTGCTTATTTAGATAAAATAATTTAAAGTAAACAGAGAAAATCATGATAATGATAAACGACATTTACTTAAATAATTTTTATGTAAATAAGGCTGATGTGCTGCATGACTGCTAAAATACCCCTTTATCCTGAAAACCAGTTTGAAACTCGAAACTTGTAGAGGTTTGGGGCCAGTTCAGATCGAAACCGATCGGAAATGAATCGATTTCTGTCGAAACTCAAAACCCTAGGCATAACCAATATTATGGTGTTGTAAGGGGTCTATGTTGAAATGGAACCAGATACAGAAGGATCATACCTGCCCTGATTTCAATATCTACAGAACATTAACATTTTTGCTTTGATTGATCTTCTATGTTAGAGCTGAGATCCATTCAGTCTCAGACATCAGAAATTTTAACAAAACTGAGCAATGATGGAATTGCCAGAAAAAAATCTACAAAACAAGAAAGGGGAAGGGAGGGAGGGGGAGGTGAACATGCTCTGAATGTCCTCTGTGTCACCTCCTTTGCAGGTGGCAGGCACCTTTGCTGTAGTGGTTTTGGTTGTGGTCACCATTCACCAATGACTAAGGAGGTCAAAACCATGAACTAAGGCGGTTGGAATCCGTGGAGGTTAGCGGCATCTATAGAGGCTGGGGATTCTAGGGTGGTTTATTTTTCTTTGGAAACACTGGAAGGGCAAGGGTGAGGGATTTGAAGCAACAAAAGGTGAGGGATTCTAGTCATTTTTATAAGTCATGGCTTGGGAGTGGGGAGTTAATGTATTTAACCCTGGCTGTGTTAACCATGACTCACCGAGTCAACTCGAATCATGTAACTCTGGTGGTCTCAGCCGGATGACCTGCGTAACCTGATTTGAACAAGCACTAGAGTGAGTCAACCTGAAACATAGCCGACCCGGGTCAACCAGGGCGAGTTCCAAGTTTATTCGTAGAGTTTTTAAACAATGCTTTGTATCTTCTTCTATGGCTGCTGTCTTGCTTCTCATTGGGTATGTTTCTTCAACTTCAAGTTCAACCTTTGACCATTATATTTTAAACCAAACTTGTTTGCCTCCTTTTCATAGTTAACATCTCGATTAGTGACCCATGGTCGGTCTGGCAATACGTGTTTTGATCTCCATAGGAGTGTTATCACACCAAACAGTAATTTCATATCGGCCTCTTTATCTTTTATTATTCTCCCATGTAACCCTATATCGATGCGGATGTGATTCAACTAATGACTTTAACTTGCTAAGTGCTGATTCTGCTATGAAATTCATACACACATCACCATCAATAATCAAGTTACAAGCTTTCTCACCACATCAAACTCTTGAATGGAATAAAGAAAACTTCTCAAGATGTAAAATGACAACTTGATACATATGCTAATATGCTTTCAACTCCAATTAGGGCATCCTGTGATCTAGTTTTTAACTGTATCCACAATTTCCTCTAATAACTCATCTTTTTGTCCCTCTGGTAATTTCAATGAATTGGTTTGATCACTATAGCAGGACATGATGGCTACCTAATGCTTTCATACTGATTGATGCAGGAGAGAAAGAACTGTATTGGTTTGGAGCTAACTTTGGAAAAGTTCCAGAGTTTTCGAAGTTTGATCATATCTAAGCTTGATCTGAAATACACTGGGAAGGCTTTACTATCAAGATGAATATGGGTCTAAGATGGTTTGTTGAGATTATTGAGGTTTGTGGAGGTGAACTTTAAAAGTGGGCTTTCTGGAGGAAGCATTTGTAGTGGTGTACTAAATCTGAGATCTTGAAGAGATTAGGTGAGATTTCTAGTTGATTTTGGCTTCTCTGTGGAGCTGCTGGGTAATATTGGTTAACATCTAGAAGATTGGACTCATCTAAAATGCAGTTTTTTTTTTTTTTTTGAGGGTACTCCTCTCCGAGATCTAAAATGCAGAAATTGAAGATGCTTAACTGGAATTCTTAGAAAACTTAATAAGGGCATGAAGCAAGGGGTTAACTACTAGAAGCAATGCACTTCTAGTGGGGAATGAAGGTGTCACACCTTGGAATTTCCAAGTCATTGCACCAAGCAATGTCTGTGGTATCTCACCAAGGAATTTGGGAAGAAGCTTCAGCACCTTCTTTGAAAAAGTGGAGGGCATTTGAAAATCAGCCATTATTCGGGCTCTCCTAAGTCCTGACATGTATACATAAAGTCTCCATCTATGCCAAACTGGAATCATAATTTGCTTGAGCTTTTCTAACCCAATATGCTTCATATTCAGATCCTTTTAAATGCTTTTATGTGAAAATGAAACTCCTAAAAATTGGTCAGAAAAATAGGTCAAAATGTTTTCGATAAGAAATGAATCCCACTAAACTATGACCCCTACTTCAAATAGAAAACAGATTCGTAATCAGCTTGAAAGTCCTAAACAACGAAAATAAAATTACCATTGGCTTTGAGTCCTCAAGAGGAGGGACTTCCAATTACATTCAGAAACAAGGGGTAAGACCCTCTTTTGTGGCCTTTGATGTCTTATGGTTTTCTTCTTCATGTTCTTGCTGATGCCCATTAGGATCTTTGTCATATTAGTTAGCTTGAGGCACTGTTCCTTTTGCTGATTTATGAATATAATTTTTTTTATCAACCTGATGCCTTTTAGTTTGTACATTGTGGTTTCAGATACCTTACGATTTATTTAAACCTGTACTCTAGGCTGGTAAAATTTGGAGTCCAGATGCCATTGTTCGTGCAGTAGCTGAACTTGAGATGGTCACATATGAAGCTCTTGGTACTGACTTCCAAAAGTATAATCAGAAGATGAGGCAGCTGGATTTTAATCTCAAGGTTGGGATATACCAAAATTTACTGCTATGCTGTCTTTTTCTAACTACAGTATTATCCCTGCATAAAAATGTGGTATGCACTACTAATGTGGTCCATAATGCCAGTCAATATATATGCATCTCTCTCTCTCTCTCTCTCTCTCTTGATGCACATATTGTATCCATATATCTTTTTAATTTCTGTATGTGTATATCTTTACATGCATGGGTTCACATGGGTTCACACATGATAAGTCCACTTTTTTGATGTTTTTGAAACAATTCTTTTATTTAGTTCTTGAGGAAAGTACATCATCAACACTTCACCCTAGATTTTTAGTGTTAGCACTTTTGCCACCTATTATCTTAACGTTGAGTATTTCCAGCTTCTAATTTCTATTCATTAGAACTTTCCATGGGACTGAAGGTCAATTCCACCAAAGCCCTCTCTAATACTTGGGGGACAGAAATAACCTTCACTTATGAGTTGCAAAGAATAAGAACTCCCCATCAAGGATGACTAGCATAAACTAGTAGGAAAGATGTAGATAAACTCACAGAATGGAAATGTAATCATCTCTCCCTCTCGGTGGTTGACTTACTCTAGTCAATTCAGTCATTTTTTCTATTCCCTCTTAGTTTTTTGCTTTCTACACTGTTGGGTTGTTTGGATAATTGACAATCTTAGAAGCAATGTTCTTTGGAAAGGACCTGTTGGTAATTCAGATTCTTATCATCTTACGAATTGGTTACATCCAAGGAAGAAGGAGGATTATGGGTCCTTGACATTAGAGCTTTCAATGAAGCTATGCTTGGCAAATAGCTTTTGTTGGTTCAAAAATGTTGTCTATGGTCCACATTGTTCAGTTCCGATGTATTGCACCGGAGATATCAAATTCAAAGGCAGACAACAAATTGTCGAACCTCTAATTGCGATAGAACACACAAGGAACACATGGATTTACGTGGAAGCTTTCTGTAGACTCTAATTGAGAAGGGAAAACCACGGGTGGAATTTAGAAAAATGCACTATACAAACACTCAGATATCGCAAAGATACCTCAACTCACAAGCTTGCTATCTCCCTCCCTCTTTCATTAGAAAAAGAGTATGAGAAGAAGAAGCATGTTTTTTGGTCCCCTTTAGTTGAAGCCTTCATCCTTTATTTATAGTCTTCCTTGGTCAGGGCAATTGTCAATTCGATAATCTCGAGATCCGATCAAATCAAAGGTAATCATCGCAGTACAGCTATAGCCATGTTGTCATCCTTCGTCATATCCTTCATGTCATCTTCTTTTCCAGCCACCTTCCTATAGTACCGTCGCTGGAGAAGAAGATACTATAGTCATCTTGTTAACTTGTCCGTCATCCATGTCATCAATTTGTAATCGTCTTCATCCCACTTGCGTGCCAGACTGTTAAAGACTAAGGGCTAAGGAAAGTAGGAGAGGTTTGCTGTGTTAGCTTTGTTGATTTTGCCACGTTAGCATCTGTATAACTGTCATCATCTTCTCCTCCAGTTTGGATATAGGAAACTCACATGAGAGTCAACTTTTTACATTCACGTCAGCAAATATCCATCATTATTTCTTTCTCACCTTTCCTTGAGTAGGTAGAAGCCTAGAGATTCAGGAAACATGGGCATGTGGGAATATGAATAAGTTTCCTCATTCCTCCCTTTTGAAGAGTTATCAAACTCTCGTTGAACCCTCAATTGTTGCGAGCTGATCCAGTCTCTCCTAACTATCTCAAATGAGTTATCATGCCTTCTTCATTCTTTCTGTGCTTTTATGCTTTATAAAGAGGTATCAGGAGATCCCCCAGCAGGTCATCAGTTATCCAAGTAAAGAGTTATTATTGTGATCAACTATTCTGCTGTTCGTAGGCTGTTATCAACACAAGTGGTTTTGTGGTTGACATATTGCAGCTCCTTTCTTCTGTTTCAATTGTCGTCTTCTCATACGATGATGCCACATGTATATCTATTTTATGTACCTACAATAGCCTCCTCTTGGATGGTGGAGGTATCTCGGCCATCCAAGAATAGATTCATTGTGTGAGATGCGTCGGTAGTTCAAATAATTGGAACAATGGGAATTCCAATAGTTATCAATCTTCAACCTGACAATTGTCTTATGGCAATGATGTCGCTTCGATATTCCTGTTTTTTTGCGTAATCATATGCGTTGATCGTGCCGTGTGTCTGCTTACAATTGAGCCACATAATTCTTATTAGTTTTATCGTGGGATCGTGGACGGTCAATACTCATCCTCTTGTTTTCGGTCACATCAATACAAATTCAAAAAATCCTTTTTCTATAAATAACTTCATTGCCCCAAATTTTCTCCTTTACAGCTTTCCTTTTCCACTTCTTTTCTCTGATTTCACTTTACTCTTTAGCTTTTCATTCACTTCTAACTCCTGCAATGGCTTCTTCATCTACTGCTGCTGAAGCGTCGTCTTCAATCCCCAATACCATTACCTCCGAGCCCTTGGCTACTCTTGCATCCCAAAATCACGAAGATTTTCTTGCCACTCTTAGGAAAGAATGCCAAATAGCGGACAATGTGCTTATCAAGATTCATCATGCTGGCAACACGATTATGAAAAATGAAACAATTGTATTTGGGGGTCAGTTTCTTGTAGGGATGAGGTTTCCTCTGTCCGAGTTTGCTCATGGTTTCCTTCACAAGACGAACCTTGCTCCCAGTCAGATGTTAGGAAACAGTTGGAGAATCCTTACCAATTGTTAATGACTTCTCCATTCAGTTGACAACCCTCTTGGAACCTGTTAGAGTGTGTAGATTCAATTCTTAATCCTTGTATAGTCTCTTTTAGTCTCTTTTGGGTATGCTCACCCTTTGGTGACCCCATCCTTTGTATAGTGATATATAGGGCATTTGCCCCAATGAGTAAATTGAGCTTTTACTCCCAAATCTCAGTTTTCTATTTTCTTCTTTGGGTCTAACATGGTATCAGAGCTGGCCTGTCTCCTGCTCCTGCTCTCGCTCCGGGTGCTCCCCACCGATTGTGCCTTGCCACGTGTGCTCCGTGTGGGAGGATCCTTGCCACGCGTGCTCCGCGTGAGGGGGAGTGTTGACGATAGTCCCACATCGGTGAGGGAGGCACCCATCAGAGCTTCCATAGGCCTTTGGTAGAGATTTCTTCAATCCAGATCAAAGCCTTCATCAAAGCTTCAACAAAGCTTCATCTGCATCAATAGCTTCATCTGCATCAAGCTTTGAGATCGAAGTCTTATTCAAAAGCCTTCATTAGAGCTGATCATCGAAGTTTCTTCAGGACCTCAAGACTCGTAGTATTAGATCTTCAAGATCAAGATCTCTGGCCTTACTCTTGTTTGCTGCAGATTTCTTGACGGAGAGGGAGCAGGAGAAGACCTCGCGGGCTCTGCGGACTTTAGATCTTTGACTCTGCGGACTTCGATTGCTGCAGGGCTTGATCTGCAGGTTTCTATCGCTGCGGGCTCGCAGATGCTTCAGATGCATGAGGCTGGCGGCTCAGAGAAGAAGAAGGAAACCCTAAGTATAAGTTGATCTCAGCTCTCATCTCAGCCATCCATCAAACCTGCGGTCAGATCCACTTCACTTAAGTTTATTTGCCACATCATCGGTTTGGTTCAGTTTGGTCTATTCTTCTCACTGGTTCAGTGCAAAAATTGATTCAGTTTAGTTTATTTTTCTCACTGGTTCAGTTCAGAGAATTGTTCAATTTGGTTTATTCTCCTCACTGGTTCAGATCAAAGATTGGTTCGGTTCAGTTCCGTTCAGTTCATGGGTCTATTCCCATCACTAGTTTACTCCTTTTGTATGCTACTCACTAGTTTATTCTCCACTTGACTTCTTTTGTGCTGTGAAGTAAACCAGTGAAGTAAACTAGTGAAGTAAAGTGCAGTGCATTGATGTGCTATGAGGTGCAGTGAAGTAAAGTGCAATGCATTGATGTACTATGAGATGCAGTGAAGTAAAGTGCAGTATTGTGAGGTGCAATGAAGTAAAGTGCTGTGTTGTGAGGTAAAGTGCAGTGCATTGAGGTGATGTGAGATGCAGTGAAGTAAAGTGCAGTATTGTGAGGTGCAATGAAGTAAAGTGCTGTGTTGTGAGGTAAAGTGCAGTGCATTGAGGTGATGTGAGATGCAGTGAAGTAAAGTGCAGTATTGTGAGGTGCAGTGAAGTAAAGTGCAGTGCGATGGCGATCAAAGCGACTTTTGGTGGTTCTTATGCAAATTCGTCTTCTCATGGTCAATGTCATCTGAGTCTCTCTAGCGGTTCTTGGATCTTTGACTCAGGAGCTACTCATCACTTGACCTCCGATGCTACTATTCTCACCGAATGTACCAGTGTCGCTCCTCAGCTGCAGCTTCACACTGCCGACGGGTCTCCTTTAAACATCACTTGCTCTGGCTGTATCTCCACATCTTCTGACCCTAGTGGCCGTCTCTCACTTCCAGATGTGCTCCATGCACCTCGTGTGTCGATCAACCTAATCTCGGTTAGTAGATTGGCTGATCTTGGTTTCACTGTTACCTTCTCAGCATCCTCTTGTGTGGTGGAAGACCCTCGCACTGGCCGTCAGATTGGAACTGGACGAAGACAAGGTGGTTTGTACAGGTTGGAGCAACTTCATGTTCCTCTGCCCTCCGCTGCTTCATGTGCTACTGCTCTTTCCACTGCCGACCTTTGGCATCGCCGCCTTGGACATCCCTCTGCGATGCGCCTTCGAAACATGTTCCAGTCCGGACACTTGGGTAATCTCTCTTTCACTTCTCCTTCTCCCTGCACGAGTTGTCAATTTGCTAAGCACTCAGCTCTTCCTTTTCCCTCTAGTGAGTCTATGTCTACATCTTCTTTCGATCTTGTGCACTCTGACATTTGGGGACCATCACCGGTTATGTCCATGTCTGGTTTCCATTACTACGTCAGTTTTATTGATGACTTCTCCCGGTTCACCTGGGTGACCTTCTTACGTCGTAGGTCCGATGTTTGTCAGGTATATCGTGATTTCACTAGTATGGTCCATACTCAGTTTGGAAAACGGATCAAAATTTTTCGCTCAGATGGTGCTCGAGAGTATCTTTCTTCAGAGTTTCGTGACATCCTCTTCTCTCACGGTACTTTACCCCAGCAGTCGTGTCCTTACACGCCTGCACAGAATGGGGTTGCCGAGAGGAAACATCGTCATATTCTTGAGACCGCTCGGTCTCTTTTGTTCTCTGCTTCCGTTCCTCGACACTTCTGGGCTGAAGCTACTCTTACCTCTGTTCATTTGATTAATCGGACTCCTTCTTCACTTCTCTCTGGTCAGTCCCCATTTCAGCGACTATATTCCACTGTTCCTAACTATAGAGTTCTACGGACTTTCGGTTGTACCGGTTTTGTCTTACTTCCATCCGGAGAGCGTACAAAGCTTTCTCCTCGGTCTGCCAAGTGTGTCTTCTTAGGGTACAGTTCTGAGCATAAGGGTTGGCGTTGCTATGACCCCTCTGTTCGTCGTATCCGCATCTCTCGACACGTGACCTTCTTCGAGGACGCACCTTTCTTCTCAGGACCTTCTTCTTCTTCAGACTTGTCCTTCCTTCAGCCTCCTAGTTCTTCTTCGGGTCTCCTTCCTACCCCAGTGACTCCGGACGCTCCTACTATCCCTGCTACAGTGCCTGAGCCCCAGCGCCCGCCTGTCATTTATACCTACACTCGTCGCCAGCCAGAACCCGCTACACCTGCTTCACCAGTTCCACCTGCTTCGTCTACTACCCCTTCTTTTGCAGACACCTCAGGTTCACCTCCTTCGTTGCCACTCTCAGGTGCTAGTGACATTGGGTCTTCTACTCCTCCTACGCGCTATCCTGAGCGTGAGAGGCATCCACCTGATCGCTATGGCTTTTCTCAGGTTGCTTCTTATTCGACTCATTTTCAGTCCTTCCTTGCGACTATTCACTCTCTTCAGGAGCCACAGACTTACCGTGAGGCAGTTCAGATTCCACACTGGCAGCAGGCTATGGCCGAGGAGTTGCAAGCCCTCCAGCAGACTGGTACTTGGGAGCTCGTTCCTCTTCCTCCAGGGAAGGATCCTGTCAGTTGTCGCTGGGTATATCGGATCAAAACTCGCTCCAATGGATCGATTGAGCGATACAAGGCCCGTCTAGTTGCTCGTGGTTTCACTCAGGAGCATGGCATTGACTACGAGGAGACTTTTGCTCCTGTTGCGAAGATGACTTCTGTCCGGACTCTGTTAGCAGTTGCTTCTGCTCGTCACTGGCCACTCTTCCAGATGGATGTAAAGAACGCGTTTCTTCATGGAGATCTCTCTGAGGAGGTCTATATGAGTCCTCCTCCTGGTCTTTTGACTCCTCCCCAGCATTTTTGTCGTCTTCGTCGGGCCATTTATGGGCTCAAGCAAGCTCCTCGGGCTTGGTTTGAGCGCTTCAGATCCTCAGTGCTTGCAGCCGGTTTTACAGAGAGTATGAATGACTATGCTATGTTCACTCACACCTCTACTCATGGTCATGCGATATTGCTTCTATATGTTGATGACATGATTATTACCGGTGACGATACTGCTACTATCAATTCTCTGAAGAGGCACCTCCAGCAGCAGTTCGAGATGAAAGACCTTGGCCCGCTTCGCTACTTCCTTGGCCTTGAGGTTGCTTCATCTCCCCGGGGATACTTGGTCTCTCAGCAGAAGTTTACTTTTGATATACTGAGTCATGCTGCACTTCCTGATTCACGGACCGTGGATACACCGATGGAGCTTAATGTGAAGCTCCGTCCCACTGATGGCGAGCCACTTTCGGATCCCACGCGCTACCGCCAGCTTGTTGGTGCTCTTGTCTATCTGACTATCACTCGCCCAGACATTGCACATGCCGTTCGAGTTCTTAGTCAGTTTGTCAGTGCTCCTCGCTCCGCTCACTATACCGCACTACTGAGGATTCTTCGCTATCTTCAAGGCACGATGACTCGCTCCTTGCTGTTTTCGTCATCTTCTTTATTGGAGCTTCGTGCATTTTCCGATGCAGATTGGGCGGGCGATCCCACTGATCGACGATCCACCACTGGCTTCTATATTTTCCTAGGTGATTCGCTCATCTCCTGGAAAAGCAAGAAGCAGGAGATTGTTTCGCTATCTAGTACCGAGGCCGAGTATCGTGCTATGGCACGCACTTCGTGTGAGATCGTTTGGCTGCGTCGCCTGCTCGAGGATATGGGTGTTCATCTGACCTCGTCGACTCCCCTCCATTGTGACAACCGGAGTGCTATTCAAATAGCTAGCAATCCGGTATTTCACGAGCGCACAAAGCACATTGAGCTAGATTGTCATTATATTCGACATCGCTATAAGGATGGCACGCTCTCACTTCCACATGTGTCTTCTACAGAGCAGCTTGCAGACTTCTTTACGAAGACACACACAATTCAGCGTTTTCGATATCTCCTTGGCAAACTCTTGGTGTATGATCCACCTTGAGTTTGAGGGGGGGTGTTAGAGTGTGTAGATTCAATTCTTAATCCTTGTATAGTCTCTTTTAGTCTCTTTTGGGTATGCTCACCCTTTGGTGACCCCATCCTTTGTATAGTGATATATAGGGCATTTGCCCCAATGAGTAAATTGAGCTTTTACTCCCAAATCTCAGTTTTCTATTTTCTTCTTTGGGTCTAACAGAACCGACTATAGATATCTTCACGGTTCCTTCATCGTTAAAGCTTCAAGGACAACCTCTCATTCTTTAACTCTTGAAGGAAGCCCTACTACTTTAGTTTTTGCCACGGCTATCCCGTTCCTTTTTCGCAGCTGCCCAAACCCGATCGAGATTGGAAAGATGCTTCTCTCCACGTATCTGGAAACTTAAGGAACGACATATTTGTTCCTACCCATTATAATGATTTAGACTCTTCTTCTTTGGAAATCATAGCTGGCAAATTTCTTTTGGCAAAGAAAGCTATCCAGGATCTCAACCTTGCTATCCCAGCTAGTGTGATGATCATTATTCGAATCACCTAGGCGATCTACCCAAATTTGCTATCCCCTAAGACTTGAAACATCAGCCTGAACCATAGGACTATAGGAGGATATCAAGAAGAAGGAAAAGGAGACAAAAGGTAAAGGGAAGCAGGAGTTGAACATGGATATGGACATAAAGGTCCTAAAGTTTAGGAAAAGTGTGCTTGAGGTTGCGATCTAGGAGACCGAGAAGGAACTCCTTGCTAACATGCTGCTGCCAACCTGAAAAAGATTGTTAAGGATATTCACGAGAACAGGTATCCTACAAATGAGAAGCTGCTGCACTTCACCGGAAACAAAGAGTAAGGCCTATAACTCAACTTCGCTCAATGCAATCTAAGAATTGGGCTTTGAAAGATTGGGCTAGCAAGGAAGCTCATCGTTTGCATAAGCAGCATGAAGATGAGGTTCTACCAAATACCAATTTCACTATCTGAATGAGAAAGTAAAACTTTACTCACATCCCATCACATGACAATCACCAACAAAAATCAATTTTCATAACAATTGGAATAACCGAGGAACATTTGCTGGAACCTTATATTTGAAAATTTGGAAGATAGAGCAAGCATGACTTGTATCATGAAAGACTACATAATTATATGGTCATAATTGATTCTACAAGAATAATTAAGAAATAAAACAATGGGAAAAATAGGCCTGCAAATGTTTCGGGTATGCATTGCTAGTTTCCTTCCAATTCAGCCATTCCAAGTCTAAAATAGGCCTAAAATAGCTGCATTAGATATGATACGACCAAGTTGGACCCGAATTCGCTAATATTCCAAGGTTTCAACACTTCTTTTGGAACCTCCTTGTTATTCCTGATTCTCCGTTTCCACTTGTTTCTCGGTTATAGTAGATGAAACTTCTGATTCCTTGCTCTCTTGTCAAACTAGAGAGCTCATGAAGTAATAACATGGTTACTAGCTTAGGAGAATTAGGAAATTTTGTTCATGTAAACTTTGTAACTTGATCTTGCCATTGAATTAGAAGGTATACGTGTCAGGCCTCCTATGATAAATCCTGATAAGGTCAAATAGTGAGGGTTGCCCAAATAGTATGTGCCGTGCATCCAACAACGCCACATCATACAATACCTAATATGTATAATTAGTATCGATGCTAAACTTAACATGATATGAAAGGAAAGGTGCCTCCTTACATTCTTTGGACCAAGCTATCTTGCATGTATTTGAGCACTTCTCATATTGTAGATTTAACTTGGTTACCTACACTTTAGAATCATGTGTTCGCAACTTCCACTATCAACCATTACCAGTGTTTTAAAACTCATCGGGTTGACCCGAAACCCACCCGAGTCAACCCGACCAGGCAATATTTCGAGCCAACCCGACTGTGTGATGCGACTGTGTCGCGTTTCGTTTGAAACCCGTCGCATTTCTGCGAGTCGGGTCGGGTTTCAGACCCGCAGGAACTCGCCCGGGTCAGATTTTGGCCCGTTTTATAAATCCTGACTGAGATTTTGAGAGGCCGCTCGGGTTAGGGTTTCTCCAGGTCTCAAAGCGCCGAACTCAGCAGACGAAAAGACGAGACGAGAAGCAAAGCGCTGCGTCTCCTGCATCTGAAAGCGCCAAACTCGCTCGGGTTAGGGTTTCTCCTGCATCTCCTGCGTCTTAAAGTGCCGAAGAAGAGCAACTCAGGCTACTCAGCAGACGAAAGAAGAGAAGAGAAAGGAAAGAGGAAGAAGAGAAGATGGAGGAAGAAGGAAGAGGAAAAAGGTAAGCCTGGTTCTCTTTCCGTTCAATCTCTTTCCCCCCTTTTCAATTTTTCTTTATTCTGTTAAAAAAAAGTGAAAAACAGAGCATCTATTTTGATTCTTCCTCTACTTTTCTCTGTTTTTTTTTCTTCTCAATCAAGGCAAAGACGGTGTCGATCCTTTTCTTTTTTTTTTCTTCAATCAAGTATCTATCCCTCTCTTTCATTTCTGATTTCCAGTTCAAAACATAGCAAAACCTTGTGGCAGGTTCCTCTACGTTCATCTCTGATCTGAAAGTGAAGCTTTATACAAGAATACCTTGAACCTTCAATCAAAGAATCAAAACATCAATTTTAAATAAAATTAGTTTGATGCCATGTAAGTAGGAAATTTTAACTAAACAATGTTTGGAATTAAATCATGAATGAATGTCTGTAAATACTTTTACTTGTGTTAACTAAACAAGGTTTGATGCCATGTAAGTAGAACATTTGTAGACTGTAGACATTTTGACTGTTAAGTAGAACATCTGTAGACTGTAGACATTCTGTTATTTTTAGATATATATAATATTAAACTATATTATATAATTTCGAGTTTTTTGTATCGAGTTTTGTCAAGTTTTAGCCGAGTTGTCGAGTCAACTCGACTCATTAAGGTTTCGAGTTGAGTCGAGTTTTTGTGTTTTAAAACACTGACCATTACACTGCAAACCTTGTCCTCGCAAAAAGCTGTACGGGGTATATTTTTGCTCTAGTCCTCGTCCTCAAACGCCATAGTAGTCATCACTCCTCTTATAGTAAAGCTTTCTTCTTAGACCGAGAGTAAATCGAATGAGTATTCTTTCTCCTTGTAAAGAGCATCTTCATCCTTTTATCCTTCATTATTTGCTAGCAAGAGGAACCCAATGTTTTGGACATGAATAAGATACATGTCCCCCTCTCCAAAAAAGAAATAACATACATTGTACTGCCGTCTTCTCATACCTTTTGACTCGATTTTGCTTTCTCTGTGCTGGAATCTCACATTTCGCTTCCTTCTATGGGTACTAAACATGGACGTGTGTTGAAAGTAGTTGCTCGCGCTTATAGCCGACCTCTATAAATTAGCTTTCTGTAGGTCCAAATGTGAGACCTATTTGTTCCATTCATCTTGTATTTTGTACATCTTTAAGTATCCTTGCAAATCTCTTCTTATTAATCACTAATCGCAATCTACTAAGTAGCATGCTGTGAGTTCCTCCATGGTCTAACAAACCTGCATGAGCTGATAAATTGTTGATCTCCTTAGTGTAGTCCTCCATGCTCACCGTAATCCACCTCAAGTCATGAAATTTCTCATATAAAAATCATCATTCAATCAACGGGTAAGAATTACTTACAAAATTTTTGTTTACTATGTTCCCACAATGACATCTTTGCCTTTCCTTGATACGTTCATTTCTCTTCGACTCATTCTGCCATGTGAGGGTCCGTTTAAGTTTCTTCTTCACGAAAAGGACATGTCATAGTTCAGCTGCAGCAAGGAGCTTCCATAGAAATAATTGTCTAGACCGAACTTTCCCGATCAAGCCTCTGAGTTATTTGATGGTAAAGTCATGCGCATCGATTCGTACGACCATGTTACTTGATTCTAGTCCTTCAATCAACATATTATGGCCCCACATTGGGGAGATTAGCCAGATATGTAAATAGGATATATTTTTTTAGCAGAACATGTAAATAGGATATTGGATCTCTCAAACTCTGGATTCACCTTGTAGCCAAAACAAAGTAGCTGCAGACTTTGCATCGGATAGGTATGATCCTTTATTGTCTCTTCATCATGGTCATATCTCCTTGATTGGCTCGATTGACTTTGGGGACTTGTGCCCTTGGCATCCATCTGCTTATATATGTCATGAATTTAGGACCTTCTCCTTGATATAATAAGAAGAATCATTGCTCTAATACCCAACTTGACATAGAATTGAATTGGGAACTTTGATCGATAAATATAAATAGCAAGATGACCAAATTTGGATTGTTCTAAAGAGACTTAGCAAGGCTGAATTCTGATTATATTCAAATAAAAAATTGAAATACAGTGGATCAAGGCTCCATCCTTATACAGGCTAAAGTAAGGGGTTCGGTATCCCATCTAGGACTCAAAACTACAAAATTTAGACATAAAAATATAGGAGAAAAAGAATCCTAATAATCAATTTTGAAATAAATAAGGTACTTGTTTCCAGCAGCAAAGAGGGAAGAGGATTGGAAATAAAATTCATGTGAAAATAGGGGTTTTTCTCTCCAAAGGACTCTTGTCGACCCATTTTTACGTTGTTTAGCTATCCACTGGAGGGGAGGAAGTCTCCTTCCCATGGGAGAGGGGTGAAACTTGTGGGGAGAGGAAGTTTTAATACCCCCTTCACCCACTCCCCAACGCATACGTACCCAAAAAAACTAGAATAGTGTATATATGTATTTTTTGATAGCTGGTCTTTATCCCATTAAATAACCCTATTTCCAAAAGTCCCTGCTACATAATAATTTCCCTTTTACGAAAACAACAAATAAGCTGCTCTTCCCAAAAAAATAAAAATTAAAAAGGCTATAAAAATCAAAAGGCACCTGATAAACCTTCAACTGAGTAATTTAACTAAATGTTGAGGTATTTAAAGTGCCATAATGATGCTCCTACATGAGAGAGAGAGAGAGAGAGAGAGAGAGAGAGAGAGAGAGAGAGAGAGAGAGAGAGAGAGAGAGAGAGAGAGAGAGAGAGAGAGAGAGAGAGAGAGAGAGAGAGAGAGAGAGAGATCTTTACTTTTTTGTGGGGAAAGATTCTTGCCTTTTCTCTTAGCTCAGTTTCTCTTTCTTTCTTGCTATGTATATAGAATAACTAAATGTAAGATGCTAGAAACAATGTTCTTTATTTATGAGCATCATGGCTAATTGTGGATTGGAATGTCTAAGATTTCTGTGAAAATTATTTTTGTAGACCATCATGGTTGACTATAATGTTTGAATGTTGAATGAATGGTGACTATCTATATATGTAGAGCAATCCATTATTGGCTAGACGTTTACTGAATAAAGAGCTAGAACCTATAGCTCTTCTGACAATGTCTGCCCAGGAACTAAAGGTATGCATTTGTTCCATAAATGGTGCTTATCTTTCATGTTCTCTTATTGAGTTATGTAGAATTCTTTAATAGCACTCCATAAACCTGTAATGATAGATTCATCCAAAGTGAACTGTTATGCATGGTTTGCATTTATATATATGTTCGTGTATATATGCAAAATTTCTAAACGATGATCGTATCTGACAGCTGTCCTTTTCTTTTCAATTATAAAGACAACCTTCGCGTAACAAACTGTACTACTTTATTATTATTTGAAATAATGTGATACATCATATAATTACGAAGAATTTTGGAGGTTATGTAAATTAATTACTGGAAGAATGATGTACTGAAGATCAAGGTTCGTTTGTCTATTGAAGAGTCAACCTGCCTGACCTTTAAATGACAAAGAAGAGAAAGAAAACAAGAAGCTAAACTAGAAAAATCTGATCATTACCTTTGTTATCTTTTGAGAGAGAGAGAGAGAGAGAGAGAGAGAGAGAGAGAGAGAGAGAGAGAGAGAGAGAGAGAGAGAGAGAGAGAGAGAGAGAGAGAGAGAGAGAGAGAGAGAGAGAGAGAGTTCCAAGCCAAAAAAAAAATACAATTACCAAAAGACACCTATCATTTCTAGAATTTGGACTATTCCTGAACTATACCATAAAGAGAACCTAGCAGAGACAAAATAGGAGAGTTAAGGATTGAGATAGGAAAGCAAATCCACAGTTAGAGACCTATGTTTGAGCAATAGTCGCTTAATTTTTTATTAATTTTTAAATATTCTGCTTCCTACAGGGCTCTGATAATGGGTGGCCTTCATAGGGAAGAAAGCCACATAATTCATAGACAGAACCTTTAGAACTTTTGTTAGCCAGTTGTTTTCTACTTTTATTTTCTCCAACTTCACGTGCCACATGCATACACAATTTCTGTTTTATTCAATCTCCCACTTATCCGAGATTATAACTTCATAGTTTAGCACAATCCATACAACTCTGAAAACTGAACAAGGAATCTAAAGAATAAATTTTACAATAATAATGAGCCAAAAATAAATTTGGACCACATCTAAAATCTAACTAAATAGAATCTAATTATTGAAAGATTCTTATCTGGTGCTTAAGAGCTGGTTGAAAAGAAAACAAATGCTTGCATTTGGTTTGTGTGTTGGTGTTGGAGTGGGAATTCTGGACCACAAATTTCAATCGAAACCTAGTCAAATCTTGTCTGATTGACCTGAAACCAAGCCCGCTGGAATCCCCTTTTAGCCTCAATTATTAGCATCAAATTGAACTGCAATTGAGCCAAAACTCAATTCTGGACCACACTCTCCAAATCTGAGAAAATCCCTCGAAATCCTAGATCTCC
Source organism: Chamaelirium japonicum (assembly GCA_947650365.1). Lineage (NCBI taxonomy): Eukaryota > Viridiplantae > Streptophyta > Magnoliopsida > Liliales > Melanthiaceae > Chamaelirium > Chamaelirium japonicum. Next base: position 33,338,519 of record OX393550.1, on the reverse strand, counting down.
ACAAAATTCAGACCACAACTTATCCTCACATAGAAAAGCAATCTTTCTGATCGGATCATTGCTCCTGGATCAAACCCTCCAATTACGACCTTTCTGCCCCCTCTTTCCTGCATGTTATAAGAAGGCGAAACAAGCCCTCACGCCTCGTTGCGTATAACTTGATATAGATTTGTCCGATCTGGGTAATCTTGTGTTTGTTTTGAAGCCCTTGACAAACCCTATGATCCTCCCTTATCGCCACAACCACCCAACCATCCCAGAAAAACTGAAAAGATGATTTTACCCATGGGTTGTTCTGCATTAGACATGCTATAGGGGATCAACATCTTAAGGAATACTCATGCCTGAGATCATGAGAATTAGCTTATACATTTAGCGTAAAGGTTTATGGATGAACTTATGCAGCTATGCTTAACATGAAATTTATAAGAAATAGAAAACTCATAAAGCATGGAAAGTTATGGAAGAATAAATATGTTAACATGAAGTATATGAGAACTAGATAATGTGTACTAGATTATATGATAGCTAGATAACACATGAAGAATAAGTAATATCATTGAGAACCTGCAACTTATGAGAACTTGAAGCACATGGGAAGATGAAAAACGTGAGAACCTGAAGCATATATGAGCTTACATGTAATATAGGGGTTAAGAAAGATGTGACTACATTAATGAAATGAAAGAAACAATCAAGAGGGAACTGAGTAGCTACTTTAATGTATGAGGCACAATAAGATTTTATCTGTTATAACTTACAAGGTAACATGCGTCTTAAAGAATTATCTTAGTACATACAAGCTTTCCTAGAGCAAATCATAAAGAAACCACAAAAATCCTATTCTAATGTAGGGAAGGTTTCCTTACAACCATCATTTATATTCAACTATGGTGAAGGGATACCACTTAAATCATCAAAGCATAAAGCATATACATAAGATTTTGAAAAACTTGTTTACTCTAAAGAAATAAACATTCACAAGTAATTTAGATCCTATTATGATGTAGGAAGATATTTTACCTCAATTTTTTCTTAATGCAATCCTCTTCCTAGTCTCCCTTCTATCCTTTCTAATGTTGGGAAGGGGTTTCCAACTTTCCATAGAAATATTTTGGCATGCCCAGTGGGACATCTGTCTCCTTTCATCCTTTCATTTCGTTTGTTTTCATCCTCGAGGTTCTTTCCTTAGAAGGATTCTAAAATCTCAACATGGTCGGAATCGGCGATGCCATTACTATTCTTGTCACCATGCTCGTTGTCGAGCGTAAGACGCTCCAAACAAGGCAACTAGGAGAATGTCTCCATGAATACCAATGTTTCGGCATCTGAGGAGGCCCCTGCGCTACGTGTCTGTACTAGGTGCATGAAGGCTATGAAGACAACTTCTACGCTCGCGCCCAAAGTTGAAGCCGAGGGGAGTCTCCAATGCACCCCGGAGCATGAAGGATCAAGCAGCGCATAGCTCTCTTCTTTTCATAGGATCACAAACGGGCTCGCCACAATCTCTTGATATACTTGTACTCTGCTCCCTCGAAGAGAGTCTAAATTGAATTTGTACTCGAGTAAACACAAATTTGCTCATACAACATCTCTTAAAATGTATGGCGTATAAGATGACTTCACAACTTCAATAAGAAATGATCAAATGCCTAGACACCTTTCAATTTCCATCACTACAACAAAAGAAATCCAAACCTACTATGGTAAAAGCAGATAACAACCATTAGACAAGGTCTTCAAAGCACCATGAATGATACGAGAAAACTAACGAGGCCTTGGCTGTCTTCGGAGTAGGGGGGTGGTTGGACTAAGAAAATCACATGGAGAGGTACAAAATGTTTTGGCTGAGAAAATAGAACAATGTTGTAGAGGGCCACACTATGAAAGATGCCATCCAAACTGAAATGTCGGGAAGAGCACAAAAGGTGAGTGCACATCTCGAGCCTACAATGATTGGTCATATTTCATTAAAAGGACAAAAGGAAAAAAAATGATTGATCCGGCCAAGTCTTTGTTGGATTGAAGTTGGTGCTGCAATCCCCTAGTCAGTTTGTATTGGCCAACATGATAAATCTGAAATTGCAAGGTGTAGGAGGAGATGGTGGAGTTGATCCCCTCACCCATGGTCTTCAGATTTTATGCCTTGGAAGGTGGTGCTTATAGTCTGACCAGATGGAGGTTGGTTGACGTTCGTCAGACGAATGATCTAACCAGAGTAACATATCGCAGATTTCATGTTTCTGGAGATGATGAGGCTTTCCGGTGGATAGTGTCGTGATACATTGGCATGTGAATGAGGTGAGAACAAGGATAATCTCTTCAAATCTGAAAGTATCCACCTCTACACTCAAAGCACAATGCTGAGACAATAATGCAACCAATTATTAGTTTTGGACGTCTGGTCTTGAGCATGAAGAAAGTGAGATAGAAGAACTTTTACCGAAGAAACAAAACAAGGGTCACAACCTAATAATCTCTTCCATATACACCAGCCATTTATTCTAAAAACTATGGTGTCTCAACAGTCCATTCCATATATTTTCTCACAACTTCCACATTTTGCTTTTTAGGTGTTCCCCTCCTTGTTCTCACCCTTTTCATATGGATATGACATCCTCTCCTTCCTGGGCTGCATCTACTCTTTATCATACATGTCCGTAGAGTCTAACCAATTCTTCAACACGTTGTTTGCAATTAATGCAATTCCTATGCTTCCTCTAATGTACTCGATCATCATCCTATTCCTATCTTCCTCAACATCCTCATCCCTGCTACTTTATTTGCCTCTAAATAGTACACCATTGCGGCCCATACTGCCATCTTATAAAATCTAACATCAATCACATAACACCCCATACAGAGTCTAGAGACATCAATCACATAACACCCTGAAGCACCTCTCCGCTTCATTGACCCGTCTGTAATTTCATTAGATATTTCCGCATCTGCATGCCCATCTTCTGTATAATAGATTCAAGATACTAAAGCGATCACATTATGATGTTCTCTTTTTTCGCCATCATAGTTTGATAGGATTAAAACTTCGTTTTCACTACTGTTCTCATTAAGCTATTTGCATAAGTTTCATTTTGGTTTTGGACTAGCTTTCATGGTGTTTATGTTTGTTTTGAAAGTTAAACACCCTTTACCGATGACTGACATTGACAACCATGTAAGGTAGCTGTTAAGTTTGAATATCTGCATAGTTAAGGTTATGACTGACAATGTACGAAAAAACTCAAAAAGCTTTCTTTGAGCTGGAATCTGAAGAGCATATGATAATTAACTTCAGTCTTAGAAAACTAATAGGTAAATTAGTCTATAATTATTTAATTTACATCACTAGGCCAATGCTATGCTGTTTGATCAACTTCTGATATAGATAAACAACATGCCAGGTTCTCTCTTTGTGTTTTGTTGGGTAGTGAGTGAGCTATATGCTCTGTCATGTACGAGTAGTTAAGATGTTTGGGAGTTTTGAGGGTTGTATTTGCAACCATAATACAATGATCGTGCTGACATTATACCATCCAAAGTTATGAAGATCCACATGCTTGATATTGCTTTAAGTGTTAATCAATTAGGTTGAAACTTGCCAGGTGAACTGCAAATGAACATCTATGCATGCAACATCAAGTACATAAATCAGGATTTTCATACATGTCTCATTGGATAAATTAGTGTACTATTTGTCATTTTCTATGTGCTAGATCTGTACTTCATGGCTGTAGATTTGTTTCTCATACTCCCTATGTACATTTGATGATGAACGGACTTTCATTTGAGCATATCAGGATGGTTTGACTGCAGACAAAAGAATAACTGATGAGCCAGAGAAGTCGAAGCCAATGCAGGTCAGACACTATTGTAAAAATGTACTCATGGACATGCTTAAACATACATATGGAAGCCAGTTCATTGAAAATTTGTAATTCATATTGATAAGATACATGTTGCAATTCAAACCAAAGATTGTCACCTGTCCAAAAAGTAAAACCGTAAGTGGTCTTGGAAGGACAAGTGACAATTGATGTTGCAAGGTGAATCTGTGAATTTGAATTGCAATTGAAATGTCCCTTTCATCAATTACGCCCATACTAATTTTCTTAATTTGCTTCTCCAACTAGATGACTGATGCTCGATGTTCAAGATGCATGGAGAAGAAAGTGGGTGTTGCTAGTATCATAAAAACTGGAGGGCTTGGAGATCGGTACCAGGTTTGTAGATAGCTGTTTATTTTTCCTTTTGTTTTCCTTCACTTTTTTATTGGGTGACCTCCAGAACTGCTTCTTTCTTTCCTCAATGGCTTGTAGTTTTCACTTTATCCCTTGAGACATGACGATTATTGTTTAGTAATTTGCAATTTTATTTTACTATATAATGTAGCTAGATAGCTATATGACTTCTATCAGAAAATTTCTGCGTAGTTTGATGCAGGAGAGAAAGGACTTGGGGGATGGAGGATTTTGATGAGAGTTGGGAAGAATTCATGAATAGTTCAAATATGGACTCAAGATCTCTAATCAAAGTATGAATCCTACATTACTTAGGTAACACCCTAACTACTAGAAAAAAGTAAGGACGGACAATTTAACACTAAAAATTAAATAAAATAGACTCGACTAAGACTCCGTAAATTCTATTCTAATGGGCCATGATTAACCCATAGATATTTATGCGTCATTGACTTGGTAGGACTACACCAATCTTAAACCGTATTCTGCACCTATGAATCATACCCTTCGGTTTGGTTTCTTATTTTAGATCGTAAATGTTATAAAGTTGATTGTATTAAATTGAAGTTGGTGGAAATTGGATACAATCTGCCACAATGACATGAGTAAAAGATAGAGCTTATATTTCTTCACTAAACCAGTGAATTCTTTGAAAATATCATGGAAAATATTTAAGGGGAGAAAAAGAATATTGATATAGAGTAAAGGACATAGATCTAGGAATGGTTGCAACTTTAGGGAAATCAATGTGATTTTCATGACCGAGTTTCATCTGAAATTTCACTATGAAAGTTGTTTAAATGTCCTAAAAAGAGCTCTAGTGAATGCATATTATCATGGGATTAAGAATCTATGAGCTTTGCAGAGAAAATAAGGATTAATGATGGAGATAACAAGAAAATATGTCTCTTAAAAATTTAATTTGGTTGTGGGATTCGGGACTGAAAAATTATAGGAGCAAATGAACTCTCTATCTATCAGGGCACTAGCCCAAGGTATATATAGAATGAGATATGGTCGCCAACATGGTGAGCATACTATTGTAAAATAGGATACAAAATGAAAAACATATACACAATGGTACACTATAACATCACCCTCAAACTCATGATGGATCATTAACTGAGAGTTTCCCAACTAAAAACTGAAAATGGATTAGCGTATGTGATTTGGTGAATAGATCTGCAATCTGTACATCTGAAGGTATATGAGTTGGAGTAATGGTGTTTGTTAGATAGTGATGACGAGTGAAGTTACAATTGAACTCGATATGCTTCGTCCGTTCATGAAAAAACGGGTTGCTAATGATTTGGATAACATTCTAATTATCATAGGATAGGGTAAGTAAACTTGATGACAAAGTCATGCTGAACAGCTGAAGATGTCGAACCCTGACAATCTTAGCAGAGGTGTCATCCATAACCCAATACTCAGCTTCCGTGTTGGAGTGAAAGATGATAGCATGTTTATTGCTTCTCTAAGATATAAGGAAGTCCCCAAGGAATATGTAGAACCATATGGTCGAATAATGATCCATGGGATCTCCGGTCCAATCAACATTAGTGAATTGTCGAAGAGCGAAAAAAGACGTAGAAAACATGAAGAGGGAGCAAGTGATGGTGTCTTGAGGATAGCGAAGAACACGAAAGAGGGTTGCATAATGGACGGAACTGGGAGAACTGACAAATTGATTGAGGTTGTGCATGGCATAAGTGATGGTCAGGTAAACGACCTCAACAACCTGTCCATATCGCAAGGGATGTTGAAGTAATTCACCATTAGTAGAATGGAGATTCGCATTGTTGTCAAGGCGCAGGCCTAGGCGCGCCTAGGCGCATTGAGACACCTAGGCCCCAGTGCGCCTAGGCGAATTGCACTTAGCGGCGGCCTAGGTGCGCCTAGGCTAGGCGCACGCCTAGTTTAGGCATTGATTTTTGTTTTTTTTTAAAGTAAAACTCAACCCACCCCCATCTTCTTTGTTCATTTTGTTGTTGTATACTTGTTTATACTATGTATGTGTCATTGTGTTGCATGCATTTGACTAGAATATGCTCACTTTCATGTTAGTAAGGTGTTATGTTGCTGCCTATTACATATATACCTGCAAGTATAGACTACATATATACCCGTGCCTGGAGGATGCCTATGCACATAAGGTCATTCCTATGCACATAAGGCCACGCCTAGGCTCCCTCCGGGCGCCTAGCCTCGCCTTGATGCCTTGACAACTATGGAGTTTCGCATGGATCTTCATTGGAGTATTTGCAGTCCAATAGTCAGTGAGCGAGACACGGTTGTGTAGATATACAATATACTTCTGCTAAGAGATCTAGTAGCTCCAGGATGATGAAACAACTTTAAGGCCTAGAAAGTTTAAAATAGCGTAGAGGACCAAGGTCCTTCATCTCAGACTGATGTTGGAGGTGCCTTTACAAAGAGGCAATGGGGGAAGTGTCGTCGTCGATGATGATCACATCATCAACATAAAGAATAAAGTATGGCTCGACCACTAAGCAATGAGCAAAGAGAGCATAGTTGGAACTTGGAACAGCTCTCCACAAATCCTGCATCAGTAACTGCCTGACTAAAATGCTCAAACTGAGCACGAGGAGCTTGTTTGAGTCCAACCAGCATACTCTGGGGGATGGGTGGGGAAAAAACTCTAGGAGGTTGCTGCATATAGACGTCCATGTATAAGTCACCTGAAGAAAGGTGTACTTCATATCCATCCGATCTCATGGCCAATCACGTATAACAACTGCAATAATGAGAGTACATACTGAAATCATCTTTGCAAGGGGGCAAAGGTCTTGTCATAGTCAATGTTGTACTCCTGAGTGAGCCCACCAGTAACCAAGCGAGCCTTATGCTGCTTGATGGATCCATCTGATCGTGGATCGATCTTGTAAGCCCATTCGCGGCTTATGGGCACTTTGTCAGTAAAGAGTGGAACAAAATCTCAGGTCTAAGTCTGATGAAGGGTCTAGAGCTCATATGTCATAGTCAAGGTTCTAAAAAGCGCTAGATGCTAGTTGGGTGGTGGGGGGCTGTCTAGCGTCTAGGTGTTTTGGCTTTTTAATTTTTTTTTCAATTATTATTTTGATATTATATATAGTATATAATATTGTCAACCAACCCGCCTGAGCCCGCCTAGACCAGCTCGGCTAGATTCTTTATATGAATCTGTAGAAAAGAGTAGAAAATTGTTAATATTGTCAACCAGCCTGCCTGGCCCGCCTTAGCTCGCCTAGGTGGCTGCCTTGCCTTGCTTAGCTCCGCCTGGGAGCTTGGCTATTTTTCTACAATGCCTAGAGGCTTGGTTGGGCGGTGGGGGGCCGTCTAGCGCGTAGGCGGCTGCCTGGACCGCTTTTTAGAACAGAGGTCATAGCCTGCTGCCACTTAATGTACTGGACTCCACGATATGACTAAGGTTCCTGATGAGAATGGATGATAGTAAGAAAGGACTGAAACTATGGAGTATAAAACTTCATTATGAGAAAAACAAAGCGATAGGAGGGGCGATGCTCATGCTAAGGACAACGTCTCGAGGGGGTAGGATGTGCATCCTAGGGGAGAAGGACCAGGCAGACCTGGAACAGACCTCGAAGGACGATTAAATGATCTCGACAAGACAGAAGAAAGTTGGAGTTGGTCAGAACCCTAGCACCAACAGATTGAAGGGCCAAAAAACCCTAGTTCCAAAATGAAGTCGGAAAATGGAGAGGAGAGCACGGTGTAACTGATACCATGAAAAATTATAGGAGCAAATAAACTCTATCTATTAAACTATTGAAGCACTAGCCCAAGGTATATATACAATGAGGCGAGTATGTTTACCAGTGTGGTTAGCATTCCACTATAGAAGAGGACACAAATTCTTTCCTGAATTTGAAGGTCTTAGAAGAGATCTCTATGCGTCTAGGCTTCTCGATGAATCTATTGGGTTAAGTTTATCATAGAAACTGAAAGAATCCTAGAATCTTAAGACACATAAATTCAGTAGAAACTAGCAGAAATTGAAGAAATTAAACTAGACAAATTACTAAAAGGATAGATACTAGAAGAGTCAAATAAATTTTTTTTTTTTGAGAAAACCCTCTCAGTGGATGAGGGGGGGTTCGGCCTAGACCCCTACCAGTCCATTAAAAAGAAGAAAGGAAGAACCTTACAGCCAAGAGAACCAAAAAAAAAAAAAGGTTACAAATAATGTTGTCCAGTTGTTCGAGCTTCTTCCCTTGAAGGACCACTTTCCACTGCAGCAACCTCCACTTGATAGCAAACCGGACCTGGCCTAGAGACATCTCGGTCTTACGAAAAATCCTGTTGTTGCGTTCTATCCAGATGCTCCAGCAAACAGCCATGACCAGGAAGTCCCAGCTATGCCGAAGGCGATTTTTAATTCTCTTCTTCCTCCAAACCGTCCACATCGAAAAAACAGAACCTGGAGTACCTTTGATCTTCAGACCTCTCTTCAAGTGGTCCCAGATACCCTTAGAAAACGGGCAATGAATAAAGAGGTGGTTAGTATCTTCTTTAGCGTGACCACAAAGCACACACGTCGTGTCTGAAATGTTGGTGTTCCCCCTGTTCTGAAGATTGGCTCTCGTAAGAAGCTTTTTCTTGGTCATTAACCACATGAATATGTGAATCTTCAGAGGCACTCTAGACTTCCAAAGATGATTGGCAATCGGACAGATAACACCCCCCTTGTTGATGAAGCTGTAGAAGGATTTAGAAGAGAACCTGCCTGAGGATGACAAATGCCAGATCACCTCATCTTCCTCTTCATTAACAGAAAGCAATTGCAAGAGATTCTCCAATTCCCTCACTTGGAATAAGAGGAAGTCTGGAACATTCCTGCGGAATTTGATGTTCCAGATTGTCCTATTGTCCCGGAGGACACACTGCGATCTGACAGAGCAAGACTTTGACCATGCGAGATCGTAAAGATCCGGGTACCAGTTCTTCAGACAGCCTTCGACTAACCACCTGTCCTCCCAAAAGAGAGTAGATTTCCCGTTGTGGATAACCAAGCTAGTACCACATTTATAAATATGACCGATTCTCTGAATGCCCTTCCAGAACGGAGAGATCTTGCCGGAAGCTCTACTTCTCATCTGTAAAGGCTTGAAGCGCTTGAAATAACGACCCCTGATCACTGCGCTCCAAATGTCTCCTTGATCTCGTTGGAGTCTCCACCACCACTTACCCAAGAGGGCTTTGTTGTGATCAGCAAGGTTGATGACACCCAAGCCCCCTTCTTCTCTAGATTTGCAGACCGCGCCCCAATTAACAAGATGGTAAGCTTTGGAGTTGGGGTCAGCTCCCTTCCAAAGGAAGCGGCTCCGGATAGCGTCAATTTTTCTAATCACCCACTTAGGCATTAAGAAGAAGGAAGAATGATACGAAGGGATAAGGGTCAGAACCGCATTGACCAGAGTCAATCTGCCTCCTAAAGAGAGATGCTTCCCCTGCCAACCCATCAGCCTCGAATCCACACGCTCAATGACTTTGAACCAGTCACTTCTGTGAAGTTTCGCCGAAGACAAAGGAAGGCCGAGATACTTGGTTGGAAGGGAGTCTTGTTTACAATTAAGAATAGCCGAGAAGGAAGTTGCCGAAACAGTATTCTCCCCCAGATAGAAGAGGGAGGTCTTGGAAAAATTAATCTTCAGACCTGAAACGACTTCCAGCGAATAGAGGAGGATTTTCAACAAACTAACATGTTCCTTCTTCGCTTTGCAGAAGATGATCGTGTCGTCTGCAAAATGCAGGTTAGCCGTCCTCCAGGAATCCTCTCCTATCCCTTCAATGAATCCTCTTGTTTTCACTCTTCTGAGCATAGAGTCGAAAACATCCATGGCAAGGATAAACAGAAAAGGGGAGAGCGGGCAGCCCTGTTTCACCCCTCGACCAGCTTTAAATTGCTTCCCAGCAGCTCCATTCACCAGGCAAGAAAGAGTAGATGTGGAAAGGCAATTCCAGATCCAATTCAGCCATCTGTCTGAGAAACCTTTCGTTTTCAGTGTGTTGAGAATAAAGCTCCATTTGAGTCTATCAAAAGCTTTTTCGAAGTCTATCTTCAAGATGATGCCTTCTTCTTTCTGCTCTTTCAAGTGGTAAATAAGCTCCTGAGCAGTTGCAACGCTGTCTAAAATGAATCTGCCTTTGATGAAGGCTGATTGGCTTCTGTAGACTAGCTTGTCTAGATTATCGGAAAGACGGTTGGCAAGAATCTTAGCCACTATCTTATACACGCAGTTCGCCAAACTGATAGGACGGAAGTCGCCAATAGTCTCTGCTCCTGATTTCTTAGGGATTAAAGTCACCCAAGCGTAGTTCAGGCTGTGCAGGGAAATATTATGTGTGAAGAAGTCAAACAGAAGTCTGCAAAGGTCCCTTTTAATGGTCTCCCAGAAGCGCTGGTAGAAGAGCATGGATAGTCCATCCGGCCCCGGAGCTCCCCCAGCCTTCATCCCAAAAACCGCCTTCTCGAAATCCTCCTCAGTAAAAGGTCTGTCAAGTTCGGCAGAAGTCTCCAGCTTCAGGGTCTCCAGATTACTTCAGTCCAGAGTGGCAGCATCTACTCCATCTCTCTTGAAGTAATTCTGGAAGTGCTCTGAAATCCGACGACTGATCTCGATCTGGGAGGTCCAACATCTGTCTCCCTCTCTGATTGTATGGATAGTGTTCCGTCGCCGACCCGAGTTCGCTACTTTATGGAAGAAGGAAGTGTTGCTGTCACCAAGCCTAATCCATCTGTCTCGCGATCTTTGCTGCCACATAATTTCCTCTTGCACAAGTGTTTTCCGCAAATCTTCCGACCAGTTTGACTTCAGAATCTTCTCTGCATCAGAGATGGAATTCTGTTCTTCTTTCACTTCCAATTCGCCTATTTTCCTAAGCAGCTCCTTCTTCCTGGAAAGCACGTTGCCAAATTTCCTGCGCTCCCAGTCTATGATCTTCAGTTTCACATGCCGGGTTTTCAGGTTCCAGTTTCTGACTGAGTTGGAGTTATCCTCAACTTCCGACCACCAGGAATTGACTAAAGGCGCAAAATCTGAGTCCTCGAGCCACATGGCTTCGAACCGGAAGATCTTCTTTTTCTTGGTTTCCTGAAGTTTGATGTCCAAAAGAATAGGAGAATGATCGGATAAAAAAGCCGTCAGGCCACATTGAGTAACTCCAGGATGGAGAGTCTCGAATTCATCAGAAACAAAGAAACGATCCAGTCTGGCGAAGGTCGGGTTCTCCCGTTTGTTACTCCAGGTGTACTTCCGGTTATTCATCGGGAGGTCTAACAGAGAGAGATCATCAATGAGGCTAGCAAAGTCTTCCATATCTGGACGTCTGCCCATAGCTCCGCTTCTCTCAAAGGAAAAACGCGTGAGATTAAAATCTCCTCCTAGGATCCACGGACCGAAAAAACGAACACGAATACCACGAATTTCAAGCCAAAAAGCCTGCCGGAGCTGGTAATCAGTAGGGCCATAGACATTAGACACCACCAAGGAAGACCCTGACTGCTGATGCTTCAGAGCAACCGAGATGCTAAAGACTCCAATGAACGAATCCAGCAAGGTGTAGTCTGGTTCTTTCCAACCAGTGATGATCCCTCCCGCAGATCCTACAGAGTCTAACCAAACCCAATTGTTAATTCTGTCTCCACCCATAGATTTGAGAAAGGAGGGCGAAGGATTAGCACATTTCGATTCTTGCAAGCAAATAATATCTATGTTTTGAGAAGTAATTTGGAGATGAACAGCTTTGCGCTTCTCAATATCACCTAGGCCCCGAATGTTCCAAGAAAGAGTCTTCATCAAGCAGGGAAAAAAACTCAGAAAAACCAGAACGAAAGAGCAACAGCAATCAAACAGAGGAGGAGATCCTCTCTCTTTCCATTCCCCGCAAAATATTTACAAACACCTTCGGATCAAAACCTTCTTTGGAGACTGCAACACCACATTCACCAGCCAGTGCCACAACTGTATCAGAATCCAAAAAGGAAAGTAGGGAGTGAAGCTCGTCATCTGTGCTCCTCTCCACCATCTTCTTCAAGTGCGAGCCCAAAAAAGGATTATGCTTCCCTCGCTGGTAAGTCTGCTCGAACGACTTCACCATCTGCCTCTGGCTTCTCCTGACAGAGGTCTTATGGGTGCCACTCGTCGCTCTGTCTTCTGCGGCTGCTGCTGGGGGCTCCGGAGGGGCTACTGGTATCTGGCAGTCATCAAGATTGTCAGGTAAGGAGTCTTGAATACAAAGATGAGGGGAAGGGGTCTCTCTAGGAGAAGTGGGGTCATTGCGATCCGAAGTGGCCTCCCAGTTGAAAGGCAAATCATCTGCCTGAGCTCTGATGTTATCAGCTTGGAAATCTGCAGCAACAGGGGTTAGATTAACCACAAAGGGCAATCCGAAAGAGTCCGGATCCCGCCGATCGGTCTTACCGTCATTCCAAATCGCAGAGATTCCGTTACAGTCGACATTGTCACCAAACAACGAGGGGGCTTGAGGAATAGGGTTAGCAACCAAATCAGGAAAACCTCTAACAGGGAGAAGACAGCTTGGGGAGAGCTCACCTTGTGACCTCGCTCTGAGCTCTGCTGTAGCTCTATTCTCTTCAGCTTCCCTGAAGAAGCGGTCTCCAGTCGTCTCCGCTTTTGGTTGCTGCCGGATCCGGAGTTCATAGTAACGATTGCCTAAACGGCAGGTGACCAACCCGGGAATTGCCTCTGCCATAGAGGTGCTAATAGTGACTCTAGCTTCCCTAAGGTCATCTGCAGAATCCCAATCATTCTCGAAGCTAAGAATATCACCGAACTGATTAAGTAAACAGCTAAGGGACTCCAGGTTCCAAGCATGGCAGGGTAGGCCTCCAATAAACAGTTTAACGTTCCTGAAGACCCTGGATCCTATGGCTCTGTTGTCTACAGACCAAGGGAAGAACTGAACCGAGAGGTCCCCAAAATCAAAGAGAGAGTGATGGAGGGCATTCGAGAGAGCAGTTTTTGACGGAAATTCGACCAGAAACTCGTTGGAGTCTAGGATTCTCGTCCTCCATTGCCAGTTTGCTCCCCAAGCTTGGGAGAAACGACTGGAGAGTCCGGACGGAGATCCCTCTCCTCAGACAACTCTGCAGATAGCACACCAACGTAGGTTAAACAGAGAATCTAGGACTGTTTGATCGAAATCCATCACCTCGCAGCTGGAAGGGTAGATGGCAGGAGGGGGGGGGGGGGTGGGTAGGAAGAAGAGCCTCTCACAAACTTCCGATTGGAGGGACAGTTTGCCATCTTGTGGCCTACCCCCTTACAAAGCAAACACACGATTCCGTTCCTACAGTCGGCCTGAACATGCCCTTTCTCCCGGCATCTAAAACAGAAACCACTCTTCGGATTCTGCGCGGCAACCCCAGCATTTGAAGCAGATTGGTTCCTCATTACTGACGCAGATTTGTTTGAAAAGTCGCGAATCCTCTGGGCCCAGGGATCAAGAGACGGAGTGACGGGGTGGTAGAAATCCGAGGGCTTTTTACCAGATCTGATGACTTCAGCAAACGTAGGGCGAATCCTCCTCCCGGGTCCCTCAGCCTGAGACGCCATACCCCACTGAGATCCGGATCTGTGGGGCCCAAAGCCATGAGGAGGATCTCTGGATGGGAAAGGAGGGAAAGGCTGATGGGGGAAGCCAGATCTGACGCGATCTCCCCCATTCCACCCGCTCGCTCTCCAAGAGGGCCTCGAAACCCCTCCCCCATCCCCTCTCCCATCCCATCTACCATCCCATCTCCAAGAGGGCGCCTCCGCTCGCCTCCCGAGAGTCGCCTCCGCTTTCCAAACCCTAGCCATCTCTCTATCAGCATATGTTCGAAGAGTCAAATAATTGGTCCTTAGTTTTCCATGGCATTGCACCAAAGCAACATACCAGAAAATTTGCATCAAGAGATATTTATTCCAGCAAAGTGGAGTGTGTATATCATGGACATGGTTCAAAATCTCTCGAAATTTCTCGAAAAATTTCCATTTTTGCAACCCTCGAAACAAAATGTGGGGAACAAAAATATTCCGAAATTTATCGAAATTTCCAAAATTCTCCGAAATTTTGAACCTCAACTCTTGAACATTTAAAACCTAAACCCTCAAAGCAGATCGTTTGACTTCTCCGGTGTTACTTTTTCTAAAAACTTGTTTTGGGGTGTGTGATCTACCATCCAACACCACTCTGGGAAGATCAATTGAACGAAAAACGCATTCAAATGATTGTTCGATCAAATTGAAGTGTACTTTTTTGAAGGTTTCGAATATGGTAAATCTTAGATTCCTTTCAATTAATCTGTTTCTAATTGTTTAATTAATATGATGGTATAAGAACATCAAATCAATCAAGATTCAAGATTTGATATTCTTACAATGGATTTGTGGATAAATAACTGAATTCATCAAATTTACCTTTTAAAATTCATGAGTGATGGTACAGTGGTGTGAGCAAAGCCTGGGGATGGCGACTCTCGGGAGGAGAGCGGAGGCGACTTCCGGGAGGAGAGTGGAGGCGACTTTCGGGAGGAAGGCGGAGGCGCCCTTCGACAGGAGATGGGATGGGAGATGGGATGGGAGAGGGGTTTCGCGACCCTCTTGGAGAGAGAGCGGATGGAGTGGGGGAGATCGCAGACAAGACCGGGTCGGAGTTTTTAGGTCTGGTCTCCACCGTCATCCTTTCCCCCCTTTCCCATCCAGAGATCTTCCTCATGGCTTCGGGTCCCACAGATCCGGGCAGCAGTGGGGTCTGCAGGCGTCTCAGGCTGAGGGACCCGAGAGAGGGATTCGCCCTACGTTTGCTGAAGTCATCAAATCTGGTAAAAAGCCCTCAGTTTTTTACCATCCAGTCATTCCGTCACTCGATCCTTGGGCCCAGAGAATACGCAATTATTCCAACAGATTTGCTTCGGAAACGAGGAATCAATCCGCTTCGAATACTGGAGTTGCCGCGCAGAAGCCGAAGCTAGGGTTCTGCTTCAGATGCCGGGAGAAAGGGCATGTTCAGGGTGATTGCAGGAACGGGATAGTGTGTTTATTGTGTAAAGGGGTAGGCCACAAGATGGCAAACTGTCCCTCCAACCGGAAGTTTGCTAGAGGATCTTCCTCCTACCCACCTCGACCCCCCCGACCATCCATCCATCTAGTTGCGAGGTGATGGAGTTTAGCCAAACTGTCCTTGATTCCCTGTTTAACTTACGCTGGTGTGCTATCTGCAGAGTGGTGCGAGGTGTGGGATCTCCGTCCAGCCTCTCCAGTCGCTTCTCCCAAGCTTGGGGAGCAAACTGGCAGTGGAGGGCGAGGATTCTTGATTCCAATGAGTTTCTGGTTGAATTCCCATCCAAAACTGCTCTTTCGAATGCCCTTAGACAATCTCTCTTTGATTTTGGAGACATCTCTGTTCAGTTCTTCCCTTGGTCTGTAGACAACAGAGCCATAGGGTCCAGGGTTTTCAAGAATATCAAACTGTTTATCGGAGGCCTTCCTTGTCATGCTTGGAACCTTGAGTCCCTTAGTTGTGTCCTCAATCAGTTCGGTGATATCCTTAGCTTTGAAAATGACTGGGATTCTGCAGATGATCTTAGAGAAGCTAGAGTCACCATTAGCACCTCTATGGCAGACGCTATCCCCGCGTTGGTCACCTGCCGCTTAGGCAATAGATTCTATGAACTCCAGATCCGGCAACAGCCTGAAGCAGAGACGACCGGAGATCGTCTTTTCCGTGAGGCCGAGGAGAACAGAGCAGCTGAAGAATTCAGAGCCAGGTCACAAGGTGAGATCTCCCCAAGTCGTATTCTTCCTGTTAGGGGTTTTCCTGACTTGGTTGCTAATCCTATTCCTCAAGCGCCCTCTTTGATTGGTGATAATGTCGACTGGAATGGGCTCTCTTCCCTTTGGAATGATGGTAAGGCAGATCGACGGGATCCGGGTTCTTCCGGATCACCGTGTGTGGTTAATCAGTTCTTTAATGCAGCAGATATCCTAGCTGATAACACCAAGACTCAGGTAGATGATTTGCCTTTTAACTTGGAGGACATCGCTGATCGTAAAGATCCCCCCTCCCCTGAAGGGGATCTGTCTCCTCCTTTTTGTGTTCCAGACTCCTTACCTGTTGATCTTGATGACTGCCAGATGCCAGC
The DNA here is from genome assembly GCA_947650365.1 of Chamaelirium japonicum. Classification (NCBI taxonomy): domain Eukaryota; kingdom Viridiplantae; phylum Streptophyta; class Magnoliopsida; order Liliales; family Melanthiaceae; genus Chamaelirium; species Chamaelirium japonicum. Next base: position 33,322,112 of record OX393550.1, on the reverse strand, counting down.
AGTCCCTCCGGAGCCCCTGGCAGCAGCCGTAGAAGATAGAGCGGCGGGAGGAACCCAGAAGGCTTCTGTCAGGCGAAGTCAGAGGCAGATGGTGAAGTCCTTCGAGCAGACTTACCAGCGAGGGAAGCATAATCCTTTTTTGGGCTCGCACCTCAAGAAGATGGTGGAGAGGAGCACTGACGACGAGCTTCACTCCTTGCTTTCCTTTCTGGACTCTGATACCGTTATCGCGCTAGCAGGAGAATGTGGAGTTGCGGTCTCCAAAGAAGGATTCGATCCGAATGTTTTTGTTACTATTCTGCGGGGAATGGAGAAGGAGAGGATCCCCTCCTCTGTTTGACTGTTGCTTTTCTTTGGTTCTGTTTTTTTCTGAGTCTTTTAATCCTGCTTGATGAAGACACTTTCTTGGAACATTCGCGGCCTAGGTGATATAGAGAAACGCAAAGCTGTCCACCTCCATGTTACCTCTCAGAATTTAGATATAATCTGCCTTCAAGAATTGAAGAGTGCTAACCCATCGCCTTCTTTTCTCCGTTTGATGGGAGGGAACAGAATTACAAACTGGGTCTGGTTAGACGCTATAGGATCTTCGAGAGGGATCATCACAGGTTGGAAGGACCCAGACTTTACCCTGCTGGATTCGTTCATTGGCGTCTACAGCCTTTCGGTTGTGCTGAAGCATCAGCATTCAGGGATCACCTTAGTTGTGTCCAATGTCTATGGACCAACCGATTACCAGCTCCGCCAAGATCTTTGGCGTGAGATTCGAGATATCCGCATTCGTTTTTCAGGTCCGTGGATCCTAGGAGGGGACTTTAATCTTACGCGTTTTTCCTTTGAGAGGAGCGGAGCAATGGGCCGACGTTCAGACATGGAGGACTTTGCTAATCTCATCGATGACCTTTCTCTTCTAGACCTCCCGATGAACAACAGGAAATACACCTGGAACAACAAACGTGAGAATCCAATCTTCGCCAGATTAGACCGTTTCTTGGTTTCTGATGAATTCGAGACTCTCCATCCTAAGGTTACTCAGTGTGGCCTGACGGCTTTTATCTCCGATCACTCTCCAATTCTTTTGGATACTAACTCCCAGGAGGTCAAGAAAGAGAAGATTTTTCGCTTCGAAGCCATGTGGCTCGAGGATCCTGATTTCGCGCCCCTAATCCATTCTTGGTGGTCCGGAGTTGAGGACAGTTCCAACTCGATCAGAAACTGGAACCTAAAAATCCGGCATGTGAAACAGAAGATTAAAGACTGGGAGCGCAGGAAGTTTGGTAATGTGCTATCCAGGAAGAAGGAGCTGCTTAGAAAGATTGGAGAATTGGAATTGAAAGAAGAGCAACATGGCATCTCTGATGCAGAGAAGGTACAGAAGTCAGAATGGTCGGAAGAACTGCGAAAAACGCTTGTGCAGGAGGAAATCATGTGGCAGCAACGCTCAAGGGACAGATAGATCAAACTAGGTGACAACAACACTTCCTTCTTTCATAAAGTGGCGAACTCGGGAAGGCGGCGGAACACTATCCATACGATCAGGGAGGGTGACAGATCCTGGACCTCTCAGACAGAGATCAGTCGGCGGATTTTGGAGCATTTTCAGAACTACTTTAGAAGAGAAGGTGTAGACGTTGCCACACTTGACTGGAGTAATCTCGAGACTCTGAAGCTGGAGAATTCTGAGGACCTTGACAAACCATTCACCGAAGAGGAATTCAAGAAGGCGGTTTTTGGGATGAAGGCAGAGGGAGCTCCGGGTCCGGATGGCTTCCCTATGTTTTTCTACCAGCGCTTCTGGGAGACCATTAAGAAGGACCTTTGCAGACTTCTTTTTGATTTCTTCCTTCACAACATTTCCCTTCACAACTTGAACTATGCTTGGGTGACTTTAATCCCTAAGAAATCAGGAGCAGAGACTATTGGTGACTTCCGTCCTATCAGTCTGGCGAACTTTGTTTACAAGATAGTGGCTAAGATTCTTGCCAACCGTTTATCCGATAGCCTCGATATGCTAGTTTACAGAAGCCAATCAGCCTTCATCAAAGGCAGATTCATTTTGGACAGTGTGGCGACAGCTCAAGAGCTGATCTACCATTTGAAAGAGCAGAAGGAAGAAGGCATCATCTTGAAGATAGACTTTGAGAAGGCCTTTGACAGACTCAAATGGAGCTTCATCCTCAACACCCTGAAAGCGAAAGGATTCTCGGACAGATGGATAAATTGGATCTGGAACTGCCTTTCCACATCCACTCTTTCTTGTCTGGTGAATGGTGTAGCTGGGAAACAATTTAAGGCTGGAAGAGGGGTGAAACAAGGTTGCCCTCTTTCCCCTTTTCTTTTTATCCTTGCCATGGATGTTTTCGACTCTATGATCAGAAGAGTGAAAATAAGAGGATTCATCGAAGGGATTGGAGAAGAAGCTTGGGGGACTGCCAACCTGCATTTCGCAGACGACACGATTATCTTTTGCAAAGCGAAGAAGGAGCATGTTAGTATGCTGAAAATCCTTCTTTACTCGCTGGAAGTAGTTTCAGGACTGAATATCAACTTTTCTAAGACCTCCCTTTTCTATCTGGGGGAGGATGCCGTTTCAGTGATGACCTTCTCTGCTATCCTTAACTGCAAATTAGACTCCCTTCCAACCAAATACCTTGGCCTACCCCTGTCTTCGGCGAAACTTAAGAGAAATGACTGGTACAAGGTCATTGAGCATGTGGACTCTAGACTGATGGGTTGGCAAGGGAAGCATCTCTCTTTGGGGGGCAGGTTGACTCTGGTCAATGCGGTTCTGACTCTTATACCTTCTTATCATTCGTCTTTCTTTTTAATGCCCAAGTGGGTGATTAAGAAAATTGACGCTATCAGGAGCCGCTTCCTTTGGAAGGGTGCCGACCCCAATTCCAAAGCCTACCATCTTGTTCATTGGGGCTCAGTCTGCAAATCTAGAGAAGAAGGGGGATTGGGTGTCATCAACCTCGCTGATCATAACAGAGCCCTCCTGGGTAAGTGGTGGTGGAGACTCCAGCGAGATCAGGGAGACATTTGGAGCGCCGTGATCAGAGGTCGTTATTTTAAACGCTTCAAACCTTTACAGATCAGAAGCAGAGCTTCCGGCAAGATCTCTCCGTTCTGGAAGGGTATTCAGAGAATTGGGCATATTTACAAATGTGGTACTAGCTTGATTGTTCACAACGGGAAATCTACCCTTTTCTGGGAGGATAGATGGTTAGTCGAAGGTTGTCTGAAAAACTGGTACCATAATCTTTACGATCTAGCTTGGTCGAAGTCTTGCTTTGTCAGATCGCAGTGTGTCAATCGTGACAACAGGACAATCTGGAACATCAAATTCCGCCGTAACATCCCAGACTTCCTTCAATATCAAGTGAGAGAACTGGAAAATCTTTTGCAACTGCTTTCTGTTAATGACGAAGAGGACGAGGTGACCTGGCGTCTGTCCTCCTCAGGCAATTTTTCTTCTAAATCCTTCTACAGCTTCATCAACAAGGGTGGTGTTATCTGCCCGATTGCCAATCATCTTTGGAAGTCTAGAGTGCCTCTGAAGATTCGTATATTCATGTGGTTAATGACCAAGAAGAAACTGCTCACGAGAGTCAATCTCCAAAACAGGGGTAACACTAAAGTTTCAGATACAACGTGTGTGCTTTGTGGTCAGGCCAGAGAAGATACCAACCACCTCTTTATTCACTGCCCGTTTTCTAAGGGTATCTGGGATCACTTGAAGAGAGGTTTGAAGATCCAGGGCACTCCGGGTTCTGTTTTTTCGATGTGGACGGTTTGGCGAAAGAAGAGAATTAAGAATCGTCTTCGGCATAGCTGGGACTTCCTGGTCATGGCTGTCTGCTGGAGCATCTGGATCGAACGCAACAACAGAATTTTTAGGGGAACCAAGATGTCTCTAGACCAGGTCCGGCTTTTGATCAAGAAGAGGCTGCTGCAGTGGAAAGTTGTCCTACAAGGAAAAAAGCTTGAACAGCTAGATAACATTATTTGTAATCTTTTCTGATTTTTTTGTCTCTCGGTTGTATGGTTCCTTCTTTCTTCTTTTAATGGACTGGTAGGGGTCTAGGCCGAACCCCCCCTCATTCACTGAGAGGGATTTCTCAAAAAAAAAAAAAATTCATGAGTTTTTTTTTTTAAAAAAATTAGGTCTAAATATTGATGAAATCACTCAACCTTTGGATATGTTGTAGATCTTAGACCGTTATGTATATATACAATTTGCATAAAAATACATACTTTATGGATCTCCTAAACCTTTAATAGTGTAGAAATATGATTTAAGTATTTCACAATATATATATATCTATACTTGATTTATGATTGTCAAGAGTTTCATTAAAAGATTCAATCATCTTAATGATATTTCTATCATTTATATAAAACCGTAATATTTCCACACTGTTGAAATATTTCCACACAATATTTCCATATTTCGCAGTATGAAAATATTAGCTGATCATTGAAACATAGGCATTTGAATAATGGAATCATCCCCCCCCCCCATCCCCCTCTTCTTCCTTTCTTCTGCTCTTCTCCTTTCAATTGAACTTGCATTTGAATACCAATCCTAATGCTACATTAACAACTAAAGGCTTCTACAAGCAGTAGGCCCTCCTATTCCTTCATTAAAGTAAGTTGATTGTTCTATGACTCAAATAAGGATTATGGGTCCAATTCAACTTGAAATTGGACTCTTTAACAAATTCAAAGTTGTAAACAAAGTAAATCTGGACTCTAACAGTAGTTTCAGTCTAAATTAGGGCCCTAACTAAATGTAAACAAGAATGTTGAACCCTGTGGGCTTTACCTATGGATAGAAACCCTCATCACTAGCAGAGTAGACTCCTTTGTACAACTTCTCCCCTTGTTTTTCTTCTTCTTGTACCAGTGTTCTAAAAAGCGGCCCAAGAGGCCGCCTAGGCGCTAGGCGGCCCCCCACCACCTCACCTAGGCCCTAGGCGCTCCAGAAAAGCGGCCAAGCTTTTAGGCGGAGCTAGGCGGGGCAAGGCCGCCGCCTAGACGTTCTAGGCGAGCTCAGGCTAGCCAGGCATGATAGGCGGGCTGAGGCTGGCCAGGCGGATCATGTTTGCTTTTGTTTTTGTTAATCACTCAATCTTGAATTATGGTTATATACTTGTTCTTTAAAATAATGGTTTGGGATAATCTTGAACTTATATTAATTTTTAAACATATATATTATATAATCTCAAAATAATAATTAAAATAATTTAAAAAAAGGCAAAACGCCTAGGCCCCGCCTAGGCGCAAGGCGGCCCCCCACCGCCCGACTAGCGCCTAGCGCTTTTTAGAATGTTGTCTTGTACACCCAGCCAAAGGCTTTAGACGCATCACTGATGCAGGCACCGATAAGGCACACTACAATCCTAAACCCTTTTAGGGTTATCTTTAGTCAATAGCTAAGGTTTAGTGTTCAATATAGCGTTGTATAACTCAAAAAGACAGCAAGCAGGAATTATCTCACGCAAAACTAAAAGGATATGGAATCAACATAAAGCAGATTTCAGATCTAACAGTAAAGACGCAATATTATCACAAAGAACAGAATTCAGCATATAAAAGATTAAATCGCAGCAATAGATATTGAAATTTAACGCGAGGCTTGCATCGGAATTTTCACTAAAATAGGTAAAGCATGCTTGCAAAGGTTACCGACAGACTATAGATAGCGAATCTAGTAAATAGGCATAAGTTAGGGCTTCAACTAGCGATGAAAAGGACGGTTATGGCTGCGATGCGGAGCGGAGGCAATGGAAATAAAGAAAACGATGCGGATGCGATGGGAAAATAAAGGAAAAGGAAAGATACTGCCTGGGGTTTTCCGCCGTGGGTCGATTGCGAGGATGCGCCGATGATCCTGCACACGGAGCAAGGCCGGTCATCGGGAGAAGACGGAACCTTCGGAAAATCAACACCGAGGCCTTCACGAGGCGAAGTCGTGGAAGCGGCGTGGATCGGAGACACGCGTCTCGCCCGGAAGCACTCACGAAGAGGCACAAATTTCAGCAATTCATCAAAATCTGAAATCTCATTCGGTCTTCATCTTTTTGTAGCATTAAGGTTTTGTTTTGGATGGCTAAGATCAAAGGGGAATAAGGGTGGATGGTGTGGATGCAAGGGGTCAAGAAAGGCAAGGAAAAGAGAGAGAAACAAGGGAGAGAAGAGAGAGAGAAGAGAGGGAACGGAAGGGGTCGGGGTGGCCTCGGGATCCGCGCGGGTAAGGGGCCGGTCGGTGTTTCACGGGAAAAGAGAAGAGGGGGGGTGCGGTAATCCCAATAGATGCCCTAGTGGGCTTAAGATAAGCCCATTTAAGCCTAATTGAAGCCCATAACTTGCCATGTCATCTAAATTGAATTATTTCGCCATCTAACCGTCGGTTTTGAAATCTAATCTCGTCCGTCGGTACCCCGCAAACACACGCACCCAGAATTTTATTAATATCATGCAGAAACTCACCCGAGAAGACTCGGATTCAATCCGAAAAGCCCTCGGATGAGATCATGGACATCCCCCATGAACTGGGCAAGAACATAAATAAAACTAAGTGCTGAAATAAGGCCAAAAACATGGAAAAATGGCCAAAAACTGAAATTGACTGCTAACAAGTCCCATACGGCTAATGTCATCCAAGCATAAAAATAAAAACGACAGTAAATAAGGTCTCTGGCGATGATCTGAAGATGCGGCGATGATCTGATGATGCTGATCATGCTGCATCAACTCCCCCGGACTAGAAAGAACTCGACTCCGTCGAGTGGACGTCCAGCTGCTGTACGAGGTCGGGCCGCTGTGCTCGCAACTGTCGCTCCTCCACCCAGGTACAGTCTGAAAGTGGCCTGCCTACCCACCGAACAAGGAACCGTCGGAAGACACCGCGGCGGGTAGCAAGCTCTCTGACGTCAACGATCTCCTGTATCTGCTCTGTCTCGTCTCGCTGTGCATCTGAAAAAGGAATCTGTGGCGCTGAAGGCGTATCCGGCCGGTCTCCGTGGAAAGGAAACAACTCAGAGATATTGAAGATCGGCGATGTCGGCATGTCATCTGGTAAGTCCAGCAGGTAAGCATTGGGTCCCAACGCTCGGAGAACGCGGAAGGGCCCAAACTTCCTCTGGCTCAGCTTCCCATAAGAACCTGTGGGAAACCGCTCTCTGCAAAAGTAGACGAGGACCCAGTCCCCTGGCTGAAAAGTGCTCTCGTGCCTGTGTAAATCTGCGCTTGCCTTATACCTGGCATTGCTTTCCCTCAGTTTCTCAAGCGACTCCCGCTGTACGGTCTTGATGTGTTCAAGGAATTCATCAGCATCAGCACTCGCAGGACCTGTAGGCGGTAGGGCAGTTCTATCCAAGAAATGGGGAATAACATGGCCATAGACGATTTCAAAAGGGGTTTTACCTACTGAGCGATTAGTTGAACTATTATATGCGAATTCAGCCTGTGGTAAAACTACATCCCACTGTTTTGGTCTCTCACCAGCTAGACATCGAAGCATATCCCCTAGGCTACGGTTGACAACTTCCGTTTGTCCATCAGTTTGAGGGTGATACGCGCTACTGTATTGAAGTTTAGTTCCTAGCTTTGACCAAAGAGTACGCCAAAAGTGGCTCAAGAATCTAGTGTCCCTATCAGATGTGAATGACCTTGGAATGCCATGCAGACGAACAACTTCCCTAAAGAATAACTCAGCTACATGAGATGCATCAGAAGTTTTCCTACATGGTATGAAATGTGCCATTTTAGAAAATCGGTCTACAACCACAAAGATTGAATCGAAACGCCGAAGTGTTCGGGGTAGACCTACAATGAAATCCATGGTGATATCCTCCCAAGGACGAGCAGGGATCGGTAGAGGAATGTACAAACCTGTGTTCTGCTTTCTGCCTTTGAACATTTGACAGGTTCGACATCGTTGCACAAACTTGACGACATCTTTCCTTAAGTGAGGCCAAAAGTAGCGTCGCTCCACTGACTCAATTGTTTTGGTTTGGCCAAAGTGACAACCCAAATTACTTCCGTGCAATTCATGGATTAACGTATCTCTAAAAGACTCGTTCGGATTTTCCTCAGAGACGGTCCCTTCATGGGTGTTTGAACAAGACTCTCGCGAAGGGAGCACTCAGGGATGCACAGGCGGGTTCCACGGAACAAGAATCCCTCTTGGATAATATAGAATGTCGTGGGATCAGTGCCCGCTTCCTGACAGGATCCCCAGATGGGACCAAAGTATGGATCAGTCGCGTACATTGATTTCAGAGCATCAAAAGAAACAACGACGGGCTATAAAGTGACTAGCATCAGGCCTCGTCGACTCAAAGCATCAGCAGCTCTATTCAGGACTCCAGCCTTATACCTGAGGTTGAATGTGTACTCTTGCAAGAAATTTGACCACTTAGCATGACGTTGGTTCAAGCTACGCTGAGACTTCAGATAGCGAAGCGCTTCATGGTCAGAATTGAGCACAAATTCTCGCTGGATCAAGTAATGCCTCCAATGCTTGAGGGCTTGAACAACCGCGTAAAACTCAATGTCGTATGTCGAGTAATTCAAACGCGCGGCGTTCAGCTTCTCGCTGAAGAATGCGACGGGACGTCCCTCTTGACTAAGGACTGCTCCTATCCCGACGTGAGAGGCATCACAATCGATCTCAAAGACCTTCTCAAAGTCCGGGAGTGCCAAAACTGGAGCACTCATCATCTTGGTCTTGATGAGGTCGAAACTCGCTTCAACTTCGGGGGTCCAAAGGAAACCACCCTTCTTTATGCAGTTCGTGAGAGGTGCAATGACAGAACTAAAGTTCTTAATGAATCTGCGATAAAAGGACGCTAGACCATGGAACCGTCGCACATCACTAACGTTCTTTGGAACGGGCGATGATTTGATGGCTTCGACCTTCTCTGGATCGACCCGTATCCCTTCGGAGCACACGATGTAGCCTAGAAAGGTCAAGCTGTCTGTCAGAAAGGTGCACTTCTTCAGATGGATGTACAACTTATCTTTCCTTAGCGTTTTTAGAACCTCTCGCAAGTGCTCGACATGCTGTTCAAGTGTCGTACTATAGATAAGAATGTCATCAAAGTATACGACAACGAACTTTCCTATGAATAGTCTGAGCACCTGATTCATAAACCTCATAAAGGTACTTGGTGCATTCGATAGACCAAATGGCATTACTAGCCATTCATACAGACCTTCCCGGGTTTTAAATGCAGTCTTCCATTCGTCACCGGGTCGTACACGGATCTGATGATAACCGCTACGAAGATCAATCTTTGAAAAGATTTTCGCGCCATGTAGCATATCAAGCATATCATCTAATCGGGGAATCGGAAATCTATACTTGACAGTTATTCGATTGATGGCACGGCAATCTATGCACATTCTCTACGTCCCATCCTTCTTGGGAGTTAGGAGTGCCGGTACTGCGCATGGACTCATGCTCTCTTGGATTAGTCCCTTTTGCAGTAACTCGGTAACCTGTCGACACATCTCTTCATATTCAGACGGGCTCATTCGGTAGTGAGGAAGGTGAGGTAGCGTCGCTCCCGGGACTAGGTCAACACAATGTTGAATATCCCGAAGAGGTGGAAGTCCTTCAGGTAGTTCCTCTGGGATGAGATCATTGAAGTCTTCGAGTAGGACTCGAACCTCATGAGGAATGCTAGGGCCCTCTGTAGCTTCTTTTGCTACGAGGAAAAAGATAGAGCGAGATTCTCTAAGCTCGTCCTCGAAGCAAGCTTGTGTCAGCAATGTTGGTAGGGCCTTCGGCTTCTCTTTGGGTAACTTCAGGGTGACGGGTGGGGGTGTCGGCTCACTAGAAATGGGTTTCAGGGGCTCCCTCTGAGGCACTAGAGTGATGTTATAGTCGTCTTTGCAGAAGGAGTAAGTGTTCTTCTCCCCATCATGTGTTGTCTTTCTGTCGTACTGCCACGGGCGGCCCAACAGAATGTGACAAATGCCTAAGGGCGCCACGTCACACCAAACAGCTTCCTTATACATCTTGCCAATGGTGTATTCGACTAGGCATCGCTCTTTAATAGCGACATCTGATCCTTTCTTAAACCAAGACAAGTTGTATGGTTTGACCAGCTTCTCTGTCTTGAGCCCTAACTTGTCAACCATGATCTGGGCGACCAAGTTCTCGGTACTACCACTGTCTATGATGAGGACGCAATGCCTCCCCTTTGAGGTACAGGTGGTGTGAAAGATGTTCCATCTAAGCCAACGATCTGGTTCAGGAGCTTTCGGGGTCGACAAGACACGGTGCATGACTAGTGCATGCGTTGCCTCATCAGCTTCAGCGACGACATCATGTGTTTCGTCATCCTCCTGATATTCGGCATATCTAGAATCATCATCATGCCCTTCTTCAGCCATGTTCATGGTTTCCTCAGTTGGCTCTTCACTTTCTGTCAGATGGGTCTGAGGTCTCCTTTTTGGGCATTGGGCGATGAGGTGTCCTACTTCTCCGCACTCGAAGCATTTGTAAGTCGCTCCGGGTGGTCGGCTTCCTGTCGCACCTCGCTCACGACTTGATGGTTCAACCCGACCAGGGGGTTGATTGGTTCTTGATGGAGTGGTAGTCGGAGGGGGAACAGGTGGGGTGACTCTAGTAGGAGGTACTCCTCTTCCTGCTGAAGGGGCACCTGGGGGTACTCGAGGGGCAACTTCTCTCCTAAAGGCCCGTTGTTGAATCTTCTCAGCCTTGAGAGCTTGCCTAGATGCTTCCGTCACAGTGAGGATGGTCTGCATTGCTAGCGCGTCCTGAATTTGGTAGCGCAACCCCGAGACGTAGCGTGCAGCTTTCTGTTCATCGTCTTCCGGGATGGCATTACGAGTGGTCAGGATATCAAACTCTTCAGTGTACTCCTGTACGCTTCGGTTGCCTTGTTTCAGGCTAAGCAATCTCTGGTACAGAGAGGTACGGTAGTCAGGCGGAAGGTACTTCAGTCGCATCTTATCACGCATTTTGGCCCACGTGGCGACCTTTTGCTTCCCTTTCCTAAGGCGACTTGTTTGCAACTCTCGCCACCAAACTAAAGCGGCTCCTTTCAGTTTCGTTGCCACGAGTTTGACTTTTCGATCGTCAGGGAGATCTTTCCATTCAAAGAAGTGCTCAACGCTTTCTATCCAGTCAAGGAATGCGTCAGCATCATGGCTTCCCCTAAAGTCATCGATGTCAACTCGGACTCCGTAACCTTGGGATCTCTCAAGGGCTCGCACAAGACGCTCCTCCATGCCGTGCTGATGACGCACATGCTGCTCTCTAGGGTTTCTGGGACGACCGAACTGAACGTACTCTCGTTCAAAGTCCACGTCGGACTCGTCCAACTCAGCTTTAGACTCAAGGGGCGACTCAAGATAGTCAGCTCGATTTCGCTCGTGCGGCTGGTATCGGTTGTGGTTCTGAGGTAGGGCTTGGTTCTGGTTCCGAGGTGGGTTTGGAATCGGATTATGATTTACGCCCTGGTCCCGTTCTTGCTCTTCAACCCTATGACCCTCGGCACGTGGATTGGCCTCTGCCCCTTCCAGGTCCTCTTCGACCGGTCGGGTATTAGGGTTGACGTCTCTATCTTGTAACAGTAATCCCAGCCTATCGGTGATCTCTTGCAACAAGGTTGCATGTCGATCCAACGTATTTTGGGTTGCTTCTTGCCAAGCACCACGAGGTTGTGGTCCTCGAGGAAAACGTCCTCGATTCCGGGCATCCCGGTGCAGATGGGTACGATCAGCCATGGGTTATGAGATATGCAGATGTTCACACGATGCAATCCTAACACTAGATGCAATTTCAAGGACGCAAGATTATGCCCTATGAAAAATTCAGCAAAGAAGACGATGAGGGTTGCTGAATTTCAGCACTCAAAAGAAACCCGAACAGGTTCTTTCGAGCTCTGATACCAACTTGATGCAGGCACCGATAAGGCACACTACAATCCTAAACCCTTTTAGGGTTCTCTTTGGTCAATAGCTAAGGTTTAGTGTTCAATATAGCGTTGTATAACTCAAAAAGACAGCAAGCAGGAATTATCTCACGCAAAACTAAAAGGATATGGAATCAACATAAAGCAGATTTCAGATCTAACAGTAAAGACGTAATATTATCACAAAGAACAGAATTCAGCATGTAAAAGATTAAATCGCAGCAATAGATATTGAAATTTAACGCGAGGCTTGCATCAGAATTTTCACTAAAATAGGTAAAGCATGCTTGCAAAGGTTACCGATAGACTATAGATAGCGAATCTAGTAAATAGGCATAAGTTAGGGCTTCAACTAGCGATGAAAAGGACGGTTATGGCTGCGATGCGGAACGGAGGCAATGTAAATAAAGAAAACGATGCGGATGCGATGGGAAAATAAAGGAAAAGGAAAGATACTGCCTGGGGTTTTCCGCGGTGGGTCGATTGCGAGGATGCGCCGATGATCCTGCACACGGAGCAAGGCCGGTCGTCGGGAGAAGCCGGAACCTTCGGAAAATCAACGCCGAGGCCTTCACGAGGCGAAATCGTGGAAGCGGTGTGGATCGGGGACACGCGTCTCGCCCGGAAGCACTCACGAAGAGGCACAAATTTCAGCAATTCATCAAAATCTGAAATCTCATTCGTTCTTCATCTTTTTGTAGCATTAGGGTTTTGTTTTGGATGGCTAAGATCAAAGAGGAATAAAGGTGGATGGTGTGGATGCAAGGGGTCAAGAAAGGCAAGGAAAAGAGAGAGAAACAAGGGAGAGAAGAGAGAGAGAAGAGAGGGAACGGAAGGGGTCGGGGTGGCCTCGGGATCCGCGCGGGTAAGGGGCCGGTCAGTGTTTCACGGGAAAAGAGAAGAGGGGGGGTGCGGTAATCCCAATAGATGCCCTATTGGGCTTAAGATAAGCCCATTTAAGCCTAATTGAAGCCCATAACTTGCCATGTCATCTAAATTGAATTATTTCGCCATCTAACCGTCGGTTTCGAGATCTAATCTCGTCCGTCGGTACCCCGCAAACACACGCACCCAGAATTTTATTAATATCATGCAGAAACTCACCCGAGAAGACCCGGATTCAATCCGAAAAGCCTTCGAATGAGATCATGGACATCCCCCATGAACTGGGCAAGAACATAAATAAAACTACGTGCTGAAATAAGGCCAAAAACATAGAAAAATGGCCAAAAACTGAAATAGACTGCTAACAAGTCCCATACGGCTAATGTCATCCAAGCATAAAAATAAAAACGACAGTAAATAAGGTCTCTGGCGATGATCTGAAGATGCGGCGATGATCTGATCATGCTGATCATGCTGCATCAATCACAATATCACATATTCTCATAAATAAGAGATTGATCCAATTATTGAAACAGAGATTTCAAATAATAATGGAAATGATAACCCCCTCTACAATCCATGCTCTTGACTATACCCTATAGGGGGTTCCTATTAACTCTTATGTATAACTTAGGATCATAGTGCTTTAACATACATCTTGGTTAACATTCTAAGTTCAAAGTGTATTTTATAAATTTTAAATGCATTAACTTTTTCTTATCTATGTTAATTTGGTCTTATCTATGTTAAATTTTGCCTGTACATGTGGAACGTTGCAATATCATACCAATAAACAACATAATCAAACATTCTGGATGCGATTATCAACACTTTAATCACACATTTAGGGTTCTGGATTAAAGCAATAACGTAAAGATTGTAAATTTTGATGAACAATACAGGAAAATAAATGCTAAAGATAGAGAAGAGATAGATTGAAGACTATTTGGAAGTATAACAACAAAGTCAGGATTGCACTCATTTTCACAGGTGGTGTAAGTCATTTATAAAATTGAAGTTATTCTTGAAATTTCTTGCGAATTCTGGAAAAAAAAATCATCTGGCTTTCTCTAAGTAGGGATAAAATAGAAACAAAATGTTAGGTGTTGCTTTACACCCTACGAGCTATATCGGAAGGTGGGACACATCTGTCAATGGCCCCTGGCATAGGTGTGGGTCATGAGCACTGTTGACCAAATTTAGAGTTACTCTCCTTTGTTTCCATTGTCTTTTTGTGTGATATTTTAAACTTTAAATCTTAATCAAATTATAGATAATACCCTTTTAAAGCATATGGTCACAGAAAATTTCTTTGTCTTTTTATGTTTCTTTGAACAGTCTTTCCACCAAATTACAGATATTACAGTTTTTTAAAGCATATGTGGTATCCTCCAAATTACACAAAGTAGGAGATATACTCCTATGATCTGTAGACACGGACACGGGTGTCAAGTGTTGACACGAACATGGGAGTCGGACATAGCAACATCACAAAAGATGGATACGAAGACACGTGGGTGTGTGTATATATATATATATATATATATATATATATATATATATATATATATATATATATATACACCAACAAAATTATGAAATTAATATAAATTAAAAATTACTATCCCTTCGGAATTCGACTCCTACATAGTCTACCATTTTCCTCTATTCACCCAATTGGAGAAGGAAGAGACTCGCAACATTCAGTTTAATAACATGGAGCGATGGTATCATGCCGTGACGACACGGGTGGACACGGGTTGACACGGCTCCGAGGGCGCAATTAGAGGTGTCCCCCATATCATAGATATACTCATAGGAATATACATCTTGAATATGTACCATTTATTCCATGGGATTTATCAAAATATATTAAACAAGTAATTGAATTAAAAAGACATTTTTGCATGTATACCCTTAATAAAGTGTGATGTTACATAAATATCCCTATATTTTACAAAAAAAATTAGACACCTTTCGTACTTCTCAATTTTGTCCCAAAAAAAAAACTTATGTTTCTACAATTCTCTACAACTCTCTCGCTTAAATATGTCTCGATTGATCAATCATTGCTCGATATATAGTCCTAATTAAGCACTTTGCCTCCCCCCCTCCTTCAAAAAAATCCTGGCTCCGCCCCTGAAAGGTTTGTATATAGACTAGCAAATTAGCTCACACTTTGCTTCAGGTGTTATTATAAATGTTGTCAAGTGTTACGTTTCAAAAAAGAAAAGGTGTCAAGTGCGACTGCATCCGGTTGTGCGTCACATATGCGACAGTAGAAGAGTATTTGGGTTGAGTTGACACTTGACACCACATGTGTATAGGAGACTGTGTGGCCTCACATGTTATGTGTGGCAACACACAGAATATATGGCCGCACATTGTACAACGGCTCTTTTTTTAGTTGCCCCCCCCCCCCCCCCTCTCCCAATAAACCAAAAAAAACAAAAATAAAGAAAATAAAAAACATAAACATAACAAAAAAAAACTCTCCATTTTACCTTACAACCATTTTGTCTCTCTCAAAGTATGCTCTCAAAGTCTCAAAACTCTTTTCAAGATAAGAGCTCCTTCTCTCTTTTCGTCATCAATTTCTCGCCTCCAAGTAGGCTGCAAACGAGCTGAGCTTTGGTCTGTTTGAGCTTGGCTCATTTGTTAAACGAGCCTAAACTTCAGGCATGGGTTTGGCTTGTTTAATAATCGAGCCGAGCTGAGCTTTGGTCTGTTTGAACTTGGTTCGTTTATTAAATGAGCCTAAAATTCAAGCTAGGGTTGGCTCAATTAGTGATCGAACAAACGCAAATGATTCCTTATTGATCTTGTTTTCAAACTCCAGATTCAGTCAAAAATTTATACTATATATGCTAGTTGTATTCAAGCCTTTTATAAGCCTATTCACAAGCCTACTCATAAACCCTAAACAAGCATGTTCACGAGCCCAACCGAGCTGAGCTTTGGTGTGCATGAGCTTGGCTCATTTATTAAACGAGCCTAAACTCTAGGCTTGGGCTTCACTCGATTAGTAATCGAATGATCTTTTATCGAGCTTGTTTGCAAACTGCTCATGCACTGCTTGGTTCATTTGCATCCCTGTTGGGATTAGTTCCACATCGGCTAGGGTCTGGGCAACGGTGTCTTCATATATCCTCGGTGGACCTCCCCTTATGCATATGTTTCCACATCGGTAGGATATCATTGAATGCCATTGGAGTCTAGATTTTTCAGAATGTCTCTTTGTTTGCGGAAATAGACCACTAATGTTATTTTGTTCTCCTGATTAAATAATCCAGCTGGAGTGTCTCGCATGCGGTCACGAATGGTATGCTTCTCGAGATGCCATCGTTTGCTTCTACTAGAGTCAGAACAACAGCATAATGAAAGCCATAGAGGAAGATTAATTTCATGTACAGCAAACAGTGAGTTGAATAGGTATGTCACTGTACAGTTTTTTTTTTTTTTGAGGTATTTTCTACGTATGTGCCGAACGGTCGAGCCCCATCCGACTAGTGCTGGATGGTTTTTGCTGGAGAAGATTAGGGTGCCATCACAAATTCCATGGGTGCGAATAGACGGATCCATTATGGACTCGAGAGGAGCAGATCTCGGCTCAAAAACTATATATCCGAGAGAGACGTTCAACTCCGGAAAATGCAATGTAACCAACATGTTTGCCAACTTTCGTGGCACGATCTCAACCGTTCGTTGCACAGCCCTGGCCAATGAAAGTCACTAGTGATGTGTGATGTCTGATATGGCACCAGTGATATGTGATATGCCACCACTGATGTCTGAAATGTCGCACCGCCAATAAGCAGCTGCCCGCAGGTGGGTGTGTATGGAAGAGGGGGTTTGAAAATACACCCACCCACATACGTATCCACACATATCCATGCTTTTTTTTTTTTTTTTTTTTTTGAGAACCCTTGAGGTGAGGAGGGTTAGGCATAGACCCAACCGGTTTATTAACTAGGCACCAAAGGAAAGATTTAGAGACGATTACATATTACACGAAGGCTAACCGATAAGTCGTGCATACCCATGCTCCACTCAACCACAAAACATCAAATACACCCAACCACTGTATCCATGTACACTCACCCACCCATCACGCACATTGATCCACCCATCCATCCACATATGCATACACACCTACTTATCCCTCACCACACATACAAACCCACCTATACACTAATTGCTAAAAAAAAAAAACCACCTATCCACACATGCCGAGTCACCCACCCATATACATCCACCCACCCACTAACCCAAGTCCACCCACCAACGTGCGCACACACCCACCCATCTACATACTATCGACCCACCCACCCACATAACCACCCATCCACCCACACATATCCACTTACCCATCCACACAGACATACAAACACACTCATGCACACACCTACCCACCCTCGAACACACCCTTCCACCGATCCACCCACACACCCACCCATCTATACACACACACCCAATCACGCACACCCACCCACACATCGCCACACCCACAACATACCCACACAAACCCGTCCCCTCACCCACCATCATATACATACTAACCAACACGAACATACCCACGTATACCTGTATACCTACCCAACCATCCACACCCACCCAAACTCCCACTTACCACCCAACCAAACACACATACCCACCTACCAATGCATACATACCCACCCATACCCACCCACCCACGCACCACCTATACCAACCGCCATACATGCACCCATCCATACCTAGGCACCCACCTACCCACACAAGCACACCCACATACCCATGCACCCCACATATACACCCACCCCCACCTACACACACACACACATACCCACTAACACAACAACTCGCACACCCACCAACCCACCAAAGCATAACCACACACATAATCATACCCATCCACCACCCACCCACGCCCACATACACACACACATACCCACCCACCCACGCCCATATACGCACACACATAACATCCCCCCCCACACGCACCCACACACACACAAGCACACACACACACACCCCACCCTCCCACATACACACGCCCCTACCCACCCACTCACATACCTACCCACTAATGCACACAAATACCCATGCACCCACACATACACACACCTACACATACCTACCCACACACAAACACCCACTAATACCCACGTACCCACCCACCAACACATACTCACCCACACAAACACATACACACCCAACCACACACACCCATACACATCCACCCACACATACCCACCCAGGCACCTACACCCACCCACCCATGCAACTACACACGCATACCCACCCCATCCACATACCCACCCATTCACTCACCACCCAACCACGCACATGTACACACCCACCCAAACCCACACACTTACACACAGACACATATACCCATCTACACTCGCACACCCTCCAACCCACCTACGCATATACACAGAACATACCCATCCACCCACTCACCCACGCATGCCCACCCACCCACCTACCCACGCACACACACCCACCCATCCACCCATGCATACACACCCACCCACCCATCCACATATATGCCAACCCATACATATACCACCTTCCCACTGACCCATGCTCCCATTCACCCACACACGCACCCACATCTACCCATCGACACTCATACATGAATACACACTCACATCAACGCACACCCACTGACGCACAACAACGCACACCCACCTACCCACCTATAACCACACATCCACCAACCGCCGCATACCCACTAACCCACGCACCCACCAACCCATACACCCACTTGTAACATCCACCCCAAATCACAAGATATTGTCCATTTTGGTCGTGCATGCACGAGGACTTCCCAGGGGGTCACTTATCCTAGTACTACTCTTGCCCGAGTATGCTTAACTACGGAGTTCTTACATAATCCGTAGCGGTGCATGGTTTTAAAACACGTGTTCTATGTTTGGGAGAGAAAATTATATAAGTAGCTTATGATCTCCTTCTCTCTGGGTGATGTGGAGTTAACTTGTGGCCTTGGACACCTTACAGCACCTTATCCATTTTGGCATTAATACCTCAGAAGTTTTGGCTATTAGCTATTAGATTTTGGACATCACAATCCACCTCCCCTTAAATGCTACATGTCCACATATAGGGTTAGAACCCCCATCCTCCCATTTTTGGGAGAACTGGCTCTGATACCATTTTGTAACATTTGCTCTAAACACATAAGATATTGTTCGTTTTGCTCGTGGGGCCACACAAGGAATTCCCAGGGGGGTCACCCATCCTAATACTACTCTTATATGAGCACGCTTAACTACGGAGTTCTTACAGAATTTATAGCGACAGATAATTTTAAAACACATCTCTTCTATGTTTTTTTTCTTCTTTTGGTAGGATCTCTTTTATGTTTGGAAGGAAAAATTATTAATTAGCTCATGATCTTCTCTTCAGGTGATGTGGGGCTAACTCGTGGCCTTGAACACCTTACCTCATCCATCTTGACATCGCAGCCTTAGGAGTCTTGGCTATTGGCAATTGGATCTTGATTATCACACCACCCATACACACACACACACCCACTCACACAACCACGTACACCCACCAACACCCACCTACCAACCCAACCACCCCCTACACATACATGCTCCCCCCACACATATACCCACCCACCCATGCAAACACATACACCCACCCACACCCACTCACCCATACACACACATTCCACACCCACGCACCCACGCACACCCACTCACCCACACACACATTCCACACCCTTGAGGGAAAGTTTGCTCCACAGTTTGGCCTGCCGAAGGGCAGGAGTAGGGCAAGGCTGGGGTCAAAATGGGCCCGTCCTTTTATTTTAGGGGACATATCCTAGTCCGGCCTTAACCCTTCAAGGTTGGAAAATGATGGGCCCTAGCCCGATCCTTCAAGGGTTAGGTTACTATTATTAAGATAAAGATTATCGATAGGTTTATTAAGCCACTTAGGTCATCGAGGGAATGGTTAAATTTTTTTCTCGTCCTAAACTACTCGGGAAGAGCATTCTAAAATACGAGCATGACTGCCTCATCATTCAGATGTCGTCCGGAAAGTGCTGCATGCTCGTTCTGGAACCTCCAGGTGAAACTTCGGAGGGTCTCGTCTGACCCCATGCGAAGACGGTAGAGAGTGTCGAGCTTTTTATCCAGCTACAAGTTCAGCTGGTAGTGTTGGACAAAGAGGTCTGCCAATGTCTCGAATCGAGTAATGGTGCTCAGAGGGAGGTTGTGGTACCAATCCAAGGATGGCTCGTCGAGGCTTCCTGTGAAGGTGTGACATAGAACTTGATTGTCGAACTCGTGTGGCGTCAAGGCCTGCTTGAATGCCAGGATGTGCATGGCCGGGTCTCCCTTTGTGTAGTTGAACTTGGAAAGGATGGGAGCTCGCCAGCCTTAGGGAAATACTGCATCGAGGATGCTTCTATGGAGCGATCCATCTGCTGAGACCGCTTCCCTCCTGTCGACTCGTCGATTCTGAATGGAAAGATGAGAGTGATGCAATGAAAACACTTACTCTCTTCTAAACTGAACCGAGTCTTCCCAGGCTGCATTTGGACTTTTGGCCGTCATTTAAAATGATCATTCTATATCCGGGCATGAGACTAGCTAATAAAACTTAAAAGTATTATAAGTCTTACGAGTATTATATAATACTTTAAATACTAATATATCTGAACTTGAGAACTCCAATATTCACAGGGTCACATTGAGTGATCGACTAATGATTGATTAGTCCTAATTAGTCATTGATTTAGCCCCTTAATAAGTATTATATATTTCTAATAATTTATGCATATGGAAGGCAGGGCGGGCCGTAGGTTTTCGTAGCCCGACCATCATTATGGATGGCTTATGAAAATTGGGCTCTGGCACCGCCTTTAGAGGGAAGGGTTTTGGAGGATCGGTCCAAGCAGGGCAAGATACTCTCTCCAAAGGGCCAAATTGACAGACTTATCCACGGTGTCCGTTTTGGGAGTCGAATGAGGAACCTCCCCAACATTCAAGAGTAGGACTGATTTTTGGATGAATCATATTGGAATATGGGTGTTTGAAAATTTTCCAAATTTTTTTAGAATTCCAAATGGTATTCCGATTCTGAATTCAAAATTCAGAATCCAATTCCCATTCAAATTTTCCGAATTATTGGAAATTTTTGGCATGGGAATTCCTTGGAATTTTTCAAATATATTTGGAATTCTCCAATTTTGTCAGAATTTTGGAATTTTTCAGAACTTTTCAATTTTGACAGTTTTAAAATTTTTGAAATTGCACAACACCTGCTACTTCGGATGGGTCCGGGTTGGGTCGAGTCTGGCAGAGGGTGGAGACGAGAGAGTAGGATTTTTAAGTTTTATATGTGGTGCATCATGGGCTATTACTCGTTGGTGTTGGGTTGGACCCGTTTTCAGTAAAATAAAAAGAATTATGGTGCTCTGCTCTTAAATGAGGCCCGCAACAACGACTTTGGTGGCTTTGCTCAAGGGCCAAGCACCTACAGCTTCGAAAGGGTCTTGGGTGGATCTTGAATTTTTTTGGATTTTCTTGAATCAGGTATATTTGGAATTTTTGGATCAAAAATCGGAATTTTTGAAATACTCAACACCCTTCCAATTCCCATCAGATTTTTTTTCAAAATTTCCAAAAATTAGAATTTCAGAATTCGTATTTAATTAAATGGTGCCAAAATCAAAATTTTTAGGATTGGTTTTGGAGAGAGAGAGAGAGGGAGAGAGCATTTACCGGAGTCCAAATCCCACTCCTAGGGGTGTAAAAAAGCCCATCGGCCCGAGCCCGGCCTGAAAGTCAACGGCCCAAGCTCGATCCGGCCTGAAAGCTCAATCCAAATACAATAAATTTTGTATATATATATACGAGGAATGTTACAGTGAGCTATGAGCTGCCGGTTTAGAAAGTGAGCTGCGGGTATTTTGACCCCCCTAGGAGTTTTGGAATTTGATGAAATTTGGTGAGGGTGTTGTCTAGGGTAAGATAATCATCCTCGCCAATTTTCATCAAATTCCAAAACTTCTAGGGGGGTCAAATAGTCGAAGCAAAATCTGCCGTCCGCAGTCACCGTTAAAATCTACAGATTTTGCATCGACCATTTGACCCCCCTAGAAGTTTTGGAATTTGATGAAAATTGGTGAGGATGATCATCTTACCCTAGACAACACGCTCACCAAATTTCATCAAATTCCAAAACTTCTAGGGGGGTCAAAATACCTACAGCTCATTTTCTTCTACCGCTGCTCACAGCTCAACGTAACAGCCCTCATATATATACATATAAATCATACATGCTAAACATCAAAGGAAGTTAGTGTATAGGTTTGATTGTGCTGTTACGTCTGTAAGATCTTGAGCTCGAACCTAAAAAAAAAAATTATTAAAAAATACATGGTTTTTAGCCTAAATCCGGCCCGACCCGACCTGAAATTCATAATATATCTATACATGGGCCGGGCCCGGGCTCATACCCTTGGCCCAGCCCAATGAGCCTGACAGGCCTTTCCGGGCTTAGGACATCTAGGCCCGACCCGACCCGCCCCAAGGTATATTCGTCCCAACCCGTTCTACACCCCTACCACTCCCATCGAGGATGGCTCGGAGCAGGTAGACCCAGGGGCGGAGCCACATGGCAGGAAGGAGGGGCTAAAGCGCCCCCTTAAATTCTGGAAAATGGAGAAGTAGTAGTGCTATATAGCCAACTCATTTGAGAATTGTCAATCTTCACGTGGAGCTGCTCATTGGACATTTTGAATCTCACTAGTGACCGTTTGAAAAGGTAGACATTTTGAATCTCACTAGAGACATTTTGCAACATCATGCCAAGCAAAGTTGGCGACCTGAAGTTGGCAAACAAGTTGGCTACCTATCTCCATTGTCCTAGTCGGCCTCCTCTTCCTCTTGTGAATCGGAATCACATGTTTGTTGGCTTGCAGTGGTGCTCTGAATCCTAAGACCGCACAATGAGTACGTGACCTGTCTATACCGTCTATATTGAAAGAGAGGTAGTTGGTGGTTCTTCTATAATATTTATGATCAACTAGCTTAACAAACAATCCCACAAATATAGAAATATATAACAGTTTAGATTTACATAACAATATTCAAGTTCCAGGTGGTTGCACGGTTGGAGATATATTCTGCTATCACACCCCCGCAAGCTAATGGGGCAGGAACGCACCAGAAGCTTGTGAGCTAGTTGCTTGAAGCGAGTAGAAGAGAGGCCTTTTGTGAAAATATCGGCTACCTGATCAGCAGTACATAGATAACGAACGTCAAGCTCCTTGCGAACTACCTTTTCACGAACATAGTGGTAGTCGACCTCCAAATGCTTCATTTTGGAGTGAAAGACTAGATTTGATGCTAGTGATATGGAGCTAATGTTATCACACCAAATTATAGGGGTGGACAAGTAGAGTCCTAAGTCTTTAAATAACAAGCGAAGCCAGGATATCTCAGCAGCTGTATAAGCTAGTTGTCGGTATTCCACTTCAGTGCTGAACCGCAATATAGTGCGATGTTTCTTTGCACTCCATGAGATGGGATTTGAACCAAAAAAGATGCAATATCCAACTGTGGAATGACGATCGTCCGAATTGCCGGCGTAGTCAGCATCAGAATATGCTTCTAATCTTAGGGTACCGGGTTGATAGAAGAGCCCGTGATCGTGTGTTGACTTCAAGTATCGTAAAATACGTTTGACTGCACTCCAATGTAATGTAGTTGGCTGATGCATACACTGACAAACTTGATTAACTGCGTATGAAATATCCAGATGAGCGATTGTTAAATATTGAAGAGCGCCCACAACACTTCGATATTCCGTACCATCCAGAAGAGGATCCCCATCATGAATGCTCAATTTCTTGCCGGTTGAAGATGGAGAGGAGATAGGTTTGACATCTTGGAATTTTGTTTGATGAAGCAGATCCATTGTATACTTGGGTTGAGTGAGAAACACACATCCACTATCGGACACTGCCTCAATTTCGAGAAAGAAATGCAAGGGTCCCAAGTCTTTCGTGGAGAATTTATGTCCAAGACTGTGTATAAGATAAGAAATATAGGTAGCATTGTTGCCAGTAATGAGGATATCATCCACATAGATAAGTAGAATAATGATCAGCTCCTTTCTTCGAAATGTGAATAATGAGTAGTCGACCTTGGATTCTTGAAAACCAAGGTCTTCAAGATAGTACGAGAATCGTTGAAACCATGCCCGTGGAGCCTGTTTCAATCCATATAGGGATTTATGAAGTTTGCACACATGATGAGGGTAATTCGGGTTAGTGAATCCCGATGGCTGCCGCATATAGACTTCCTCTGATAAGATACCATGCAGAAATGCGTTTTGGACATCTAACTGTCGAATGTGCCACTTGTGATGCACAGCTAAAGAAATAACGGTACGGATAGTAGAGTGTTTGACAACAGGACTAAAAGTCTCTGAATAGTCAAGACCCTCATGTTGGTGAAACCCATTAGCAACTAGTCGTGCCTTGTAACGTTCAACGGACCTAGTAGCTTTCCGTTTGATTTTGAATACCCATTTGTTTGGAAGAATGTTCATATCGGAGCGAGGTGATACCAAGGACCAAGTTCCATTCTGCTGCAGAGCATTGAATTATGCACCCATAGCATTGTGCCATTCTGTTTGTTTTAAGGCTTGACTAAAACAAGTTGGTTCTACTAGAGCATCGTGAACTACGTGCATAGCATATTTTGGGTTGGGTTTAGAGACCCTGACCTTGCTTTTGGTAACCATAGAATGAGAGGAATCAGCTGGGACTGGTTGCAATGCAGGTTCAAGAGAGAGAGGCGCAGGAGCAATAGGAGTAGGTAATGCTGGGGAGTTTTCAGAGACTAGTGAAGATGGGATCAGATTTTCTTTTTCAGGAGTTTGTAAAGTGGGGTTATTGGATGAAGGCAAAGTAGTCAGTTCAATCATAGGGACAAATGAATCCAAGGATAATGTTGTTGCAGAGTTTGGTTGAGCATCTTCTTTAAATGGGAAAGAGTGTTCATCAAAGACCACATGACGAGAGAGATAGACACGACCAGTAGCTTGATCAAGGCAACGATATCCTTGATGGTTGAGAGAATAACCTAGAAAAACACATCTCTTGGATCGGAATTGAAGCTTGTTTGCATTACTGGGTCGTAAATAAGGAAAACAAGCACAACCAAAAATTCGAAGAGTATCGTACTTGGGAACCTTTGTAAACAATTTTTCATATGGAGAAATATTGTGTAGAATACGAGTTGGGAGTCGATTGATGCAATATAAAGCAGTGTTAAAAGCATCAACCCAGTAGGTGGGGGGAATATGAGATTGTGCAAGAAGTGTGAGGCCGGTTTCAACAATGTGCCGATGTTTCCTTTCAGCTACTCCATTTTGTTCAGGATGACCTGGACAGGAGGAGCGAAAAGAAATTCCATTATTTTGTAGAAATTGTTGAAAAACTTGTTTGATATATTCGCCTCCCCCAGCAGATTGGAAGGATTTAATTTTGCAAGAGAAGTGGTTTTCCACTTGCAATTTAAATTTAACAAAGATGTCAAAGACTTCATGTTTGAACTGCATTGGGAAAAGCCAAGAATAACGTGAATAATCATCTACAAACAGAACATAATATTTGGATCCTTTGAAAGAAGTGATAGGTGAGCACCAAACATCCGAATGAATTAATTCCAAAGGACATCTTGATATTGAATCCGATAACAAAAACGGTAACTTAGTACTTTTACCCATAGGACAAGAGTGACACATATTGAAAATGAATTTGACCCTTTCATAGGCAAATATTTATTAGACATAAGCTGGAAGAGAATAGAAGAAACAGGGTGGCCAAGTCTGGAGTGCCAATCTTGCTCATCGACCCGAACACCAACGAACGCAAGCGGACGTCCTAATTTGGTAAAGATCTGGTTATGAATGCGCATTGGATAGAGACCATGATCACTCTGCCACGGAAAAGCATCCTCCCGGATTTGAGGTCCTTTACATGGAAACAATCAGGGAAGAAAACAAAGTAACAGTTATTATCACGCGTGAATTGATGAACATAAAGAATATTTGCAGCAACATTAGGGCAATGAAGAGCATTGTTCATATTGTAAGAGGATGAATTATGGGTGAACTCAGATGAACCAATATGGGTAATGTTCAAACCTGCACCGTTGCCCACTGTTACTTGATCTTTTCCATGGTATGTATCATGAATGGATAAGTTGGCAAGGTCCGGAGTAATATGATGTGACACTCCAGTATCAGGGATCCAAGTGGTATTCTTAAAGGCTGCATCTGCCATCATATGATTTCCGTCTGACGGCAAGGAGGCCGTCATAGCAATCAACTTTTGAGCAGGTACACGTCCTTCGTAAGCTTGATTCATCCGCTGGTAACAATCAATAGCAGCATGCCATGGCTTGTTACATATTTGGCATACCGGTTTCCTTGGATCTGTAACGGGAGACCCATGGCCATAGCTTGAGGAGGGAACCAATGGCCCACGACCACGGCCCCTTCCTCGCATTGATGCTCCTCGATAGTTCATGGTACCACGACCACAAGTGGTGGTATACTGAGGCTTAGGAGCATACATTGCAGTAGGAGTAATATCAAGAGAAGGCATGTTTTGTTTTTTCAGTTGCATTTCTGCATCAAGAAGTAACCCCACAAGATCATCATACGAAATGGGATTGTCACGAGCCTGAGTAGAGCTCACGGTTCCTTTATATGTTGGCCCAACAATATTCATGATGGCCGAGATAAGATCATAATCTTCCACCGGTTTTCCAGCCAAGGCAAGATTATCAGCAATATGATTAATTTTGTCGATAAAGTCAAAGATGGATAGGCCCTCGCCTTTGGTGTTGAACAATTCCTTTCGCAAATGCAAAATCCGATTATGCGATTGGGACGCATACCTTTTCTCGAGTGACTTCCAAGTCTCACGCGAGGACGTGAATCGAGCAACCGTTAACAGCACCGATGGGGTGAGAGAATTGTTGATCCAACTCAGGATGAGTTGATCTTTCTGCTGCCAGCCCACGTACGCTAGCTGGATCCTCCGTTTTGGCTGCCACACCCGCATCATCACGTTTGTATTGCGATGGGCATAGATTTGTACCAAGTACAAATCCCATGAAGTTCTTACTCTTCAAGATTGGAGAAATCTGAGCAAGCCATAGTGGATAGTTGGTCCTGTCAAGTTTAATTGACATAAAGCCAGAGAGACTGGGTACCACGACACCAGTGCTTGAATTGGCTCCTTCCATTAGAATTAGTGAGGCGCCGATCGAAAAGTAGTGGATGAAGAAGAAAAGCAAATGGAATATATAAACAATCCCACAACTATAGGAATATATAACAGTTTAGATTTACATAACAATATTATTCAAGTTCCAGGTGGTTGCACGGTTGGAGATATGATTCTGCTATCATATATCACCGTTCAAAGTAAAAATTCAGTAAAAAAGACATCGCCTCCGAACCCTAGAACAGAGAGCTATCGCCCCGCTGTAACTCCCCAAACCCCTTTGGAATGGTGTAAATACTATAACTAAAAGCCCTTCCTTCTAGAAATTCCTAGCTCCGCTACTAGGTGGACCCCTCGGACACCAACAAGTACGAGTGGTTCCCAGTGAGGAAGTGGGCTTTGTACACCACCAAGACCGCCTTGTCGTCCAGCTCCTTCGGCAAGGCCCGTCGACACCACGATCGCCGGCCCAGCGTCCTCCACCGCCACCTCCACCTTCCTCTTCCTCCTTCCACCACTGTCTCCTCCTTCTGAAGACACCCCTAGCCACCCTCTTCCTCCTCCACCCTCGTCCTTCTTCCTCCTCCTTCCTCCTCATCTTCTTCCCCGTCTAAATCCTAACCTGAAGCCGGAGGTATTGATTAGTAGATGCTAGCAGTGGCGGACCCAGGATTTTTCTTCAGGGGGGGCGTAATTATTAAAAAGTAACTACAGTCGCTGCCTCATAGTCGAAGGCATCGGCAGGCGGCGTGACAACGTCCCTACCCTTCCTTCGATCACGCAACAAAAGGCCTATTAGGATTTTGCCTCTAGTGGAGGAGAATTTTGATCCTCAGAGTCCTTCGAATATTTGGAACTATAATTGGCCAACTCGATCGAGGTGCACGGGTTGTAAATAATAGACCAGATTCCTTTTTTTTTTTTGGCAGGGGGGATCTCATACATACCCCCAAAAACCTAATTCCCACTCGATTCTTATTCACTAAGGCCATGGGATGAACTCTATGAGGATGCCACGTGCGTGGGAGGTGGCAGACGACGGTGGGTGTTGGCCGGACAGTGGTGGGCGTCGATGGCCGGCAAACGGCGAGGCCGGCCATGGGTCACCAATACATGCGGTGACGTCGGGTGGTGGCCGGCGGCGACGGGTGGCCCATGTGGCGGTGGGGGTGGGGGTGGGGGTCGGTGACATGACAATGGACATTGACTGGCGGAGGATGGTGACCGGTGGGACGGTGGTGGCCACCTCCATGTGAAGTTGGCAACTAAAAGTTTGCTAAAATTATTATTTTTTGATAAATTACACTTTGCCCCCCCCCCCCCCCCCCCCTTCAATTTAGCTTCGATCAGATAATTACCAAATGAGGAAATCAAGTAGTTGACCAAAGGGGGTATTGTGCTAACATTTCAAACTTTAGGGAGTGATTTGGAACAAAATAAACTATAGGGGTGTTAAGTGTTTTTGAGCTAAACTTCAAGGGGGTAAGTTAACTTACCTTGTTTTTTCCCAAATTGAGGGGGGGGCTTGATCCCCCCCGGACCCAATGTAGGTCCGCCTCTGGATGCTAGGTTGACGTGACATTGCAATGTCAGTATATAACCCGAAGCCAGAGGTCTCAATCGGTAGATGCAGGCCCACGTGATAGTGCAATGCTGGCAGCGGCCGAGACGGAGAGGAGGAAGAAGAAGAAGGAGGGAGGAGGAGGTGGAGGAGAAGTAAGGAGGGAGAAGGAAGGAGGGAGGGAAGAGGAGAAGGAAGGAGGAAAGAGGGAGGAGGAGGGTGGCGGGCGCCGAGGTGGAGTGAGATGGGTGCCCAGCTCAACGGTGACCAGATGGAGGTTGTTGATGAGGGTAAAAATAATTTTTTTTAAAAAAAATTTACTTGGGTGCCATCACTAATTCCATATGGGTGAGAGTAGATGAATCCCATCCCTCCGGCTCGCCTGAACTTTCGGCGATGACGGAGTAGATAAATTGCCCCCGATTTGATGGAAGGCTGGAGGGTTCCGGTGGCACCAATGAATGTGCTGAGACCGTGAGGAGGCCGAGTGCTGCAAGGCACCGGTTGTGTCGAACTCGTAGTTGGCTGGAAGCCGTCCTCCGAGCTCCGGGTGGCTCTTTCGTCGGTGGAGAAAGGAGGAGACAACCAAGGCGCCGGATCGGTGGGCTCTCCGGCGCCAGGTTTCAGGCCAATGCTGCTGCATGGTGGAACTAGGAGAAGGAGAAGAGGGGTGGGGGGGCTGGGGACGGGGGAGGGAGGGGGAGATAAAAGAGGAGCGCTCGCAAAACTCACGCACACTCCTGAATCGCTCCCAACCATCGTAAACCTCCCAACACCCGATTTAGTAGATCAGATGATGACTCAGTCAGACGAGAGAGAGAATAGGCGGAAGGAAGGTGGCCAGAACGTGGCAACAAGGAAGCAATTCGTGACCTCCCCAACTCCCCACCACCATCATTTCCTCCCTTAACTTCTCTCTCTACCTCCTCCCCTCTCAGAGACATTCCCACAAACACCTTTAACCCTCGTCCCTCCCCCTCCTCTCCTTCGAAATTGCAGGGGGGGAAACATGGTAAGTTCAAGGCTTAAAGATCGATCCACGTTGCCTACTACATAGTTTGCTCTTCCTAAAGCATTGGTTGCGTAATATCACCACGTCAATTAAGATCTTGGATCCATATAAACAATCCCAAATTCATGGGTGAAAAGCTTATTGGTTTCGCTTATTTCGCTTGTGCTTCCGTGTTCCTTCTTCATTATAATGAATGATGATGAATCATGCTCTCGATTATCTTTCTGCCTAACTTTGCGAAGGCGAACTCGGCATCGGGAATGGCGGTGGACGATAATTGCAAGCTCAAGTTCTTGGAGCTGAAGGCGAAGAGGAACTTCCGCTTCATCGTGTTCAAAGTCGAGGAGAAGATACAGCAGGTGATGGTGGAGAGGCTCGGGCAGCCCGACGAAAGCTACGACGACTTCGCCGCGTGCCTCCCGCCCGACGAGTGCCGCTATGCCGTCTTTGATTTCGACTTCGTCACTGATGAGAATTGCCAGAAGAGCAAGATCTTCTTCATCTCCTGGTAAGACAATTCTTGGACCGCACTCTTTAATCACGAAAATCACCTTCAATCAACCATGTTAGATGTAGGTTTCTTATGCCTTTTATTTCCTTTATGTTTGTGTATTTTCCATTTGTTTAATCCCATATCACCGATTGCTAATCGGTTCCCTTGTATGCTTGGTCATATAGATGGCCTTTGCTCCATGGATTAGACTTCTCTTAATCTCTTTTCTAACCCTGACAGACCAACTTCTATTGGATGGCCTGTTGGAGTAGACGGTAGAAAACCATAAAATCAAGGCTTGAAGCTTGTATTAGATATGTTTTCTTTAAAGCGTTATTCGTCCCCTCTCACAAAATGAGACTGTTGTAAGGTTACCAGCGAATCGCTCCCAGGATACGACAAATGTTTGTGGTTCTGTACAGAGAGTTGTTTGTAGGAGTAGAGAGAGATGGGTTCTATTTTGGAACGAGTTTTCAGGGCTGGTATGTGACTTATTTTATAGAATTCGAGACACCCTTTTGTGGCCTATAGATGCACTGGTTCACTAGCAAACGAGTACCAGGAAGCACCCCTTGGTCCAACTGCCAAGTCCAAACCGTCCAGGCCTACTTAGCCAACGGGTGCTCCAAGCACCCTTTGGGCCAATCGTCTAGTTCAGTCCAACGGTTCTGTAATTGCCCAACTCGGGTCGGCCCGACTCCTAAGAACGATGCGATCGTGCTAAGTACAACGTGCGTCTAATAAGTGCCAAACGCCCTATAGCCCATTACCACTCCGTGCTTGCACATGCATAATGCGGTGCATCAAGGTGGCTCATGTGCACAACAAAACCCTCCTTTTCTTAATCCATACAAATTGAGCCAAAAGAGCTTCCATACATATATACCCATCTCACTTATTTCCCTCAAACAGTATGGAACTAAAGTTCTCATCAACAAAAGATAACTTTTGAGGGAAAGAGGATGAAACACATTTTCATTTGGCCAAAATGTTTTTGGTGGGAATCTTTTGAACAAATTTTGAATAAAAATACAAGAGACAAAACAAGAGAACTCCACACATTGTCATTTGTTCTCAACCAAAGACAAACCACTCCTATTTCTAAATCCCACACCATTCATTAGATTTAACCAAACCCAACATGGCCTACCTTTAAATATCTGAATTAGATTTTCCTACCCTTGGACGTAGTTACTTAATCAATTGAGAAACATATCGATCCCTGAATTGTTGCCAAAACGAATTTTACAGTTTCATTGGCTTTTCATCTTGGGAATTGTGAAACACATAGGTCAGGCGTGTTCATTTGTTATTCCACTCTTGGGAGGAGGGAACCCTAAGTAACTTGAGATTACCATCGCCTTCATGTTCATGGCAGTTTTGTTTCATCTGCTAGGCTCTTCAAAAATTAGGTGCACTTATGCCAATATCATTTGAATGGCAGGTGAAAAATGCTTATGTTAGTGGGTGACTCGCATACCACTAAATGTAAGAATTATGTAAGATTTTGTTTCATTTTGGATGAGTTTTTGCCACAAGGAGCTAGAAGTAGGTAAATAAACTTTAATGTTGGCATAACTATATCCATCAACCTTTGTCCCACCTAAGAACGTTACCATTACTATAAACATCATCCTTTGCCCCATGATAACACCATTTAAAAGTTGAAAATAAGAGAGAATTTGAGAAACAAAAATAACATAAGATATAATTTCAAGTTTTTTAGTTTTCTCTTATAATAGCTACTGTATTTGTATTGATGTATGGATGTTTCAATTAATTAAAAGTTAATTATTTTGTGATGCATTTAATTAGCAAATAATTAACAAAACAATTACCCCACAATGTAAAGATCTAATAATTTTGTCCGAAACTATTCTAAATGGGTACATAATCATTTGACATAAAATTCATTTTGATTACCCAAAAAGGCTTAAAATATTTCATGACACTCTTTTAAGCGAAATTTGGAACCATGAGGTTTGCTCCAGAAAGGACTAAAGTTCCAGAATATGACTTATCTCAACTATGTGTTCAAAAGTCTGAGAATTTTCTTCTTGCATGCACATATATGTGCGGATGTGTTTTTGTTCTGTTTTTTTTTTTTTTTTTTGAGAATTTTTTTTTTTTTTTGCATTTTTTTTCTTTTAAAGTTATACGTGCAATTTTTTTTAACTACTAACCAATATACATTATTTGTGACAACTTTGGAGGCCTTTTGCTTTTGATGAATCCAAGGTATCTATAAGGTTTGGGCCAATATCTTTAGTTTAGATTAAATTGTAACTAGGGCTGGTAGGGGTCTTAAAGAGAAATGTTGAAACTGTTATGTGATATGAAGATAGATTTTTGTTTTTTTGTTTTTAATCACGACAACGAGTTTGGATAAAGGTTTCTTGTCCTTTGTTTAATTGTTTGACAGGATTTTAATCATTCTCAACCCCGTTTATGTTTGGTTATTTATCTTTTCCCCCCTTTAAGTGTTCTTCATGTGTATCTCATGGACTATATTTAAAGTAAGCTTGACATTTGGTGGGACAGAAGAAATAGCAGTCATAGTTTTGCAGTTAATCAACACGGTCACATCCTTGGGTGTGAATGGTGGCGTACTCAAGACACCGGGATGTACGAACCTCAAAAACAAGTTTTGTTTAGTGTTTTATGCATACTAAGGTATTAATGTAAGATGACAAGGATCATGAGTCCAAATGCCAACTATAGGAGTTAGAAGAGATTCTACTTCTTGGAAGGATATATATAAGAGTGCACTACAAGGCGACGGAGGTTTGTATATCATCTCAATTCCATTCAGCACATACTTAGTCTTGTGGAAGTACTAAAGAACGGAGAGCTAAAACTCATTGCGATAAGTTGAAATGAGGACGATTCACTTTGTAGTTAATGCTACTGAAGACACAAAAAGAAAGATGAAATTCAAAGATAAAATGCCATAGAAAGTGAATGTGATAGAGAGAGAATATTATCAAGAAAAATACATGTTGTAGGGAGAGAAAAGTTATCAGCGAGTCTTTTGACATTTTGTTTTTAGTGTTTTGTATACCTGTTTGGAAATTATCTGCATGACGTATACTAACTCAAATGGAATTGTAACTACACGTAGGATGCTTACGTACAAATTCATCATCGTGACATTAACCTTTCCTCAACTTCATAAAATCTGGTAATCAAGATGCAGTGTATGAAAACCTGGAAATTCTTGAAGGTAAGTTCACAGGCATGAAGAACCAAATGTATATATCCATATTGCTAAGTCACTAGGAGAGTGAAAAGGTCAATTTAAATTCCAATAAATTCAAATTTTTTAAAAATGAGGAAAATATATTTTTTTGGCAACAAGAATGCTCCCCCCTTCGCAAACCTCATAACCGCCCCACCCCTCACATGAAATCGGAACATATCTGTTATTTCTTGGGTGGTTTCCAGTGCACCGCATGTCCTTTGCTCTCTTTTTTTTCTTCTATTTTTTCGTTATCAGAACATGCATAATTTATGGATTTATCGTTAATATGTTCTTCTCTGCAGGGCTCCTGATACAGCGAGGGTGAGGAGTAAGATGTTGTATGCGAGTTCGAAGGACAGATTCAAGAGAGAGCTTGACGGGATACAAGTCGAGTTGCAGGCAACTGATCCGAGCGAGATGAGCATTGATATCGTGAAAGCGAGAGCTCTCTGAGGAGCTGATCATTTGCCCCTTCTCTCTCTACCCTAAATCCTTTGGTGATATTCATGCGATTAGTCCCTAAACTATGTCAAAAATGTTATATATATAATGCATTCCCTTTTTGTCGTCAAGTTTTTGGGGATCGGAAATGGGATTTTACGGTGTCTGAAGGCATTTTATGACTGTTTAGGTGTTCAGACAGAAAAATCAATGGTATCTTTCATGGGTATGCCACACTAGTGATCATTTGTAAATCAGTAGGATCCTGCTAATGATGCCAATGGGATTCTCGGATATATGGCGACAATGGGTCGGCTCAGGAATCGCTACTGCATCTGTCTCCTTGCCTATTAATGGGGAGAAATCTCGACCGATTAGTCCAACATGTGGCCTCCTGCGGGGTAAGTTCTTTGTATTGAATTGGCATGGAGCATCTCCATGGGTAACATCTATTGCTTTACTTCTATGGACCAGGATCACCATCTTACAGTAGTTGCTTATGCGGATGATTTGCATGTGCGAATCATAGCCGTTGATATCATGCGCATGGGATTACAGAATTTAATAGAAACAGCAACTATACTGCCTTCCCCGTTTCGATCTCCAGCCCTCTTTGAGCAGCCCCGTCCTGACTGGTCCATCGAAAAAATAATTTCTCTTCTCGGGTTAGTCTAACTATTGGCAGGCACACACGACAGGTGAATGGCACTTGGCCCCGACTGACGGTGCTTGATGCATTGGGCCCGCCACCTTACAATACGGGATGCCCGATGGGACCGATCATGAAAAAGATAGTTTTGCTCAGTCAGCAAAATGATGCCCACATAAATATAGCTGCTCACGAGTCACGATCACAACAAATAGGGGTGTAAAACGGGACGGGCGGATCGAGCCTACATATGCTAAGCTCGGAGTAGATCATCGGGCTGGGCCGGGCCGCGGGACAAAGGTCCGAGCCCGAGCCCGGCCTATATATACATATATTGGTAATTTCGGATCGGGCCGGGTTGGATTAAAACTTGTTTAATAAAAAAAATTCTTTCAAAGGTTGTGTAGGTTCGAACAAAGAATTTGATGACAATTCACAAAATCCAAAGCCACTGTACTACACTTAATATATATATATATATATATATATATATATATATATATATATATATATAGAGAGAGAGAGAGAGAGAGAGAGAGAGAGAGAGAGAGAGAGAGAGAGAGGGGTGTTAGGATGCGGCGTGCGGTGCGTGCGGCGCACCGCAGCAGCCGTCTGATGCACTGCTGCGTGCATCGCACGCACCGCAGTAGTGCATCAGACGGCTGCGGTGCGGCGCCGCACGCACCGCACGCACCGCAGTAGTGCATCAGACGGCTGCGGTGCGGCGCCGCACGCACCGCACGCCGCATCCTAACATTCCTCTCTCTCTCTCTCTCTCTCTCTCTCTCTATATATATATATATATATATATATATATATATATATATATATATATATATATATATATATATATATATATATATATATATATATATATATATATATATATATATATATATATATATATATATGGGTCAGGTTCAATGGACACTGTTTTTGCACTCAATTTTTTACACCGATTTTCAAACCATTAGATAGAGGTTTTAGAATTTCTTGATTTTTTGTGAGCATAATCATCTTGTCTTAGATAACACATCCACAAAAAATCAGCACATTCTAAACCCTCTAGACTTATTAAATGTGCTCTTCAAATTAACGATTAAAATGGACGGTCGATAAAGCCTTCTAGTTTTGATGTACTTAGAGGCTTTAGAATATTCTAATTTTTTGTGAACTTGCTATCTAGGATAAGATTGTTATGCCCACAAAAAATCAAGAAATTCTGAAACCTCTATCTAATGGTTTTGAAAATCGGTGTAAAAAATTAAGTGCAAAAACAGTGTCTATTGAACCTGATCCTATATATATATATATATATATATATATATATATATATATATATATATATATATATATATATATATATATATATATATATATATATATATATATATATATATATATATATATATATATATATATATATATATATATATATATATATATATATATATATATATATATATATATATATATATATATATATATATATATATATATATATATATATATATATATATATATATATATATATATATATATATATAGAATACGGGAGGTGAGCTGCCAGCCTAAATGCCCATTTGAGCTGTCACCGACAGCCGTCCGATCCCAATGATCGGACCGTCCCTTAAAAAAAAAAAAAAAAAAACAAAAAACAACTGTTACAGCTGTGTTACCCCCGTCCCCTCTCCCTCCTCTCTCTCTCTCTCTCTCTCTCTCTCTCTCTCTCTCTCTCTCTCTCTCTCTCTGCACAGCCCGAACCACCGTGCTGACTCACTCGCCAGGGCAAATTTTCCATCAGATTCGGAATGAGCCTTTCTTCCAGTATCCGCCACCCCTACAGGTCGGAGAGCCCGGCTCTACCGACAACTCGCGGCGATGCGCTTTTCATCGAAGCCCTGGGTATCACACTAATAGATGCCGGGCTCTGAAAAACCACCTGGAGGACTTGATCGCGCTGGGGCATCTGACCCAATTCATCTCGCCCCCAAGGAGGTTCGAGGTGATTCCAGAACGAGCTCCTTCCGACGCGACCCCGTACCCCCGCCGGCGACCCTCCGGCTGCCGCTGCCGCTCCCTCTGGCGACCCCGGCCCCTGCTGCTGCCGCTCCCTCCGGCGACCCTTGCCGCTGCCGCTCCCTCCGGCGACCCCCGATCACTCCGGCGACCCCTGCGCCCCCGGCCACCTCCGGCTGCCGTTGCCGATGCCGCTCCCGCCTCCGGCCCGGTCCCCTCCAGCTGTCGCGCCCCGCCTCTGACCCCTGCGCCCCCGGCCCTGCACCCCCGGTCCCCTACGGCGCCCACCTCCGGCCCGGCCCCCGTCCGCCGCCCCCTGCGCCTGCCCCCCGCCCACCTCCGGCCCGGTCCCCTCCGGCTGCCGCTGCCGCTCGCGAGAGAGACGGAGAGGGAGAGAGTGGGTTAGAGCTTCAGCAAAGGAGAGAGAGAGAGAGAGCTGTGATCTGTCGGTCGCTGATCACGATCGGAGGGCTGTGAGCTGACAACCCAAATGCCCAAATGGGCTATCAGCTCATACCCCGTATTCTCTC
This sequence comes from Chamaelirium japonicum, assembly GCA_947650365.1. Classification (NCBI taxonomy): domain Eukaryota; kingdom Viridiplantae; phylum Streptophyta; class Magnoliopsida; order Liliales; family Melanthiaceae; genus Chamaelirium; species Chamaelirium japonicum. The sequence continues at coordinate 33,285,052 of OX393550.1, read as the reverse complement.
TCTCTCTCTCTCTCTCTCTCTCTCTCTCTCTCTCTATATATATATATATATATATATATATATATATATATATATATATATATATATATATATATATATATATATATATATATAGAGCCGATCCAGTGAGAAACTCCTTAGAATTTAGGGGGGTTTCGCACAAGGTTTCGCAAAAAAGGAGTTTCTCACTGAAAGCGGCGGTCGGGCGCCGAAAGGGAAGATCGGGGGGCTGCACTAAATCAATAGAGAGAGAGAGAGAGAGAGAGAGAGATGACAGAGAGAGAGAGAGAGATGACAGTCACTTTAATCTCAACCATCCATCAGATCCGAACGGATGGTCAGGATCATAGGTTATTCTATGAGTAAGAGGCCATGAGTAAGAGTATCCCTCCCCTATATATATATATATATATATATATATATATATATATATATATATATATATATATATATATATATATATATATATATATATATATATATATATATATATATATATATATATATATATATACAGTATTACGATCGGATTTTTGAGCCAGGCTTTGTTTTGGGCCGGGCCGGGGAGTGGGATCAGGGTGGTGGCCCGAGCCCGGCTCATGGTGCTTTCGGGCCGGGCCTGTGGCCTTTTTTTACACTCCAAACAACAAATGATAGGTCATCGGAGGCCTCATGATGCATTGGGGGTTTAAATGTACACTAGAACTGGAATATTCATCTTTTATTAAGGAAATCTGAATCAAAGTAACAATGTACAGTATTACTTTGAAACATAAATATTTAAATTTACGGGGATCAAAATGCAAAAAATGCAATGAATGACAAATATGGAAGCACAGAACAGTACACACATTCCAGCAATAAAATGGAAGCACAGAAGAGTTCAGAAAGGAGGCAAGCTCGAGGGGAAGCGCACGTGCATCCACCGCCTCTCGTAGGCCGCCGCATGGCTCCACCCGATGTCATCAAGCAATTGGATCTTCAGATCATAGAGCTTCTTCTTCGGAGGTTCCGAGTCATCCTGGATCATGTCATTCAGTACCTGGCACAAGGAGCAATAGTTTCATGTGGTCAGGTTCATTGTCGAGATTCATCTAGCGGTGTTCCAAGTTTATAAGGGCAGCCCGGCCCGAGACATGTACCAACATATTTAGGAGTTCGATCGTGATGGTTCCCAACCTTGTAGCGGAAAATAAGAGGTTATCTTCACTTCTTTTTTTTCCAATCCATTGTAATAAAAAATAAACAGCATCCTCCTCTAGTCTTTTCCTTTGAGATGGGTCGACTACACAGAAGATTGACACGAATTTTCTGACCTTCAACCTAATCTAATAGTCTAATACTAAAATGGAAGCCTCTCTCTCTCTCGTGTCGTGACACTTGGACCTCTTTTGAAGAGCCAAAATCCTTCTCCCTTGTGTGAATGCGGCTCTCTCTCATAAATCCTATAAAAAACATGCCAATGTACCAAAACTTGGTCCGACTCGACTTGACTTCGCCAAAAATCGAGCCGACTCGGTTGGAAACTCGGGCTGTGACTCGGTCCGAATCAGGAACTACTTGGGCTATTTACTATTTTGAAATTTGAACACACACACACACACACACACACACACACACACACACACACACACACACACACACACACACACACACACACACACATATATATATATATATATATATATATATATATATATATATATATATATATATATATATATATATATATATATATATATATATATATATATATATATATATATATATATATATATATATAGTCCGGTTCTCCTAAGGGACGTCCCCCATCCTTATCTTGGAGGACAAAAAAATTTGAGGGACTTAGAGGTTTCATAATTTGCTGATTTTTGGTGAGGATGATCACCTTGTTATAGATAAATCCCCACAAAAAATCAGCAAATTATAGATTCTCTAGGTCCCTCAAATATGCTATTCATTATCGACCATCCATTTTAACCATTAAATTGAAGAGCACATTAGAGGGACCTAGACGTTCTGTAATTTACTGATTTTTGGTGGGGGTCCTATGTATAACAAGGTGATCATCCTCACCAAAAATCAGCAAATTATGAAACATTTATATATATATATATATATATATATATATATATATATATATATATATATATATATATATATATATATGTTAGGGAAGTCACGTCCAAAAAATTACAAACTTGTCATTCTGACTAGTACAACAAGAACCGTTCGATGGGAGATCGTGAGAGGAGCGGACAGGTTGACAACTCGTGGGAGGGTGGACGAGTTGATAGATCGCGAGAGGGGTGGACGGTTGGACATATCGTGAGAGGAGCGGACTGTGATATTCGTGAGAGGGTCAAACAGTCGGACTGTTAGACATCTACAGCTACCACGAATTGTTTTATATATATATATATATATATATATATATATATATATATATATATATATATATATATATATATATATATATATATATATATATATATATATATATATATATATATATATATATATATATACACCTCAGGCATTGTTTTACAATCCTAGAAGTTTTGGAATTTGATGAAATTTGGTGAGGGTGTTGTCTAGGGTAAGATGATCATCCTCATCAATTTTCATCAAATTGCAAAACTTCTAGGGGGGTCACATGGTCAAAGCAAAATCAGTCGTCCGCAGTCACCGTTAAAGCCTGTAGATTTTGCTTCAACCATTTGATCCCCCCTAGAAGTTTTGGAATTTGATAAAAATTGGTGAGGATGATCATTTTACCCTAGACAACACCCTCACCAAATTTCATCAAATTCCAAAACTTTTAGGGAGATAAACAAGCGAGAGGTGCAGCGTCTATATATATATATATATATATATATATATATATAGGGGCATGCTATAATGCGGCATGCGGTACGTGCGATACACGCAACGGTGCATCTACTATGCGGTGCCGCACTTACTGCATGCCGCATTATAGCATGCCCCTATATATATATATATATATATATATATATATATATATATATATATATATATATATATATATATAAAGAGAGAGAGAGAGAGAGAGGATACGGGCTAGGAAGCACGAACACTTCCCCAAGCCCCCCGAACTAGTGTCGGACACCGACACTCGCCGGACACGCATGTGCCATGTCCTATGTGCTTCCGAGAGCCGGACACTCGTCGGACACGCACCAGACACTGTGGGTTGATGGACTATTCGATTTAGGGTCGGGTTACAAGCTGTTGTGATTCAGGTTTGGCTTCAACCTATTTGATCCTCTGAGATTATAACCTCAGATGATCAGATAGGTTGAAACCAAAATTGAATCACAGTCGTTCTTTTGCATGCCATTTAGACCTGAGTGTGATTCACTTGTCAGGTGGTTGTGACGGACGGTTACGATTCAGGTTTGGCTTTAACTTATCTTATCCTCTGAGATTTCATATAGGTTGAAGTCAAAACTGAAACACAGCCGTTATTTTCCATACCATTTAGGCTGGATGTAACTGTGGTCGCGAAAAAAGGTGCGGGTCGTCTTTATTGCGAACACACAAGATTACAAGAGTGGCCGGGACCGGGGGGCTCGGGGGGGACGAGTCCGGGTGCGGCGAGTGTTGATCAAGAGATTGTGGGAGAGATCCTCTGGAGGGTCCCTTTGATACGCGTCTCCACGTGGTATTCGTGTGAGAGCTCTGAAGGGGTTGCCCAGGACAGAGGTCTTTACAGGGTGAGGGTTTTTGAGAGGCTAAGGAGTATTCGCTGTTCCTTTGGTCCCTTCCGTGCTTCGCGCTTCCTCGGCTAGGGGGTCTTCAGCTTCGTTCCTCGGTCTTCGTGTCTTCCTCGCTCCTTGCTTGAACTCGGCGTCCTTGATCGTCGGTTTGCGGCGTCGATCGTGCTTTTGGCGTTGGCTTTGGCTTTGGCTTTCGACCTTGGCTTGGCTTTGGCGTGGCTCTGGCTTTTGCTTTGCTTTGGCGCTTGCGCTTGGACGTAGACGGGGGAGACTTGCGATGCTTTCGTTCTTCCGGACTTCGTGTCGTATCGGCTAGAACGTGCAGTGCTTTTGCTCATGACCGGCATAGTTGCTTGGCTTTGGCACTTGCGTTGCTTTGGCGCGGGCTTTACCGGGGCTTTTGCTTCGGCTTCTTGCGTGGGCTTCTGCTTCAGCGTTGACTCGATCTCCTTCTTGGACGACAATGACAACGTCTTCAATGCTTCAGGCTTCTTTGACGGTTTAGGTGTCGGCTGGACTTTGCTTCTTCTCCGGGCTTCTTTGGCTTGATCGGAGTCGAAGGGTACCTTTGAAGACGGCAGGGGTAGCACCGATCTCTGTGCGACGGTTGTAGCGTCGGCTTTGCTTTGAAGACGACGGGTGTAGCGACGCTTCAGGTAGTCCTCTCCAGGCTTTCTTCTTCGTGGATGGAGCAGACGTTTGTCGAAGGCGACGGGGTGATGACGCTTCGTTCTTCTTCTCCGGGCTTTTGAGCTTGATCGGAGTTGAAGGTTTGTTGGAGACAACAAGGTGGTGCCGCTCCGATCTTCTTCTCCGGCCTTTGCGTCTGGCGTCTTCGGAGTCAAAAGGTTCTTCTCTGAGCTTTCTTCTTCGTGCACGGAGTCGAAGGCTTGATCTTCTGGTGCAAGGGTATTCACGTTGATGAGGGCTTTCAGTGGACTAAGTCGGTCCCGAAGGGATAGGCTTGCCCGTGCCTCGTGAAGCCTTGGGTCGATGAAGAAGCGTCTCCTCTTCTGCAGAGCTCCCTCGCTTTGTCTTCAGCTTGCGATCTCTTCGACCCCTTGAGCCTTCCCCCTCCCCCTCTATTTATAGGCAAGGGGGGGGGGGGAGAGAGAGATATGAGAAGTTTTAATTTTAAATCCCTTTAATATCTCCCCCATAATTGCCCGAGATTTATTCTTCAATTGAAGAGAGGAATAAGCATTTATTTGCTTTCCTTTTCTGGCTGGGCAATTATGGCTCAATCATTTTTAGGTTTATCTCGAATCTTGCACATAAAAATCGATGGCGACCCGACTCTTCTTCTTGTCCGTCGGATCGAGGGATCGGCGCAGATCCACGTGTGAGTAGACGTCATGCGCAACCTCCCCCCACGCATGACGGTATTTCTTTCCTTTTCCTTATTTTCTTTCCTTTCCTTTCTTTCCTTTTCTTTTCTTTCCTTTTCTTTCTTTCCTTTTCTTTTCTTTTTCCTTGCAAGGCCGGCTGGCCCCATGGGGGTTCGAATCCCTAGTAGGGGTCGGCCGGGTGGGCCCCACTTGAGTGTGGGCCCGCCCGGCCCCCTTGTTGGGCGCGAGTCGGGTCCGGGTCCGCATTGGTACGTGCAAGTCGGGTCCGAGTCGGAATGCGCGTCGGGTTTGCATCCGCGTAGGTGCACGCAAGCCGGGTTCGGGTTAGACACAATTTATGTGTCTACAGTAACTAACGATTGCGATTCAGTATGCATTAAATTTTTATTTTAGTTGTTTTCTATGAGATTTTTTCGCTTATTGAAATATATATGAATTGCAAACACACATAAAATATAAATTAAAAAATATTAATTTATTTTGCCGTGTCCCCACCGTACCCGTGTCCTTTTTTAGGATTTGTCGTGTCGTACCCGTGTCCCCGTACCAGTGTCAGTGCTTCTTAGGATACGGGGTATAGGCTCGCGGCCTATTTTGATGAAATGGGCAGCTGCCCATTTGATGCCCCTAGGAGTCATAGAATGTGCTGATTTTTTGTGAGCATACGTATCTTACCTTAGAACACCCACAAAAAATCAGCACATTCTAAAACTTTTAGAGAAATCAAATGTTATATTTCATATTAACGGTTACAACGGACGTTTGATAAAACTTCTAACATTTGATGCCCCTAGGAGTTCTAGAATGTGGCAATGTGCTAATTTTTTGTGGGTGTTCTAAGATAAGGTGCTTATGCTCACAAAAAATCAGCACATTCTAAAACTTCTACAGGCTTTAAATGGGTGGCTGCCCATTTCGCCGAAATAGGCTAGCAGCTCATTTCCCGTTTCTTATATATATATTACAAGCCTATTTCGACGAAAATGGGCAGCCAACTATTTGAAGCCCTTAGGAGTTTTAGAATGTGCTGATTTTTGTGAGCATAAGCACCCTATCTTAGATAGAATACCCACAAAAAAACAGCAAATTCTAAAACTCCTTGGGGCATCAAATGTTAGAAATTTTATCGAACGTCCGTTGTAACCGTTAATCTGAAATATAACATTTGTTGCCCCTAGGAGTCTTAGAATGTGCTGATTTTTTGTGGGTGTTCTATCTAAAGATAAGATGGTTATGATTACAAAAAATCAACACATTCTAAGACTCCTAGGGGCAACAAATGGGTGGCTGCCCATTTTGTCAAAATAAGCCGTCAACCTATACCCCGTATATATATATATATATATATATATATATATATATATATATATATATATAGAGAGAGAGAGAGAGAGAGAGAGAGAGAGAGAGAGAGAGAGAAAGAGAGAGAGAGAGAAATGCTTGAATGCGGCATGCGGCAAGTGCGGCACCTACCGCATGCCGTCTGATGCACTGCTGCGTGCATGCGATGCACGCAGCGTGTGCATCAGACGGCTGCGGTGCTGTGCCGCACGTACCACATGCCGCAGCATAGCATGCCCCTATATATATATATATATATATATATATATATATATATATATATATATATATATATATATATAGAGAGAGAGAGAGAGAGAGAGAGAGAGAGAGAGAAATGTTAAAATGCGGTGTGCGGTGTCGCACCGCAGCCGTCCGATGCACCACTACGTGCATCGCACGCACCGCAGCGGTGCATCAGAAAGCTGCATATATATTTATATATATATATATATATGAGGGATGGGAAGGTGAACTCAAGTTCACAATTAGGTTAGTAAACTTGAGTTTTTCAAGCAACACATGTATACATTTTTTTCTACTTTTTGCTTTGTCTTTTCAGTGTTCACACCTCTTAAATGTTTGTCCCCTCATACGTGTTTTATGTCTTTTCAGTGGACTGGTGGCGCAATATAAACAATGTTACACAATTTATTTGTGAACTCAAGTTCACCATCCCCTTTCCCTATATATATATATATATATATATATATATATAATTACCGAGCCGTCCGAGGCTAGTTTCGAGTTACTCGACTCAGTGGACTTTCGAGTCGAGTCCGAGTTCCGGGTTTTTGGACATCGAAACATACAATAAAAATATAAATACCCAATCAATGGTATTTAACAGTGTTTTAAAACACGAAAACTCAACTCGACTCGAAACCTCGGCTAAAACCCGACAAAACTCGATACAAAAAAACTCGACATTATATAATATATTTTAATATTATATATATTTAAAAATGGATATCTAACAAGTTTTGATGACCTTAAAGCTTATCACCAAATAACACGTCATTACAAACATAAATTGTTTTACCGGATCCCGATTTTACCCAAAAAATACGACGATCAAGACTCGAACCGAGTCACACCCCAAAAAATCGAGTGACTCGCTCGAGTCACTCGAGTTTTGGTCCGAGTAGTTGCCAAATCGAGTTTTGGACCGAGTCGGATCGAAACTCAGCCGAGTCGAGTCGACACGGTCGAGTTTCGAGTCGACTCGGCGAGTTTTAAAACAATGGTATTTAATGGTTATTTGATGTTAATTAGGAAAATCATTACTCTCTCTCTCTCTCTCTCTCTCTCTCTCTCTCTAACAAAAGAATCACACCCCAATGAGTAAATCACTCAGTCACACTTCTTTGGACGGTTGTGATGACATATGTGCCAAGAGGCACGCATCAAGTTCATCCGGGCATTGCCCGGGTTTATTACTAGTGTCAACCGTCTAAGATGGGTGTCAAAATCTTGACTCTAACAACTTGACAAGAGAGGAACATGCCAAGAAACTTAAAAAGTCTATTTGACGGGCAGGAAGAACTCCTTGTTGGATATGGTTATGCAGGTTAAACTCACGCAACCTGGGAGCAACCCTCCAAGGCGCCCCCATCCTATGAAAGAGTCTATACGAAGTGGGAAATGAAACGACATTCCCATATCCTAACCAATAATACCTTCAGAATTCAGATAAATGCTTATGGCCTCATCTAAGGCACTTAGCCATCTATAAAGATTTGAAGCTGTATCTAACTAGTACAGACACACTCATAACTGGCTTAAGATTAACTTATCAAACAAACTCAGATAAAAAACAAAAGATATAAGCTTTGCAAAAAAAAAGTTTTTTAAATCTATAAAATTCCTAAACACGCAGAATCAACTACAACGAAATTGAGGAACACAGCATAGTCTGAAAGACCATTAGCTAGAAATTACCTTCAATGCTGTTCCGAGTCTTCCACTACGCCTCTCCCGTACGATTAAAAGCATGCAATACTTCACGGATTTGATGTCCACCCATTTCTTTAGTTCTCTAAAGTTCTCCTCGAACAGATCTGATTGGCCACTTGGCACAGGAACAGATTCTTCGCCACTTGTATCTTTGTTCCCAGTAGTTAAAGGGCTGCCTTGTGGCTGGTGGCCAACCTGCTATAGAACAAGGCTTGTCAGCCAGATATAAAATTTAGAACTGAAAGCACCCATCTTAGTTGCAAGCCCAACGTAGGCAAAGTCATTCAACATTACGCCGGGACAGAAAAACAAGGCCGGACTATCACAATAAGAAAATTCCAGGATGGCTTGCTGTTTATTTCACAAAGCTAAAATACGAGATTTAGAGGCGAACACCCTTCAAAGGATTGGTCCTACAATTGACAAACTTGATAATAAGCAAAATGCCCCAACAGTTCCACAATCGTAATTGTAACCAATGGGCCTGCAACTACTCAGTGGTAGTGGAGACTACAAGGTGCGGAAAATAAATGGCTGAGGAAACTTTTGTTGGACTTGCTCATCGTCCACCAGCATGAACCCAGTGCCGCCAACAATCGAGGAAAAAAATCCAACAAGAAGTTGAGACATTTAGATGATATACCAATCTTCCCATGATCGCGATCTTGGACCGAAGGGCTTCGCCACCCTTGGTCGATGAAGCATCAAGAGGAACAGGACTACCCCTTAAACTAGTTGGCCGATAACAAAAATCCTACCTACAAACAAAGAGATCCTAGGTTGAGGGTTCAAAGGGAAAAGCAAGTTGGACTCAATAACAGGAAGCACAAATGTAAGGTTAGGCGCATTATGCCATTTGTATAATTGTACTTGCATGATAAAAGAAAGCATATTATGAGTGATGAATACTTCGGTTTAATTCATCATGTCTGTGTGATATCCTTAGTCCTGATTCCTGTTAGCAAATAGTTGAAAAGCCTCTTTTCCTTAGTCCTAAGTCTTGAATCTAGTACTCATGAACTCCAAGGGAGACTCTTGACCCTTATCCACCAAACTTAGTGGATTCCTATGAAGTATTGCATCGACTCAGATGAGTGAGCTTCAAGATCTTGACGACTTGGTCCTTTCTGTAAAGGATAGGCCTCCAAATAGTAACATTTGATGTAGAGGCAAGCCTACCTCCTTGGATTGAGGATCTCCAACATGTAAATTGCCATTTAGACTCCTGGGCCTAGATAGAGACCGGTAAGACTTCATGTTCCTATCATTGCCTTAGGTCCGACACAGCATAGTGGAGGTCAATATTCTTCATAATCAGAGGTTGAGAATGGTTCTCGTTTGGATTTGAGAGAATTATCCTCCATCCCTGTAGGAAAAGGTGAGTACACTCCTGTGTGCCCATCTGGTAGAGCTAAGCATCCTAACCTAGCTTTGGCCCATTTCTTTGAGGCGCTACCCAATTTATTTTTGGAAAATTCTGGAAAAATCAATTTGGGAACTCTTGCATCAGTAGTCATTTTCAAATTGTTTTAGTGATGGCTGCAGACAAAAAGCGAGAATGTGAAGGACGCTCTATGAGTACTCCATTGTGCCCTTGGTGCATGCACACCTAGAGGACATGCTAGTTATATCCTAGAGATAAACTTCGCTATAACCCATACATGGTGGGTGCCATTTATCTATTAAGGAGAGGGTGGTTACTATGCATAGCTGCCACTATTCTATAAGAAAAATGGTGATATGAAAATTAAAATTTGAAAATTGTTCGCTTGTTCATCTTACTGTCCTAACCATCACAATTGGTAATTTCTGCATATCCCCCTAGTTATGCCCATCGCCCAGCATACTAGCCCCAACACAAACATAAGCAAATATATGAGGATCCTTTGGAATTATTTTTGTTGGTTTCATTCCTCCTCTTAACAATTTATGCCCATATTGAATAAGCAATAGAAATCCAATCACCCGTATTAGATGTAGAGTTACTATTAGTCCCACCATAGTTGTGGTATTAATGGTGTGCGTTCTCTCTCTACATAAGGAGAGGTAGTCTTATGTAATGATCTATACAAAGAGATAATAGGAGTTTCCTCCCAAAACCCTAGTCTCTCTCCCTCTCTCTTCGTAACATGGTATCAGAGTCGGCATAGGGTTTCGGATATCCCATCTCCGGTCTCGGCCTCCTCGGTCGCCGCTGGCGATCACGGGGAGGCCGGGAATAGTAAAATTATTTTCTCCCGTCTTGATCTCTCTCCCGAGCAAACTGTGCGCCCCCTGTTCGCTCGCTTCCACCACCTTGTTTGCGCCCGCAACGATCACGTCGCACTACGCCCCTTCTGCCAGCCTCTATCGCCTCGTCTGCGCCCGTGCCAGACCCGTCGGCCCTCTGTCTGCCCTGCCTGCGCCCTCAACGAGCCCGTCGCCCTGCTCCCGGCGTCCGAGCCCGCCGTCGGCCCTCCTGCAGCCCGCCGACTATCCATCGGTCCTCCTGCAGCCCGCCGACCTCTTCCTGCAGCTCGTCGACTATCCGCCGGCCCTCCTGCAGCCCGTCGGTTTTCCATCAGCCCCTTTGCAGCCCGCCAGCCTACCGCAGGCCCTCATGCAGCCTACCGGTCTTCCGCCGACCCCTCCTGCAGCCCGCTAGCCCACCGTTGGACTTCCTGCAACTCGCCACCGGCACTCCTGCAGCCCGCCGACTATCCTCCGGCCTTCCTGTAGCCTGCCAGTTTTTCGCCGGCCCTTCCTGCAGCCCGCCAGCCCTTTGTCGAACCTCCTGCATCCCGTCATCGGCCTTCCTACTGCCCGTCGGCCCTCCTGCAGCCTGTCGGTCTTTCGTCGACCTCTCTCGTAGCCCGTCGCCGGCCCTCTTGCATCCCGTCGACCATTTCTGCACCATGCCGATCTTTCCGCCGGCCTCCCTTGCCTGCCGGTCTGCCTACGCCCTTGCGCTCTGTCGGTTTGCCTGCGCCCTGCACTTGCATCTTGCGCCCTTGCACTTTGTCTGTTCGTCTGCCCCTGCACTAGTGCCCTGCGCTCTACCGGTCCGCCAGCGCCTGCACTTGTGCCCTGCGCCCTGCACTTTACTGGTCACCCTGCACCTTACGCCTTGCGCTTTGTCGGCTTGCCTGTGCCCTACACTCTGTCAACCTACCTGCGCTTTGCGCTCTACCGGCCGATCTACGCCCTTGCGCTCTACCGGTCCGTTAGATCTTCTTCTCTTGTCGATCAAGATCTTCTCCCTCCTTTCGATCGAGTTTCTTTCCCTCTGGCCTCTCTTCTTGGTCATTGTCTTATTCGGCCTGTTTCTATCCTCTTTCTCCCTGGTCGCATGGATCTTCTCTTTCCGGCCACTCTTGTGCCGGCTCTCGGATCCTCTCAAAGTTATGTCTCTATTTTCTCTCCCTCGTATGTGATGATTGAGATCTTCTACGAGGTGTCAAATGCTTGTTTCGGCCCGGTGCTTACCTCCAATAAAGTCGCACGCATTCACACCTTTCTTAGCCGATCTCTCCCCTTTCGGCCTCCTTCTTTGCCGGCTTCCATCACCGTTAGTTTCCTCTGCTCCGATCCTTAGTGATCATTGTCAGTTCCCCGGTTGACCTGCTTCCAGGTTGACCGGGTTTCCCCGGTTGTCCTGCTTGCAGGTCAATTGGGTTTCTAGGACGACTTGCTTGCAGGTCGCCCTGGCACTATTTTTTACTTTACAGCATAAAAATGGGATAATTGATGTAATTTTTTTTTTCTTTTTTCTTTTTTTTATTAAGCAAACTGATGTCGGTTTATAACTTACATCAGTTCGACGGGGGGTATTAGATGTAGAGTTACTATAAGTCACACCTTAGTTGTGGTATTGTAATGGTGTGCGTTTTCTCTTTATATAAGGAGAGGTAGTCTTATGTAATGATATATACAAAGAGATAATACAAGGAGTTTTCTCCCCAAACCCTAGTCTCTCTCTCCCTCTCTTTGTAACAACCCGAAAACTGTGCTTTTATATTTATCCATGCCAACTTGCAGCTTCTTTTTAACATCAAAGCAATACAAATCCCCCCTTCCCTTTTCTCTCCTTCCCTTTCTCTAATTTTTACACGAAATAAGCCATTGCATGGGAATGAAGACAGCATGGTCAGTTGAGCAACACTATCTGAGATGTCAAAATATAGTGGTTGTTTGTTAAATTGTTCTGGCATGGAAATTTCATGTATTAACAAGATGATAACATCTTGTTACCATTACCAAAGCCAGTATACAAGCAAGCTAGTGAGATTAATTTTTTCGTTTGTATATCATTGCATAAATGTGTTCGTCATCTAGATAATTCATTGATCTTTAGGATGCACAGCTTATAAGAAAATAATCTAGTTAAGCTCTAAGGGGTAGTCAATCATTGCATAACTTGATCAACATCATCTGCATCTATTGAAAGAAAAGATGAATTCCTATAATTCTTGCCCATAAGAAAAAGGAAGTTATAGCATGTTGCCTTCTCTCCTATTTTGCCATGAGATCTCTCGCTTAATCCCATTTTCTGCTTCTGAGTCAATGAAAATCTCATTTATCATTTGTTTGTAACTGCCAGTGCATTGCATGGTTCATACTCAAATTAGTGTATTACAACTGTAAACTATTTGAAAAGTGATCTTGCTAGATGGACTAGTTACTTTATTGTATATGAATACGATAGAAAGTGTTTTTTTTTTTTGTTGATGCCATGATAACTATGGATATAGCTGGATCACTTTTCAAAGTAAGGAATTGAAAAAAAATCTTTATGGTAAGATTAAGAAACAAAATATCATTAGCAAGTCAATTTTTACCTCGGGGGCTTCTATGTCTGCAAGTGCTAGCCCCTTTCTGTACAAAGCTTCTGCTAACTGGTCACGTGTTACTTCCATTTTTTTTTTAATTTTCTACAAAAGAGTAACCATTATTAAAATTTTGATTTATTTATGGAAAACCAGGACTTCAGAATAAGTAAAGGTAATAAACAAAATATACGATCAGCAACTGATAGCAATTAACCCTGGATTTAGCATTTTGTCAAAAGAGAGATGTGCCAAATATTTGGAAACAATTTCCAAGGGTGATTCCTTTCTGTTGATTGAGATTTTTTTTTTGATAATCCAAGGGCACACAATAAACAATTATCCCCTTAAGATGAGTAACAGAACTAATTAACAGGATTAACTAGCAAGGTTAGTGCGAACCTCGGCCTCTTCATCTTCAGGATCTGACTTTACTGATAAGTATTTTGCTAAAGCGTCCGTGTCAATACTTTCAATGACCTCATTGGATGCAATTATAATCTGCTAAAGCGAGCACATAATGAATACAAAAATGCCTACTTCAGTTACATTATAAATCCAACAATCACAAGTCTAAATCACAAGTGCAGTCGGTTAATGGTAAATAGGTAACTTTGAGTATTTCATGATAGTATTTTCAGTTGCCAAGTATCTAATTCTTTTCTTTGACCTCTCTAGATAAATTATGAGCTAAAAAGCTCATCAAAGAAGTGTATTAAAATATACATCTAATGGAAATCACACTCCCCCATTAGATCTGTGACCATAGTCACAAAGTTCTCCTGTTTTTTTTAGAAAAAATGTTTAAAACACAGATTATTCCTCAGCCGATTAACAACCATCTTATACCCTGAAATTAATACATCACCAAATTCGGCATTTTTTTATCCATTTTTTTTAAAAAAAATCACATTTAAAACACCGAATTTGGTGACACTTCCCATTTTCTCTATCCTACCGTATGTACCCTTCCGCGGGGTACGCACAACTCCTTGTGCACAAAATTCATGTTAGGGATTTATATTGACTTGTTTATACGTAATGTTATATGCATGTGAGTCATGTGACTTGGGTGCTTATTTGCATTGATTTTGCCAACTATAACTATATATAGTCATGTGATTTAGGCCCCATTCTAATATAAGGACGTATCCTTGTGCTCAAGTCCTTTTCATTGGGTTTCATTGTTCAGAGACAATCTTCTACCCTCATCTTTGTTAGTCTCGATTATCATAGAGCTCAGCATTATGCTTTAACATTCTCATTCAATATAGACTGACTTGTCTTATGAATGTCATGTTCTGAATGTTTTAGTTGCTTAAATGTAGGCTAAAAAGTACTCAAAGGTCTCGAACTTACCAGTTTTTTTCAAATTTCATCCTCTCCGATTAAATTCCGAATCAAAATTTTTCCCCTGTATTTTTCCGAACTTTCCGATTTTCGCCGAACTTTCCCGAGTTTTACCCTCACAGACTTATTGCTAAACCCGGTCTTGGTGATTCTTGCAACTCATGTTGTCTTAGGAAATACCAGATTGTTCTTTATCCAAAGGTGAAAGAAAAGAGAAATAAGGAATAGGTTAACATTAAAAATTTTGAGAAATAGTATGCAGAAATGCAGGGGGCTGCATTGCCAATCAATGCAAACACTGGTTGATCCATTCACAGGCCCCAACCGGAATTTATGGGGTCGGGGAAAACATCAGAACACCCCCCCAAACCTCCCATGAATTATGTGGGGCTCCCTTGGATAACACAAACAGGGGCTACATTGGTAGGAAAATGCCTCTGCATTTCGGCATAGTCTCTCCTCAAGGAAAGAGTTACGACCTTCAGATTGTGCTTCATAATAATTACTGTGTAGTTGTCTTTCCCTGAACCTGAATAATTATCTAAAGAGTGGGGCACAAAACAGGACACAACGCAGGCGTGGCATCCATCGGCCAGCACAAGGTGCATTTTTTTTTGATGCACCGATCACTGGCCGCTGCATGCCACGCCGGCATTGTGTCCCACTTTGTGTTCAAGTAGCATTTTCCTTCTCTAAATCTGCAGCGCTAGATTCATAGCTACAAATGAGCAACTATAATCTTTATAAGATTTCTAAAAGGCTCTCCATGTGATGACATCAGATTCTATTTCAGAAAAGAAGCCACAACCTTCATACAGAAATAACCTTTTAGTCATATTTGTGACATTTCAATGATACTTAACCTCTTGGTTTTGGCTAGCCTTGTCTTCATCAGCACCTCCAGAACGTATGCCCTCCAAAATTTTGACAAGCAATGGTGTATACTTTGGATACTCCACCTGCATGTACATATCGAGGATGGAAATATGGTGGACGGACATGACATATTATGAAACTCCATATAAGAATATATCCTAATAAAAAATAGCTTTTATCTAAACAATTTGTGGTAGGTTAAGTAAACTTGAAAGATGACATAGTATAAACCATAAAGCAATAGAGAGCAAAACCAACTATATTGTATGCACAGGCATACAAACACAATCTGTATAGAGATGCAAGATGAAATTGGGTACAAGTTCTCAAAGCCCTGTGTATTTTGGAAGCTTTAGCTTTCAAATTGATACAGGACGGCTACGAGATCCCACAGATTTCACTCGATCATTGCCATGAGATGAGGAGAGAGAGAGAGAGAGAGAGAGAGAGAGAACTAGGAGTAGGCACCTAGGGTTGTTGGAGTTGGCACCAATGGGGGGAGGATAGGGAAGCATTGAAACAACATTTTTTTTTCATTAATCATAGCATCCTTACAATGAGAGGCAAAGGTCTCTTTAAATAGAAAATAAAGATAACTTTACTAAAAAGATAACAACAAAGAAAGATAACTTTTCATAAATTTAAAAGATTTGAATCTATCCAAATCTTTACCAAAAAAACATATTTAAAACTATCATTTTTGACAAATTCAAAATTAGCCTATTTAAAATAATAATCAATCCTCGAGATACGTGCAAGGTGGATCTGGCCTTCAAACATGTGCACGTCGGATGCTGCCACATCAAACAGCGTGACTGCAAAAGAACTCAACATGTGCCACACCATAAGTCACCACTCGGATCCTATGTGAAGAATTTGTTGATGTCGAGCTGGGATCATAGGCTAGAATAATGGTGGCACGAGCTCTCGTTGACGATCATATGGGTGTGTTGTAGTGCTAGCTTGGAGGAGGATGTCGTGCCCAAGTGAAGCAAGAAAACTCGAGCCAGGATGGAAGGTCTAGCCCGGGGAAGTCGATAGTCAGGGCTAGTATGCTAAAGTCAACATTCGTTGATGGCTCGGCTGGCAAGGAGTCCTCTGATGAAGGTAGTGAAAGAAGGTCCACCATAGGCAGCAATAGATCCATCATTGGCGGAGGCTTCACTGGTATTGAAAGCTCTACCAAAAGTGGAAGCTCAACGAAAGGTGGACTCTTCTCGGAAACCTCCACTAGTGGTAGGGGAGACTCCTCTGTAAGTGTGAGCACTGGTGGTGTACGCACCATCGATGTCATCATTAGGGGTGGAGACACAAGCTGAACATGATGGTGTTTGCACGTAGCTATCATTTACTCATGCCATCGATCAGATTTCACAAGCTCTCTTTCTCGTTGCTTCACTTGGAGCACATACTCAATGTCATCCAACATGCCCTGAGCACGCTCATAATTTTTCTGATATCTTGAACAAATGACACTGAGTCGAAGGAACCACTGGAGAAAAGACTCGGCGGCCACATTGAGAGCATACGTCTGCTCACAAATGCAGGAGGAATAATGCTCCACCAGAGGGTACGAGGTAGAAGGACGTAACACACATATTGTGTTAGGTTGAAGACATCGTAATAAGGGATAATGTTGTGGGGAGCTTGTGGACCATAGCCTTTCTCGTATGGTGGATAGTGATGAGGTAGTCACTACTCAGGAGAATAATAATAATCATGGTATAGAAGTGAAGAGTATGAATCACAGTGGGACCGATCACGACGATAGGACATCGTGACAGGAGAACCGTTACATAAATGTAGGCAACCAGGGGTATGCTGCTACCTGCTGCAGTGGGTGCCAGCAGAATAAGTGGGCACAAAGGGAGGGTGCCAGAGAGCTGATGTGTTGTCAAGATCCATCGAGGTTGTCCCAGTGAAGAGAGGGGGTGTCAGAGACTAAGTAGCACTTGATGGGGCCCAGGGAATAGTGGCACGAGATTTTCAATCTCGTGCTCTGTTTGCCATTTTTCTCTCGTGTGATAGAAGGGGGAAGCCGGTGGGGCTTTCTCTCTGGAGGGCGGTCAGGCAGAGGCAGTTGGCGGCATCACCGTGGGAGGCCGACAGGGGGGATCAAGGTGGCCCGATCACAGGGGATGGTGGCGGAAGCATGACTAGCGGGTATTGGGCAGGGTTTGAAATCTCGACCGATACCAATACGTACCGTTTTTGCCCAGTTCGAGACCGGTACGATACCCGATCCCGATACCTAGCCCGTACCAGCCAGTACCGGTACTGATCGGTACCGACAGGTTATTTTTTTTTTTTTGGGGAAGGGGGGGGGGGGGGGTTCTTCAACCGGTATCGGTCCGTATCGGCCGGTACGTACCAGTTCGGGGTCGACTGATACCGCAATCGATACCGCGATTTTGAACCTTAGTACTAGGGTAGCCCGGATGTGGAGGCTGGAGCAAGGCCGATTGGGGTTCGAGATGGTAGATCAAAGCCCGACAGTTGCCGAGAGGCTAAATCTGGTCCGACCGTGGTCAGGAGGACAGATCCAAGGCACGCAATTGTCGGGGAGGTGGATTTGAGCCCGACAGTGGATGGGGGCAAGGCAGGCAAGGTGTCGAGGTGGTCGGGGGCAACTAGCAGGAGGTGGGGTCCCTGATGCAGACGAGCCTACTACGTGCAGTTTTTCTACAGCTGATCGTGTATTTTCACTCTCCCCGGAGATCCAGGATGCCGATCGTCGATCCGTCTGCACCAGTGGAAAGCTTATTCAGAGATCTAAAACTTTGGTTTTTATTTTGTTTCGATCCGATCCACGGATCTTTAGTTATTTCAGTTTTTATTTCTGGTTTGGGTAGGTGCGAGCCATGTTCGCATCCGGTTCGAGCCACAGATGCCGAACTGACTCGTTTCTGTGTTAGAGTCTTAGCTGTAGGATCTTAAGTGAGATTAAATCTCAATGGATGAGATTTCAAGGAAAACCAAAAACCCTAAATCCTAGCCAACCGAACCCCTCACCCGGCCGGCCCCTTGCGCGCGTCCCTCTCTCTCTCTCCTCCCGCACGGTCTTTCTCTCTCATCCCGCGTCCGTCTCTCTCTCTACCCGCGCGGATCACCTCTCTCCTTCTTTCCTTTTCTGTTTTCTTAGTTGTTTTCCCTATAAATCTACAAACCCTAATTGATGAAGGGAGATGAATATGAAATTGAAACCCTAGATTGAAGAAGCGTGTGTGCTTGTTCGGTTTATCCCTTCCGACACATCTTCCCTGCTTCTGATCCTTTTCTTCCTTCACAAGCTTCTATCCCGTCGCCTCACCACTCGTCTACGGCTTCACGGAAGATCGACGTGGAGTTTCTTCGTCTTCAAGATCATCGTCTCGGCTTCTTTATCCCGTCTTCTGGACCACGCCTCCCCTTCCGCGCCTTTCATCTGCAACATCGGAGCATCGGAAAACCGCCGGCATTGACCAACGCACGGTTTGGATTATCCTCTGATCTTTTCATGTGATATTTCCTTTCCCGCAACCGGCCTTATTGCTGATTTCATCTTAGGATTCCTGATATTTTGTTTTTCCCGAGAATCTCATCCATTAGGGTTTGTCATTAGATCCTTGATTGTTCTATGAACCTTTGGCTTACTATTTGAGATTGTGTTATGCATTATTGCTGGAATTCAGTTATATTAATCTGAAATTAAGTCTCATTTGTCAGTTTTATTATTTCGTTAACTTAAATCTGATTGGGATTGAATGGATGATGAATTGAGATTATAGGCTTTGCTGAAATCTGATTCTTATATGCTGAAATATGAATTTGATTGTTTAAATTCTGCACTTGGGCTTATTTGAGCATACGCATTGTATCAAGTTGGTATCAGATCCCATCAAGTTGGTATCAGAGCGCACTTGTCGTCGCGTCCTTACGCAACGGCCGGTCCTCTTGCATTATTCGCATCATCGCGTGAGTGCTGAAATTTTTTTTAGTTCCCATCTTTTCATTTAGTTTTGTATCTTGCATTAAGTAGGAAACTAGCATCGCGTGTCGCATACATCTTAGGATCTCCCTTTCTCTCTGAGTGCATCGATAGCATCTACTAGAGAATCTAGAATGGCTGGATCCTCTCCACCCCGTACTTGGCACGATGCCTTCATAAGGCAACAGGAACACATGGATAGGCTTCAGACCCAGGTAGAAAACTTGACCTTGGCCTTCACCAAATCCCAGAATCCACCTCGACCCCATCGAGAACACAGGACTAGAGCGTCGCCAGGGCGTAGCAAATTAGACCTAGAGTCCGGAGGTGATAGCGTCAGTTCCTCTGACGGGACTGATAGGCGAAGTAGACGGACACATAGGCAAATGAAATCCCATTGGGGCTGGGATCAGGGCATCAAAATAGAAATTCTTGAGTTCGAGGGTAGGAAGGATCCCGAAGAGTTTCTAGAGTGGGCCGAGAGAATCGACCAGTATTTCGAAAGGAAAGAAATCCCCCGCGACAAACAAGTCAAGTTTGTCAGCCTTAAACTGAAAGGTCATGCACTGATTTGGTGGAAACAGTTGCAAACCACTAGGGGTAGGAAAGGAAAAGAAAAGATTTCCACGTGGACACATATGCGAGGAAAAATGCAACAGAAGTTCCTCCCTTCTAATTTCAAGCAGAATGTGTTCCAGAAATTCCAAAACCTGCGACAGGAGCACAAATCTGTAGATGATTACACTAATGAATTCTACAAGCTCCAAGCTCGTAATGATCTGCACGAAGATGAAGAGCAGAGCGTCGCTAGGTACATCAATGGTCTCAAACCTTCAATTCAGGAGGTAGTGTCCCTTCACGACTTGTATCAGGTCAGTGATGCACACCGTCGGGCCAAGAAAGTCGAGTCTCACCACTCCCGATCAGTGTCCCGGCGATATGACAACACTAGGGCACCCTCCGGATCTGTTAGTAGACCACTCCCTGGACTTCCACCTGTAGCTGGCACAGTTCCTGCACCCACTGAGAAGGGTAAAGGAGTTTTAGGACCCAACCCGAGTCAGATAAAGTGCTTTAAATACAACCAGCCAGGTCACAAGTCCGCCGACTGTCCTCGCCGTCAATTCCATCCACAGACAAATCTGGCGGATAATGACGAGGATGGTCATGAGTCTGAGAATGAAAACTTCAATGAATTAGTCTTGGAGGGAGATGATGTGACTGCACCACTGTTGGTCATTCACCAGTCGCCATCACCCCAAGCACCCAAAGCATTGTTACCCCACGAGCACTGTGGAGGACCTCCAAAGCCACACTGCAAGAACCAGAGGTTCGAGCTGTTCCGAACCGTCTGCAAGGTCAATGGCATGGACCTTTGTCTCTTGATCGATGGAGGTTGCACCACCAATCTGATCAACGAAGCGATCGTCAGGAGCAAGCAATGGAACGTCAAACCTTTGGCTCACCCGTACAAAACATCTTGGCTGGATAACACCACGAGCAAGTTGGTGACGCATTGCTGTCTGGCAAAATTGTCGATTGGGCTGCAATATCGAGATGAGATCTGGTGCGACGTCCTTCCTTTAGAGGTTGCTGATGTTTTCTTAGGGTGTCCATGGCAGTTCAACCGAGATGTCCAACATCACGGAAGAGCCAACACATATACCTTCCTTAAGGATGGCATCAATGTCACCCTATGGCCTACATGTTTTAGGAGGCACCGATCCCACGCACCTCAAGCCCTTCTGAGTCAGAGTCAGTCTGTACCACCATTCGTTGATAATCTAGTCGGGCGTTCATCTGATTTACTAAGAATTTGATACGCTCTGATACCAACTTGATACGCTCTGATACCAACTTGATGGGATGCGTATGCCTAATTAAATCCAAGTGCAGAATTTAAACAATCAAATTCAGATTTCAGCATATAAAAATCAGATTTCAGCAAACTTACAACCACAGTTCATCATCCATTCAAATCCCAATCAGATTTAAGTTAACGAAATAATAGAACTGACAAGATGAGCATTAATTTCAGATGATATTAACTGAATTCCAGCAATGAAACAATAACAATCTCAAATAAATAAAACCAATGTCTCAATAACCAACAAAAGACCTAACGATAAACCCTAATAGATGAGATTCTCGGGAAAACAAAATATTAGGAATCCTAAGATGAAATCAGCAATAAGGCCGGTTGCGAGAAGGAAAAATATCACATGAAAAGATCAGAGGATAATCCAAACCGTGCGTTGGTCAATGCCGGCGGCTTTCCGATGCTCCGTTGTTGCAGATGAAAGGCGCGGAAGGGGAGGCGTGGTCCAGAAGACGGGGTGAAGAAGCCGAGACGATGGATCTTTGAAGACGAAGAAACTCCACGTCGATCTTCCGTGAAGCCGTAGACGAATGGTGAGGCGACGGGATAGAAGCTTGCGGAAGGAAGAAAAGACTGGAAGCAAAGAGGAATTCTTCGGAAGGGATAAACCGAACAAGCGAGCCGCTTCTCCGTTCTAGGGTTTCAATTTCAGATTCTTCTCCCTTTCATCAATTAGGGTTTGTAGATTTATAGGGAAAACAACTAAGAAAACAGAAAAGGAAAGAAGGAGAGAGGTGATCCGCGCGGGTAGAGAGAGAGACGGACGCGGGAGGAGAGAGAAAGACCGTGCGGGAGGAGAGAGAGAGAGGGACGCGCGCAAGGGGCCGGCCGGGTGAGGGGTTCGGTTGGCTAGGATTTAGGGTTTTTGGTTTTCCTTGAAAATCTCATCCATTGAGATTTAATATCACTTAAGATCCTATGGCTAAGACTCTAACACAGAAACGAGTCAGTTCGGCATCTGTGGCTCGAACCGGATGCGAACATGGCTCGCACCTACCCAAACCAGAAATAAAAACTGAAATAACTAAAGATCCGTTGGTCGGATCGAAATAAAATAAAAACCAAAGTTGTAGGGCTTCGATTAAGCTTTCCACTGATGCAGACGGATCGACGATCGGCTTCCTGGATCTCCGGCGCGGATGAAAATACGCCATCAGCTGTAGAAAAACTGCACGTAGTAGGCTCGTCTGCATCAGAATTGATAAGGGGTTAGGCAACATCTTGCATTCCATTGCGTGCACATCGCATTTAGAATCTGTAGGCATTCATGACACTTGCATTCATCATTTGCCTGACATATCTACAATCATAGACCCATCATATGTGCGTCCATATTATCCAAGTGTTGAGTTTAACCTTAAAGATGATTCTGGCATGTTTGATCATTTTTCGATGCAAATTACTGAAGAATCATGCTTTCAACTTTCAGCCAACCCATCACCTTTAATTCCTCGAAATCATAACAAGTGGCATAATGAATTCTTTAATTTCTTATTTTATTCACTGCATCCGGACAATGAAGACATGACACATCTTCTTGGATTAGAATTCCCTTGTTTTGCACCGTGCGCAGGCCACATTGAGCAACACATAATGCACCTGCAACCCGTGGCCCTTCAAATACACCATTGCCAATCGCGCAAGCCGATGACCCGCAGCACATTATGCTCCCGCGGCCTTTCTTTTTTACATGTCATTCGAATTTCATGTCAACCCAAACTCCTATTATCACATGAAATTATCTGAGTATTTTGACGATCTTATCGTGCCGCGGAGGATGTTGGTTTTGGCTTTCAGGTCTCCGCTTGGCTTCTAGGGGCAGGGGATACGAGATGGAGTTGCTGCGTACTTGAGGCGGATCACTTGGCCACCGGACCCGGGAGAGCAGTCAGAGCAGAGTCAGCGGTTGCAGTTGCTACCAGGAGAGCCCCGCCGGATCCAGGACCTTGCTCGACAGGAGTCGAGTTCTTTTGAGTCCGGGGGACTTGATGCAGACGAGCCTACTACGTGCAGTTTTTCTACAGCTGATCGTGTATTTTCACTCTCCCCGGAGATCCAGGATGCCGATCGTCGATCCGTCTGCACCAGTGGAAAGCTTATTCAGAGATCTAAAACTTTGGTTTTTATTTTGTTTCGATCCGATCCACGGATCTTTAGTTATTTCAGTTTTTATTTCTGGTTTGGGTAGGTGCGAGCCATGTTCGTATCCGGTTCGAGCCACAGATGCCGAACTGACTCGTTTCTGTGTTAGAGTCTTAGCCGTAGGATCTTAAGTGAGATTAAATCTCAATGGATGAGATTTCAAGGAAAACCAAAAACCCTAAATCCTAGCCAACCGAACCCCTCACCCGGCCGGCCCCTTGCGCGCGTCCCTCTCTCTCTCTCCTCCCGCACGGTCTTTCTCTCTCATCCCGCGTCCGTCTCTCTCTCTACCCGCGCGGATCACCTCTCTCCTTCTTTCCTTTTCTGTTTTCTTAGTTGTTTTCCCTATAAATCTACAAACCCTAATTGATGAAGGGAGATGAATATGAAATTGAAACCCTAGATTGAAGAAGCGTGTGGGCTTGTTCGGTTTATCCCTTCCGACACATCTTCCCTGCTTCTGATCCTTTTCTTCCTTCGCAAGCTTCTATCACGTCGCCTCACCACTCGTCTACGGCTTCACGGAAGATCGACGTGGAGTTTCTTCGTCTTCAAGATCATCGTCTCGGCTTCTTTACCCTGTCTTCTGGACCACGCCTCCCCTTCCGCGCCTTTCATCTGCAACATCGGAGCATCGGAAAACCGCCGGCATTGACCAACACACGGTTTGGATTATCCTCTGATCTTTTCATGTGATATTTCCTTTCCCGCAACCGGCCTTATTGCTGATTTCATCTTAGGATTCCTGATATTTTGTTTTTCCCGAGAATCTCATCCATTAGGGTTTGTCGTTAGATCCTTGATTGTTCTATGAACCTTTGGCTTACTATTTGAGATTGTGTTATGCATTATTGCTGGAATTCAGTTATATTAATCTGAAATTAAGTCTCATTTGTCAGGTTTATTATTTCGTTAACTTAAATCTGATTGGGATTGAATGGATGATGAATTGAGATTATAGGCTTTGCTGAAATCTGATTCTTATATGCTGAAATCTGAATTTGATTGTTTAAATTTTGCACTTGGGCTTATTTGAGCATACGCATTGTATCAAGTTGGTATCAGATCGTATCAGTCCCGTTGGGACTTGTCGACAAGGTTGATGTTGGTTGTGTTGTGTGAGGTTGTGACTGGAAGAGAGTCAGCCGGACCGATCCGGGACTAATGAGGGCAGGCGTGGCTCGGGTCGAGACTGGTGACCACGACGGCTGCTTTTGATGTTCTTCCTTTTTTATCAGATTTGCAAAAGGTTTTGTTTTCTTTTTTTATTGTTGTTTTGCAAGGAGAACGATAAAGGGCTTGGCGAATGAGTAGGGCAAACAGTGACAAGATGGCAATGACAAGGGGTATCACAGGATTTGGCGGATGGGCTGTGGGATTCGGATGACTTGGCGGGACGACGATAGTCAGACAGAAGGGAAGGTGGGGTTCAATGGGGAGCAACGACATCGAGGCTTCCTCAAGTCGACGTTGACGAAGAGCGACAGCGATGAAGGTGATGATCAACGACATAGATGATGCCCTACGATCACTTGACGGAATGGAACCCACCAAGTGCAGGCTTTGATACCAAACTGATGCAGGACGGCTATGAGATCCCGCAGCTTTCACTTAATCGTCGCCTTGAAATGAGAATTGAGAGCGAGAATGAAAGGGGAGGAGAGATAGACCACAAGGAGGCGTCACCTAGGGTTTCTTAGTGTCGGCACCAACGGGGGAGGAGAGGGAAGCATTGCAACATCAATTTTCTTTTCATTAATCATAGCATTCATACAATGAGAGGAAAATACCTCTTTAAATAGAAAAATAAAAGAGAACTTTCCTAAAAAGATAATTAAGAAAGATAACCCTTCCTAAATTTAAAAGATTTGAATCAATTCAAATCTTTATCTAAAAAACATATTTAAAACTATCACAATTGATAAATCCAAAAATAGACTATTTTTGAATTAAAATAATAATTTTATGTGAAAATAATATTTTCAGGAATTATTAATTCCAAAATAGACTTATTTTTAAGTCGATCGTCAAGACGTGTGCAAGGTGGATCTGGTCTTGAAACATGTGCACGTTGGATACTCCCGCATCACAAATACTCAAAGCTTAAGTAGCTACCGGACTCGATTTACTTTGCTTTTACCAGAAAACATAAACAAGCCACACAATAAGAGCTCAAATTTCCATCCTGTTGGAAGGAACCTTGCTATAGTTATGATGACATTGGCGTGCCAATGACGACCATAAGGAAATGCAATATCTAAACAGGCAAAAAATAAGAAAGATAATGAAAATAAGGTAGAAGTAAAGTTTACCTTGAGAGAAGTACAAAATTCATTCCATGCTGAATGTTCTTCTTCAGTACTTAGTTTCAGGCTTGAAAGAATCTTTATCTTAGCATCCCGTACCTGATTAAAAATGAGAAATTCAGTTATACACTTAACAGAGACTATAATGTGGATGTGATTTGATTAGATTACTACAAAAAGAAAGACATAAACAATTACTACATATAATACTTGTTTACACAACTATAACATGCATACACCTCTTATATATATATATATATATATATATATATATATATATATATATAAAGATTCACAAGGAAGACACAGGTGAGCTTTCTTGCGAACTTAACCATCAGTAATAACTGATGAAATGGATATAAATCATAGTAGTGTGGTCATGATTAGACATGAATAAACCCAAATGAGTGACCAGTCAAACACAAACAAAAAAAAACATACTAGCACATAGAAGTACATACACACGTGCAGGAAATTTGTTAATTGGAATTAGATATTCATAGGTGCATAAAATATAAGAAAACACAATTATCACAATATGTAAATGGTAATATATATACCTCTTCTTCCAAACGCTCAGATATACTTTTAGTGCATGTAGATGTGTCCTTTCCTTTGTCCTCATCATGCTGCAAGATACAAAATTCCAAGTACAAAAAAGGCATGTTTCATAAAGATACAACTGCTAAAAATTGAATATGTTCTAGGGTTTTGTCAATCATGTCCAAAATACAAACACCCAGCATACAGGATATAAGTGACAGACTAAATAGATCAAAGACCAAAGGCACTGAATTTTATGACCTTCAATGGTGGGATAACATACGAAATTTGATAAGAAACTGGTGACTGTTTTAGGTCATCTTTTTTGCTGCCAAGGGTTACAGTACCGTAGGAAATTGATCCCAGCAACACTGCTCCAGTTGGAGAGTTCTGCAAAACATTAGAAAGATTAAACGTCTAGCAGTAAGAT
This sequence comes from Chamaelirium japonicum, assembly GCA_947650365.1. Taxonomy (NCBI): domain Eukaryota; kingdom Viridiplantae; phylum Streptophyta; class Magnoliopsida; order Liliales; family Melanthiaceae; genus Chamaelirium; species Chamaelirium japonicum. The sequence goes on along the minus strand of OX393550.1, from coordinate 33,258,368 downwards.
AATGATAAAAAATAATTGGAACTCATACGTTCAGCTCAACAGAAGGAATATTCTACTATTTGCAACAAAATACCTTGGGGATCTTTTCCTTAGATGGTGGACCCACATAGAATGCTTCTGATTCACTAGAGAATTATATTTCTCCAAGTTAGGCCATAAAGAGTTTACTATTAGCTAGTAACAAACAAGTGATTGAAAAAAGGATATGTACCCAGGAACTAAAACAGAGGATTTAAAGGTGCCATTTCCCATTATGGGACCATCAGGTTTAGAAAAAAAACTCAATTGAATGTAGTCCTGCATTTAGAAGTTAAAAGGCCAGAATTAGTGATGTATGGTGAAGTCTTGTCGAATTGGATATATCTATAAATAGTTCATATATTACAGATCTGTTACATATTTATGACAATTCATAATTGCCAAACAAAGATGAATGATTATTGGTAATCACACAATTACATTTATAAATAAAATAGAAAAAGAAATAGTTTCATGGAAAACTCAACAAGATTGATTAAATAAAAGAGATTACATCTGGTTGTAACATCTCACTATTAGTATAGACAACACATACATGAATTGGATACAATATTCAAGGTTACAACTTGGATTTACCCAAAAATTATGTTCCCAGACAAAAATCCGAAAAAGTTACAAGTTGGCCTTATTCAAAACTTGACCTTATAGAAGAACATAAAGTTGAATAACTAAAGTTCATTAACTGTTCCCAGTATTTAGCTACACCTACAAATATAGGTTCCCTATCAATCATAGATTATCCTGTTTTGAGTCTTTTGACAGATATTTATTAAAAGCACCATTATATTACAAGGTCTTATGTGTAATTGGTTGTTGTTCAAGTTATGCCCACACAAGAGCCCGATCAAAGACAAAAACCGACCCGAATCAATCCCGAAGACAGGGCTAGCTGACCCACCTATGGACAGAGCCCACCAGCCCCAATGCAAAGGCCAGTCGGTCCCACCAACAAGTGGGGTCAACCAGCCCCTTTACCGGGCAAGGTCGGCCCCGGAAGGGAAAATAAATGGAAAGAAAAGAAAAGAAAAAGAAAGAATAGAAAAAGAAAAGAAAGGAAAAGAAAAAAAAGAGGTGGTAGCGTGAATGTCTACCAAACGTGGATCCGCACCGATCATAACGATCCAACAGTCAAAATACTAGACCGGATTGCTATCGACCAAGTACAAAAATGGTCAAGTCGTAACAGGAGAAACTCAAATCAAGTCAAAATCCATAACCACCCGAGATAAAAATAAGGAAACAAATCTTGGTGGTTATGAGAGGTTTATACATAACAGGATAAACTCGAAATAATTTAAGGCCATAAGAACTGAGATAAAGATAAGGAAACAAATATCAGTGGTTATGATGAGATGGATGGAAAAGATATTGGGGTAACAATGAAGATCCTACTAAATCCAAGGTTCTAAAAAGCGCTAGGCGCTAGTCGGGCGGTGGGGGGCCGCCTAGCGCCTAGGCGGGGCCTAGGCGTTTTGCCTTTTTTTAATTATTTTAATTATTATTTTGATATTATATAATATATATATATGTTTAGAAATTAATATAAGTTCAAGATTATCCCAAACCATTATTTCAAAGAACAAGTATATAACCATAATTCAAGATTGAGTGATTAACAAGAACAAAAGCAAACATGGTCCGCCTGGCCAGCCTCAGCCCGCCTGGTCCGCCTGGCCAGCCTCAACCCGCCTGGCCCGCCTGGTCAGCCTCAGCCCGCCTGGCTCGCCTGGTCCGCCTGGCCAGCCTCAGCCCGCCTAGAACGCCTAGGCGGCCGCCTAGACCGCCTAGGTGGCCGCCTAGACCGCCTAGGCGGCCGCCTAGCTCCGCCTAGGAGCTTGGCCGCTTTTCTGGAGCGCCTAGGGCCTAGGCGAGGCGGTGGGGGGCCGCCTAGCGCCTAGGCGCTGCCTAGGCGGCCGCCTAGACCGCTTTTTAGAACACTGACTAAATCTCCTCCATGTATCTCTCCCTTGCCTATAAAGAAAGGGTCATGGAGAAGAAACAAAAGGTTCCCACATGAAGAGAGGAAGCTCTGTCTAGAAGAAGGTGACGCTCCAACACTTGGAGAACCAAGGGCTTCAGGAGGCTTGAGCAAGCATATTCCTCAGGGGAATTCCTGCTTAGTCATATCAAAGTCCTCTGCCATGAAGCCAACAATTGAAGATCGATAAGGCTCCGCTCCATCAACAAAAAAGAAAGCTCGGAGAGTGAAGTTAAGGCTGACGCTACACCTACCATCATCAAGAAGAAGCACTTCGATAAAGCTCCTCTCCGTCCATAAAGAAGAAATCCTGGAGAATGAAGAAAAGGACTGCTACACCCGTCGCTATCAAGAAGGTTCACAAACCCAAAACCAAGGTCGATTCAAGAAGAAGAGGAGGAGGATGCTTTGCAGAAAGAAAGGCTCCGTCGCTTGAAGACCGAAGGCTTTGCTAGGCTCAGGCAAGCATATTCCAAGGGGGAATTCCAGCTTAGTCCTCTACGAGACCTCCAAGGCTCCGACACTTGAAGACCGAAGGCTTCGCCAGGCTCGGACAAGCATATTCCTCAGGAGAATTCTTGCTTAGTTCTCTACAAGTCCTCTAACAAGAAGCGCATTTTTGAAGATCAATAAAGCTCCATTATGTCCACAAAGAAGAAAGCCCGGAGACGGAAGCCAAAGCCAACTCTACACCCATCGCCATCGAAGTCATAGAAAGCTTTGCTCCATCCACAAAGAAGAAAGCTCGGAGAAGATGATCCAGAAACTCAACCCGTCACCATCAAAAGTCAAGATCAAGCAAAAGCCAAAGCAAAAACTGAAAGAAAAAATCAAAACAAAGCAAGCGCCAAAGACGACAAACTACGAACAATGACGAGCAAAGCAACGCACGTCCTAGCCAATAAGGCGCGAAGCCCGGAAGGATAAAAGAAACGAAAGCCTCTCTTCTCCCACGTTCAAGCGCAAGAGCCAAAGCAAAGCCAAAGCCGCAAGAAGAAGCCAAAAGCCAAAAGAAAGATCGACGCTAAAAACTGAGAAAGAGCAAGAGACGAAGGAACATGAAGATCTAGGAGCGAAGCGACATACGCCCTAGTCGGTGAAGCGCAAAGCATGGAAGGGCCTAAACAAGGCGAAACTCCCCTATTTCTCCAAAAGCCCGAAACTCTTGTAAAACCTCTGATTTAAGCAATTTATCTGAAGTCTCAAAGGAAGATCAGGAGAGATCGAGGATCAGAGGACCACAAAGGATCTCTCCCACAACCTCCTGATACGTCTTCTCCGCTCCGACTCAACACCCCCGATACCCAGTTGTGGTTGTAATATCATGCGATTCTAAGTAATAAGACGACCCATCCTTTTGCACCTATAGAAGTCTAAAATTAATACATCTAGCTGACAGAAGTAATCCTGAATAGAGACTATACAATTCTTTTACAAGAAACTGACTGATGCAGATTCATGAATTAGATATTCCCAATGAACTTCTGAAACAACATACTAACATTTTCACAAATCCAATAACCATTTAGTTCAAATATCTAAAATGAGATAGGAAGGAAAGAATGAAAATAAACATGAAAAAAGGCTTTACATATTTAACTCTATTTCATACTGAAAATTAAGTATCATATAATCTAACATTATCTTTTTCTAAAGTTAGTAGTTTGAAGACCGATAAAGAAACAAATATGGCTAGTATAAAGCAAATTTCATTCCTAGTTGAGGTAAATTTTATAGGAATCATGAAGGACAAGCAATTAAAACTTCAGTAAGCCAGAAAATATCTCTTTAAGAATCGAATAATGCTACTTCAATTTAAAGACAGCTTCATGACTTATGACAGTTCTTTATTTGTAATCATAGCCAATAAGCTTTATGCTTTCAGTTCGTAAGATGATACATTACCAATAATAGATAAGGCCCTTACTCACAGCCTAACAAATCAGAGATGGACTAGAAGCGTAAGTCTTAAGCAAAATTTTAGTAATAAGACTTTTAGTTATTCCATCCGTTACGGTAAGAGAGAAGAAGAGAAAAGCCGAACGCATAAATCACAAATTTCTTCGAGACACCTATTGCAAGCTAAAGTGAAGGCACTAAACAGGAACATGCACTTTAACTATTTGATATCAAAAATATGCAATAATTAGACCATCAAGCTCACCCCAATTGTATATTTAGACAAAAATCTTAGATCTAAGATAGCAATGTACCATATTCTCAATGAATTGTTCTACCTTTTTGTCCAACTTTCTTTCAATGAACAAAACTAGCTGCTTCATTTTCTCCAAGAACTTGACATTTTCATGCCTGCACAAAAGACAAGCATATGGTAAATAGTATATGAAAGTTATTACCATAATAAATGATGCCCATATCATGTTGTCTTACACATCATACTTGACTTATTTCTCTAATCACCACTTTCAATTCAACACTAAGTCATTGAAATTCTTTGTCTAGAGAGTTTATTGTCCTGATCCTCTACCGAAAAACTATAAGAAAAATGTGATTATGCACAAAGCTGAATCCTACATGGAAATTCCCTCAAAAATGTAACAAAAGCAAGATATAAGCCACTGATCTCATGATTCCTTTCAAAACAAAAAAACAAAGAGAGAAAAACAATGCAGATAACAAAATGGACATACAACAATACGCAGTAGCAGATCAGCAGGTTGGTGATTCAGTTTAAATTGATTAGACAAGAAGGTTTAGTTTAGCAGACGAAGACATAGATAAACAGGCCAAGCGTTTTCATCAAGTCCACTACTGGGTGACCACAGTATGAATAATGCACAATGTGTCTAGGTCTGCTGAATGGAAGGGTATTTCAGTAAGCCATCCCTCCAGGTAATGCATCACATCCAATAAAGAAAGGCATACCTTCAAATCTAAAGCAAGTTATACGGTTATGTTTGGGTCCAATTTCTTCTTATCTTCTTATTTCCTCTACACTCTCTCCATCTTTCGTAATTAGTATGGTCACATGGTATATAGCAAAGCTGATGCTTTACTGAATTAGCCATCTTTTATTTGTCTTCTCTTCCTTGTTTTGGTTTTTATCTTGCTTGATGAATACTGCAGAAATAAAAGGGTTCTCTGCATAAAGTACCTTTGCATAAAAAAAAACACACTAACGGAAAACTATAGAGCTGTAGAATTGTTGTGTTAGATGTTACTGGTCAGAATTCTTTGTTGAATTCATGGTTTTGACATGAATATATAGACCCAAGGAAATTTGTATCGACAAATTCCATAAACACCAAATGAACCACAAGATGAAAGTTCCTAGTGGTGCTCAGTTGAAGAGCCTCAGATGGATGTTCGATATGAAAGCCACATACTGGAAGCTACTTCAAGCTCAAAGACAATGCCACTTGCTAGGACAAGGTTTGTGACTAAGATACCTACCTAGCTGTGATTCGTAGGACACTTCCACTTAGCCTTGATACCGTGTCCACAAGTGTAGTCACCGACACACATGTTCACAGATGTGGACACAAGAAATTAGGGTTTTGGTACAGTATTGGGAACACCAATGCGGTCGTATAAAAGCATTAAATGCATCGTGTCAATGGTACCCATCATCCCAGGGCGCCATGTATTTTGGGGACCCGTCACATGTGACTTCATAGTAAATGCATTATATATGTTGCATTACTGACTATAATTTGTTTCTTTCTCTATATACTATATAGGTCCATAAGCAACATTAATATGTTATGTTATTGACTAGAATTTGTTTACTTTATTTTCCGTCGAAATGCCTGTTAACTATCAGTGCTTGCCTACATGTCTTCACAACCTTGCCTTCACAACCATGCTAAGTAATGCATTTCAAGGATCCTTATCTTCAATGCAAAACTTTTCTGATCATCAAGAGGCCTCTTCTCAATTTTCAGAATATCTTCAGGCTGTAACAGCATTGCTGAGTTTTTGAGCATTTTACAAAACTTGGTACTCATTGGTGAATGGCTTCAATGAAATTCTATAAAGCATTGTTCAAGGTTTGTGACTAATTTATTTCTCACAAATATCTGCCGATCATTCACTTCTGCAAATCAGATGGTTGTGAAGAAATCTGTGACTCACAGTTGGGAGAAATAGAATGATCAAATCTCACTGTTAAAAACGTAAAAAATAAAACATTCAAGAGGTGCGACGAAGAGAACAACAGCAATGTTCAATTCAGCTGGTCTAACTATAACTATTTTCAAGAACAACATACATCATAGTTACTATGCAGAATTCAAGATGCATTCTTGCAGAAATACCAAAAATAAGTTACATTCTCTCAGAGGAAAAGTATTTCCATGTTTGATGCTCCAATGCAAATGAGACATACCTAATATACAATTGCAGAGAATATTCTCCCTTGGGAACCTTCACATATTTCGGATAGACGTCTCCAGATGCATACACACGCTAATCAAGTAAAAATAAATAAAATTTAGCTTCGCCTCCAGATATATACAAAATGGGTCAATAACCAGATCAGATAATGACAACTTCATTATGTGGATGGTTGATGTCTCTCATTTTTACAGAAATTACTGAATATGTAACATTTACCTGGAACTGAAGACATGGCATTAATAACTAGCTTATATTCAAGTAACTGCCGCAGTAAACAAATAATCACTAAGCTTCTTGTAGTCCTATAACAGAGATATACTAGACATCTTACTAGTTATCTCTGACTACTAAACAAAAAACAAGTATCACATGGTCAATATATTAAGCGTTCCATATTACTGGTGTATATATATTATTGTTCCATGGTCGTCTCTACTCTGTATTATGTGAGCCTGATAGGTTCGCCAGTAAGTTAACCACACCACTTGTATATCTTTTAGCCATGTTTCCCTAATGAGAGCATGAACTACATGTTCTCCCATCTTCCAAGGGTTTGAGATTTAGGGTTAGGCTTGGACCCAAAAGGAAACGTTTCAATTGGTTTTGGTTCGAGTTCAGCTGTTTCAGCCAAAACTAAAAAAGTTAACAAAAAACTTAAAGATCAAAAGAATTAAAAATTGGATAGAAGAAAAATAAACTTTTAGAGGAGTTGTAGAACTAAAATAGTAATTACAGAATTTTGGACTGCATACAGGGAGCAATACATTTTCTAGTCATTATGAATGTCAAATTGAGAGAAATGATGAAGCATAACAGCTATCAAAATTTTGGAAATATAATTAGTAATATAGTTAACAACCATCAATAGAAACTATAAGGTCATGAATGATCTGACGATGAACAAGTATACAGTCATATACCATCAATATTGGACAAAAGCTTCCACACTGGACAAAAGCTTAAAAGTGGACTACAACGTCTGTGTTCATACCATTATTTTGTTGATGGTTTGTATAAGATTCGGAAATGAAGGATTGTGATGTGGTTTGTCTAAGCTACAATCTGATTCATTTTGGGCTCCAGTTCAGATTTGGCTAAATCTTCAAACCATGTCTTCTCTTTCTATGTTACCTTACATATTCCAAGCACAAGAGAGAGATTTTTCTTTCTATTGAATTTTCGCAGTTCACATCTACATGTGCTTTTCGTGTTCAAGTGTAGGCGGCAACAGAGAGAAAAGGAGTAGATGTAGGAGAGAGAAGGAAGAAGAGGTTGGTGCCTTGGGGTACGTGCCACGGCTCCAAGCAGTCCATGAACACTACCCACAGCTCCTTGGGCCTTGTTCCTTCAGTTTTTTTTCTTTTATTCCGCTATTTTTTTAATGACTTGGCTTTATCTAGTCCGTTCGACGTTGGTCAAAAGGATCTTAAATCAGATCCAACGGCAGTCCATATAACACATTATAAGATCGACTTAAGCCTTTCAGCTCAAGCCGGGTGCAAACAACCCTCCCATCTAAGTTGGCTCGAAATAAAAATGAGTATAACTTCCCTTGGGAGTCTAATCAACATGAAAAAAGCAAAAAAACATAGCTAATGTTTGACAAAAAATCAGAAATAAATGGATCAGATCAGATCTCTAGATCTCGGTGTAGACACCGAAAAGTGGTCCGTTGTCCCAAAATTGTGTAGACACTGACTCGTCTACATCTAGGGCTGCAACTCAAGTGAGTTGGGTCGGATTGGAGGTCAACCCAAGCCCAACCCAAGTACTAAAACCTCCAACTCAACCTCCAACCTGAGATGCCTAGCCCAAGCCCAACCCAGTGTTTTAAATATCGGCGATATAAAGCGATATATCGCTATATCGCCAGGCTCCGACACCAATCCAAGTTAAATTCTCCTGTTTTGGGAAAAAAGTCGACATATCAGTAATATATCGCCGATATATCTCCAATATATCGCTAATATCATCATTTATCGATAATTTATCACTCAATATTGCCGATGTATCGCCAAATATCGCCGATATATCGCTAAACCCTCCATTTATTGTTCTTCATGGATTTGAAGCCTCTCTTCTTGGATTTGGGGTTTCTTCCAAACTTCTAAGTTGAGGTATATTTTTTTTTTTTTCTAATTTCTCAAATTTCTTAAGTAGATATTTGTGAAGAATAGATTATAAACATGAATCGCATCAAGTTTGATGTGATTCATCATGATTATCATGAAATTAAACCCAATAAACCTAATGAAATTTTAGTATGTCAATACTACACATCTAATCTACTTGCTATCCAAATTTGAAATTTTTTTACTTAAATCATTTCAAAGTATTATGCTATGTCATGTACTGTCAGTTTGTGAGATGTTTTACGCTTATTATGTCTTTTGCTTTTATGAGTTATGAATTTGTGATATACTTTTATGTAGTATGTACTATGAACTATATGGGTTTTGATAGGTTTTATCATACTTCCTAGTGTGTATAATCTTATTGTGATTGTTTGATTCACAAAGTGTTGCAAAGTTTCTAACAGTTCATAGACAGTGTCGGACAGGTCACAAACTCATATATAGAGCCTAAATTGAGTGTCCCCTAGAGTAAATGATTGTTTTATGTATGTTATTGATCATAATGGTGTATCTATACATCCTAAAGAGAAATATAGAAAAATCCTCCAAAAAAATCTTCATTTTTCCCTTCTTTTCCGCTTTTCCCTAATATTTGGCGATAAATAGCGATATATCCCCGACTTTTCCCCCGAGCAACTTGGCGATATCGACACCGATAACGATACTTAAAACACTGACCCAACCCAAGCAAAAATCTCTATTCTCGAGTTGTGCTCGGATTAGCCCAAGTTGGTAGGACTGGTCGAGTTGTGCAGGTTCAGGTATACTTATTGTTTAAATTTTATCCTTTGAAGATCAAAATCTAAAAAGAACTTATACTTGCTAACACTACCATACAACTTTTTTTTGTAATTCTATCCATGAAATTTACTAGATCATTAGTTAATGTCTTTATTTGATAAGCAAAAAGCAAATAAAGTGGGACTAGGTGAAAACGATGATTGTGGTTGCGACCCCTCAATATGAGTACTCAGGATGGTTGTGATTGTTACCTATATATCACAGACTCATAGATATACATGAGTACTCGGGTTCGGGTTGGGTCGGGTTACCCGACCCCTTAACCTGAGCCCGACCCAAATTCAACTCGGGTTGTATTTTTTCAACCCTAACCCAACCCAATTTTCAAATACATCAACCCAAACCCACCCAAAATTAATTCGGGTTGGGTCGAGTCCAACCCACCCAAGTTGCAACCCGATTTGCATCAGCTTCCCGCTGGAATGCTCAAGTGTAGTTAACACTTAGAAACTACTGAGATGGCTAATGGCTTTGCTCTGAATCGATTCAGAGAGAGAGAGAGAGAGAGAGAGAGAGAGAGAGAGAGAGAGAGAGAGAACAAGGCTATTATGGACCCTACTTGTCACATCACACAAAGGCTAATTGGGGTCTACAAGGAATCTTTAGGGTTTCACTTGCTTGATTAAAATTAGGTTCTAGTATCTTGGTCATCTCATGACACATTTAAGAATACTAATCAAATCGTAGCAAATTCAACTAAATAGTGAAAATGAACTTTGAGTAAGAAAATATAACGCTCAAGCCTCTTTCGATCGTAGTCTCTGGAGCTAAGCTCCTTCACCTAAACCATAACCATCTAGCATTGTCAAATCTAACTGGGGTCAGCTATATGTATTCATATTCAGCGTTCAATTTTGTTGAGGAAACCATGCTCCTCCACCTACTACGCATAAATGACACAGGGATTCTCAGTGTTACACTATCCACCCAAATATTTATCTACTTCCTTCATCCCTTGAGTGCCCGGTTTAATGTTTGAATCACTACTACAAAACAACTTTTAATGAAAGCGACTGTGGGCATTGAAATTAGCCCACGGGTCGAACCCAATTCGCACACGTAAAATAGGCCCGCACCCAACGGCCTTAGGGTCAAACCCGACCTGCACACGAAACTTGGGCCCGCACACAACGGCCCACATGCGCAACTCGGCCCACACACAACGGCCCACATGCGCAACTCGGCCCATACACAACGGCCCGCATGCGAAATTGGGCCAGCACACAAACGGCCCGCATGCGAACTCGGCCCGCGTGCAAACTCAATTCGTGCGTCGTGACCCAACTCAAAGCAAACGGGTCCCACTAGACCCGCAACTCAAACACAAAGAGGGGGGCCCACCGGCCCCCCCTTCTTGAAAATCGTGCCCCCCTCCCCATGGGGAGGTGGGGCCGACCATAAAGGAAAAGAAAAGAAAGAAAAAAAAGAAAAAGAAAAGAAAAAGAGAAAAAAAGAAAAGAAAAAAAAAATCAAAACCGCCTCGATGCGGGGGGAGATGGCGTGGACGTCTACGCAGCCGTAGATCCGCGACGATCCCTCGATCCAACGGACAAGATGACGTTGTGTTGCCATCCGATCCAAAAGTGCAAAAAAATAACAACTCAATCTTCAAAAATCGAGTCACATTTAGCCCGTAACCACCCCAACTAAAAAGGAGGGGATCGAGTTTGTTTCCCCGAATAAAAGAACAATATCTTGATGGTTATGGGGGGAGATATTGGATGAAACCAAAAGATTTCAGCCATATCTCCCCCAACCGCCCTCTTTGCCTATAAATAGAAGGGGTGCGCGAAGGCGTAAGAGGTCCGAAGGCTGAAGACGAAAGAGCTATGCAAGAGAAGCTCCAACGCTTGAAGACCGAAGGCTTCACGAGGCACGGCAAGCACGTCCTACGGGAATCCTTGGCCCTTCAAGTCCTCATCAACGTGAAGACCTTGCACTCGAAGATCAAAGCTTCGACTCCTCGCACGAAGAAGAAAGCTTGGAGAAGAAGACCCGGAGTCGTCGTCATCCCGACTTCTCCAACGACCTTCATCAACTCCGAAGACGCCAAAAACAAAGGCTGGAGAAGAAGATCGAAGCCGACAACACCCGTCGTCTTCAACAAAGGCGTCGACTCCTCGCACGAAGAAGAAAGCTAGGAGAAGAAGGCCTGAAGCCGGTGCTACCCCTGCCGTCTTCGTCAACAAAAGCCGACGCTACAACCGTCGTGCGAAGATCGCCGCTACCCCAGCCATCTTCATCAACAAAAGCCGACGCTACAACCGTCGTGCGGAGATCGGTGCTACCCCCGCCATCTTCATCAACAAAAGCCGACGCTACAACCGTCGTGCGGAGATCGGTGCTACCCCCGCCATCTTCATCAACAAAAGCCGACACTACAACCGTCGCATAGAGATCGGTGCTACACCCACCATCTCCACAAGAAGCCTTCAACTCCGATCAAGCCAAATACGCCCGGTGAAGAAGCCAGCCGACGTCACAACCGTCGAGAAAGCCGGAAGAATAAAGAAGCCCTGAAAAAGTAGCCTTCGACGTTCGAGAAGAAGATCGAGTCAAAGCCAAAGCCAAAGCCAACGCAAGAAGCCAAAGCAGGCGCACCGGTAAAGCCCGCGCCAAAAAAACGCACGTGCCAAAGCCAAGCAACTACGACGGTCACGAGCAAAGCACCGCAAGTTCTAGCCGATACGACGCGAAGTCCGGAAGAACTAAACCATCGCAAGCCTCTACCCGCCTACGTTCAAGCGCAAGCACCAAAGCAAAGCAAAAGCCAGAGCCACGCCAAAGCAACGCCAAAGCCAAAAGCCAAAGCCGACGCCAAAAGCACGATCGATACCGCGAACCGACGATCAAGGACGCCGAGGTCTAGCAAGGATCGAGAAAGACACGAAGACCGAGGAACGAAGCCCCAAAACCTCCCTAGCCGAGAAAGCGCGAAGCACGGACGGGACAAAAGCAACGGCGGAAACTCCTTAGCCTCTCAAGAAACCCTCACCCTGTAAAGACCTCTGTCCTGGGCAACCCCTTCAGAGCTCTCGCACGAATACCACGTGGAGACGCGGATCAAAGGGACCCTCCAGAGGATCTCTCCCACAATCTCCTGATCAAACACACGCCGCACCCGGGCTCGCCACACCCGAGCCACCCGAGTCCCGGCCACTCTTGTAATCTCGTGTGATTCACAATAAAGACGACCCGTATCTTTTTCCGCGCCCACAGATTTCTGGCACGCCCGGTGGGACATCCTCTCCTTTCATCCGTACGTTTGAAGGAGTTGCTTCAAGTTCGCCATGGCCGGAACGAACGACAATACGTTTGCTCCAACAAGCCTCTCACCTATCGCCGAGTCTCCACTACTCCAACACGGCGATCCAGAAAACCTGGTGGATGACGTTCCCCCGGTAGTACGCGTCTACACTCGGCGTACTAAAACTCTTGCGGACTTCTTCACGCCAGAAACTCCTGCCGAAGATGCTCGCCAAAGCGCCAATGAGGCCTTGGTGTATGAAGAAACAAGCCTCGATCCTGGAATTCAAGTCCAAAAATTTGGGGAGGACCAGCCCCAACCCAGAGCCCATTCCGGTTCTCCAGCAGACCTTGTACTTCCTTTTCAGGGGGCAAACGTCCGTCATCAAACAGAAGCAAGTCGGCGCAACTACGTCTCCGACGATGACGGTAACGATACAGGCATGCAACATCAAGATGTCATGCGTCATCATCCTCCGTCCGCTCTTCAGCTCCAAGTCATGCAAATGGGTGAACACATGGCGCAAATCACCCGTCTAATGGAGGAGAAGGATCGTCACATCAACACCTTGCTTCAAAGGCTAAGTGCGAGGAATGCTACGGCATTCAGCCAACCTCCTGCTTCTCCAGTAGCTGCTCCGTCTCCAACTCCCGCTCCTGCAGAAGTTGTTCCGGCAATGCTAGCGACTACTCCCGCACTCTCCTCGGCTCCCGTGCCAGCGGAAGTCGTCTCTCCAGTGCCAGTCTCGGTGGCCACACAACCTCCGACAGCAGCAACGATGACTGTCCAGCAAATACAAGCGCTGGTGGCCGACATGATGCGCTCCCACGGCGGCAGTCTACCTCCAATCACAGCGGCATACTCAAAGCCTTATACCATAAGGATCCAACAGCTGCGCTTCCCTATCGGGTTCCAGCCGCCAAAATTACAGCACTTCGACGGGAAGGGCAATCCAAGGCAACACATTGCCCACTTTGTCGAAACTTGCAACAACGCCGGCACATACGGCGATGAGATGGTGAAGCAGTTCGTTCGCACCCTCAAAGGTAATGCTTTTGACTGGTATGTTGATCTTCCTCCAGGATCCATCGACAGCTGGGATCAAATGGAGAGGGAGTTCCTCAAACCTTCTACAGCACTCGGCGCATCGTCAGCATGACCGAGCTTACTGCCACCAAGCAAAGGAAAGATGAGCCGGTGATCGACTACATCGATCGTTGGAGGAACCTTGCGCTAAACTCGCGAGATCGCTTGTCTGAAGACTCGTCCATCGAGTTGTGCACCCAAGGCATGCACTGGGGCTTGCTCTACATCCTCAAAGGGATCAAGCCTCGGTCCTTCGAAGAACTGGCGACTCGGGCTCACGACATGGAGCTCAGCTTAGCAAATCGCGGGGACTCAAAGGCCAAAGCCTTCCTAAAGGTGGAAGAGGAGGACGAACCGGCAACATCAAAGCAATTCAACGTCACCGACCTCGCTTCGACTTCCAAACCACTCAAGATCGGTGGCAAGCCGGACAAAGGCAAAGGAGCCGCTATACCACCTCCTCAGCCTCAACGGCCACCAATGATGACTCTCGAGGAGCTTGAAGCTAAGGAGTATCCCTTCCCAGACTCGGAAGTTTCCTCCATGTTCGATCAGTTGATGCAAGAAAAGATGATCGAGCTTCCGCCACCAAAAAGGCAGGAACAAGCACATCGAGTCAACGATCCGCTCTTCTGCAAGTAGCACCGGATGGTCAGCCATCCCATCGAGAAGTGCTTTGTCTTCAAAGATAAGATCATGGCACTCGCCAAGCAAGGGATGATCGAGATCGACTCTGGTGATATCGTCGAGTCAAATATGACGTCAATCACCTTCGATTCCTTCCCGCCAGTGCTGACTGCTCCACAATGCACTTCAGCAAGGCTGCGCATCGTCTGTCAAAGATCCATGGCAAAACCAGCTCCAAGAAGACGACGACGGTATGCTCTTGCAGTGCTCAGGGCCAAATCCTCACTGCCTTGGGGGCAACCGCCTCTCGTGCAAACACTCCCTTTTCCAAATAAAGCTACATCCCAGCATGTGCTCAAAGCAAGAGACGAGCAAAGAGACCCTGAAGTCAGCCTGCTAGGCCAGCCATCAGGTAAGTTCGACTTCTACGTCTTTTACTCCAAGCCTCCTTCGATCCCAATGAAAGAAATCAAGCCAACCGGCTGGGGATCAGAAGATGAGTCGGTAGAGCCTCCAAAAGAGCAAGTCCTTCCGATCAAAGAAGAGCCTTCGGTCACGGCACCAATTCTTCACCCTGGCGAGGAAGATCTTCTTGATACAAACGCATGGGCTATAACACCTCGAAGGAGAAGGCCACGACGATCAAACTACCAAATAGCACGTCTGGCCAACCACAAGCAAGATCGGGTGACAACAAAACTCCCCGAAAGAAAGACCTTCAAGGAAAAGAGTGAAGCTCCAGAAAGAAAGACGTCCAAAGTACCTCTAGCAAGTCCGGAAAATCATCTCCAGCAAACACGCCTAGAGCTAGTAACACTCCAGGAGTTCTTTCCCAATCGCTTCCTTGAAGCTGATCAAAACTTCAAGGTTTCCTGCTGCATGATGGAAGTTCATCAAGTGCTCCATTAGGACGATAAAGAAGGCGGCTCCAATATCGAAAGCATGGAGAGAAGCATCGCCGCAAACGGCAAGCCACCACGAGGCCAAAGACCCCGTTGCAGAAGTTCCTCCAGCAAAGGCACCACGAGCCCAAGAAGTCAAAGCAGTTGCGAGGGACAAAATCTCTCCACTTGCAAAACTAGCGACATCCTCCAGCCAGACGGTGCACAAAGTCAAAGGAGCGCCAGCATCAAGACGAAAAATCCACATCAACTCCAAATCAAGCTCAACGCCACACGTTCCGTTGCCTGCTCAAGCTGCGACAGTCCTGTGGCTCGCACCTCAATGGCTTCGCAAGCCAGGACGATCACCTTCCACTCCAGCAAAGGAACTATCGTCACCATTCTCCGAGGCCACCTTCATCACTTTGCAAGAGATGATAATATCGTTTCATGGTCTATTGCATGCCTCGAGCTCAACCGAGTCTTCCAAGTACACCAGCTCCGAGCAACTCGCAATCAAGCCAGGAAACACTCGGGGGCAAAACTCCACCGAGTTGATGTTCAAATCCAGCCGCAACAAAGAAAGCACAGTGCATATGAGTTCACTACTCTCAGTTGCAATACTACATTGCCTGACAAAGACTCAAGCCCGCCTCTTCAAAAGCGGCGAACAAATCCTTCCAAATCGCCGAGGCATCGGCTCCAGTCAAACTCCAGCAATCACCAAAACTCCAAGCAAGAAGATCTTCACTTCTAACTACATTGAAGCGAAGAAGGCGGATGACAACTGCGAACCAGCAGCGACTCTGCCTACCAGCGACAAGTCCCTCAAAAGGTACTTTGCCTAGCGCAAGGTTACCCCCCTTGCCCAAAAAAAAAAAAAAAGTAAACCACCATTCCAGAAAAATAAGCTCAGAAAAGACGCAAGTCCAACTCCGTGGGACGAGAAGCCGTCAGCCTCTGTCAAGCCACCAACTCCCAGCGCTGCCACAGCTCATCTCTCGGGGCACCCACGCAGTGCAACTCCGAAAGATGAGAAACTACTAGCTCAACGCGTCGCAAGCGCTGCACGCTGCTTCGCAAGGTTCGCTCTGAAAGTCTTCTCAGTCGCTCGAGCTTTCTCCAAACATGACTCCGATTTCTAAAGCGATGCACGAGCGGCCTCCACTTTCTTCTGCACCCGAACCAAGTCTGCAGTAGCAAACGTGTGAAGCCCCTCCAGTCAACATTCCTCTTCCTCGGCCTTTGCCAACGCCAAGGAAGCATCCTCCTCTAGTGAAGCCCGTTGCAAGCAATGAGCCTAGCTATCCGCTAAAAGGGTGCACACATGCTCCTCAAACAAGGAGTCATCCACCAGGAAACCCACCAGCTACTCAAAGCGTCAAGACCCTCCTCCTGGAAGGGTGCAAACGTCGCCTGGATAAACTTACAGTACAATTATCCAAAAGAAGCTTAGAAAGAAAGCTCTGCGATCTACACTTTCACTGGCAAGTCTCTGAGTGCTGAGACAAGGCGCGATCCAGTCCTGAAGACCCAAGCACGGGAACCGCCTCCTGAACCATCGTTGTGACAGCTGTTAAAGACGCCATAGGAGCTGACAAAGAAGCTGCGGCAAAAACCTCCGCTGGAACTGACTCCTGAATGGCAACTCCGGACTCAGTCAAACGATCTATCGTGAAGATCCATCATCGGTGAGAATGAGCTCATCCAACTTCGACACACGCTTCCTGCTTCGAAGTACGGCGGTAGAAGACTCGCGCAAAAGGGAAACGAAGATGCATACTCCCATGGGAGACCGCATCGATAATCCATCAAGAAGTTGGAAAGCTCTCGTAACGGCGGCCGAAGACTTGCGCAAAGGGAAACGAATGTGCGTACTCCCGTGGGAGACCGCATCGACGATCCATCCAGAAGTCGGAAAACTCTCGTAACGGCGGCAGAAGACTTGCGCAAAAGGAAAACGAAGATGCGTACTCCCGTGGGAGACCGCATCGACGATCCATCCAGACGACGGAAAGCTCTCATAACGGCGGACCCTGAAAAAAGAAATGGAGAAAAGCACAAATCAGTCACGCATACGGGCACAAACAAATCAAGTCAAGGCAAAAAAAAAGGGCCCCGAGCCAAGGGCTGCATCCTTCGCGACCTCCACGAAGCCAAAAAAAATTGTTGGAGCTGTCATCGAGGTCAAGATCGGCAAGCAAAAGACGACCAAGACAGGTTGCTCCTTGTTAATGCTAGTGGCTTCATCTTCCTCCTCGTTGAACTCCAGAACGCCCATCTCGATGTCCTCCAAGCTGACATCACCACCAGAAAAAGTTCTCTCCATAGTCCAAGAGGAACATCCAGCCCGTCTCGCCCAGCCTGCCCGGGTGCAACCTCGCCAGTCGCTTTGCTCTTGCGGTAGACCTCAACGATCCCGCCGGCCTTCGAAAAGCACTCGAAGAGACGAATCCTGCAAGGAGACAAAAAGTGCAAGTCAAATCAAGATGCACAGTCAATTCCAGAAGAAAAGACAGATCAAGTCAAAAAAAAAAAAAGGGGGGGAGGGGGGGGGGGGGGGGGCGCAGACCCCGAATGCCAAAACAAAAATGAGACGGGGGCCTCGGCTAAAAAGCCGTCGGCCCCATGTGCAAAATGAAGAAGAAAGAGGGCCACGGTAAAAAGCCGGGACCCCCTCTCTCCTGTTAAAACCCGCAGGGGGGGGTGCTGCCGGCCTCGACCCACGCCGGCCACCGGCCCGCCTGCCGCCACCGCACGCGCGCCCCGCCGCTGCTGCTGCCGCCCCCGCGCCTCGCGCCGCTGCCGCGCCGGCCCCCGCTGCCCGCGCGCGCGCCGCCGTCGCTGCTGCTGCCGCTCCCGCACGCGCGGTCCAGAACCGAGAAGAAGAAGGAGGAGGAGGAGGAAGGGGACCACCTCGCCTGCGACGCTCCGCCCTCCGCGATCCGGCGATCTCTCCTTCTCGAGCTCCATGGCGTGACCATCTTCATCCTCCGCGTCATCGTCACGAAACAAGAAACCCTAACAAGAGCTTTCGTCTTCAAGCCGCCGGGAACCGTCAACAATGAAGAGAAACGAGGAAACGGGGGTCCTTATAAAGACCTAATCCCACACAAATACGCGGCTCAAGTCCAAGTGCTACGCGTTTCCCGCGGGCGCACTCAAACTTGAGGGGGCATTTGTGGGCATTGAAATTAGCCCACGGGTCGAACCCAATTCGCACACGTAAAATAGGCCCGCACCCAACGGCCTTCGGGTCGAACCCGACCTGCACACGAAACTTGGGCCCGCACACAACGGCCCACATGTGCAACTCGGCCCACACACAACGGCCCACATGCGCAACTCAGCCCATACACAACGGCCCGCATGCGAAATTGGGCCCGCACACAAACGGCCCGCATGCGAACTCGGCCCGCGTGCAAACTCAATTCGCACGCCGTGGCCCAACTCAAAGCAAACGGGTCCCACTAGACCCGCAACTCAAACACAAATAGGGGGGCCCACCGGCCCCCCTTCTTGAAAACCGTGCCCCCCTCCCCATGGTGAGGTGGGGCCGGCCATAAAGGAAAAGAAAAAAAAGAAAAAGAAAAGAAAAGAAAAGAAAAAAAATCAAAACCGCCTCGATGCTGGGGGAGGTGGCGTGGACGTCTACGCAGCCGTAGATCCGCGACGATCCCTCGATCCAACGGACAAGATGACGTTGTGTTGCCATCCGATCCAAAAGTGCAAAAAAATAACAACTCAATCTTCAAAGATCGAGTCACATTTAGCCCGTAACCACCCCAACTAAAAAGGAGGGGATCGAGTTTGTTTCCCCGAATAAAGGAACAATATCTTGATGGTTATGGGGGGAGATATTGGATGAAACCAAAAGATTTCAGCCATATCTCCCCCAACCGCCCTCTTTGCTTATAAATAGAAGGGGTGCGGGAAGGCGAAAGAGGTCCGAAGGCTGAAGACGAAAGAGCTCTGCAAGAGAAGCTCCAACGCTTGAAGACCGAAGGCTTCACGAGGCACGGCAAGCATGTCCTACGGGAATCCTTGGCCCTTCAAGTCCTCATCAACGTGAAGACCTTGCACTCGAAGATCAAAGCTTCGACTCCTCGCACGAAGAAGAAAGCTTGGGGAAGAAGACCCGGAGTCGTCGTCATCCCGACTTCTCCAACGACCTTCATCAACTCCGAAGACGCCATAAGCAAAGGCTGGAGAAGAAGATCGAAGCCGAC
Source organism: Chamaelirium japonicum (assembly GCA_947650365.1). NCBI lineage: Eukaryota > Viridiplantae > Streptophyta > Magnoliopsida > Liliales > Melanthiaceae > Chamaelirium > Chamaelirium japonicum. Next base: position 33,238,986 of record OX393550.1, on the reverse strand, counting down.
AACACCCGTCGTCTTCAACAAAGGCGTCGACTCCTCGCACGAAGAAGAAAGCTAGGAGAAGAAGGCCTGAAGCCGGTGCTACCCCTGCCGTCTTCGTCAACAAAAGCCGACGCTACAACCGTCGTGCGAAGATCGGCGCTACCCCAGCCATCTTCATCAACAAAAGCCGACGCTACAACCGTCGTGCGGAGATCGGCGCTACCCCAGCCATCTTCATCAACAAAAGCCGACGCTACAACCGTCATGCGGAGATCGGTGCTACCCCCGCCATCTTCATCAACAAAAGCCGACACTACAACCGTCGCATAGAGATCGGTGCTACAACCACCATCTCCACAAGAAGCCTTCAACTCCGATCAAGCCAAATACGCCCGGAGAAGAAGCCAGCGGACGTCACAACCGTCGAGAAAGCCGGAAGAATAAAGAAGCCCTGAAAAAGTAGCCTTCGACGTTCGAGAAAAAGATCGAGTCAAAACCAAAGCCAAAGCCAACGCAAGAAGCCAAAGCAGGCGCACCGGTAAAGCCCGCGCCAAAGCAACGCAATGCCAAAGCCAAGCAACTACGACGGTCACGAGCAAAGCACCGCACGTTCTAGCCGATACGACGCGAAGTCCGGAAGAACTAAACCATCGCAAGCCTCTACCCGCCTACGTTCAAGCGCAAGCGCCAAAGCAAAGCAAAAGCCAGAGCCACGCCAAAGCAACGCCAAAGCCAAAAGCCAAAGCCAAAGCCAAAGCCGACGCCAAAAGCACGATCGACGCCGCGAACCGACGATCAAGGACGCCGAGGTCTAGCAAGGATCGAGGAAGACACGAAGACCGAGGAACGAAGCCCCAAAACCTCCCTAGCCGAGAAAGCGCGAAGCACGGACGGGACAAAAGCAACGGCGGAAACTCCTTAGCCTTTCAAGAAACCCTCACCCTGTAAAGACCTCTGTCCTGGGCAACCCCTTCAGAGCTCTCGCACGAATACCACGTGGAGACGCGGATCAAAGGGACCCTCCAGAGGATCTCTCCCACAATCTCCTGATCAAACACACGCCGCACCCGGGCTCGCCACACCCGAGCCACCCGGGTCCCGGCCACTCTTGTAATCTCGTGTGATTCGCAATAAAGACGACCCGTATCTTTTTCCGCGCCCACAGCAACACTTACGAAAACTGTATAGTTTTAATACAACATAATATTTCAGTATATGATTTTTACTAAGATGACTAAGTTCGGATTTTAGTGATCAATCCCTTGAAATCTACTAAAGGGGTCATGATATATGAGAGAGAGCGGAATTCTATCTTGGCAAGTGCAGTTCCAAAAAACCTAATATTAACTATCCAAGATACCGAGGTTAAGCCGTCGGATTAGGTATCACTTATTAGTAACTCAAAGCACCCGACACTAGGAACTTAGGTTCACCATTCCCTCAAGATTGAGGGCTTCTTGCACTTAGCAATGGTGAGAATTAAATCGTAGGTAGAAATATTTGCATATTCAATATCACTGATGGTCCCATCTAATGTACCAAGGAGGCAAGGACACTAATGCCGGCCCTGAGTCTCATCCAGATGATCGCAATAAATGATCCTATCAAAGATAGAAGTCCAGTGCGTTATAGTATAGATGACATAATCTATTGTGCGCGGACAACACTCAAGTCATGGTCTTTCAGAGTCCATGATGGACTATATAAATGTCATGCTCAAGGATGTCGATTAAGAAAAACCATCTTGATACCATGTTCATCATTGAAATGTGAAATAATGGCTAAGAGAATAATTATTATCTACAGCATGGCTACAGGAAAGGGATCTTCTCATATTCGATACCCTCTTCCTGAGTAAATCTTTAGCAGCTAGCCTTGCTTTATAAGTTTCAACCTTCCCATTCACTCATAACTTCCTCTTGTAGGCCCACTTTGATGCTCACATGTAGTGCTACAAGCTCCAAGGCATGGTTAGAGTACATGGCCTCCAACTCTAATTTCATGGATCCCTGCCACTGTCTTGAGTCCTTATCAAACATAGCCTTCGTGCAGATAGATTTTGTGTAGTAATAGGGATCTGTTTCATGTCCTAGGATATCCTCATAGGACTCTTCTCAAGGGTATAAACTTGTTCGGACGCTTAACAATCCTCCCACTATGACTAGGTACCTATGTACTAGTAAGATCAGGTTCAGGGTCCTTGGAATCTGGTATATTTATCCCATCCGTAGGTGTTACGTCATGAATTGAGTGTATTTGTCAGTTCGTGCAGAATTGTTCTGCTATTGGCCTTCTGGTTAATCAGATAATGTTCCTCATAAATATAGCAATAGTGCTCAAAAACACCCTATGCACTCTCGAATCCTAGAACTGGTAAGCAAGAGAGTTTCTATGACATGGCCTACAAAATATATGACCTAGGAAGCACGGACCCTTCCCCAGGCCCCCCGTACCCGTGTCAGACACGTGCCAGACACGAACACTCGCTGGACACGCACCAACGCATGTGCCGTATCCCATGTACTTCCGGGAGCAGGACACGATCGGACACTCGCTGGACACTCGTCGGACACTAGCCATACACGCACCGGACACGGCAGGTTGACGGACTGTCTGATATAGGGTTGGGTCACAAACTGTTGTGATTCAATTTTGGCTTTAACCTATCTGATCCTCTGAGGTTATAACCTCAGAGGATCAGATGGGTTGAAGCCAAAACTGAATCGCAGCCGTTTTTTTGCATGCAATTTGGGCCTGAGTGTGATTCACTTGTCAGGCTGGTTGTAACGGACGGTTACGATTCAGTTTTGGCTTTAACTTATTGATCCTCTGAGGTTTCAAATAGGTTGAAGCCAAAACTGAAACAAAACCATTCTTTTCCATACCATAAGTTGTGTGCGATTCACCGATCGGGCTAGATGTAACAAATGATCGATTCAGTATGCATTAAATTTTCATTTTAGTTGTTTTCTATGAGGTTTTTTTGGTTATTGAATTATATATAAATTATAAACACACATAAAATATAAATAAAAAAATATTAATTTATTTTGCCGTGTCCTCGTCGTACCCATGTCAGCCTTTTTTAGGATTTGTCATGTCAGCGAACCCATGCCGTGTCGTACCCGTGTCCCCGTACCAGTGTCAGTGCTTCTTAGTATATGACCCACTATCATTTGAACACTAATTGTCTCATTGGTTGTGCCAACAAATCATGGCCTATTCTCGTTGGGGAAGGAGGAGAGAAAAAAGAAGATAAAGATGATGAGTGTGACTTAAAAGGTTTAGATATGATCACAGATGAAAGACCTACAACACACCTAATCTACTCAAATCCTCTTACTACACTACCTCTGTTAAAAGTACTATCTTGCAATTCTAAACCAAGTTTCAGGATCGTTCTCCTACATTTGTGTTTCCGTAAAAGCCTAGTCCAACTCAAAATAAGATGATAAGTAACTCACCTCTCACTTTCATGGAACATATATGATGATTGACTCTTTCATATAGGCATTTCTAAACAATGAAAATACAATTGATACTCTATTCAAAAGGAAAGAAAAGAAGTTTAGTGTATTTTGCACTTGGAAGTGAAGTCAGCCATAAAACAAGCTTTATGTATTTACATGCTCTTGGATAATAACAGCCCAAACCAACCTAAAACTGATTATTTGGTGCAGGACAATGATGTACAAATGAAGGACGCTTTAGAAAAAACAACATATATGAAAGAAAATGCAGGTGATAATGAGCAATATATAAAATGAAACAGGAAAGGTTGACTGCACTTAGGCAATGAATCTGCTGGATGATACATTTGTCGAAACCTGGATTACGATAATTAAACAAGAAAATCAAAGGCAACCATAAATTAAATTGAAAGGATCATTATTAGGAAATGATTAAGTTCCTCTGCTGCAAATGCACATTTACAGAATATGGTTTGCAACTTTGCATAGAATGATATTCCAGAAATAAAGACAATCAAATAAATAAAAGACATTATAAACCATTGTGATCTTCACTGCTACTTACCATAGTACACACTGGAATAGAAATTAAATTTTGAAATAAAAAAAGATAGTAAATAAATGATTAGCTACATAAAATAAAACAGTAGAATGATTAGAGGAAACAACAAGAATACTTTAAATAAATTGTACTTACGAATAACAAAACAAAAAAAATACTTCAAAGTTCAAACAAATTGTTCTTAAGAATCACATTTCAGATAAGAGGAAAGAATAACAAACCTTATTAGAATCTGAAATTATATAAAACTGAGACTCAAACTTAGTATCATAAACTCGATTGTTTAGAAGGGGAACACGGGGCTTGATTTCAGCTCCTTCATCCAATTTGAATTTGTAACTGGAGACATCAAACAAGAAAAGTAAAAAATGGATTCAGGTGTGAATAAAAATACAGGATTCAAAGAATGCATATAAAAATATACAAAATGGAAACTCACGTTAATGTAAGTGCAATAATCTGCTTGCCAGAGGGTAACCTGTCACGGTTTGTAGGAAGAGTACTAAGGCAAGACTCCACAGGTCGATAAGGTATTTTTATCTGCAGAAGAACGGTCTTAAAAAGTTATAAAAGATAAAATGATACAAGTCACTTCCAGCATTTGATATACAACATTCATGCTAAAAAACAAATCTCCATTAGAAACACCGGGACAGAAATTCCTACACAAGCTCCCAGATTTACAAAAATAAGAGTCTCCCACCCACCTGTATCGAGTCACTTTTCCAGCATTAATGCATATAGTGGATGGTTCGATTCTATTTTGAGAAACAGTGGATGGCTGATTGGGAGCCCGCATAGCAGTTCTATATGCGCACTTGTTTAACTGAGATTTTCTACATTCTAATTTGCAGGCTTCAGAAAAGGACGGTCTACTATACCTTGTTCAAGGTAGCAGTTGGGACAAGCTTTTCAGTTGCTAATAGAGCTTTAGCATCAATCCTTTTAGGTGCCTCACTTCCATCAAGTACCATTGCCTCTCCATTGATGTTTATACCATGGAACACAACCTACAAAGTCGAGTAAAATGAACCAAATTAGTATATGATCGACCAAAATTAGCACTTCAGTTTTCCCATTTTGAAAGTGTTCTTTATTACCGTGAGAGAATAAAATATAAAGTAGTAGTAATTCTAAAAAATAGAAAAAACATTGAATCAATATAATATCCTTTATCGAATCCCCACATAAATAACACACAACAATCATAATTATATACTCAGGATTTAGAACTAGCTCAGAATGGCAAACATTGAATCAAGATATATAGGGAGTAACTTGTGAAATATAACATACTAAAAGACTACAGCGTTGTAAAATGAATCTGAGAAACACATGAACAGCAGAATTCAACAATACATAGAAAATGCTCATAATAGCTCACAAATCATTCCCGAAAGTCCAATAGTTATTCATAACAGTTCAAAATTCTAGAAAAGCATATTAACTTATACAGAATAAGCAAAAACTTATGAAAAGTCACAAAATATCCATGAATTTCTGATGATTCACAAACTAAGCGAACTGAGTTCGACAAGAAATGATTAGAAAGAAACCATATGTTATAACGAATAAACATCACCCATCCACTCGAAGATAAAGCACAAAAGGTCACTAGTGCCACATCCAGTTGTTGTATAATCAAAACGTACGTACTACCTAAAATTGAAGCAATAAGTAAATATTCTAAAAAATAGAAAACCTGATCACCAAGAAATTTAACACTATATCTGCATCTATAAATTATCCATAGAGATGAATCTTGGAAATATGTTTATAAACAGAAAGAAATTTAAGACCATAATGCAAGTATTAGATAAAAGGTTCTTTCCAAAGAAGCTTTAAAAAAAACAACTAGAAGGAATCTTCGGTTGATCTTAGAAACCTAATAGCTAGTTGTTTCTTCAGTAAAACCATTTTTAGGTAATTGCACCAATCATTTGATGGTTAGTCACTAGTACCACATCCAGTTGTATATAAATAAAATAATCGATCGCTATTCCCCAAAGTCGGCTCTCGGTTGATCTCTGGTTAGGCATGTCAGCTAGTTCTTAATCCCATTTCGAGTCAAGAAATGATAAATAGAATAATAGATAAATCTCATTGTACAAACGAAGATCAAGATGTTTGTTATTTATACCATTCATTCTCTTATGGCTATCCAAACTATTGGTTCATGCCATCAACCATCGCCATTACCCATTTGTTTGGGGATGACTTTATGAATCCATCTTCGCCATTCATTTCTATTAAAGCATTATCTGTAGTCAATGGAAGTTTTTCCATGTCTTCTCTAACAACTTCCATTAATGTTATTCTATGCCTTCTCTTCCTCCTTAGGCCTTCCACAGTAATCTACCACCCTCTCCTTATCGAGGCTGCCTCCGTTCTACGATGCACATGCCCAAATCTCCTAGTCCATTCAAAAAGGAAAAAGAATTTCACATTTCTCCCATCGGGAAGGGAAGGGAAATCCTATTGATTATTGCTTTCTCCATACTTCCAATTCAAGAACGAAAGAAAGGCTTGAACAACATAATCCCAACTGTCACTCTAGATTCCTAGGACGGCATAGTCAAAAGGTGCTTTTACACATTTTTTTTAGTCCATGAAAATGATCTATATAGACTAAGATCCATGTATTAGTACATCCCAATAGAAAAAGATAAAACATTTGTCACGGATAAAACAATCCCCGTTGGGAGCTTCCTTAAGAATAAGAAAGTGAAAATATATGGAAATATCATGGAATAAGATTTGATCCTAATCATGGGGATTCCACAAGCATCCCACTCAAAAAAGTAAAACAGAAGGTTCGAAAGAATTGGGATTTCAACAATCATATATCTACGAATTTCAACTATCATTGCACTCCAAATCTTTCAAATCATTTTGTGCAAGGAATTGAAGAGATTGCTGGATCATACAAAATTCAAAATACACAAATAGCTACATTAAAGTAAATTATCTTTTCCTTTCAGAAGATAAAGTAGGCACTGGATCCTTAAGGCTTAAATATGGGAGAGGACACCCAAAAAATCAATATACATAATATTTTGTACTTATTTCCCACGTAAAAGAGCACACATCTTATAGTGCCAAAAACAATTAATAGCTAAAGATATCAATCCTCACCCAACAATATCTAATGCTAAATGAATTAAAAGAGAAGTAATGTTTTTGAGAAGCCCTATATTGGAGTGGAGTTAGGCATGGACCCAAACCAGTTTATTAGATAAACGGAAGTTTAAAAATCATTTAATTGAGAGGTTGACTGGAAGCTACAAACACAGAAAAGAGAGTGTATCTCTGAATTTTCTTGTGATAGTAGTAGACCAAAGAGAAACTAGATCAAAAAATTCTCCTGATGACAGGTTATTTAGAAGAGGATTTTATGTAAAAAATCATTTGTTTCTCTCCGGTCAGATGCTCCAACATGTAGCTAAGGCCCACAAAAAGTTCTGAGATCTGATGAAATCCTTTTTTATATAGATTTCGCAACCTTATAAGGCTCTCTGGAATACCCTTAACGCACAAAGAGGGTTTAAAGGAATCTCAAACAGTTCTAGAAAAGGCAGTGAGACTAACGTGTAACTGGAATCCTCATATGAAGCTTCGAAAAAGTTGCAAACCAAGTCTAAAATCCTCATATGCTTCTTATTTTGCCAAATTCTCCTTAGTTAAAATCTTGTTGTGTAACGAGGGCCACATAAAATTCCAAAACTTCTAAGGCACCTTAGCTTTCCATTATTTGGAGCTACAAGGCAATTATCATCTTTAGAATTGACAAATTTGTAGGAATATTTAGCTGAACAAATAGCATACGGTTGAAACCTTCGTCAAATTGCATATGATCTATAAGCAAGAAGTTATCAACAATGCCAGGACCATGCAGCTAGCTCTGCAGATGAATAGGAGCGAACACTTAAATCTCAACCTCCACTCCATAGAATTTCAACTAATCAATGCTTGAGAACCCATGGAGGAATTTCGATCCCAATGTTTTGTTAAAAAGAAAAGGGAACAATGTTTAGAATCTCATATCACCTAGCCAAACATCATTGTAAAACCGGATACTTGTACCATCTCCTAAAATTAATGTATTACTAGTTTTACTACACATATAAGCATAATTCCGTTCTTTAATGAAGAACTTTTGCCAAAGGTTACTATGAACATATTGGTTTGATTGTGGCCTAACGAGCCAAAAGCATCATTGCCTCGGGAAGACTAGTGACGTCGCCTCCCAGGAGCATCATTCCAGTGGTTGGTCGAGGCTGACTCCACCCACCCCTGTGCCTCTTCTCCATCCTCCTCTCCACGGGACCATGCCCCTCTAGACGCACCACTCGAGATACCTTCTCTCCATGCTACATTTCCTTTGTGTGCGTCATCAAGAGAAGCCACTTCACGTGCGCAATTTGGCAGGGTTGCATGCATGTTTCATGTGATTAAATTTTACCAAGCAGTATATTTGCTAAGCATTATCATCTGAACATCGCAATCAAAAGTCAAGAGAACTAACAATCATGACAAAGTGTTCAAAACATAATGAATTGATAAGGAAATGAAAAGCTCTCGATCAAGAATGTACCTCAAAATCAACAATAGTTGCTTCATGACTACCAATGCCACTGGACCAGAACTGAGCAATAGTCAATTCCATAGTCAGACCACCTTTCACAGGAATTGTGAAATTTTTAAGAGAAGGAGATGAAAATATTACAACAGTCTCCCACTTGATAGGTCGCTTCAGTGGACAGATCTGTTAAGAATTATGTTAAAGTATGCACACTCAAATTTGAACTAGTATCTATGGGTTGGGTGATACCTGAACAGTGTCAATGAAAAACCTCCGGGAAGTATCAAACCCTGACGTTCGCATGGTTGCTTCAACCCATGTAGCTCCTAGTGGCACTTCAATAAACCTCCTTTCAATATGACCTACACCAAATATTCTGTTAATATAACAAAACAAAAATAAAAAATACAAGCTGCTTTCAGAAAATAAAAATAGTGGCAGTTTCCTCCCATGTGACAAATCAAGAGCCAATAAGATCCATTATGTACCATGCTAAGCAACACTAAAATATATCAAATGCTAGAATACATTACTATATGGTTTACCAGCATGATAAAATGATGTAGGCGCACCCAGATTTTCAAGACAGCGCCTCAAAGAATTGCGCACCACAAAGATCCAGCCATCTGATCGAAGATCTGATGATTTTAGTGGATTTCGATTTGCTTCAAGTTTCATGTTTATTTTGTTTCGATTCGACTAGTGGATCAAGAAATATTTAATCTTTTATTTCAGGTTTTGTAGGTGCGAGCCATGTTGCACCCGACTCAACCCACGTGGTTTAAGTTGTAATTTAAGTTGATCCAATAATAGCCACTAGAACTAACTTCAGTTACCCTCTGAAACGTGTTAGATGAAGCCGAGTAAGTGGAGAAACAAAAAAAAAGAGCCACAAAGAAAACCCTAGGGTCTCCCTCTCTTTCACAAGTTACCAACAAGGTTACTGTTCATATGAACAGTAACCTCAGGTATTGTTAATGTGAACATGTGAACAGTAAACACAGGATGAGGCATCTTAGTTCCTTCCGTCATGTCATCCACTCTCTCCTATTTTCTCTTCCTCTCCTTGTTTCTCTTGTTTGTCTAGGATTCATCCAAGGGTTGTTTTCCCTTTCATCCGAAGGCCAAAATCACAACCCTAATGCCCTCTTTCTTATAAAAACCTAAAAATTCCAGCAAAGGAGGACTTTCGATTGTTTGATGAAAACTTGTAGTCTCCACAAAGCGGCGACGCTTGTTCGACAAATATACTCTGACATCACTTCTGCTTCTTATCTGATTCTTCTGGTCACCATGCTTCTTCCCCCTTGCATCAATATCTCCCTTGTGCTAGCAAGCGATGGATGCTAGTTCGGCTTCTACCTCCAGATCGTTACCATGTGTGCTTCTACTCCACGTCTTATGAGACACTCAGGTATACCTTCTTCTACCACCATCACTACTGTTTCTTCTGATGACTTGCCCATTGCTCTTCACAAGGGTAAGTGTACTTGTGTTGCTGATCACCCTTTGGCGAGTGTTGTCTCTTATCAGGGTATTTCCCATGCCTATCATGCTTATCTTACTGCCACTGACTCTATTCGCATTCCTCGTTCTACTACTGAGGCTCTCCTTGACCCTGAGTGGGTCAAAGCTATGGATACTGAGATGTCTGCCTTACGTCAGAATGGGACTTGGTCATTGGTTCCCCTTCCTCCTGGAAAGCGTACTGTTGGCTGCAAGTGGGTCTACACTGTCAAGTATCGTGCTGATGGCTCTCTTGATCAATATAAAGTCAGACTTGTTGCTCGAGGTTTTACTCAGACTGCCGATGAGTTTGGTGCTACCTTTGCTCCTGTTGCCAAGCTGACGAGTGTTCGTTTGCTACTCTCCCTTGCTGCTAGTCACTCTTGGTCTCTTCATCAACTTGATATTAAGAACGCATTTCTTTATGGTCATCTACCTGAGGAGATTTATATGGAACCCCCTCCCGGGTACCGTCTTCAGGGGAAGTATTCGGGCAAAGTTTGTCGCTTGATCAAGTCTCTTTATGGCTTGAAGCAGTCTCCCCGGGCTTAGTTTGAACGTTTTAGCACTGTGATTCTTCGTATCGGCTTCACTAGGTGTCATGCTGATCCGACCTGCTTTATTAAGACCACTGCAGAGGGCCGACGTGCTATTGTTATAGTTTATGTTGATGATACTATTCTTACATGATACGATACAGCTGGGATCACTGCTAATGCTATCAAGACTACTCTTCAGGCAGCCTTCGAAGTTAAGAACCTTGATCCTCTTCGTTACTTTCTGGGGATTGAGATAGCTCGCTCTCGACAGGGTATTTCCATCTCTCAGCGAAAGTATACTTTTGATCTCCTGCGTGACACTGGTCTTCTTGGGTGTAGATCGGCATTCACACCGATGGATCCTAATCATCGCCTACATGCAGAGTCTGGCGATCTTCCTGATCCCAGTTCCTATCAGCGTCTTATTGGTCGTTTGATCTATCTGACTCATACTCGATCTGATATTAGCTTTGTGGTTAGTGTGGTTAGCCAATTTATGCATGCTCCCCGCACAGCACACATGGAGGCGGCACTGAGGATTCTACGTTATCTTAAAGCTACTCCTGGTCTTGGGCTTTTCTATATGGTTCAGGATGGATCCAAGTTATCGTGTTATACTGACTCGGACTGCATGGGTTCTCTTACAGACCGTCGCTCTACTTCTGGGGTCTGTACATTTTATGGTGAGCATCTCATTTCATGGAAGAGCAAAAAGCAGCATGTTGTCTCTCGATCGTCTGCTGAGGCTGAGTATCGTGCTATGGCACAGGGGACCACTGAGTTGATTTGGCTACATTCTCTTCAAGCAGAGCTTGGCTTTCTAACATCAGGTTGTTCGACCATTTTTTGTGATAACCAATCAGTGATTATGCTTGCCTCCGACTCTGTTCTTCATGAGAGGACAAAGCATATAGAGGTTGACATTCACTTCCTCAGGGATCATGCTCGGTTTGGTACCATTACTCCAGTGTTCATTCCCTCTGTTGCCCAAATTGTCGATGCATTTACCAAGGCTGTTGGACCTACTCATCTTCTTTCTACTATATCCAAGCTGGGCATGTTTGACATCTTTGCTCCAGCTTGAGGGGGAGTATTGGAGATTTCATCCTTTATACTAATAGATTAAATTTCTGGACTTATTTGTAACTTTTTCAGTTTTCTATTAATATAAAAGGATTAGGGTTCTCATAAGACCCTAATCCGATCAGCGTGTTTTATCTCTCTGCGCCCTTTCAGCCAAGTCGGTAATTGTTACTCGTTCCCTAGCCTCAATCGTCATTAGCTTTCGGGCTAAATAATTACTTGGCTTCTCTTTATCGTTAATTGTGGGAACGTAAGTTAGATCTAGTTATTTTCTTGAGACCATGCCTTATTTGTGATATTGTTTTAAGTAGGGCTGTTCAAAAAACCGACCGAACCAAAAAACCGAACCGAACCAAACTGAGCCCAAAAACTGGTTAGTGGTCGGTGTTTTAGATGTGCAAGTCGGGTTCAGTTTTGGAATGTAAAAAAAACTAGGGTTCGGTTTTGGTTTTGGTTTCGTAAAAAAAAAATATTTCACACCGAACCGAACCGAAGAGGCTTACTCTGAACATGTTCTATTATTGACCAATCTTAAGATCAATATACTATGAACAAAGGCATGATTTGGTGCAAAATTTTGAAATATACAATTTGGTGCTAACTATTATGGGCATAATTTTGAAATAAGTATGAATGACAAACACCATTTGGAAGGTCATGAACGGGATAACAATCTCTTTAAATATGATTAGTTCATGATCGCATCTTTAAAATAAAACCGAACAAACCGACCGAACAAAACCGATTTGGGATTGGTCGGTTCAATAATAGATTTATCAAAGTCGGTTTAATTTTGGTTCCGTCGAACTCAAAACCGACACAATCAGTTCAGTGGCAAATAGACCCTCAAAATCGACCGAACCTAACAGTGAACAGCTCTAGTTTTAAGTCTCTATTGTTGTTATTTATAAATTGCTTGCCTGCTCAACACTTATTGACCTATTTTACAATAGGCTTGTACGGCTGATGAATATATGCATAGGCCTTTGAAATATCATTGCTGGAAATTATTTTTAAAGGACTGAAAATCAGTTTTATTGTAAAAATATGCACGTAAGAGTTCTAAAAGAACCCGCATGTATCAAGTTGGTATCAGAGCATGGCGTTAGAGATCTCACTCTCTAACTGATACGTAGTAAGTTGCATGTGTGCATTTTTTTTCAGTTTTGTGTGCTTGAACATCTTGTAATTGCCCTCTTACATATCAATTTGCACGACTACACATAGACACATCATAACATCATCTTTAAACCATGATTTATCGAGGCAAGCAGTATGACTTCAGTTCAACCCCACTTTTTCCTAGTTGGCGGTAGTCCCTGTCGCATCTTAAGGACAACCCGCCATATAGCATGTCAAACAGGGGGGTATTCCTTTATTTATACTGAGGTTAAATCATGTCACTATTCTTTCCACTCACATCCGTGTGGGATAGAAATTGTTTATTGCAAATAAAAGAGAGCCAGAGCTAAACCTCCCATGTCGACCCTTCATCCAATAGTTCTTCCGTGAGCCTGAGGGATGGACACGTCATTCACGATTTGCAACCGTTTTAGACGTAATAGACGACATTGAACATGAGTTATGAGTACAAGAAAGACATAGGAAAGTGAATGAGATTAGGCAAATAAAAGATAAGCCAAAATCTACCAGGGTCAGTAAGTCAAGGCATCAATAGAACCTTCTCCCAAACCTTTTGTAGAGCCCTTAGTCGAGATTCCATTATCTGATGAGATTTTAGAAGGAAACTTGACATCTAGAGAGCCTTCACCAGAGGGTGATGTTGAGAACCCTAATCATGAATGTCATAATGATAATGGGGAATTAACAAGGCTGTTTCGTAGGAATTGACTTGGCCCTAAATCCATATGAGTCAAGCTTCTTCCTTCCATATCTTCCCAAAGTCAGAGTGACTTCCTCGTCAACCCGTGTTTAGCTCGTCTAATAAGCCTTCCATATGATTCTCTGAGACTTAACGATAGGTTGCAACATATTTTGCATCATACTGCATATGTGTCACATCTAGGTTGGGTAGATGATACTATCATTCATCCTTGTACGCCTGACATGCATTCATATATCTCATTGGCATCATTACATAATCAACCTAGAAATACATGTGCAGAGTGTGGCATTGAACAGAAATTTGGTCCCTCAAAATCTTTTTCGGTGATTGGTTATAAAGAGATGCTCTATCATATGACTCAAAAATCATCACTCTTATTGTTTAGAAAATTAATTAAAAGGCAAAATATTCAATGCAAATTTTTATACTAAAGACTGCAAGAAGGCAACAAAGTAAATAGCTTCGTTATATCATGTATTTCATACTATGAGTCTATCTCAATGTTACCTTTTGCAGTTTGGCAGGTGCCTTTCTAAGTAAAGCACAAAAAAAAGAGAAACTATCAGAGTAGCAGTGATATCACAATCATAGACTATCAGGTGGTGGTTGTGGGCTTGCAGCTGTTAAAAGAGAAAGAGAACTAGCAGCTGGCTGCTATAGGCATCCAAGCTTGAAAACAAGTCTGAAAAAAAAACTGACTTGTGTGTAGTAGAACTGCCCAATGGCACGATATACGCCTGCAATAAAATAGTGGCTAACAATGGTTGAAGACTTGAAGTAGAAATGTAGAATTACCCAATGGCTTGCGAAATAGAAAACAATTGCAATCAATGGAATGGTATGGGCCTAGCATGAAGCAAAACTACCTAAGAAAATAAGTGTCAAGACTTGTGACGTTGTGAGTGAAGTGCCAAGACTTGGAGCTTTTTATAGGCCCCCAAGCAAGAAGCCAAGACTTTTGAAGTTGTGAGTCTCTCCCTTCTTCAATCAGTTGAACAAAGGGAAATGGGAGACCGTGTAGGAGTCGAATTCCGAATGGGTAGTAATTTTCAATTTATATCAATTTCATAATTTTGTTGGTATATATATATATATATATATATATATATATATATACCCACGTGTCTCCGTATCCATCTTTTATGATGTTGGCATGTCCAACTCCTGTGTCCGCATCGACACTCGACACCTGTGTCTGTGTCTACAGATCATAGCTTCCCACCATCGTTGCTTCAAGGCCTTCTCATTAGAACGTAACGAATAGTTATTCTAATACCAATCTTATTGTTAAGGGAACGATGAAAACAATCCAAGAATACAATCAACAAAAGTGCAAGGGAAAGAAGTCTAGAAATGAAAAGGAAATTGTTCTAGTTATAATTCAGCAAAGGTTGAAAGCTGAAATTATTCAAATAAAACTGATTTAGAATAGATGGAGGCTCCCCATAATTATATAACAGAATCCTATGAGTCTATGGCACCTATAACCCATCTCAGCCACTAAATTCTAGAAATTTAAAACTAAAATAAATTGGGGATAATACCTCAATATAATTCTCCATAAATATTTTGCAACTTTTACTAAATTCTATGCAAATATGCTATAGAACTCCAGTGAAAAATGAGAAGAAAAAACCCAAAATAAACCCGAAGAGGACTTTCAATGACAATTCTAGAAGGGGGTTTATTATTTTAAAAAACATCAAAATCAAGAATACCATTTAGGGACAATCCATATTCATGGGAAAGGATGTTGTTCACCTTTCCCGTATTGATTTCAACAGTATACTATATTTTTCCCTCCTTGAGAAATTCATGCTTATTGTAAAAAGGTAATCACGTCCAACATCGATAAAAAAAAAGAAAGAGAGATCAGATCCTTATAATAGAAAGGCTACTGCGACCCAAAGCATTTCTAGGAATTGGAATACCACGAAATGAGCCCATTCCCAAGTTCTTTTTCTACTTTTATATTCCAAATCCCTCTCTACCTAACCCATCCTCATAGTGAAAGCATGAATCTCTATCCAAAACTAGATCTGGGAAGATTTGTAAATCTGTGGGTACCTAGTGGTTTTATAGTAAGGATATGGGTACCTGTACTGCAAGATGAATTGCTAAATAATGGACCGAACTATATGGCTAGATGATTAAAGAATGATTTGACATGTGCTTAGTTTCTCATAGATGCATAAATGATACCTGGTAGAAAGGAGATGCTTGAGAAGGAAAGTACTGGAGGCTGCCCCAATCCAGCAACAGGCTTTATTATTGTGATTGGCACTCTGAAAAGAGGACCGCGCCATGGAGCTTTGCAATCTATGCCATAAACTTCATGATAGTGAAGGCCATTACTAAGACTAGTAGGATCCACAACAATGCTGCAAAAAACAAGTATACCAGTTGACCTTTAATTGGCGATACCATTAAAACTAACAAAAAGCTTACAAAGTGATCAGATGAGAATGCACAAAGAAAGACAATAGTTTACTGGAATAAACGGTGTCTCTAGCCAAAACTTTAACAAAAAATACACCTTATTTAATTTAATTGGAGTCAGCTTTATTGATCAACCACCACCATGTTTCACAAAATGTCTTGGAACCTTTGGGCCTTTGGTTTCATGTAAAACTAGTCATAAGAATATAATTTACAGATTTTTGTTTAACATTCAGGTGTTTCGTATTCTAAACCTTTGAAAATTCTCGTAAAAATACCATAAGGCTCTAAATCCGGAATGTGACATGTTTTTAC
Organism: Chamaelirium japonicum; assembly: GCA_947650365.1. Lineage (NCBI taxonomy): Eukaryota > Viridiplantae > Streptophyta > Magnoliopsida > Liliales > Melanthiaceae > Chamaelirium > Chamaelirium japonicum. The sequence continues at coordinate 33,222,665 of OX393550.1, read as the reverse complement.
TTTTAAGAGTTAGTATGTCAAACCCTCGATATGTCGGGGGTAAATGTGGGTTGATAACAACTCATGTCTATAGGGGCAAGTAACGGTTTCGGGGCGATGGATGCATGAGGCGTCGAATGCAGAGCACGGGCTGCAATGTTGCAGTGATCGTCGACGAGCGATGGAGCAGAGCGTCAGGGCGTGGAAGATGGTCAAACAGACCATTGCGCTGGGTGCAGTGTACAGTCACCATGAAGAAAAGCTTGTATCCATGAAAGTAGCCCAGCTTGTGGATAAATTAAGTGAAATTGGCTAAGTCGGTCTCTCCTATATCGTGTATTTTCCGCATCACCAGGCTCCTACTCGATGATGGGCATAATATCAAATTCTGGACATATCATTGGGTGGTTGACATTAGCCTTGGTACCCTATTCTCGGAGCTTTTTGACTTAGCTTGGAATCAGGATGCATTTGTTAGATCCCAAAATTTTCACCAATGGGTATCCTCTTTGGTCCGTCAACCTTGCACTCTCTCTCTCTCTCTCTCTCTCTCTCTCTCTCTCTCTCTCTCTCTCTCTCTCTCTCTCTCTCTCTTCAAGCCTTGTATTCTATTATGGCTCCCTTCTCTATCAGTAATGCAAGAGATTTTGCGGTCTAGAAATGGAGCTCCTATGGTATTTTTAGATGCTGCACCTGGGACACCACCTAACTCAAATCCGCAACACCTAGAGGCGAAGAAGACTGCACCAATGAACTAGAGAGATCCGCAGCAGCAACAGTCGGTGAACGAGGAGAAGATGTGAAGGCAGTACGCAGGTGGGGGTACAGTTGGAAGCATCTCGAGCGATCATAAAATGGCTTACCACAATAGGTACAAGGACCAGGAGGACCAGTAGAGCCCCTGTCACCAAGCAAGCCACATCAACCAGAAATAGACTGACCTCCACGGTCGCGATCGTGCGAGACCGGAGGACGGGAGCCAGAAGCAAAAGCCATCTGCTCAGTCGGAAGATCACTGGTAAGAGGGACAAACATCCGTGGAGCACCAGTAAGACGAAAATGACGCTCCTGATCAGCAACAAGAGAGAAGGCGTCCAGAAGATCAAGTAGAGGGGACATCCCAACGATCTAAACACGGACGGCCTCAAACTCTAAACGAAGTCCCATCGAAAACTGATACGTCTCTCGCTTCTTCTGGTGGCGCTGAGCAAGAGCGGCATCAGTAGGATCCTGGAAGGAACTCAGAGGCTCTAGATCCGAGAGCTCGAGAAAACGACTCTGAAGAAAAGAGAAATACTCCTGAACGGAACGATCGCCCTGAATAGTGGTAGTGATCTCGCCTATGAAGCACCGACACTTGTTCGGAGGCCCCGTGTCCGTGTCCGACACGTGTCGGACACGGACACGTGCCGGACACGTCCGGACACGTGTCGGACACGTGTCCAATTAAAAAAAAATTAATCTTTTATTGTTTTGGGTTCGGACACGTGCCGGACACGTTCTGGACACGTGCCGGACACGTTCTGGACCTGATCCGACCTGACCCGACCCGACCCGATCCGACCTGACCCGACCCGACCTGACTGTTTTAAAACAGCCCGAGACTGAGAGCTATCGGATCGGCGAGCTCTCTCCTCTGCTGAGCAGTCGACTGTGCTTAGGGTTTGAGGCGATCGGCTCGAACGACAGCCGCCGGCGCTCGAACGACGTCCCCGGCGCTCGAACGACAGCCCCCGGCGCTCGAACGACAGCCCCCGGCAACGACGACCTCCTCCGGTGAGTTCTCCCTCCTCTCAGTCCTCCTCCGGTGAGTCCTCCCTCCTCTCAGTCCTCCTCCGGTGAGTCCTCCCTCCTCTCAGTCCTCCTCCACCCTTCTCAGTCTCCTCCTCCCTCCTCCTCCTCCCTTCTCAGCCCCCTCCTCTCTCAGTTCCCTCCTCCCTGGTCAATCCCCTCCTCTCTCAGTCGATCAGTCCCCCCTCCTCTCAGTTCCCTCCTCCCTTGTCAATCCCCTCCTCTCTCAGTTCCCACCTCCTCTCTCAGTCCCCTCCTCCCTTCTCAATCCCCTCCTCTCTCAGTCCCCTCATCTTCCTCCCTTCACAGTCCCCTCCTCCCTCCTCAGTCCCCTCCTCCCTTCTCAGTCCCCTCCTCCTCCCTCCTCAGCCCCCTTCTCCTCATCCCTCTTTAACCATCCAACCCCCTTCTCCTCCTCCCTCTTTAACCATCCAGCCCCCTTCTCCTTCTCCATTGCTGATTGTCCTTTGTTTTTTTTTTTTTGGCAGGAACTCTTTGCTGATTTTGTTTGGGTTCCTGCAGAAAAAATTGATTGGGTTCCTGCAGAAAAATTGGGAGCATAAGTAAGTTTGCAGTCCATTAACATCACGATTGTTAATGTTGAAACACTCACATCTTACACATCTTACTTTATTGGTTAATAACTATTTTGTGATGTTGGAGGCACAAATATATACATTTGTTAATCACTTTTAGTTAATGTTAATTAACGTTTAGCTTTATGTTGGATTATGAATCATAATATTAGACGTGTTAGTTTCATTATATTTATATATATATATATATATATATAAAATATTAATTCAGCGTGTCCCTCAACGTGTCTGTGTCCTGATTTTTTTTAAAATGACGTGTCCGCGTGTCCGTGTCGTGTCGTGTCCGTGTCCCGTGTCCGTGTCCGTGCTTCTTAGGATCTCGCGGTAGACAGCGTAGATCTGAGCATCAACCCGAGTATGCCCACAAGTACGTTGGAGGGCAGACCACAAACCGGAAACGGAATCGTACCGCATAAACTGCTCATAGATCTTGGGCTCCATGAAGCATTGAAGCCAGCCAAGAATCTGAAAATTTTCAGTGGTCCATTTTAACACCTCAGCAGCCTCGGCAGGTTTCGGGACAACGGTAAGCCAGGCAAGCTTATCCCGACCATCAAGGTAGACACGAACAGAGTTTGATCAAGAAAGGAAGTTCTTGTCATCCAAAAGAACAGTAGTAATGTGGTGAGTAAAGCCTTCTTGGGAGCCGACAAGCTGGGTGACCTTGGAGTCCATGGGAGGCGATGAGGAATATAGCAGAAAGAAAAACAAAACTGGTAGACCCTTGCACAAAATCAGCAAGGTAAAGAGCAAAACCGAGAAAAACGACAGAAAATCAACGAGACCATGATCATCACCTCCCAAAGAAAAAAAGGTAAGAGAAACTTAGATCACCTAGGCAAACTCATCAAACAGCACCATCAAGAAGCGCGGGGAACAGCAGAAGGGGATCACAGACGGCGAGAGGAGGGCTGCGGGGTGACCAGTGGGCCAGAGGAGGGCTCACAGGGGGCAGAGGAGGGCTGCGCGGAGGGGGGGGGGGGGGGCAGAGGAGGGCCGCAGGGGGGGGGGGGGGGGGGGGGGGGAGAAGGGAGTCTACAGGGGGGGAGGGGAGGGCAGAGGAGGGCCGGCGGGGGGCAGAGGAGGGCTGTAGGGGGGGTGTCGGGGGGCAGAGGAGGGCTGCGGGGGGGCAAAGGAGGGCCGCGGGGTGCAGGGGAGGGCTACAGGGGGGGTGGGGGGGAACCTTCTCTGATACCGAGATGGAAGGTAAAACCATATTAGGGTTACTTGAGAACCCTAATCTCTTTTATATTAATATAAAATGCAGAAATTACAATTAAATCCATAGACTTTATTTTAATTAATATAAAGGATAAAATCTCCAATAATAAGGAGGAAAATAGATTGCAGCAGCACTAATTTGAATAAGTTATAGGGACAGTAAGGAATGATATCCCAATCAATGAGATCATGCATTTCTGTTATGATTATGTATATGGCACATTCTTTTCAGGACAAGTAATCACATTCTCATCCTTCTGTCTACAACCATATGCATCATATGAAGAAGTTATGAAGAATTTTGAGAAGATAAACTAACTTAAAACTTCGGCCATTGTGTGTAAGCAGGAGATATTCAGGAGCTTGTACAACTGATTTTTCACTTGAAAATAACTGTATGCACTCCTCAAAAGGAACCAACTGTTCCAAATTACTTGCATCATCATGGAATCTTGGATCAACTTGAACAGTCCACTGCAAAAAATATGGGAAACAGTTTATGAAAGACATGGCAATATAATTTTTTTTGAGTGGACACATGGCAATATAATTGCAGAGACAAATATGTTGTGTGGTAAACTTTAAAGCTCGAGAATGCTTCAATTGATGCAGTTCAGAGGTCAAGCATTATAGGGTTTTCTTTATATTGTGCAAGGTCAGACAAAACAAAATTGTAAAGCTATAAATGACACTGTGAAAAAAACATTCACACGTTCCTGTTGGGCACTTAAAAATAAAACCTCGGGAAAGGTTGAAGACAAAACAACAGAACATCTACCAAAGTTAGCTAACCAATCAACTCTTAAAAACTAGAGGTCACGTATAGCTTATGAAACACTAATGGAAGCCTGTTCCTATCGGCACGCGAACGGCGGCCTTCGGCGGCAAAAACAAACACTCGGAAGGGGTCGATGCAAATGCACTAAACCCTAGACCCCGCTGGGCCCCGCCAGCACTCCAAAGATCTGGGTTGTCGCTGCATAAGTGCTCTTAGTGAAGAGTAATGGGATTCAAGGGATGCCCATTTAATGGACAGCGTGGCACTCCATGATTGGGCCGTAAGAAGGCCATGTTATTTCATAAAACATTTTATTGCAAGATTATTTAAAAATAAATATCAGTCATAAGTAACGCTTCAAATTTTGAAAGAATTTTTTTCTTAATTGGCCCGTAAGAAGTGCAGCAAATCAATTGGCTAGGAAAAATGCTCTCAGTGGAGAGGAGTGCAATTCAACAGATGCCCATTTAATAGACGATGTGGCATTCCACAATTGGTCTTTAAGAAGTGCAACAAATCAATTGGGTCCTAAAAAGTGCAGCAAATCAATTGGTCAGCAAGCTCTCAGTGAAGAGTAGTGCAATTCAACGGATGCCCATTTAATGGACGACGTGGCACTCCACGATTGGGCCATAATAAGTGGAGCAAATCAATTAGGCCGTAATAAGTGCAGTAAAGAATTCGTCAAGCAATCTTCTTGGCAGTTGGGTGCAAAATTAATGGGATTTGATTTAATTAATGGATTTAAAAGACAGCTACGACGATTGGGCCGTAATAAGTGCAACAAATCAATTGGACTGTAATAAGTGCAACAAATCAATCGTCCAATAATCATCTTGGCAGCTGGGTGCAAAATTAATAGGATTTGATTTAATTAATGGATTTAAAAGGCAGCTACAATGAATCACACTAGTCTTGCTATTAACGCGAACGGCCAAATCTATTCGGTTTAGTTTTGTCTAGTCAGCTTGTTGTTTCATTTTGTCCTAGTCAACGTGTAGGCTGCCATGCCATGTTATATAGATATCAGAAGATTGGTGTGAGTAATAAGCCTATTCCCAAAATTTTGCACCAAAAAGGGTCGCATTTTATTGTTTCCATGATGTTACATGTTAATTTGTCAGATTCCTAGCTTTCCTTAGCTCAGGGTTTATGACAAAGAAGGTGGTACCCTTGGTTTTCAAGCATAAATCAATGATTAGTCTCTTTTCCTTACCTTCCTTTTGTTTTCCTTTGTTGGAGGAGAGGTAACGGGCCATGTACCTCAACCAATTTTTTTATTAAAGAAAAGAAAATTACATCTCTAACCAAAGCTGGTCCAAAAGAAAATTACATCTCCGACCAAGAATGGTGAAAAAAATTCAAAAGATTTTACAGATCAGCTTGGACAACTTGTACTTCTTAGAATCATCCTTGCAATGTATACTCTGTAAGAATAATCACAAGTTTACAATGCTTAAACTCCAACACAGATATGAGAGCTATAAGTATTAATAAATTGAATGGGCTATTGTTTACATCATGCATAATGATCATATAAGCAAGAATCATTCAGAAATCCACCTAAAGTTTAGTTGGAATTGATTTCCTAGTTGAAATATACATTAAACGAACGAAAGAGTAGTGATAATTGATGCATGCATTTAAAGCTGCTTTGAAGTAGTCCTCTAATAAAAGACCATGGTTTTGATTTCCTAAACACATATATGTTTATCAAGGTGCAATGCGCTTTGAGTGTTGGCATATGCAGACCTGCTAGTTAGTATGTCTTGAATAATGAAATTTTTGCTTTAAACGGATCAATTATATATCTTTTTATACGTACTTATGCTATACAGAGCAAAAAACCCTAAATGCCTAGCCCCACTAAAAGGGTATCTTAGCCAGTCATCCACACAATCAAGGTGCCCCAATCAACGCCTACATAGCCGAGCATGTCTGTCAACAACTTTCTTCCCTCCGCTCTTCTTTTGTCTCATCACTTTCTCTAATTCTCTCTTCCCTCGTTCTTCAACATCTCACTCTTCTATTTCTCAAGATTTCTATTTTGTTCATCTTTTTAAGGAACTTATCCACTAACTTATTTTGACAACTTAATACAGCTGGGATTATTCTTCCCTTGAAGGGATAATACTATTAGGTTTAAATCTATTACTATAAGGAGTCATTTAGGAATTTTGAAGCATCCTTCAGTACAATCCACGATGCAAAAGCATAAAAGGGGTGACGTGCATACTTTCCTCTGTTTCCACGGTTGGGCCCGAGGTGCGACATGTGGCATGAACGGCATCGTTGCCATCAGGTGGAGTGTGCATCCATGCTTGAGTGTGGTTTCCCTATCAGGGATGCCTGCCTTAGGAGAGTTCTGATGTTTGTTCGTGCCACGGCGTGCATAGGACGCCAATCGTGGAAATTGAAGGACGTAAGAACTAGAAAGGAGTCAAACTCGGACCCTCAGGCCATTGGATCACCTTTTCAAGTTATATAGATGGGTATACATGTTTCCAATTTTGGGGACCTAAAAAAGGAAAAGAGAAAAAAGGATGCCAATTCCCAACGGGAGAGGACCTTGCCCTTTGTTCTAGTAGCGGGATCTCATTTGCATCTAGAAGCTTCGGATCTTTTCACATGAAAAAGGGGGTCAGTAGCCATTTTGCTCTTCCACATGAAAATGTGGTATATGAAATTGAAGTAGGAGCATCCATAGGGCACTTAAAAGCACCTAATGTGGTATTAACTTATTTTGACAAGTTAATACAGCTAGGATTATTCTTCCCTTGAAGGGATAATGCTATTAGGTTTATATCTATTACTAGGAAGGAGTCATGATGGAATTTTGGAGCATCCTTGAGTATAATCCACAATGCAAAAGCATAAAAGGGGAGATGTGGATACTTTCCTCAGTTTCCACAGTTGGGACCCGAGGTGCACCATGTGGCACGAACAGCATCGCCGCCATCGGGTGAAGTGTGCATCCATGCTTGAGTGCGGTTTCCCTATCAAGGATACCTACCCTAGGAGAGTTCTGATGTGTGTTCGTGCCACGGTGTGCATAGGGTGCCAATCATGGAAACTGAAGGATGTAAGAGCTAGAGAGGAGTCAAACTTGGACCCTTAGGCCATTGGATCACCTTTTCAAGTTATATAGATGTGTAGACATGTTTCAAATTTTGGGGACCTAAAAAAGGAAAAGATAAAAAATGATGTAACTTCCCAACGGGAGAGGACCCTGCCCCTTGTTCTAGCAGCAAGATCTCATCTGCGTCTAGATGCATCAGATCTTCCCGCACGAAAAAGGGGATCAGTAGCTATTTTGCTCTTCTACATGAAAATGTGGGATATGAAATTGATGCAGGGCACTTAAAGCGCCGAAATTTTTTCATGTTAGCTAGTCGAGGGCCGTTAGGAGTCAATTTAAGTCGTTTGGATAATTTATTGTGTTTTAGGTGTCTTTTATTTTTTAACATTTTTCCATATTATTTTCAGCACTTTAGATGATAATTGGGGTCAAAGTTGAGGGTATTTTGGTCTTGGCCTCTTGGGTAGTTGAATAATTAAGAAACTTTAGTAAATAAAGTACATATGGAGCAATATTCATTATAGGGATGAATTCTATTTAAAATAAGAATAAAGAGGAAACAAAAATGGAAGGGAAAAAGAGTTGGACCTCCTCCCTAATGGAAGCACTTTTAATCTATGAAACTAATCAAAATGTCCATAAAAAAAGTAAAACTAGTTGATTTAAGATTAACAATCATAATCTTATTAAGTTTATGTTCCTAAAGACTTGGCTTACAGTCCAAGATGGGTTAAGTTTGGTCCTACTTGGGTCTATATACGGATGGGGCCTCCACCACTTTCTAATCAGTTTATTATACACAAAAGTTCAAGAATGCACTATTTTGCCTTTTAGAAGAACCGAATTGGACTTCTAACTCTCTTTTTCCCTCTCTTCTCAATTGCGATGGAACTTGATGTCCCCAATTAGTTGTGTTCTTTTTTCCTTACATCAATTGGTATTAGAATATGTATTTTCCCAACATCAGTTGATCTTGAATCCTTCGCAGAAAGGCGAGAATGGATGCCTAAGATAGGGGGAAAATTCAGCTCAACCAAAGGAGAAGAAAATATTATGGAATTCTATCAAATGCTTCATAAGGGAGATTCAATTTTAATCTCCAACTTCAAGTAAAGCATCTCAGACATGTAACCAAAGCATTGAACGTGGCCGTATGAGATGATAGACCGTCATATCTTGTCCCTCAAAAACTTAAACCCACAACTTCACCGGAAAGGAAACCCGAGGAAGGCGGAGTATACTTCTCCACAAAGTCACAGAAGAACATCTTCAACAACATATCAGACTTTGCCACCCACTTCGACGAACTCTTCAAAGTGATGCCCACGGAGGAGTCTAAATAGCGGAAACTAACAAGATGTTCATGGGAAAGTCAAGAATCAGTCATGATAAAAGTTGCAGATATAATTCCGCATTCAAACGATTGTCTCATACTTTGATGAATTTTTAGTGCAAGACTCGTCAAGAAAAGATGAGAGCATTGTCCTTAGTCTCTCAATCCTGTAAAATCGGATACAGTTTTGAGACCAAGTTCGATTATTACCTAGAACCCCCAAAATTTATTGAGGAGCATCTATTTGGAAAATTCAAGTTCAGATACCCGAAAGATGTGGACTACCACTATACATCAGTGAAGTAGAGTTAAAGCGACACTTCAAACTTGTGGTACATCAACTGAAATGAAGGTGCGTTGTGGAAGAGTGACAGGAGGAGAGAGCGAAGAGAATGTGCATGAAAGAAAATCATTTTATCCCATTTGCTAAAGGGTTTATATACACTAATGGATTAAGATTTCAACCGAAATTACAAAATTTCAATCCAAAATATCATTTTTGGCCACCACCAAAAAGGCCTGCGCAAAACCGTGAAAGTCTCTATTTCGATCGAATTCAGTGTATTTCGGAGGGCTTTTGGTTATTTTGCTACATTTTGGTGAAATTTCAAATGAAAACCAGTAAGGCCCAGGCTGAGTTGACATTTCGTGTGAATTTTGAAGAAATTTCGTGTATTTCATTGAAATTCCGGTCAAAAGCATGTGGGGCTCGTGAAAATGACGGATCAAACTCTGTTGGCTCTTTCGATGGGATGTCGGCAAAATCAGCCGAATTTCGCGTGACTTTCGTATATTTCGGACAAATTTCATCCGAAAGCATGTGGGGAGCACTGGGAAATGGACTGCGATCAAAATCTGTTGGTGCTTTCGATGAGTTATTGGCGAAATCACCAAAATTTAGTCATTTTGAGGGGCTTTCGGTCATTTTGGTCAAAATCAGTCGTTTTGGAGACTTAGGCTATAAATTGAAGCCACTGGTTTCGTCCAATGCCGCACGTTTCGACCGAAAGCCATTTATTTCGCCACTTATCATCCGGATTTCGACTGAAATTGTCGGATTTCAACCGAGATTGCCGGATTTCACAGTTTCTCACCGGATCTTCACCGATCTTGTTGGATTTTTGACGGATTTCGTCGGATCTTAGCCGGATCTGATCTTCACCGCATCTTGGTCGAAATTCACAGTTTCAAATCTATAAATGGAGACCACTGGTTTCAACCGAAGTCATATATTTCGACAGAAAACCACTTTTTAGATTTCAACCGAAAATGTAAGCACCAAGGTCTGTCTTTGTTTGATCCAAGCCCGCAAATCATCTGCTAAAAACCAGTTAAGTGGCAGTATTACAAGTGCGGCAAGTCATCAACTCGTCGCACCTATAATATTTCTTCTTAACTAGTTTCAGCTCAACGTTGAGGAGTAGAGTGTGCTTTGGAAGAAGACTGACGAAGATGGCGCATGGTTGAGATCACCGGTCTTGTTCAGATTCGGCTGGAGCCTAGACACTGGAGGTAAGCTTTTCTCATATTTATATATGATTAATTTTTTTATTGTTTTGGTCATTTCGAAATGTTTTCAGGACTTTGGTCGAAATTTCGGTTCCAGTCTTGACCGAAACAATACACGAAATCAAAATCACAAACCATAATTCTAATAACATAGAATCATTCTTTAGCCTTATGATTTCTAATATCTATTAGTGTGGATGTAGTATTCAGACCTTTAATACAGATGATTCTATAAGATGGATGTGTGACTAGAACACTATAGTAATGCTACACTCACTAAGACACTAACCTGTCTCACTTGTTTTAATCTTAAGGGCAACTGGTTATACCATTATTTTCATATTTTAATACAGGTCCAATGCAAATTGCAAGATTAATTTGATTACTCACTAATGGACCATCAGGTCTGGTCTATATACGCATTACTGGGAACCGCAGGCGATGCCTAGGAGATGAGAGAGAGAGAGAGAGAGAGAGAGTCAAAAAATTTAAAAAAAAATTGAAAGCCCGGGAGAGGGAAAAACAAACCCCACAAGGTTCTCGTTGACTTCCCTGGGTAGATAACCCCGGTTACTGTAGCACTACAGTAACAGGGGGTTTGCTTTATATTATAGATAGATAGATAGAAACTGTCTAGCATATATGAAATTTGGCTTATTTATAAGGCCTGAAACATGTGCAACTGTGCATCTCACTAACCAGACATTAAGGGCATTATTGTCTTTGGAACCTCATAATTGGGCACCAAAGATTTGATCAAAAAGAGCCCAAGTAATTCAGACAATCAGCTTCAAACTTTGTTTCACTGTTCTTGATCCTTCCTCTCAGCGAAATTCTTTCTCCTTTACCTTAATATCTACTTACCTTTTACCTTTGATTTAGATCTATACAATAATCCTTCATCCCTATAAAGATTTTGTTCAAAGAGATCTAATAGATAGGATAAGGGATTCAATCAAGAATTTTTTGTATCATATCAAAGAGAACAATGAATCTAAGAGGCATGAACATAATCATAGGCATACTAAGTTGATGCACGTAAGATAAAAAAATGAATAAGTTTATTTACGTAAATATGCGCATGATATCAACTAAATACACTCAAATGAAGGAAAAGCGAAGAAAAATCACTATATTCTCACCTCACTAGTATGTTGACAAGAACTACCCCCCCTTAGATAGATACCGCGTAATGTAGGAGCTGCAATAAGGATGTGATACAATCAACAACTATAATTAGTTTGTTTGTTAAAGAAAACGATTCAATATATTATTCTTCAAGGTGTTGTTTAAAATCACTATAAAAATAGGATAGTAACAGCCTTCATTGGGGCAAAAAGAAAACAGGATTCCTTTTTGAAACAAACATTTACAGTATTGTAGGACAATTTATACCCAATTTCAAACGTGTGTTAGCATTTTCTTTTTCCTCTAGGGAGGAGTACTTGTTGACAACTACTAATAATACATACTGTAAAATTAAAATGTGAGGACTAAATATATTGCTTCCTAGTAAAATTTATGAAGAGTATCTAAAAAAAGACTCAATCCCTGTAATTCCACGAAAGATAAACAGATGACTCACTTGATTTCCCACATTGATTGATCGTAATTTTATGCCAAACAGATGGAAGATTCCTAGACTGCTGAACATATTCGTGTGCTCTGCTTTGCAACCAATACATCAGTGAAACTAAGAAATAGGAGATTAGAATACTATGCTTCGTTAATTTTTTTTTAAATAGAAGGAAAAAAAAAAGCACTAAACTCAGAGAAATAGCAGCAGAATTGAAGATCATGAATAGATAAACTAACCTGTCAACTTGCAGAAGCCCCTGACCTGCGGTTAGTTTATCTTCTGGTTTATCACCTATAGAAACTGTAGTATTCTCCAATGCTGTGCGCACAGAATATGGGCTTACAGGGATACCTTCAGCCTGGAAAGATTTTTAGTCAAATCAATGACATTTTTCTAAAAAATCATAAAGGCTAGTAAGACACAATTAGTAATGCAATTGTGTCGTTTTATGAACCTTCATTCCACTAATGAGTAGAGCAACACCCCCACAAGCAGACGGAGATGCCATGGAAGTTCCATTCATGAGCATACGTCGCTGGAGAGTCCATGTAGGAACAGGAGCAACAGCACCACCAGGAGCACTAATACAGACGCCAAGATCCCCATCGACAGTTGGGCCTCGGCTAGACCTGTATAATTCCCAAATCATCAACTCTAGTAAAAAAATAATAATAATGATGAGACATGCAAATAAATAGACGCATCTTTGAATGTATTTTTCAAAACAACAATAACCCATCACTGTCCAAGAAAATAAAAGATAAACAAAACAGCTGAAGAACGGGATAATAAATGGAAAGGTTAAAAGAAAAAACATTTCTATACATGGATTCCACAATCAAATATGTAAAGTTTTTGCAACTTTGTCACCCTACATATTGGAAAATTGAAATAGGAAATATAATTTAAGTTTATTAATTTAAACTTCAAAAACACAGACCTTGCTTTGGATGCATAAATTTCAGGTAGGCATCTCAGAACATAATAAACCTGCTCAATTCAAAGAGTGGACTAATAATATCTTTCAACTTATGAACGGATAGCTTTTCAAATGTGCCTAATAACAAAGGTGTGTTCTATCAGCACCCACCGGATTCAGCTTGGCACCCAATTTTTAAAAAAAAAATTAATACCCACTATGCCCTCGTCCCTAACCTCCAGTCAAAGCTCAACCCTCCCCCCGACCACGCCACCATCCCCCTCTACCTACCATCGTCCTCTCCCTGCCGCCCCTTGTCCAACGCCGAGCCCAACCTCCTCCGTGGCCCCCCTTCCTCTTCCCGCTGTCATTGATTTAAACCGAAGGCATGCAAAACAGAGGATGAAGACCTATCAGCATCCGAGGTCGTGAATGATGAGCACAGTCATAGTCAAATCTGAATTCGGAGTAAATTTGCTTAGTTTTTCCCTGCTTTTATGTTTAAGTTAGGTTATTGGGCCATGGACTGTTATTGGGCCTTTTTATTAGTTTTTATAAGTTAGCCATTAGATTTGCAAATGGCTACCTTGGTTATTATTAGATTAGCCTATGACTAACCTAAGTTGTTATTTAGACAAGTGACATGTGACACTTAAGTTGAGCGAGAGATGAACGCCATGAACGCCTAGACTATGAAGGCATCCAACGGAGGATGGACAAGAGGGACAACTTGAAAGATCTAGTTTTCATCGGATACTACGGAATTTCATGCTATGGCCTAGGCGTCGTTCCACAAGTCTCTCTCTCTCTCTCTCTCTCTCTCTCTCTCTCTCTCTCTCTCTCTCTCTCTCTCTCTATATATATATATATATATATATATATATATATATATATATATATATGGGCATGCTATGCTGCGGCATGCGGTACATGCGGCACCGCACCGCAACCGTCTGATGCACGCGCTGCGTGCATCGCATGCACACAGCGGTGCATCAGACGGCATGTGGTAGGTGCCGCACGTACCACATGCCGCATTATAGCATTTCTCTCTCTCTCTCTCTCTCTCTCTCTCTCTCTCTCTCTCTCTCTCTCTCTATATATATATATATATATATATATATATATATATATATATATATATATATATTTATATTTATATATAAGAATATGCCTCATTAGGGTTTGATTATTATGCATTGGAAATAAAAAAGGTGGAGGTGTTCTCCCCTTCTTCGTGTGCATGAATGCTTCTGAAGGGCGACCTCTTGATCTGGAGTAGTCCAAAATGTCTGTGGAGCAATCTTCCATTGTCCAAGTACTCCGGAGTGATGATGATGTGATGCCCACTATGGTATACCTTTTTTTTCAATTAATTGGAAACAAATAATGACTAGATGGAATTATTTAAACTAGCAAGTGACAGATTATCAATTCCAATCAATGATGTAGAACGATAATAACATAAAGACTTGCAAGAACAATATGTTTTCCAATAACAAAATGTAAAATCAGTCCCAAAACAGAATGTAAATGTAATATTTTCATTTAAGAACCAAATAGAAAGTCATACCAAATACACTAAAACACCACTGGAGGTTTCGAAGGAGTTATGGGACCAAAGTATGATATTTTGTGGTCGATTGAGAGGAGGGAAACTGAATTCCTGCATGCAGGAATTTCGGGACAGCAGTAAGAAAGAAGAGGGAACTGTCTCTAAAAGAACTACGGATCACTAGAAACTGAAGAAGATCGATGGATACTTCCCTAAGATGTGAGATGACAAATATGTGCCTCCGAATCTGCACCGATATCGCTTGAATCCTTGTCGAATAGCCCGGAAATCTAGATGAAGTGGCAGAGAGGGGAGTAGTGATAGAGACGAACGAGAAACGAAGACGAGATGAATAGATATTTGGAGAAGAGAAGCCCTCGCCGCAGTCTCTCACGAATCCATAGATGAAGTTGTGATGACAAGGAAGAAGCTTGCAAAGAAGAAGAACAAGGTGAAGATGCTAGATGGCAGTGGAGGGGTCTAAGTTTCCAAGAGGCGTACTCTCCAAACACTAGGGTTTAAATTCTTCATTAATAGCCATATTTCTAGGGTTTCATAGGAGTAATATTTATAAGAGAGGAAAATAGAAGAGACGAGAAGTAAAGAGGAGAGGGCCGGCGGCTGGGGTTTGGGATGTGTCATCTCACCCTCAATGCGATCTTGACCCTCCACCGTGACTTAAATCGTGTTCCCTAAGATGGACCATCCAGTGATGCTTTATTCTTTCAATTAATGAAGGAAAAGTCGGGCTAACTCAACTAATAACATGGTGTGAATAGCCTTCGCACCTAGGGATAGCATAGAATAAAATTCTTAATAACTTTTCAACCATAAGTCAGAATGAGACAAAATAAAAACCAAAATTGTTCAGAACTGAAAGAGCAACATAATAATTGAAAGATTTTTGGCGTCGGCTGCATCTAAATCCACATTGAAATCCGTGCAAATCTGAAACAATGATTAGATGTCCTCTTTCTTGATGTATACTCTAGCTCGTCTACATCAGACGATCTCATCCTTGGGTACCTTCTAATCTCTTTTTCTTCTCTTTTGGTTAATTTTCAGGCTTGAAGAGGCATTGTAAAACCTGAAACCATAATCCGTCCTTTTGAAACCATCACCAAAAACCATATTTTTGGCTTTATGCAGAATTACATTCAGCTAATCAGAATTCTCCACCAAAACCTATCAAATCTTGTCCGATTGATCTGCAACCGAGCCCATTGGATTCCCCTTGGTAAAGCTATTGAAGGTAAAGGATACCTTATGTCAACTAGAAAGGAACATAGAATTTCACATGAATTACATAAACATGAGTGTACTGTCCAAGTACTGCTCTGTAAAATCCACAATAGTTAAATTGTGAAAAATCTACAGGGTGCAAGTATAAACAATGTTGTTACGCTGATGGAGATTTAATAGTCAAATGAAAGAATTACCAGGTATATTCCATGCCCTCAGATGGAGGTTCAACAACACAATGTGCTCCAGAAGCCATGGCAGGAGAGACGTATGCACCAACTCCTATTATGCTTGAACTAGTTCCACCGGGTGAACCCACAGTACTTAATGCAGGCCCATTGTTTCCAGCACTGCTAATAAAAATTAGATGGTGCTTGTCTACAACCTGTATTTATAATAGAGGTGACATCAATATAACATTAAGAAAATTGAAAAGTAAAAAATTAGAAATTCAATCATAAAAGTATGAACTGTATCGGGTTGGGCTCTTAGCCAACCCCCTCCCCCCTCCCCCCCTCCCCCCCCCCCCCCCCCCCCCCCCCACACCCACACACAGGATTATCTCAAAATTCTTGAAAATAAAAGAGAACTGCATCGCATTTAAATTGTTACTTCGTTAACAAGATCAACAAATCGTCCATAATCAGGCAGCAGTGTAGATTCTCCATAACTCATGTTGATGAGATCACATTTGTGCTGCAAATAATAAATAAGAACAATGATTTTAGCGGAGGGAAAGTTTCACACATGCATAAAAACATGAAAACAGATGAGTAAATGATATTGTTCATAAGATTATTTTTTTTGGATGCCTTTCCAAGCTGATTTATCATCATAAGGAATAGATGACAGACAAATATGTACCCAAGGGATAAAACTGTGCAACAAAAACTTCATTTAAGTTCCTTCCAGAAAAAAAGTTCATTAAATTAAACCGCATACAGCAAAAGAATGGACCATTGACATGCAATTTGAGCTAAGATGCAGGCACCAGAATCTATCAACTCAAGAGCGAAGTGTACCAGAATGTATTTCTGACTGTACATATCTTAATGACATATTCGTAATCAAATTGCATAGTTTTGGTATCATAGACTAAAGAAAAGTGGCCAAACCCCCTAGATAAATAGCATAAGCCACCCATATACATGATACAATATCGTAATATACAGCCACTATACCCAACACCCCACCTCAAACTTCCATTAATCATTGTACGAGAGTTTGTCCAGTAATTGTTGAAAGTCTTAGAAGTCTTAGTAAAGAAGTCTGCAACTTGTGTAGCAGATGTTGCAAATGAGGTGAACAAAGTGTCGTTAAAACTTGATATACTTCATCCGATCGTGAAAAGCTGAGATATTGGTTCAGCAGAGTGGTTATGTTATTACAGCTGAGAGATATGAGAGTAGAAAACCTGATACCGATTTATAGCGAGAGTGGCAAAACAACCCTGTAGCACTGTACACAATTTCCTCGGACTAGACCTTAACATTTAACTGATGGGTAAATTACAAGAAAGTCCCCAAAATTATACCCGAAATTCACTTTGCCCCCTGAACTTTAAAAATCATCAAAATACCCCATGAACTATGAAGCACGGATACTTCAAAATACATGACGTACCCGTACCGGATACGTATCGGACACGGATACGGCCCGGATACGGCTCGGATACGTGTCCGATACGTTTCAGGCGTATCCTGGATTTAAAAATACCAGGATACGGCCCGGATACGGCTGGGATACGGTCTGGATACGGGAGGGATATGGCGGGATACGGGAGGGATACGGCTGACCGGTTTGGGCTTGGGTTATCGAGTTTGGGTTTGGTTAAAAGTTAAACTCAAACCCAAACCCAAATCCAAACCCAAACCCACTGTTCCACACTAAAAGATTTAAGGATAAATTGCATAAAGACCCCTATAGTTTGACCGATTATCACTTACACCCCCTCATATTTAAAACCCTACAAATGCCCCCCCTGGAGGGGGTGCAAGTGATATGTTTTTCAAACTGTAGGGGGTCTATGTGTAATTTACCCAAAATTTAACCCCACCCACCATGTTTTCTGGATCAAGCGAGAAGAGAGGGAGAGTAGAGAGGCAGGCATCCACCCGCGCCCGTCGTCTGTCGTTCGCCGTCGCCCGCCTGATTGCAGTCGTCCGATGTTCGCTTGTCTCTCTCCCTCACTGCCCCATATCTCTCTCTCCCTCCCTCTCTCTCTCTTTCTCTTTCTCGCTCTTCCTCACAGCCCCATTTGCAGGTTTTCTAACCCGCCGTCAGGATCTGCAGATATGCAATAAGATCGATAAAAAACAGTGATAAAATATTGAGCCAATTGTGAAAATTTTATTAAATTTTTTAAAAAAAACAGTGATAAATTATAGCAATTAATATTTTGTTTATATTGAATATGCAAGAACCTGTGCTTCTATATTGAATATGTTCTTTATGATGCATTCAATCAATTAATAGTTCTATAAACTAATAATTTAGTATTTTATTTAAAATAAATATTTAAAAATTAATAATTTATTGCCGTATCCTTAGCCGTACCCGTATCCTATTTTTTTAAGATTTGCCGTATCGTCGTACCCGTATCGTATCGTACCCGTATCCCGTATCCGTGCTTCTTAGCCCATGAACTATCTAGGGGGTACTCCGTTAATAGAAAACATAAAAGGACAATTTTACCCTTTGTACTATCCTACAGAAAACCCCCTTAAACTATTAGGAACCACGCAATTTATCTCCTCACTGAAAAAATCCTACGTGAATCTCTCTCTCTATCTCTCTTGACGGATTAATCTCATCTCTCTCTCATCCCACCATTTTATCTCTCATCTCATCAATGTCACTGTATGCGCAAAAAAAGATAAATCTTTATTGCAAACACACGAAGATTACAGATGCCGGGACTCGGGGGTGGTGACCCGGGTGCGGTGAATATTCGATCAGGAGATTGTGGGAGAGATCCTCTGGAGGGTCTCTTTGATCCACGTCTCCACGTGGTATTCGTGCGAGAGCTCTGAAGGGATTGCCCAAGACAGAGTTCTTTACATGGTGAGGGTTTCTTGAGAGGCTAAGGAGTATCCGCCGTTGTTTTTGTCCCTTCCAAGCTTCGCGTTTTCTCGGCTAGGGGGTTTTTGGCTTCGTTCCTTGGTTTTCGTGTCTCCCTCGATCCTGGCTAGACCTTGGCGTCCTTGATCGTCGGTTCGCGACGTTGTATGCGCAGAAAAAGATACGGGTCGTCTTTATTGTGAACACACGAGATTACAGAGTGCCAGGACCCGGGGACTCGGGTGTGACGAGTCCGGGTGCGGCGAATATTGATCAGGAGATTGTGGGAGAGATTCTCTGGAGGGTCCCTTTGATCCGCGTCTCCACGTGGTATTCGTGCGAGAGCTCTGAGGGGTTGCCCAGGACAGAGGTCTTTGCAGGGTGAGGGTTTTTGAGAGGCTAAGGAGTATCCGCCGTTGCTTTTGTCCCTTCCGTGCTTTGCGCTTTCTCGGTTAGGAGGTTTTTGGCTTCGTTCCTCGGTCTTTGTGTCTTCCTCGCTCCTTGCTTGACCTCGGCGTCCTTGATCGTCGGTTCGCGGTGTCGATCGTGCTTTTGGCATCGGCTTTGACTTTGGCTTTGGCTTTCGGCTTTGGCTTGGCTTGGGCATGGCTCTGGCTTTTGCTTTGCTTTGGCGCTTGGACGTAGGCGGGGAGAGACTTGCGATGCTTTCGTTCTTCCGGACTTCACGTCATATCGGCTAGAACGTGCGGTGCTTTTGCTCGTGACCGGCGTAGTCGCTTGGCTTTGGCACTTGCGTTGCTTTGGCGCGGGCTTTACCGGGGCTTTTACTTTGGCTTCTTGCGTGGGATTTTGCTTCGGCGTCGACTCGACCTTCTCCTCGAACGGCGGTGGCTACTTCTTCAAGGCTTCTGGCTTCTTTGACGGTTTAGGTGTCGGCTCGACTTTTCTTCTTCTCCGGGCTTCTTTGGCGTGATCGGAGTCGAAGGGTACCTTTGAAGACGGCGGGGGTGGCACCGATCTCCGTGCGACGGTTGTAGCGTCGGCTTTGCTTTGAAGACGACAGGTGTAGCGACGCTTCGGGTATTCCTCTCCAAGCTTTCTTCTTCGTGGATGGAGTGGACGTTTGTCGAAGGCGACGGGTGATGACGCTTCGGTCTTCTTCTCCGGGCTTTTAGGCTTGATCGGAGTCGAAGGCTTGTTAGAGATGCCAGGGTGGTGCCGCTCCGATCTTCTCCTCCGGCCTTTGCTTCTGGCGTCTTCGGAGTCCAAGGGTTCTTCTTCTCCGAGCTTTCTTCTTCGTGCACGGAGTCGAAGGCTTGATCTTCTTGTGCAAGGGTCTTCACGTTGATGAGGGCTTTCAATGGACTAAGCCGGTCCCGAAGGGAAGGCTTGCCCGTGCCTCTTGAAGCCTTGGGTCGATGAAGAGCGCGTCTCCTCTTCTGCAGAGCTTCCTCTCTTCGTCTTCAGCTTGCGATTTTTTCGACCTGGCGACGGTTGTGGCGTCGGCTTCTTCTCCGGGCTTTTGGGCTTGGTCGGAGTTAAAGGCTTTGTTGAAGATGACAGGTGTAGCGCAGCTTCAGGTATTCCTCTCCAAGCTTTCTTCTTCGTGGATGGAGTGGATGTTTGTCGAAGGCGACGGGTGATGACGCTTCGGTCTTCTTCTCCGGGCTTTTAGGCTTGATCGGAGTCGAAGGCTTGTTGGAGATGACAGGGTGGTGCCGCTCCGATCTTCTCCTCCGGCCTTTGCTTCTAGCGTCTTCGGAGTCAAAGGGTTCTTCTTCTCCGAGCTTTCTTCTTCGTGCACGGAGTCGAAGGCTTGATCTTCTTGTGCAAGGGTCTTCACGTTGATGAGGGCTTTCAATGGACTAACCCGGTCCCGAAGGGATAGGCTTGCCCGTGCCTCGTGAAGCCTTGGGTCGATGAAGAGCGCGTCTCCTCTTCTGCAGAGCTTCCTCTCTTCGTCTTCAGCTTGCGATTTTTTCGACCTGGCGACGGTTGTCGCGTCGGCTTCTTCTCCGGGCTTTTGGGCTTGGTCGGAGTTGAAGGCTTTGCTGAAGATGACAGGTGTAGCGCAGCTTCGGGTATTCCTCTCCAAGTTTTGTTCTTCGTGGATGGAGTGGGCGTTTGTCGAAGGCGACGGGTGATGACGCTTCGGTCTTCTTCTCCGGGCTTTTGGGCTTGATCGGAGTCGAAGGCTTGTTGGAGATGACAGGGTGGTGCCGCTCCGATCTTCTCCTCCGGCCTTTGCTTCTGGCGTCTTCGGAGTCGAAGGGTTCTTCTTCTTCGAGCTTTCTTCTTCGTGCACAGAGTCGAAGGCTTGATCTTCTTGTGCAAGGGTCTTCACGTTGATGAGGGCTTTCAATGGACTAAGCCGATCCCGAAGGGATTGGCTTGCCCGTGCCTCGTGAAGCCTTGGGTCGATGAAGAGCGCGTCTCCTCTTCTGCAGAGCTTCCTCTCTTCGTCTTCAGCTTGCGATTTTTTCGACCCCTTGAGCCTTCCCCCTCCCCCTCTATTTATAGGTGAAGGGGGGAGGGGAGAGATATGGGAAGTTTAATTTTAAATCCCTTTAATATCTCCCCCATAATTATCCAAGATTTATTCTTCAATTGAAGAGCGGAATAAACGTTTATTTGCTTTCCTTTTCCGGCGAGGTAATTGTGGCTGAATCTTGCACTTGAAATCGATGGCGACCCAGCTCTTCTTGACCGTCGGATCGAGGGATCGGCGCAGATCCACGCGTAAGTAGACGTCATACGCAACCTCCCCCCGCGCGTGGCGGTCTTTCTTTCCTTTTTCTTCTTTTCTTTTCTTTTCTTTCTTTCTTTTCTTTCCTTTTCTTTCTTTCTTTTTCTTTTCCTTGCATGGCCAGCCACCCCCTACCCGTGGGTAGGGGGCTCGGGTTTCAAGACTGGGGCCGGGTGGGCCCCACTTGGGGATGGGCCCACCCGGCCTTTTGTTAGGTGCGGGTCGGGTCCGGTGTTCCCCTGTGAGTCGGAGTATGCGAGTCGAGTTCGAGTCCGAGTGCGTGTCGGGTTTGCATCCGTATTGGTGCATGCAAGTCGAGTTCGGGTTAGACACAATTTGTGTGTCTACAGACATCGATCGTGCTTTTGGCGTCGGCTTTGGCTTTGGCTTTGGCTGTCGGCTTTGGCTTTGCTTTGGCGTGGCTCTGGCTTTTGCTTTGCTTTGGCGCTTGCACTTGAACGAAGACGGATAGAGACTTGCGATGCTTTAGTTCTTCCGGACTTCGCGTCGTATCGGCTAGAACGTGCGGTGCTTTGTTCGTGGCCGGCGTAGTTGCTTGGCTTTGGCACTTGCGTTGCTTTGGCGCGGGCTTTACCGGTGCTTTTGTTTTGGCTTCTTGTGTTAGCTTTTGCTTTAGCGTTGACTCAATCTTCTTCCCAAATGGCGATGGCTACTTCTTCAAGGCTTCTTTATTCGTCCGGCTTCCTCGGCGGTTATGGCGTCATCTAGACTTCTCTTCTTCTCCGGGTTTCTTTGGCGTGATCGGAGTTTGAAGGCTCTATTTTGAAGACGACGGGTGTAACGCCGGCTTTTCTTCTCTTCTTCTCCAGGCTTCTTTGGTGTGATCGGAATCGAAGACTTCTCTTAAAGACGGCGGGGGTTGCACCAATCTCCGTGCGACGGTTGTGGCGTCAGCTTTGCTTTGAAGACGATGGGTATAGCGCCGCTTCGGATGTCCCTCTCCAAGCTTTCTTCTTCGTGGATGGAGCGAGCGTTTGTCAAAGACGACGGGGTGATGCCGCTTCAATCTTCTTCTCCGGGCTTTTAGGCTTGATTAGAGTCGAAGGCTTTGTTGGAGACGACGGGGTGATACCGCTCCTGTCTTCTTCTCCGGGCTTTTGGGCTTGATCAAAGTCGAAGGCTTGCTGGAGACGACGGGGTGATGCCATTCATGTCTTCTTCCCCGGCCTTTGCTTCTGGCGTCCTCGGAGTCGAAGGGTTCTTCTTCTCCGAGCTTTCTCTTCGTGCATGGAGTCAAAGAGGTGATCTTCTTGTGACAAGGGTCTTCACTTTGATGAGGACTTTCAATGGACTAAGCCGGTCTTGAATGGATAGGCTTGCCCGTGCCTCGTGAAGCCTTGGGTCGATGAAGGGCGCGTCTCCTCCTCTGCAGAGCTTCTTTGCTTTGTCTTCAGCTTCGACCTCTCCGGGCTTCTTTAGCGTGATCGGGGTTGAAGGCTTTGTTGAAGATGATGGGTGTAGCGCCGCTTCGGATATCCTTCTCCAAGCTTTCTTCTTCGTGAATGGAGCTGATGCTTATTAAAGACGACGGGGTGATGCTGCTTCAATCTTCTTCTCCGGGATTTTGGGCTTGATCGGAGTCGAAGGCTTTGTTGGAGACGACGAGTTGATGCCGCTCCTATCTTCTTCTCCGGGCTTTTGGGCTTGATCGGAGTCGAAGGCTTGTTGGAGACGACGGGGTGATGTCGCTCATGTCTTATTCTCCGGCCTTTGCTTCTGGCGTGTCCTCAGAGTCGAAGGGTTCTTCTTCTCCGAGCTTTCTCCTTCGTGCACAGAGTCGAAGAGGTGATCTTCTTGTGCAAGGGTCTTCACTTTGATGAGGACTTTCAATGGACTAAGCCGGTCCTGAAGGGATAGACTTGCCCGTGCCTCATGAAGCCTTGGGTCGATGAAGGACGCGTCTCCTCCTCTACAGAGCTTCTTCGCTTTGTCTTCAGCTTCGACCTCTCCGGGCTTCTTTAGCCTGATCGGGGTTGAAGGCTTTGTTGAAGACGACAGGTATAGCGCCGCTTCGGATATCCTTCTCCAAGCTTTCTTCTTCGTGAATGGAGCGGATGCTTGTTGAAGACGACGGGGTGATGCCGCTTCAATCTTCTTCTCCGGGATTTTGGGCTTGATCGGAGTCGAAGGCTTGATGAAGATGACGGGGTGATGCCGCTTCGATCTTCTTCTCTGGCCTTTGTTTCTGGCGTCTTCAGAGTTGAAGGCTTGTTGAAGACGACAGGGTGATGCCGCTTCAATCTTCTTCTCCGGCCTTTGCTTCTGGCGTCTTCGGAGATGAAGGTTTCTTCTTCTCCGAGCTTTCTTCTTCGTGCACGGAGTCGAAGGGATGATCTTCTTGTGCAAGGGTCTTCACGTTGATAAGGACTTTCGATGGACTAAGTCGGTCCCAAAGGGATAGGCTGTCCGAGCCTCGTGAAGCCTAGGTCGATGAAGGGAAGCCTCGGAGTCTCCTTCTTTGCAGAGCTTCTTCGCTTCTTGTCATCCGACCTTTTGAGCCTTCCCCCCCCCCCCCTCTACTTATAGGTGAAGAGGGGAGGGGAGAGATATGGGAAGATTTATTTGAATCCCTTTAATATATCTCCCATAACTACCCAAGATTTATTCCTTCATTGATGAGGGGAATAAACCTTTATTTATTTTCCTTTTCTGGCGGAATAGTTATGGCCCAATCTTTTTTTGAATTTATTTGAATCTTGCACATTAAATCGATGGCGACCCGGCTTCGTTTCTTGTCTGTCGGATCGAGGGATCGGCGCAGATCCACGCTTATGTAGACGTCATACGTAACCTCCCCCCGCGCATGGCGGTCTTTCTTTCCTTTTTCTTCTTTTTCTTCCTTTTATTTTCTTTCCTTTTTCTTTCTTTCTTTTCTTTTCTTTCTGTTCTTTTCATTCTTTCTTGCATGGCCGGCCACCCCTTACCCGCGAGTAAGGGGCTCGGGTTTCTAGAACAAAGGGGGGCCGGGTAGGCCCACTTGAGGATGGGCCCACCCGGCCTCTTGTTTGGCTCGGGTTAGGTCTGGTTTGTCTCCGAGTCGGTGCATGTGAGTCGAGTTCGAGTCCGAGTTCGTGTCGGGTTTGCCTCCGAGTCGGTGCATGCGAGTCGGGTCCGTTCGGGTTTGACGCAATTTGTGTGTCTACAGTCACTTTCTCATCTATCTCATCCCATCGTCCTCTCTTGTACCCATCTCTCTCTCTCATGGTTTTAAACTTTGGTTTCATGTCTGGTTTCGGTCCAGACCGAAACCGAAATTTCGCTATTTCGACCAAAATGATGGAATTATTTCAAAATGGCAAAAAAAGTTTTTTATATATATAATTTGAATTTTAAATTTAAGCCTTCTATAGTTGTGCATACAATTTTATATGAATTATTTATTTACTTTTAGAATACAAACATCAAACACATAGTAAGCTTGCATCATGGATTCATGCCACTATTTACATGAATTGTTTTTGGAAAACACACATCAAACACAAGATCTACTTCAAAGATATTTTCTTATGCTTCTTGCCGTCAAGGTGTGAGCCCAGCAACCGAATTGAGCCAACATGATCTTGGTTGGGTTGTGACCTTCGTCTAAACTCCTCCAAGCTCTTAGATCTCCCGAATGGATTCTCGGAATTGCATAATCCACAAGAAGAGCGCATAACATGCCGTCACAAGTGGTATCCTTCTCATGGTAGACGAACCGACAAGGACGTTCGGGTGCTACCACATTTTGAAGCATTTCATTCGGGTGTTGCCACGTTTTGAAGTGTATCAGTCGAGACCGACGAGATACAGCAGGGTCCGGTGAATCGAACGGCACATCCGGGGAAGCCGGCGAGGTCCGGCGACCTCTAGGCTCCAGTTCAATCTGAACAAGATCAACGGTCTCAACTGCCATCCGAGCCAAGACTAGCCAAGAAGAAGTATTACAAATCCAATGAGCCAAGACTCATCACACTTGCAATACTTTCAATTGGCGGTTTTAACAAGTGACTTGCAACGAAGTCCGGAGACGATCCGACAAGATCCAATGAAGATTCGGTAGAGATCCGGTGAGAAATGTCAAAATTTAGCAATTTTGGTCAAAATCCGGCAATTTGAGTCAAAATCCGAATGATAAGTGGCGAAATCAATGGATTTCGGTCGAAATGTATGGCTTCGGACGAAACCAATTCCCTCAATTTATAGCCTCAATCTTGAAATATGTTGATTTCAACCAAAATGACCAAAAGCCCCTCAAAATGACCGAATTTTGGTTGATTTCGCAGACAAACTACCGAAAGCACCTCGAAATGACCGAATTTTGGCTTATTTTATTGACAGCCCACCGAAAGCACCGACAGATTTCGATGCCAGTCTTTCACGGGCCCCCTCACATTTTTCAATCGATATTTGTCCGAACTGCACTAAACTCAAGCAAATTTTGTCAAAATGCAGCGAAATGATCGAAAGCCCCCCCGAAATGTAAACTTTTGGTGTTTCGCAAAGGCCTTCTGCTTCGGTGGCGGCCAAAACCGAAATTTCGTAATTTTGATCGAAATCTCAATCCATACTCTCTCTAATCCCACCCATCTCTCTCTCTCATCTCTCACTTATCCCAACTATCCCTCTCATCTTTCTACTCTCCCATGCATTGATCTCTCTTTTTCCCCCCTCATCCTACTCATCTCTCTTTATCATCTAATTCTCTCATTATACCCTTCTCTCTCTCATCCCACCTATTCCTCTTATCTTCATTATCAGGTGGGTCAGATAATACATAAGAAAGAGGGTTATTGGGATGAGAGACGATGGGATATGAAAGAGAGACCCACCCATCAAGAAGGGGAGTGAGGGGAGAGAGATATATGGATTAATAGAGAAAGGAATTAATGCATGGGATGGCAGAGAAAGAAATAGATAGGTGGGATGAGATAGATGTGTCAGATGGTTGAGACTAGATAGATGGATGGGATGAGATAGATGTGTCAGATGGTTGGGACTAGATAGATGGATGGGATGAGATAGATGAGTGGAACGAGAGAAAGAGAGATGAAAGAGATCAGTTGGGTGAGATAGAGAGATTAATAGTATGCGAGAGATTATGGGATGAAAGAGACCCATTCATCAAGAGAGAGAGCACTTGCATATGGTTTAGAGGGAGAAAGACCACCTAGATATGGTGTAGAGAAAGAAAGCACATGGATATGGTCTATTGAGAGCTCGAGGGCAAATAAGGTATATTCATACACACAAGGGTAAAAATGTCATTATAATGTTTGAGTGACATGTGATGGTCAAGTAGCCATTTCCTGTTTTTCTAACAAACACACTGACAGAAGGGGGCAAAGTGAAAATATTTAATAGTTCATGGGGTATTTTGACACGTTTTATAGTTCAGAGGGTAAGGTGATTTCGACTATAGTTCAAGGGGGTTTCTTGTAATTTACCCTAAACTGAAATATTTATTTGCTCACACAAAAAATACACTACTAAGAAGATGTAGGGACACTAATGGAGCAGCCATTCTATTTACTCTATATAACATTTTCTCTCTATATATCATTCTCTCTTCAATACTGTCTCACTACAACAAATATTCTCTACAAGAATCTTTCAATAACAATTTCTCTTTTTACAGTGTTCTCTATACAATATATATTCTCTCTCTATAATATTTTCTCACTCTACAATATTCTCTCGCTTATATAAATTTATCTCTATAATAATTCTCCTATAACATTTGCACTCTATAATATTTCTCTTCACAACTACAATATTCTCTCTATTATATTCTCTTTGTACAATGTTCTTTACAATATATAATATTCTATACTAGTGCATGCCCGTGCCTGTCGGCACTGTAGTCTGCAGCGGGCCACCTTCGGCGGTAACACATATGTCGGCACTGCAGTGGACCGCCTTCGGCGGCAACACACCTGAACGCCTTTGACAATAAAACACTTTCGATAACAACACCAACATTCATAGGGACACCCATTTCCTCGCCCGTGTCGATTGGCATGAAACGGGCGTCTTCGGTGCGACCAACTCCCCCTCCCCTAATAATCGATCAATCATAGTTGTCTCTATTCGAACAGATTCCTCGAGATTGACCCGATGGTTTGGGCGCAGCCGAAATTTCAACATGCAGGTTTATAGTCGTTGATGCGAACAACGATCACAGGATAAACGGTCAGGTTTAGTGCAGTTTAAATGGACCGGGATTTTAGGGGTTTAGTGCAATTTAAATGGGTCAGGATTTGAAACCAAGGGGAGGGAGTTGGTTGACAGAGAAATAGAGATCGTGCGTTAATTTTTGAATGAATGATTAGATCTATTCGGTTCATTTTTGTCCAGTCAGCCTCCATTTTGTCTAGTCAGCATGTAGACCATCGTGCCATGTTATATAGATAACTGCATGGGAAATGTGGCCATCAAATCAATCATAGTTAGCTTGTATATATAAAAGTGATGTTTGAGTGAGAGGGGGGATTGTGGCGCATTGTGGAGGACTAGAGGAAATCGCTCCTTACTATGTGGGCCCTGCTCTATACATATCAACACCATATCAATTAAAGGTAGAAAGAGTGAGAAAATGTGATCCCTTGGTAAGACATGCAATTCGTGAACATGGTAAAGGGTTCAAATAAATGATACAGCATATTTCCTCCTACTCTGTAGTGGCGGGAATCCCTCTCGCCCCCCTTAGTGACAAGCCTTCCAGCCTGTGGGGTTTTTAAAATCGAGTCATTCTCTCACTCTTGTGGCCAGTTTTGATTATTGGTCTATATTGTGCCTGCGCACTAGCAAGTGATGTTACTAACCACTTGGTCCCTTTCAAACAATAGTGTGAAAAAATGTGATATGCAAGAGTTCGACTCGTGATGGATGCACTTGGGGGTTTCCATCAATAGAGTTTGGGTGCCGGTGTCTCAATTTCAATTTCTGCTTTCAATGATGGAAACAAGGTTATCAAGGTGGAAAGCAAAACTCTTGTCGCAAGCGAAAAGGCTAATACTCATACGATCAGTACTTGCAGCTCTACCGATACATCTGATGTCTACGGGGGGATATCAACAACCCTTTTGCCTAAGATGGACAAGTTGTGTCGTGTATTCTTTTGGGGACATTCAAGTCATGAGCGTCAATTGCACTTGTTATCATGTGAAAAAATTACACAAGAGAGAGATCGAGGAGGGTTGCAACTTCAAACATATATTACCAGACAGGAGCAAATGGATGTGGAGACAATGAAGTACCTGTTGTCTAGCTCCAGGGATGGACCTCGATGGATTCGGGATGAGGAATAGCTGAGTCGGGAAATTTGGCAAGAGTGGTCGGATAAACGAAAGTCAAGTTGGCTTACTGATATTGTACATAAAGTGATGCGGATTTGGCGTGGCTCCACGGAATTTCAGGCCGAAATATCGCAAGCTTCTACAGCAGCTGAAAGGCGAAGAGCCAATGGGGCAGGCCGTGGTCCCAACCTCAACCTGGGAGGGGGTGGGTCTATGGAATCTTAGTCCTACTGAGAGTACACGAGTTCCTATGGAAACTGTGTCACGGGGCTTTCCCGACGGCTGTGCTGCTTCGACAGCGAGTTGGCATGGAATTTTGTTGTTGCCCATGGTGTGGGGATCCGGAGGAGGATCTCGATCATGTTTTTTGGAGTTGTTCGATCGTTGTAGAGTTTTGGAGACTGGTACGTATCTATACTGGGTTGGATGCGTACCACATTCCAGTGTTGGTTACTTTGTCACCGAAGGATAGAGCGAGGGATCATCTGATGCTGTGGGAGATTGTGGTGGTTGCGATGTGGCAACTATGGAAAGCCATGTGTGATATACTTTTTCACAAAGACACTGGTACTCTACGAGATGTTTTCAAGGATCTTCCGGTTGGCAAACAATTCTTGCGAGGTTCGCTCAGGTTGAAGTGTGTGATATGGGAGTCAAAGGTGGAGTTCATCCTTTGGACGGACAATTCCTTCCACACTCACGTGGTACTGGCGAGAGGGGCATGGGTTATGGCTACGCAGACTGGAGATGTGATAGTTGCAGCTTCATTTTGTTGTCGAGTCTCTTCGGCCATTCATGCTGAACTCTGCATTTTGCATGGAGCTTTTGAGGAATTAGTTCGGCGTAATGCTAGTAAAGTATTGATTTTGACTGACGCTTCGCAAACACGAGATGCATTAGTGCTAGGGAAGGGGGGTATAGTGGAGTTAGGCCCGATCATTGTCGAATGTAAGCAGAACTGGGGCCTACTGACTGATGATCGTGCTAAATGGGTTACTAGAAGTGGTAATAGGGCAGCTGACTGGCTGGCCCACAAGGCTAGTGTGTATGGACGGGAGAGTTATTGGGAATCTGGATACCTGGTTGCTTTTTGTGGTCTTGTACAGGAGAACCTTCAGGTCAAAATGTAATAGCCACCTCAGGTTTACCAAAAAACAAAGAGTTTGACTCGCGGAAAGAATGAAAAAAATATCGTGAACCTTTCCCTCAATCACTCCGTCCAGGTACTCTTCTCTCTGCTCTTCCCCTCATTTTTTTTGTTAAGTTTCTTCTCCTACATGTGATATCTAACATGCTCTCTTATGAGCTCTTTCTTGTTCTCTATATGTTGAAAGGTCGATAACACAATCCCTTGGTCAGGTAGGTTTTAGCGCCATCCCGGCATCAACGTTGTGAACCACGCCCTTGATCACTCGCTCCAGGAATCCTCCTCTCTCTTCTCCCCCTTTTTTTATTACGGTTTTTCTCTGACAACTGATATAATTGGATAATTATTCTCATGACAAAATATCAATTGTCCTTAATTTTTTTTCTATTTTGTTTAGCTTTGAGTTCTTTTGCAAACAGTTTAGCACAAATACAACTCATTGTTTCAATTTTATTTTACGCATATGCATCAACATATGCATCATTAGAACAATTCTTTTACTTATGATCCTGTACATAGCATGAGTACGACACTTGTTACATATTGATTAGATATTCATTACTAGATTCATGTTTATCAAGCAAAAAAATATGAGTCACTATTTCACTTGACAATTTTAGAACCTATTTCCCATTTAATTGACCCTATGACATCAGCATCATTGCACCACCGACTTAGGCTGAGTAAAGTCAAACCCTAGACTATTAGGCGCAGCATCATTGTCACACTACTCTCTATCCATCCACTAGATCTGCATCAATCCGGCAACAGTCCATACATGCTATCCAATACTCGCCAATCTGACCTGCGAAAAATCACAATTTCAGCACGGTACCAACCCCAGCCATTCTAATGGTGGAATCACTCATAATGATTTAAACCAAATATCTCGTTTACGGGAGGAAAGGTCCTGGACAATAGGGCTACACACCAGATGGTATCAACACCTATTTCTATGCTACGTTAAATGTGATTTGTAATTTAAAGAAGTGTCGCAAAAGAAGTAAAGAAACAACTAACATATAGAGTATAACTTTAGAAAGTAAACAGCATCATAATTCTATGCCTATAAAACATCAGTCAATAGAGCAATCATTCAATGTATATGAATTTATATTTTCCAATGAATGTCCCAAGAATATAATTTTTAGATTTGGCAATCACCAAGATTAATTTAGACCCATGTATAGGTTAAGTACCATTGCAATAAATCTAATGACATCAAGAAAGACAGTAGCAATAACAGAATTGGTGATCTAACTAAACCATATATTTGACATGAAAGTTTAACCATAGAAGATGGGGCTATGAAGCAGACATAGAGATTAGTATGAGTTTCATAATGAATGCAACTCTTAATCTAACTCTCTCAACATCAATGTGTGATTAATAGGCAATCAGAATAGTTGTTTAATATGACTAGGTTGAAATGCGAAAAAAAATGTGGAGCCATCCCACTCAAATCTTTTGAAATGACAAATCAATCCAAGAGTTTATATACCTCCACTGCAGCTATCAATGCTCGAATCAAACCAGTTCCAGTTTCCATTGATCCTAAGCGTGTGTCTCCAATTTTACAAGATATTAACTGGGCTCCAGGTGCTATTCCATTTAACAAAGGTTCCTGTATGGTGGTCCTTTAATTAAAAAAACATAAGAAGCAGCTGTGTTGTGAAATAAATGAAAAAACAAACATAGAAGAACCAAATCCTTGGGATTTTTACCTTGGGATGGAAGGCAGTGGCAATACCGGCCACATGGGTACCATGAGGTGAACAATCTGTTACTATACTTACAAGATTTCCTTCATCATAAACATTTGCAACAAAAGAGCATGCGTCCAGTTTACTGAATATTCCATATTTTCGCTCAATCCTGGACATTAATTTCCAAAGAACTAATGAAATTGGAGAATCTTGCTCACCTTGCTAATCATTGTACAACATTTACTTAGTAGATTTCTCATTAATTACTTACGAATATGAGAAAGAAAAATATGCAACAATATAGATCCACTAGCAGATTTTATTACCCGCTATATCATAGTGATAGGATCGCCAAAATTTTGGAAAGGTAAAAAGTACTATCTAATTTTCATCTTAAGATATTATTCCTGGTTTAGTCAAGCCAATGCAAACGATGCATCTTTTCAGCATCTTTTATAAATGATGAGTATCAATACCAATTTGTGCAATGCTACTGTCAGTCTCCTAAATTATGTTGAGTCATACCCTTTTATCTATTACTTCTAGTTTTTCTTTAAAGAATTTTAGCCACCAACATCACCCTGACTTTCCAATATCTTTGTTAAATTAAATATTTACGAATTTTCAACGTGTTTCCCTCACACAAGATTAAAAATCTTCATTTCGATCGAAATTTCGACCCTCTGAATATGGAAATATTTCGTGAAAATATTTTGAGTGTGAAAATATTGTGATTTCATAGAAATGGTGGAAATATTGATTTTTTAATAAAAAATTTTAGTGAAACTCTGAATAGTCATAAACCAAGTATATATACACACTTTGGAGCACTCAGATAGTATTTGTACCCTATCTAGGGATATAGAGCTTCACATAGCATGTATTCTATGTATTTGAGTATGTGAATCTTATGCAGTCTTGTTTGGTCCTATTTTGATTTATGCTTTTCTAATGGTTTTTAATCTTTTTTGTGGATAAAAATGTTCTCAAAATAAAGATTAGTTTATTGTTAAAATAATGCTTCAAACAATTTTGAAAACGGACTTAAAACAAGAAAGTTATGCAAGTTTGAAATCGTGCAAAAATTATGCTGAAATGCGAAACACTGTTTTTAACTAAGTCTGGAAAAAAGAGTTTTTATATAGAAAAGTTATAATTCATTCAAAATTTCCTTTGACGGACCATGGTTTTTTAGATGCCCCTCTCTTGCCAAGTTGCCTTGGTCAAGTTCTCGGCACCGATCTCTGAGGGTTGACTCTTGGTTAACTCTAAATCCCTTACATGAAGCAATGAGTATCTCCTAATCAAGCAATAACGTTGGCAATTTCTACCTTCTTCCCTCCCATTCTCACCTCAAATTCACTCAATTTAGCACGAAGGCCTAACAAATGTTTGTTGTGCAAGTCATGAAAGTTCAGAAATGTTCAACTAATAAACTAAAATGGTTAAGTAAAAGGCAAACTATACTAAAGACATCAACAATGTAAGGAAGAAAATAGTATTCCTCACAGGTGAAACAAAAGAACATCAAAAGACAGCTTTAGCTTATGAACAAGATTTTAGAAAATGTAACAAGCATCATTAGACTAAACAAACCTATAGTTAGTCAAAGGAACAAAATCAGCCAGTTTTCCATGCTCTGAACCATCTACAAGACCCTGTGTGTCAACAGCAACCCTCCACACATCACCATCATTCCAGACAACAGCATCGATAATAGGCCCCCTGTCATCATAGCTCTGCAATGGACAAGCATGAGAACTTTCCAATCGCACACACAGACATATATACAACTATTTGGAAAGGAAATGGCTACATAAAATTGAAAAAAAAAAATCACTTACTTCAGCTTGTTTCTTTAGGAAATCAAGTTTATTTTGAAGGTCCTCACGAACCCTTTTTAATTTTAAATCTTCTGTTTTACTGTATTTCTGCAAAGAGGTATTCCAAATGATTGCTTGTAGACACTGAGAGGTAGTGAGGGAATAATAAACGTCTAGAAACATTTTAGCATCCAATTATGCAGCAATGCATCTGTTAATCTGTCATTAAATTTCAATTGCACCTTCTCACATACAAGTTTGGAAAATCGAATGAACAGCCTTTAAAAGAACTGGCATAAAACTAATAAAGTTCAAGCATGTTACATGTTCCCATAGATAGATTTCAACAAATAAAAGTTTCTGATATTAGAGCGGTTGCAATCAAATTCAAGAACAGGGGTTTTGATCATGTAATATTAGCAAAATCTGGTCATTGGTACTTACATCAGCATTCCTGGTGTTATTAGCTCCACAAAATTATTGGACTGGATGATATCAGTGTCATAGACATTGAAGCAAAACATTGGAACATCCGCAAACCAAGTTGTTTAACACTTCTTTAGTCTTAATTGTCATTAACTCCTTCCTCACAATTGGTATAAAACTCCTCAAATTCCAGGCTTCTCTTTTAATTTGGGTTAAGATCAGATCTAAGTGAATTTCATGGTGAACCGATGACCACTGTGATTATGAATTATTTATTAGTTATTGGAACCTTTTTTTTTATTTTCTCTTTGTACAAATAAACCTTTTTTCTCAACCAGAAATTCCTGATGTCACTAATTGAAGTTCTAAAAGAAATGAGGCACACTACTGAAAACAATTATTATTTGATCCTCCTTGTTTCATCCAAGATTTGGTTCAGAATATATATTACCGTATCATTCTTAGTCCATTCCAAAGGGAGCTTATGCAATTAAGGGATTGATATACATTATCCAATGTGCAGCCCTATGAACTGCTTGGCTTCTGGTGAGTTAGTGATACCTTTAAAAATGATCAGATTTCCCATATGCAATCTACAAGTTCTCTTACAATCAGAAATATCAAAGTTGATATTTTATAGATTCATAAGGAAAATAAAAAATGTCCAGTACAAATGAGAATGCAGTGGTCCCACAGCAAGCATTGACAAATATTGGAATGAATGTAAATATAAAGTACATGACATTACCTATTCAGGAAAAGAAGAACATACATCTTCTGTTAATATACACTAATTAATGGTAAACTTCAATTTTATTCATATGTTCAGTACCGTATAGAACAACCAACGAGTATACTCTCAGAAAACAAAAAATAATTATGATAATTTGTAGATAAGAAACCCAATGACAAAAAAACCTTCTCAAATTCATTGAGGTGTTTCAGAGCCTCTGAAATCGCTTCCTGATTTCTCTCATCCCACTTGTTCTTCCTTTCTTTCTGCCATGATATTTCAGAGGATCATCAAAAGATAATAAGGATACCCAGCTACACAAGCTCGATATAAGACACAAGTGTTTGTGCTAAATATAAATAAATACCTTTATTCGGGAAGTCAGAGTATCAGTAAAGAGCTCATAAACTAATTTACAGCCAACATGCCACTCCTGAGATGGATTCTTCCATGATGGGTTTACAACCAATCGCCTTCCTAAACACAAAGACATAAGAGCGGATGAAACTTATGATGTCAAAAATTCAGACAATCCATGCAGTAAATGATTTACATGTACAAACGGTGAGAGCAAATGACAAACAAAAAGGTAAGGGAAGGCAAGTAACAACATGACAGTTGCAGATAACATCAATTGCCGATAAATTTATCAGTAATATGCCACGTCCAGGGATATCAGTCATGCCAATCAGGTATGACCTGCATGTATATCAAGCTACTAATTCAAGTGATAACAACTTAGCACCGTGTTATTTATATTGGCTGGTAGAGTTATAGCTTCTAATGTAAGGGTGTTCTAGTCACCATAGAACCAAGATTCGAAAGTAACATGATACATGCCACACATTATGTAATGCACTGATTCTAAAATGGCACTGTTCAATGCCATAATGGACCATGGCTCAGTGCAAAAATATTAATCAAATATTTCAGGAGTTCATATGAACTTAAACAATCGTATAGACACCTTCAACACTTGGAATCATCCCGGGGCTGCATATTTTCTAATGAATCGACTAGGACAACCATGTATTGAACCCGATTCCTAACCAAGTCATTTCAATAAGGAATTAAGATAAAAAAGAACAAGAACTATATGCAAATTAATTAATGATGCAGATAAATCTGGCCATATTGGTTATTTTGTCCATCCAGGTAAAATTACCATTTTGCGGTTGTATATTTTTTCAGTTTTTATGTCTAGATTCCTATATTTTGTTGTTATCATTCTATCACCTATATTTGGGTCTCAAACGACTGCTTGGGTCGTATTTAGTATTGGCCTAAGTGTCGGGGATGTCACACCAAGTATAACCATGTTTAATGTGTGTGAGCCATTTTGATTAGGATAGGCTCTTGATCAGCTCAGGTTAGACACAAGCAATAGTATGATCAAATCTGGTCATTTTTGGCCCCTTATTACACTTATCATGGGTCGTCTCATTTGGGCCTTCGCTAATGGTATTTACTATTTAGAGCTCACTTTGGCATGTTGGATCTTGACTTAAAGTCGAAACCAACTGTAGACATTGAAATATTGCCTAAAGCCAGAAAATCGAAAATTTGGCTAAGTCTGGAAAGCTTTATTTCCCTGATGACCAGGGAAATTTTTCTTCCTTACACTCTAAAATTTGGCTAAATCTGGGAAGCTTTATTTCCCTGATGACCAGGGAAATTTTTTACTTCCTTACACTTTGAAATTTGGCTAAGTCTGGGAAGCTTTATTTCCCTGATGACCAGGAAATTTTTCTCTACACTCAGAAATTGACTAAGTCTGGAAAGCTTTATTTCCCTGATGACCAGGGAAATTTTGCTTCCTTGCACTCTGAAATTTGGCTAAGTCTGGGAAACTTTATTTCCCTGATGACCAAGGAAATTTTTCTCTACACTCAGAAATTGACTAAGTCTAGAAGGCACTATTTCCCTAGTGATCAGGGAAATTCTGCCATGCACTCAGAAATTGACTAAGTCTGGAAAGCTTTATTTCCCTGATGACCAGGGAAATTTTTTTCTCTACACTCAGAAATTGACTAAGTCTCGAAGGCACTATTTCCCTAGTGATCAGGGAAATTCTGTCTTGCACTCAAAAATTGACGAAGTCTAGAAAGCTTTATTTCCCTGATGACCAGAGAAATTTTGCTTCCTTACACTCTGAAATTTGGCTAAGTCTGGGAAACTTTATTTCCCTGATGACCAGGGAAATTTTTTTCTCTACACTCAGAAATTGACCAAGTCTCGAAGGCACTATTTCCTTAGTGATCAGGGAAATTCTTCCTTACACTCTGAAATTTGGCTAAGTCTGGAAAGCTTTATTTCTCTGATGACCAGGAAAATTTTTCTTCCTAACACTCTGAAATTTGACCAAGTCTGAGAGTAAGGAAAGTACTATATCCTTATCGTTCAAAGGCTATATCTAGGTCAGTAGAATAATACTTAGTGATGAGCATCCTTCGACAAGCCGATATACAAGGCCGAAGAATAATCAAGCTTAAGCTCCTACAAGTAAGCTTACGCTAGATTCGACAAACTCGTTGAATCCATGATGCGATCAAGTATCAACTTGATACGATCTGATATCAACTAAATGCGATGCGGAATGCTTGAATGAATCCAAGTGCAGAATTTAACAATAAAAATCAGATTTCAGCATGTATCAATAAATTTCAGCAATGCTTATAATCACGTTTCAGCACTCATTCATCACCAATCAGATTTAATTCAAAGAAGTGATAACAACTGTCAAGAGAATAATTTAATTTCAGATTATAATAAACCAATCCCAGCAATAATGATGACCACAATCTCAATTAATAATGCCAATGTATCAAAGACAACCATAGACCTAAAAGTTAAAATCCTAATGGATGAGATCTTCGGAAAAACCAAATACTTAGGAACCCTAATGACAATTCAGCAATAAGGCCGGTTGGAAAAAGATGATTTATCACATGAAAATTATCGAAGGATGATATCAAACCGTGCTGAGGTCAATGCCGGCAGCTTTCCGATACTCCGTGTTGCAGAGGAATGGCGCGGAAGGGGGAGGCGTG
Source organism: Chamaelirium japonicum (assembly GCA_947650365.1). Taxonomy (NCBI): domain Eukaryota; kingdom Viridiplantae; phylum Streptophyta; class Magnoliopsida; order Liliales; family Melanthiaceae; genus Chamaelirium; species Chamaelirium japonicum. The sequence goes on along the minus strand of OX393550.1, from coordinate 33,185,137 downwards.
GCTCAGAAGACGGGGTGAAGAAGCCGAGACGACGGATCTTTGAAGACGAAGAAACTTCACGTCGATCTTCCGTGAAGCCGTGGAAGAATAGCGAGGCGACGGGGTAGAAGCTTGCGAAGGAAGAACAGGATGAGAAGCAAGGAAGAATTCGTCGGAAAGGATAAACCGAACAAGCGAGCCGCTTCTCCATTTCTAGGGTTTCAATTCATATTCATCTCCCCTCTTTAGCAATTAGGGTTTAGGCTTTATAGGGGCACAACCAAAAGAAAACACAAAAGGAAAGGAAGGGAGAGAGAGTCCGATCGGGTAGAGAGAGAGACGGACGCGGGAGGAGAGAGAAAAGACCGCGGAAGAGAGAGAGGGAGTCGGGTGTCCGCGGGAGAGAGAGAGGGAGGACCGGTCGGGTGGTTTTTTTTGGATTTTTGGTTTCTCTTGGAATCTCATCCATTGAGATTTAATCTCATTTAGGATCCTACGGCTAAGACTCTAACACGGAAATGAGTCAGTTCGGCATCTGTGGCTCAAACCGGATGCGAACATGGCTCGCACCTACCCAAACCAGAAATAAAAACTGAAATAACTAAAGATCCGTTGGTCGGATCGAAACAAAATAAAAACCAAAACTGTGGGGCTTCGATTAAGCTTTCCACTGATGCAGACAGATCGACGATCGGGTTCCTGGATCTCCGGCGCGGTTGAAAATACACGATCAGCTGTAGAAAAACTGCACGTAGTGGGCTCATCTGCATCAAGTCCCCCGGACTCAAAAGAACTCGACTCCTGTCGAGCAAGGTCCTGGATCCGGCGGGGGCTCTCCTGGTAGTATCGGCAGCCGCTGAATCCGCTCGAACTGCTCTCCCGGGTCTGGTGGCCAAGTAATCCACCTCAAGTATGCAGCAACTCCATCTCGTATCCCCTGCCCCTTGACGCCAAGCGAAGACCTGAAAGTCAACACCAACATCCTCCGCGGCACGATAAGATCGTCAAAAGACTCAGATAATTTCATGTGATAATAGGAATTCGGGTTGACATGAAATTCAAATGACATGTGAAAAGAAAGGCCGCGGGAGCATAATGTGCTGCGGGTCATCGGCTTGCGCAATAGGCAATGGTGTATTTGGAAGGCCATGGGGTGCGGGTGCATTATGTGGTGCTCGAGGTGGCCTGCGCACGGTGCAAAACAAGTGGATTCTAGATGACGAAGATATGTCATGCAATCATTGTCGGGATTCAGTGAAAAAAATGAGAAATTAAAATACTCATCATGCCACTTGTTATGATTTCGAAAAATTAAAAATGATGGGTTGTCTGAAATTTGAACGCATGATTCATAAGTATTTTGCATCGAAAAGTGATCAAACATGCCAAAATCGTCGTTATTGCCTAATTCAACACTTGGATGACAATATGGATGCACATATGAATGATCTATGAATGTATGGAGGTCAGGCAAATGATGAATGCCTACAGACTCTAAATGCGATGTGCATGCAATGGAATGCAAAATGTTGTCTAATCCCTTCTCAATTGCTAGTGAACCAGATGAACACCCTACTAGATAATCAGCGAATGGGGGTATGGAATGTTTCTGATTCAGAAGAGCCTTAGGTGCATGGGGTGATGGAGACTGGCGAATAACCAGCAGTGGTGCAGTCATATCATCTTCCCCCAAGACTAACTCATTGACGTGTTCGCCCTCAGACCCATGACTGTCCTCTTCCTTGTCATTGTCCGCCAGATTTGTCTGTGGGTTGAATTGTCGTTGAGGACAATCGGCTGACTTGTGTCCTGGCTGATCTACTAATTCGTGCTCTTGTCGCAGGTTTTGGCAACTTCTGTTTTGGCTGATCTGCACGTAGTTTGCCATCAGATTTGTGCTCTTTTCCCTAACGCGACGACTAGTGCGCTCGGATACTTTCGAGGACGAATTCTGGAACACACTTTGTTTGGAATCGGAAGGGAGGAACTTCCGTTGCAGCTTTTCCCTCATGTGGGTCCAAGTGGAAATTTTATCTTTTCCTTTTCTACCCCTAGCGGTCTGCAACTGTTTCCACCAAACCAGTGCATGACCTTTCAGTTTAAGGCTGACAAACTTAACTTGTTTGTCGCGGGGGATTGTCTTCCACTCGAAATACCGGTCGATATGCTCGGCCCACTCTAGAAACTCTTCGGGATCCATCCGACCCCCGAACTCAGGAATTTCTATGTTGATGCTCTGATCCCAGCCCCAATGGGACTTCGATCTCCTATGAGTTATGCTATTCCGCCTATCAGATCCATTAGAGGAACTGACGCTGGCTCCTCCTGACTCTAGGTCTAACTCACTATGCCCTGGCGACGCTCTAGTCCTGTGTTCCCGATGGGGTCGAGGTGGATTCTGGGATTTGGTGACGGCCAAGGTCAATTTTTCTATTTGGGTCTGAAGCCTACCCATGTGTTCCTGTTGCCTTATGAAGGCATCGTGCCAAGTGCGGGGTGGCAACGATCCAGCCATTATAGATTCTATCGACTCACTACAGAGAGAAAGGGATGGTCCTAATATGTATGCGATCACGCGTTGCGTGTTACTAAGCTATGCTATCAAAGTCGGGACTAGTCCCCGACTAGTCGCTGGGCGGCATTTTGCCGACCGATTTATTTTGGATTTTTCATTGCTGGGCGGTAGCCCGACTAGTCCCCGACTAGACCCGACTAGCCCGACTAACGACTGCCGACTAGTCCCCAGGCAGCATTTTGCAAGCAAATTTTTTTTTAAAAGGAGTCTTTGCAAGCAATTTTGTTTGGATTTTTTTACATTGGCTCAAAGTCTTGAGTAGCAAGACTCACAACTATGGCTCTTCCATGTAATCATCTGTTGAGCACCTGAGAATCTCCGATAAAAACATAGACAAATAATTAGTTTATTTGTTGATATTCATATAACCCTATAATCAAAATTGGGGTTGTTCACTGATTAAACATCATCAAACAAACATTGTGATGAATTCTTAGTTCTGAGTCTTTTGGCATGGGCATGAAGCCAATACAACTGTGTTCTGTTAGACTGTTACTATGTATTTATACCCATGTTGTGAAGTGTGAAGGTATGCATTGTTATTAACCGACTAATATCATATACTTATTGACATTTATACTAGTTCATATATCATATATGTTTAGGGAGGGGGGGAGGGGTTAGAATAAGTTTTGGCCGACTAGTCCCGAATTAGTCCCGACTAGTCCCGACTAGTCCTAGTCGGCCCTTGCCCGACTAGGGCCGACTACCGACTTTGACTGCATAGTTACTAAGTAATGCAAGACACTAACTAAATGAAAAGAAGAATAAAAAAAAAAAAATTTCAGCAAGCACGCGCTGATGCAAATGATGTAAGAGGACCGGCCGTTGCGTAAGGACGCGACGACAAGTGCGCTCTGATACCAACTTGATGCGATCAAGTATCAACTTGATACGATCTGATATCAACTAAATGCGATGCGGAATGCTTGAATGAATCCAAGTGCAGAATTTAACAATAAAAATCAGATTTCAGCATGTATCAATAAATTTCAGCAATGCTTATAATCACGTTTCAGCACTCATTCATCACCAATCAGATTTAATTCAAAGAAGTGATAACAACTGTCAAGAGAATAATTTAATTTCAGATTATAATAAACCAATCCCAGCAATAATGATGACCACAATCTCAATTAATAATGCCAATGTATCAAAGACAACCATAGACCTAAAAGTTAAAATCCTAATGGATGAGATCTTCAGAAAAACCAAATACTTAGGAACCCTAATGACAATTCAGCAATAAGGCCGGTTGGAAAAAGATGATTTATCACATGAAAATTATCGAAGGATGATATCAAACCGTGCTGAGGTCAATGCCGGCAGCTTTCCGATACTCCGTGTTGCAGAGGAATGGCGCGGAAGGGGGAGGCGTGGCTCAGAAGACGGGGTGAAGAAGCCGAGACGACGGATCTTTGAAGACGAAGAAACTTCACGTCGATCTTCCGTGAAGCCGTGGAAGAATAGCGAGGCGACGGGGTAGAAGCTTGCGAAGGAAGAACAGGATGAGAAGCAAAGAAGAATTCGTCAGAAATGATAAACCGAACAAGCGAGCCGCTTCTCCGTTTCTAGGGTTTCAATTCATATTCATCTCCCCTCTTTAGCAATTAGGGTTTAGGCTTTATAGGGGCACAACCAAAAGAAAACACAAAAGGAAAGGAAGGGAGAGAGAGTCCGATCGGGTAGAGAGAGAGACGGACGCGGGAGGAGAGAGAAAAGACCGCGGAAGAGAGAGAGGGAGTCGGGTGTCCGCGGGAGAGAGAGAGGGAGGACCGGTCGGGTGGTTTTTTTTGGATTTTTGATTTCTCTTGGAATCTCATCCATTGAGATTTAATCTCATTTAGGATCCTACGGCTAAGACTCTAACACGGAAATGAGTCAGTTCGGCATCTGTGGCTCGAACCGGATGCGAACATGGCTCGCACCTACCCAAACCAGAAATAAAAACTGAAATAACTAAAGATCCGTTGGTCGGATCGAAACAAAATAAAAACCAAAACTGTGGGGCTTCGATTAAGCTTTCCACTGATGCAGACGGATCGACGATCGGGTTCCTGGATCTCCGGCGCGATTGAAAATACACGATCAGCTGTAGAAAAACTGCACGTAGTGGGCTCGTCTGCATCAATCCACCAAGTCAGAAAGGACCGGATCAAGAGTTAACTTTGTTAAAGTCTGAGTCGCAGTAAGTCGATTCGGATTTAAGACCCGAACCACAAGTCGTTTTAGTCAGACCGGTTCACTCAAACTCAAAAGGATTAAACTACTAGTGGAAGTTACAAAACCACTTGAATATAATCCTAATCATCAAGGAGTTATGTAAACCACTTGGAAGTTTCTTTAACCATCCAAAGGAGTTATAGAAACCACCGGGAGGTTGCTTCAACCACCCGAAGTAGTTATTCTCTACAATAACTACTTCGACCCTTATAAAAGGAGGGACAGGAAAAGAAGAAAGGATCTTTGGCCATAGCAAGAAGAACCTACGAAACTCCCGACTGAAGATACTTCAAAGCTCCAAGAAATCCCGAAGAAGAAGGATCGAAGATCAAAGCAAACCAAAGAAAATCGAAGACCGAAGATCGAAGAAGAAGATGGAAAATTGAAGATTCAAGTCCAAAGCAAGACGAAGAACGAACGAAGAATAAGTGAAGATTCTAGGAGAAGAAGAGTAAAGCTAAGCCCCTAACCGATCACGCGCAAAGCCCGGAAGGATCAAGCATCGCAACACTCTTCTCTTTTCATTTTCTCATTTGTTGTAATCTTTGTACTTCGAAATTGAGTATCAAAGGATCTTAGACGGATTTCCCCACAATCTCCTGATATATTTTGTACTCCGCTCCCTCGAAGCGAGTCCTTTGAAATTTGTACTTGAGTGAAAATAAAATATTTGCTCATACACCAACATTCAATCATAAATTAAACCCACGTGTAACGTAGCCCTGGAGACCATCATAGCCTCCACCCACCCATCCCCTCTCTCCCTATCTTTGTGCGTGATGCGGGATGGCCTCTCCTCACCTTGTCATGAATCTTGTGGGTGGGGAGAGTATTTTCATGTATTTCCAAGAATCCTCCTCCCTTGCCAACACACACACATTGGTCTGTCTCCTCTCTTTCTCTCCCTCACTCTTTTTTGTTCTTTTACCCTTGGGACCCCCTTCTTTCATTCCACTTCCCCATGTAAACCCACAATACCTAATGCACTTTCTTCCTCTTTATTATATCTTCTTTTCCTACTTCGCTGAAATCATACATTGAAGATAGAAAACCCGCTATTCTTTCAAGTACTAGACTACACTTTTATCATTTTGTCATCTCATCTTCCTCCTTCCCCACACTTTTAGCTTATCTTCCCCATCCGCCGACTTCCATTCATCCATAGTGCAGATTTTTGTATTATTTATTTCCCTTAACCCTTCCTTGAATGGTTGAATCATCATCCAGTTTCTAACCCCTTTTCTTTAATATATTGTCTATCCCCTCAATACCTTTTTCTCTATATTTAGGATGCATGTGTGTGCTTGGAGCTTGAAGATGACTCTTGAGGAGCCTATCACAAAAAATCACAACAGGGTACTATCTTTTCATCTCTTCTATTTGCTGCAACTTTTATGTCAAATCTGATCATACAATTTCTTAAGCTAAATAAGAGCCACTATTCATAACTTATTGGATCTTATTTAACAAATTTTGTTTTGTGCCCGTTGTGAACTGTTTTTATGTGATTTTCCATACTTGGAAGTTGGAAGTAGTTAAATAGTACCTAAGGTAAGAATTCAATCTGGACTTGATCATTGAAACGAATTCCTTGTTGGGTGCAAAACATCCTTTGGTTTATCTGATCATACAATTTCTTAAGCTGAATAAGAGCCACTAGTCATAACTTACTGGAGCTCATTTAACAAATTTGCTTTGTGGCCCTTGAGAATTGTTTTTAGGTGTTTTCCATACTTGGAAGTCGTTAAATTTAGTACCTAAGGAAAGAATTCAATCTGGACTTGATCATAGAAGCGAATTATTTGTTGGGTGCAAAACATCCTTTGGTTTGTCAAATCATACAATTTCTTAGTTGAATAAGAGCTCATTTATCAAATTTTGCTTTGTGCCCCTTGTGAACTGTTTTTATGTGTCTATCCATACTTGGAAGCAGTTAAATTTAGTACCTCAAGTAAGAATTCAATCTAGACTGGATCATTGAAACGAATTCCCAGTTGACTACAAAACATCCTTCAGTTTGATTGTTGTCCTACAGTAGACAGCAAACAAAACTTGGGATCTGACAGTGTAGTCAAAGCGACGCCTATGCGCCTCCAAGGTGGGCGCCTACATGTTTTGGACCACTCAGCGCCTAAAAGCCTCCTAGTCAGGCGGTGTTTCCTAGGCGGCCCGCCTAGACCCCCTAGGCGTTTAGGCAGTTTTCATAGTTTTTCGAGGTAACTTTTACTGGAAAATGTAACTCGGGGACCGTGTTAACGATGATGGTTCAACATATGATCTTGTTGTTGAGGCAAGAGAAAACAAGGGCAAAAGCGAAGAGGAAGAAGAAGAAGCACATAACCACAAACACTTGAAGATGACGAACAATCGTTCAATAACTTTCAATATTCAGGTGTAGAAACATATGTTGAAGATGGTGGTGATTCTAATAGGGAAAGTCATGTTTCAAATGAAATAGATCTTTATGGCAATGGTGATGATGATTTTGACGTATTGGTTCTTACTTACATTGACAACTTTTATTTTGATTGGTGTTTGAATATTTAATAATTTCATCTTTTTTAGCACTTAAAAATATCCTTTTATTTTCTTTGCTAAATTTTTGTATGTGTGAAGAATAGGATAAGATACAATTTTATAGTTAGAAAAATTTATATACGTGCGGATATATAGATAGATAGATAGATACCGTCTACGCATCGCTTCACCTAGACAGACCAAAACGCCTAGGCGCCGCCTAGCTACCTTGACTACACTGAGTTCTGGACACCTAAATTGTGAGTAAAGGGCTTTAAAAGTATGCTAGTAACTAACCATCCTCCTACCAAAAGATCTATTTGCATCAACTAATTACTATGAATATGCGTTACTTGCCAAATGTTCTGTTTTGAAGATTATACCAACAAACTGAACAACAGGATCCATCATAACTTGTCACATTTTACTCAATTCTGAGTTGATAACTTTGTCTGCCTCTAATAGCAGGTTGAGAGTCAAGAAAAATTTTGTAGTCTTTTGGAGGCACTAGTCGGCCTCCACAAATGAAAAACATGGCTTCAGTTTAAAGAGGAATCTTCTCATGCTTACAGTAGAAATACTAATAGACCAAACAATATTGAAGGCTGGTTCATTTTGTATCAATGGGGATGAAGTGATACAGGTCACTGTAGGATATATTTATGAGTATTTAAGCTAATAGAAAGAAAAGACCAGGCATTACATTTAAATTAATTGATTATAGGAATATGTGTACTTGCTAAATGTGTTGTTTTCATGATCCAATCACTGAACCGAACACACCTGAATAAACCTTATCTTCCCAAATTTTACAAAATTCTGAGTATCTTTATCTGCCTATAATTAGCATATTAATCCAATAGCGTAAGGATTTGGGAGAGATCTAGGACACTTGGAACTGTGTGAACATAGATTTATCAGTTCATCTAAGCATTATATAAACTTATTAACTCTATGTTATTGCTTACATTGTCACAGTATTACTTCTAGTATTTACCTCGAACTTTTAAACTGCACACTGTTTGCAGTTGGTAGTTTTAGACCGAACCTATTTCTATCATCTAAAAGCTGTCATTAAAAAATTCAAAACATAACTTGAACTAAGTGGTTGATTTCAGAGTGGATAAAAAAAATTAAAAGAAGTAGTGGTCATCCTGAAGTTAGGTTTGAAGGGTGTGGACGCGGAAAAAAGCGCGGGTCGTCTTTATTGCGAATCACACGAGATTACAATTGTGGCCGGGACCCGGGTGGCTCGGGTGTAGCGAGTCCGGGTTGCGGCGAGTTTTGATCAGGGGATTGTGGGAAAGATCTTCTAGGGGATCCCTTTGATCCGCGTCTCCACGTGGTGTTCGTGCGAGAGCTCTGAAGGGGCTGCCCAGGACAGGGGTTTTACAGGGAGAGGGTTTTGGAGAGGCTAAGGAATGTCCACCGTTGCTTTGTCCCTTCCGTGCTTCGCACTTTCTCGGCTAGGGGGTTTTCGGCTTCGTTCCTCGGTCTTCGCGTCTTCCTCGTTCCTTGCTTGACCTCGGTGTCCTTGATCGTCGGTTCGCGGCGTCGATCTAGCTTTTGGTGTTGGCTTTGGCTTTGGCTTTTTGGCTTTGGCTTTGCTCCGGCGTGGCTCTGGCTTTTGCTTTGCTTCGGCGCTTGCACTCGGACGTAGCTGGGAGAGACTTGCGATGCTTTCGTTCTTCCGGACTTCGCGTCGTATCGGCTAGAACGTGCGGTGCTTTTGCTCGTGGCCGGCGTAGTCGCTTGGCTTTGGCACTTGCGTTGCTTTGGCGCGGGCTTTACTGGGGCTTTGCTTTGGCTTCTTGCGTTGACTTTAGCTTTGGCGTCAACTCGATCTTCTTCTTCGAACGACGTGGGCTACTTCTCCGGTGCTTCGACGGTTTACGTATCGACTGGACTTCTCTTCTTCTCCGGGCTTCTTTGGCGTGATCGGAGTCGAAGAATGGTTTCGAAGATGGTGGGGGTAGCACCGATCTTCGTGCGACGGTTGTGGCGTCGGCTTTTGTTGATGAAGACGACGAGGGTAGCGACGGTCTCCGTGCGACGGTTGTAGCGTCGGCTTTTGTTGATGAAGACGACGGGGTAGCGACGCTTCAGGCGATCTGCTCCAGGCTTTCTTCTTCGTGGATGGCGCAGGTGTTAGTCGAAGACGACGGGGTGATGACGCTTCGCTTCTCTCCTCCGGGCTTTGGGGTTTGATCGGGATCGAGGATTTGTTGGAGACGACGGGGTAGTGCCGCTCCTCTTCTTCTCCGGGCTTTTGGGCTTGATCGGAGTCGAAGCCTTGTTGGAGACGGCGGGGTAGTGCCGCTCCTCTTCTTCTCCGGGCTTTTGGGCTTGATCGGAGTCGAAGCTTGTTGGAGACGACGGGGTAGTGCCGCTCCTCTTCTTCTCCGGGCTTTTGGGCTTGATCGGAGTCGAAGCTTGTTGGAGGCGACGGGGTAGTGCCGCTCCTCTTCTTCTCCGGGCTTTTGGGCTTGATCGGAGTCGAAGCTTGTTGGAGACGACGGGGTAGTGCCACTCCTCTTCTTCTCCGGCCTTTTGGGCTTGATCGGAGTCGAAGCTTGTTGGAGACGACGGGGTAGTGCCGCTCCTCTTCTTCTCCGGGCTTTTGGGCTTGATCGGAGTCGAAGGCTTGTTGGAGACGACGGGGTAGTGCCGCTCCTCTTCTTCTCCGGGCTTTTGGGCTTGATCGGAGTCGAAGGCTTGTTGGAGACGACGGGGTAGTGCCGCTCCTCTTCTTCTCCGGGCTTTTGGGCTTGATCGGAGTCGAAGCTTGTTGGAGACGACGGGGTAGTGCCGCTCCTCTTCTTCTCCGGGCTTTTGGGCTTGATCGGAGTCGAAGCTTGTTGGAGACGACGGGGTAGTGCCGCTCCTCTTCTTCTCCGGGCTTTTGGGCTTGATCGGAGTCGAAGCTTGTTGGAGACGACGGGGTAGTGCCGCTCCTCTTCTTCTCCGGCCTTTGCTTCTGGCGTCTTCGGAGTCGAAGGGTTCTTCTTCTCCGAGCTTTCTTCTTCGTGCACGGAGTCGAAGGGATGATCTTCGTGTGCAAGGGTCTTCACATTGATGAGGACTTTCAGTAAGCCGATCCCTCGGGACAGGCTTGACTGTGCCTCGTGAAGCCTTGGGTCGATGAAGAAGCGTCTCCTCTTCTGCAGAGCTCTGGCGTTTCGTCTTCAATTTCCCGACCATTTTTTCCTTCCCCCACCCCCTCTATTTATAGGCAAAGAGGTGGGGAGAGAGATATGGGAACTTTTTAATTTTAAATCCCTTTTGTATCTCTCTCATAATTATCCGGATTTTATTCATCCATTGATGAGGGGAATAACATTTAGTTGTTTTCCTTTTCTGGCGGGTGCAATTATGGCTGGATTTTGCGCACGAAATCGATGGCGATCGGGCGCTTCGTCTTGTGCGTCGGATCGAGGGATCGGCGCAGATCCGCGTGTGTGCAGACGTCATACGCTACCTCCCCCCGCGCATGGCGGTATTTCTTTCCTTTTCTTTCTTTTCTTTCCTTTTCTTTTCTTTCCTTTTTCTTTTATTTCCTTTCTTTTCTTTCCTTTTTCTTTTCTTTCTTTTCTTTTCTTTCCTTGCAGGGCCGGCCGGCCCCCCATGGGGTTCGGGTCCTACTAGGGCCGGCCCCATGTGGCTCGGGTCCTAGTAGGGGCCGGCCCCATGGGGTTCGGACCCTAGTAGGGGCCGGCCCCCCTTGACGCATGGGGTCCGCTCCTCTTTGCTAGGTGCGAGTCGGGTCCGGGTCTGCATCGGTGCGCGCGAGTCGGGTCCGCGTGTCGGGTTTGCATCCACGTAGGGGCCTTTGAGTCGGGTCCGGGTCCGAGCGCGTCGGGTTTCCATCCATGTCGGCACATGTAAGTCGGGTCCGGGTCCGACGAAATTCGTGTGTCTACAAATGCCCCCTCAAGGACGAGTGTGTCGATGAGAACGTGTCGGTTTTGGACGCGTAAGAATCATAGAGCACTTGTCCTTGATTCCTTTTGTGGGCGGGGTCGGGTGTCTGTTTAAGGACCCCTACCCCCTTCATCCACCATTGTGCTTCTTTGCGAAGGTTCTGCCGGCTTCTGGAGACCGCTGTCGGAAGAGAGCTGCCTGGGGCTGCACGCGACTTGCTCCGTCTTTCCGGTGTTGCCTCTTTCGTCTTTTTTTTTTTTTTTTTTTTTTTTGGACCACGGGAGCTGCAGTGGCAGTGGCAGGGTCGGCCAGGGCTGCGGCGGCTGGGCACGAGGCCAGCGGCGTGCGGCGCGCCGAGCTGGGTGCCGGTGCGAGCAGTTGGCTGTGGCTCTTGCTTGTAGAGAAGACCTTCGCTATGGTTTCGATCATCTTCTTCGTTGCGGACCTCTTTTGCTCCAAAGATTGCACGGACGTCGAAGGTGGCCGTTGCACGGAGTTCGAGACTGGTGCGAGGGCGACTGGAGTGCGATGACGGCGACGGTGCATCTCGGCGGAGGACTGTCGCCCCTCCCTTGGTGTGGGAGCGCAATGACGAGGCCGATTGTCGACGGCGACCGTTGCACGATGTCCGAAGGCGACTTAGGAGAGACGGGAGCGTGAAGACGAAGGCAACATGTCTCGACGTAGTCCCATGGCGGCGCGCGGATGACGAAGGCGCGAAGATGAAGGCGATGCACCCCGGCGGAGTGTTGGCGATGGTGACGCATCTCGGCGCGATGAGGAGGAGGTGGAGCCATTGCAAGCGAGGCGAAGCTCCCCTTTTCTTTCTCTCTTTTTTTTTTGTGTGCGCGGAGTACAGCAGTAGCGACGGTGGCTAGCTACGGCGCGCGCGAAGGCCGGGGTGCCGCGGCGGCGGTGGCTCGCGGAGGCAGCAGCAGCAGCAGCGGCAGGCGATGGCCGAGCGGCACGCGGGCTGCGGTGCGGGTGCCCGTGGCTCGCGGACCCTTCTTTTTCTTTCCTTCCTTTTCCTTCTTTTTCTTTCTTTTTTTTTCTTTCCTTTTCTTTTCTTTTCTTCTTCTTTTTTTTTTTCTTTCCTTTTCTTTTCTTTCTTTCTTTCCTTTTCTTTTCTTTCCTTTCTTTTCTTTCTTTCCTTTTCTTTTCTTTCCTTTCTTTTCTTTTCTTTTCTTTCTTTCTTCTCCTTCTTCTGGTTCTGGTATGCGGAGGCAGCTGCAGCAGCGGCCGGCTGTGGTGCGCGCGGAGTTGGCCGGGGCGCAGGCGACAGCGGCAGCGGCTGCTGGCTATAGTGCGCACGGAGGCCGGGTAGGGGCGCAGCGGCGGCGTTGGCGGTCGGAGCGGCGGCCGGGGACGTGCGCGCGAGGGCGGTGCGCAGGCGGCGGCGGCAGTGGCGGGGCCGACGACGGGCGCGAGCCGGGCGGTGGCGTCGGTGCGGAAGTCGGGGCCGGCGGCGGTGGCCGGGGCGCGGGCGGCGCTTGCGGGGACGCGCGCAGGTGGCACGCGGCGCGGGCAGAGGCCGTCGCCGGGGCGCGGAGCCGGAGGTCGGGCAGGGCGGCGGCGTGCGCGAGTCGGGCGCGGGGGCCGGCCACGTCGGAGTCGGGCGTGGGGGCCGGCGTGCGCAAGTCGGGCGCGGGCTCCCCCCCCCCCGACTGGATCGGAGGAGAAGGAGGAGGCAGCGGGCCCCCCCCCCCTCCTCTGCTGTCTGGTTCTCTTTGGGGGAGAGGAGGCTGCGGGCCCCGCTTTCCCTCTTAGTTTTTTTTTTTTTTTTTTTTTTTTTTTTGGGGCCAATGGGGAGGGGGCTGTGGTTTTCTCTCCTGACCGAACACAACCCTTTTTTTTTTTTTTCCTCTTCTACCGGTCGGATGCGGAGAACAACAGCAGTGGTGCATGGCGCAAGAGCTGCGACACGGCGTCATCCGGCATGGGCGCGGAGTGCGATGCAGGCGCGGGCCGTGGCCGGGGCGCAATAGCGGTGTATGGTGCGGCACGAGGCGCGGTGGCCAGCTGGTGCGGCGTGGGGCCCGGAGGCCGGCTGGTGCGGCGCTTGAAGACGAAGGCTTCCGTCGGCTTGGAGACGAAGCCTTCTTCGATGCTTGGAGACCGTCGGCGAAAGAGTGCTGCCTGGGGTTGCACGAGACTTGCTCCGTCTTCCCGGTGTCGCCTCTTTCGTCGACGGCGGCGGCGATGGTGCGCGTCGCTTGAAGACGAAGGCTTCCGTCGGCTTGGAGACGAAGGTTTCTTCGATGCTTGGAGACCGTCGGCGGAAGAGTGCTGCCTGGGGTTGCACGAGACTTGCTCCGTCTTCCCGGTGTCGCCTCTTTTGTCGACGGCGGCGGCGATGGTGCGCGACGCTTGAAGACGAAGGCTTCCGTCGGCTTGGAGACGAAGGCTTCTTCGATGCTTGGAGACCGTTGGCGGAAGAGTGCTGCCTGGGGTTGCACGAGACTTGCTCCGTCTTCCCGGTGTCGCCTCTTTCGTCGACGGCGGCGACGATGGTGCGCGTCGCTTGAAGACGAAGGCTTCCGTCGGCTTGGAGACGAAGGCTTCTTCGATGCTTGGAGACCGTCGGCGGAAGAGTGTTGCCTGGGGTTGCACGAGACTTGCTCCGTCTTCTCGGTGTCGCCTCTTTCGTCGACGGCGACGGCGATGGTGCGCGACGCTTGAAGACGAAGGCTTCCATCGGCTTGGAGACAAAGGCTTCTTCGATGCTTGGAGGCCGTTGGCGAAAGAGTGCTGCCTGGGGTTGCACGAGACTTGCTCCGTCTTCCCGGTGTCTCCTCTTTCGTCGACGGCGGCGGCGGCGGCGATGGTGCGCGGCGCTTGAAGACGAAGGCTTCCATCGGCTTGGAGACGAAGGCTTCTTCGATGCTTGGAGACCAAAGCTCCTTTGGCGGCTTGAAGACGAAGGATTCTTCGACGGCTCGCGAAGACGAAAGCTTCAGTCTTGGCGGCGAAGCATTCTTCGGTGGCTTGGAGCCGAAAGATTCTTCAGCGGAGTGTTATCGTCTTCTTGGTGCGGGAGCATAATGACAACGGCACGGCGAAAAGACGAAGCCGAATATGGTGGCGATCGCCTGGTGCGAGGATGAGTCGGAGGCGTTGAAGGCCAGGAAGGTGGCTCCCTTTTTTTTTTTTTTTTTTTTTTTTTTTTTTTTTTTTTTTTCGGAATTGACTTTACCTCTCGATCGGTCTTGCACTTTTCATATCCTTGCAAGATTCGTCCCCCTGAGTACCTTCCGAAGGCTGGCTAGATTATTGATGAGGTCAACCGCGGGTTTAGAGTTACTAGCGAGGTTGCACCTTTCTGGTAGCAATGTTAGCTTGAAGGACACCGAGATGGGCGTTCTGAAGAGGATGACGAGGCCACGAGCATCAACAAGGAGTAGACTGCTTTGGTTGTCTTTTGCTTGTCGATATTGACCTTGATGACAGCTCCAGTGGTTATTTTGGCTTTGTGGAGGTCACGAAGCTGCGGTTGTTGTTTATGCGTCCGCCATTCTTCGAGTTGCTGCTTTTGACTTCAGTGGCAGTTTCCATCCTTCAGGTGGGCCTGAGCTTTTGTATGAGCCCGGTGGATTTCAAGGCAACGACTCTTTTTTCTGCGGAGCAGATGCGCACCTTCTTTGGAGGGTGGCGAGTTTCATTGCTTACGACGGTCTTCGCTGGAAGACGCTTCCTTGGGCTTAGCTGCGACTGAGGGGGAGAGACGTCAAGCATCGCTTCAGAAGCTGGAGAATGCCCGAGCGACCGAGAAGACTTCTGGAGCAGAGTTTGTGAAGCAGCGGAAAGCTGGCGACGCGTCGAGAGTTGACTGCTTCCCTACCCCTGGAATTGCAGCGCGTGTAAGCTGTTGGGAGCGAGCCACTTTGGCGCCTTAGGGACTTCGACTTGCCACACTCGTGCGTCGCTTTAGAAGCTGGAGTTTCATTTGGGGAAAGCTCGAGCGACCGAGAAGATGTCTGGAGCAGAGCTTGCGAAGCAGCGTGCATAGCTGGCGACGCGTCAAAAGCTGACGGTTTTTCTACCTCTGGAGTTGCAGCGCGTGTAAGCTGCGGAGGGCGAGCCACTTCAGCGCCTTAAGGACTTCGACTTGCTACTCGTGCGTCGATTTAGAAGCTGGAGTTCCATTTGGGGAAAGCTCGAGCAACCGAGAAGACGTTTGGAGTAGAGCTTGCGAAGCAGCGTGAAGAGCTGACGAATTGCCGGGAGCGGGTGGAGTGATCGAGAAGGCTGCCGGAGCGATCCTTGCGAAGCAGCATGCATAGCTGGCGACGCGTCGGAAGTTGACGGCTTCTTTACCCCTAGAGTTGCGGCGCGTGTAAGCTGCGGAAGGCGAGCTGCTTTGACGCCTCAAGGACTTTGACTTTCTTGTCATCCTTTAGTTTGATGACCGGATTGATGGTTATGCACTCACTTGCCTCTGGACTGGCCTTCTGGGACGACGTTGGGATGTTTCTTTTGTATGGACTGAACCTTTGTAGGTTGCCTACGTACCCTACTGAGAGGGATCAAGTCGCACGTAGTTCGTTTTTTTTTTTTTTTTTTTTTTTTTTTTTTTTTTTTGGGCAAGGGGGGTAACCTTGCGCTAGGCAAAGTACCTTTTGAGGGACTTGCCACTGGTAGGCAAAGTCGCCACTGGTTCGCAGCTATCGCCCGCCTTCTTCGCTTCAATATAGTTGGAAGTGAAGATCTTCTTGACTGGAGTCGATGCCCCGGCAATTTGGAAGGATTTGTTCGCCGCTTTTGCAGAGACGAGCTTGAGTCTTTGTCAGGCGATGTGGTATTGCAGCTGAGGGTAGTGATCCCATGTGTGCCATGCTTTCTTTGCTGCGGCTGGATTTGAACATTGACTCGGTGGAGTTTTGCCCCCGAGTGTTTTCTGACTTGATTGCAAGTTGCTCAGAGCTGGTGCGCTCGGAAGACTCGGTTGAGCTCGAGATGTGCAACAGACCACGTAACGGTAGTGTCATCTCTTGCAACGTGCTGAAGTTGGCCCCGAAGAATGATAACGCTGGTTCCTTTGCTGGAGGGGAAGGCGATCGTCCTGGTTTGCGAAGCCATTGAGGTACGAGCCGCAGGACTGAAGCAACTTGAGCAGGCAACGGAATGCATCGCATCGAGCTTGATTTGAAGTTGATGTGAATTTTCCGTCTTGGTGCTGGCGCTTCTTTGTCTTTGTGCGCTGTCTGGATGGAGGATGTCACTAGTTTTGCAAGTGGAGAGCTTTTGTCCATCGCAGCTGTTTTGACTTCCTGGACTTGTGGAGCTTTTGCTGGAGGAGCTTCTGCAACGAAGTCTTTGGCCTCGTAAAACTTGGCATCAGCAAGGTGTGCTTTAGCCTTGTTGAACAGCTTGCCGTTGGCGGCGATGCTTCTCCCCATGCTTTCGATGTTAATGCTGCTTTCTTCATCGTCTTTCCGGAGCACTTGGTGAACTTCCATTATGCAGCAGGAGATCTTGAAGTTTTGACCAGCTTCAAGGAAGCAAATAAGAAAGAACTTCTGGAGTGTCACTGGCTCTAGAGAGCTTTGCTGGAGGAGATTTTTCAGATTTACTGGTGGTACTTTGGACGTCTTTCTTCCTGGAGCTTCATTCTTTTCCTTGAAGGACTTTCTTCTGAGGAGTTTTCTTGTCGCCCGATCTTTCTCATGGTTAGCTAGGCGTGCTATCCTGTAGCTTGATCGTCGTGGCCTTCTCCTTCGAGGCGCCATAGCCCATGTGTTAAGATCTTCCTCGCCAAGGTGAAGAACTGGTGTTGCGACTGAAGGCTCTTCCTTGATCAGAAGGACTTGCACTTCTAGAGACTGTACCGATTCATCTTCTGATCCCCAGTTGGTTGGCTTGATTTCTTCATTTGGAATCGAAGGAGACCTGGAGTAGAGGACATAATAGTCAATTTTGCCCGATGGTTGGCCTAGCAGGTTGACTTCGGGGCTTCTTTGTTCGTCTCTAGCTTTGAGCAGGTGCCGAGACGTAGTTTCGTTTGGAAGAGGGAGTGCTTGCATGAGAGACGGTTGCCCCCAAGACAGTAAGGATTTGGCCCTAGGCACTGAAGAAGTATGTCGTCGTCGTCTTCTTGGACTGCCCCCTTTCTTTGAGTCATCAACGGTGGACTGCCCCCCTTCTTTGAGGACTGGCGGGGCGTCGGGTAACTCGTCGTCCGAAGTAGAAGTTTCACCGTTGTCGGGATCCGTAATAGAGATATGATTGACGGCAGCCATGGGTGGGTGGGTGGGTGTTGAGACAAAGTCCTCGATTGGCATCCCCAGACGATCGAATACCGACTTCTTCTTTGATTGTTTGACTGGCCCGAGCCTCTCGAACACGGCTGTGCGTTTTCGATTCGACCAGTCTTTACCACCTCTGGTTTGCTTCCGGAACAAGGCTTGGCCTCGAACCCGTCGTCGTCTTCTCTTGCTGTCTGGATGGCTGAGGTAGGTAGAGCGTGCATCGGAGATTGTCGATTCTTCGGCTGCTTCATCTGCCATCCTCGCCTCGATGTAGTTCGAGGTGAAGGTCTTCTTCGCTGCGGTTCTGATGACCAACGGAGCTTGACTGGAGCCGATGCCTCGGCGGTTCGGGGGAATTTGCTCTCCGTTTTGAAACAGCCGAGCTTGAGTTCTCGTCATCCCATGCGGAGTTGCTGCTGGTGGGAGTGTGCCCATGGCGCTTTCCTCGTTGTAGCCAGCTCTAAACAGCAACTTGGCAGCGTTTTGCCCCCAACTCCCTTTCGGCTTGAATCCGAGTTGCTCGAGGTTTGCTGATTTGACGGGTCTACTTGGGTTCGGAGCTTCCGTCAGGCTAGGTAATGGCACCGTCATTTCTTGCAGAGTGATGACGTTGGCCTGAGATAACGACGGGGCCAGCTTCCTTGTCGGAGTAGAAGGCGATCGCTCGGATTTACGGAGCCACTGCGGCGCGAGACGCAGGATAGGTGCCGTTTGGACTGGCAAAGGGGTATGTTGCATTGCTCTTGGCTCGAAGCTGATGCGCATCCTTTGCCTAGGTTTCGGCGTTCCTTGGACTTTGAGTCTTGCCTCGTCAGAGGGTGGCACCGGATTCATGGGAAGAGGAGTCTTGTCCTTCTTTACTTCTTCAATCTTTTGGGCTCGAGGAGCTTTAGCTGGCAGAACTTCCGCGACCAGGCCCTTTGCTTGGTAGAACTTAGCGTCGGCCAGGTGTGCCTCGGCCTCGTTGAATGGCTTGTCATCCGCAACTATGCACCTCTCCACGCCTTCTTCGTAGTACTTGAGGCACTGGTGCCAGGTGGATACCACGATGCCGTTCTCGTGCGTCTTCCCAACAGGAGGCGATATGACGTCTGGCAATCGATGATGTGGAAGAGGACCGTTGTATCCAGCGGGCCAATTGACAGCTTCAGGCGAATGATTCCGACGGTGGATTGTCCGCCCTGGTTGAACCCTTGAATGACTAACTGACTTGGTGAGAGCTGGTCGTCGGTGATGCCGAGTTGCCGCATTGTCTGGATGGGCATGATGTTGACGGCGGAGCCACAGTCCAACAGGATTCGGTTTACTGGCTTCTCTTTGATGTATCCCGAGACGTAAAGAGGCCGGTTGTGCAATCGCGTCCCGAGTTGCAGGTCCTCATCTGAAAAGGTTATCGTCGCATCACACGAGACCACAGCTTTGCGCCTTTGATCGTCCTTCCTCTTCCTTTTGTAGCTATCTGGATCGGCCAAGGCCGCCGCCATTGCCAGGCGAGCCTTCTTCGGGAGATGCAAAGCCTCTACGAGAGGCATGTGCAAGATTGCTTCGTCGTGAGAGGCGGTGCCCCTTTCGTCGGAATCGCCTCCCTCGTCTGTGGAGTCGCCTTCTCCAGAAGTTTCGCTTTCGTTCCTTCCTTCCGACGCCTCATGGACTTCGACCATGCAACACGACACCTTGATGTGTTGGTCCGCTGGGAGGAAGTGATCTAGGAAGAACTCTTGCAAAGTTGTCGGCTCTGGAAGACTCTGCTGAAGGATATCGTCTTGGCTTGCTGGCGGCACTTTGAACGCCTTCCTTCCCGGAGTCTTGCTTTTCTTCTTGTAGGTCTTCCGCTTGGTGAATCCCCTCATCACACGGTCTTGCTTGAGCTTCTTTTCTTGCCATGGCTTTCGCCGCCGCGGTAGCATGACCCATGCTTCTTCGTCGGTGGATTCTCCTCCGCTAAGATGATGGTCGACAGCAGCAACTGGTTCCCTCGGAGGTACTTGTTCTTCTGGAGGCTCTACTGACTCGTCTTCCGATCCCCAGCCGGTGGGCTTGATTTCGTTGATTGAAACGGACGGAGGCCTTGAGTAGAGGACGTAATAGTCGAACTTCCCCGAAGGTTGGCCCAGCAGACCGACTTCCGGATCTCCTTGCTCGTATCTTTCCCGAAGAGCGCGTTGGGACATAGCTTGACTGGAATGGACTTGCTCTTCTCGAGGCTCTACTGGCGTGTCTTCCGATTCCCAGCCGGTGGGCTTGATTTCGTCGATTGGAACGGACGGAGGCCTTGAGTAGAGGACGTAATAGTCGAACTTCCCCGAAGGCTGGCCCAGCAGACCGACTTCTGGATCTCCTTGCTCGTATCTTTTCTGGAGAGCGTATTGGGACGTAGCATTGCTTGGAAGAGGTGCTGGCACTTCTTGAGGCTCTACTGGCACGTCTTCCGATTCCCAGCCGGTGGGCTTGATTTCGTTGATTGAAACGGACGGAGGCCTTGAGTAGAGGACGTAATAGTCGAACTTCCCCGAAGGTTGGCCCAGCAGACCGACTTCCGGATCTCCTTGATCGTATCTCCTTTGGAGCGCCCGTTGGGATGCAGCATTGCTTGGAAGAGGTGCTGGCGTGAGCGATGATTGCCCCCAGGGCAGCGGTGTTTCCTCCTCGGTGAGCGCAGGAGTATATTGACGTCGCTTCGAGCCTTTCGGCTGGGAAGTTGACTTAGCGATTGGAGCTTGACGGTTGATGCGCAATTTGGGCATGCTTCGCCGAGCAGCGACGAGTACTGGCGAGAAGGAGCCGAAGGTGATGGACGTCATGTTGGCCGTAGCAACCTCCCCAGAGTCGATCTCTATCTTCCCTTGCTTAGCGAGCGCCATGATTCTTTCCTTGAAGACGAAGCATCTTTCGATGGGATGACTCACCATTCGGTGGTATTTGCAGAAGAGAGGGTCGTCGACACGATGCATCTGCTCAGGCCTCTTCGAAGGAGGGAGCTCTATCATCTTCTCCTGCAGCAGTTGGTCGAACATGGAGGAGACTTCCGAGTCTAGGAAAGGGTACTCCTTGGCTTCGAGCTCCTCGAGAGTCATCCTTTGTCTTGGAGGCGGAGGCGGCGGTATGGCGACGCCCTTCTTCTGATCTGGCTTGCCACCGATCTTGAGCGGCTTGGAGGTTGAAGCAATGTCGGCAACATCTATGCTATCAAAGTCGGGACTAGTCCCCGACTAGTCGCTGGGCGGCATTTTGCCGACCGATTTATTTGGATTTTTTCATTGCTGGGCGGTAGCCCGACTAGTCCCCGACTAGACCCGACTAGCCCGACTAGTCCCCGACTAACGACTGCCGACTAGTCCCCAGGCAGCATTTTGCAAGCAAATTTTTTTTTGAAAGAAGTCTTTGCAAGCAATTTTGTTTGGATTTTTTTACATTGGCTCAAAGTCTTGAGTAGCAAGACTCACAACTATGGCTCTTCCCTGTAATCATCTGTTGAGCACCTGAGAATCTCCGATAAAAACATAGACAAATAATTAGTTTATTTGTTGATATTCATATAACCCTATAATCAAAATTGGGGTTGTTCACTGATTAAACATCATCAAACAAACATTGTGATGAATTCTTAGTTATGAGTCTTTTGGCATGGGCATGAAGCCAATACAACTGTGTTTTGTTAGACTGTTACTTATGTATTTATACCCATGTTGTAAAGTGTGAAGGTATGTATTGTTATTAACCGACTAATATCATATACTTATTGACATTTATACTAGTTCATATATCATATATGTTTAGGGAGGGGGGGAGGGGTTAGAATAAGTTTTGGCCGACTAGTCCCGAATTAGTCCCGACTAGTCCCGACTAGTCCTAGTCGGCCCTTGGCCGACTAGGGCCGACTACCGACTTTGACTGCATAGGGCAACATTGACTTGTTTCGGTTTCGTTGCCGGTGGCTTGTCCTTCTTCTCTATCTTCAAGAAGTCCTTGTTCTTCGAGTCCCCGCGGTTTGCTAGGCTGAGTTCCATGTCATGAGCCCGAGTTGCGAGTTCTTCGAAAGACCGAGGTTTGATACCTTTGAGGATGTAGAGCAGACCCCAGTGCATGCCTTGGGTGCACATCTCGATGGCCGAGTCTTCAGACAAGCGGTCTCGTGAATTCAGCGCGAGGTTCCTCCACCTGTCGATGTAGTCGATCACTGGCTCATCCTTCCTTTGCTTGACGGCGGTGAGTTCGGTCATACTGACTGTACGTCTGGTGCTGTAGAAGCGATTGAGGAACTCCCTTTCTATCTGGTCCCAGCTGTCGATGGTCCCTGCAGGAAGATCAACGTACCAGTCGAACGCGTTGCCTTTGAGGGTGCGAACGAATTGCTTCACCATCTCGTCGCCATATGTGCCGGCATTATTGCAGGTCTCGATGAAGTGGGCGACGTGCTGTCTCGGATTTCCCTTTCCGTCGAAGTGCTGAAACTTTGGCGGCTGGAATCCGACTGGGAAGCGTAGCTGCTGGATCCTCGTAGTGTAGGGCTTCGAGTATGCCGCCGTGATCGGAGGAAGGCTACTGCCGTGGGAGCGCATCATGTCGGATATCAACGCTTGGACTTGCTGAGCACTCATCGCAGCCGTTGCCGGAGGTTGTGTGGCCACCGAGGCTGGCGTTGGGGAGATGACTTCCAATGGGACGGGAGCCGAAGAGAGCGCTGGAGTAACTGCTTGAACCGTCGGAGCAACTTCTGCAGGAGCGGGAGTTGAAGACGGAACTGGAGAGGCGACGGGTTGGCTGACTGCTGCAGCGTCCTTCGCGCTTAGCTTTTGGAGCAGAGTGTTGATGTGACGATCCTTCTCCTCCATTAGCCGAGTAATCTGCGCCATGTGCTCGTTCATCTGCATGACTTGGAGCTGAAGAGCGGTCGGAGGATGGTGACGGAGAACATCTCGGTGTTGCATGTTCGCATCCTCGCCGTCATCATCGGAGACGTAGTTACGCCGACTTGCTTCTGGCTGATGATTGATGTTTGCCCCCTGCAGAGGAGGTGCAACGTCTGCTGGAGAACCCGAACGGGTTCGGGGTTGGGGCTGGTCCTCCCCAAACTTCTGGACATGGACTCCAGGATCGAGGCTCGTTTCTTCAAGCACCAGGGCCTCGTCGGCGCTTTGGCGAGCATCTTCGGTAGTAGCTTCCGGCACGAAGACATCCGCAAGAGTCCGTGTACGCCGAGTGTAGACGCGGACCATTGGAGGAGCATCACCCTCCGGATTTACTGGATCACCGTGTCGGAGTAGAGGAGACTCGGCGATTGGTGAGAGGCTTGGAGCAAACGCATCGTTGTTTGTTCCGGCCATTGCAAACTTCAAGCAGCTTCTTCAACCGTACGGATGAAAGGAGAAGAGGTCCCAACCGGGCGTGCCAGAAATCTGTGGACGCGGAAAAAAGCGTGGGTCGTCTTTATTGCGAATCACACGAGATTACAATTGTGGCCGGGACCCGGGTGGCTCGGGTGTAGCGAGTCCGGGTTGCGGCGAGTTTTGATCAGGGGATTGTGGGAAAGATCTTCTAGGGGATCCCTTTGATCCGCGTCTCCACGTGGTGTTCGTGCGAGAGCTCTGAAGGGCTGCCCAGGACAGGGGTTTTACAGGGAGAGGGTTTTGGAGAGGCTAAGGAATGTCCACCGTTGCTTTGTCCCTTCCGTGCTTCGCACTTTCTCGGCTAGGGGGTTTTCGGCTTCGTTCCTCGGTCTTCGCGTCTTCCTCGTTCCTTGCTTGACCTCGGTGTCCTTGATCGTCGGTTCGCGGCGTCGATCTAGCTTTTGGTGTTGGCTTTGGCTTTGGCTTTTTGGCTTTGGCTTTGCTCCGGCGTGGCTCTGGCTTTTGCTTTGCTTCGGCGCTTGCACTCGGACGTAGCTGGGAGAGACTTGCGATGCTTTCGTTCTTCCGGACTTCGTGTCGTATCGGCTAGAACGTGCGGTGCTTTTGCTCGTGGCCGGCGTAGTCGCTTGGCTTTGGCACTTGCGTTGCTTTGGCGCGGGCTTTACTGGGGCTTTGCTTTGGCTTCTTGCGTTGGCTTTAGCTTTGGCGTCAACTCGATCTTCTTCTTCGAACGACGTGGGCTACTTCTCCGGTGCTTCGACGGTTTACGTATCGACTGGACTTCTCTTCTTCTCCGGGCTTCTTTGGCGTGATCGGAGTCGAAGAATGGTTTCGAAGATGGTGGGGGTAGCACCGATCTCCGTGCGACGGTTGTGGCGTCGGCTTTTGTTGATGAAGACGACGAGGGTAGCGACGGTCTCCGTGTGACGGTCGTAGCGTCGGCTTTTGTTGATGAAGACGACGGGGTAGCGACGCTTCAGGCGATCTGCTCCAGGCTTTCTTCTTCGTGGATGGCGCAGGTGTTAGTCGAAGACGACGGGGTGATGACGCTTCGCTTCTCTCCTCCGGGCTTTGGGGCTTGATCGGGATCGAGGATTTGTTGGAGACGACGGGGTAGTGCCGCTCCTCTTCTTCTCCGGGCTTTTGGGCTTGATCGGAGTCGAAGCCTTGTTGGAGACGGCGGGGTAGTGCCGCTCCTCTTCTTCTCCGGGCTTTTGGGCTTGATCGGAGTCGAAGCTTGTTGGAAACGACGGGGTAGTGCCGCTCCTCTTCTTCTCCGGGCTTTTGGGCTTGATCGGAGTCGAAGCTTGTTGGAGGCGACGGGGTAGTGCCGCTCCTCTTCTTCTCCGAGCTTTTGGGCTTGATCGGAGTCGAAGCTTGTTGGAGACGACGGGGTAGTGCCGCTCCTCTTCTTCTCCGGCCTTTTGGGCTTGATCGGAGTCGAAGCTTGTTGGAGACGACGGGGTAGTGCCGCTCCTCTTCTTCTCCGGGCTTTTGGGCTTGATCGGAGTCGAAGGCTTGTTGGAGACGACGGGGTAGTGCCGCTCCTCTTCTTCTCCGGGCTTTTGGGCTTGATCGGAGTCGAAGGCTTGTTGGAGACGACGGGGTAGTGCCGCTCCTCTTCTTCTCCGGGCTTTTGGGCTTGATCGGAGTCGAAGCTTGTTGGAGACGACGGGGTAGTGCCGCTCCTCTTCTTCTCCGGGCTTTTGGGCTTGATCGGAGTCGAAGCTTGTTGGAGACGACGGGGTAGTGCCGCTCCTCTTCTTCTCCGGGCTTTTGGGCTTGATCGGAGTCGAAGCTTGTTGGAGACGACGGGGTAGTGCCGCTCCTCTTCTTCTCCGGGCTTTTGGGCTTGATCGGAGTCGAAGCTTGTTGGAGACGACGGGGTAGTGCCGCTCCTCTTCTTCTCCGGCCTTTGCTTCTGGCGTCTTCGGAGTCGAAGGGTTCTTCTTCTCCGAGCTTTCTTCTTCGTGCACGGAGTCGAAGGGATGATCTTCGTGTGCAAGGGTCTTCACATTGATGAGGACTTTCAGTAAGCCGATCCCTCGGGACAGGCTTGACTGTGCCTCGTGAAGCCTTGGGTCGATGAAGAAGCGTCTCCTCTTCTGCAGAGCTCTGGCGTTTCGTCTTCAATTTCCCGACCATTTTTTCCTTCCCCCACCCCCTCTATTTATAGGCAAAGAGGTGGGGAGAGAGATATGGGAACTTTTTAATTTTAAATCCCTTTTGTATCTCTCTCATAATTACCCGGATTTTATTCATCCATTGATGAGGGGAATAACATTTAGTTGTTTTCCTTTTCTGGCGGGTGCAATTATGGCTGGATTTTGCGCACGAAATCGATGGCGATCGGGCGCTTCGTCTTGTGCGTCGGATCGAGGGATCGGCGCAGATCCGCGTGTGTGCAGACGTCATACGCTACCTCCCCCCGCGCATGGCGGTATTTCTTTCCTTTTCTTTCTTTTCTTTCCTTTTCTTTTCTTTCCTTTTTCTTTTCTTTCCTTTCTTTTCTTTCCTTTTTCTTTTCTTTCTTTTCTTTTCTTTCCTTGCAGGGCCGGCCGGCCCCCCATGGGGTTCGGGTCCTACTAGGGCCGGCCCCATGTGGCTCGGGTCCTAGTAGGGGCCGGCCCCATGGGGTTCGGACCCTAGTAGGGGCCGGCCCCCCTTGACGCATGGGGTCCGCTCCTCTTTGCTAGGTGCGAGTCGGGTCCGGGTCTGCATCGGTGCGCGCGAGTCGGGTCCGCGTGTCGGGTTTGCATCCACGTAGGGGCCTTTGAGTCGGGTCCGGGTCCGAGCGCGTCGGGTTTGCATCCATGTCGGCACATGTAAGTCGGGTCCGGGTCCGACGAAATTCGTGTGTCTACAAAGGGCATAGAGTCTGGTACCTAAAGCCAGTTGGCTTGGAGCTGCCGGTCGATTTCTCATTACATGGGATTGATCGCTATCTAGAAAAATGATAAGCAAAAAAGAGACCTTTTGATGAGGAACTCGAGTATAAGTCTTCAATGGAGTCTTGACGCCTAGAGACTTATGTCATTTGGTGTGGAAGTTGTCAATTGATTGCTCATGACATGAGGGGCCCATCACAATATATACAAAAATATGAGAAATAACACAAAAAGGAAAAGGAAAAGTAAAAGATGAAAAGTACAATATATAAAGTGTATGTTGTGAGTAATGTACCCATGGTCACTACTCTATTGTTCCCATTAATAGCTTTCTAGGATTGTCTTTCAAGCTGCAGGTATGAATGTATGATATTTGCCAATGAAAGGTAGACACACACACCTCATGTGAAAAACTTGTATTTATGAG
Organism: Chamaelirium japonicum; assembly: GCA_947650365.1. Lineage (NCBI taxonomy): Eukaryota > Viridiplantae > Streptophyta > Magnoliopsida > Liliales > Melanthiaceae > Chamaelirium > Chamaelirium japonicum. Next base: position 33,159,014 of record OX393550.1, on the reverse strand, counting down.
ACACTATGTATATCGTAGAAGACATGGGTTGTATAAACTTGGATTTTTCTAGTGACTATAGTTCAAATTGTTCCACTTGATTCTAATTTCTAAAGCATGACTCATGTTGATTTATCAAATTTAGGGACTTGAATTGAATCATGTTGAATTGTGATTACCTCATGTTGAATTGTTTCTTCTTTATCTCAGTCACTACATCTCCATCCGACGATGTTTTCTTCTATTTCATCTCCTCAAAAGCATTCTTCCTACCTGTCCGAGTTTCAATTTCGACATTTATCCTCGGGGGGAAATTATCTTAGAAGACTTTGAAAATTTGGGGATTCAAAGGATTTTTTTACGAGAGGAATTGGACAAACATCTTAGTATCTATACCATAGCTTATCCTGATTTGGTCAGTAAGTTTTATTTGAACATTCATAATATGAGAGAGATGGAGGGCGTTTGAACTTTGAAGTTTCTGCCGATATTTGTCTACACTGATAGAAATAGAGCATCTGAGGAGTGTGAGTCATTCCCTTGCTATGGATCTGATAATGAGGGGGAGAGAGCCTCTGATAGGAAGTTGAAGGTGTCTATTGAGCTGTGTGGGAGAGAGTTTGTACGGGCACTATTCTATTCCGACTGCTAAGCTGACTGAGAAATATTGATTGCTGTGCATGATATGCATGTACAACTTCTTGCCATCCAAGGGAAACACGAATGTATGCCAAAGAGCGATTAAGTTCATGTACAATTTGAGATGTCGACATACTTTGGAAATTTTCCTGATCATCGAACTGAGGATGAGCAAGATTTTCAAGGAGATGTTTTTAGATTCATTTTACCATATCCCGAACTATTTATTTTACCATACCTCGGACTTATTCATAGGATTTTGACTCTCGTTGGGGTACCTGTTTTTGCTATTAAGAGGTCTAAGACATGATTGCATCAGATTCATGCTTCTTCGTGGAAGAGTGTTCACAGTTTGTTATGATTCAGATGTCCCTGTGGATGTTGTCGTTAAGGTTGATCTTCCCAATGGACCCCCTAAATTTTCCCTTGCTATTGCAGCTCCACCTACAACTTCTGCTTCTACTGCTACTACTACTGATGCAGGTACGTCACATCTTTTGCTCCTGCTACTCTGGAGATGATCTCTCAAATAATTCAATTTATGGTCCATATTTCTACTACCTTGGCCGAGCATGACCAAAGATTGTCCTGATCGAGGAGAGACTTTTCTTTCATCGAGTTGTGTAGAGTGACCTAACTAGCATTGTGAATGTGATAAATCAAATGGTTCAGAAGATTAATGAGTTATGCTTGACAGATGATGATGTGAAGATTTCTTTTTAGTAGATATACAAATGTATTTTGTATTTTCAAGTTGCACTTGGACACCTGTGCCTTAGTGATATTACATGATAGTAATTTGGTTTATGTATTTACTATGTTGCCAGTAGGTCTAATGTTTATAATTCCACTTATCTTTTCTGAATTGCCATATTCTCTTCTCTTACACATAATGTTTATCATAATAGCTTCTTTTTTCTTGTATTTGTATTTGTCAAATTTGTGACAAAAAGGGAGAGAGTTTGAATAAGACACAGGAAGCTATGTTTTATACAAAGGGAGAGACCAAGACTTAAAAAAATTAAATAAAACTAAGATATTTTGAGTTATTTTTCCGTTTCCATATGCATATGAACTTAAAATTATTTTTGATCTCGCATGTAAATAAGGTACCATGACGAATTTTGTGAGATGTGCAAGAAACACGTATAAATGATTCAACATCCCAGAGATTTGGTTATGTGTCTTTTTCCATTTCTCTCAAGTCATTGCGCCATGTAAGAAGAGATTGAACTGAAAAGGAACAAGGAATGATACATTTTACTTTTCTTGCATGAGTGGGGTAAAGGTTCACATAATATTTCCAAATGTGGAGACTGTATTACTTTTCTTGCATGAGTGGGGTAAAGGTTCACATAATATTTTACCTTAGTTGCAGGCAATATTTGTGAGTCCATATTATTCTTGGTGTTGTAAGCTAATAAGTCAATCAAGTTCTGTGTCATGCTTCATAATCCTGAAGATCTGAAGCATCACAAGAAGTTCAAGATGAAGATTGGTATAGTGGCATCTACCATTGTGTGGAATAGTAACATTCTTTTTGGAAATTTAATATATTTTGCACTTAGTACATGTTGAGCATTTACTCAAAAAAGAGGCATATTCTTAAATTAATAATATTTTGGACTTTATCGGAGCTTTTTACAAAATGGATTTATGCATAAATGTATTAAAAACTTGTCTATGAATAAAACATGTCATGATTTTTCTAGACTTTTTGAACATGATTTTTTGCTTAAATGCATTTATATCAAGCTTTTGTGACTCATGATTCGAACCATTTTAACCTAGTTCGGATCACTTTTGAATCCGATAAGTGTGGTTCAAGCCGCCTAACAGATTTGGACTTTTTGTCGAAATCAATGGATTGATGTGTGTGTGGGCACCGAAATTGGCCCATGAATCAAACCCGACCCGCAAGCGAACACGGCCCGCACACAACGGCCCGTATGCAAGACTTGGCCCGCACACAACGGCCCGTATGTAAAACTTGGCCCACATATGAAACGGACCCGACTCGACACAAACGGGCCCCATCGGACTCGCGACTCAAACATAAAAAGGAGACCCACTAACCCTTTTCTTGGAAACCGTGCCCCTCCCTATGGGGAGGTGTGGCCGGCCATAAAAAAAAAGGAGAAGAAAAAGAAAAAGAAAAAAGAAAAGGAAAGAAAAAATCCTAACCGCCTCGATGAGGGAGGAGGTGATGTGGACGTCTACACAACCGTAGATCCACGACAATCCCTCGATCCGACGGACAAGATGACGTCGTGTCGCTATCAATTCGAAAGTGCAAAAGATATGACAACTTATCATCAAAGATCAAGCCATAACAAACCCATAACTATCCCCACAAAATAAGGAAATGGATCAAATTTGTTTCCCCCGAAAAAGGAAACAATATTTTGTTGATTATGGGGGAAGATATTGGATTGACTCAAAAAATCGCAGCCATATCTCTCCCAACCTCCCCCCTTTGCCTATAAATAAAAAGAATGGGGGAAGGCATCAAGGGTCGAAAGCTGAAGACAAGAAGGCTCTGCAAAAAGGGGGCTTCAACGCTTGAAGACCGAAGGCTTTGCGAGGAACAACAAGGCACATCCCCCAACAAAGCGGAGCCGCCATCAAAGTCCTCATCGATGCGAAGACCTTGCACTCGAAGATCCAACCTTCGACTCCTCGCACGAAGAAGAAAGCTTGGAGAAGAAGGTCCGGAGTCGTCATCACCCCGACGTCTCCAACGATCTTCATCAACTCCGAAGACGCCACAAGCAAAGGCCGGAGAAGAAGATCGAAGCCGGCGTTACCCTGTCGTCTTCATCAAAGGCGTCGACTCCTTGCACGAAGAAGAAAGCTTGAAGAAGAAGGGTCAAAGCGAAGCCGGTGCTACAACCCGTCGTCTTCATCAACAAAAGTCGACGCTACAATCGTCGCACGAAGATCAGTGCTACACCGCTGTCTTCAAAAGAAGACTTCAACTTCGATCGCGCCAAAGAAGCCCGGCTAAGAAAAAAGCCAAAGTCGACGCCACAACCGTCGTTGCCGAGGTCCACCAAGCCGAAAGAAGAAAGAAGCCTTGGAGACGTCGTCATCGCTGTTCGAGAAGAAAATCGAGCCAACGCCAAAAAAAAAAGCCAGCACAAGAAGCCGAAGCAAAAGCACCGGTAAAGCCCGCGCCAAAGCAACACACGTGCCAAAGCCTAGCAACTACGACGGTCAAGAGCAAAGCACCGCACGTTATAGCCGATACAACACGAAGTCCGGAAGAATTAAAGCATCGCAAGCCTCTACCCGTCTATGTTCAAGTGCAAGCACCAAAGCAAAGCAAAAGCCAGAGCCACGCCAAAGCAAACCAAAGCCGATTCCAAAAACACGATCGACGCCGCGAACCGACTATCAAGGACGTCGAGATCTAGCCAGAGCCGAGGGAGACACGAAGACCGAGGAACAAAGCCAAAAGCCCCTAGCCGAGAAAGCACGAAGCACGGAAGGGACAAAAACAACGGCGAAGACTCCTTAGCCTCTCAAGAAACCCTCACCCTGTAAAAATCTCTGTCCTGGGCAACCCCTTCAGAGCTCTCGCACGAAGTAACGTGGAGACACGGATCAAAGGGACCCTCCAGAGGATCTCTCCCACAATCTCCTGATCAAATCTTCGCCGCACCCGGCTCACCACCTCCGAGTCCCCGGGTCCCGGCCTTGTAATCTTCGTGTGCTCGCAATAAAGACAACCTGAATCTTTTTTTCGTGCCTACAGTGTGTTGTTTGAATTAAGATCATAGTGGTTTGAACTATCTCTACTTGGCTTGAACCGCATAAGAACACCTTTAAACTCTGTCTGTTTGGACTGGTTTGTATATGTAATCCTAATCATGATCTTTTGGTTCGGACCAAGTGGTCATGCGGTTTGAATCATGATCATTCTGGTTCGAACCACATTGTTGTTTGAGCTGATTTTTCAAACTGACTCTGAATTTTCTGATTTTTCAAACTGACTTTGACTTTTCTCAACGAGATTTCTTCTTTATCGAGCCATTTGTATCAAGATACTACTAGGATGTGATTAGGTTTGTCAAAAGCTATTTAAATTTGCTCATACTTTCGTACAGGATGGGTTCTAAGTTGAGAGTAAGCTTAAGACCATGTTCTTCTTTGACAACATTGTTCTTTTTTATCTAGTCTTCAAGAGTTAATTCCTTAGTACATGTTTCTAAAATAATGATGAATTGATTCTTGAAGAACAAAGCCTCTGGATAAGATGAAGTGAAAGCTAAGAAGCACTGACACTGGTACGGGGACACTGTTACGACACGATAAGGGTACGCTGACACGACAAATCCAAAAAAATGACACAGGTAAGAAAGGGACACGGCAAAATAAATTAACAATTTTAATTAATATTTTATGTGTGTTGATAATTCATATATATTTTAATAACCAAAAAAACCTCATAGACAACTAAAATGAAAATTTAACACATACTGAATCGCAACCATTAGTTACACCCAGCCCTATTGGTGAATCACATACAGCCCTAAATGGCATGAAAAAGAACAGTTGTGTTTCAATTCTGACTTCAACCTATCTGAAACTTCAGAGGATCAGATAGGTTAAAGCCAAAACTGAATCGTAATTGTCCGTTACAACCAGCTTGACAAGTGAATTATACTCAGATCCAAATGACATGTAAAAGAACGACTGCGATTCAGTTTTGGCTTCAACCTATCAAATCCTCTGAGGTTTTAACCTTAGAGGATCAGATAGGTTGAAGCCAAAACTGAATCACAACATCTTATGACCCGGCCCTATATCGAACAGCCCGTCAACCCGCCGTGTCCGGCGAGTGTCCGACGAGTGTCAGGCAAGTGTCCGGCTCTCGGAAGCATGTGGGACACGGCACATGCGTGTTCGGCGAGTGTCCGTGTCCAACAAGTGTCTGACAAGAGTACGGGGGACCTGGGGAAGTGTTCGTGCTTCCTAGAGTGAAAGTCTCTCTTTTATCTTCTTTCCATGGATTGAGATTTCGACTGAAATCATGAAATTTTGGTCCGAAATTTCGGTTTGGCCGCTACCGAAACGAAACGCCTGTGCAAAACCACGAAGTCTGTACTTCGGACGACTTCAGTGCATTTCACAGGATAAATGAGAAAAGTTATCAATAAATCATAATCATAGTTGTTATCTTTTTTAAAAATTTACAGATGGCCTCACAGCCTCCCCTGCATAAGGATTCAAGGTCAAAAGACATTGGTTGGCAGTACGGACTTCCCTTGGACGCAAAGAAGCAGAAGTCACAGTGTACATACTGCGAGTCTGTGACAAACAGATTGGAAGTGGAAGTGTTACACGACTAAAGTATCACCTCGCTAGCTGCTTCCCGATGTCGCAGAGTGCTTGAAGACTCTGACTGATATCAAAATAGTCATGCACACTTTATTAAGGAGCGAGGAATACGCAAAAGTTTATATTCGGACTCCTAGGCCACCGAAGAAGAAGGGACGGATCCAGACTCCATCCATCAGGGGTCACCAGAATCAGATGGATGCCAAGTAACATCGGCAGTGGATTTAGTCCGTCAACCACAGGTTACAGTGGTTCGTCCGGGGCTAATGATGATGATTTTATTTGGACGAGCGAAGGAGAGTTGGCTTGGACGAGCGAAAATGAGTGATTATGGTGATTATCAAGTTTTTTTTCAGTATAATGGTATTCCATCTTGGTTATCATGGTCCATGCAAGCTTAGTATGTATTTGGTGTGTGGTTTCTTCAAACAATTCAAGTAAATATGTATGCACAAGCAGCACAACTATAAAAGACTTAAATTTAAATTTTCAAAAAAATCCACAAATTTGATCCTTTTTTTACCATTTTGAATTTTTTCCAAAATTTCGATCAAAATTTTGATTTCGGTCTGGACCGAAACTAGACACAAAATCGGAATCTCAAATCTTGCTTCTTTCAGCCTTGTTGGAGAGAATGTGCGCTTGCAAAGACAAATCGAGATGCAAGATCGTTGAAGGGGCATGTGTGGATTCATTGTTGGGTATTCAATGAATGAGCATACAAGAAGCGGCTGAAGGCCGCTGGCAGGCTTCTTGATAACTACAGCTCTTCATGGATTTATATTGTAGAAGCATTGTCTCATTTAGTGCATAACGTTTATGCCCTTGTGCTATTGACTCGTATTGGACCTTTGGACATCTGATTTTGCTCGACGTGGTTTTTATCATTTGGAACTTCCAAGTAAAAAAACCTCGTATGTGCTTTTTTGGTTGCTTGCTTATTACGTGCAATAGTTAGAAAATTTTGTGCAATTGAAATATTGGTTGTGAGAGATTTTGAGGGTGAGGGTTATGTTGAGAATTGCATAGGCCCTAGGCTAGTATCCACCTCTTGGGAGTAGTCACAGGTTGCATTCCCGATGTATTGAGTCAGATGTATCGTCAAGATAGTAGAAATTGTAGGTAGCTACACTCTTGCCTATAGTCTTTAAGAATACTTCCACCTTATATCTTTTGAACGGACACCCCCAAATTCAGATGTCCTTTAGAACATAACAAAATTAAGATTTGACATAGATAAATGAAGAACATAAATGCATAATGCAATATTCTTTAATTGATAGTCTAATAGGGTAAGACAAAGCGAAAGACAGAGGGATGAGTGAGAGGGAGAGAAGAGAGGTGCCAGAGATGGAGAGAAAAGGGTGAGATGGAGAGGGATGAGGGAGAGATTGGGAGCGATGGAGAGAGAGAAATAAAGTAACAAAGAGAGGAATGAGGGAGAGATCAAGAGAGAAATAGTGGCAGAAATGAGAAGAAGACGACTGATGGTGAGAAGGAGAAGGAGAAACAGGGAGGGAAGAGGGCAAGACACACACACAAAGGACAAAGTCAGAGCAGAGAGACAAAGGGAATAGAGGCCGCGAGGGAAGAACAAAGTAGAAGAAAAAAAGACATTAATGATCGCTAGAGTTCTCCAGAAGTCCTCTTATTCCTCCCAATTCTTTTTTCTTCACTCTCCCTCTTTCTACCTGAAATCAGATGAGCAATGGGTCAATGTGCATGGCCCAGGGGGTGGGGGTGGGGGGGGTGGGTGTGTGTGTGTGTGTGTGTGTGTGTGTGTGTGTGTGGGGGGGGGGGGGGGGGGGGGGGGGGGGGGGGCCTACACACCTTAGCAAGACTATTGCCCTGTGGTTGGCACTCAAAATCTCATAGGCAACGGCTTGACTACACTGACTTATCTTTCTCAAGTTTCATGGCGACTTGTAAAGAAATTGGTAAATATTCAAGTCAAAATATAAAATCATAAAAAGGCTTGAGGCCATTGTTGGTAACTTGGTATTTCTAACATTCATTAATTAGCTGAGATGTTGGTATTTTCGATAGTTTGTAATCGTCCCATGCCATTTTGTAAACAAGGTAGAAATCTAGAAGAAGACTACGATACTAGGTAAAAAGTTATGCAACTGGATCAGAATGGACTATGAATCGGAAAAGGAAGCAAAAATATTTGCAGATACATTTAATTTCTATGGTGTTTTCTTATCCATCAAATTCAGGCATACATAGAAAATGACATCCCTTGGAACAAAGGATGACGTTTGGCATGCATCCCATAAAGCGGCAACATCCAAAATAGAAGATCTCTTTGACTAGGATCCATCAACTTATTTCTTTTACATAAATACTCTCATAATTTATAGTTACGAAGAGCACATAGCGGCACTAACCTGACCCTCCTATGATACAGCCATCGGCATCGGCATTCACCACTTTGGAAGTGTCAACGTCACCACTTCCTGTGCTGCAGAAAACGAGAACGGAATCTTAGGAGACATTAATTAACTTTAACCATATAGCATTAACTTCAACAATAATTTCGGAATATTCCCAAAAGGCCAACTTACCAATCTAATATGTCTAATATTTTGGGTTTGCCATCTGATGTCACCTGTAAGCCAGCAGCAGCTGGATCTACACCAGAATCTGCAATAAAGAAGTCAAAATTGTAAGCGCCTAAAGAGCATACATACAATCAACGTCCACGAAACAAATCAAGAAACTGCAGTGCACAAGATAAATTATGTCAACACTTAAGCTTGTAAGTTTGAGGTGTTTAACATCCGATTTATATCCTTGTAATTCATTGGATAAAAATGCATAGAACTTAGTTTTACAGTTAATGTCCGTAGAAAGATGTAATTTTTATGTGTAAGTAAGATATATTTTTTAGGCATTTCCATCCACACACAGTGTATATTTCCTTCGTATTGGCATGAGATCACTAATGTTTTAGAACTGAGTGACCGGTCATACGGTCCTAGGAACGTCACAGCTAGGACTGAGTTTGGGTAATCCATTTTTATGATTTGCATTGATGCCTCCGATAGCATGACCACCATCAAATGAATTTTCACAAATTTATTCTCTTTGTTAACATCATTGTTTTCGGGTCATCATCCTCAGGCGAGTATATATCCGTGATGTTTATCAATGTCGCCTTGCGTCAATGTTGCCTTGCACTCTCCCATGATTTTTTTTTTGGCACATCACCTCTTCAACCGAAGGTTTGTAGTCTTGCATGGATTTTTCATCATATGTTACTTCGAGTACAACTGTGAAGCTTGCTTGATTCTCCTCCAAGGTATCTTCCTCATCTTCCACCACGGACATATCTTCGAACTTTATGTCAAAGAGAGGAATCCAACTGTTGGTTGGATACTTCACACAGACTATTCGGAGAAGGATTCTCCATCTTCCACATAATTCCCTTTCAGTGAATTTGAGGGCCTGAATCTTTGACGGAAAATAGAAGTGATTGTCAGTGCATCATCCCTTTCACGCCTCAAATTTTGGACCTCTCGTTGAAGATAATCTATTAGGGATTGAAGATCAAAAAGTTCAACCTATTGCGTGAGTGCCTCTACTAGCTCCACAACTCAAATACCTTGCTTTGAATCTGGTCCATGTGATCCTCACACCAAGCCTCGGACTTCGCACGCGTCTTCCCGCCATTAGCATAAGGACCTTCCTCACAATACAACGAGAAGAATCACCATACTCCAAAACCAATTTGATATCGATGAATAGTACTAGTACCATGATGCGTAGATACTTGGGTGCGCTAATGAACATGAGAAGAGGGAGGGAAGAGAGGACTCAATTGCTCCTCTAAACATCAGATAGCTGAAATTATTTCATTAATAACCATTAATGTTTCACATCAAGAGAAACTTCCTATTTATAGTTGTAGTTATCCTTCCTAACCAACATCATTTCTGGTTCCCCCAACTCTTAAAAATAACATAAATATTCATCACAATATTTCAGCCTTGTAAGAACTTGCATTGCAGTAAAATTTGAGAAGAGAGCCATCATGTGATCAGCATCTGAGAGGTGGTTGTTATTTCACATGGGCGGATGGAACATAAAACCATAAAACTTAATATGAACCTGATCCGAAACTTCGGGTATCGTTATACATTTTGTACCCAAAACAAGGTTTGGGTAGGGTATGGATATAGGAACTCTACCCGAACAATTTCGGGCATGGATATGGGTATCCCAATAACATACCTGAAACCCGATATCTGATTGCCCATCTAACTTGTGTATATTAGACAATATGGTTGGGCTCCAAACTCATTGTAATATACCCAAATTCTTACCTTACTCATATCCATACCCAAGGTCATACAATACTAAAACTAATAAAATAAGGAACCATGAGAGCTTCTTAACATTGCATTGTAATACATTTATTTTTTCCTCAAGCAATTGTATATGTGGTTGAGAAAAAGAGACAAAATTAGAGCCAATTCATACCTGAAACCCAAGCCAAAACTCGAAACCCAAATGGGTATGGGTCAGGTATGGACCCTACCATACTCGAAGAAGTCCGCATGGTTTGAAATTTCGACCGAAATATCAAAATTTTGGTCAAATTTCGGGCAATTTTGGTTTCTGCTTTCAGAACCGGAACTGGTACTATAAATTTTGGCCATTTAGATCAATTTCAGTTTCAAAACCGAAAATGTAAATTTCAAATTTTGGTCAAGTTCAGTTCGACTTGGACCGAAACACGATACAAAACTAAAATTTAAAACCTTGGGTGTGGATAGGGTTCGACCCAAACCTGTCCTATTGCCCAACTAAAAATAATGAAAGCGCCTAGAAATTAGAAGAAGAAAAGACTTTGAACTGTAGTCACCAAATGGACTCACAACCAATACCTAAGGATACTTAACGACACTTAATTGCCTTAGAGCTAATGCCAGGTTGTCATGCAGTTAGAAGATTCTTGTCAATTTTCCTTTAGTCAACCTCATCTTAATGGGATAAGATTTGGATGGTGGTGATGATGACTTCCAACTTAGGCTATATGATTACTTAGGCTTTGTTTAGTTCGAAGTATCTAGTGCGGTAGTTGCTTTGAGGTAAACATTCAAAATACATCACGCGACTTGCTCTGTTTGGTTTGAACTTTAAAGAAGTCACTTTGAGGTAAGGTATTCAACTTACCTCAAGTATCTTGGATACCTCATAATTCAAGTATTCCAATACCACAAAATCAGTGGTAAGGTAAAAATAACGGATCTCACTAGTTATTCCTGATCCCAATGCAACCACGGGACCACCACCAAGCCACTTTCGTTGGTCACCGGACCACCGGCGAGCCATCTCCTCCGGTCATCAAGTCGATGCTGAACGCCATCGAACCATTGCTGGACCGCCATTGATCGTTGGACCATCGCCTCCGACCACCGAACCGCCATTGATTGGTCACCTGACCATCGGCTCCGGTCACCGAACCACCACTAATATTTTGAAGTTTTTTATTTTGATAAACTTTCCAATACTTACCTCAAATCTTAATTTGTATTCAAATACTGAAGTATTCCCAAACTTCTAATCTCACTCATTACTCGAATGTTCAATACCTCCAACCAAACAGAGTGTTAGCAATTTCTCACTAGATCATAGCCCTCAAGGTCTTGAGGAGGGTGGCAACGTGACCTCAGGGACACACGTCAACCAATTAACCCCCGAACCAAACCACGGGCTTCATACCTTGAAAGCTTTTGTAGACAACTGGCTACAAAATAGATTGATCAAACACCACAGTCCAGCACTACAAATCAGAAAACCTGCCCGAACTTGGATCGAGGCCGCGGTTGACTTGTCATCATCAAAGAGGTGTGATTCTTCAACTTCCGTGCAAATCTAACTCCTCCATTACTCAGATCAAACTCGTATACGCCCTTGTGAGGTCGATCGATGGATCAGAGCCCCAAAGAGATCAAAAGGCGAGAGAGAGGTCAAGAAAGGTTACCGAATATAGCGATAAGAACGCCTCTCCCGTCGTAGGTAGGGTGCGCCTCGAGGAAGCGATCGGCGCCGATCTCTTTCTTCGGCATCAGGGAAGCAAGGAAGGTGGACTCGTTCAGCCGGAAGGACTCGACGGCGCCGCCGTCCTTGCTCTCTTCAGAGGGAGGAGCACACGACGGGGAGAGCGAAGGCATCGCCCTTCTTCGACTGCGAGGAGGAGGGAATAGGGCGAGAAATGGGGGAGGGAGAAAAGGCGGAGAAGCATATGATTGCGGCAATGATGGCAGCCTGTCGACGCACGAGGGCTTATAAACTGTTGATGCCCGCATGGAATTTCCCTCGCTTTTGTATTTAATTTTCTTGTTAAATCAAGTGTTTTCGAGAGTCTATAGGTCGTCGACTGCGGGCTTGCCGCCGGAATTTTGGGAGGGGCTTTGCTTTTGTGGCGGGCGGCCTATCGCCGGTGGATACTGGATATCGCTTCGGGTGGACGTACAATACGACGAGCAATGGCATCCGACCCCAAGCTTTTAGCCCCGATGCTCAACCTGAATGACGTGGCACCAATCATGGCGCCCCTTTACCATCCGGTCTAGGCTGAGTGTGATTCACTGGTCGGGGTTGGTGCAAACTTAGGAACAAACAGGTTGTTCAGGTCCGGGCTTAAAAACCACTCCCAATAGACAGAGAGAGAGAGAGACCGCGCGCGGGGGGGGGGGGGGGGGGGGAACAAGATTGCCCTATAACATCTAGAGAAAGATGAGAAGGTTGTCAAGTGGCACCCAGTTGTTTGAGACTGTTGTTTTAATAGATAGATTCTGCCTTCTTATTTCGCGAGAGAACAAAATTCGGAGTTCTGAAATAAAATTCTGAAAGTTCACAAGAGTTCCAGTTACAATCACCTTTCGATATTCCAATCCAATTCAAAATTAAATCAACATTGCTAATATTTAATTTGATCAAAAATTTAAAGTTCTTTCATGCAACTCAAGTCATCACACTAACGATTGTTTTTTTTTTTTTTTGGCTAACAACAACAAACTATTGTTGAATTAAGCAATGTTTCAAACTAAACTCTACCATCGCTTGGGCCACCAATCTTTGCTAACGTCTAAAAATCAGGGAAAACTACAACTTAGGACTAGTTTACCTTTGGAACAACCAAATAAGACCACTTTTGAAACTAAATACTCCATAGGGCATTTGAGGTCATGATAGGTATTTGTATTTAGACTGTATTACAAAAATACCTATATGCGAACCAGAATGCGATCCCAATGGACCCCCTTGAAAAGGAAATACTATTTACCACCAAAGCTTTTACCAAATATCTCACACATAATGATGTGTTGCAATCACAACCGTCCATTTCACCCAAACCTTACTAGTGAATCATACTCAGCAATTGGACCGTCAGGCAAAGGGACGCTATGATTGGATGCCACAATATTATGTGTGAGAGATTCGGTAAAAGCTTTCGGTATGAATAGCATTGCTCTCTTGAAAAACTGCTACAATAAAGGCTCTTAAATTTGTTTCTGGATTTGGTGCTAGTATTTGAAGCAAGAGGGTCCTGGATGCATGTTTCAACCAATGGATAAACAGTCATGTGATCACCCCGAATGCTTTACCGATTTTTTTAAACAAAATGACGTGTTGTGACCACACCCGTCTAATGCACCCTGCCCCGATCGGTGAATAGCACTCAGCCTCGATCTATTGATTCACCGATCACGACTAAGTGTGATTCACCGATCGAGGTAGGATGCATCAGACGGCTGTGATCGCAACACATCATTATGTAGAAATTGGTAAAAGAACTCGAGCAATTGGTTTTTGGGACTACCTTCCAAAAAAAGTATTGGGAGACTTAGTGATAGGTCCTTGACAATAGATTGGTTCAGTGTAAAGGATAGACAATAAGAAGGCTTTGCACCAGGTCCCTCCGAAAAAAAGATGCTTTTAGAGTAAGTTCATGTGTTGACTTTCCTCCCCTTTAAATGACAAAATTGTTCCTAATACTAAAATCACAAAAGTTACTCTATTGCAGCAAAGGAGTAGCAATCTACAATTGTTACTCTTTATTACCGAATTGAGTAACAATTGCTACAGTGATTTCACTATAGCATTTGTTTTTCAGAAATTGGCTACAGCGATATCAATGTAGCAATTGTTACTCAATTCGGTAATAAAGACTAATAATTTCTACAGTGGTATCAAAGAGTAACATTTTCATGATAAAAAGAGTAATCATTGCTATAGTAATTTCACTGTTTAAAAAAAATCAAATCTTGTTTAAAATTTGTTTTTTTTGCTACAGTGAAATCGTTGTAGCAAATGTTACTCGATATTACCGAAATGTTACTTTTTATGTGATTTCATTGTACAGATGCGTGTAGAGGTAAAATAGTTATTTTTCAAACAGTCTAAGAGTAAAATGGATCTTTTCCAAACGAAAGGGCCTGTTGCAAAAACATCTTGTTGTTTGTCCCACAGAGTTCACTATTCTAACCACGGACCGATGTGATGTGATATGACTCCGAATCCGAATAATCCAGAGCCAGCTACCAAGAGATTCTTTGTTGATTTTTTGTTTGGATAATTATGTCATTTTAGTAGGATATTATGAAACCACCATTTTAGTCATGTTTGATATATACTTTTAAGTATTGGTCCTAAATAGTATATTCGTATGGATTTTGGTCCTATTTCGTTCAACGCCCTAAAAATTATAGAGCATATTACAAAACCTCTCCCGATTTGATATTGGTCCTATATATTTTTTTAAAACAATTTGAACCCTGAACTATGCTCAGTCTATCTTTAGTCCCCTCCATCAATTTTTCTTTATGAAATTACCCTTATCCAAGTAAGCATTAGTTAAATGTTTTAAATACCCTTATATTGGTAATCATAAGTTAAATATTTAGCTTATCCTAGTAAGCATAATTTAAGTATTTTTTAGGGCAAATTACATAAACCTCCCCTGAACTATGGGAGTAGTTTCACATTGGTCCCTGAACTTTTTTTTTGAACAAATAAACCCCCAAACTATGCAACTTTAACAAGTTGGCCTCTCCATTAATTGTTCACCGTTAGATTCGACGAAAATAGCTAACATGTCTATTATTTATTTATTTTCTTTCGTTTTTACCTCTCTCTCTCTCTCTCTCTCTCTCTCTCTCTCTCTCTCTCTCTCTCTCTCTCTCTCCTTAGGCGGCTCGACCACCATGGCCTTCTCCCCCAACCTCCTGAAGCCATCTCAGGCCCGCCGATCACTGACGGCCTTCCGACGAAGACCCCGGACCGACTGCGGCCTGAGCGTACGCCGGAGGCGCCGACGAGGCAGGCCGTCGGCTGTGCCAGACCGAGAGGAAGGAGGGGTGGGGGGTCATAGCGGCCGGAGTTGCAAAACCTCCCTCCCATTCCCTCGCACACTCTCAGATCCCTTGCTTCCAGCGCCAGTCGCGGCCTACCCGCGCACCAGAGGCGCCGGCAAGCCGAGAGGAAGAAGGGTGGGGGGCGGGGGCGACCGGAGTTGCAGAGCAACCTCCCTCCCTCTTTTCTGGTTTGTTTTAAAGAAATGATGGAGATATTTTAGTCATTTGACACATTCCGTCTATGAATAACAACGATTTCAAATTGGTCCATAGTTTGGAGCTTATTTGTTCAAAAAAAAAGTGAAGGGACCAATATGAAACTACCCCCATAGTTTAGGAGAGGTTTATGCAATTTGCCTTATTTTTTAATCTTTTTGAAAAATAATAAGGATATTTTCGGGATAAAAAGCTTACGTAGGGGAACTAAATGCAGACAAAATATAGTTCAGGATTCAAATTGTTGAAAAAAAAAGTTGAGGAATTAATATGAAATGAGGTGTATAGCTCAAGGGGAGATTCCTGTAATTTGTCCAAAACTAGTGCATGCCTGTGCTTGTCGGCACTGCAGCGAGCCGCCTTCGGCAGCAACATACCTGTCGGCACTGCAGTGGGCCGCCTTCGACGGCAACACATCTATTGGCACTGCAACGGGCCCCCTTCGGCGGCAATACACCTGAATGCTTTTGGTAACAAAACACTCTCAACTACAACACCGGCATTTGTAAGGACACCTATTTTCTCGCCCATGCCGATTGGCACGAAGCGGGTGCCTTCGGCTCGACCAACTCCCCCTCCCCCTATAATCGATCAAGCACAATTGTCTCTATTAGAATGGATTTATGGAGATCGACCCAATGGTTTGGGACGGCCAAAATTTCAGCAGGTGAGTTTATGGCCATTGATGCAAACAACGATCGCGAGATGAACGGTTAGATTTAGTGCAGTTTAAATGGGTCGGTATTTGAAACCAAAGGGAGGAGTTGGTTGACGGGGAAATAGAGATCGTGCGTTGATTTTTGAACGAATGGTTAGATCTATTTGATTTATTTTTGTCCAATCAGCTTGTCCTAGACAGCTTTTGTTTTGTCTAGTCAGCACAATACCGCCGTGCCATGTTATATAGATTATTTGTGTGCTACCTTAAGTTGCCTTTTTATTATAATGGTCCCATAAGGAGTTGGGCTCAGTTCGGGTTGTTCGAAGCCAAGGCCCGGTTCCAATATGGACCCGAATTAAATATTTAGGACTTGACCTGAGCCTGGTCCAAAACTGTCTAGTGAAGCCCGAGCGTATTAAGCCATAATTTTTAGCATGTTCCATGCATAAATATTCTTTTCTTTTGATACAAGGAGTAAATAACATCGGTTATGTTAAAGTATAAAAAATATACATGTAAATGGATGCTACTTAAGTGTGAAGTGATTGATATTTATAAAATAAATATGTTAAAAAGTTTATTTACGGATATCTAGATCAAGATTGTGCAAAGACAAGTTAACCATCCGATCTAATCGATTATGAGTAGGATGCATCCGATCTCTCTCTTTCTCTTCCCCACGATCTCTCTCATTCTCTCTCTCTCTTCCTCATGATCTCTCTCTCTCTCTCTCTCTCTCTCTCTCTCTCTCTCTCTCTCTCTCTCTCTCGTCCAACCGCTCCCTCTATCTCTCTCTCTTCCAACTGCTCTCTCTATCTCTCTCTCTCTTCCAACGATCTCTTCTCTCTCTCTCTCTCTCTCTCTCTCTCTCTCTCTTCCAACAGTTCTCTCTCTCTCTCTCTTCAGGTGGGGGTCGGGGGTGGTCGTGCCAAAGGCACGAACATTCACTAGTACATAATATAAAATAAATATAATATTTATATTTATTTTAATAAAAAACAAAGGGGGTTCTATCCATAACGCCTCGTGCTCAATTAAAACACACTTATTACAATGTTAAAAATTAAGATAACTTCCTCATAAACAGAAACACAAGCATCCTTTAACACATCCTCGATGATATCCCAAGTTGTGAAATCAAAGTCCAAAAATAATATATAGGTTTGACGATGAACATCTCAAAGGAGGTTACCTATTCTTCCCATATTACTTGAGGAAAAGGCGACCTTTCCTAAAAATAGGGACCCACTTTTTGATCCCATCTCCAAGTTTCTCCCCTTTTTTTTTTTCTCTATTATTAATTTTTATTATTTTATAAAAAATCAGTGGTAATCGGACGTTGATAATAATCAAATTTATTTATTTTTAAATGCATTGTTCATCGAATGTGGCCCAAAGGAAATAGCAAGCCTCACTCGCTCACCACATATAGGAAGCCTAGTAGCAATTCATTACTATATGGGACGGACTAGGCAACCCCTTGAAAAACTCGTTTTTGTCAAACCGTTTTACTAAATTAGTAAACTATTGTGTTAAAGCATCTTCATTGGCCTCTCTAACTAAAAGCTAAATATCTTGTTACGATTCTCGTACCTCCTTAAAACTAATGATAAGAGGAAGGAGACAACGATATATGAAGACGTGGAACTTCCATCCCTTTACTGATATGGGACTATTCTTAACAAGGTGAGTTATTTTTGCCACGTCAGTATATTTGTTGAGTGGGTTTTGCTCATACTCTAGTGAACTCCCTACCCACTCCCTAAGGCATAAAATCTGGTAATCAGCAAGCAACCCACCAAAAGGGACAAGCCTAATGATTGAAAAATAAATGGCACGAGCTACAAATGAGGATGTTGGAGAGCTGTTATAGTTTATACATTGTCACATTTGGTTGGTAAATGTCTTAAGCGAAGCCGTTGAAGATGCTCGGAATAAAAGGGACTCCGCCAAGAGTCTTAATTGACTAACTGCCACAAGACAACTTTGCCCCACTCCATAGTCCAACCGATTTGAAGCAGGTGTAAAAGGGCTTTTTTTCAAAATATTATTAAAAAATAAACTATTTAGCTAAATAGCTGTTGACCAAAAGTATTTGCCATTCTAGTGCTTTGATCGCCGCGTGGCAGGTCAGCGTCGTAAAAGCATGCCGGGAATTTTTTTTTTCTTTTATGAACCAAGGTAAAGTTGGTATCTGGGTTACCGGGTTTAAACCCGGTATTGTGGATACCAGGTTTACTCGAAGTCCAACAAGAAAACGGCTAAGTGTGAGAATAAGGGGGCTTCGGTTAAACCCGGTATCTAGAATACCGGGTTTAAACCTGCTAACCCGGATATCGACTTTACCTTGGCCTATAAAAAAATAAAATTTATGATGCGCTTTACGGCGTTGACCTGCAATGTGGTGGTCAGAGCGCTGAATGACAAATACTTTTGATCAACAGCTATTTAACTAAATATTTTATTTTTTAATAATATTTTGAAAAAATACCCGGTGTAAAATCCTCCTTCACACACCTGCTGCCAACTCCCACTCCCACCTCCCTTGGCTCTCAAACTCCTCACTCTCCTTTCCTCCCAAGCATGCCCCCTCCCCAACCCCCCCTCTCCGCTCTCTCCTCCTCCTCTCCCACCCTAAACCCTAACCCTAACCTTTTCTCTCAGCAATGGGAAGGCTCACAACCTCTCCCCACCTATCCACCTCATCTTCCCCGTTTATCCCCAGACCCCCACTAAAATTACACCACTACCCTCCACCCTCCTCCTCCTCCTCCTCCTCGTTCCAAGTCCTCTGCTCCAAATCCCCCTTCCCCTCGCTCCCCGCCCTCCTCCATGCAATCCCCGACTGGGCCGATGCCATCAAGGAGCGGGGCGTGCGGAGGCGCCGCGACCTGTACACCCCCGACGACTGGCGGGCCCACCGCAGCTCCCTCCGCCACCTCCGCCACCTCCTCTCCAGCCTCACCTCCCGCGTCATCCTCTCCCTCGTCCCGCCCGTATCCGCCCTCACATCCGTCGCCGCCCTCCTGGCGCTGTACAACTCGGCGGTGTCCCAGGGATGGCTCCCAGAGCCCTTTACCCTCCTGAGGTCGTCGCCGCAGCCCTACCAGCTGACGGCCCCCGCGCTGGCGCTGCTGCTGGTGTTCCGGACTGAGGCGTCCTACTCTAGGTTCGAGGAGGGTAAGAAGGCGTGGATGAGGGTGATCGCCGGGGCCAACGAGCTCGCGGGGATGGTGATGTCGGAGGCGGGGAGGGATGGTAGGGTGGATGCTCGGGTCAAGCTGGCGCTCCTGAATTATATCATGGCGTTTCCGGTGGCTCTCAAGGTAGGTGGATTTTTTTTCTTCTTCTGTCTACTAATTCTTTTTCTTATTATCCTTTTATTCCATTTAGAAGTTTCTATTTATATATTTCTTAATGATTTTTTGTGTGGATTTGTTTGTTATTAATTTATTATTATCTGATTGATGGTGGTGATAATTTTATCAACCAATGTCTTGAGTAATGCAAACAAAGCATGTAGTCTCCAGACTCTCCACATTGTATGTGAAGAGGAGCGTAAGGGATGTGCAGCAGCCTTAGTTGCAATAGAGCTGGTGCAAGTAATTCAAGGTTGCATGATCGCTACAATAATCGCTCATGTTGTTACTCATTTGATGTTGTTCAAGAAGGAATATGTGTAGTGAGGTTATTGTGATATGAATCATACGATGCATCATTATATTATAAATCAAATTGAGGGTGCTCTTTGGGTAAAGCATTCTCTACCAGGCCGATAGTCTTATTAGTATATTGGAATTTCTTTGGTGATAGGTGAAACCACTTGATAATGTGAATTTATATCATTGGGAAGATGGTATCACTTCTTATAGAGGACTAGGAGGCTGAGCTTTTTTTAGTGGCACAAAGTGAAGTCTTAACTAGCCTGCTCTCTAAATCACTTCTTACTACGCTTGGAAGTCACCATAATCATAATGAAGAACATGAAAAAGGCTTAAGTATTTTTCTAAAAAGGTATTGGAAACAATTAAGTATTGAATTTCATGACATTGAAAGATGTTTACAGACTCATATAATGCAGTACCATGAATCAAGTCCTTAATTTTCAAGAGCCATCCCTTTCTAAGAGGATGAAATGTTATAATTGAACGCATTCGGGAGAGGAGGGGGCGGCAAAATTCTTCGATGATGCCCACACACCTATCATATATATATATATATATATATATATATATATATATATATATATATATATATATATATATATATATATATATATATATATATATATATATTTGCATGCATGTTCTCACATCCATCGTCTATAGTGCTTTTTTTGATCATTTCATGTCGCAACTTTAGAGAAGGATCCATCTTGGTTGAACAAAATGGAAGATGTCGAGGTGCCGGGAGTGAAGACTGAACGTTTTAACTCCTTATCAATGAGCTCAACGTTAAGGACCTATGTGACCTCCCTCCATCTTGATTAAGCAGCTTTTCCTCTCTCTTCGTGACGAGAGGGTTGTAGGTGCATCTTCTTCCGCAGGCACCCCAAGCTTTAGAAAGAGAGGAGCTTCTATCTTCTTTCATATCACAACTCATCTACACCTCTTCTAACTCTCCCCAAGCGCTCTCCAAGATCTCAAGCTCTCTCATCCCCATGTCTTATATCAGTGTGGGCTCCTCTGGCTCTAGTTTTTCTCTCAAACCCGAGCAATTTTCATAGTGTGTGAGTTGTGTAGCTTTGTCACCAGTCACCACTAGTTGCATTACACAACACAAACAACACTTGGTGCATGGTCCAAGAGCTAATGCAAGAGGTTGCCATGCTACTGATGAAATTTTAAAGGAAATAATGGAGTACAATGATTCGACTGCCCGGACGAAGTGCCACTGTTGCCACCATTGTAGGGCTACCACCTAGATAGAGGAAGAGGATTGGTCTGAGTGGGAGGATTCAGATACCTATGATGAGGAGACTGAGCCCAATCCATCAGTATTATCACCAAAAAAATTAAAATTGAAGGCTAATGTGTTTTCAATAAATAATGTACTTGGTTCCGTTTATTTAGATTTATTTGAATCAATGTCGGACCAAGAGCCAAGACTCCTGAGGCTGGAATGCCAAGATGGATGAGGTGAGGTGAGGTGTACAAGGCCATGAGTTAGCTCTCCATTGCCTGGAGAGAAGGAGATCCTGAGCTATTTATATAATTTTTCCTCCCAAACATAGAAGATGCGTTTTAAAATCGTGCGCCGCTACGGATTTCGTAAGAACTCCGTAGTTAAGCATGCTCGGACGAGAGTAGCACTAGGATGGGTGACCACACTGGGAAGTTCTCGAGCGAGCACGGGCAAAGCGGACAATATCTTGTGTTTGGGGCAGATGTTATAAAATGGTATCAGAGCCGGTTCTCCTCGCAATGGGGGGTCTAATCCTATACGAGGACGTGTAGCCCTAAGGGGGGTGGATTGTGACGACCAATAGCCAAGAACCAAGACTCCTGAGGCTGTGATGCCAAGATGGATAAGGTGAGGTGCGGTGTACAAGACCACAAGTTAGCCCCACATCGCCACGCGTTTTAAAACCGTGCGCCGCTACGGATTTCGTAAGAACTCCGGACTTAAGCGTGCTCGGACGAGAGTAGTACTAGGATAGGTGACCTCCCTGGGAAGTTCTCGTGCGGGCACGGGCAAAGTGGACAATATGTTGTGTGTTTGGGGCGGATGTTATAAAATAGTATCAGAGCCGGTTCTCCTCGGGATGGGAGGAGGTCTAACAACTCTAACCCTACACGAGGACATATAGTCCTAAGGGGGGTGGATTGTGACGACCAAGATCCAATAGGCCAAGAGCCAAGACTTCTGAGGCTGGGATGCCAAGATGGATGAGGTGAGGTGAGGTGTACAAGGCCATGAGTTAGCCCCACATCACTTAGAGAGAAGGAGATTCTGAGCTACTTATATAATTTTTCCTCCCAAATATAGAAGACGTGTTTTAAAACCGTGCGTCGATACGAATTTCCTAAGAACTCCGTAGTTAAGCGTGCTCGGGCGAGAGTAGTACTTGGATGGGTGACCTCCCTGGGAAGTTCTCGTGCGGGCACGGGCAAAGCGGACAATATCTTGTGTGTTTGGGGCGGATGTTACATTTTTGGTCAAGCAATTTTTCTAGTATGATTCCTATAATCTTTGTTCTCTTTAACTAAGGAACTTTTGAATCTCTTCATGAACCCAAATTTAAAGGCAACGACTCTTCTAGGAGAACATTTGGTATATCTTGGGAGGTATTAGAGTCTGATACATAAAATGATGTCTTACACAGTTACACTTACATGCCAAAACACTTAATATGTGTAAGTGATGTTAGCCAATTCATACTTCACCTAATAAAGATGAACGATATGAATTGTGGTATGTGATGGGAGCTCCAACCCAAGGCAATCTATATGCACAAAATGCCATATGTGTTCGAGATGTTTCTTTGGTTCTGACAGAGTTGTGTAAATTACATGGCATTGTTTTCTGCCAGAGGAAATTTGGAGCTGGAAGAGTAAGAAAAAAGGGTGTTGTTGCTACTTGTAATGTTGAAGGCTGAAGCATTGTTTCTAGCCAAAGTTCATTTTTATGTGACTTCATGTGGAATCGTGTGGGTCAAGTTGAAGTTTCTATTTAAAGGTCTTCGATGTTGAACTATGATAAAAATGGCATGTTGATGATAATCTAGCTTTTTATCATAGAATAAATATATTTTTTTTGTGGTGGATCATTTATCTTTAAAACGGAGAAAAAAACAGCAATCATCTCTTAATTCAGATTGGAGGATGTGCTCGCAAGTTCATTTTAGACTTTAGAGGAGTTATTTAAGAGTTGTTCCATGCAAGGTTGCTTGTCTATCCATTCCCCCACTTGAGGGTTAAGTTAAAATCAGTAGCTATTAGATCGGTAATCATGAATGTCATATTTTCTCATTTGATGGGCTACTAAAATGTTTCGTTTCTTTATTTTTTGCCTTTACATATATAATTTGGACCAAAATTACTTGGTATTCCAACCCTTTAGTGGTTGGCCTTCACTAAAAGGGTATTTAGTTAGAAGGATTGGCCGCTCTAGTAAATTAAACATCAAGGCAGCCAACCTGAGTGTACAGACTGATGTGTCTCCTTTCTTCCTTTCGTCTATTCTTTCTTTCCCTACATCTCCCCCTCACTCTGGTCTATGATTCCTTTATGCTTCAACATTTAAGCTGCACATATATCTCTTATTTTCTTCTAAATAGTTTTACATTAGATCTATTTCAGGTTCATGGCCTACATGGCTACATGACAACAAGCACCGAGTAGACCAATTTTTGCCATTGAAAGTTAAGGAGTATCTTTTATGTTGTAGTCTGGGACCTTGAGTCAATGCAGAGTGGAATTGTATTTTATGAAAATTTAGAGTGGATAGGGTCAAGTGCCAATACAGAATTTTGGAAAGTTACACTTTTGATGAAGCCTTTCATATCCCATATCTCATAGAATTTACCCAACTTGATCGGGGAGTAGTCACTTGCCACTGTCGTTCCACCTCTATCTGCTCATGTCACTCCACTACCATATTCCCTCGTCCATCCGTTCCAGTCTTTCCCTTCCTTTTTAGGTGCCAACCTTTGGCAGTCCTCTTGATCTCCCCCCATTTCAATGCCTCCTCCCATACATTTTAGTAGATATTAATGTGATACTGGCCGTTGTTTGGGAAAGAAATTTGAGGTGAAGGGTCAAGTCAGCAAGTCAGAGCATAGAAGCTTTTGCTAGCTTGGCAGAAGCTATGATCGTAGGACTCGGATTATTATGACAAAAGGATGTGAAGTTCAATAGATTACCAAGGTAAAAGGTGTGACCTAAGTTATACTAGAACATCAATATGAAGAGGATGGGCATTTGCAGAGCTTGGACATTCAAGGAAGCTTATTGCATTGCTAAACGGTAGTTATAGCAGCCCTTCAAGGTTTTCTTTTCTATCGTAACCTTCAATATGTACCCGATAAAGTTATCGAGATGCCTATAACAAATTCTAACTTAGGTGCTTAAATTGCAATAATACAGGGCAAGGTTCAAAACTTTGAATTAAATTTGGAATTCGACCAACATTTCGACACTGGAAGACATGGAGATATGTCGTGGAAATATTTTGATTGTGTGAATATTACAGTTTTTTAAAAATGATAGAATTATCAATTACATGATGGAGTAGTTTAACAAAACTCCGAGACTTTAAGACAAAAGCGATAGAATTATCTCTTAGATGCCTAGGGTTGCAACTCGGGCGGGTTGGATCGGGTTGGGGGTCAACCCAAGTACTAGAAGCCCCCCACCCTCAACCCACACAACCTCTAACTTTAGATGCTCTGCCATAGACCAAGCCCAACCCATGCAAAAGTTTTCAAGATCGAGTTGGGCTCAGGTTAGCCCAAGTTGGTAGGATGTGTCGGGTTGTGCGGGTTCGGGTATACTTATTTCCAATCATTGTTTAAAATTTTGACCTTTGAAGATCAAAACTGAAAAAAAAGCCACTTAATACTTGCATTTTATTTCTATCCATACAATTTACTAGATCATCATAATAATGTCTTTATTAAATAAATAATATGGGATTAGGTGAAACTCACAGGCATACATGAGGACTCGAGTTCGGGTTGGGACCGGTTTCCTGATCCCTCAACCTGAGCCCGACTCGAATTCAACTCGGGTTGTATTTTTTCAACCATAACCCAACCCAATCTATAAATACATCAACCCAAACCTGTCCAAAACTCTGTTTAGGCTTGGTTTGGGTCGGGTCCAACTGGTGTAGTTAAGGTGTTAAGGTGGACTCAAGGCTCTCAACCTTACTGGCGCCTGAGGCGAGAGGCGAGGCGAGCGCCTGATTGAAATAAGGCGTGTAAAAAAACTATACACACACACACACAGACACAGACACTATAAAATGACTAGTAGAAACAAGTTCGTATAATCATATAGCATGTGCCTTCAAACTTCAATAAAACTCATCATCATCGAATTCTATAATCTATATCATTCTCATTTTAAAAACTATAAAATCTAAATAATATAGATTGGGATCTAGCCTTGGATGGTTGTAAGATGAAAAAAAAAATGAATTGAAGATTTGAAGTAAACATACAAAAAATTATGACACTATAGAACTGAATCAAAATCTGAATTAAAAAACTGAGAGGAGAGTTTTGATGGGCAACATTATACTCACTTTGTGACAGACGTTGAAGGCAGCCCCAAAGTTTAAACCCTAACCTACTCGATCGTCACGAGTTCTTTTTTATCTCGCTTAATTGCGTGGAAGATTTGAATCTACAGGGCATGGGAACCTCTGAGGTTATAAACTCGTAGGATCAGATAGGTTAAAGCTAAAATTGAATCACAACCGTCAGTTACACCCAGCCCGACTAGTGAATCACACTCAGTCCCAAATGCCATGCAAAAGGATGGTTGTGATTCAATTTGGCTTCAACCTAAACCGTTAATTAAATGAGGCGGGCGCCTCGACCGCCTCAGGGTGTAAGGCGGGCGCCTCAAGCTGACTTATATACCTGCTCTCGCCTTAGGGCGCCTCGCCTCTCGCCTCAGGTGGGCACCTCGGCTCGCCTTAACTACACTAGGTCCAACCCGCCCAAGTTGCAGCCCTATTGATGCTTGAGTTGAGTCTACACATAACTCAAGATAGAGTTCTGTGTGCAGAAACGTTTCTTGCAATCAAAAAATTTGGAAAACAATTCAAAGGAAAACATATTGACACAGATATAAGGTTGGCGTTAAGACACAGATGCAGAGATGCCATGTCACCAGTTTGACTGGTAGCAATCATAGAGCTGAATACCTCTCAAGAAAAAAAAACATAGAGCTGCATGGAACCATGATATTACAGGAGGAACGAGGTAGTTTAGAATTTGTCAACAGTTATGAAGGAAAGCATTTCTCACCAATTTGCCTGATCATGACTGAGAAATTCTGCAAGTTGGGGGTATTCTAATCAACCCCAAAACTGAATGTGCATTAAGTTTTTTTTATATCCTAGATTTTTTTTATATTTTATTCTAGTTTAGGGTGCATTGTTAGATCTGCCTTTAGTGCCCATATATAGCCTACTTTGGATGATAGGATTTCTCTAGCTTAAGGATTATTTTCAAGAATTTGGATTGTTGGTTTTGGACCTTTTGGTTATATATGCTCTCTTTATAAAGAGAATAATTTGTGGGTATCATTTATGCGTAAGCGGGTGGGCATGTGTTGAGAGAGAGAGAGAGAGCGAGAGAGAGGTTAACTTGATCATCCACAGTGCCACTTGAGGTTTTTTCCAACTCTAGACCACAGTTGTAGCAACTTCTGTTCTGTTGCTGTCGATTAAAAGTTCAATACTTCGGCATATTGTAGTTTCAATTCGTGCCATCTCAGCTGGGTTGCTTACTTGTACGCGTTTGTTACATGACACTTACTAGTTTTTCCATGATTGTTGCATCGATATCTTCGTTCATCTCATTATCTTAGCTCCAGAACCACTGTAACCTTGCTGCCATTTTAGCTTCTTAGGTTCTCCATTTTCCATCAGCATATTCAGGTATACTTCATAAAGTATCGCTTTTTCTTACACACTCGGTAAACCCGCTTGAATTAGGGCGGGAGTCTGGCACTGTGGGAGAGGGGATGTGTGTGTGTTTGTGTTGAGAAAGTGTGCTTGTCTATGGCCTTGCATATATATTGTAACACATACATGTTTATCAGATTTTTTCATATGCCTTTTTGAATCCTTCCGAGCCTCTAAATGATAATATATTCTCTAGCCTGTGCATGGGCTTAGTTGTGGTGCCACTCTTAGAGAGAGTCTTTGACTCTTTAGTAGACTCTAGTTTGATAGTGCATCGTTGTTGGTCCTCAAGTTTCATATGAAAGCAATAAAAAGCCTGCTTTCTGTCATTTTGCTAAGATTTGGATTTTGTGAATACACTATTAGCAGGGCTTTATCACTTGTTTTGTGGAAGTTGGATATCCTCATTATTTTTATATGCTTTATGTCGAGTGTTGTTTTACATGCTCGGATGCTCCATTATGAAGTTGTAGGTGGAATTCTTCAAATATTATTTCATTAATTATTGTTTGAGGCCATTTTGATGTAATGAAGTTCATTTTAAATTATCACTGCTGTTTGCCATTAATCAAATATTAATTATGAGCTAATAACTAATTTTTTACGCACCAGTGTCATGTCATCAATGGTTCTGATATCAAAGCTGATCTGTCTAATTTGCTTGAAGAGGATGATCTAGCAATAGTAATGAGCTCAAAGCATCGGCCTCGCTGCCTCATTGAATTCATCTCACAGAGCATTCAAATGTTGCGTCTAGAAGAACCGAAGCGTAACATCTTGGTAATTTTTTTGCAATTTATTCCCCATTATGGTGCAACAAAAAGGAAGCAAAAGATGTAAAATATCAATAAACATGAAACCATTAACTTTCCAATGCATGCTATTTTTATGATCACTGTCATTTACGTGTTACTGGAAAGTGTATTACATTCCGAGGTGTTACTTCTTTATGCACTTTTATCTTCGTGACGATGGTTTATGTATTGCGACAAGCTTGATTCTTATCAGCAAAAAGGTTATCAGTCCACAGTATAATATCAGTGAAACTAATGTAGATCCAAATCCACTTGGTGACTAATCAAAACTAACAGTAGACTTGAGAAGGTAGACGGAGTGAGCCAAGGAGGTTTGTGAATGGAGTAGCTTGAGATCTACAGCTATGATAAGAAGTGAGAAAAAATGTGAAATCCACATCAAGGAAATCATTTGTATTCTTAAAACATAATTGCAGATCTTAGAATCTTAGTCTTGTATAGATAAATCTTACATATGAGATCCAAAGTCATTACATACCAACCTCCTTTTCTTTCTTATTGTCTAGATCTAGATCTTAGACAATCTTGGATGAGTCTGGTTTTTTATTTTGAAGTAGTGAAACTTCCTGAATTTTTTGTGTACCAAGAAAAATTATAGATTTGGGTGCCTTGAACTTGAACGGTAAAATGTTCTCGATCTGATCTTAAGCTACATATGGTTCTTCAAAAAGGTAAAAAATACAGAATCATAGAAGAAAGAAGGAAGAATAGGAAGTGAATATGAGATGAGAGGGGGAGAGTAGAAGAAGAGAGACAAAGAAGGGGGAAAGGGAGAAGGTGATTTGTTCTGCATGGCTTCACACACATTTTCTATTTAATTATCAAGGCGTCTACATTAAGCGTCGGAACTGACTAGAATGCTCTTTTAGTTCGGTTGTAAAGAAATTTACAGACAAGAGTTTGGTCTTAGCTATTGGTTCGTAACACATTTGGTTATTCTCAAATATTTGATACAATAATAAGCCGACAAAGGCTTATATTAGCTAGATAATTCTATCCAAATTGAATTATTCAACAATCTTCCTCAAGTTGTATTTAAATGCTCGCGATCCTAGTTTGCAATAACAATGGAGTGGATGGAAAACTAGGAACCAGAGTAGCTTCTTTCCTTCAAAGAATCCACCAAGAAGTAGAAAGGTGCCACCAACTAGAGTAACTTCTGAAAGGAAAAGTAGAAAGATGCCTCCAAGTATTCCATGGAGTAAATGAAAAACTAGGAACCAGAGTAGCTTCTGTCATTCAAAGAATCCACCAAGAAGTAGAAAGGTGCCACCAACTAGAATAAGTTCTGAAGGAAACATAGAAAGGTGCCTTCACATAGTATACTTCTGAAATGAAGGTAGTTGTTTCATTCATTTGTGAACTTAACTTCTTTCAGTGGATACATCCCGATGCAGGGAACTTGTCTCCTCTTTGCACGTAAGCACAAATGATGATTTTAATTTTCCAAGTATGACAGCACAAGATACAAGCCTATAACAAGTTACAAGGAAAGACACCATGCTAGTCAAAATAGAAAACTTAAGCTAACTACCCATAATTTCTCTTTATGCAAGCTTCTTCTAAAGCATTCTAGAAACGTTCACTAGCCAGTCCAATATATTGTGAATTGGACTTTTGGGCTTAATAGATTAGGGCTTGATTGGGCTTTTAAAGAAATAAAGCACCTCCAATGCCAAGCACTTCTGGTTTATGAAAATTCTCCTTCGAGTTCAAGTCCTCTGTTTTCCATAATAAATAGTAAGGTTCACCAAAACACTATCCACTCAAATACCATAGAGATTAAGGGGACGACATAGAAGACACCATTGACATCAAGACCACACAGACCAGGTTTGGAGCACATTTCGATATTTGGTTTACTAGGGAGGCCGACCCCTCAACGACTCGAACTTCAACATGACCATCCTCTCCAGGCTAAAGCTTTGTCATGCTTGCCAATTGGGAAATGTTCGGTGAATCCAACTAGATCACCTTTCTTGAATGATATGGGTTTCTCGTACTTGTTGGCAAAGTATTGATACTTCACATTTTCCGTAATTATGTGTGCATGAGCTTATTCTTGCAACTTTTGAATGTGCTAGACTTGGTTTCCGACTTGGTTTACGACGACATGAAATTCTTAAAGAAGGGTTTTCATCAAAAGTAGGAGGTTATGTTTTTTTTTTTTTTCATTCTCTTCCACAATGCAAACATGGGCCTCATAAGTCCCTTCCATTTCATTGTTAACGTTGGATTTGAAGAGTAATTTATTATCCTTACATAGAGAGGGCTTGGGAGTACTCTCCAACCTGGAATGTTTTTACCCCATGTTTTACAAAAGATTCTGTCTTTTTCTCTCTTTATAAGTGCGAACTGTAGGACTGCAATCTTTGGAAGGCTTGGTATAAGATCACTGGATCTCATTTCTGAACCATGTTCATCCCTGCTTGTTTATTAATTTGAAATTATTAATTGTGATATTTATCTGTGATCTATAACTGCATCATTCCATAGTAATCCTGCATCACTAATTGTTCATCATGTTTGTTTATTTGGTCAATTGCTTTGTGGCACTGTTCCATTGTTTAACTGCAAACTTTTCATGTTCCTTTCCCTTGAATCCTTGATCCAAGTTTGCAGTATTAACTTTATTGCAAACATCTATGCACAGGAATCTAAAATATATTGTTTCCATGAAGGCATCAGTGTTTGTGAACAGCTAATGGGCATTCCAATCCCTTTATCATATACTCGCTTAACGTCAAGGTTTCTAGTCCTATGGCATCTTACGCTTCCTGTGATACTTTGGGATGACTGCAATTGGATCGTTGTTCCAGCTACCTTTATCAGTGCAGCCTCCCTGTTTGGCATCGAAGAGGTAAATCCAAGTGTATTTTACTTCCAAATTGTTCATATGTAGAAAAGGTAATGACTGTGTTAAATCTGACATTTCACTAAAACACTGATGAGGCCTAAGTTGTGTTTTTGTGAGAATCATCAAGGTGGCCAGCTCTTTATGCATTGAATGAATTCTTGTTCGAGTTCTAAGTGAATATAAATACTATTCTATGAGTGGGAATTTACATTAAAAACTGGATTACTTTTTTTTTCCATCAGAATTCCTTAGGCTTCGTTGAATTTGTAAGATGTTTGGTTGCTAACATGAGGAGTTGAAAAGAAAACCATAAGACGAAGGAAATGAAGTCATAAACTTCTAAACTATACTATAATATGGGAAGTCTAATTCTTTTTTTTTTTTAACCGTTGAAATTTGAAAGCATGCTTAAAGACCTACTTAACTAAATCATAACTTGGAAGAGGTTTGGAGGTCTATTTTATGGCACTTTTAAGGAATGGACGACGGGATTATCAACCAAGTTTTTTTTGAAGATCAATTCTGTAATATGTAATCTTTCTTGAGTTCTTTGTACTTCCTTTTTACTTTTTTAATAAATAGCTTGGGGTCTGCCTTAACCCCTTCCTCTCTTCTGCAGAGAGGAATTCCCTCAAAAAAAAAACTAAAAACTAAAACATAACTTGCTATCTTAAAACAACATGTGCACATTAAGAAAATATTGTGTTTAAGCTATAGATAATGACACTCTCAAGTTTATATTATTCTCGAAAGATATATCATTTGTGACCATTACTTTCTCATTCATGCTTTTTATAATATTATGTTCTTTGTGCCCATTGCCATTTTATTTCTCCTCATTATACTAAGTGCACACATTCTCTCATAACAAAATTGTATTTGGAGTTGAGAGTAGTGCAGACTTTTTTTGCAAAAGTCTAGATTGCATATGGGAAACGAATATACAATGATATAAATTGAACGTAAATAATTGACAAGATTTCATAATCAGTTAAGTACAAATTGAATAGTTGGTAAATTACTTAATGATTTTCTAATAATATGGTGAATCATTGACCAATGAAAAGCTTGTGAATAATTTAAGATTTTTTTTTTTAAAAAAATTTCGCTATGACCTTGTATGCTCTTTTATCTACTCTAAGGAATAGTCTGGATGTACTTTTGCCATCCCCAAAAAAATGGGCCAATGCCTATTTTCTCAAGTTTCAAGCTGTAGATTTCCTTTATTCGATCGGTCGACGCCGCTTAACTTTTGATCATGTAATAGTAGTGTTTACTTTCCTACAATCGATCAACGTCAACCGCTATTGTTCCATGTACTTTTTTACTTTCCTGCAGTCAAATTCCAATTCTTGTACCCGCCTTTGAGTTTCGATAATCAATCGACATTAAGTTTGTACTTGAAATTCATGCAAATCTTTCAAGTCCATGCAAATGTTTTTAATTTCCTTTTACATTTTCAGCAAAACTAGTCTTTAAATTTTCTATTTGATTTCCTGCACTTGTCCTTTAAATTAGTTTATTTTAGATGCAGTCTTCGCTTTTCAAACATAATTTGTACTTCATGCACTTACATTTCCTTAGTCAATAGCTCTTAGGTGGGGATGTAAATAGGCCCGAGCTAGCTCGAGGCCCATTGGGTTGGGCCCAATTTCGGATCTGTTTGGGTGGAGTTAACTTGGGTTTTTTTGGGCTGTTGTGGGCTCGAAAATTCAAGCCCGAACGCATTATGGACCGGGTATGGGCAATCCCTATCCCGGCCCAAAGTCCGAACCAAAGCCCGAACAGCTATGCTTTTTGTTTCTTATATACAATTGTACATATATCTACTTTTTGAAGATAGATGCGTCTGGTTTTAGAAGCATTACTTCACATAAATCTTTCTAATAGCAATCTTAATCAATGTTATTTTTCATTATATCATGTGAGCAAGAGAGGAAAACAAGAGAGGAAGATTTAGGCATAGGCCATGCTAGAAGTTCAGCCTTATTTTGAGAATATGGGCTTAGGCTTTGTAAAAGATTTTGGGCCAGGTTCGGGCCAAGCTCGGAGTATTTAATGCGAGCATCGGCCAAATCTAGGCACACACACTCACAAGTTTGGAACAGGCCCGTGCTTTGTTTTACCTGACTCGAAGCTGACCCATTTACTGCCCTACTCTTAGGCAATGCCAAAGTCCTATCAATTGGGCATTTAGAACTTGTTGGAAGATTATTCCCAAAGCTTCCAACAATCGCTTGTTTTAGAAGATAGATTCGGGTCAGTCCAGACAATGGTCAGTCAACCGAATCTTGTTTATCTCTGGCATGACCGCGTGCACTCTCTATAACATACTTCCGGACATCTCTCACATGGAGATATAATGCCATTCCATCTGCGCAACTCTTCAGCTGACAGTGAAGCAATGCGTATTCTATCTATTATTTTTCGTTGTGATGCTCACGCAGCTCTTCATCATACGATATAGACTGCAGTCCTAACTATCTGAAGGATCTATTCAGGTTGGTGTTCTCATCGAGGAACCATTCTCAATGCTCGCACTGGATGAGCTCTGCAAACAGTTCC
The DNA here is from genome assembly GCA_947650365.1 of Chamaelirium japonicum. Classification (NCBI taxonomy): domain Eukaryota; kingdom Viridiplantae; phylum Streptophyta; class Magnoliopsida; order Liliales; family Melanthiaceae; genus Chamaelirium; species Chamaelirium japonicum. The sequence continues at coordinate 33,125,930 of OX393550.1, read as the reverse complement.
ACGGCAACATCCGGGAGGCCATGGCGGTCGAGGGATCGGTTCATGCACAGCTTGTTGCCAAGTTGAAGGGCCATCCGGACAGCTGCCCCATCAACGGTTGGCCTAATTCCTAGGTCGAAAATGGGGACTAGAGAGCAGAGGCTTGGTCGGATCATATCGTATCGACCTCATTGGGTTTCTTCCAGAACAATCCGATGATCGGAATCTGGTTTTAGTCCGACATCGTTTTTGCCTAGTTCTTCATCATGGGGATATTTAAGAGTGCAAGCTACATGTATATCTGTACTCTGAAAATCTGAAGCTGTGAAGTTGTGGGGAGAGAGGCAACCATTGTACATACATAGTCTATTTAGATGCAAGTATTTGCTATCTTTTTTAAGTTATGAGATGTTTGAAGCCTATAGATCAGTCTCGAATAGTGCTCCATCCCTGGCTCAATCCCAAAATGCTCCACCATGTAGTAGAACATCTTCTGCCCTTGGTGGATCATCCCGCAGTGGACGATCTTTTGCCAATTCGTGATGAACAATGATCTTGTGGATACCAATCAGGTTTTGGAGTGGCTCGATCGGGCTTTTGCTAACGAGCATTCGCTGAATATATTCCCTGATATCCAGATTACCCACCTGGGTCGGATAGCCTCTAATCATTGCCCTACGTTGACCAGTGTTTTCAAAACCGGACCGGCGAACCGAAAAGGCATCTGGTTCGGTCCCGATCGGTTCAAACCGATGGTTCAACCGTTTGAACCGCATGACAATATGTTTTTTTTATATAGATATCTACTAAATTCTTCAATGGAAAGGTTTGATTCCTGGGTTAACATACAAACTGGTTTATTCATAGACTGAACCGAAACATGTTCCGGTTCTGATCCAAACCTGTTCCGGTTGAACCACCCGATCTGGTCCGACCTGGTCCGGTCTATATCGATCCAGATCGGTTCAAACCGATGGTGCTCGACCATTCAGGTTTGAACAGTTTTTGGTTATCGCATCCGGATTGGCACCGCTTCCTATCTTCCATATGGGTGGCAAATTTGGGAGGCTTTGCTCCAGTTCACCACCTTCATTCCTCTCTTCGCAAGCCCTTCTATTCTTTCAAACATTTACAAGTGGACATGAAAATTTTAGCTAAATATCAAAGTGGCGTTCCTCGTTATCGAAGATTAAACATTGTGCTTAGAGATCCTATAATGGGGTCTTTTGGCAGGATCGATATAAAAGCTTCAAAAGGGATCGAATTTCTTCACGATCCCATGTCGACTCTGCTTCTTCGCACGAAGAAGGGGTTCCACGTCAAGATATATTGGTTCCTGCCTCCTCACAATTCTAGGTATGGGAATTTTTTTTTCTTTCCTTCTTCGCCCCCCCCCCCCCCCCCCCCCCCCCAACACACACACACACACCTTTTTCTTCTCACTTTTTTTTAAAAAGTAAAGTCTCTTTGTTGATGGAAACACTAACTCATTTAGAAAAGCAATCTTAGAAAACATAATTTATTATAATCTTCGATCCATTAGTCCTGTAGTTGATGTTAATTCCAACTTGAGGTTCAAATACATAATCTTCATGATCAATTAGCACACTATCCTATAGAAGTTAGTATATAATATAGATTTTAAGAGCTGTGACCATCTATTATGATGAAATTCCATATTTGAGACATGAAAAACAATGTACTGGATACTCGGGGGTGGAAGCTAGCACTATCCACTATGGAAGGAACATTGATTCTTCATCTTGGCCATATTTTTTGCCAGAGCGACATAGATCCTATCATACGTGTCATCGAAAAATCGAAAATATGCAATCCTCCACCTCTTGTTGAGAAGTAAAACACCAAGAATTGTCCAAATTAAGGCCCACTCACTACAACAGAAATGTTGTTTTGCGGCTGCCTGAGCGGCGGCCATGATCATTCTGGCCGAAAGAGGTATCAAATCCGACGAACACCGAATCCCGTCGGAAAATGTTGAGCATATCCGGCAGCTCACCAAACCTTGCCGGAAAAGGTGGAGCAGATCCGGCGGCCCACCAATCCCGTCGGAAAAGGTGGAGCAGATCCGACAGCCCACCAATCCCGTCGGAAAAGGTGGAGCAGATCCGGCGACCCACCAATCCCGTTGGAAAAGGTCGAGCAGATCCGGCGGCCCACCAAATCCCGCCGGAAAATGTTGAGCATATCTGGCGGCTCACCAAATCTTGCCGGAAAAGGTGGAGCAGATCCGGCGGCCCACCAATCCCGTCGGAAAAGGTGGACCAGATCCGGCATACCCACCAGCCCCGCCGGAAAAGATCGAGCCAGTCCCCGGCGGTGGACAAAGGAGACGGCGACTGCTCGGGTGGGGGAGATCTGGTGCGGACGGAGGAGATCGAGGGCAGCGACTCGGACGGAGAAGACGGCGACGGCTCAGGCGGGGGAGATCTAGTGTGGACGGAGGAGAGGACGACGACTCGGATAGAGGAGATGGCGGCGGCTCGGGTAGGGGAGATCTGGTGCGGACGGAGGAGAGAGCAGTGCCTCTCTTCCTCGATCCAATAATGAAGTTTTGCCGGAGCTGCTCGATCGAGTTCCACAACAAAGTCTTGCCGGAGTTGCTGGAGTTTCGGCCATCACAGTCCTGCTGGTATTACCAATTTAAATTATTATTGTTTCACTTTGAGTTATATTTGAAATGTAGTTGACTTGGTCATGCGAGCTGTTCTCATCCGGTAAAACCTGGGTTCGATTCTTACTTTAATTATATTATAATATGTCATATCATAAGCATGGGTCGAGCCAGAGGCAGGTGTGGGCCCAGATCTACGTCAGAGCCAAGAGCTAGCCGGGTTATACGGCTTCTATGCAGCTTTTTTTTTAGTTTCATATATTACTGTTATGGTCATATTCGGGGGCCAGCAGTAACCGAATAAGGACATCTTAAACGGCCATCCACGACGTCACATATGCATATCATTTTCGGCGGCCATGGATGCAATTAGCTTTTGCGACGGAGTCTGATGCGGCCGGTATATCCGACGGCCACACCCCTGCTTAAATATTTAAGAGGCCATTTTTGACCCCCATAAATAACAAGTTCGTTGTAGTGACTGTATATCCTACTCCCATGCTCAGATAAAACCCTTTTATTTCATAGTTGCTTTCGCCATTCTTTGCTAGTTGTTGTGGTTAAGAGATTCCATTATCTTGACACTGTGTTTAGTGGAAACCCACAAAGTTCATGGTTGCCAATGTATATGGATGGATCCGGAAGGGCTTGTAATTGACCACCAGAGGGAATTCTTCTAGAAAATCTATTAAACGACAGGTTCAAAGCATCTAATGAATGCATGCCAGCTATGCTTGTAGGAATTGTACCTGAAAGGTAGTTGATTAATTGACAGATCAAGAGATTCTAACCATTGTAACCCACCATTAATCTTCTCAGCAGTGATTTTTCCCATGAGATGATTTCCAGACAAATTCAAGTTCTGCAATAAAGAAAGGGTTGTTAGCTCCTCAGGGATCTCTCCAGTTAAGTTGTTGTCGATCTGCAAGGTCTATGCTCATGATTAGTACAAGCCAATACTCATCTTTTCTTCCTTTCATATTCACCTCGAGGTAACCCATGTGACCAAGAACCTTCATGGCACTAAAACTTCCAAAGTTACGAGGTATGGCTCCTGATAGATTGTTATGTGCAACGTCGATGACATGAAGATTGTCGAGATTTCCAAGTTGTGCAGGAATATCACCGCCAAACATGCTAGATCGAAGGCGGAGAGCCTCTAACAACTGTAAGTTCTCACCTATCCAGGTTGGTATGACTCCGCTAAACTTATTCTGACCAAGATCAAGAAGCATGAGTTGGTAACAATTAATCTCTCAAGCTTAGAGGGAGTTCTCCCGACAGATTATTCCGGGCCTCCCAAGGCCGCCGTGGTGCTTCGAAATTCAGTATGTCCGTCGTCGACAAAAGAGTAGAGCGCGGTGTTTCGAAGGTCGAGGCCGACGACGTGTCCGGTCCTGTTGCTGCACCTGACTCCCGCCCATCCGCGGCCGCAGCCATGGCCGACCCAAGAAGAGAGGCGGCCGGAGGGATCGTCGAGGCCGGCTTTGAAAGCGAGGAGGGAGTCCCGGCCTCTCGCTCGGGATGCAGCCCATCACGGTGGGGGTCATCACCGTGAAGCAGAGGAGGGAAAGCAAAAGCGGCAGCCATTGCCATGGTAAGCAAGCAGCAGGCAATGGATTGTTTCTTGTGCATTACCTCCTTTATAGAAGCATCTGCATCATATAAACAGCAGCTTGTGTGTCTCCCCTTGATAAATCCTATACCCTTTAATGACCTACGTGGCACGCCCGGATTGGCCTGGAAACAATGCAGGGTGTGCGGCATACCAGGCTTGTAGGAACTCAGAGTACAGAAAAAAATATAGTTGGTAAGGTCAGAGTCAACTCAGTCAACCCAGACGTCGTGTGGTTGCCACCGCCACAATCAGTGACCGTCCAATTCGTCCAGGTCATGGTCCAGGTCCCCACAATTTGTACCTGACTATTAACACTAGGCAGTAGTCAGAGCTAAGGCTGGCAATTTCGGACCCAACACGAAGTTAGCGGGTCTGGGTCGATGCTAAACGGATTCGGGTCGTAAACGGGTCGACATGATAGACCCGTTTAATAAACGGGTCGGGTCCGGGTATAGGGTCCGGACACGGTAGACCCGGAAAGACCCGTTTAAAATTCAACGGGCCGGGTCGGGTCGGGTCGGGTCTACCCGCAATCCGATACTGTAATATATAGTATCAGCGGGTCTATCGGGTTAGGTCGGGTCGAGTCGGATTGGGTCAACTGAATAAACCCATGTGGTAAACGAGTCTAACGGGTCTTATCGGGTCTACCCGTTTATAAACGGGTCGGGTACGGGTTTAGGATCTAGACACGATTAGTTAAACGGGTTGGGTCGTCTAGGGGTTTTGGACACGACCCGAAACTAGACACGACACGAACCCGACCCGACACGACCTATTGCCACCCTTAGTCAGAGCATCTCCAACGGCCTCCGAAGAGCTCTGAAGGAGGACGTGGCTCTCCGAGCAGACTTACGGTGCTCCAACCGGCTCCGTTTGGTATTCTGAAGACTGAATTGGCATCCCTCATGAGCTATGTTTGCTTGGAGCCTTCGAACAGCTTCAACTTAATTCATACTTGCCAAATGTAGCCAAGCAGATATGATTCTGATTCTGGGATTCTAGGAGCTCGGAATCCCAAAAGCCCAAAAAAAGGCTCTGGAGGCCGGAGCCTCGATTTTGGGTTCCAGAAAAATGACTCTCAGAAGTACATTTTGGACTCTCCGTAGAAACATTTTTTGAGATCGGGTTATATTCAAACATGCTCATTGTCTTTTTTAGGGATTCCGGGCTTTCAGAATCCTGGAATCGGAGCGTATCCAAACATACCCTTTGTTGACGGCATCACTAACCCATTTAATTAAATAAGTAATCTTAGAAAACATAATTTATTATAATCTTCGATTCATTAGACATGCGATCGAGACTCCAACTTCATATTCAGTTACATAATCTTTTGCACAATAGCATGTAGAAGATAACATTTAAGATACATTTTAAAAGTTGTGACCATCCATTATGATAAAACTCCAAATTTGGTACATGGAAAATAATACAATGGATTCTCAGGGATGGAAGCATTATCCACTATGGAAGGAACATTGATTCTTCATCTTGGCAATATTTATTGCCAGAGCCACATAGATCCTATCATATGCGTAGTCGAAAAACCAAAAATATACAATCCTCCACCTCTTATTAAGAAGTAAAATACCAAGAATTATCCAAAGGCCCACTGTATATCATGCTCCCATGCTCAGATAAAACTCTTCTATTTCAGAGTAGCTTTCATCATTATTTGCTAGTTGTTGTGATTGAGATGTTCCATTATCTTGACACTTTGTGTTTAGTGAAAATTAACCCACAAAATTCATGGTTACCAATATATATTGATGGATCTAGGAGGGCTTGCAATTGACCACTAGAGGGTATTCCTCTGTGTTCATCTCTGATCTGAAACTGAAGCTTTATAAATATATACCTTCAATCAAAGAATCAAAATATTAATTTTAAATAAAATTAGTTTGTTGCCGTTTAAATAGGAAATTTTAACTAAACAATGTTTGGAATTAAATCATGCATGAATGTCTGTAAAAACTTTTACTTGTGTTAACTAAACAAAGTTTGATGCCATGTAAATAGAAAATCTGTAGACTGTAGAAATTTTGAGTGTTAATGTATTACTTTCTACTTTATCCCATGTCATGTTTAGTTTTTTTTTTTAACTTATAGTTCTTTTGCTGTTTATTGTTTTAGTTTGTCTGTTTACGATAGCTTCATCTGGAACTGGAGATGATAGTAGTCTCACACCCACAAATGCTGATGATGTATCTAGCAAATTGGTTATTAATACATCTCATCTAACGGATCCTGGCTAGGCTCATTGCACAACTCTCATAACGGACACGAAAAAATGTTGCAATTATTGTGCAAAAGAAATGTTCAAAGGAATTAACCGTCTGAAACATCATATTGCAAAACTCTCTGGGGACGCAAAAGTATGTCATAAATTCCCTAATGATGTATCTAAGCAGATAAAGGGGCTTTTGATGGAAAAAAAAAGGGATAAAAACTGTTCAGCAAAACCAGAAAAGTAGTTTGGGAGAATTTGGAGGAAAAACAAATGATGATGAAGAGGAACTTGATGTGATATCCGAGCAACAAGGAAGGACAAAAACGACAATAGGATCATCAAGTACCATCCAAACAAATTAAAGTTGGTACATCCAGGATAATGGTGCAAGAAAGAACGTTATTGATATTAATGGGAGGTGGTTTTTTCATTGTGCAATTCCTTTCAATGCAGCTGGTTCGATTTACTTCCCTAAAATTATTGAAGTTGTTGCAGCACATGGTCTTGGATTGAAGGCTCCAACTCCTTATGAGCTGTCGGGCCCAATATTAGTTGGGGTCTTTGGAATTGTATCTTAAAGAATTAAAAGATACTTGAGCTACAACAGGTTGCTCCATATTATCAGATGAGTGGACTGATCAACGTGGAAGATCGATCATCAACTTCATGGTCTCATGTCTAAGAGGAACGATGTTCCTCAAGTCTGTGGATGCATCGAAAATTGTCAAGGATGCAAATAATCTTCTCAAACTTCTTGATGATATTGTTGAAGAAATGGGGGAGGCGAATGTTGTTCAAGTAATCACTAACAATACAGCGAATTATGTGGCTTCAAGTAAGTTACTAATGGGAAAATGGAAACATCTCTTCTTGTCTTTGTGTGCTGCTTTGGAGAATATTGGACAGTTGAAAAGTGCAAGTAAGTTTATTGAGATATCAAAGAAAGTGGCCAAATTCATTTAAAATCATGGCATTGTGTGGAGTATAATGAGGAAGCATACCATGGGGAAAGAAATTTTAAGACCAGGGGTTACACGTTTTGCGACAAATTTCATCATCACCGGTAGTCTTCTCGAGCTGGTAAATGCTTATTTATGTTGTTAGTCAATTCTATTGTATTAGCTAAATCTCAATCCATATTACTTATTCTATAGTAATTGTGTTTTTTCTTTTGACTTAGAGAGCTGGGTTGACAAGTATGATGCTATCTAAAGAGTGTGTTACTTCAAAATATGCAAATGCGATAGAGGAAAGAGAAACGAAAAAGGTTGTGTTGGATAACTTTTAGAGTAGACTTGAGAAGCTCTAAAAAACAGTTACAACCCTTATAGATCGAGTTATTACGGCTCGTTGATACTGAGAAAGAGATGATGGGTCTAATCTATGATGTCATTGATAGAACAAAATTGGCAATTACTGAAGTCTATACCAATAACAAAGAGAAGTATATTAAGTATTGGAAGATTGTTGATGAGAGATGGTACTCCACTCTCCACGCTCCTCTCCATGGAGCAGGATACTTTCTTAATTCATATTTTTGCTTCCGCCCTAAGTTTTCAAAGTATCCAGAAGTTCGTCATGGATTGCGAAAAGTGTTACTCACTTTGGAGTAAGATGAAGACAAACAAATTGACATCTTTCAAGAGGTCTATTTTTTCATCTTTCTAATTCAAAAAGTTTATTAGTTGGTAACTTAATAAATTGAGTCAATGGACTCACAAGTATGTTTTTAGGTTAATTCATATGATGAGGCTGGAGGAAACTTTGAGACAAACCTTGCAATACAAAGTCGAAATAGACTTACTCCTGATAATTCAATTTAGCTTGATATGAATCATTATTAAATAAAAATAGGAGTATAATATATTTTTAAAATATAGAATTATCAATTAAGATAATTTTTAATTAATTATGCAATTCCTTGGTGGAGAACTAATGGTGGCGACGCTCCAATTCTCGAACATAATGCAATCCGTATTTTGAGCTAAACATGTTCTGCAACGGCATGCGAAAGAAATTGGAGCGCATTTGATCAAATTCACACCAAAAAGAGAAACCGTCTAAAGCAAGAAAAGTTGAACAAATTGGTATTTGTCCAATACAATATGAGATTAAGGGAGCGACAGCTAAGGAGACATGCATCATAGTACGATCCATCATTATTTGACAATGTCTTGCTAGAGGGGGGTGAGGATGAATGGGTTTCCAACGAGCCTAGTGATATTACTGATCATGGAGGGGTTGGAGTTATTGATGTTGGTGATGATAGTTGGTTGGACGATCGCTGGGAACATGGTTCTTCTCGGGGGCTAAGCAGTACAGCTACGTCGAGCTTTGATTCTGATTCAGACATTTGATTAACATTTAAATATATGTTTCATAATAACTATTTATTATGTTTTATGGTTTTGGACATTTGGTACACTAGTATCTAGTGAATTATCTTTATGGAATGATGGGTTATCTTTATGTTTGTTACAACTGTTGTTTTGATACTCTTGTAGTTTTGTTAGTAATTTGATAATAGTGGATGGGTGTATAATGCAAAAAAATCTACTATATATATATATATATATATATATATATATATATATATATTATATAATCTCGAATTTTTTTGTATCAAGTTTTGTCGAGTTTTAGCCGAGTTGTCGAGTAAACTCGACTCAATAAGGTTTCGAGTCGAGTCGAATATTTGTTTTTAAAACACTGGTTTTAATCATTGTATTCATACTTTTTTATTTTTTTCATTTTATTATATAACAAATTGAGCATTTTTTATCTTTTCAAATCCAATTCTTCCCCTTATGTTACATGGCACCCACTCTCACAATCTCTATTTTCCGCCATCAAAGCAAGTCTAGAAACTTTTCTATAATTGGATATGATGATAGTGATCCTCTCTCTCTTTCTCGAAAACAATTGAGTTTTTTTAAACTAAATTTCCATAACTTGCTTACAATCAGTTTGTTGAAATTACTAATAAAAACTTCATTGTTGTACTATATACAGATAAAGACTCCACTTAGTTTTTTTTATGGCCTTTACAATTAGGCTGCTATGGACTATTTTCAAATCGTAAAGTTTACAACACACTATATGCACTTGGAGCTATTGCCTTCACTGTGTTTTTATGATATTTTTCATGCTTTATTGGTAAGTGGTTTGTATCACGGGTTGCTTAAAATCTTTTTGTTGAAATTACAAACTAACTTTATTGAGTATGTAACACATAAATATTTCAGATAGTTCTCATCTTTTAATTATGTAATGTTTAGATAGTCTTGCTAATTAGGTCCCAATGGACTACTCTGTAATCCAAGATTTTAAAACATACTATAATCACATAGAGCCATTGTTTTCACTGTGTTTAATATTTCTTGAGTGTTTTATTGGTTTAAGTGTTCTCCATATAAAACGATCAGATCCAAAACACTCTCAAACGGTGTTTTAGAAAATAATGCAGTTTTTTCAATTCCTTCCAGTTTCACCTGCACTAAATAGGACTTCATTGAATTGTGAGGACATGTAATCTAGGGGATCACAAATAATGATGTGCTTACATAGTTAAAATCAGCATTTTATAAAAATTTCAAATGTATTTATGAGTTATGTTGTATGTGCATGTTTCTGTTTATGGGGATACAATAATCATTGAAAATGTTTGATTCCAGAATGTTTGAAAATATGATTGGAAACAAGTTTGTGTCACCTAATAATCAGCTAAAGCAGAAAAAATCAACCATCATATGTGAATACGGATAACAAGAAATGTACAAGAAATAAAGCAAAAAAACGGAATATGAGAATGATGCCAGGACTAATATCTAGTTACTTCCATTTTTTATTTTGGTCACTTTAGAGCTTATATTGGACAGCTTGGTCCAGTTCAAGCTTGTATTGTACAAGCTCAAAGGAGTTCTTCGTATGCATACCATTCATTCACCAACAACCTTAAGCATATCATTCCTAAGATCAAGTTACAATTTTGAGGGGGTTTGTTTTTTTGCGTTCATATTTTTTTATTATTCTTTGCGATTTTATTGATCTTTGAGAAAATTGACAGGATTGTTCAAATGCAAATAAACTTTTTGGGTTCCTTTTTTATATTTCTTTCCAGGCCATCAAGGTTATTTATCAGACAACTAAGATAAAATTGGCCGAGTGTTACTTAATAAGCTCAGCTCATGAAAAGATAGCTTAAGAGAAAGATATAAATTATAATATACAATTAGGTAGCCAATCATTTTCGTGAACTAGTGATCACTAACCTTCCAATAAACAGCATAAGACATCCAACTTTTAATAAGATATGTGCAAGGAGTGAACACTAAACATAAAGCATGAAATTCCATGTAATATATCAATTTCCCTGGCCACTATTACAAAAATATACCTAACCAAAATTCCTAGGCTCATAGCTTGGGTTTTTTTCTTTCGAATTTTTTATTTGCAAAGTTGTTGCAAAAGGGACCTAAATTTTGTGATATTTTTGTAAAATTTCTTCATTTTTTTCCTTCCAAAATTTCAGTCAAAGACAAGTTTTCAAACCTTGGATGTGTGAACCTTTGCATCCAATAAATTGTAACCAATCCAACTTTAATCAAAATAAACTGCACTAAATATAGACAAATCAATGTTCGTGAATATTTCTGGACATAACTAAGGTGCCCTAGCATTACTATAAAAATTCAGATAATTGAAACAGTGCAAGGACAAGACCTACAGAACTATATTCATTAAGGTAATCCATTATCTTAGCTGAAATAAAAACATCAAAATTTAATAATTACAAGTATTTTCAACAGCCCCTAGTATTAGTAAGAGGTAATGAACCATAATAATGCACAAAACCAAATGATTATCTCGTAAAATATTAACATTACTGTTCTAAAATGCGGTCCGGGCGATCGCCTAGGCGTTTTAGGGGGTTTGCCGCTCCACTTCAGCATTAAGCGGCTCTGCATGCGGGTTAATTAAAGGCGGGTGTCTAGGCGAGATCAGACCCGCCTAGGCCGGTAAAAGGCGGGCGTCTAGGCGGGTCTGACTCGCCATCGCCTTATCTACTAATCAAGAGAATTTCTAAGATTAATAGTGTATACAAGAAATAATATGATACTTTAAGATAGAGAAACTATATTATAGTCAAATTTTTAGAAGTTCATACATGTCAATGCTAGGCGGAGTTACATCATTCTCTATGATGGATATTTATCATTACATTTTAATTATGGTTAGGGTTGGCAATGGGTCGGGTTCGGATTGGACCCTACCCCAATCCATATCCATACCCATTCAGGTTTTGGGTTTTGGCTCGGGTTTCAGTAATGAATTAGGTTGAAATTTTCTCTTTATCCACCATATATAATTGCTTGAGAAAAAAAAATTCAATGTATTGTGATGAAATGTTTAAGAAGCTCTTATGATTTCTTACTATATTGGTTCTTTTATGATATGAGTTTAAATAGAATTTGGATAACAATATATGATTGGTTGAAATTTGGGTACATCACAATAAAGTTAGAGTACAACTGTATTATCTAGTATACTCAAGTTAGCTGGATAATCGGGTATAGATATTGAGGTAACCATACCGAAATACCCCTACCTACCCAATCCCCTCCTCCATTTTTATAAAACTTTTATATTCAGATCGGTTGTTTTGATGTTTGTATATGTAAAACTTTCTATTATTGTTTTTTTATATAGAATTATGAATTTATATATATACATACATATAGAATATATATAATACATTTTATATAGATGGACGTCAGCCTTTTTCTCCGAGCGCCTGCCTAGTCATCCGCCTTCCGTCTTGAACCCACTTGACCGCCCGCCGTCCACCTTCCATTTTTTAAAACATTGGTTAACATACCAACACCGAAGAATATTAGGTTTGAAACAGAGAACTTATCAGCCCTTGGGGAACAAAGTAGATGACACAGATGCAAACCTACAGAGTATACAACTGAAGAACATCAAAAACAAAAAAAACACAAAAATTATCAACAGAACAAAGTAATTTCAGCTTTAAAATTGATCAGAGTCCGACACCTTACCAGTAAGGATTATGAATTGCAAACCAGGGCACATTAGATCAATGTATGGGGCAGGAAGAATAGCTTGAGTTCAAATCATGCTACAGACCATTACTAACATAAGCTACAGACAGAAACAAAGTTTCTAACTATGCTTATTGCCATTGCAAATGGGTCCAGTAACAAACATGAGAGAAAGAGAGAAATTATCTTCTCTTCTTCCTTACATTATCAACCTCTTGTTTCTATATTTCTTTCACAGGCACATTCTATCTGCACCCACTAGTCGAAGCTCACTCATTCAGTTTAGTTTTTTTAATACCCAAACTGCCCTCATCTCTAATCTCCAGTCGTCCATCACCACTTGAACCCTGACGCCGCCTCCCTCCCCCTCCACCAACGCCGTCGTCCCCTCCATGCCACCCCCCACCCCCTTTTCGATGCCATGTCCAGACTCCTCCCTAAGCACGTGTCAGTGGTTGTCAACGACAACGTCGGCGGGAACAGCGGCCGACATTATAGTTGATGTCGAGTATCGGCATGTAGACATTGACTGCGATAATATCGGCGGACGACCACCGACAGGTGCCCTGGTGTGGCTTAGGTTTTTTAGATGAAAGATCATCCATCAACTAGTGTTTATCCAAGGACACAGTAGAAATATAAAAGCAAACATATTACCGGTTCCATTTTTTTGGATTCATACAAATTGCACAAATAGGACCAATTCGAAACCCTAATCCAGATCCAAACCAAAGAGAACCCTAAATCCCTAAAACCCCAAACCCTAAACAGGAAGTGCCAAGAGACGACCCGCCCTCTTCGAGGAACTTCAGACCTCGTCCTCGTGGAGGAGCATGTTCGGGATTCCCATATTGATGGGGAAGCGGCGGCCGGTCTCGGGGCATACGAGGGCGCCCTCCTCGACGTGGAGCTCCAGGAGGGCGTGGTGGAACCGCCGGAGGAAGCCCTCCGACTCCAGCATCGGAGGCTCCGGCGCTTCCTCCGGCAGCTCCCCATAGCCCAGCGATCGGGCGGCGCCGACGAGGGCCGCCCAATCGATCTTGGGGAAGATGTTGCGGAGGAAGTCGGCGCTGAGCTCCACCTCCTTCTCCACCCATTTCTCCACCTCCAGCCGCAGCGGGTAGCCGTTGCTCACCCCCTTAATGTTGCACGACAGCATGTTGTGCGTCAGGAGCCTCATCTCTCTCTCTCTCTCTCTCAGAAGGGACTTCTGCAGGCCCCCTTCAATAAAAAAAGGCTCTCGGTCTAAACCCTACTAAGACAGCGGATAGGTGGTTTTATGGAGGGATGAACAGAGGGCTGAAACTTGGACAGGTTTGGACCATTCCCAACGCAAGTTTTGAGCAGGTTTGGATTAATGTATTTAAAGATTGCTTTGATTATTAGATTTGAAAAAATACAACCCAAGTTAAATTTGGATCGGGCTCGAGTTGAGGGGTCGAGCAACCCGACCCAATCTAAACCTGAGTACTTTTATATATATATATATATATATATATATATATATATATATATATATATATATATATATATATATATATATATATATATATATATATATATATATATGTGAGTTTGTGATATATAATTAACAATCACAACCATCCCCGAGTGCTCGTATATTAAGGGGTCACAATCAAAGTCATTCGTTTCACCATGTCCCATATTATTTATTTACTTATTGTTTATCAAATAAAGATATTATCTTATATCTAGTAAATTGTATGGATATAAATGCAACAAAAGTTGAATGGTAGTGTTAGCTAGTATAAGTTATTTTCATTTTCTGATATTCAAATATCAAAATTTTAAACAATGATTGAAAATAAGTATACCACAACCCACACAACCCGACTCATCAAACCAACTTAGGCTAACCCAAGTATGAAAATTTTTGCTTGGGTTGAGCTTGGGCTGGGAATCTCAGGTTAGAGATTGGGTTGGGTTGAGGGTTTTAATACTTAATTGGGTTGGGCTTGGGTTGACCCCCAATCGACCCAACCCACCCGAGTTGCAGCCCTATCTCTGATCATGCATGTACCTTGTCGGGGGAAAATTTCGCAGGTGAGGTCGCTCAACCTGCAGAACAAGAAAAGCACGTGAACGGTTGGCTCCCTGAGGAGCGCAGGCCCTCCGACACTCAAGTCAATGATGGTTCGAAAAGGAAGGGTAGGGGATCAAGAACTGGGTAGAGTCTTTGAATCTCGAACCTGTACTTTGGAGCATGGGGTCATACCTTCATTGCCTTTACCAATCATAGGAGGATGACACGTTGTCGTTCACTCCCGCACCTTCTACACCTCCTCATCAGCCCACATACTCAATGGAGCTTGTCGCCTTGCTAGCCAGGTGGCCGTTTGAGGCCGACAGAGGGGATGCACCGGTCCCGTCCGTGCCAGGTGGATGCTCTGGAAGACTCTAGTCGGAGATGACCTGGACCGACTCTTATTTGCGAACTTGGCCCACAAACGCTCACATAGTTTTACTTGGGTGCAGACATCTGTCAGCTTGTTGCCACCTTACTTGTATGGGAATCCAGTAAGCAAAAGTGCGATCTCTCTTGCTGGCGAGCTGATCGCGGGCTACGGATGATAAACCGCTTACTGTATGGGACACCTGTAAGCAAAAGAGCGATCTCTCTCGTGGGCAAGCTGATCGTGAGCTCCAGATGGTGAATCTTCTGAAGTATTCTTTAAGCTGCAGATAGGAGGCGATCTCCTTCATGGGCGAGCTGATCGCATGCAACTAAGGGCGACCTACTACGCGGGTTGATTGAGGTAGCTCGACGAGCTGGATCTCCGAGCTATGGGTGATTAATCTTCTCAAGTGTTCTTTGAGCTGCAGACAGGAGGCAACCTCCTTCACCGGCGAGCTGATCGCGTGCGATTAAGGGCGACCTCCTATGCGGGCTGATAGAGGGAGCTCGACGAGATTGATCTTCGAGCTGTGGGTGATGAATCTTCTCAAGTGTCCTTTGAGCTACAGACATGAGGCGACCTCCTTCGCGGGTGACCTGTCGTGCGAGTTAATAGCTTACGAGATGGCATCGGGTCACTAACGAGCTTGGTGCAGGTGAATGGGTTGCGAATGCGAGCTAACTTCTATTGCGCTCTTCTCCCTCCTATGGGCAGAAGGTGATCTCTTTCGTGGACGAGCTCTCAAATCGCAATCAACCTCGTAAACAAGGTTGACGGGGCTGGTGCTAAGTTTTTAGGTATCGTCATTACCCCCTCCCGGATGGATGAGTGCCCAACATGGTCAAAGCCCGTCCGGGAGCTAAATAAAGACGTCACTTGAAGACGAGGCCACCACAGCCTTCGAAAGTTGTGAAGATCCGTATCTTTATCCATCATATCATATTAATGCGGCGCAGGGTCAGGACCCAAGGAGGCAGACATCATCACGCGACATTAATTGGCTCTGTACGATGTCATGACACACGTCATGTATCGGTTGGTTAGAGACCAATCGTGATTCTGACGGATGGGACGGCGTAAGTGTCGTCTCAGTTCTTGCGCATGCGCCAGGACACATGACAATCTTCGAGTGGGAGAGGAGAGTTGTCATGTCGGCCGCCTCTGTGATGCCTCACACACCGCGCTCGTCATTTAAAGCTTTGTCGTTTCACCTGTCTTCAATGATCCTATAAATAGGGGGTGGGTGAGTCTTTACTCACCTTTATTGCGAAAAGAGCTCTCCCCTTCAGATCACCCTTCCCGCTTTTCTTCCTCAATTCTCATGGCGACCTCTCCCATCCCTGGTGTCAACACAGTGACATGCATGGACGAGCCCATCGTGGCTATCCCTATATCGGTGGTTCCCCCATTCGATGAGCCCATGCACGAAGCTGACCACTCCCCGAAAGATGAAGCTCCTGCGCCAAAGAGTGAATCGACGGTGGTCTGGTTTAAAGATGCATCAGCGGAGCCCATCTTTAAGAGCCTGTGCTAGGTTCTCAACCTTCCTTCTCATCTTGTGCCCACTTCTATGCCGATTTCAGGAAGGTCACCCACAGGGACTATAGTCTCGGGGGGACTTTTATGGTCCGGGCTCAGGCTCCCCCTCAGCTACCTAGCCGGTGAGCTCCTGGAGCTTACCAGGTTGTGCCCCACTCAACTTACGGGAAATTCGTGGGGTGTCCTCTACAGGCTCTCTCGGTTGGAGGTCATCCTTAATGCGAAGATCCCCTATTCTACCTCCTGAAGAAGTGGACGCTGAAGACCGGGTCGGCCTACCGTAATGTGGAAAGCAACATCTACTATCTGGCCGAGGCAAGGCGAGGTGATCTTGTTCTTGTCCATCGAGAACAAACATAGGTTCTGGAAGGACTTTCCCTTTGTAGTTGCTTGGGGATGGTAGGGGGTGTCACACAGGCGTCCCTTGCCATTCGGGGAAGCCATAAAAGTCGGTCTTCCAGGAGATCGCCCGCTACCAAGGTGGTAGGAGCAAGTACGTCGCTCTGTCGAGGGAAAAGTCTCGACACAGCGATCTTGGACTTCCTGGGGGGGTGGACCCTAGAGAGGATCATCGCGCCGGATTTCGAGTTCCAGCTGAGGAACAAGAGGTTGGGCATCATCTATCTGAAGAAGAAAGGTACTCGGAAGAAGACGATCGCCGCCCTTCCCAAGTCAGGGGCGGGCGAAAAAACCCAAAGTGGCGGTGCTCTCAGTGGAAACCCATGGAAGAAGGCCAAAAGGACGCGGGCTCCTACGATCAACATCGCCGACGCCGACACCCTGTGGATGCTCAGGGAAAGAGACAACATTCTGCCGCCAAGCCGACCTGCTACGGGTCAACTACAAGTTCCTCTTCTTCCTCCTCCTGCTACATCGACCATTGTCTTGATTGCGGGCCCCGCTCAAGAGGAGCCCGTAGCCAGACGAAAACTTAGTTTCATCGAACCTGACAACCCCTATGTCTCTTGCTCTCCTCTGCGGAGGTTGAATCCAGGATGGCGCATACCCTGATGCGCTAATTCCCAGGAGATCCTTCGGTGCCCCTTCGGGTTGCTGTGATGACCCCTGGGATGGAGTCCATAAAGAAGAGGAGAGGCCTAGCGCCAAAGTGCCCGGGTCAAGCCCGCGCACTAATGTGGGGCGAGACGACCCAGTCCGTATTACTCAACTAGGGAGACTGCGCAAGATAAAGAGTCCCAACTCTGGGAGGAGGTTGGCGCTCTGAGGGCCGAGCTAACTGCGGCAAGGAAGGCCCACTCCAAAGGTCTCCTTGCACTGCTCAGCTCCAGGCATAACTGGACGAGCTTCTCCAAAAAGGTGCCGCTGCTGCCATTGAAAAATACAAGGTGGAGAGGGCAAAGAAGAAGCGTTGTCATGATAATAACAGAGCAGATATGAGCAGACCTTAAGCTCGCCTTTGTAGTCTCCCCTGTACTCATGTTTCCTTAATATAATGAATAGATGCTTCCTTTGATTAAATTTGCTCTCGATTCTTGTCTGTGGTTGTTTTGCACACAAGGTCGCTCAACAGTTTTAAGGATCCTACCCGGGTGAGGCAGCTAAATCGTAGAAACGAGTCCTCGCAAAAAATGACATGCACTTGCGAAAAAAGCGGCATGCACGATAAAAGGCGACCTGTCCCTTGAACTCGAAAAAAAAAACATAAAACAAAAAGATCCATAATCAAAAGAGTTCAAGGGCTAAATAATTTTTAATTTTTCAGAAAAAATCGTAATGCTAGCTGCCCCCTGCTCAGTTAAGAACCCTTATCAACTCAAATTATAGGACTTGCCCTTAGTTCTATCTTGGTGGCTTTCACACTTTTTTTGCGTCCTCACCAGTTTCGAGCTTCGAGGGGTTACCAAGAGATTTTTAGGTTGCCTTAACAGGTCCCCCGAAATCACCCCGGGGTTCTTCCGATCACAGCACGCGAATGTGAAGGACTCCGGTCAGGCTTAAAGTCCTCACGGCGGTGGAATACCCGACGATCTCAAGGTCGTTTGAGACGGCCACTGAGAACCCCAATTTTGCTTAGAGTCCGCATATCAGCGGATGACCCCCGGCGATCTCAAGGTCATTCGAGATGGGCACTGAGAACCCCGATTTTGCGTAGAGTCTGCATATCAATGAACTACCCCCGGTGATCTCAAGGTCATTTGAGACGGTCACTGAGAACCCCGATTTTGCTTAGAGTCCGCATATCATCGGATTACCCTAGGCAATCTCAAAGTCGTTCGAGACGGCTACTGAGAACCCCGATTTTGCTAAGAGAACAAGGATGGGTTACCAAAGAGAATCCATTCGGTTCGTACTGAAAGACCAATCTTTATTCCATAAAGTTTTACAAAAGAGGGTGCATATGCTCTATTGATAGTACTTCCATAGCTGGACAACATTTCATGGTCGCTCCAAGGGGTTGCCATTAGAGGTCTTCAATCGATACGAACCCTATCCTTCGGCGTCGTGCACTATATATGGGCCTTCCCAGTTTGCTCCGAGCTTTCTTGCGTTGAGCTCCTGAGTATTCACAAATACCTTCTTCATCACGAGATCGTCGGATCTGAATGCTCGATGTCGTACCCTTTAGTCATAAGAATGTTTCATCTCCTGCCAGTACCCGGCAAGGTATAGGTTTGTGCGCTCTCTTCGTTCCTCAAGCTGGTCGAGGGAGTCGATGAGCAAGCTGTCATTGTCGACCTCGTCCACAATAAGCATCCTCTCGGAAGGCACTTCCGCTTCCACCAACAAGATGGCTTCGCAACCGTAGGTGAGGCTGAAGGGCGACTCGTTCGTTGAGCGGCGTTGAGTGGTCCGATAAGCCCACAATACTCCTAGGAGCTCTTTATCCCATAATCCTTTGCTACCCTCCAAGCACTTCTTGAGGTTATCCAGGATCACTCGGTTGGTAGCCTCATCTTGCCCGTTGCTCTGGGGATATCATGGAGAGGAGAATCGCAGGTGGAGTCTATGCTCGACATAGAAGTTTTGGATGAGATGATTGTCAAACTGGCACCCATTGTCCTTAATGAGCACTCTGGGGAGCCTCGAATCTACAATAGATGTTTTTCCAGAGAAAGTCTCTGACTTGCTTTTTGCCAATATTGGCCAACGGGATTGCTTCCACCCATTTGGTGAAGTAGTCCGTGGCGACCAGAATGAACTTCTTCTGTTGACTAGACATTGGGAAGGGTCCGACTATGTCAAGTCCCCATTGCTGAAATGGCAAAGGGCTGACCAGAGGGTACATCTCTTCTGCGGGTAGGTGACTAATGATGGCGTCCTTCGAACACTGCAGACATCTCTGGGCGGCTTTGATAGCATCTCGAACAAGAGTGAGCCACCAGTACCCCTATCGTTTTACCTTCCCGACTAAAGATCATCCGCCAGAATGGTTATCGAACTCTCCAGATTGAATGCGATCCAAAATACTATTTGTCTCAGGGGGTTCTATGCACCTGAGGTTAGGACCGGCGAAGGACTTCCTGAACAGCCGACCCCAAAGAATGAGGTACCGACTGGCATTCTTCTCCGTTCGCCGAGCTTCTTCTTTATCATTGGGAAGTTCTCCTTGTTGGAGATACCGAAGGATGGAGATGGTCCAACTCGAAGGTTGGGGTTCCTGTGCCGAGTCTTGGTTTACAGTACGTGCCCCTAGTAGTGAGTTGGTTTCTAGAGCAGTCTTGTACTTCGATCACTATCTACCGGACTTCGAGACCTCTGAGCAAAGAGGTGGTGCTGGCGAGAGTGTCGACCCGCTTGTTGTCCGAACGTGGAATTTGCTCGAAGAAAATATCTTTGAATTTCAAGGCCATGCTCTTTACTAGGTCCAAATAGTTCGCCATGCGTGTGTTCCAAGAGGCATAGTCGTCGTTGATTTGATAGATGATTAGCTGGGAGTCACTGAAGACCTCTAACTTCTGTATGCCGATGTCGCAGGCAAGCTTCAGGCCGGTAAGGAGTGCCTCGTACTCCGCCTCAGTTTTCATGGTTATAAAATCAAGTCGGATAGATTTCTCAAGGATTACCTCTTTGGCAGATAACACCACTCCTATCCTGTGGTCCCAGAGGCATTGGACGAGCCGTCGACGAAGAGCTTCCAGTCTCCTTTAGCCGCCAATTCGGTCTGGAACCGGTCGCATTGGTCATCCAGGAACCTCGCCTTCCCAGGGTGCGCTTCTGTTGGCTCATCTTCCTACAGCGGAATTGGCTCCTAAGGCGGGAAGTCCGCCAGAAAGTCCACAAGAGCTTGTTTGTTCACTGCGGTCCGTTGTGTGTAATCAAGTCCGTAAGTAGCGAGTTCCGCGGACCATCGGTAGAGCCTTCCAGCTACCGAGGGTCTAGAAAGCGCACTCTTGAGAGGATACTCGGTGATGACTCTTATGGGGTGTGCAAAAAAATAAGGATGTAGTTTCCTTGCGACCAGGATCAAAACCAGGGCGACCTTCTCGATGGGTCGATATCGCAGCTTGGCTGGAAGCATGTTGTGACTCACAAAATAAACAGGCTTCTCGATCTTTGCCTCTTCTAACACATGGACCCCACTTACAGTACGCTCGATGATAGAAATATAAACGCCGAGCTCGTCACCGACTTTGAGAGCCGCCAATATAGGAGGGCTGGCGAGATAATCCTTCATCTTGTAGAAGGCGACTTTGCATTTCTCGTCTCATCGAATGGCGGTCCCTTTTCGAAGTAACTCGAACAAGGGTCGGCAAACATCAGAAGATTTCGAGCTGAAGTGATTCAGTAAGGCGATTCGTCTGCTTAACACTTGGACGCCCTTCCATGTCTTCGGCGAAGGCATCTCGGTGAGGGCTTTTATTTGTTCGAGATCAGCCTCGATCCCTTGATGGGTGACCAAGTATCCTAAGAACTTTCCGGAAGTTACCCACCCCGAATGCGCATTTTGCCAAGTCTCATTCGAAATTTCCTCATGATGCAAAATACCTCCCTGATCGAGATCGACGATATGTCCTTCCCACTCCCGGCTCTTCACTAGGAGGTCGTCAACATACACTTCGACATTCCTGCCGATCTGATTTTTAAACATGCTGGTGACTAACCTTTGATAGGTCTCTCTAGTGTTTTTGAGCTTGAACATCATCACTCGGTAGCAAAAAAGCTTTTGATAGCCTACTCCGAAGTAAAAGGCGGTCTTCTCTTGATAGTCAAGATGAAGAGGGATCTGGTAATACCCGGAGTACTCGTCCATAAATGAGAGAGCTCGGAATCCAATGACGATGTCCACCAGAGCTCCGATTCTGGGAAGAGGGAACCCGTCCTTTGGATGCGCATTAATTATTGAGGTCGGAGAAGTTTATGTTAGAATTGGTGAGGTCTACAGCTCGTAAAAACCTATAGTTTAGCTATGTATGGTTGATAGTATAGGAATGCATATTGGTACGTACCTTAGTACGTGTTCTGATTACAGAACAGAGAACCATGGCTACATGGTAATCCACTTGAGTGGGAGACTCAAGGGACTGGTCCCATGTAACCTAAATACGTTCGCAACTCTGATAAGGGTTGGTCGCCCTATCAGGATAAGTTGTTGGGATGACAGAGCGTAGGTGTCTCCACCATGGTCATTACCAGGCACAGTGTCTGTGGCCGAACGGAACCAACACGGTGCACAGATCGGTGAGCAGACACCGGTGCACTAAATCGTGTTTCTGCTTAAGGTAAAACGGTCCTAAACCCTGAGGAACCATGTCTGGTGGACTAACCAGATGTGTGGTGCTTTGGCGCACCAATGTGTGAGGATCCGGATGCAGTGATCCAAAACCACGGTGTACTGGGTTACCCGACTGGCGTTGCATTAGCATGTCACTCCTGCAGGCTATCCATACCCCTAACGGGAGGTGCGTTCCTTGGTCTGACCTACGTCATATTAAACCCTGGCCAGGTGGTCATCAGTTGGACTGGTGATGGATCCGGTTGCTCGAAAGAGTAATCGGAGATACGATGTATGTGGTCAACCTGGAAGGAACCGAGTCATATGAGCACTCGAGTCTGACGGTATTCTCCACCGCTCGAGTTGCATCATGGCACCAGTGGAGGGACAGCGGGTTTACCATACTAAGCGGAGAGCAGGGGTATGAGGGAGAACATAGTAAGTCCGGGGGAATTGGAGTGCATCCTGCGTCGCACTCTGGGTGGCTACGCAGGTTAACTCGGACTCAGAGGATCGATGGTACACTCGGGTAGTGTGTCGATCGAGTCTGAGTTGGAAGCCATGAACCCTGGTCCCTGAAGGTTCCACCTTATCGACATTATGTACGGTTCTTATACCATCTCATCGAAACATAGAACACAGTTAGAGGAAGCGAGAAGTCCAAGCCTACGCTCCGTGAGTGCTTTGCACTAGTGCATGGTAGATGCGTAGCTACGTGTGTGCACTAAGGGGAAACCCTAGGTTAGTGCAGAGACGCATGTAGCAATTCCTTGTCATAAGTGGACTTTGCCACATGAGTGCGATGCACCGGGACATGTTACGAGTTGACTAGTTGACTTCACTAGAGGCACCCTACGGGAACCTCAGAGAATAGTGAAATCACTGGTGCACTTCACTTATGTGTGCCTTGCAAAGTCTCGTACACAAGGAACGGCCAACTAGTGACATAAGGGCGTTTTGGTCATACCATGCGTCACTATGTACTAGGGGGGCCGGCCCTTAGTGTTGAGAGACTGGTCAAGGCCGGCCCTATTAGTTTCAGGAGGTTGTTGCCTCCGATGAAAGGGCCGGTCATGAGGCGCAGAAAACGGGCTGGTTTTGACCGTTTTCGAAAACAAGGAAAAGATAAAGATAAAAGAAGAGATATATAGGGAGAGTTTGAATCAGTCAATCCTATCCGCTAGGCTTATCCATAAGGATAAGGCCGACCCTATATAAGGCATAGGGAGAGAGGGGGGGACGAAATTATGAGGCCATGCAAGCCCTAGGGTTGGCCCAAGCCATGGGGGAAACCCTAGCCACCCCCCTCTCCTCTCTTCGCATCTCCTATCTCGTCTCTCTCTCCCTCGCTTGCGCCATTGGATGGCGACTCGTCTTCCTCGCATGGTGTTTTGTAGAAGGAGAAGGCTCGTCGTATGGAGGCACTCAGAGATCCATCGACGAGGTGCCATGCATCGTGTGAGATCGGGTGAACTAGAAGGCGTCTCCCGCAACCTTTTGCTGTCCAGAATCTGCACAGAAAATCAGTGTTGTTTCTACGATTCCTGGAGCTACAGAAGTCCAAACGATGTGAAACTTGTTGCAAAAGTTGCGTCTCGAAGTTGGCTACCTGCAGTCCAAATTTCAGCCCAATCGGAGTTCGGAGCAGAAAGTTACGGCCGTCACACCGAAGCTATATTGAGCAGATCCGAGCCCGACTCCATCGACAAAGAAGAAATTTGTTGCGGTGAAAGAATCCACACGCAGGTATGATCTCTAACAAGTAGATCTAACATAATTAGAACATGCATGCATGCTAGATTGTTCTTTCGCGTTAGATCGTCGTTAGGGGTTCGCGTAGTTGCCATGCTAGATTCATACACGCACGTGTAGATCGTTTCGATGAAAAATTTGATATGTAACGCACACCTCTCACGGTCCTCGGACCTTCACTTTGCTTCCGCTGCGGGCCTCTACCATGGATTTGTTTCCAAGAGTCTATACATACTCGGATGAATCCATTCTTTTTTGGCACTGCGACAATATTAGAGACCCACTCAGGAAAATAAGCTTCACGGATGAAGCCGGCCCGCTCTAGCTTCTCTATCTCGGCTTCAATGGAGGCGGCCTTCGCGACGGGGATATGCCGATTTTTCTACCTCATATGAGGGAAGTCGCACAAGGTATGCTGACGATGATAGGCGATCTCTAGGTCGATCCCGGGCATGTCGGAGAAGCTCCAAGCAAATATGTCCTGAGAATATTCTTTGAGAAAAAACGTTAAGTAGCTGACCTCGCGTCGGTTAATGATGTTCCAAGTTAGGTAATCCTCGAGATCCCATCATTATCTCCGATGTCGACTTCCTGGAGAGACTCTGAATACGGCAGTCTCTTCCACGATAAATTTACCTGCTGTTCAGTCTTATGACGCTCTCAACACTTCCATCACCCATGCTGGCTAACCGCGTGGGTGATGGAAGAAGATCCGGCAGCTTGACTGTATATATGTTGAGATTCTTCATTGATAACCTCCTCCCCACCCACGCCGGCTTTCCGCTTAGGCGTGGAGAAAGGCAACTAGTCTGCATGTTGGGTTTCATTGACAGCATCCACTTCACCTGTGTCACCTTCCGCTTGGGTGGGGAGTAGGAACCTGGAAGCTTATCTGCACACCGCAACGTCTTGTTTACCCCAGTACTTGGACCGACAAGCAGTCCGGGTAGATGTGTAGTTAACTGCTAGGAGGGAGCCGACCTCTTGGCTTCTTCGAGGACATTAATGGCAAAGGTGAGGTGATTGGCTTCCTGCTCACATCGAGTGGCTGTGGCCTGGTCCCCTCGGATGACCATCGTTCCTGACGGAACAGAAAATTTGAGGGCGTGGTGATTGGGTGAATACACCGCGTTCATCTGCTTGAGCCAAGTCGACCGAGGATGGCGTTGAAGGCTAACTGTACATTAGTGACTGCAAATCAGGTTTACCGAGCTTCCTGGCCAGTAGTTACGGTCAAGATGATTTCTCCGACCACCCTTGCTACCTTGCCTGTGAAGCCACTCAGTGAAGCCGTGGTGGGAGATAAATCGATCCACCGCATGCACATTCGTCGAAAAGCAGATAGAAACAGGATGTCCACGGCACTGCCCGAAATGACCAATATTCGACGTACCTCGATATTGGCCATCATGAGACGTATGACCAGTTGGTCATTATGGAGAGTGACCACACCGGCCATGTCGTCCTTCAAGAACCATATGAAGTCACGGGATCCCGGTCTGGGAGTTTGGAGTAAAGTGGGTAATAGTGAGACAGAGTGTACCTTTAGCGTATGCTCCACCTCCCACACTTGTCGTCGTGCTTCGTTACTTGATCTCCGCACATCAAGGTGCCTGGCAATGGTGTGACATATTGCCGGTGTGCCTGCGGGAGGTGGCGGTAAGGCTGGCTCTTCTTCTCTTGGATGATCACCTTCTCTTAGGGCTCGCGGAGTGATAACCTCGAACCATCACGGTTGCGAGATGAACCGATCTTGGTGACCCTGTTAGTGTTGTGCCTAAGCCCTCTATGAAACGAGCACCATCGAGTGTTGTTAGTTGACCCAGGTTCCCCTTGCTGAAGTGGAGGACGATAATGCACGAAGGGTTCATTCCGTATTTGGTGCATGAGTTGCCCTGGAGGGAGGGTCATCATCGTAAAGTCCCTCTCTCCGACCCCCGGGGGCATGCGCCAGTTCGCTAGTCTTCAGGTTACCACGAGCGGCACCACATGGGGTGCTGTAATCGGCGCTGCCATGGGTGCTGTGACCGGCGTTGCAGGAGACGCCTCATGTCGCTCCACAGCTTTCATGACAGGTCGCAAAGTAGAGGGAGGTCGCTAGTCGATTGCCTTCCCTCGGCGATCAAGCACTACATCTTCAAGTTTAATGTACTGTTGGACCAAGGCGAAGAGCTCGACCATCGTGCGCGGGTCGGAAATGACGAGGGCATCGTGGAGCTTGCTCCCCTCGGGGAGCGCACTTCTGAAAGCACTCACGACAGTCTGGTCTTGCCCATCTAAATCCTCGAGATCAAGGTAGACATTCCAAAATCGAGTTGAGAAGCACCAGAGGGTCTCTTGAGTCCCCATGGCTAGCCCGAACAATGATTCTATTCGCTTCGGAGGTTGTCGATTGCATCGGTACTGTTCCAAGAATAGCTCGGACAACATGGTGAAGCAAGAAATCGAGTTGGAAGCTAGCTTGTGGAACCAATTCAGAGCCAACCCCGATAAACTACTGAGGATGCTCGGCACAAAACGTGGTCCTGGTCCTGGAAAAACAACAACTTCTGGTAAGCCAATAGGTGGTCCACTGGATCTTGTGACCCGTCGAACAACCCAAACTTCGGTAGAGTCCAATGCTGGGGGAAGTCTCCCCAGTGAACTTTCGTGAAAGTCGAGCTCCCTCTGCACGCAGTTAGATCTTCCAAGAGGTAAATGGGCATGCTAGGTAGTAGCCAGCTCTCGGGGTGGCTCCCTGGAGGCGAATGTGCAGGCCCTAGGTGATCATGCACGCTCCCTCAAGGTCAGACCATGCTCGCGCCATGGCGATGCTCGGGCACTTCGTCTTGGCAATTGTTCCGGAGCCTCGTGGGTTGGCAACGTGGCGGAGGAGATCGAGGGCCTGTGTGAGGCGATCGCATCATGGATTTCCCAACGGGGCAGCACCTCCACCTGGTGATCACGATCACGATGATGACGCGAGTTGCGATCTCCCCCTCACGACCTCACCTCAGACTCATCCGACCCCGCACTTCGACTTCGAGGATGAGGAAGTACCGAGGGTGGCATCGACTCGTTACTGGAATGCAACGTGGTGGGTTTGTGGGGATCGCGGGCGAATTAGGACTTTCGTCTTGTTCGCGGTAGGTATATCTCCTCTTGAGAGGGGGTCCTATTGGGATGACCGTTGCGGGCGTGTTCGCGCAGATTGGTGCAAAGCCGGGACCGGGGGTGCCCAGACATGAGGTGCTGCTCTTATCGAAACCCCTGGGCATCGAGATTTCTCCACCAGCCATCCTCTCTGTCGGTCGGGACCAGGGGAAAGATCAAATCTTCTACTCGTCATCGAAGCGTGGTGCATGCGTGCCAGCTCGTCCATCATGGCTCGCTGGGTGCCAATATCTCCCCGAGGAGCTGGTCACTGAGTGAAACAGGGGGCTGGGCGATCAAGGCGGAAGCTTCTTCACTCCCCGTAGGTACGGCTTGAGCCTTTTCGTATCTTTGCTTGCATCTGGCGGGACCCATCGGGATTCGCTTCTACTCACAGCTTTCAACCGTGTGGCCGTTGGCATTTTCACAGGAACCAGACGAAGAACCCCACAGGCAGCACCAAATGTCGGGGGAAAATTTCGCGGGTGAGGTCGATCGACCTGTAAGACAAGAAAGCACATGAAACAGCTAGCTCCCTGAGGAGCGCAGACCCTCCGACGTTCAAGTCAATGATGGTTCGAAAAGGAAGGACATGGGATCAAGAATTGGGTAGAGTTTTTGAATCTTGAACGTGTACTTTGGAGCCTGGGGTCATACCTTTATAGCCCTTTACCAATCATAGGAGGCTGACACGTTGCCGTTCCCTCCCGTACCTTCTACGCCTCCTCGTCAACCCATATGGGTTCTTAATGGAGCTTGTCGCCTTGTTAGCTAGATGGCGGTCTGAGACCGACAGAGGGAATGCACCGATCTCGTCTGTGCCATGTGGATACTCTGGAAGACTTTAGTCGGAGATGACCTGGACCGACTCCTATATGCGAACTTGGCCCACAAACACCCCATGTAGTTCCACAGGGTTGCAGACATCTATCGGTCTGTTGCCACCTTACTGTGTGGGACTTTTGTAAGCAATAGAGTGGTCTCTCTCGCGGGCGAGCTGATCGCGGACTGCGGATGATAAACCTTACGGCATGGGACACCTGTAAGCAAAAGAGTGGTATCTCTCGTGGTCGAGTTAATCGCGAGTTACAGATGATAAATCTTCTGAAGTGTTCTTTGAGTTACAAACAGGAGGCGATCTCCTTCACGGGCGAGCTGATCGCGTGCGATTAAGGATGACCTCCTATGCGGGCTGATTGAGGTAGCTCGGCGAGCTGGATCTCTGAGCTGTGGGTGATTAATTAATATTCTCAAGTGTTCTTTGAGATGCAGACAAGAGGCGACCTCTTTCACAGGTGAGCTGATCACATGCGATTAAGGGCGATATCACGCCCCAGAAATCTGAAGACCGATCCATGGGGTGTGAGGTGAGGAGAAGAGGGATTTTGGGTATGATCAAATAACTATGCCAATTGGGGATCTCACAGGGCTTCTTCTGTGCTCTTACACATGGAAAAAAAAAGGAGGAGGAAGAAACACGATTTTTTTTGGAAAACATTTTATTAGAAAACAGAAAAATAAAATAAAATGTGTCAACAAAGAGAAGGCATAATCAAGTCAGGCTTGACCTTCAAAAGGGCTATCCTCTCAGTATATGTGATATGTCAGTATTACTACATGCTGACAGGAGTCTCTCTAAAGGAGCACGATGCTTAAGCCCTTGACTGCGAACTAAGTAGTCTCACCTACTCCCTAACACTCGGGTTACTAGTCTAAAGTTCCTATCTACGGGATTAATCAATTAGGTCATTATGTACTTATATTTTCATCATTATCTGTCCTAAGCTTGGGGCCTTGAGGAGAGGCATACCCAAAAGATTTCAGCTGGATCATCACCACTAACAACCACCGAATAATTAACTAAACTAAAGAACTCTTATTCCAATTTAATCCATGTCACGTCCCGGATCAGGCTACAAGGGTAAACCAGTCAAACCTGGGGTATGAGGGGGGTTAAAAGGGTAAGTCATAAGAGTAAAAGGATTTCGAGGTGGTTTTTATCATTTAGATTATTACTAAGTTATCATTAACTATTTACTACGTGATTGGGATGGCTTTAAGGGAAAGCCTATGTAACACCTATGGTGTTCAAATAATAAAAATTCTCCCTGGGCCTTTTCATCTTTTTACTATCAGACTTTTTCTCTGGACGTTTTTCAGAAGAATGAGTCGTAAACCTATTAGATGTTTTACGTTCACTTTCTCCATAGCTTCAAGCACATCGCATTGGTCCGTTCCGTGCAAGAATCATGTGTATGCGCAGCCAATTTCGATAGCTCGATAGTTAAACCCTAGAATATCGATAATTAGCTGGCATTCGGCATTATTTTATTTACCATTGGAAATCAGACGATTGGATCGCAGCAAGGTTGGATACATTGCATGGGGCTCTGAGAGAGCTTTTCAATGAGCCTGAGTTGGGATCAATACGACACCCGGGTGATGAGTTATTACTATTGTTGGGGGATATTTTTTGCTAGCTCATACGGCCGTCCTGCAAGACAGAGAAAATATAAGAACGGTTGGCTCCCTTCGGAGCGCAGACCTTCGACGCTCAAGTCAGTCAAGGTCTGAACAAGGGAGAGTTGAAGTAGTCAGAAAGTGTTTGGGGTTTTGAGTTTCGAACCTGTACTTTGGAACCGGGGTTGTACCTTTATAGACCTTTGTAGGCAATCAGAGGTTGACACATGGCGGCGTCTTCCCGTACCTTTTATGCCCTCATGTGCTAGCCCCCATGGGCTCTTCATGGCCTTTGTCATTTACCCTGCCAGGCGGTAGTAAAGGGGGATGCACCAATCTTATCCTTGCCAGATGGAGATTCTTGAAAGCTCTAGTCTGGGAGGTCCTAGACCAACTCTGTCGACTTTTGTGGACTGCAATCGTCCATGTAGCTCCATGGGGGTCGTGACACCTGTATATTTGGTGCCGCCTTATTGTAGACGACCTCCGTGGGCAAAAGGGGCAATCTCCTTGGCTATTTGTACGATCAGGCGAGCTCCTGAGCGAGTGTGGGCGTTGGTGCTCTCGAAAATATTCCTTGACTCCTCATACAGTCACGAACCGCTGATATAAGGCTCTGGGCGGGATACAAGCACCAGCCACGGGGCGACCTCTTCCGTGTGCGAGCTGGTTGCATGCGGCCAGGGCCGGCCCCGGGCGGGGTGTGAGCTACGGCCATGAATGTGTTGGAAATAAATCCATGGTAGAGGCCCGCAGCGGAAGCAAAGTGAAGGTCCGAAGACCATGAGCGGTGTGCGTTACATATCAAAATTTTCATCGAAATGATCTACACGTGCGTGTATAAATCTAGCATGGCAACTACGCAAACCTCTAACGGCGATCTGACGCGAAAGAACAATCTAGCATGTATGTATGTTCTATCTATGTTAGATCTACATGTTAGAGATCATACCTGCGTGCGGATTCTTTCACCGCGACAAGTTTCTTCTTTGTTGATAGAGACGGGCTCGGATCTGCTCGATATAGCTTCGGTACGATGGCTATAACTTTCTGTTCCAAACTCGGATTGGGCTGAAATTAGGACTGAATGTAGCCAACTTCAAGATGCAACTTTAGCAACAAGTTTCACCTCGTTTGGGCTTCTGTAGCTCCCGAAATTACAGAAACAACGCTGATTTTTTTATACAGATTCTAGACAACAAAAGGTTGCGGGAGATGCCTTCTAGTTCACCCGATCTCACACGATGCACGGCACCTCGTCGATGGATCTCTGAGTGCCTCCATCCGACAAGCCTTCTCCTTTTACGAAACCCTACGCGAGAAAGACGAGTCACCATCTAATGGCGCAAGCGAAGGAGAGAGAGACGAGAGAGGAGAAGAGAAGAGAGGAGAGGGGGCGGCTAGGGTTTCCCCATGCCATGGCCGGCCCCTAGGGCTTGCATGGCCGGCCCCCCCTCTCTCCTTTTCCCTTATATAGGGCCGGCCTATCCATATGGATAATGATAGTACAGATAAGTTTGACTGATTCAAACCTCTCCCTATATATCTCTTCTTTTATCTATATCTTTTCCTTGGTTTTGAAAACGGTCAAAACCAGCCCATTTTCTGTGCCTCATCACCGGCCCATTCATTTGAGGCAATAACCTCCTGAAACCAATGGGGCCGGTCTTGACCAGTCTCCCAACACTTAGGGTCGGCCCCTTTAGTGCATAGTGGCGCATGGTATGACCAAAACGCCCTTATGTCACTAGTTGGCCGTTCATCGTGTACGAGACTTTGCAAGGCAAACATAAGTGAAGTGCACCAGTGATTTCACTATTCTCTGAGGTTCCCGTAGGGTGCCCCTAG
This sequence comes from Chamaelirium japonicum, assembly GCA_947650365.1. Taxonomy (NCBI): domain Eukaryota; kingdom Viridiplantae; phylum Streptophyta; class Magnoliopsida; order Liliales; family Melanthiaceae; genus Chamaelirium; species Chamaelirium japonicum. The sequence goes on along the minus strand of OX393550.1, from coordinate 33,094,581 downwards.
TGAAGTCAACTAGTCAACCCGCAACATGTCCTGGTACATCAGACTCATGTGGCAAAGTCCACTTATGGCAAGGAATTGCTACATGCGTCTCTGCGCTAACCTAGGGTTTCCCCTTAGTGCACACATGTAGCTACGCATATACCGTGCACTAGTGCGAAGCACTCACGGAGCGTAGGCTTGGACTTCTCGCTTCCTCTAACTACGTTCTGTGTTTCGAGGAGATGGTATAAGAACCGTACATAATGTCGATAAGGTGGAACCTTCAGGGACCAGGGTTCATGGCTTCCAACTTAGACTCGATCGACACACTACCCGAGTGTACCATCGATCCTCTGAGTCCGAGTTAACCTACGTGGCCACCCAGAGTGCGATGCAGGCTGCACTCCAATTCCCCCGGACTTACTATGTTATCCCTCATACCCCTGCTCTCCGCTTAGTATGGTAAACTCGCTGTCCCTCCATCTGGTGCCATGACGCAACTCGAGCGGTGGAGAATACCGTCAGACTCGAGTGCTCATATGACTCGGTTCCTTTCAGGTTGACCATATACATTGTACCTCCGATTACTCTGACGAGCAACCGAATCCGTCACCAGTCCAACTGATGACCACCTGACCAGGGTTTAATACGACGTAGGTTAGACCAAGGAACGCACCTCCCGTTAGGGGTGTGGATAGCCTGCAGGAGTGACACGCTGATGCAACGCCAGCCGGGTAACCTAGTACACCGTGGTTTTGGATCACTGCATCCGGATCCTCACACATTGGTGCGCCAAAGCATCACACAACTGGTTAGTCCACCAGACATAGTTCCTCAGGGTTTAGGACCGTTTTACCCTAAGCAGAAACACGGTTTAGTGCACCGGTGTCTGCTCATCGATCTATGCACCGTGTTGGTTCCGTTCGGCCACAGACACTGTGCCTGGTAATGACCGTGGTGGAGACACCCATGCTCTGTCATCCCAATAGTTTATCTTGATAGGGCGACCAACCCTAATCAGAGCTGCGAACTCATTTAGGTTACATGGGACCAGTCCCTTGAGTCTCCCACTCAAGTGGATTACCATGTAGCCATGGCTCTCTGTTCTGTAATCAGAACACGTACTAAGGTACGTACCAATATGCAATCCTATACTATCAACCATACATAGCTAAACTATAGATTTTTACGAGCTGTAGACCTCACCAATTCTAACAGGATGCCCCATCCAAGGGGCACAACGATTCGCTATTGCGGTCCCCTGGCGGACTACGAGCACCAGCCGCTGGGCGACCTCTACCACGTGCAAGCTGGTCGCATATGGTCAGGGTCGGCCATGGGCAGGCTGTAAGTCACGGCTACAGACGGCCTCTGTCCAAGAGACGCAATGATCCGCTACTGCAAGCCCTGGGCGGGCTACGAGCACCGGCCACTGGGTGACCTCTACCACGTGCGTGATGGTTGCATGTGGTCAGGGTCAGCTAGGGGTGGCAATGGGTCGGGTCGGGTCGGGTTCGGGTCGGGTTGGAACATATGTATAAGGGCAAAATACCCAACCCGAACCCGACCCGTTTAATGAACGGGTCAAAAACTTAAACCCAAACCCGACCCGCCTAATAAACGGGTTGACCCGACCCGACCCGTTTAACCCGTTTACTAAACGGGTCGGGTCATGTCGGGTCGGGTTGGCTCGGGCTGGGTCAACAGAACCCATGTAAACATGTCGGGTTGGGTAAAGACCAGTCGGATTGGGTCGGGTTTGATCGGGTTGGGTCAGGTTGGCTCGGGTTGGTTCGGGTTGGGTCGGGTCGGGTCGGGTCAGGTTGACACGACCCATTTGTTAAACGGGTCAAGTCGGGTCAATCGGGTTATAAGTACAAACCCGAACCCGACCCATTAAATAAACGGGTCAATCGGGTCGACCCGTTTATGACCCGAACCCGTTTAGGCCAAACCCAAACCCGCTAACTTCGGGTCGGGTTGGCGGGTCGGGTCAAGAATTGCCACCCCTAGGGTCAGCCCTGGGCGGGCTGTGAGCCACGGCCACAGGCGACCTCTGAAGACAAAGGGGCGAGCTCCTCGGCCGTTTACATGATCAGGCGAGCTCCTGAGCGAGCTATGGGTGTTGGGTTTAATGAACTCCTGAGCGAGCTGTGGGTGTCATAGATATGATTCTAAGTTTCCTAGCCTATTAATTAGCAAAAGGGGTGATCTCTCCACGTGTGGGCTAGAGCTGTGCTCCTGGCGGGATATGGGCGGCAATCGAGATACTCTCTCCAGCCGGCGAGCTGCGTAGAGAGTTTAGACTCGCAGTGCAGTGCCTCATTAATGAGGCCTCGAGGAAAATACCGCTCTGTCCAAGAGATGCAACGATTTGCTACTGCAAGTCCTGGGCGGGCTACGAGCACCAGCCGCTGGGCGACCTCTACCGCGTGCAAGCTGGTCGCATGTGGTCAGGGTTAACCCTGGGCGGGCTATCAGCCACGGCCATAGGCGGCCTCCGTCCAAGGGTCGCCACGATCCTCTACTGCGAGCCCTGGGCGAGCTCCCCAGGAATATTTCCTGGGTCGAATTCTCTCTGTATCTCGAAAATGACTTCTTTCTTTGGGTGAGCCTACCGCTCCACCATCTTGGCCTGGATCCGAGCACAAGTGTCCTCACAGTCTTTGGTTAAACGGAAGAAGGTCCAGTCTTTGCACTGCAGGGAACGGTACTGCGTCCCCGCGTCTTTTGCGCTCGTGAAGTTCACGAAGGCGTTCGCCAAGTTGCTTCCACTCCTAAAATCCATGGGAATATACAGGACGTTATATTCCGTGGTGCCGCCTCCTTGCTGCTTCAGAGTCTCCCCTCGGCAGTGCTTGTCAAGCAGCTCCAAAAGTTGCTCCTTGCTCAGCTTGTTCGTGAGGTTCTTGATCATGAGGGTGGTGTTCCCAGTGGCAGCTTCTCCACTGCCAGCCTCCTCCTCTTTGAACTCGAAGCCCTCGGCGGGGAGCCGGGGCGGATTCCTTCTCTTTCTTCCAGTGAACCCATCGCTCCACCCTTTCGGCCTCCACTTGGTCCGGCCGTTGCCGTTGATATTTTTTTATGGACCATCAACTATTTTAAATTTTAAAGTATTTTCTTCTTTTTGCAAAATCACAATAAATCTCGAAGTATTCTCCGTATAGGTAGTGCCAACTCAGACTCTTATGATCACAATACAAATATACCTCGAACTCTTATGATCACAATACATCTCGAATTTTTTTTCGTACAGGTAGTGTTGTCAAATATTGAGCATGAACACCACCGCTGTAAGCTACAGGTCATGGATCGGGTAGTTTTGCTTATGAGGTTTCAAGTGTCTTCTACGCTTCTAGCCCAACGGTTTCATCAACGAGCCGTGGGTTAGGAAAATTTCCAGCACATCATGCGTACCATACAACCATGGGGTCCACCGTGATGCAAGAGATATGTGGGTTGTGGGCCCCAGCGCTCAGAGCGTTCTGAATTGCTGATAAGCCATTGGGCCATTGGGCCCCGCAGTTGTATGGCACGCAGGATGTGCTGAAATTTTTTCCGGGCTGAGGGTGAGCAGCGTAGACTTATTTCGCTGTAGCCACTGGGCCGAGCTACAGTGCCATGAGTCGTGACACTGACACCGAGCTCGGCGACAAAAGAATCTCGGGTGATGGGACACCAGTAATGCAATTATGCAGCAGCTGTCAAACCAGAACACCGCTGCGGCCCGACAGCACGTGATTGGATTAGGCACACTTCCTGATCCGGGCCCCAGGTGGCTATCATCACATGACTTGGGGTGGGCCCATGCCGCACAAAAGTATCGGTACGTGTCAGCACCCGGGGTAAGGTCGATGGTAGGCCTTGGGTGGATGCTGTTAGAAACCAAACAGCAGAAAATAGCTCGGCTCGGTTAGGGATCGTAAGCAAGCTCGTGAGAAGGGTCATGAATATGCTCATAAATGGCATGGATATACCTCACATTTATATGAACAATGCAATTCAGACCTCACATTTATATGAGCACTGCTATTTACCCCGAAGGTTTGTACCAAATTCGCCGAGCCCGAAAGACGTGATAGCGTGCAACTGGTGCTATTAAAAAATTTTAAATTGTTAATGGGTTTCAGCCACCAATTGCACACTGCTGTATCTTTCAGACCGCCGAATTCAAAACAAACCTTCGAGCTGAATGACATTTCTCCATTTATATTCTAACATTTTGACTGAGTTTGGAGTTGGTGAACAAACCTGACAATTTCGGCTCGACTCAAGTATTAAACAAGCCAAGTCCAAATTCAAAGTTTAGGCTCGCTTAATAAACAAACCAAGCTCAAAGAGACCAAGGCTCGACTCGTTTGCAGCCCTGGCCATACCATTGTCGTTTAATTTTTTTGATAGAATTATTATTTTTATTTTTAATTATAATTTTTTTCTCTTTTGGTGAAGGTAGATTTATCTTTTCTGTGAATGATGAAGCTACATATAGGCCACAAAATACCAAAGACAATACTCGGTTAAATTTTAAAAAATATGCCCACGTCATAATGCAGTTATCGTCGACATATGTAGTTTGTTGTCCATCATCGACAACCTAGTACCATTGTTTTCTGCCTCCTCCTCCTCCTCTTGAAAATCGTGATACTAGACCATTCTAGACCGGATGCTTCAACTACACATTTGGCCACCATATGAGTAGATCCATACGGCCTGGAGTGACTGTCACGATTTTCAGAGAAGGTGAAGTGAAAAAAGAGGAGCAAAAAGAAGGGGAGTAGAAAGAATAAGGGAATGAGAAGGAGAAAGGAGGCGGAGACTGCTGGGTGGCGGTGGTGGCCGGCGATCAAAGTGGGTGTTGTTTAGATGGGGGGGGGGGGGGGGGGGGGGGGGGGTTTGTTTAGATATGAGCTGCCCAAGGGAAAACGTGGGCTGTGTATAGCCTCACCCTTTCGTGTATATCCACGGTACCTCGACCACACTCTTCTCCTCTCTCCAGTGGCCGCCTTCGTAATTTACCTATCAGTATTTATGGCCCTGACTCTTTCCTCTCTCCCGTTCCTGCTACTGCGTCCACAAGTGCTCGACCTTCTCTCTCTCTCTATACCTTCTCTCTCTCTCTCTCTCTCTCCTCCTCGTCCTCATCTTCTCTCTCTAGTCGCTCCGCAGTCCAATCTGAGGATCAGGGACGGAACCTAGAGTGCGACGGTTTTTGGGAGACTGTTCGGGCTTTGACTGCTCCTCCTGCCTCGTGTGTGTTGTTCGTCTAGGGTTTCCGCCATTTCCCTTTAGAGGGAAGCTTTGGAATCCAAGTCAACTTCTGAGAGCCACATCCCCACCTTCCCTCCTCTGTTCATCTCATCCGCTGCAGTGCTATTGATTCCGCATTGGAAGTCGGGACTTCCAATCTAGGGTTCTTCATTCCCTTTCACTCGCTATTGAAATTTCTTGCACTTGATAAAGATTTTATTTTGGGTGATCAATAGGGAGATAAGTAAAGCTAGGGTTTTTACTGGTTACCCAGAAGCGGATGAGACAGAGATGACCTCTGCTTCCGGCTTCTCACCATCAGGCTTCAGCTTTTCTCCCATTCCTCCCCTTTGAGCTCGCGTTCCTGGGTTTCTGTTATTTTCCCGTCGGGATCCCGAGGAACCCATCAAGTTAGGATTTTGGGTTCCACTCAATCTGTGCTCATCTTCCTTTTGATAATTTTATCAGTTTCACTTTGTCCTTCACTCTCTGGTTTTTTTTTACTCCCTTTTTCAATTCATTATAGGTTTTTTTTCGAATTTTTAGGGTTCCGGACCTTATTTTATTGTGTTAAGGTTGAGGACTTTGCAATCCATGCATGGATGGAAGGGAAGCCATGTCTTCCTTCTACCTGCACCGAGGGATTGGCGCGCCGCCCGGGCTTCACCGAACGCCCGGATTCGGGCAGATGCCTAATCAGAATCCAAGCCTGCCCACGAACCATTCCGGTGGGAGTGGGCCCATCGGATCGGCATTCAAGGTGGAGGCCTCGTCCTCGGCCTATCCTCACGGCGTCAATGTGGACGGGGGGATTGCTGGTTTGTGCGTGTCAGGAGAGCCCGTGAAGAGGAAGAGGGGGAGGCCTCGGAAGTACGGCCCCGGCGCCGATGGTACCGTGTCATTGGCCCTCACCCCGATGCCTTCCATTCCTCCAGGGTCGGCCTCGGTGACAGGGTCGGTGGCAGGGTTGGTTTCGGGGTCCGAGTCGTTTGCTCCAGCACAGAAGCGGGGTAGGGGGCGACCGCCCGGCACTGGGAGGAAACAGCAGCTAGCTTCTCTTGGTGAGTTTATCACACCCTTTGGGTTGCTCTTGCTTAGTACATTGTTGCTGGCAGCTAACTTCCAATGAAAATAATGTGTTTGTATTGAAGATTGCATCTAATGATTCTGATTTCATTAGGCTTTCTTTGTTTCTTTTGCCAAGTGTTAAGTCACATGGTTGATCATATCTTGCCTTCGCTGACTTCCTATGCGCTGAGGACCATTTAAAGAGTTAAACCTTTGAAATTCTGATGTACACCTTGCAAGTACCCACTATTTTGAAAGCCCTTAACTGCAGTTGATGCTGTTTAAGGGTGAAGTATTGGAAGTGGGCATTGATCCTCAGAGCCAGTGCTGACCAACTTCCTTGACCTGAAGCTCTTCTCAACCTACTTAGAGGAAATTCAGTATAGCTTCTAAGACTTGCTTATTCTCAGAATTTGTTATCATCAAAATTTGGTAGGATTTCCATATCAGTCTTAGAATGAAATGAATCATTGCCCAAGATGGCTTTAACCGTTCTTAAGTCATTCAGTGATTTTTCCTACCAAAAAAAAGGTCATTCAGTGATTTTATTGTGCTTTGGTTGTAATAAAACTTGTGGTTTGCTCAAGTGTTACTAGAAATGTGAACCAGACATTCAAATACATTTTGTTGTTAGCACAGCTAACCCTAATAATTCTATAGTTCTTCGGTCCCATTACATGTAAAACTTTCAAGACCTACGTTCTTCTCTACCCTAACATTCTTTTCATGCATTGTCTATTTTCAGTTTCTTGAATATGAAGAGCTATATAGAATCTATATATAGAATCTGACACTTGTTTATTAACGCTTCTTTCACAGGGGAATGGGTCTGTGATTCAGCTGGAATGGGTTTCACTCCACATGCTATTTTAATTCCAATAGGAGAGGTATGACTTGTGCCATTTGCTTCTTTTTTCATGATGAAGTATTCGTGTGGTCTTTGAATCAAATGACTTTGCAACGAACAAATGAAATAAATTTGATTACCTACAATAACTCTTTAATATTTATATACAAGCAATTTGTTCTGCTTGTTTTTAAGGATCATTTCCATATCCATCTTCTGTTCAATCATAATGAGCATGTATTGATTCTATTGAAGTTATTATTCTATCATACTATGTTAGATGATAAACACAAAGGTGAATATTAGAGTTAATTTTTTGACCAAGTTTTAGCATCCTTAAATGGTTGCAGATCAAGTTCAATATTGTTAAAAATGATGATCATTTGGGAATTGGGATAATTGAGGAAAATTGCCATGATGTAGCTGTCAGTTTTACTCGTAAGCAAGGTTTAAAATCACGATATTGCGGTCCTGGACCGGTATGTACCGGTACTGTTCGATACGGACTGAAAAAAAAACAAAAAACAAAAATAACCAGAACCGGCCGGTACGGCTCAATACGTACCGGCACTAGTCGGCTATGCTATCAAAGTCGGGACTAGTCGGCGACTAGTCCCCGACTAGTCCCTGGGCGGCATTTTGCCGACCGATTAATTTCGATTCCATCATTGCTGGGCGGAATCCCGACTAGTCCCCGACTAGACCCGACTGCCGACTAGTCCCCAGGCAGCATTCTCCAAGCAAATTTTTTTTTTAAAGGAGTCTTTGCAAGCAATTTTGTTTAGATTTTTTTACATTGGCTCAAAGTCTTGAGTCGCAAGACTCACAACTATGACTCTTCCCTGTAATCATCTGTTGAGCACCTGAGAATCTCAGATAAAAACATAGACAAATAATTAGTTTATTTGTTGATATCCATACAACCCTATAATCAAAATTGGGATTGTTCACTGATTAAACATCATCAAACAAATATTGTGATGAATTCTTAGTTCTGAGTTTTTTGACATAAGCATGAAGCTAATACAACTGTGTTCTGTTAGACTGTTACTTATGTATTTATACCCATGCTGTGAAGTGTGAAGGTATGTATTGTTAATAACCGACTAATATCATATACTTATTGATATTTATGCTAGTTCATATATCATATATGTTTAGGGAGGGGGGGAGGGGTTAGAATAAGTTTTGGCCGACTAGTCCCGAATTAGTCCCGACTAGTCCTAGTCGGCCCTTGGCTGACTAGGGCCGACTACCGACTTTGACTGCATAGCTAGTCGGTTCCGACCATGTATCAGAATCGGGGACAGTACCGATCGGTATGAACCAAGTATTGGAATCGGGTACGGTCCTTGTCCTGGCCCGACGAAAATCGGTACATATCGGTATCTTCTAGTTTTTTAAACCATGCTCGGAGGCAGGGATACACTGATACTTCGAAACAGGTGCCATACCCGTATCGGATACTTCCCGATACTCCGATACGGGCCGACACGACGGGATACGTATCTGATACGGCTAGGAAGTAACGGAGTTAAAAAAAAAAAAAGATCTGATACGTCGGGGATACGGGGCCGATACGCGGGGATACGAGACCGATACGTCGGGGATACGGGACCGATACGCCGGGATATGTATGGATGGTAATGTAGTCTAAAATCCAAAAATCTTACCTGAACCCGACCGAAACTTCAGATATGGGTCTAAATTATATACGTGACCATTTGCTTAATGATATAATTTATATGTTTTGTTTTTTGGATGATGCATGTGACACTAACTTTGTATTTTGTAATGGATGATGAATGTTAGTGATTTGTAATGGACAATGAATATGACACTTGCATAATGTTGTTATCATTATTTTTTGTAATGGATGAATGTGACACTTGCTTTGTATTTTTTGGTTGTATTGGATGTGAATCATGTAATGAATGATGAGCATGGTCATATTTAATTTTCAAACTATTCACTATTTATATTCTAGCACAAAATATTATATTTAATTATTAATTATATATATATATATATATATATATATATATATATATAAAATTACAAACGTATCCTTGCCGTACCGCGAATCCTAGTTTTTCAAAAATCCACGTATTCGATCATTACCAAAATCACTAGATGATTACGTGTGCTCGATGACTTTTCATATTTTGAAACTGCTAGATGATTTTCTCGTTATCAATCCTATCAAAAACAATTTTTTCTATGTATGTAACCAAGCAATCATTCGTCCACTCATCTTCCATTCTATTACACAACTTGTTCTTCACAATATACATAACAGAAAATGCTCTATCAACTGTAGCAATAGCAATCGATAACGCTAATGCTAATGTTATGAATAACAGAATAAGTAAACTTGTGGATACAAAATATTCCTTTTTTTTTATCTTGACCATCTTTATAACTAGTCCGCTAATTCAATTCACATTTGACAACTCAATGCTATATCACATATCAATAATATAAGTCTCAAGTTGATTATTAAGAATCAGGAGACCCCTTTCAAAAATTCTTTTGCGTAAAATTCTGCGAGATGAACCAATTTATGTTTGTTGAAAGAAGAGAACAAGTCGCTTGGAGAGAGACAAGGCATACAAAGAAGCAAATCGGTGTTCACTTCATATGCAACTTATGACCATTATTATCGTATTTAATTATTTTATACAGTCATTGATATGCAACTTTCTTTGTATGCATTCTCTCTCCAAATGACTCGTTCTCTTCTTTTGACTAACAAAATTTGGTTCATCTCGCATAAGTTTATCCAAATGTATTTCTGAAATGGATCTCATGATTCTTGATAATGAGCTTGTGGCTTATATTTTTGATATGTTATGCCATTGAGTTTTCAAATGTGAATGGGATTAGCGAACTGGTTATGAACATGGTCGAGATAAAAGGAATATTCTATATCCACATGTTTACTTACTTTTAACATTGGCATTAACGCTACTGCCTACCGGTTGCTATTGCTACAGTTGTGAGAACATTTTCTGCTATGGATATTGTGAAGAATAGGCTGCATAATTAGATGGAAGATGAGTGGATGTAGAAAAAATGTTTTTGATAGGATTGATAATGAGAAAATCATCCAACGGTTTCAGAAATCAGAATATGAAAAGTCACCAAGGACGGTTAATCATTCAATGATTTTGGTAATGATCGAATGATATTCTCTCTCATTCACTGGTATTATTTGTTTGAGCAAGTTATATTATGGACTTGTTTTGCAATTGTGTGTCCTATAATTATTTGAAATGAATATATTTTGTCGAGTATGTCCTGTGAGTTTTAGTCTTTTCATTCTCGAGTATGATTATTGCTAAGCCCATAATATCATGGCTACGCCACTAAGGGTCAACCACTTGAAGGACGGGCTCTTGTAGATATCCTTCAAGCACATGAGTCTCCGTCGGCTCGAGAACCATGTTAATTGGATCCTCGGGAGGTGGGCACCAATCCTTGTCTCCCTGCTTTATCCCATTTTCTGATGTGCTCCTTGGACCACAACTATCCCTTGATACTTCATATACTCACATCTTGCCTGACGTATCCATTACTAGACGCACGAACCACTATATAAATCACTCGCCTTGTAGGCTCACATCATATGCGTGATTTTTGATGATGTGTACTTATATATCCCCATCCATGCATGGTAGGTAAGCATAAGAGTAAGACTTTATTAGTGCAAAAAAAATTGGCGTAGGCTTCTGCCCGATATGGAGAGTGTCAGACATAGTTACAACTATATGGCAGGTGGGTTCGGTGGGGTTCGAGATATTGCGAGGAATAATACGAACCGTCCCATAAAATACTTCTATGATGAACTTCAATGGTGAGGGCGGAGGCTAAGTATGTTGGCAGCCAATAAGAAGAGTGGGAGGCAACAAAGAGGAGGGTAATGTCGGTAGATTTGGCGTGCAAATGTCGATGATGGTTATGGCACCTTGATCAATGACAACATTAGACGCTACATGTGGCTGAATGTGTTCCTGAAAGTCCGAAGGGCATTGAAAAAGAGCTCTCGGGCTGCTGGCTGGCAGAGACGGGGGGTGCCACACTTAGTTAGATCGTTCGCAAGTCTGCACAATAGCTAGAATATGGTGTCCGATGTAAGTCACAGATGAGGATGGAGCAATCTGTTTTTCTTTTTTTATGGTGTCTTGCAAGAAGGTATCGTCGATTGATGGTTGCTGGGATGCCCCCGGAGGGAGTCGAGGCCGACAACTTTGGATGGAATTGACGGGGACGATCGACGATGTTGAAGAGAGAGGGTATGTCTTTTGAGGTTCTAGAGGTAATGACACTAATGGCTGCAACCGCTACTAGAGGGCCAGTGGTTGACCTCGGGTGATGATGCAAGCAGTGTGTGTGGTCGGATGCAACGACGACGGGCTGAAGTGTGGTGGTTGATGTGGTTTTTGACAAAGTTAAGGTTTTTCTGGTTATGGAGTCATAGGAGGGAGGACGATAAAGCGGTGTTGGATTGGGGTTTTGAGAAAGAGGTATATCTGGTTTGACCTATAAATTTACTGGGTAGTCGGGTCAGATTCAAAACCCAATAAGGTTTGTGATGAAAGAGGTAACAAAAATGTTTGTGAATTTTGGGTAGTATTATCTGTTAAGGCTTTGGGGTTTCTCTAGGGCTTATTTGAGATGGGGATAACAAAGTCATAGAACAAGGAGAGGGGCGACAACGACTTTGGGTTGCTTGGAGACGGCCGACGATGCGAGTAAGGGTATCAGGTTGCAACACTCGTGGTACATGCAAGTGGCAGTGTCCGCTTTATGTTTTTTTTTTTTGAATTTGGGGTTTCAACAAAGAGATGAGAAGCAGCCGCTTATGGGTTTGGGGGGGGGGGGATATCAGAGGAAGAGTAAAAGACAAGGGTGTTTGTGGCTAAGTTGATGGTGTGGGTTGTGGGTTGATGCTTTGGTGGCAGTGGGTAATTAATGATTTATGTGGCGGTGGTGGTGGTTTATGATGAGATGAGAGGAGGGGAGGTAGAGGTGACATGTAGAGACCTCATGCTAGCAGAACCCTATGCCTCACATCTAAGGGGAAGCCCTCTATTCACCTTTTTTCATTCGTCAAGTCTACCTCCAAAAGGAGGCTATTGCATGTTTATATAGGGGAGCATCTAAAGCCCTAAAAGGACACAAAAGGCTAATAATCGGCCACCTTAAAGACAAAAAAGTCCACATATGGACAATAAAATTACTCGAGCTCTGGAATCTATGCAAACAAGGATAGACTCCGATAAGCGTGCATGATCGTACCTGGATCCACATCAATTGTTGTCTGTATTAGCATGTAACCGTAATAGTACCTGTGATGTTTACCTTTATTTGTTGCTTGATCACTCTGTTTCTGGAATGTCATTGTCGTTTTCTTACTCCATTTTGTAATGATGCCATATTTCATAAAATGTAGTCTTTTTAAAATTGTCGTGCCACTTTGGTTTTTTATAGCCATAAATAAAGAAGAAAGTAATGTTATTTTAAAGCTAAATCACAAACAGTGAGATGACTGACATAGTCAAAGGTGTGACATGCTGACACCTTCCCAAAATTCAAATAAGGGGACGGTTTTGAAGAAGAAACGTAGAGGGGTCGTACCAAATTGATCATGAAACTCGGGTTTTGGCAAACTAGAGTTTAAGAAAAGTTTGAAGAAGATGCTTTGTTCTGGAAATGCTCCCCAATGATCTGAGTTTCTTTAAAATTTCTATATCGAAGGTTTGCAAAATCCTAAGAATTTTGGAGGGGGTTAGGGTTTATGCAGAGGAATTTGAGGTTGAAAGGGTCTGGCTATCTGACAAGTATTGAGGATCATAATTCTATCTCTCTCCTTTAATGTTTGAAATTTACTGTAAAAGAATTTCTGGACAAGAGTGTAGGCTTTAAGGCTTCTTTTTTGGCTTATGATAAATGTAGGTTGATCGTTGATGCCTAGAGAGGGTAGGCGGTGTGTGTACCTTGAGGAACTTACCTGTCGGGAGCCGTGACTTCGTCACGGGCCGGCCACGCGCGAAGTGGAGAAAAAGAGGAAGTTACCTACCGGAGGCCATAACTTCATCGCGGGTAGGTCGCGCGCCAAAATGGAGGCAGGAAGAGTCCAACTCCTCCCCCCTACCTCGGTCGGCCGCGCAACAAGAAGAAAGGGGGGAGTCCAACTCCCCCCCCACCCCCCCAGGGTCGGCCGCGCAACAGTGGAGAGAGGGGGGAGTCCAACTCCCCCCCCCCCCCCCTATGGGTCGGCCGCGCATCAACAAGAAGAGAGGGGGGAGTCCAACTCCCCCCCCCAGGGTCAGCCGCGCAACAGTGGAGAGAGGGGGGAGTCCAACTCCCCCCCCTTGGGTCGGCCGCGCATCAACAAGAAGAGAGGGGGGAGTCCAACCCCCCCCCCGGTCGGCCGCGCAACAGTGGAGAGAGGGGGGAGCCAACTCCCCCCCTATGGGTCGGCCACGCATCAACAAGAAGAGAGGAGGGAGTCTAACTCCCCCCCCCCCCGGGTCGGCCGCGCAACAGTGGAGAGAGGGGGGAGCCAACTCCCTCCCCTATGGGTCGGCTGCGCATCAACAAGAAGAGAGGGGGAAGTTCAACCCCCCCCCCCCCCAAGGGTCGGCCGCGCAACAGTGGAGAGAGGGGGGAGCCAACTCCCCCTCCCCCAATACAGGTCGGCCGCATACTAAAACGAAGAGAGGGGCAACATTTGAAATCGAAAATCTCGGGCGCACAACGGTTACGGGGTGCTGACTACGCTCCCGAGATTTCCGGCCGAAGTTACCGGAAGCCGACTGCGCGTCACGTCCCCACTACCTCGGAGGTTGAGTACTTTGCGGATACACGTCGTCTAACCGTCCCGCGTGGAGCGCTCCAACCGTCGCTCTACCACTAAAAAAGGAGACCTACCCTTTCAGCAGACGGGACCGAATCCTGGAAGAGGTGCTGCCCGTTTCTTCCCGGAATTTGCGGAGCTAAAGAGTCTGAGTTTACGGAGGTCGGTAACTAAGCTGAGATTACGGAGGTCGGTAACTAAACTGAAGTTGCAGCAGCCAGTCGGTATCTTAACCGAGACTGCAGAGGTCGGTATCTTGGGTGACCGGTCCTCAGGGTGTAATTGGGGTTAAGGTGAGAGATTGTAACCGTTACAGTTGTTTTAGTGTATTCTCGCCCCATCTGTGGTTTTTCCCCATTCGACGTTGAGAAGGAGTTTTTCCACGTAATTCTCGGTCTTTGTCATTCTCTTGGCTTGTTAGATTGTGCTTGCCACCCGAACCGTTCGGTTCAAGTAAAAACCCCCCACAAGCGGGAAATTGTGTTTTAGGCTTGTGATAGATGTAGGTTAATGGATGGTAGGACAGGGTAGTGGGAAGCCAGAAATTATGGAATGAAAGTAAATTAATAAATCTAAGGGATAAAAAGTAAAGGTTTTGCACCTTACACTATCCTCATGGCTTCGTATGAGGTTCCATGACACATCATGGAAGGGACAAGGCGCACAGAAAGACTTGTAAAGAAAGAGTCAATACTTTCTCTCACAAAAGAGGCAATACCTATGAAATTTTATTTATTATCCGATGACAATTTCAACATCTTACATTTTTACATATAAACTCTCAACTAACCCAAAACTTAGGTTTAGTTGACTTAAAATTTTTCTCACCCAACATACTACTTGACTAGGACTCTTTTAATCTTATCTAAGTTAAGACTTGTAAATTCATTTCTACTATATGATCAGAGAAGTAAGTCCGAAAATAACATAAATTAGAAACCAAAAACTACTCAAACTAGGACTTATGATTTCATTCATATTGGGTTTCTAATCCTTAGGGGATTAGAATTGTTAATACTAATCAATCACTCTGGTTCTTTCACGACTAACTTACAAATACATAATGAGAGTTTAAAAATAAAGGGTTAATTAGAAAATAGATACACAACTCATGCTTTGGGATGTGTGCTCATGAATTAACTTCGGTAAATGTGCATGAGTATATCCAGCTCCACATCATGTTTCGATAGCAATATACAATTGTAAATGGATATGCAAATCCCTATACAATCAATATATCTACTATCACATTTAAGCATATACTCTATGTATGCAGTGTTAGAATGAAATGAGGAGCGATATTCAGTCCAATGTAGTTCTTCATGTCATATTAGTGGAAAAACCAGCTGCACATATTCCTTTTCTAATAATAAAGAATAGTTACTCTATAAGTTTTTCTATTTTCAATACGGAGCGTCGGAGCATAACAAGATCAACACCATCACTTGGCCATTATAAGCATCTCTATCTTTTATTCAAGCACTAAATCATTGGGAAACATGTGCTAGTTCCATGGAATAAGAAGAATGCCTCTTTTTCCTATATCTCTATAACTAGATGATGCCTTTTGGCTATTACTTCTTCTGACAACATATTCAGATAGCATTTTTCAATCAATTACACAAACTACTTTTTGACTACATACCATATTCGTTGTAGTGCTGTTATACGATACAAATATGCATTGGCCCAGCTTATCAAACATGGCAAATCACATACACATGTCTAGCAAATCATAGATGGTTATGGTAAAGAATGATAAATTGACATATTTTTACTCCTATAGTTGATAAAATAGTTACAATGGTTCACTTTCGGCAATGACGGTATCCAATTTATGTCTCATGCCTACTTGGATGGAAATCTGTGTTGGTCCTGCATGACATATGGATTCCCAAGTTTGTATTATTAATATACTCTAGATTGTACCTTTGTTAATCAAATATTTTTTTTGGATTGGCTGTGACCTTTGAATTGATTGATCATTTGAAATTCTGCCATATGTTGATGATTTGGTTACTCTTCACGATTCTTGTGCAGGACATTGCAGCGAAGATAATGTCATTTTCACAACAGGGGCCAAGGGCTGTGTGTATACTCTCAGCAAGTGGTGCAGTCTCAAGAGTGACTCTTCGTCAGCCAGCGGCTTCTGGTGGCACTATTACTTATGAGGTTCATTCATGAACTATTTCTTTTCCTTGCATTAAAATAGGCTGGTTGGTTCCTTCATATGTTATCTTTGTTATCGTTACCTAACATGCGACAGCTAGTTTTTCCTTTGTGGATGAAATTTAGCTTTATATTAATATGTTACTAATCAGTGCTTTGCAAAATTTATCTAGGGCCATAATATGACATCTTGCTTTCTATCTTATCCTCGGCCTTGTACGAAAAATTACTGTGCCTCTATCATGTCAAATTATCTACTTAATGGGCGATGATCGGAAATAGTTGATAAAAGCCATTTCCCCTCTAAGAAAATGTTCTTCAAGTTGGTCAACAAAATTGCTGGAAGGGGTAGGGGCCATGACTTGTTGTGCTCTTAAGAGCATTATCTATTATATACTGTAGACTAATTTTGCTTGTGTGCATATTGATGGATCCAGTAAAGACTGAGTACTAAAAAAACTGTGAACTAGCTGCATCTTTGTACGTGCAATGCTCCGTGGTTTCTATCTGCTGGACTTTGCAGAATAGTATAGTACAATTGAAAGTAAAATTGCTTGGGTTATATTCTTCCGGTTCTACTAACACCTTTTCTTTGTGAAAGTGAAAAGTGCATGACGTTCTAATATTTGTTGTATGGTGCTTGTTTTGCTAGTGGATTGGAATTATGAGCTGTCTTCATTTCATAAGTATACCAAAATCTGGAAGGACAACCTTCATTTTCAAGTTCTTTCAGGCACGGCAATGCTCAAAAGTTATAGTTTGTGGGCTACTCAAGTGTGGATGGCCATTTAAGGTAAATGAACATGGGAGATACAGTGTGTATATATGAGGCTAGGAGAGTTGCTTGGGGTAATAGTGGAGGGAGATAACTTGATCCACATTTACCTAGATTTTTATGTTTCGAAATGCAACAACAAAAACATGTAGGCTCCATGTTTGTTTGTTAGTAGATAACATTGATATATGTACGGGCCCACAAAAACGTGTAGATTGATATTTGTTGGTAGATAATATTGTATATGTATGGGCCCACATATAGATGCACTAAGAGAGTTTGCAAGAGAGAATGAGAGAGAATAATGGATCCTCTATCATCTATACATATATTTATATTTCACACTGAATATGTATTGACCCACATATAGATCCACTACACTAATGAAGCCCATAGACTCTGAACGCCATCCCAAGTTGGAGCACACAAGTCAAACATGCCCAGCTTGATAGAAAAGGATGTAAACAACCCCTTACATAAAGCTTTGGTGTGAATATCACCAAGATGACTGATAGGTTGCAAATACTACATGGTAATACTCTTGGGCATGACCAATCAACTTGAATATGCTCTGTGTGCTTATGAATGTCAAGATTAATATAAGTGAAGATAGCAGTATGATTGCCACAGTACATAGTCATAGGATCGGGTGACCTGATACCCATCTCACGAAGCAGTGACTGAACCCAAAGCATCTCACGTACAATGTTAGCCATAGCCTTCTATTCAGCTTCAACGCTCGAATGAGCAAACCATTGGGTGTTTCTTGCTATGCCAAGTAAATGATTATCACCAACAAATGTACAATATCTCTAATAGTTGATTGTGAAGCTTCCACGTTTACATTTACACTTCAAGATTAAGAAGGAAGAACTAAAAGAACATCCTTCGAAGTCTCAACTCAAGTTTGACAATCAAAAGTGTTGAGACGCTCCACCAGGAATAGTCCCACATTGGCCAAGGGAGTGGGGTTCCTTATCTTCATATACCCGTTGTGCTTTTCTCCCTTCATAATGTCAGCCTTTTGAAGCCCTCCGATATTGTCACATGGTATCAGGCCAGGCCCACTCCTTGCCTTCTCCGATAGTGCCGTGCCATGTGTGTCCCAACTTCCGAGAGAGAGATAGAGAGTTGAGATGCTCCACCAGGAAGGCAGGAATAATCCCACATCGGCGAGGGGAACAGGTTCCTTGTCTTCAATCTTCATATACCTGCTGTGCTCTTTTCCCTTCATGGCGTCGGCCTTTTGGAGCACTCCGGCTATCATCATAAAAAGAAAGTTACCATGTACGAGCAAGAGAAGTATACAATCTTCAAAGAAGGATACGACCTTCGAAGGACGGAAGGAGCCATCACAACTAGGAGATTCATTAGAAGAATTTTACGGAGAAAATCCAGTACCATAAGACAACCTAATTTTTAGGGTTTTGAAGGAATAACCCGAGATCAAATGTGTCAAGATCCAACAACAACTGGAGGATACAAAGGATCTGATCCAAGGTGTTTCAAAGGAGGAATCATGCAAAAATGACCAACTTCAGATTTTGTGCATTGAAAGAAAATGAGGAAAATGTCTGCGAAGATGTTGGCCTTACCCGATCAACACCACTAATTGATCGGGCTACGTCAACCATCCTCGAGCACGGTTGCCACATGATCAAACTCTACTCATCTCTCCGATGCTATATCCACTAAATATTTACCACCGAGCAGATCGGTTATCCATATCTAGCTGCCGACGGTCACACAAAATACCTATCCCACACACACATCTACGTTATCTCGCATGAAGTCATGTTCGGATGGCTATCACAAGGTCTTCTATGGTCTGACTTCAGCTTGAGCTGGTGCTCCTGTGATTATCCGCCCCAATAACTGGTTGCAGGCATAACTGTCCTACTGGGCCATGATCCAACAACATGTACTATTTTTAAGGGCACTTATGTGCCTACTGCAAAGTCTGCAATCCATAGCTGGTGAACATTAGCTGCCGCATTCCCCGCATCCTAGCCCTGCTACAATCAATAGGCCGACAAAACCTGTGACTGTAGTCTCCACGCACCAGACCACGTTTGTGCTCATCCCCATGACCAATTTTACCATTTCTTCCCCGTTACTAATCTTCTTGTCTTTTCTAATGCTTTGCCGCGGTCTCTGCAAACCACTAATTGTCGATGTCTGAAAAACTTCATGCTAGAATATACACATGATGCCGCCAGTTTCACCTTTCAGTTGTAACATCCAAGTAATCCATGTATCACACGATGCGCCTGTATATCTTAAGTGCTCATCGATATAGTCAATTACAATCTCAAAACTCTCTTCCTTGGAATGTTAAGTGCTATCTTTGTGTTGGTTTGTTCGTGCAGGGCTGTTTTGAAATACTCTCTCTGTCTGGCTCTTACCTGTTGACTGATGATGGTGGATCCCGAAGTCGAAGCGGGGGTCTAAGCATCTCCCTCTCTAGTCCCGATGGTCGGGTCATTGGTGGTGGGGTTGGTGGGTTCCTCATAGCTGCAAGCACTGTCCAGGTAATTACTTCATACATCTTCGCACTCTAGAATCCGAACAATTGCATAATCTGTTCTTATGAGATTGTTATGAGAACACCTTTCTGATTCTTGACTGGGTATTTAAGATGCAATTCTTAGTAAATATCAACCTTTGTCATTTCATCCCTGAAAATTTTCACAATTTTAACTGCCTGCACTCCCAACCCTAGTAAAAATTCTGCGACTTTAAAGAAACATTGGAAAATAATATTGCAAATGTAAGACCGGGCGAATGAATTAAGCAACGAATCATTCAGGGGGCTGGGATGCATCTGAACAATCCGCAAAATATTCTCGAAACGTTCATGAATTTACCCGTAAGTTGTGAATATGTTATCTTTAATATATTATAATCATTTAGTTTTAGTTATAAATCTATATTTTGGTATGTATTTATATAGAATTGGTAATGCAATATAATATGATTTGTGTTCCTGAATTTTTACCGAACACATTCCGAATTTCGCCGACTCCCGAAAAATTTCCCGAACGCTGAATTTTTTGCTATTCTCTTAGTGTTGAGCATTATCATTCGTGTTGAAATGACTTGGGGATTTGTGCTAAAGTTTCGAGCACACCTCTGGATTTGCTTCTTGCACAAAGGGCACAATTGTTAATGGCAGACACCAAGTTTGGACTAATTCATCAACACCTGGGTTTTATACTATCTAAACCTTAGAAGAATAACATACAATTTCTTACAGGTGATAGTCGGCAGCTTCATTTACGGTGGGGCGAAAGCGAAGAACAAATCTAAAGCCACCCAAGAACCGGCCGTCGATTCTGAGCCTCCGGTCGGAGATAAACAGGGCACACATTCGAGCACAGTGCCAAATCAGAGCTTGGGCGCTTCGTTGTTGATGGGAGGGTGGCTCGGTTCGAGGCAGATTGACATCCGGAATATTGACTTGACGCAAGGGTAGCTTCCACTTTTATTGTACGCTGGGTTTTGTATATGTTGGGATTATTTAGTGATGACAGGTAAAACAATTGGGGAAGGAGAAGTGCCATCCCTGCGAACCTTTTGCAAATTGCTGCATCTTTCAAGAGCTTCATCATATCTCGTACTGATGTAGTAAATAACCGTGCCTGTCGGCACCGGATGACCGTCTTCGGTGGTCACGTGTCTGTCGGCACTTGAAAGGCCGCTTTCGGTGGCAACAAACATCCCAAGTTTATAGATGGACGACCAGATAGATAGATTATAGATGGACGGTTGGGATTTAAAAGAAATCGAGGGAGAAAAATCTGAGGGGATTTGCGTGTATCAAGAGCTTGCAATTTTTTTGAATGGGTTGAGTAATATTGTGGCCTCGTTAAGAGCTTGCATGTATGGGGCTATTAAGAACCAGCCATGCATGAGTACGATTTTGTTCCAATCTAGAGGTTGGAGCATCCTGCTTCCTCTCATTGGTCCATTCGAAGAATATGTTTGTCATTTCATACTGTTTGTCATGGGGAAATGACCAAAAGCCCTGGAGATGGTCCAATTAGAGCGGGATGCTCCAACCTTGTTAAGGAGGTTGGAGGTTGGAACAAAATCATTCTTGCCATGCATGCCTTTGAATCCTCTCTCTCGATCTTGATACAGTCAGATTTATTTTGTTTTTTGTTTTTTTTGTTGATGGTACCCTTTTTTGTATCGGATTCTGATTGGATTCTTGGAGCCCATGATCCTAAAAAAGGGCTTCGGAGCCTCGATTTTGGGTTCTGGGGAAATGGCTTTCAGGAGCTGTTATGGTCTCTCTGAAAGAGCTCCAGAGTCTCGATTTTGGGTTATGGGGAAATTGCTTTCAGGAGCATGTTATAGCCTCTCTGAAAGGGCTCTAGAGCCTCGATTTTGAGCTATAGGAAAATGGCTCCCAGGAGCATGCTTTGGCCTCTCCGAAGGATGGTTGTTTGATCGAACCTTCAAGATCAACACTGATGTGGTCAATTTGTTCGAACCTGAGGATTCTTAAAATTCAATTTCTGATTGAGCTGGCATGATTCCTATAAATGGTAAATCTGGAGGAAAAATACATAATCCTATCAGAATATTTGAGAATATTTCATAAATAGGAATAGCACCGGTGCGGCTTTGGGTAAAAATAAAACCGCACCGTAACACTAAAACCGCACCGCAACGAAATGGTGTACCGTATGTACCACCAAAATCACATCATGCAGTGGGTGCGGTGCACCGCAGTTTAACACTATAATGATCTAAACGGTACGATTTTTTACGGTTTTGGACAAAATTGAAACCACACCGCAACACTGAAACCACAAATTGAAACCGCACCACGATGGTTTTATATTTTGGCAAACTAAAACCGCACCATCCCTAGCTGCAAGAGCCACAGAATTTTTCTCAAGATTAGGAGTTTAACTTCCATTCAAACTTAGAAGGCTAATGCAATCTTTCCGTGCACCGAGATACCAAAGAAGAAATGGACAACAAAGCAAATTCACACATCAACATCAGCCTCTTTTTTAGTTTTTGGTATTCCAAAGGAGGTCGCAACCACATGCATGCGCTACAGGAAAAGCAGCCCAACCGCTGCAGAGAACCACCACCAGGTGGGGGGAGGGAGTCGCCAGACATCCCGGCACAACAAACCCGGCACACCGGCCAAACATTAAAAAAAAAAAAAACCTAACACATGTACAGATCTACACCAACCAAAACAAACCAAATTTTTTTTCCATAACCTGGATCCCAATTCCCAAACGACTCGGCAAGTAACAAATGGAGGCGCAATCGCCAACGCCACAAATCCGTCGATCGCCCCTTGGGATCAATGGACATCGTCACCAGCCTCAATGCGTACATTCATGAGGTTTTTCAAAGAATGGCCCCCAACTCTGTTGTATTGCAGGAAATAAACCCAGTTGCTTTTTACATTACTTTTCTGACCATTTTTTTTTATTTCGGATTAAAGTACCCCCGAGACTTATAGAGGGCTTCACTCTCAATTTTAGAGGATTTGACTCTGCTTCATTGATGATCTGTCTTCCCTTTCTATTTTTAGGAAAACACGTGGTGCATCCCATTTCAATGGCCATGATTGGGCCATGGGATTAATCCTAGAGGGATGCCGATATCACGACCGATTGCAGCCCACCAACGGCCGTCGTCGCCCGCCCATCACCGTCCACCACCGACAATCACCTCCCGCCATCGACGCCACCCCGTCGGCCACCACCCACGGTGGTCAATGGGGTAGCGTGGGTGGTGCCCGATGGGGCGTCGGCCACCGTGAAATGCTTTGGCGCACATGGATCGTCGCCTTTCACTGTGGGTGATGTCCTGCAGTGAAAAGCGTCGGCGCCTTGCACTGTGGGCCGCAGTAGAATGCGCCGGATGGTGACCGATAGGGCGGTGAGTGGTGGCCAGCGGCGATGGCGGTGGGTGGTGGCCAATACGGCGTCAGCCATGCCGAACTTGCCTCCGACTCATTTTTTTTTCATTTCTTTCACTGTTTTTACATTACATCCATCCAATCTTCAATTAAAAATTACTGAAGGTACTGAATTAATTTTATCCTTATCTCTAAATGATCTCGTAAAGGATTACCCGAGGATTGCAATGTCTCCAGAATCACTAAATTCTGATGAAAAATAAAAAAAATACACCATGCCGAACTTAGAAGGCTAACGCAATCTTTCCATTCCATGCACCAAGATACCAAAGAAGAAATGGACAACAAAGCATAACGTCCACACATCATCACCAGCCTCTTCTTTAATTTTTGGTATTCCAAATGGGGTCACAATCGGACCTCCACGAGGGGTCGCATGCCAGCGCTATAGAAAAGGCAGCCCAACCGCTACAGAGAACCACCACCAGGTGGGGGGACGGAGTCGCCACATACCAGCGTTACAAGAGAAGACCACCAAACCAGGCGGGGAATGGAGAGTCGTCACCGGTGCACAGTAAACCCGGCACATCGGCCAAACCTAAAAAACCCTAACACTGGTACAGATCTACACCAACCAAAACAAACCCAAAAAAATCGGGAACCTGGATCCCAAGCAAACTCAGCGAGAAACAAATGGAGCCGCAACCAACGATGCCACAAATCCGTCGATCGTGTCACATGATAAGATATATGTGGTTATCTTGCGGGTATGCTTCAATATTTGACGGTCACCAGGCCCGGATATCTCCTTTGTTGTCAACACCATTTGCCAACACATGCATGCTCTAACAACTGGTGACTTCGCCGATCTCAAGCGGGTACTTCGCTATATCAAGGGCACCATCTCACATGGCCTCCAATTTTCCCCTGGCCCTCTTCTACTTCAAGCCTTTTCTGATGCTGATTGGGCGGGGAATGACATCAATCGGCGATCTACTACCGGAATGTGCTTGCTGCTTGGCGGGAATGTGGTCTCCTGGCCTGCTAAGAAACAACCCACGATTGCTCGCTCTTCGACGGAATCTGAATACCGGAGTCTTGCCACTACTGCTGCTGAAGTCACTTGGCTCGTCATGCTCCTTCATGACCTGCATATCCATGTGCCCGGTCCTCCCATTATCTGGTGTGACAATATCTCCGCCATTGCATTGGCATCAAATCCGGTATTTCATGCCCGCACCAAACATATTGAAGTGGACTACCACTTCGTTCGTGAGAAGGTAATTCAGAAGCGCCTTGAGGTTCGCCATATCTCAACAGTCGATCAACTTGCAGATATCTTCACTAAGCATCTGCCTCAGACTCGGTTCAAATCATTACGGGACAAACTTCTCGTCCGATCCGCCGATCAGCTTGTGAGGGGCTGATAAGATATCTGTGGTTATCTCCCGTAACAACATTGGTTTCGGTGATAACCACAGATAATAACAAAATATAGGATATGGGTTAGTTGAGATCCGAATGTAATCTGTTCAGTTGAGATCCGAATGTAATCTGCTATTCGTTATTTATTATAAATAAACAAGGCCGGGCTTGGGGTTGAGAATCCAAGTCAACCGGCCATTCTTCTCTCTCTCTGTGGATATGGCCATTCTCCCGTCTTGGCCACCCCTCTACCGGCACTCTCTGTTTTCTTCAGCAACGATCGACTCTTCCGTTCATCGACTCGTTCAAGTTTTGTTGCACAGCATGTAATCTCGGAAAAAGCCATCGTCTCCCATTTCCTTCCTCGTCGTCCACGGTCAATCGTCCATTAGCTTTAGTGCATTCTGATGTATGGGGCCCTTCCTCTGTCCCCTCTGCTAGTGGATTTCTCTATTATGTCTCTTTTATTGATGAATATTCAAAGTATTGTTGGGTATTTCCAATCAAAATAAATCTGATGTCTTTTTTGTTTTTCTTTCTTTTAAGCCTCTTGTTGAAAATATGTTTGCTTCTCGTATTAAAACATTGCGAACCGATGGTGGTGGTGAGTTTGTCAGTATTGCCTTTACATCTCTTCTCACCTCCAGTGGCATCCTACATCAAGTCTCGTGTCCTCATACCCCAGAGCAAAATGGGGTCGCAGAAAGAAAACATCGTCATTTGGTTGACACCACTGTTACCCTTCTGCAACATGCATCTATGCCCTATCGTTATTGGGCCGATGCCCTCTGTACAGCCACCTATTTAATCAATCGTCTCCCCTCACCCCTATTAGGCCACAAATCTTCTTTTGAGGTTCTATTTAAGCAATCCCCTGATTATCAATCTCTCCGGGTATTTGGTTCATTATGCTTTCCCTGGCTTCGGCCTTACTCCTCCCATAAACTCGAACCTCGTTCACGACGATGTGTCTTTCTCGGTTACTGTGCTCGCTCCAAAGGATATAGGTGTCTTGATCCCTCTACGGGGATAGTGTTCATTTCTCGTCATGTTCGGTTCTTTGAGAACATCTTCCCGTTTGCACTTGACCCGCCTGATGTCCGGCCCTCTCGCACCGTTTCCAAGCACTCTCCTTATCTCTCATTCCTACCCCCACTCTCCGCTACCAACACCACTACTGCTCCATCAGGTTCTACACTCAACACCAGTGCTCCGCTTCTTCCTCCACCATGGCCGGGACTTTCCTCCGTCCAACGGCCGAGGAGCCGGCGTCCAGTTATTGCCGCTTCATCAGACTCTGGCACTGCTGCATCCTTACCAACAACTTCAGGACTCAGCATTCCAACTGCACATGCTGACAGTTCTTCCATGGACCCAACCTCCTGCCTACCGGCATCGACACGTGCTTCCTCTCCCGCTGGTTCCCCCTGTTTAAACTCCATAGAACACGGGTCATATATCAATCCCTCGGATCCTGTCGTCGGCGAGCATCCAACCCTAGCAGACTCCACTACTCCTACTGCTCCTGGCCACCCCATGTTACTCGCTCCAAAGTGGGTGTCTTCAAGCCCAAACACCCTCTCTGTCTAACAGCCATCTCCTCCACTCCTGACATCGAACCCACATGCTTCACTGATGCTACTCGACATTTGGAATGGCGTCGCGCAATGTCCGCTGAATTTCAAGCTCTCCAACGGCAAGGGACGTGGTACCTCGTTCCCTCTCCTTCCTCGGCTAACGTCATCGGCTGTAAATGGGTGTTCAAACTGAAACGACGTCCTGATGGTACAGTCGCTCGCTACAAAGCTCGCCTCGTTGCCAAGGGCTTTCATCAGCAGGAAGGTGTCGACTTTCAGGAGACTTTTAGTCCAGTCGTCAAGATGGCCACGGTCAGGGTCGTTATTACTCTTGCGCTTCACTTCGGCTGGCATATTCGACAACTTGATGTCTCTAATGCATTTCTTCATGGCTTCGTTTCGGAGGAGATTTATATGCAACAACCACCCGGGTTCGTTGATCCCTCTCAACCAGGGCATGTTTGTCGCCTTCGGAAGGCTCTATATGGTTTGCGCCAAGCTCCCCGTGCATGGTTCGATTGTCTCTCCACCTATCTCCAACTTCTGGGCTTTGTCATGAGTAAAAATGATAACTCACTCTTTATACAACGGACTTCTAGTCGACTCACCATACTACTTGTGTATGTCGATGACATTCTTGTCACTGGAAATGATCCCGCGTTTATTACTCAAATCCCCTCTCAGATGAAGTCTCAGTTTGAGATGAAGGATCTTGGTCACCTCCATCATTTTCTTGGCATTGAGGTCTCTTCCAATGCCAAGGGCCTATTACTGCACCAACACAAATATGCTGTTGATATTCTCTCTCGCGCAGCAATGACTGATTGCAAGCCATACCTGACACCCACCTCCTCTAAGAAGGGTCTGGATCCGGCTCTTACTTCTCTGTTTCATGATCCTACACTTTATCGGAGTCTTGCGGGTATGCTTCAATATTTGACGGTCACCAAGCCGGATATCTCCTTTGCTGTCAACACCATTTGCCAACACATGCATGCTCCAACAACTGGTGACTTCGCCGATCTCAAGCGGGTACTTCGCTATATCAAGGGCACCATCTCACATGGCCTCCAATTTTCCCCTGGCCCTCTTCTACTTCAAGCCTTTTCTGATGCTGATTGGGCGGGGAATGACATCGATCGGCGATCTACTACCGGACTGTGCTTGCTGCTTGGCGGGAATGTGGTCTCCTGGTTTGCTAAGAAACAACCCACGGTTGCTCGCTCTTCAACGAAATCTGAATACCGGAGTCTTGCCACTACTGCTGCTGAAGTCACTTGGCTCGTCATGCTCCTTCATGACCTGCATATCCATGTGCCCGGTCCTCCCATTATCTGGTGTGACAATATCTCCGCCATTGCATTGGCATCAAATCCGGTATTTCATGCCCGCACCAAACATATTGAAGTGGACTACCACTTCGTTCGTGAGAAGGTAATTCAGAAGCGCCTTGAGGTTCGCCATATCTCAACAGTCGATCAACTTGCAGATATCTTCACTAAGCATCTGCCTCAGACTCGGTTCAAATCATTACAGGACAAACGTCTCGTCCGATCCGCCGATCAGCTTGTGGGGGGCTGATAAGATATCTGTGGTTATCTCCCGTAACAACATTGGTTACGGTGATAACCACAGATAATAACAAAATATAGGATATGGGTTAGTTGAGATCCGAATGTAATCTGTTCAGTTGAGATCCGAATGTAATCTGCTATTCGTTATTTATTATAAATAAACAAGGCCGGGCTTGGGGTTGAGAATCCAAGTCAACCGGCCATTCTTCTCTCTCTCTCAATCTCTCTCTCTCTCTCAAAAGTTATTATCACACCTCCAGAAGACCGCTCACCATGCCGAGGAGACGCTCTGAAAACCCACCGGCAGAAACTCATCGGCGGGGTCAGATCCGACCTCCCCACAGCCTCAAGTGAGAAATCAGACCCTGAAGCCAACGAAGGGCAGCAACCAACCGAAAGGAGGGGAGAAACCACGACGCCGGTGTGACGAACACAAAAGAGCTGATCGTCGGGGGAGGGAAGAGGCCAGATCTCGGCCCCAGGAAAGCTAGAATCCTAGTTCCGGTCTCCCAGGATCCACCGGCAGCGGCTGAGGAGGCCGAGAGAACCTCCCGGAAACGGAAAACCCTAACCCAAGGGGGAAGGAGCGGAGTTGGCACTCAGAGCCCCTGGAAGGCTCTTCAGTACAATTCAGCTAGCCCCTTGTGATCAATGCACATCATCACCAGCCTCAATGCATACTTTCATCAAGCTTGTCCTGTGACAAAAGAGGAAGAAACGAAGTAGAGATGGCCATCCTTGTCCTTCAAATTTCACTAATACCACCAGCACCAGCACCACCACCACCACCAGAGGCTATCACGAAGACAATAATAGAAAAGATAGGATCAGCCTTCGCCAGTAGAGAAGGCCAACGACGCATCCCCGCCATCGAGCATTACTTCAAGAAAAGGCGGATGGCACCGAGAGATTCTTCGCCAGTAGAGCCACCATCGTCTAAAGCTTTCTGTGTTTGGTTGACAAGGGTTGTAGTAGTAAACAATGGGAATCCAAGTCAGTGATTGTTTGGAACTCTCTTTGCCAATAACAGCATGTAGGGTCTACTTGTAGGTTAGACCAATCTTCAATGTTTTTTAGCTTGCAAAAGCTAAAATTCCTCTTCTCAATGTACAGGTGTGACACTAAGATAGATGGAGTTTTATGCAAACGCTGAGCCTTCAACACATGAGGTGCTTGACCTGCTGACATCAATGGAAGAAAGCAATAGATTATAGAAACATCAGTTCTCTCTCTCTCTCTCTCTCTCAAATCCAGTAAAATAACATATTATTAGCATGCAATTGCTTAATCAGCTTAGTCTTGGTATAGTTTTCTAAAGATAAAGCAACAGACACCATCTCAGTAGTGGTTTCAAAACACTACAAATTATTGACGTTCTCGATCACTGAGCACCCCTGATGCATGCTCCGTATAGATCCTTTGCGCTCCTCAAAGGTTCGAGGACGAAGACTCGGCTTTCATCCTTTGCATCCTTGCCTTGGCTTTCTCGAGGATCTCATGGACTTCCCCAAAGTGAGGACCTGTCGCATTTTTCACGTTTTCGACCCACTGCAGAATCTTCTTGTGGGGCCCCAACAGTCTCTCGCGTTCCTTCTCGTCGAGGAGCTAAAGACAAGGTGCAAAGAAGTTGTTCAGTGAATAGAAGTTACAGCTTCAACATAAAGCTACCGCTATTGTTGTCCATGACAATCATCGTCGTCATCAATGGACTCTTTCTCTCCGGTTTCAAAAAGCTATTAGATGCTTAATTCCATTTAGAATCCTATGACTTTATATATAAATTATAATAATCTAGATTTAGAAGGAGCAGGAAAGTAATATAAAGAAGACGAGTTGTTTGTGTGCTCATGATATCCCTTCACTGGAAAGCCCATTGAAGCCGAAAAGTGTCATCATTATCGTCAACGTCCAAGTCCTATCCCATCAAGATAGGGTCAACAGTAGAGACGATTGAGAAGAATCTTTCAATCAGTTGCCAACCGTCTAAGATTGGTGCTGAAAATCTGCCTATGACAACTTAGCGAGAGAGGGGCAATGCCAGGAAACCAACAATGCCAATTAGTGGGTGGGTGATGCGGACATCAGCACCGAGCTGCACCCGTGGCGTGTGTACCAGCGCAGGAGGCGTCAACTTAGCTTGTGGATGTGATCAGTATTCCGGTTTGATTCCATGTTGTTTTTATGTCTTTATTTTTTTTGCACTTGTGTTTAGTCCCACCTCGCCTGTTGGCCGTGTGGACCAGTCGTTGTAAGCCTTTATAAAGACCCTTGTCTTTTCACTTGAGGTAATGAATAATAAATAAAAATTTTGCTTCTTCCCACAATTGTGAGAGAGCTAAGGTGAGGTGTGTGAAACCCTAGGCCCCACCTAGGTGTGTGAAACTCTAGTGGGACCTCACCCATTCCATTTTCCCTTTCCCCTCTCTCCTCTCCCGTACGCCCAAACCCGACCCCCCCTGCCCTGCCCTGCCGTCCGATCCCCTCCTCTTCCCTCTCCCGTGCGCCCAACCCGATTCCCCCCTTCCCCTACCCCCTCCCCCGAACCCTTCCCTCCGCCTCCCTCAGCCGCGCCTAGATCCGAGCGCCGCCCGGCCCAGACCCCTCCCTACCCCGTCGCCTGCGACCCACCCTCCTCCCCTCCTCCCGGCGGCCGACCCCAGCACCACCCCACCTGTCCCCTTTTCCCTACGACGCCACGCCACCTCCCCCTCCCTCCTCTGTCCTGCGGCGACCCGCGCACAGGCCAGCCCGACCCTCCTCCCCCACCGACCACCAGCCCCTCCTCCTCGCCCTTATCCTACAGCCAAACCGACCCGACCCTCTGCCCTTTTCCCTCTCTTCCCTCCACAGCCAACCCGACCCAACCCGATCTCCCTCACCCCGAGCCCGTACTCCCGATACACTCCACTATGCTCGCAAGGCTGACCCGGACATAGATCATAGCTTGATCCACGACGATCGAGATCCCTGCAACGATCTCACCACACCCGGAGGTCCCAGCACCGCCATTGCCCCACCCGGAGATCCGCGAGGCTTCAAACAGCGTTCCCGCATCATCATCACCGCCTCAGTAAGACCACTCCTACCCGGCAAGGTACTTCCATGTTCCATCAGTCGAATCTCTAGTGCATTATCAATTGCTCACCGCTGTCCACTGTCGAGAGCTTGTGTGTTCATTCCTGCCCGTTAAGTTATTAGTATTTGATATTGCGGGACAGACGTGTGCCCGATAATTTAAGCATTAATTATTTTAATTCTAGATACTGGAAGAGAACTGTAGGGTGCTAGTAGTGGTTCGTTAAATCCATCATTCCTGCGATTGTATGAACAAAGATTCCTGCCTGAGGTTCTTAATTTACGGTGAAACATTGCTCGCTAATAGAAGTACTGCTTTACTGTCCACCTGCATCATTTTGGTATCAGAGCTAGGTTGTGACCTTTAGGTAGGAAGCCCTGCATGTATTATATGTCCTCATTTCATTTGCATCGATTGTCATTGTGTGCGCATGCCAACCCGTAGAGGTAGGCCATATCTATTAGGGGAATCTAGTCAGTCTGACAGTTGCAACATGAATCCTGACGCCCTAGTTAGGACACTCGATGAGTTAGCTCAGGGGATTGCCCCCATGAACCAAAATTTCGTAGCTTACCAGCGCGATACCAATGCCCGATTTGACCGTCTGGACCAAGCTCCATCTCAGGATCCACCACCCTTGGACCCTCGAGATTTCCGACCACCTTGGCCGAACAATCAAGACCCGGATGAGCAATATCTCCGGAGTATCCAGTTAGAGGTGCCTTCTTTTGATGGCAGGCACGATCCTCAATTCTTTTTGAACTGGCTCCAATCCATGGATAGATACTTTGCTTGGTACCCTTTAACCGAACCGCGAAAAGTGTGATTCGCTGCCATGAAGCTTAGTGGACCTGCCAGCCAGTATTGGACTAATGTCAAAGCCCTAAGAATCGCTCGAACCCAAGATCCCATCGATACTTGGGTAGCCATGAAGAATGAACTGAAGGGGAAATACGTGCCACCCTCTTATCAGGCGCGCCTCTTGGATCAATGGCATCAATTCACTCAAGGCAACAAAACAGCAAGGGACTGTGTCGCCAAATTTGATGAGTTCTTGATTCGCTGCAACGTTCTGGGGACTTAAACCCCTGTTCAGGTTCTATCCCGTTTTCGGTCAGGTCTGAGAGAAGACCTGAGGAACGAGCTCCTTGCTCGAGATGTTACAGAATTAAAGAGGACCTACGCTTTAGTGCAAGATCTCGATAGCATTAGGTCCACCCACTCCCATCGGGGCCAAGATTCCCGAAGCAATGCCCCTCGATCCTCATCAAGCAACTACCCAAGTCGGCCCTACCCCAACCAATCCCAACAACGAGCCGACTCCACCAGTCGAAGCAATGAGAAGGACAACCGTGGCAAGGGCCCTGAGAGAGATTTCTCCAAAGTCAGTCCCCTCATCAAGTGCTATAAGTGCCAGGGTTATGGACACGTGACTGCGAATTGCCCTAGCCCTGTCAAAATCAACATCATTGATGGCACACCTGTTGAAGCACTAGAGGCAGAGGTTGACAGCTTCGTGTACCAAGCCGACGAAGACAAGGAAGACTTCGATGATGATGATAGTGACCCACGCTAGCTTACCTTAGGTATGCGTCGCCCGTCAAATTGTCAGTTGCAAGGTGTGCCTTGTCCCAGCCGAAAGAGCAAGATGACTGGAGGCGTACCAATATCTTTCACACCTTCACCAGGATTGGGGATAAGAACTGTAAAGTGATTATCGACAGTGAAAGTTGCGTTAACGCAGTATCATCTGCCGTGATCTCCAAGACTGGGTTGAAGGCAGTTCCCCATCCTCGACCATACCAAGTCTCCTGGATCAACTCTACGGCAATGGAGGTTAAACAAAGATGTTTGGTTCCCATAAACTTCAATGCCTACCAGGAGAAGATCTGGTGTGATGTCTTGACTATGGATATGGGTCAAGTTATACTGGGACGGCCTTGGCTTTTCGATAATGATGTTCTCATCTATGGCCGATCTAACATGTGCCTGTTTGAACATGAAGGTAAAAAAATCAAACTGTTGCCCTCTCAACCCAAGAGTATTCAGCCGGTGCAGCAGCCCACCCCCACCAAGAAAACCGGCAACGTCAGTTACATCGGTGCCAAAGAATTGAGCATCGAGATGGAAAAAGGAACTCCAGTTATGATCCTTGCAGCCCGGGAAGTTCCTAAAGAGTCTACCAAAGTTATTCCCCTAGAAATTGCTCCAATACTGAAAGAGTTCACCGATGTCTTCCCTGAGGACCTCCTAGACCAACTGTCTCCCATGCGTGACATACAACACGCCATCGATTTGGTTCCTGGAGCGAGCCTCCCCAACCTGCCCCACTACCGGATGAACCCTACGAAGCATGCCGAGCTGAAACGGCAGGTTGATGAATTATTGAGGAAGGGTTTCATCAAAGAGAGCATGAGCCCTTGCGCGGTCCCCGCTCTGCTTACACCCAAGAAGGATGGAACCTGGCGTATGTGCGTGGATAGCCGTGCCATCAACAAGATAACGATCAAATACCATTTCCCTATCCCTCGCCTAGATGATCTGTTAGACATGATGTCTGGAGCCACAGTCTTCTCCAAAGTTGACTTGAAGAGTGGTTACCACCAAATTCGCATCCGCCCTAGAGATGAGTGAAAAACGACGTTTAAGACCAAGGACGGACTGTACGAATGGATGGTTATGCCGTTTGGACTGACCAATGCGCCTAGCACTTTCATGAGAGTCATGACACAAGTACTTCGCCCTTTTATGGAAAAATTCCTTGTGGTGTACTTTGATGACATACTCATTTATAGCCAGCCCCGGGCGCAAAATTTAGGCCACCTTCGACAAGTCTGCACCGTGCTGAGGAAGGAAGAGCTATTCGCCAATCCTAAGAAGTGCACTTTTCTTACCACCAAAGTCTACTTCCTCGGTTTTGTTGTTTCTGTCAACGGGGTTTCTGCCGACCCGAAGAAAGTCCACGCAATTGAAGAATGGCCTGAACCCAAGAACATCCGGGATGTCCGAAGTTTCCACAGTCTCACCACCTTTTATAGGAGGTTCATCAAGGGGTCCCCAATCACAGACTGCCTAAAGAAAGGCGAGTTTGAGTGGACGAGTGCTGCCACTAGGGCTTTTCTGGAAATTAAAAAACGAATGGTTGAGGCACCTGTAATGCACCTCACAGATTTTACCAAAGTCTTTGAAGTGGCATGTGACGCCTCCGGAATCGGCATAGGAGGCGTCCTTTCCCAAGAAGG
This sequence comes from Chamaelirium japonicum, assembly GCA_947650365.1. Taxonomy (NCBI): domain Eukaryota; kingdom Viridiplantae; phylum Streptophyta; class Magnoliopsida; order Liliales; family Melanthiaceae; genus Chamaelirium; species Chamaelirium japonicum. Next base: position 33,060,844 of record OX393550.1, on the reverse strand, counting down.
TCATCCTGTCGCATATTTCAGCGAGAAACTGAATGAAACTCGCCAGCGATACTCCACTTACGACAAGGAATTCTATGCGGTAATTCAGTCGCTTCGCCACTGGCGGCACTATCTGCTCCCGCAAGAATTTGTTATCTATTCTGACCATGAGGCCCTGCGGTATATCTATTCGCAAAAGAAGCTTAACGCATGGCATGGTCGCTGGGTCGAGTTTCTCCAGGACTACACTTTCACCCTACGCCATAAGGCGGGAGTAGAGAACAAGGCGACCGACACACTCAATCGTCGTATGTTTGTCCTGTCTAAGTTGACCATTGCGGTCGAGGGTTTTGAAAGGCTGAAGACTGAGTACGAGTCTTGCCTCGATTTCGGTAAAATTTATGCTTCATTAATAGGTGGGACAGTTCAAGAGATGGACGAGTACCTCATGCAGAACGGGTACCTCTTCCGTGGCCGTTGGCTGTGCATTCCTCGAACATCCCTTCGTGAATTCCTTGTTTGGGAGCTTCACGCGGGTAATCTTACTGGCCATTTCGGCGTTAATAAAACCATCGAGGCCATCGAGTATTGGTTCTATTGGCCGAGCCTTAAGCGTGATGTCGCCAGACATGTGGGTAGGTGTCATACTTGTCAATTGGCCAAGCAGAGGAAACAAAACACTGGCTTGTATACCCCTCTCCCAGTTCCTAACTGCCCCTGGCAAGACATTAGTATGGACTTCATGCTCGACCTCCCGAAAACTCTGCGAAAACATGATTCGGTCTTGGTGGTGGTAGATCGATTTTCCAAAATGGCTCACTTCCTCTCGTGCTCCAAGACTTCCGATGCCTCCCGCGTCGCAAAAATCTTCTTCGATGGCATCGTGAGGTTACATGGGTTACCCAAAACCATTGTATCGGATCGAGATGTCAAGTTCACCAGTTTCTTCTGGAAAACTCTCTGGCACAAACTAGAGACCAGGCTTCAATTCTACACGGCATTTCACCCCCAAACCGACGGTCAAACCGAGGTAGTTAATCGAAGTTTGGGGAATCTTTTGCAAACATTAGTGGGTGAACACGTTGGGAGTTGGGATTTAAAACTGTCAATAGCCGAGTTTGCATATAATACATCTGTCAATAGGACCACCAGTATGAATTCTCATGAAGTCGTGCATGGGTTCAAACCTAGGCAACCAGTCGATCTTATTCTCATGTCTGAGCATCATAGAATTTCTGAGTCGGCATCTGCTTTTGCATTTCATGTGCATGATCTCCATAAGGAAATCAGTAAAAAAATTGAACAGAGCAATGCAAGCTATAAATTAAGGGCCGATGCGCAGAAGCGAGTTCAGACTTTCAGTGTGGGAGATTATGTGATGGTCCGGATTCATCCGGAACGATTTCCTTCGGGAGCCGTTAAGAAACTACATGCGGGCAGTGCTGGTCCTTTTCGGGTTCTAAAAAAATTGAATGATAATGCTTATGTTATTGAATTACCCGAGGGTTTTGGCATCAGTCTCACCTTCAATATCGAAGACCTAGTGGTTTATAAGGGCCCAGATTTTAACCCTAGAAATCCACTAATGGATGAGCCTACCCTGGACTTAGCCCCTGAGTGCCCCCCTACCTCCACTCCCAGAAATATCCCCACAATATACAGCGAAGAGCATTGATAAGATTCTAGATGATGAAATTGTCTCTGGAAGAGACGGTGGAACCCGGCGGTACCTAGTTCGCTGGAAAGGGAGTTCTTCTTCTAAGGACACATGGATCGAACGTCAGGATCTTCAGCAACTGGATCCAGACCTAATGGAGCTATATGAGAGCCGCACAGAGCCTTACTCGACAGAGTCAAGTTCTCTCCCACCCCGAGAGGATGATGCGGACATCAACACCGAGCCGCGCCCGTGGCGTGTGTACCAATGCAGGAGGCGCCAGCTTAGCTTGTGGATGTGATCAGTGTTCCGGTTTGATTCCATGTTGTTTTTGTGTTTTTATTTTTTTTGCACTTGTGTTTAGTCCTACCTCGCCTGTTGGCCGTGTGGACCAGTCGTTGTAAGCTTTATAAAGGCCCTTGTCTTTTCATTTGAGGTAATGAATAATGAATAAAAATTTTGCTTCTTCCCACAATTGTGAGAGAACTAAGATGAGGTGTGTGAAACCCAAACCTAGACCTAGGTGTGTGAAACCCTAGGCCCCACCTAGGTGTGTGAAACTCTAGTGGGACCCCACCAATTCCATTTTCCCTTTCCCCTCTCTCCTCTCCCGTACAGTGTTCTAAAAAGCGGTCTAGGCGGCGCCTAGGCGCTAGGCGGCCCCCCACCGCCTCGCCTAGGCCCTAGGCACTCCAGAAAAGCGGCCAAGCTCCCAGGCGGAGCTAGGCGGCCGCCTAGGCGGGCTGAGGCTGGCCAGGCGGGCTGAGGCTGACCAAGCGGGCCAGGCGGGTTGAGGCTGGCCAGGCGGACTGAGGCTGGCCAAGCGGACCATGTTTGCTTTTGTTCTTGTTAATCACTTAATCTTGAATTATGGTTATATACTTGTTCTTTAAAATAATGGTTTGGGATAATCTTGAACTTATATTAATCTTTAAACATATATATATATATATATATATAATATCAAAATAATAATTAAAATAATTAAAAAAAAGGCAAAACGCCTAGGCCCCGCCTAGGCGCTAGGCGGCCCCCCACCGCCCGACTAGCGCCTAGCGCTTTTTAGAACCTTGCTCTCGTACGCCCAAACCCGACTCCCCCTGCCCTGCCCTGCCCTGCCGTCCAATCCCCTCATATTCCCTCTCCCGTGCGCCCAACCCGATTCCCCCCTTCCCCTACCTCCTCCCCCGAACCCTAGAACCCGACCCCTCCCGACCCCGTCACCCGCGACCCTCCCTCCTCCCGGCGGCCGACCCCGGCACCACCCCACCTACCCCCTTTTCCTAGCGACGCCACGCCACCTCCTCGCCCTCCTCTGTCCTGCAGCGACCCGCACGCAGGTCGGCCCGGCCCTCCTTCCCCACCGACCACCAACCCCTCCTCGCCCTTATCCTACAGCCAACCCAACCCGACCCCTCTGCCCTTTTCCCTCTCTTCCCTCCATAGCCAACCCGACCCGACCCGACCCGATCTCCCTCACCCCGAGCCCGTACTCCCGATACACTCCACTATGCTCGCAAGGCTGACCCAGACTTTGATTATGGCTTGATCCATGACGATCGAGGTCCCTGCAACGATCTTATCACACCCGGAGGTCCCAGCACCGCCATTGCCCTACCCAGAGATCCGCAAGGCTTCAAACAGCGTTCCCGCATCATCATCACCGTCTCAGTAAGACCACTCCTACCCGCCAAGGTACTTCCGTGTTCCATCAGTCGAATCTCTAGTGCATTATCAATTGCTCACCGTTGTCCACTGTCGAGAGCTTGTGTGTCCATTCCTGCCCGTTAAGTTATTAGTATTTGATATTGCGGGACGGACGCGTGTCCAATAATTTAAGCATTAATTATTTTAATTCTGGATACTTAAAGAGAACTGTAGGGTGCTAGTAGTGTTCGTTCAATCCATCATTCCTGCGATTGTATGAACAAAGATTCCTGCCTGAGATTCTTAATTTATGGTGAAACATTGCTCGCCAATAGAAGTACTGATTTACTGTCCACCTGCATCATATTGCATCAGTGGGGGAGAGCTACAATGTTAGGGTACTCATGCTTAACCTCATGCGGAGGAGAAAACAAGATCTCATGCCATTAACAATTGAAAAACTCTCTAATTGGCATTGTATTTTTAGAAAATAATTAATTTAAACAAAATGTGAATATAACCATAACAATAGACTAGTCATTTGGCCTGCTCTCATCTATTTAGGGTTGGCTTTATGAATCCTTTTTCGAACCATCCTCGCTAAAGGGATACTTTTTTTAAAAAAAAAATGTTAATATAACCATAACAATAACCATCTAGCCTTATTTTGTCTATTTGGGGTCGATTTTATAGTCCTTCGCAACCATCCCTCTCAACTCTTAAGGGTTATTTCTGTTGTCAGTGCAAGATTTGCCTTTAATGTTTTTTTTTGTGGATAAATTCCATTATTTTACAAATGGCCTCTTCTTGACCCTCTACAATAATCCGAAACCCTCTCCTTATTGCAACCGCCTCTGCTCTCTGTTGTACGTGCACAAACAATTTTAATTTGTTTTTCATCATTTTGTGCTCAATTGGTGCAACTTTTATGCTTCCTCTAGTATACTTATTCCTCTCCCTATCCCTCCTATTTTTACCACAAATCTACCTCAACATCCTCCTTTGTACTACACTACATTAGGTGCTTGCGAACTCTTTAGGGCCCAACAATTGGATCCATATAATATTTCTGGCCTTGCTACTATTTTGTAAAATTTACCCTATGTCATATAAAGGGTTGCGTTGATCACATAACACTATAGAAGCTTCCCTCCACTTTATCAAATCAACTCTAAATCCATTGGATACATCCCCATTAACCTCTCCATTTTTTATTTATCACTCAGTTTTATTACATTTGCATTCCATATACTCTGTTTTAGTTCGATTAGTTTAAGACAAAATACAGACCCCCCTTGTCGCCGCCAAACTATACACGCGAGTTCAAGTTGGTCCCTCAACTTTGTTTTTTGAACGACTTGACAAGCGCTTTAATGCTCATATATTGACTTTATCAGTCATATGACACTGTCAAGATCAATTTTATCATAGTTCAAGGGGTCAAAAGGTAATATCCATTGATAAGTTGTGAAGAGTTTAACCATCAATAGTCTCTTAACGCCATTAAATAAGTGGAGGATTCATTAAATTTTGAAACATTACCATGCCATAATGCGACGTGATTCCAATGCCAATAAAAAGTCATCCATCTAATGGGTATTTAATTATAGGTAAGAGTAGTGACGCCCCTTTCTTAATTTATTCAGATCTAAGTTATTCATTGATATTAACGACTGTCGTCTTATGTAGGGGTGGCAGTGGGTAGGGTCAGGTTTGGGTTTATGACCCAAACCCAAACCCGCTAACTTCGGGTCAGGTGGGAGGGTCGGGTCAAGGATTGCCACCCCTAGTCATATGTGACTAGGTTTTATTCAAAGAAAAGCATGCAATTAACATTTTATTTTCATTTTGAGGTCAAAACCAATTTTGGACTTGAGTCGTGGTACTCAGATATGATAATGCCCCAGAATTTTGAGGAGACAGTACGTCTCCTCTGACCAATTGGTTTCACCAACAATGTCAACAAATGACACCAACGATGGCATGAGCAAAACTATCATGGAGCGATGCACAGATTCTGGCATCAAAGGAATTATAAGCATAGGATCAGATTATCGAAGGCAATGGGATATTGTAAGAAGATAGGGGTAGATATGATTCCATGTTAGAGATAATGGCATTGTGCAATAGTGTGTGAAGATTAAATTTATACTTCTCATTAGGGCTCCAGCCCAAAATATGTACAGCACCAATGAATACAAAAAAAAAAAAAGATTTGAGTCGCATATTTGTACGAGTAGCTGTGGTACTCTAACAGGTGCAAGATCTAAATTTTAAAGATACATCCTCAATGCAAATTTATATTGTCAGCAAGAGAACTAGTTTTTCATCTTCACAATTTTCTTACCAGAAAAAAGTATTTTCAAATATCTTACAAATCAGCATATATACCCATGTTGACACATATTCGACTCTTGAATTATGTCAAACTCTTAAAATGCATCTCTCTAAATTAAAAATCGGAAGGGTGTGTCCCATAAAGATTCCGACATTCCGTATAACTTGAAAGCTATGCCCAATGAAGCGGAATATGATTTCGTGTTAATGCCAATAAATTTTTACATTAGCTAAGTTTAATTCTTTCCAAGTTCTTTGTCACTCATTAATGCAGTTAAACTCTGGTCGATAATAACAAGATAAGTGTGTAGTAGGCACAAAAATATAATCGGTCCTGATATTATTATATCATGACAATATGTTGTAACATGATTCGTGACTTGTAAGACTTTAAAGAACACAAAAGAAACAATAATATGATAATTGAAATAACTTCCACCAACAAATCCATGAAAATTTCAAGAATGTAATGATAAATGAAGCATGTATATTTATTTTCTATGTAAGAGTATTAAATGTTAAATTGCCAATGCCAATCCCAAGCCTGGCAGGTTGACGTTAGAAGTCAATCGTAAAAACAACTCAAAACTAGTTTTTTTTTTTACTGCCGACGTTCAAAGGAATGGCTTGTGGTGAAGAAAGAACATGAAGCCAACCCCAACTAGATGGCATTAGGTGACTGTTAGATTATGATATGCATAAATTTGATATTTCTAATTAAAAGTGCAAATGTTTTCTTGAAACCTACATTTGTTTCTTGTAGCGACAGACATTTCAACATTTCCGAACCGGAAACTAGTGTCGATATCCTAATACCTCAGTTTATTGCAAAAGAGGCGAATTGAAAAATATATAAAAGCAACACAACAATATATATATATATATATATATATATATATATATATATATATATATATATATATATATATATATATATATATAGGGGAGGGATACTCTTACTCATGGCCTCTTACTCATATAGTTACTTATGATCCGGGCCGTCCATTAAAACCCGACGTACGGTTCGGATTAGATGGGGAGTTAAAACAATGGTATCCGCATTAAATGCGGGCTTTTAATACGGGCTTTTAATACGGGCTTTTAATACGGACATTTAATGCGGAGACCATTGCTTTAACTCCCCATCTAATCCGAACCGTACGTCAGGATCTAATGGATGGCCCGGATCATAGGTAACTATATGAGTAAGAGGCCATGAGTAAGAGTATCCCTCCTCATATATATATATATATATATATATATATATATATATATATATATATATATATATATATATATATATATATTCATGTGCACTTTCTAATGGTACGCATCTTTGGTGTTGGATGTGTACCATTACCATATGCCTTGAGTTTTAGGGACAATTCTTGTAAAAAGTGATATTGGATGGATAAAAACGTTGGACAAGATTAAAAGTCCATGCACAAAAGGTTAAGCTAGGGAAGATTAGGTTAAGAACAGAATATAACAGGCAAAACATAATAGTTGAAGAAATTAAGGATACTGTAATGGATAACTTATTTAGATTGAATGTGAATGTACAATAAAGATTTGAGGAGATCGTGATGCTCGATTTTATGTCTACGAGGTCAAGAAAAGGATAGGATGGCTAAATAGAGCTTGAATGGATGTTGTAAAAGAAATTGTAGAAGAGTCGCATCGACACAGGACGTCACCATTAATAGGAAAGACTCGTGAGCAAAGGATTAATTAGGCTGATTTCAAATAGTTAGTATCATGCTTGATATTTATAGATTTCAGTATGAAGACTGGTAATTTCTCATTATTAACAGCCACTTTAGCACCTTCTTGAACAATATAGTCAAATATAACCCGTTATATCTCAATTTAGAAAACTTCACTTTATCTTTACCGGTATCAATACGAAAAACATATCATGCATAATGTCACAGTAACCTGAAATTTTACACAATGATGGCAGATATTCTAATGATTAATTACCTCCAATTGGGTAATCTCACATGCAAGGCTGAGATCTGCAATTGATGGTTGAAAGTTCCCCAACAAGAACTCTGTGTCCCCTTTAAGCCAAAAGGATTCGATAGCTGAGAGGGATGAGCCCAGAACTTCCTCCGCTTCACTTGCTGCTTGTGAGTCCAATGGAAGACCAAGTGCAGGTGCTAGAACAGTAGCTCGAATGAGGTATGCTGTATTGAATAACAGAGTATCAACAGCACATCGTGTGAAAATCATACCCTCAGAAAAAAGAACCAATCATGAACATAAGTGAACTAAAAGATGAACATGCCGAAGGCCCCATGTAAATTGATAAATTTTTTTTGAGAAATACAATTCTAAGAAGCATGCTACCACCTTCCGGAGTTGGGAATTTTCTTTTCAGCTATTTGTTTAACTGTGAAATTCCTCAAATTAGCAAAATACGAACAGAATTTGTGTTTACAACTCTTGATGGATGTTGATCCAAAAAATTATTTGTAAGCTCTTCTAAATTCTGGGTTAGATGTAAACAACTAGGAAATAAATTTTATTTTGTATTATTTCTTTTGTGCTATAATTATTTTGACACTATAAAGTTTGAACTTGATTCAGATATATACAATACGGGTTTCTTAGAAAAAGATACAAGCTTCAAGAGAGGTCTTGAGGTAAAAGTGGTCAAATTTTTGGATATTCAGTTCCCCCCCCCCCCCCCCCCCCCCCCCTTTTTAGTGTTCAAAGATCATCAATAGTATTGCTTACTTATAAATTAACTCTATCATTCCTATCTGTAAAATTGATTTAATTATTATCTAGCTCAGGGTCTTCATTTGGATATGACCAAGAGAACAAGAAATCCAGTCAAGCTATTAAGTTTTTGATCTACAATTCATAATGAACTTGCATCCCTTCTTAATGGATATCTAATCAAAATTCTATTCAACTACTCAAAACTTACTAAAGATTATGAGACTAGATGTACTGATTATCGTTGAAAATAGACTAGTAATAGATCAGAAATTTTGTAGCACCTGAACCACGGCGTAGATTGGAATGATGCCAATCCAGGATTGAGTTAATTTTGGCTCTCTTGACAAGATCAGAAGGATACCTTACAAAAGAGAGAACAGTTCAAATTACATTGAGAAACTTGAAATAAGGATATGCTGCATAAGAATAGTTATAAAAAAGGGCGCAATGACCACCATGAATTATCACCTAGAAAAAAAACCCTTGAATTTATAAGGAAAGAACTCAGCTCAATAAGCAACATTGGTATGCTTGCGGTCAACACCCCCCCCACCTGTGCGCGCGCGCGCGAACACACACAAATTTTGAAGATGAACTTCCATGTTATTTTCGAATGAGTAAAAAAGGCATGACCAGGTCATTGCCTTCGCATCAGTTTTTTCGACAATCATGAAATGTATGTCAAATTTTGAAGATGAACTCCATGTTATTTTCGAATGAGTAAAAAAGGCATGACCGGGTCATTGCCTTCACATTAGTTTTTTCGACAATCATGAAGTGTATGTGCCCTCCCTCCCTCCCTCCCTTTCTACCTCTCAATTACTATATAAGCACAGGGAGGAACAATATTGTAACAAGCTTTCCCTAGTCAAAAACCCTGCTTTCCCTCCCTCCTCCCTCTCAATTACTATATAAGCACAGGGAGGAACAATCTTGTAACAAGCGTTCCCTAGTCAAAAACCCTGCTTTCCACTTATCACAAGTTACTACTAATTTATCTGCAAATCGGAAAATGCTCTGCTTCTTCTTTCACTATTTGCCTTATCCACTTGACTGCTCCCTTATTTGCAGTGAGGGGCAAGTAGACCAAGACGCAATTGAGTGCTTGGTTTAACGTTAACATCACAAGAAATGAGCTCATATGGTCGCCCATTACAAATAAATATCGTAAAGAGAGCCATGCTATTTTGTTCTCTATAGATTGACGGCCAAATTATCTCCTAGTATAATTAGAGCATAAAACATCCAGAATTTCAAATGGTATGCTTTCATTGAAAAGATCATTTCATATTGTCCGGCTATTTTGTTTAGCTGAGTTAAGACTGGTGGCCCAAAGGTTGAACATAAACCTGTCAACCCACTACGCTCTAGGCATGAAGCTTTACATATTACCGGTCACGAGTACATATTAAATCTACTAGGATTCTTATATCTTAAAACCATGAGGTACCCACTGTAAAATTATAAGAGAGAAACAGTCAGCAATGATATAAGTTGCAGGAGCAGTTATAATGAACAAAAAAAAAAACAGATCAGTTGTAAGCATAAAATAATGGCACATTTTCAATTACCAGTGGTCAGGAACTCCTGGAAACGCGCACGCAAGATAGCTCAGAATGGCATGACTGCACATATAGGGTTGGACGAAGTTATAAAAAATGTAAAATATAAGCAGATATATTCATCAGAGATACAAATAACAGTTGTACACACATAGTGTAAAGATGTTGGATCACAATGCTGAAACATTTCAGCCATTATCAATCGAATACCAATATAAAATGGGTAGTCTGTTTATTTAGTATCGAGGAAGCACGAGCAAGAGAGTGTGGATATATACTTTAAAAAAAAAAAAGAGTGAATATTGACGAGGACTTTGACACTGCACAACTTAAGTCACCCAATTTAAGGAAGCAAACAATACACAAAATAAGGAGGGCACATGAGAGGGTACGGAGAGCGCGGTGGGAGGCGATCGGCGCTTGGCCAGGCTCCGGATGTCTGGCATCCTCGCACTCGGCGCCGTCACCAGAACCCGAGTCAACCCCAAGATCCTTAATGGCTACTAGCGTAAGGATACGACGTCGGTCTTCCCTGTGGGCCCCGTTCTTAATCCTAGGGTTCAGAACGGGCGTTGGAGGGATCAGTTGCCAGTTGGATCTCGAGAGGTTCCCCTCTGGCCTCGGGAAGGTACCTCGGAGAAGGAGATCCCTGGGAAAGAGAGCCCTGCTCCTGTCAACAACCATCCTGATCTAGCCGCCGGATCTCTACGTCCAGTCAGATCTCTTCATGAGGGCTTAGGTCATGATCTACCTAGGGGTGGCTCTTGGGCTTCCCGTCTCTCCTTTTTTCCTCCCCCGTCTCCGCCTCCGCCCCCTCATTCTCCTCCTCGAGATCCCTCCCTTCTTCATCCACCACCGCCGCTCCCCCTCCTTCCGCTTCCACCGCATCCGCCGCTACTTCCTCCCCGTTCCCCGGCTAGGGTCCCTTGTCCTTTCGCGAGAGGGAGTTGCTTCAGGTGTGGGGAGAAGGGTCACCTCGTCTCCTCCTGCAGAAACGCCATGGTGTGCTGGATCTGCCGTGGGATAGGTCATTCTTCCTCCATCTGCCCTCTCCGTGTTATCCAGGCTTCTTCCATGCACAACCAGCCGGCTTTTCATCCTCCTTCGCCCCCGAGGTCCTTTCCTCACCCGTTCGTGACCATTCCTCCTTCAGCAGCCTCCCATGTCGCAGTGTCTAAGATGGACACCTGTGCTCTGGTCCGGGTAAGAGAGGGGTCTCCCAGTTCAGCAGATATTTCTTCAGCTCTTAAGTCCTTGTGGCAATCGGACTGGGCGTTTCCTACCTGGCGCCTTGGGATTTCGGAGTTCCTAGTGGAGTTTCCAACGGCGTATGCCAAGCACTCAGTCGTCAGCAGAGTTTCGGTGAGGAGTGGTCAACTGGCCTTGGACTTCTCGGCGTGGACGCCCTCCCACAGAGCTAGAGGGTCCTGCTCTTCATCTATCGTCCGTCTCTTCGTTGCAGGGGTGCCGCTCTATTGTTGGAACGCATCAGCTATGCAGTCAGCTTTGTCTGCCTTCGGGGAGGTTGTCGAAGTGGAGAACGGTTTAGATGACTCCTGTGATCTGCTAGAGTTGATTGTCGTCTTCCGGACGATCAATCCATCTGCTATACCTTCGTGTCTTTCTGTTCGGTTCGGGGATTACTTCTTCGATCTCTCCATCAGGGTTTCTGTCACGTCGTCACCGGGTTCGTCTTCAGCTTCAGTGCACCAGCCGGGCAGTTCCTCAGACCATCCACTTGCAGAACCTTCGGTTCCGTATCCGATGAACCCGGTTCGAAAGGAGGGGTCGACCTCAGCGAACCGAGCCGGAGTGGAAGGTAACGGCTTTGGTATTGATTCACTCCCCCGGGATTCTCGAGCCTCCCCACAGCACACCTGCCCGATTGGGCCTGCTTCTGTTTTTCGTATCCCAGAGATTTTCGTTGATCATATTAACCCCCCCCCCCATGATTTAGGGGATCAGGCAGTAGCGGATTCCCCTAAATCACGGGCTGCTAGTCCTGACGTGGATTCGGTTTTACCTAGCCAGGTTCACGCGTCCGAGCCAGAGGCAGATCGAGCCGAGGCTGAAGAGGAGCCGGGAGAGCGTCTCGAAGGTCCTGACGCCGATCCTCCTCAGCAGCTCCAGACTTATCTCAGAAGGAACTCACGACAGCAACAACCGGTGATGCAAAATCTTCGCTGCTTTTTGGCCTCGAGAGCGGAGGAAGACCTTGCTCTTTTCCTGAATATTTTGGATGATGCCTCAGTGCTAGAGATCGCCTCGACGTGTGGTTTCGCGTTTGGAAGTGACGGGAAGGCGGCGAGGGAGTTTTTGGCTGCCTCTCGAGACTTGAAGAAGGCTAGGAGTTTGGCCGAGGGCCTGTAATGTCTTAATGAAGTTTTTGTCGTGGAATATTAGGGGGTTGGGATCAGTAGATAAGCGTAAAGCAGTTGCTCTTTTTTGTGCTTTGCATGGTCTGGATGTGGTGTGTCTGCAGGAGACGAAGACGTCTAATCCGAGTTCATCTTTCCTTAGGAGCTTGTCTGGTCGGAGTGGGTTTGCCTGGGAGGCTCTAGATGCGGTGGGCTCTTCAGGAGGTATTCTCATTGGATGGAGAACATATAGCTTTGACCTAGTGAACAAGATAGTTGGTTCTTTCACTTTGTCGGTGTCCCTTTCAGTTAAGCATGGTAATGTCACTCTATTAGTTACCTCTGTCTACGGGCCGAACGATATGAGTCTTCGCCATGCTTTTTGGCAAGAACTCACTGATGCTAGAGGGACCAGTCTAGAGCCCTGGATCATCTGCGGAGATTTTAATGTCACCAGGTTTAGCCATGAGAGGTTGGGGGGTTTAGGCCATTTAGGGGCTATGGAAGATTTCTCGGACTTCATTAGGCGGTTGGATTTGAATGACCTATCCCTTCGAGGCAGACGATTTACGTGGACGAATAAGCAGGATTCGCCCTCCATGGCCAGACTCGACAGGTTCCTTACCTCGGGCGAATGGGAGGCTCTTTTCCCTAATTCTACCCAGAGGAGCTTGCAAGCTCTAGTCTCTGACCACGTTCCTCTTTTGCTTGACACGTGTTTCTCGTGGTCGAGACCCCCCAGACGCTTCCGTTTCGAGCAGATGTGGCGAGAAGATCCTTCGTTCGACGCTCTTGTTAAGAGATGGTGGAACCAATTCCCAACAGACTTTAACTCTGCCAGGAATTTAGTTCGTAAGCTAAGATGCCTTCGTCAGAAGATCACAGGTTGGGAGAGAGCTTGTTTCGGGTCTGTCGTTCGCCGCAAGGAACTCTATCTAAGGAGGATAGAAGAACTGGAAATCAAGGCAGAGTCCTCCCCTCTCTCGGCGGACGATTTATCGTCTCTTTCCTCCTCAAGAGATGATATTCTCGCTATTTTGAGAACAGAAGAGGTTATGTGGAAACAGCGGTCTAGAGATAGATGGATCAAGCTGGGGGATCTCAACACGTCTTATTTTCATAAGGTAGCGAATGGCAGAAGGAAGAAGAATACAATCCAGTTCCTGAGTGAAGGGGGCCAGAGACTCGAAGGGACAGAGGAGGTGCTTTCAGGTGTGTCAAGCCACTACAAGAATTACTTCCGAGATCTTCCGCAGTCCTCTGCTTCTCTCTCTTGGGATAGCTTGCCAATCAAGCGCCTTTCTTCTTCAGAAGAGCTTGACAGAGACTTCTCGTTAGAGGAGATTAAGCGTGCAGTGTTCGACATGGCTGGGGACGGCGCTCCAGGACCAGATGGTTTTCCGATGCTTTTCTTTCAGACTTACTGGGATTGTATTTCCACGGATGTTACGAGATTCGTCCTGGATTTTTTCTCGGGAACTTCTTCCATGGATAGCATCAATTACTCTCTCCTTGTTCTCCTCCCGAAGAAGGCGGGGGCCGAGTCAGTGGGGAACTTCCGGCCTATTAGTCTTTCCAACTGTGCTTATAAGATAATGACCAAGATCCTAGCGAACCGCCTTGCCCCGGTCATGAATGATCTGATTAGCAGAAGCCAATCGGCTTTCATCAAAGGCCGTCAGATTCTGGACAGTGTTGCTTCAGTCCAGGAGATTCTCTATCACATGAAGGAGCACAAGATTGAAGGTCTGGTTCTCAAACTAGACTTCGAGAAAGCTTTTGATAGACTTCAATGGGAGTTTATCCTCTCCACAATGCGGGCAAAAGGGTTCTCGTCTAAGTGGGTTCGCTGGATTTCCTGCTGCCTGTCCTCCTCTAAGCTCTCCTACTCGGTTAATGGCGCTTCGGGAGGCCACTTTCACATAAGGAAAGGGCTCAAGCAAGGGTGTCCCCTTTCCCCGTTTCTCTTCATCCTGGCGGTTGACGCATTTGATGCGATCTTGCGTAATGCGAGCTCGCTAGATCTCCTCCGAGGCATTCGAGGTACTTCCTGGTGCATTTCCAATCTCCATTTTGCTGACGACATGATTCTCTTCTGTGAAGCGGCTTTAGAGCAGGTGGCGGTTTTGAAAATTATCCTGTACGCGTTAGAATTCTCTTCAGGTCTCCGGATCAACTTCTCGAAGAGCTCCCTCTACTTCGTCGGGCAGTCCCAGGAATTTGGTCTCCTTGCAGCATCCATGCTGAACTGCAGAGTGGGTTCCTTTCCAATGAAATACCTGGGATTACCTGTGAGTAACAGGAATCTCGGGCGTACGGATTGGCTGAGATTAGTGGAGAAAGTAGAAAGCAGGTTGTCGAATTGGAAAGGGAAGCTACTCTCTTTGGGAGGGCGTCTGACCCTGGTCAACTCGGTTCTCTCAGCCATCCCGGCCTACTATTTAGCGTTCTACTTTTTTCCAGCTTGGGTTATCAAGAGGATAGACGGGATTCAGAGCGCTTTCCTATGGAAAGGTCCTGACAGATCTGCAGGCTCTTACCATCTGGCTAATTGGGGGGTCACCTGTAAATCGAAGGAGCAGGGTGGCTTAGGGGTCATCAACCTTAAGGATTATAACCGAGCTCTCATCGGGAAGTGGTGGTGGAGATTACAGAATGATCAGGGTGATCACTGGTCATCTATTATCAGAGACCGATATTTCAGACGCTTTTCTCCTTTGCAAGCAAGGAGTAGGCAATCAAGTACTCGATCCACATTTTGGAAGGGTATTTGTAAGATTGGGGCCCCATTTCGGATCAGCACCAGGTTGATTCTCGGCAATGGTAAGACTATCAAATTTTGGCTTGACCACTGGGTAGATGATATTAGCTTGGCTACCATGTTCCCCGACCTCTTTGAGTTGGCATGGGATCCTCAGGCCTCAGTTCGCTCCCAGACGACCGAATCAGCGTCGGGCCGTTTCTGGTCGTTGAAGTTCAGACGGACTATTCCTCTCGCTCTCCGGAGTCAGCTAGCGAATCTTCATAGTATTGTGGAAGCCTTCACTCTTGGGGACGACAGGGACTCTTCCAGCTGGAAGTGGGCCAACTCAGGAATCTTCTCGGTAAAGTCGTTCTACCAATTCTTTAATAATGGGGGCACCATCTGCCCTATAGCTAGTCATCTCTGGAAATCTCCAGCTCCGTTGAAGACCAGGATTTTCATGTGGTTAGCTATTAGAGAGAGAATCTTGACGAGGGTCAATCTGAGGAGAAGGAACAATCCGAATGTGACAGATCTGTCCTGTCCCCTCTTCCATGGTCATAGGGAGGATGTCAATCATTTGTTCCTCAGATGCCCCTTCTCCAGGGAACTTTGGTCTATACTGAAACGGAAGTTTAATATCAGTGAACACCCGGCCACTATCCGCTCCCTTTGGACTCTCTGGAGGTCCCGTAGAGTGAAGAAGAAGCTTCGTCCGACATGGGATCTACTCACGATTGGTCTATGCTGGAGTATTTGGAGAGAGCGCAACGCGCGAGTTTTCTCGGGCAAAGAAGCCTCGGTCGCGACCTTCTGGGTTAACTTTGTCTCGCTGATTCATAGTTGGTCTCCAGGTTTTCCTGTCAAACTCTCGGGTCGTATCCTCCCTTTCCTTTGTATTCTTTGACCTTTTCTGTTATTAATAAAAGCTTGGGGTATGCTTAACCCCATCCTCTCTCCCTCAGAGAGGAATTCCTCAAAAAAAAAAAAAAAACAATACACAAAATACATTGTATCCATCAAAATAAAGCAGGAGCCTAGATTTTACTTTATAGGCTGTGGATTAGTAAATATTCCCACATGAATAAGCATAAATATAGTCTTACACAGAACCATAACATAGCCAACATAAATTAAAATAAAGATGCAGAAGATCATACGGTAATGATAGATAGGTTGATATGATAGTTTCACATATATTAGAACGACATTCTTTTACACGGAGAAATCCGACCAACTTCTCACCATAGAAGTAGATTCAGATCGATCAAAATATGGAAGATCTTAATCAAAACAACCTAGGGTGTTTTTTAAAAATATAGAAGAGGAGCCTAATAAAGCTTGCTTTACCGGGTTCAGTTGATAAACTCTTGAATGGGCTTCACCCAATCAATCAAAGGGCTCAAGCTAGGGCACCCATTATATTCCTCTCCTATTTCCGAATTTTTCAAATTTGAAGGCATCCTGACCTCTTCAAGAAAGCTACAGGCATGTAATAACTAACATTAAACATTTAGTTCAAAGATTTCTTGGCATTGTTCAATTTCAAGCAAAAATGCTGATGGAGCTTTAAAAGATATTTGAATTTCTAAGAAACACAATAAACAGACTTAAGAGTACTTTAAAATTCAAAGTAATTGACCGTTTTATCTAAACAAACTAAAACTGTGTTATCGTCATTACGTAAAAATGTTATTGTATGTCCTAAAGCGAAATCTTTTTCTTCGTCATTGTATAACCAACTTTTTCTTCTTTTCAAATCACTCCATCCTTACCTTTATTTACAGTGTCCACTATCATTCAATATCTTTCTTCTCGTCATTTAAATTTTTTGTTACCCTTCAAAAAAATATCCTTCAATTACTTCACATCTATTCCTTTAATATTTTTCTTCATATATTTGAGCCTTCATTCCTCCTCTTCTTTCTACTTGACATATTGATGCGTTTCGCATCATTCGAGCTTTGAAACAGTAAAGCATAATGCATCATCCTAACAAGTACACATCATCATGGAAAGATACACGAGATTGTTGGAAGATTAGTAGCTGACACACTAGGATTTACTACATGTTTATGTTTTTTGACATTTAGGTTTTTACTTGTGTTAGGAGACGGAGATGGCTAGGGTTTGGAGAGAATAGAATGATTCTCATTAGGGGGAGCAAGCCTAAGATATACACATGAGACTGTACAGCATAATCCGACCTGTCTATACATAGTATTGCAAACAGTATATTTACTACACTCTTTCTTAAACTTACAGTGGATCATATATATAGAGTTTGCTAACAAAGTGTCGGAAGCGAGCAATAGTAAGAGACTTCGTGAGGAAGTCGGCAGTCTGCTCCTATGAGGGAATGAACCATAGTCACAAAATTCGGTGTTTTTAAAAAAAAAAAATTAAAAAGTGACTTAATGGTCAGCCGATTTGTTACAGTTTTTTCCCGATTTTTACAGGTTACCAAATTCACCGTTTTTATTGAAAAAAAAAGGTTAAAAAACGCGTTTATTGTCAAACTTTTTGACTGTAATGATGATGAGTCCAATGACATTGAAATTCAACTTTCTTCTAATGATGAGTCCGATGACATTGAAATTCAATTTTCTTCTGAAGATGAGTCCGATGACATTGAATTCATGGAGGATGAATAGAATAAAGCAAGAGAGAATGATGCAAGACGACATAATGGATGTTTAGTTTCTATTTTTTATTTTATTTTGACTAGTGACTATTGGACAATAGACATCTTAAGTTTTATAATATGTTCTTTTGGGATGTCGTTATCAACTTATCATGATGTTCGTAACTTAATATGTTATTTTGTTGCTTACTTTCATTTGCATAACTGCATGATTAACTTAGTTGATTTGTTGTTGTTGACCTATCATCTTTATTAAATGTCGGCTAAAATCTTGAATTTTGAAGTCCCCAAACTTGCCGATATTTTTCAAATTTCACCATCACCGATTAAAACTCGAACCCATTTTTTCCCTCGACTTTTACTCGTTTTTTCCCCGAATTTTACCCTTACTGACTAATTGCCGAACCCGAACTTAGTGACTATGGAATGAACGGCAAGGAGATAGTGTGAGCTAGAAACTCCTGGCGAACATAGTGGCAGTCAACCTCGATATGTTTTGTCCGCTCGTGAAAGGCTGGGTTGCTAGAAATATGAATAGCACTCCGATTGTCACATAAAAGGGGTGTATGTCTGAATAACTCGACGCCCAAGTCTAGTAGAAGGCAACGAAGTCAGACAATCTCTGCAGTAGTGGAAGTCATGCTGCCATAACCCTGTATTCGACTTCCGTGCTGGAACAAGCAATAGACTCATGCTTTTTGCTACGCTAAGAAATGAGAGAGTCACTAAGAAACATACAGTAACCAGTAGTGGAACGACGGGTGGCAACATCTCATGTTCAGTATACATCGGAGTAGGCGTGCAGCACTAAAGGAGAGGTGGAAAGCAGAAGCAGCGAATGACTGATGATACCTCGAAGATAGAGGAGCCGGAGTACAACTACATAATAAACGAAGCGGGGCACCTGGACGTAGTGACTAACAATGCCAACAGCATGGGCAATGTCTGGTCTAGTCATAGTGAGATAGACTAGCATCCTAACCAAACGTCGGTATCTGGAGACGTCACGAAAAGACTCACCATCTGTGGGGAGGAGTTTCAAGTTGAGCTTAATCGGTGTGTCAACAGAGCGATAGTCAATGAGAGCAGCATCAACAAGGATATTAGAGATGTACTTCTGCTGGGAGACCAACAGGCCACGGGTTGAACAAGGGATCTCAAGTCCAAGGAAGTATCGAAGATGACCAAAATCCTTCATCTCGAACTGACTCCAGAGCTGACACTGAAGGGACGTTATGGTGGCATTATGGTCCCCGGTGATGATCATGTCGTCCACATGCAAGAGTAATATAACACGACCCCGACTGGAAAAGCGAGTGAACAAGGCGTAGTCAAAGTGTCGCTCCGCAAACACAGTGGCAAGAACGGCACTACAAAACCGCTTAAACTAGGCACGAGGGGCCTACTTGAGCCCGTAAATGGCCCGGCGTAGGCGAAAAACATGCCTTGAAGGAGCAGAAAGGCCATGTATACCTCCTCGGAGAGGTCACCGTGAAGAAGTGCATTTGTCACGCCCATCTGGTGAAGAGGCCACCCTTGAGCGACTGCCACAGTCAAAAGGGTGTGCACAGTAGTCATCCTGGAAATTGGAGCAAAGCATACATTTTCTCGTAGTAGATCCCATACTCCTAAGAGAAGCCTCGAGCAACAAGACGGGGTCTTATGCCGCTCAATGGACCAATTAGGTCGAGTTATGACCTTGAAGTACATTTGTAGCCATGGTTCAAAATTTCCTGAATTTTTTTGAAATTTCTCGAAATATTTCCATTTTTGCAACCCTCAAAGCGAAATGTGGAGGACAAAAATATTCAAAATATTTTTAAAATTTTCAAAATTCCCTTAAATTTTGAACCTTAACTCCTTAACTCTTAAAACCTAAACCCTTAACTTTAAACCCTCTGAGCAGATCGTTTGACTTATCCGGTGTGATTTTTTAATTTTTTTTTTTTTTGGGATGTGCGATCTACCATCCAGCACCAACC
The DNA here is from genome assembly GCA_947650365.1 of Chamaelirium japonicum. NCBI lineage: Eukaryota > Viridiplantae > Streptophyta > Magnoliopsida > Liliales > Melanthiaceae > Chamaelirium > Chamaelirium japonicum. The sequence continues at coordinate 33,041,206 of OX393550.1, read as the reverse complement.
TGGGGAGATCAATTCAACGAAAAGCACATTCAAACATTTGTTCGATTAGATTAAAGTGTGCTTTTCTAAAACTTTTGAAATATTATAAATCTTAGATTCCTTTCAATAATTTGTTTCTAATTGTTAAATTAATATGATGGTATAAGAACATCAAATCTATCAAGATTCAAGATTTTATATTCTTACAATGAATTTGGGGATAAGTCTACATGGACCATCCTAACCTCTTGATAGTGTAAAAATATGACTTAACTACTTAAGCATTCTACAATATGTATCTATACTTGATTTATGATTGTCAAGAGTTTAGTTAAAAGATTCCCATACTGTCGAAATATTTCCAGATAATTTTGTACGAATCAATTAGAATGTAGCCATTCTAATGTCGAAATAATTCGTACGAATGTAGCCGTTCTAATTCATTCATACGAAGGTAGTCATTCTAATTCATTCGTACGAGCCATTCTAATACATTCGTACGAATGTAGTCATTCTAATTCATTCGTTCAAATGTGGAGAACTGAGAGAAAGGCCTGGTACCAAAGATTGTGAAGGAATACAACATGTTGCATCAAGGGTAGGCAATAGACAGCACACACATCGGAAGCAAGATCGTGCCAAGAAATAGTAAGATTATACAAAATATTTACGAGTTGACTGTACCATATGGATCAAGACAAGGTAACAGCACATCAATGCAATTCTTATGTAAGAAAGTATCTCCAATAAGGCCATTATGTGAACCTAGTAATAACAGAGAGGACGATGGTCTACCATGTCGAATGACAACAGTGCTACTTGATTGAGAAAAAGTGAATTAAGAATCTAGGATAATCAAGGTAAAAATCATTTATTCTATATAGGGTAAAGGATAATAAGTCTCAACAAGGTGTGTGAATAAACATTTCATACTCGAACTCACACCTCAAAGTGCCGACTGCTAAATATAACACAATCAAGCATGAGATTTCTATCTGAAACCATGGTTAAGACAATAAACGTGTTGAGGAAAAGATGAAAGGTGAATACAAACTTCCTTATGAGGTCATCATGAAGAAATGCATTCTTCATATTAAGTGAATAATGGAACAACTTACAAATGCATCAAGCAATCAATAGTCGAACTTGGCAGATGGAACAAATAAATCATTGTAGTTATCTGCCAAGTTCGACTATTGATTGCTTGATGCATTTGTAAGTTGTTCCATTATTCACTTAATATGAAGAATGCATTTCTTCATGATGACCTCATAAGGAAGTTTGTATTCACCTTTCATCTTTTCCTCAACACGTTTATTGTCTTAACCATGGTTTCAGATAGAAATCTCATGCCTGATTGTGTTATATTTAGCAGTCGGCACTTTGAGGTGTGAGTTCGAGTATGAAGCGTTTATAAGTTATATGCTTCTGCTCTGCTTCTGCCTCTCCAGAACTGCGATAACTTCCCTGTCGAACTTGACAAACGTCTTACTAATTGGGCAGGGAGGTTTCTCTCACTTGGGGGCCGGCTCACCCTTGTTAACTCCGTGTTGTCTTCTATTCCTTCCTATTACTTGGCGTTTTACTTTATTCCAGCTTGGGTTATCAGGAAGATAGACGGGATCCGAAGCTCTTTTCTTTGGAAGGGAGAAGATGGGAAGTTGGGGTCTTACCATTTGACTAATTGGGGCACAGCTTGCAAGTCTCGAGACCAAGGGGGATTGGGAGTCTTGAATCTCAGAGACTTTAATAGAGCGCTGTTAGGGAAATGGTGGTGGAGATTGCAGAATGATCAAGGGGACACCTGGTCGTCCATTGTCAGGGATAGATATTTTAAACGCTTCTCCCCACTGCAGACCAGAAGCAGAGCGACAGGGAAGTTATCGCAGTTCTGGAGAGGCGTCAAGAGTGTAGGTGCTCCCTTTCGCGCTTGCATCCGTCCGATTCCAGGCAATGGTAAGAACATTAAGTTCTGGTTAGACCACTGGGTAGATGACATCAGCCTAGCTTCCTTGTTTGGTGATCTTTTTGAGTTGGCCTGGGACTCCAATGCTTCGGTGATCTCTCAGTCTGCGGTCTCCTTGGAGGGTCGGTTGTGGTCGGTGAAATTTAGGAGGTCGATTCCAGCAGATCTACAAGGTCAACTATCTGATCTTTACAGCATTCTTCAGAATTTCTCTCTGGGTAGTGGCCGAGATTACTCTAGATGGAAGCTAGAGTCGTCCGGGGTTTTCTCGGTACGATCCTTCTACCGATTCTTGAACAATGGAGGTTTGGTCTGCCCTTTAGCTTCGCATCTTTGGAAGACTCCAGCGCCCTTGAAGACAAGGATCTTTATGTGGTTGACTATTAAAGATAAGATTTTGACTCGGTGGAACCTTCGCAAGCGGAACAACCCCAAAGTTACTGATACCTCCTGCCCCTTGTGTCACGCTCATAGGGAGGATGTGGATCATCTTTTCCTAAGATGTCGATTTTCCAGATCGCTGTGGTCTATGTTGAAGAGTCGTCTGGGGATCAGAGGACATCCGGGCTCCATGCGGTCTTTGTGGACACTTTGGAGGAAGAGGAGGATCAAGAAGGAGCTTTATCAGGCTTGGGATCTCTTGGTCATTGGTCTTTGCTGGAGTATCTGGAGGGAGAGGAACGCCAGAGTATTTTCCCAGAAGGAGCTTCAGCCGGCGTCGGTTTGGCTAAACTTTGTTTCCTTGGTCTCTAGCTGGTCCCCTGGGTTCTCGGTGAAGAACTCGGGGAAGATCACCCCTTTTCTTAGTCTTTTGTAACTCCTTTTTGCTATTTTAATAAAGCTTGGGGTATGCTCAACCCCATCCTCTCCATCTCGAGGAGGAATTCTCAAAAAAAAAAAAAAAAAAACACCATTTTTCTGGGAAATCCATGGGCCACCAACATATGAAGTAGGGGTAGGACTAGGGCAGGTCTGACCCGAACCCGACCTGCCCAACCCAAACAATGGACATTATGGACAAGTACGGGCAAAGCTGATTAAAAACTTGGACAGGTTTGGACAAAAAAAGATCAACTCGAGGAACTCGAGTAGGCAAGTACAGTGGCATACATGCTTGAACGGCTGCTATTGATGATCCATCACCATAGCCATTCCAGAATGTGATGGAGTTTTTAGAGAATCAGAAAGAGAGAGAGAGAAAGAGAGGTATTGGCTGATTTTAATTTTTGTAGTGGTGGTTATTGTTGGTTAATAGAATAATTTGTTTTTTTTCTTGTTTTGGTTTTAAGAGATCAAGTATTTCTATTTCTTGTGATCAAATTAAACCCGTTCAACCCAACCAACCTGCCTATTTTTTTGGTAAATTGGGCAACCCGAGCAACCCAACATGGGCAAGCACGGGTGGGGGTTCCACGGGTTCTACGGGCAAAACGGGTTGAAGTGTGTGTAGGTCGGTTTAGGCATGACCAGACCCTTCAACCCGCCCAAGTTCCACCCCTAATATGAAGGGAGAGGAATAAGGTCTGTAGTCTCCAACACTAGGAACCACAAGCAGACATAGCCTCATCTCGATAAGAAAGATTGGCAGCCTCTCAACATAATTGAAGCTCACAATTCAAGTGACATGGTCTCAAAAGATATTAAAAGCTCAAAAAATATGGTGATTGATGAGCAAGCCCTATGAAGGATGGCAATTGCGAATAGAATAGAACTCTATGAGCACCAAGCTAAAGAGTGGATGTTTTATACAGAAGAAGGTTGTAGGTGGATTTAAGAAGGCATCAAGTGCAACATTTCAGCCAAGAAAAGATTATAGTCAAAGAAGACGAGACTATCGATGGTGGAGGCAAAAGGGGGGAGAAAAGGGACGAGCATAATTTAAAAGGTGGTTAAAAGTGATTACCAATAGAAACTCGTAATTTCTTTGTGCAAGAAATAATACATAAGTCGAACTTCAAACTACACCTCATAAAAACATGTTGCTAAGGAGAAGGTACAACTAAATGTAAAGATCAGAGTTCGACTAAATAAAGTTATGGAAATGTGAGATACACATTGTAGCCTTGGAAGTTGCATGATTGACAAGGTTAAAAAGGAACAAGTTGTATTAGAACTCCATTCTTTTAGTTGGGCATTTGGCCTGGAAATTAGATGTCATAAGAAATTAGATGTTTAAAATTGTTCTTTTGCAAATCAAAATGTTCCAAGACATTCAATATCTTAATCCCCAAAATGTCTCACCAAACTAAGATTGTGATGTCTTAGCTATTTTTCTAAGACGTCGAAGTCACGGTTTGGTGGGACATTTATTGGCTTCGACCCCAACTGTCAGCCACCAGCCCACCACCCCAGCCAACCATCGCCAACGACGACCACCACCCTCGTCGCCGATCGGCCACTACCACTGTCAGCCGCCATCCACTACTGTCACTACCACCACCATCGCTAGCACCCACAGGATGCCACCACCAAATTCGTCACACCTTCGGTCACCACTGTCGTCAGATTTGATGTTCTCGTGTAATAAATTAACAACGGGCATTGAAGTCCCAAGAATTTGTACTAGTTTTTTAGAGTACAAAAGAACACAATAAATTAAGGGGACATTACATGTCTCAGACATTTGATGCTGAAGACATTGTGATTCTTAGACATCAAAGTCTGACCAGAAGAACGGAGCCTTAAGGATGTAATGGTTCTTGTGCTAAAACACAATGTTAAGTTGGTAAGTATTAAATAAAAACTTGTGGCAAGGTGCTAAGTCATAGGACGTATACCCTTGATCAATGCAGAGCCTAAGACCTTAAATACTTAGAAGCTTAGCATGAATCAAGTTCGAAAACTCTCTTCAATATTTACCAATGCATATAGCTAAGCTACCTAAGGTTCAAGATGAAAATTTGAAACATTTGCCAAGTATTGCTAGCCCATCTTTTGAATTGATAGATCATTTCAGACGAATCTATACTCTATAGATCAGTTTTTGAACTGATGGATCATTCACTAAGAATCTGAAAAGTGTTTGACTCTAAGAAATCAAGATTTGTTCAAAAAAAAAAACAAAAGTAAGGACTTATTCCATAAGAAGTAAGACCTGCATACAGAAGGTTGAAATATCTTTAACATAGATACACTCAATTCTGAAAAATCTAATTATTTTTAAACATTTTTTAATTTGCTAGAAATTGAGCAGGAGCGACGAGATATTTAAAATGCTATGCAATTGTGGAAGCAGTTGAGCCAAGAAATAAAAACTACACAATAAATGGAACATGCACAAAAGATGGTTCCTAACTTCGTATCCTAAAAAAAATTATATAAGCCTAACAGAATTAAGAGAGGGAAAAAAAGGGTAAGTGTTCTCTAAATAGAGAAGAATTTTGTGAACATAATAACAGATATTTCATCCAAATTTCTTGGCAAAGAAGCAAATAGAAGTTAGGAATTACCTTTCGAATAGCGTAAATGTTCCATGAGCAATTGCTGGAACTTGCCTCATTGGGTTTATTTCTGAAAAGTGCACCGATATGATACTATAAGTGCATAAAAGAGAGGTTTGAGGAACTTCTTTCTGGAAAGGGAAGAAAGCTAAATGGCACACCATGGTGAGAAAGCCTCAAGGGCAATGCTCAATGTATCAAGGCACAATGGCCAACAATATATACAAGCCACAAAGAATGTGCCCACCTACCGGTGAGAATACCACACAGATGTAAATGGAGAAATACACAGATTAAACACATGTAAAGGGAATATATAACAACTCTCAACAAGAACAAGAGGGTAAGGGGGGTTGCGAGGAGGCACCTTTGAAATCTTGAGATCGATGCTGACCCTTGAGAAGGTCTATCCTCACCTCCTCAAAATCGATCCCGTTCACCCTGATCACCCCCACCCAAGATCCAGCAATTATTAGAATTTGAAAAATCCCAGAAACAATCGATTGGAAATCTCAAAGAAGGAATCAAAACAGAAGAGTAAGATAGTAGGCGGTATTTACTTGCAGAAGATTATGATCGCACGGGACGGCTGCGACATCCGATCGGCATACACCTTCAGCGACATCTCTCTCTCTCTCTCTTTGGAATTCTCTCTCTCACTCTCTCTCTCTCTCTCTTTGGAATTCCCTCTTCTTTTTTTCCCATTTTAAGCTGCAGACGACCAGGAGAGAGCGCCACAGCCACCCGATGCGAGACACCTGTCGATAGCCTGCCATTGGACGGTCGTGCTTAGCTGGGACACGCTACCGACCTGCCGAATGCACACAGTCATGCATGACGTTTGTGTGACGACGGTGACGTCAATGCTCGGAGAGCCGAGACCACTCACTATCTGCTAGGTTGGGCTCCACCACAGAATTTGCGGGAGAGCATCCCACTTGCCATGGGCTTTGGATTTCTTGTTCGAAACTTTTCTTCCCCCTCCTTCCTCTCCCTCGCTGTCTTCTTTCTTCTCATGGCCCGCTGGAGACGTGTCGATCACAATAAGCCAACAAAGGTGATGAAACTAATCCGTACCTATTTATTACATAGTTTCACATTAGTTTATTGTGTCTTGCAACCGACAACAGTGTTGATCAAGAGCGTTATTTGATGTAGAATTGTTCGATGGATAACCATCAAATAGTTTCATACCATATCGGTTAATTGTGACCGACACATCTCCAACGGGCTAGGGTTTCAGCGTATAGCAAGGAGGTGGAAGAGGAGAATCAAGGAGGAGCACGAAGAAGCGGAGGAAGAGGATCAACAGCGAAGCTTAGTTGCACGGCATCAGCGATGGCGGGGTATATATATGGGACCTACGGTGAAGGTGGTGGTGACATCAATTTGTCTAGGTGGCCTCGAGAAAACGCCAGGCAATTTTTTATGTTGGGTGCACTTATCTTATCGATTGGTGAGGTGGAAAAAATGGTAAAACAACAACACTTTTAGATAGCCACTGAACTGACTTAAAATGGAGCGGCTATATGCAACTAGTTTGCCTCAAGTAACCCCCCCCCTTACAGCAGAGTCATGAGTTTACCTAGGGCAACCCCCTTTCTCCTCGATCTCTACCATCCCCCTCCTCACGTCGATGATGTCTCTAATCCCATACAATATGTTGCTTGCCTCCGCCACCATCTCTGATCCCATGCAAGAAGTTACCCACCTCCGTTGCCCTCTCCAACCCCGTGCAAAGGAGCATTCAGCATGTAATGGTCGAGTTACCCATTTTGAGGAGGAAAAAAAATGAAGGAGGAGGAGGAAGAAGGCACCGGTGGCATAGGGTGGAGGTGAGTGGTGATTAGTGGGGGATCTCCTTATCCATAGGGCTAGATCACAAGGGCGCTTTATACATGGCTATTTATTTTAAATTAGAAGTGCCTTGGGCAAAGTGTGGGATATTAATATCTGCACCTCACTTAAAAATCATTATAAATAACTATGGTTATATCCCACTGTTTAACCTGATGTTTCCTTCTTAGGAGGTTGTAGGATTGAATCATGAGTTTGTATTGGGCCAAGTAGCGTGTAAATAATGTGATGCTCCTATGAGCAAAGAACATGCTCGGTCTTAGTGAGGGAAAAAAAACTCTTTGTGCTCATGTGATTGGCAGGCTTCAAACCATGGCCTCTTCCGCAAGGATCAAAAAATCAAAATATTTTGTAAAATATTTTGTTTTTTTTGAGACATCGATACAAAATATCATATACAATCTCAGAGCTTGACAACCATATTTATATTAAAAAATATTTAAATAAATGATCTTTATGTTCTCCATTTACTTTAAGTTATTTTATGTAAATAAGCAAATACCCCTCTCCCATTTGATTTTAATAAAAATATCAAAAGAATAAAAAACCAAATGAATCAAAAAGTATATTTTCAGTTTTAGTAGGAGAAAACAGTTTTCAGGGGTTTTCATAAAACCCGCATGCTGAAAAAAAATGATTAAATCAACACTTTTTTAGCTCAAAAAATTCCACAAGATGTAGAACTACTAGTGTATGCATGTGCCTGTCAATACTGTAGTGGCTACCTTCGGCAACGAAAAATGTACATGACCTCTTGCCATCTCCAGCGACTGCCACCACCATCGTCGTCGACCGTCGCCTTCACCTTCACCACACTTGTTGCCTTCAACGACAACACACCCCCAGAAAATCCCCGAAACTCTCTCTCTCCTCATCCTCCCTCCTCCTCCTCCTCCTCCTCCTTCTTCTTCTTCTTCTTCTTTATCCAAGCCCCCATTAATTTGGTAATGGAAAGAACAATGTGTTGAAGATGTGGCTCCAAACAAGCCGCATACAAACTCCAAGGTTCGTGCGTGAAGAAACGACGAAAGACAAAGCACCAAGGGGAGAAGAGTCGGCCAGGAAGGGTCATGCACACGACTAGTCCAGGTCGTGCGCACGACTGGCATCGACAGAAAAGTCGGGCGAGAAGATGTGTCGGGTCGTGCGCACGACCTCCCCAGGTCGTGCGCATGACCTCCCCAGGTCGTGCACATGACTGTGGCTGGCAGAATGCGGGTGACGCATTTTGACCTGCGTTTTCTCATGGAACTCCTTCCCCAAGTCGAATACGAATGTAACCCTATAAAAGGGAGGTCCTAGGACGAACCTAGGGTATCATGGATTATCTTGGAGGCACAAGAGAGACCTAAGGGAGAGATTAGAAGGTAGTCATCACCAAGGGAGAGGGAGAGGAAACCATTGGAGACCGGTGGGGTTACGGGGATGGTTTCTTCTTGTTCCAAGGAGTATAGGGCTGCGGGTTCTCTTCTCTCAAGGTGGGATCTCTTTATGGTTGTACGAGGGATTGGGTAAAGACAATTATAATTGATCTCGGGTTTTTCTCATACTAGTGAATCCATCGATTGATCATTACCAGAACTTCTTGTGTGTTTTGCTTATTCTTCTCTATTATCTTGGTCTTGTCAGTGGTCGTCTCCATTGTGGTGCTTCTACGCTCGTCGTGTTTTGCTGCGCGGGGGCCTCGAACCACAACAAATTGGTATCAGAGCTATTGTTGGGGGATCTGGGGAGGCTCTTGTTCGACGGTGTAGAACAAGGTAGACCGAGGAAAAGGGGGCAGAGAAGCACGCGCTTCACATGGTGTGACGGAGGAGCCGGGAGCGGCACTCAAGAAGGAAGCCAGAGGCTCGGGGAGAGGTTGTTGTATAGCACCTCCCCCCCGAGAGACTTGTTGGCAATGACAGCTGGTGCCCTAGCCGAAGGGTACGGTGGGAAGAGGTATGGTCCAGTGCTCTCCGGGTGGTTTGGGTCTTCAGAAAAGTCTTCGAGGAGGAGGTTGTGGTCGAGCACCATTTCCCTCGGGGCAGTTCGAGACACCGAAGGTGTTAGCTGGGAGGCGAATACGGTCAAGGCACCTACTCCTCGGTTTGACGGATCACGGTAGCTAGTCATGATGGCACAGTATGTGCGAGTGCTAAGATCGAGGGGGAGCACCTCGATAGCATGGGAGTCACCGACGGCATCGTGTTCAGCCGTCGATGAGCGGACTAATGTGGGTTGCCAACGAGAGATTGGTGGAGGTGCCGACGGGCACCGGTGCGGATCACTAACGGGCGATGTGGGTACTGACGAGCATGGTAGCGGTAGTCATGGCCGCGGAAACACCTGCGGTCTAGTAGGGTGTGAAGGATATCAACAGATGGTAGGAAAAAGGCGACACGATCGTGGTGGTGGCGGACTCAGCTGTGGGCACACCTGTGGTGCAGCAGGGTGCAGACAATATTCGAAGGAGGTGCCAACGAGCACCAATACGGTTCGTCGATCGACGATGTGGGTGCTGACGAGCACGGTAGTGGCAGTCACGGCCGCGGGCACACCTACGGTCTAGCAGGGTGTGATGGCTATCGATGAATGGTAGGAAAAAGGCAATGACGGTCGTTGTGGTGACGGACTCAGTTGCGGGCACATGTGGTGCAACAAGGTGCAGAAGATATTCGAGCGTTGGCCAACAGGCAACAGCTCGGGAGCGATGGGGCGCGAGAAGCGTCGCAGAACGAATCAAGGGCCGTGGTTTACAGTGGAGTCATCGATGGGCGACGGTTGGAGCTTCCTTGATCATGACAGTAGCCGGGAGAGCGGCGGCACAGGCACGGTGTTTGGTGAAGAACAAGGGTGCAGGTGGAGCACGCTCAGGGGAGAGGCTAATCAGGAGATCGACCAAGTCGAAAGATTTGGGTAATCTCAAAGTTTGGTGATTGGGCTCCCGGTGAGGGGGCAAATATTGGAATTGGATCCGCTTATCAGAGTCGCAGCGGAAGCAAAGCAAAGATCCGAAGATTATACGGTGTATGTTTCATTACAATTAATTCTTCAAAACAATCTACATGCAAATCATGATCTTATCATATGTGCGGACACCCTAGAGGCATACTACGATCTACGGAAGACATGCATGCATCTAGTTAGGTGTTTAGAATCATCATACCTTTTGGATCTATGTTCCGGAGATGACGGAATGATGAAGAATCGCACTTGAATCGCAAGAGAAACTGTCGGATAGTACCTTGTCCTTTGAGAATTGAAGAATCCTCGAAATCCCGTCTCTGAGTGTAAGGATTACGAGCCGACGGAGGAATCCGTTGTGAAGACGATGGCGAGCCGCGATATTTCCTCCTTCTCTTTCTCTCTTCTTCCTTCTCCTTCCTTCCTCTTTCTTCTCCCTTCTTCTTACTCTCTTTTCCTTGGCCGAAACCACAAAGGAGGATTGGGAGGGTTCAGATTTTTGGAGGAGAGGGGGTAGCCTTAGGGCCGGCCGTCCCTCTCCCTATTCTCTTATAGGGCCGGTCTCCCATGGCTTCAAGGAAGCTAGGGCCGGCCCTAGATAGATTAGGATAGAGGGGGGTCGGTTTTTAGGGATTTCCAATGTCTATCGTGAAGCCTGGACGAAAACGCCCTTCACGAAAAGTGAAAAACTGAAAGAGAGACTGAGTGAGGTGCGCTACTCGGAATTGAGTTCCGTTAGCGCCTATGAGCTCCTGGAATTATTCCGCTCATTCTAAGATCCATATTCAATGTGTTCTGAGTTATATTTTAGTATTTACCAAAATACCCCTATGGCCCGTAACACATGTGAATTAGGTTCTTAGGCTCCGGGCTTGCGCTACTTCGCATCCAACGTATCCAACTAGGTCGGGGAACAATTCTCATACACAACGACAGGGTGAAACCTTCAGGGTTTGGGATCTCTAGCTCCAACCAGATCCCTGATTAACTGTTCTGGTGACACACTGAAAGTTCCGTTAATCAGCCCTAATCCGATTAACCCGCGTAGACACCCAGAGTGCGACGTGAGTTGAACTTTAGTGATCCTAAACTTATGTTACTCCCTCGTAACCTTGTTCTCTACTATACTCCGATAATCCTCAGGCTCTCCTATTACTGGTGCCATGATACGACTCGGGCAGTGGGGAGCACCTCCCGATTGATCATCTGACTAGGGTTTGATGACTTATCATCTATAACACCACACACCTTCTGGTGCTATGCCTAGCATCCGGAACATCGTCAGTCATACTAACAACCACCAGGCCTAGGTTAACTGTGTGGACAGATTGACTCATCAAAACGCACCCATCCAACACTGGACGTCGGATAACCTGTAGGGATTACATGTCACTCAAGCGCCAGCCGGGTAACCCAACGTACCGTGGTATTGGACTATGGAAGGTTCGCACACGTTGGCACATCAAAGCACCACACAACTGGTTAGCCTAGTGAACATAGTCCCTCAGGGTTAAGGACAGTAGTAAGATGGTTTATGCACCAGTGTCTAAATCACTGAACTGTGCACCGTCTTGGTTCCTGTTCAACACGATCACCGTTCTTGGTCAGGTGAATGGAAATCCCACGTTCCCATGGTAGAGACTTCACCACATCCTCTACCTACCAACAGCTTGTTCTCGGTGAAGCGACCGATATCACCTAAGCTGTGAACTAGTTCTAGGTCTACACAGAACTAGTCCACTAGGTCTCCCAAGCATGGATCCACTATGCGCCTCAGTGGCTTACTGTGTTCCCTAGGGTCCTTATATTATATGAGTATTATCATATACTATAGTAGTATTCTAATTAAAGCAATAACCAAAGTCATATTTGTAACATCCGCCCCAAACACACAAGATTTTGTCCGCTATACCCGTGCCCGCACGAGAACTTCCCAGGGTGGTCACCCATCATAGTACTACTCTCGCCCGAGCACGCTTAACTACGGAGTTCTTACGAAATCCGTAGCGGCGCACGGTTTTAAAACGCGTCTTCTATGTTTGGGAGGGGAAATTATATAAGTAGCTCAGGATCTCCTTCTCTCCAGGCGACGTGGGGCTAACTCATGGCCTTGTACACCTCACCTCACCTCACCTCACCTCATCCATCTTGGCATTCCCGCCTCAGGAGTCTTGGCTCTTGCCTATTGACCTATTGGATCTTGGTCGTCACAATCCACCCCCCTTAGGGCTACACGTCCTCGTGTAGGGTTAGACCCCCCCCATAGCGAGGAGAACCGGCTCTGATACCATTTTGTAACATCCGCCCCAAACACATAAGATTTTGTCCGCTTTGCCCGTGCCCGCACGAGAACTTCCCAGGGGGTCACCCATCCTGGTACTGCTCTCGCCCGAGCACGCTTAACTACGGAGTTCTTACGAAATCCGTAGCGGCGCACAGTTTTAAAACGCGTCTTCTATGTTTGGGAGGGGAAATTATATAAGTAGCTCAGGATCTCCTTCTCTCCAGGCGATGTGGGGCTAACTCATGGCCTTGTACACCTCACCTCACCTCACCTCACCTCACCTCATCCATCTTGGCATTCCCGCCTCAGGAGTCTTGGCTCTTGCCTATTGGCCTATTGGATCTTGGTCGTCACAATTATTGTGACGACCAAGATCCAATAGGCCAATAGGCAAGAGCCAAGACTCCTGAGGCGGGAATGCCAAGATGGATGAGATGAGGTGAGGTGAGGTGAGGTGTACAAGGCCATGAGTTAGCCCCACATCGCCTGGAGAGAAGGAGATCCTGAGCTACTTATATAATTTCCCCTCCCAAACATAGAAGACGCGTTTTAAAATCGTGCGCCGCTACGGATTTCGTAAGAACTCCGTAGTTAAGCGTGCTCGGGCGAGAGTAGTACTAGGATGGGTGACCACCCTGGGAAGTTCTCGTGCGGGCACGGGTATAGCGGACAAAATCTTGTGTGTTTGGGGCGGATGTTACAAAATGGTATCAGAGCCGGTTCTCCTCGGGATGGGAGGGGTCTAACCCTACACGAGGACGTGTAGCCCTAAGGGGGGGTGGATTGTGACGACCAAGATCCAATAGGCCAATAGCCAAGAGCCAAGACTCCTGAGGCGGGAATGCCAAGATGGATGAGGTGAGGTGAGGTGAGGTGAGGTGAGGTGTACAAGACCATGAGTTAGCCCCACATCGCTTGGAGAGAAGGAGATCCTGAGCTACTTATATAATTTCCCCTCCCAAACATAGAAGACGCGTTTTAAAGCCGTGCGCCGCTACGGATTTCGTAAGAACTCCGTAGTTAAGCGTGCTCGGGCGAGAGTAGTACCAGGATGGGTGACCTCCCTGGGAAGTTCTCGTGCGGGCACGGGCAAAGCGGACAATATCTTGTGTGTTTGGGGCGGATGTTACAAAATGGTATCAGAGCCGGTTCTCCTCGCTATGGGGGGGTCTAACCCTACACGATGACGTGTAGCCCTAAGGGGGGTGGATTGTGACGACCAAGATCCAATAGGCCAATAGGCAAGAGCCAAGACTCCTGAGGCGGGAATGCCAAGATGGATGAGGTGAGGTGAGGTGAGGTGAGGTGTACAAGGCCATGAGTTAGCCCCACATCGCCTGGAGAGAAGGAGATCCTGAGCTACTTATATAATTTCCCCTCCCAAACATAGAAGACGCGTTTTAAAACTGTGCGCCGCTACGGAATTCGTAAGAACTCCGTAGTTAAGCGTGCTCGGGCGAGAGTAGTACCAGGATGGGTGACCTCCCTGGGAAGTTCTCGTGCGGGCACGGGCAAAGTGGACAAAATCTTGTATGTTTGGGGCGGATGTTACAATATTTATTAATGTTAATACAGAAAATCCACGCTAAGGACACACAAGCTACAACAGCAAAGACAGTGATGATGATCAGGAGATGGATTTACGGTGCAGATTCGGTACGTGGAGGTACTTATGTCTTGTTATGAAGCCAAGGTGGAGATTGTTGAAGATATGGCTTCAAACAAGCCGCATACAAACTCCAAGGTTAATGCGCGAAGAAACGACAGATAAAGCACCAAAGGGAGAAGGATCGGCCAAGAACGGTCGCCGCACAACTGGTCCAGGTCATGCATTTTCTCGTAGGACTCCTTCCCCAAGTCGGATATGAATGTAACCCTATAAAAAGGAGGTCTTAGGACGAACCTATGGTATTATCGATTATCTTGGAGGCACAAGAGAGACTTAAGGGAGAGATTAGAAGGTGGCCATCACCAAGGGAGAGGGAGAGAAAACCATTGGAGACCGATGGGTTTTCGGGGAGGATTTCTTCTTGTTCCAAGAGGTGTAGGGCTGCAGGTTCTCTTCTCTCAAGGTGGGATCTCTTTGTGGTTGTATAAGGGATTGGTTACAGATAATTGTAATTGATCTCGGGTTTTTTTCATACTAGTGAATCCATCGATCGGTCGTTGCCGAAACTTCTTTGGTGTTTTACTTGTTTTTCTCTATTATCTCGGTCTTGTCGGTGGTCGTCTCCGTCGTGGTGCTTCTACGCTCGTCGTGTTCCGATGCGTGAGTGCCTTGGATCACAACACAATGGAAAAGTAAACTACAAAAAATTCACCATATGGTATATATATATATATATATATATATATATATATATATATATATATATATATATATATATATATATATATATATATATATATATATATATATATATATACTGGTTATAAACATCATAATTAGAAATCAATTTTTTTTGCAAAGGAAAATCAATCGAAATTTGAACACAATGAAAGATGTATATGTAAAAAAAATCGACTCCATGAACACCATTAGGGATGCACTCTCATTTACCAATCTTTATAGAGGGAAGAAAAACTACAGAAAATTGTTAGAAATAAAAAAAACAAGGATTAGTAGGAAAGCTTAATGATCAATGGTTTGAAAAAATAATACAATCCAACGTGGCCTCTGCTTTGGCAAACCACACAAATGTCAGATCGTTACTTTTGCGAATAGTTTTGGTCTGCTATCCTTTTGACAAATTAATTAATTTTTTTAATAATATTATAGAAAAAAATCCCTTATAGCAATTGAGAAATAAAATCACATGATAATAAATCTAAAACTTTCATCAAATTGTCATCATCTTCGTAATAATCGTTATGATCTTGGCCGTCCATTTGGATCTTATTGAGCTCGACCATTGATCACTTAAGAAGACGCAGGAGGAAGCGACGGACTTGCTTGAGGGTGACAAATAGGACGACGGTGAAGGGTTCCTGGCGGTAGATCGTGGGGATGAATCATTTTTAGAAAAGGCTCACATGCATCCTCTCTTTTTCATACTTATCCTATAAAATTCTTAAAATTAGGTTAGGACAAAACCAAATAATCATAATCCCAAGTTATGAAGGATGGGCTTACAAAAAAAAACAATTATTGAGGGCATAAAAATATCAGGATTTGGCTTACCAAAAAAAAAAAAGAGAATTTGAGATAAACCCAATTCATCGGTTCTCATATCTAGTCCAACAATTCATTATTGTGAGAAACAAAACTCAAGATCTTACGAGGGGCAATAATACAACCACCTGTTCATCTAACAAAACATTCTTTTTCATAGTTATCCTATAAAATTCTTAAAATTAGGTTAGGATGAAACCAAATAATCATAATCCCATGTTATAAAGGAAAAGCTTACCCAAAAAAATTCAATTATTGAGGGCATAAAAATATCATAATTTGACTTACCAAAAAAAAAGTTCGAGATAAACCCAATTCATCGATTCTCATATCTAATCTAACAATTCATTATTTTGAGACAAAACTCAAGATCTTACAGGGAGCAATAGTACAACCACCTGTTCATCTAACAAAACTTTAGAGGGAAAGGAAAAAGATATGGAGTTCCATCACCCCCCCCCCCCCCCCCCCCCCAAAACAAGCCTAATAGAAAATTTATATAAAAGAAAAATCGGATCTAGAAGCAAAAGCACCTCAAACTCTTCATTTCCCAGCTTGATTCGTATTTAAAAATAAAAAACAAAAAAATTCGCCTCCAATCGATCGGCCCAGGTCGGTGGGCCCAGAGTGCATCACAGTCGCATGGAGTCGGTTGGACTACGATTCACTTTCGGGGCGCCTACCATCGTGCGGCTGTGATGCACGTCGGGCCCACCGATTAGAGGTCTAAACTTTTTTTTTTTGGTGGGGTGTGTGTGTGTGTGTGTGTGTGGAAGAAAAACCAAAAGGGAATCAAGGTATGGTTAGTAATTTTGGGATATGAATATTTTAAAAATAATAATTCAAGGTCCAAAGTTAAGAGATCTTCAAAGTCCGCTCGAAATTCACAAAATTTTGGACCACCGATTAATTTTTAAAAAAATTAAAAGGTTTTTTTTAAAATAATTTTTAAAAAATAAATAACTATCATAATAGCCATCTGTCACAAATAACTTCAAAAGTGGCCAAACTGACAGTCACGTGGCGAGGCGGCGCCGCAAAGCGTCCCGCCACGTCGGTTGTCCCTTTTTTTTTCTTAGTGGTTGTAGAAATCGGTATGACGGTATCCCACTTACCGACTTTAAATAAGCAGAAGTTTGAAGTCTATATAAAACCCAAGGCTGAGTTGTAAACAAAGAAGACTGATCCATGCAAAACCATAGAACCTTGAAGTCGGTATTTAGAAAACCGACTTTAAAGTCGGTATGTGGGATACCAACTTAGCGGCCACCCAAAAAAAAAAAAAAGACAATCGATGTTGCGGGACACTTTACAGCGCAGCTTTATCACGTGGTTGTTAGTTTTATCACTTTTAAAATTATTTGTGACAGATAGCTATTACAATAATTATTTATTTTTAAAATACTATTTTTGGTATTAAAAAAAACCCCAAAATAAACCCCACTTAAAAATCATTATACTAGACAAAGGACCCTATATGAAGTGAGGACCGTTGAGGGAGCTGGAGCAGTGGCAATGAGGAGAGCTTGAGCAGCGATGGAACGGAGACGGTGAGGATCCTGCAAAGAGGTGCTACAACTGCTTTCATTTTTGTTTTTTCTTCTTCTTTTTCTTCTAGAAATTTAGGGCTTAAAGAGGCTTTGGGACAGATATTCATGACCTGGAGATGATTTCCGTAGGAATAAAACGCATTAGAAAATTATTGTTCCTACCAAGAAAAAAAAAGAAGAAAAAGAATAATCTTGTTTTCCTCTCTCTTCATGTTTGTGACTCGGGAGAGTGAAAAATTTCCAAGTGAAGGGAAGCTTGGCCATCATCTCTCCTATTTTGGAAATCAAAGTCTGTAACTATGGCGGCAGATAGCCCTCTTCCCCTTTTGGGACGTCTCTCATCTTGCTCCGGTAGCCCTCTCCTGGTAGTCCTCTTCGGGATTCGAACCCTTGATGTGGTGCTGGCTCTGATACCAAATGTTACTTGACAGGCCATTATTCCGTGTTAATGTATATAGATGGGTCGGGTTTACATGTACAGTCGGGTCGGGTTGTATGGTCATACATGTACATATATTGAGCTTGAGTCCCTCAATAGAGATCATTCCATTCCTCTCCAAACCCTAGCCGTCATCTCCTAACATGGTATTAGAGCTCTAGGGTTCTCCTGCGCGGCGACGTCGACGACGGACTTCCCCCTCCGGCAGCACCTCCCTCCTCCCTTCACCTGATCAGTCACCGGCTCTCCCTCCTCCACCCCCCGCCCCCCTCCTGTCGCCCGACAGCCACCGGCCCCCTCCTTCCGCCGCCCGACAGCCCCCGGCCCCCCCTTCTGCCGCCCGATAGCCCCCCCGGCCCTCCCTTCCGCCACCCGAAAGCCCCCGGCCCCCCCTCCACCTCCACCCCTCGGCAAGGTTTAAATTCACGGTATCGGTCGCGGTATCGGTCGGCCCCGAACCAGTATGTACCGGCCGGTATGGACCGATACCGGTTGAGAAAAAAAATCTGAAAAAAACCCAAAAAAAAAAATTTAACCAGTCGGTACCGGTCCGTACCGGCCGTACCGGCCTGAACCGGCCGATACGGACCGGTACGTACCGGTACCGGCCGATACGGGCCAGGTATCGGGATCGGATGCAGTACCGGTCTCGAACCGGCCAAAACCGGTACGTACCGGTATCGGCCGAGATTTAAAACCCTGCCCCCCGGCCCCCCCTCCGCAGCCCTACAGCACCCGGCCCCCCCTTCCGCCGCCCTACAGCCACCGACCCCCCCTCCCTTCTGCCGCCCTACAGCCACCGGCCCCCCCTCCTCCGCTCCCCCTCCTCCGGCCCCCCCTTCCGCCGCCCTATAGCCCCCGGCCCCCCCTCCTCCACTCCCACTCCTCCGGCCCCCCCTTCCGCCGCCCGACAGCCATCGGCCCCCCCTCTTTCACCCCCAACCCCCTTTCCTTTACCTGACCGGCCCTCCCACCCCTTCCCTCAGCCCACCCGCCCCCTTTCCTTCGCTTGATAACATCTCCCGGTTCCCATCTTCTGTTGAGCCTCCACCATGGCTTCTCCTGCCGTGCCGTCCGTCATTGCGATCTCTCCACCGCTGAAGGCAGTCGCCTTTCAGCTGTCATCGGCCAACGACTAGCCTGATTGGTCACTCACCGTCTAAGAAGCACTGACACTGGTACGGGGACACGGGTACGACACGACACGGGTTCGCCGACACGGCAAATCCTAAAAAATGAGGACACGGGTACGGCGGGGACACGGCAAAATAAATGAATATTTTTAAATTTATATTTTATGTATGTTTGCAATTCAAATATATTTCAATAACCGAAAAAGCCTCATAGAAAACAACTAAAATGAAAATTTAATACATATTGAATCGCTATCGTTAGTTACATCCAGCCCGATCGGTAAATCGCAGACATCTCTAAATGGTATGGAAAATAACGGTTGTGTTTCAGTTTTGACTTCAACCTATCTGAAACCTCAGAAGATAAGATAAGTTAAAGTCAAACCTGAATCGTAACCGTCCATCATAACCATTCTGACAAGTGAATCACACTTAGGCCCAAACGGCATGCAAAGGAATGGTTGCAATTCAGTTTTGGCTTCAACCTATCTGATTCTCTGAGGTTATAATCTCAGAGGATCAAATAGGTTGAAGCCAAAATTGAATCACCACAGCTTGTAACCCGACCCTATATCGAACAGTCCATCAACTCGGAGTGTCCGACAAGTGTCCGAGGAGTGTCCGGCGAGTGTCCGACCGTGTCCGGCTCCCAGACACATAGGACACGGCACATGCGTGTCCGGTGCGTGTCCGACGAGTGTCGGTGTCCGACACGTGTCCGACACGGGTACGGGAGGCCTGGGGAAGTGTCCATGCTTCCTAGCTCACCGTCGAGGCCGCGCTCTCCAGTCGTGATCTGTGGGGTCACATCACCGGCAATGATCCTCCTCCAACTGACTACTCCGGTTCCTCCTCTGTCACCAGCAGTGCCACGTCTTCTGCTGCGACTGCTACCACGGCAACCACGGTTGCTGCTCTTACGTGGCACCACCACGATCAGGCCATCCGGGCGTACCTTCTGGACTCTGTTGCTCGTCTGCTCCTTGCTCCCATCGGCCGTCTTTCTACAGCGCGTGCGATGTGGGAGTATTTCCAGGGCCTGTTTCTCCCGCGCGGCGGCGCACGCCGGCATCAGCTCATCTGTGACTCGCAGTATGTATGTCAGGGGGAGCGCACCATTCAGGACTTCTTCAGTCAGATGAGTGCATACTGGCATAAGCTGGACTCACTGATCCCGGAGCGGTGTGCTTGTCCCCGCTCCCGGGATTTCTAACGCTACCTCGATGAGTGCCACCTGCACCAGTTCCTGGCAGTGCTTCGGCCGGACTTTGCTCTCATCGTTGCTCAGCTCCTGCACCGTGAACCACTCCCTCGGCTAGAGGATGCTCTACTCGCCTTGGTCGATGAGGAGACCCGCCTTCAGACTCAGGGCGCTCGTCCTCCTCCACTTGCTCCTAGCTCCGACACTGTCCTGGCGGCCGGTTTCTCCGATGAGGCTGTCTTCTATCACTACTGCAAGGAGCTTGGACACATGAAGCGCGAATGCCCTACACGTCCTCCCCGCAACCCCCGCTGGGGTCCGGATGAGAGAGCCACACGCTGGGCGTCGACTTCCCGCGACGATCGACACGACGGTCGAGGTGGACGGAGCCGTGGACGTGGTTCGTCCTCCCTCCGCCACTTTGGTGGTACAGTGGCTACTGCAGAGGCTTCGACGCTCCCCACTGCTACCACAACACCTTCTCAGCCTGAGTCGGACCATCTTCAGCGCCTCGAGGAGCTCCTTCTTCGCCACCTAGCCTCCACCGGCTCCGCGACTGCTCACGGCTTGTCTGCCACCTCTGGTACCACTGTTCCATGGATCTTCGATTCGGGTGCCTCCTGTCACCTCACCTTTGACTCCACTGTCCTCACGGACTGTTCTCCCACTACCACCCACCAGGAGGTTCGCACTGCGGATGGGACTCTCATCCCTATTCCGCAATGTGGATCCATCACTAACACCTCTGACCCTTCTGGTCGCCTGACCCTACCCCATGTCCATCATGCCCCTCGTCTTACCATTAATCTAATCTCTATCAGTTCTCTTTGTGACTCTGGCCTGACTGTCACCTTTACCCCTTCTGTTTGTGTTGTGCAGGATTCGCGGACGGGTCAGAGGATTGGGCTGGGCCGTAGAGCAGGAGGCCTTTACCAGCTGGACCATCTCCATGTGTCTTCCGTTCCTGTTGCGTCTATCATGTCTGTCACCTCTGATGCCGACCTGTGGCACAGAAGGTTAGGTCATATATCGAGTGATCGACTCAAAAGCGTATTCCGTTCGGGCGCTTTGGGTCGAGCGTCTTTCTCCCCCCTCTCTGTTTGTACGGGTTGTAGACTGGCAAAGCATCTAGCTCTTCCATTCTCTGCTAGTGCTTCCCAGACTGATGCTTTATTTGATTTAGTCCATTCGGACATTTGGGGTCCTGCTCCTGTTGCATCTATTTCGGGTTACATGTATTATGTGTGCTTTATCGATGATTATTCTAGGTGCACCTGGGTTTATCTTATGCGTCAACGATCTGAAGTACCTCACATCTTTAGGAGATTCACCACTATGATATACACTCAGTTTGGTCGGCGCATCAAGACCTTTCGGTCTGATTGTGCCAAGGAGTATCTCTCCTCTGAGATGCGTGAGATTCTTCAGTCTCACGGCACTCTTCACCAGCAGTCCTGTCCCCACACCCATGAGCAGAACGGCGTTGCCGAACGCAAGCATCGTCATGTCCTTGAGACTGCACGAGCCTTGCTTCTCTCTGCGTCTGTTCCTCACTCCTACTGGGCTGAAGCTGTCATGACGGCTGTCCACCTCATCAATATCACTCCGTCGTCTGCTTTGTCCGGTGCCACCCCATATGAGCGCCTCCACTCCAGCCCACCTGACTACTCTCTTCTTCGCACGTTTGGCTGCACGTGCTTCGTTCTTCTTCCTCCCCATGAGCGCATCAAACTCTCTGCGAGGTCTGTTAGGTGTATTCACTTGGGGCTCAGTCGGGAGCACAAGGGGTATCGGTGCTACGATCCCTTGGCTCGCCGAATCCGTGTCTCCCGTCACGTTTCCTTTGTTGAGGATGTCCCGTACTTCTCACCTGAGTCTCGGGATCTTTCCTTGCCTACTGCGTCACCCTCCTCGTCTTCCTTACATCTCCACATCCCCGTTCTACCCCTGTTTTATGTTGTCCCATCCACGCCTACTCCTTCTCCATCTTCCCCGCCACCTCCATCACCACCATCACCATCGCCACCACCTCCTCCGTCTTCCTCGACACCTCCACCACCACCTGTTACTCGTGTATATGTTCGTCGGTCTGCAGCTCCTCTTCCAGAGTCGGTTCACACTGGTACTTCCTCGCCTGATGCTGCTGCCCCCTCCTCCCCGGTCGTGGATCCTGCTCCTGTTCGGCGTTACCCAGCGCGCGAACATCACCCTCCTGCCAGATATGACTACTCTCCTGCAGGTTTGGCTACTCTGTCTTTCCCTCTGACTCTCTTGACTCCTCTGGCTACTCTGCCAGTGCCTCCTATTCACCATCTTTTCAGGCTTTTCTTACTGCTATACACACCCATCGGGAGCCCCAATCGTACCGTGAGGCAGCTTTACATCCAGAGTGGCGGCAGGCCATGTCAGTTGAGCTTGAGGCTTTTCAGCGGACCCAGACATGGGATTTGGTGCCTTGTCCCTCAGGTGTGGTGCCTGTTAGCTGCAAGTGGATATTCAAGGTCAAGACTCGACCTGACGGATCCATTGAGCGGCACAAGGCTCGCCTAGTTGCCCGTGGCTTCTCCCAGGAGTATGGGATTGATTATGAGGAGACGTTTGCTCCGGTTGCTTGGATGACTACTGTGCGCACCCTCTTAGCTGTGGCAGCTGCTCGAAGGTGGCCTCTCCATCAGATGGATGTCACCAATGCGTTCCTTCACGGTGATCTCTCCGAGGAAGTCTACATGGCTCCTCCTCCAGGCGTTTCAGTTCCTCCAGGGCACGTGTGTCGTTTGCGCCGAGCCATCAATGGGCTCAAGCAAGCCCCTCGTGCTTGGTTTGAGCGATTTCGCAGTGCAGTTCTGGCCGCCGGGTTTGTTGAGCGACACTCCGACTATGCCCTGTTCACTCGCTCCTCCAGTCAGGGTATTGCCGTTCTTCTCCTCTATGTGGATGATATGATCATCACTGGGGATGACAGTGCCACCATCGCATCCCTTCAGCGGCACCTCCAGAGTCAGTTTGAGATGAAAGATCCGGGCTCTCTTCGCTACTTTTTCGGCTTTGAGATTGCCCGGTCAGCTCGTGGTCTGTTGGTCTCCCAGCAGAAGTACATCTCCGACATCCTTGCTGATGCTAATCTTACTGACTCTCGCACTGCTGATACACCTATGGAGCTCAATTTGAAGCTTCTAGCTACAGATGGTGAGCCGCTCCAGGATGCCTCCCGCTACCAGAGGCTGGTTGGGATGCTCGTCTATCTCACTATGACGCGGCCAGACATTGCCCATGCTGTTGGCATTGTCAGTCAGTTTGGTCATGCTCCACGTTCAGTTCACTATGCAGCTGTCCTTCGGATTATCCGCTACCTCCGGGGCACCATCACCCGTTCATTACTGTTTCCCTCCACCTCTCCGTTGGTGCTGCGTGCCTACTCCGATGCAGATTGGGCAGGAGATGCAGCCACTCGCCGCTCTACTACAGGATACTGTGTGTTTCTGGGTGATTCGCTTATTTTGTGGCGCAGCAAGAAACAGGAGTCTGTTGCTCGCTCTAGCACCAAAGCCGAATACAGGGCTATGGCTTTCACCACTGCAGAGATTGTCTGGTTTCGCCGCCTTCTGCTCGACTTGGGAGTTGTGATATCCGGGCCCACCCCTCTCTTCTGTGACAATCGGAGTGCTATTCAGATTGCTAGCAACCCGGTCTTCCATGAGCGAACAAAACATATTGAAGTTGATTGTCACTATGTTCGCCAGGAGTTTCTCGACCACACCATCTCCCTGCCATTCATTTCCTCATCGGAGCAGACTGCTGATTTTTTGACGAAGCCCCTTACGATTGCTCGCTTTCGGCATTTTATCGGCAAACTCTCGGTTCATGATCCACCGTGAGTTTGAGGGGGAGTGTTAATGTATATAGATGGGTCGGGTTTATATGTACAGTCGGGTCGGGTTGTATGGTCATACATGTACATATATTGGGTTTGAGTCCCTCAATAGAGATCATTCCATTCCTCTCCAAACCCTAGCCGTCATCTCCTAACATTCCGAAAGCCCCAGGACAGGGGTATATTTATCTATAATATGAAGCAAATCCTTGGTTACTCCAGACAGCCCACGTTCTAGCCCCACATGCGCTTTATTGTAGCAATAATTTCTCTTTTTGCTCCTCCCCAGGTTGTATCTCATCTCTCTTTAAAGAGGTGTTATGTAAGGATATGTTGGAAGATCATTAATGAAATTGATCCACTACTATCCCTGTTTCTCTACCTCGGTCCACCGGCTCTGGGCAACCCTTCGGGATTGGTACGTGCCGGGATTGAGAGCAGAGGAGAGGAGTGGAGAGGTTGGCTTTAAATTGCAAAAAAAAAAATCCCTGGTTACTGTGGTGCTATAGTAACCCAGGGGAAGTTGGCAAGGACCGTTCGATACCCCTGTTACTATAGCACTATAGTAAATCTGGGTTTGTTTTTATTTTTGACTATCTCTCCTTGGGTTCCATGATTCATAGTACCAAAACTCGGTTCGACTCGACTCGGCCGAAAATCAAGCCAACTCGGATGGAAACTCGGACATGCCACTACTCGGGTTGTGACTCGGGCCGACTGGGGAACTACTCGGGTTATTTACTATTTTGAGTTTTGAAAAAATACATACACACACTATTTTGAATTATATATATATATATATATATATATATATATATATATATATATATATATAATTACTGAGTTGCCCGAGTCGAGTCTTCTAGCTACTTGACTCGGTGGGCTTTCGAGTCGAGTCTGAGTTCCGGGTTTTTGAACACTGCCATGATTTTTTTTAATAAATTTTTGACTTTGTGTGTGTGTGTGGTTAGTTTTAACAGAAAATAGTCATTGGGTTGCACATTCAGTTGGTGCGACCGCACAATGAATTGTTTGGATGCATACCTCCAATGGTTATAAATGGGTCCTTGTGATGTGCAATATCACATTGGTAGTCGTGTAGCTCAATGTGCAAAAAAAAATCTATTGGGATTGTACAACCGTACTTAATCCTCTGCTCATGTGTGGTGTTTGCACAACCATTTTTCATGGTTGTACACTACATATATGAGCGCATATGCGGATACATGGTTGCACTTGCAACATTGAGTAAGAGTTCCTTGAAATGAACAAAATTAAAACATCAACACTAGATATTTCAAGCGCAATACAATGGTGGTGGGCAAAGATGCTTAGAAGTGACATGGCCAAGGTAGTAACTGAAGCAAAGGCTGTCAACAGCATAAGCTCAGACCTCAGACACTATGAAAAAGATATCCCAGAGGTAAAGATGTTTAAGATTATATGGTTTGCTTGAATGGTACGCATCAATTTGTTTTGTCGTCAAGATTTTTTTTAAGTTTGATATATGGATGAGTGAAGCAATATACAATTCTAGTAGTAAACAAGCTCTATATTAATGGTGTACTACGATGAACCACCAATCATTTATGGATGAGTCAGAAAATGATGTGCATCTTTGCGTATTTATCCCACTCTCATTTTTGTCAAAGATGCTCAAGTTGTGCTCCATATTTGACCCCCCATCATATCCAGTTCTAGTTGGCAAATATGACCATTTAAATGGCGAAGATGCTACATGGTTGAGTCAAGCAAATGGAACACTTTTTCCTGCTCTCTATTTACTTTTCCTTTCCCCTTTAGGGTCTTTTATAGGTAATATACGCCGGACAACCAATATTTTTTGTTTTTCTGTTTATGATGTATTACTACTAACCGCCAATCCTTTGAATGAAAGGAGCAATAAGATATCCTTTGCACTCCCCTTTATTCTTCTTTTGAAGTGTTAATGTATATACCGGGTCGGGTTCTATGTGTATATATGTACTTATATATTGGACTTCAGTCCCTCAATGAGCATCATTCTATTCTCTCCAAATCCTAGTCGTCATCTCCTAACATGGTATCAGAGCTTTAGGGTTTTTTGCGCGACGACGGCAGCCACCTTTGGTCTCTCCCTCCACCCGGCAGCTCACCTCCGGCCTCCCCCCTCCATCCGGCAGCCCACCTCGGGCCTCCCCTCTGCCCGATAGCCCCCCCGCCCGGCCCCCCTCATCCGCTTGACCGGCCTCCCGGCCCCGCCCCTCCACCCAATCACCCCCCACGACCCCTCTCCTCCACCCGACCGGCCCCCCCGACTCCTCTCCTCTGCCTGACAGCCCCCCCGGCCTCTCCCCTCCACCTGATAACCCCCCCCCCCCGACCCCTCTCCTCCGCCCGACACCCCCACCTGACCCTCCCCTTCGTCCGATAGCCACCCCCGGCCCCTCCCCTCCGCCCGCTAGCCACCCCCGGCCCCTCCCCTCCGCTCGCTAGCCACCCCCGACCCCTTTCCACCGTCCGATAACCCCCCCCCCCCCTCCGCCCGATAGTCCCCCCCGGCCCCTCCCCTCCACCCGCAAACCCTCTCTCGGTTCCCCTCTCCTTTGCATCTCCTACATGGCATCTCCTACCGTGCCGTCCGTCGTTGCGATCTCTCCACCGCTGAAGGCGGTCACCTTTCAGTTGTCCTCGGCCAGCAACTGACCTGATTGGTCGCTCACCGTCGAGGCTGCGCTCTCCTGCCGCGATCTTTGGGGTCACATCACCGGTGATGATCCTCCTCCAGCTGCCTCTTCCGGCTCCTCCTCTGTCACCAGTAGCGCAGCCGACAGTGCCGCGTCTTCTGCTGCGACTGCTACTGTCACGACTACTACCACGGCAGCCACGGCTGCTGCTCTCACGTGGCGCCACCACGATCAGGCCATCCGGGCCTATCTTCTGGACTCCGTTGCTCGTCCGCTCCTTGCTCCCATCGGCCGCCGTCCTACAGCGCGCGCGATGTGGGAGTATCTTCGGGACCGGTTTTTCCCGCGCGACGGCGCACGCCGGCATCAGCTTATCTGTGACTCGCAGTCTGCTCGTCAGGGGGACTTATTCAGTCTGATGAGTGCCTACTGGTATGAGCTGGACTCCCTGATCCCGGAGCGGTGTGCTTGACCACGCTCTAGGGATTTCCAGCGCTACCGAGAGCCACCTGCACTAGTTCCTGGCAACGCTTCGGTCGAACTTTGCTCTCATCGCTGCTCAGCTCCTGCATCGTGAGCCACTCCCTAGGCTAGAGGATACCCTGCTCGCCTTGGTCGATGAGTAGACTCGCCTTCAGACTCAGGGTACTCAACCTCCTTCACTTGTTCCTGGCTCAGACACCGTTCTGGCGGCCAGGTTCTCGGATGAGTCTGTCTTCTGTCACTACTGCAAGGAGCCCGGACACATGAAGCGTGAATGTCCTACATGTCCTCCACGCAACCCCCGCTGGGGTCCGGATGAGAAAGCATCACGCTGGGCTCCTTCTGGTACAGCGGCTACTGTAGAGCTCTTGACGCTCCCCACTGCTACCACTGCACATTCTTCAACGCCTGAGCCGGACCGTCTTCAGCGCCTCGATGAGCTCCTCCTTCGTCACCTAGCCTCCACCGGCTCCGCGACTGCTCACGGCTTGTTTGCCACCTATGGTACTACTGCTCCATGGATCTTCAATTCGGGTGCCTCCTGTCACCTTACCTTTGACTCCACTGTACTCACTGACTGTTCTCCTACTCCCACTCACCTAGAGGTTCGCACTGCGGATGAGACTTTAGTCCCTATTCCGCAATGTGGATCCATCACTACTACCTCTGATCCTTCTGGTCGCCTGACCCTGCCCCATGTCCATCATGCCCCTCGTCTTAATATTAATCTGATTTCTATCAGCTCTCTTTGCGACTCTGGACTGACTGTCATCTTCACCCCTTCTGTTTGTGTTGTGCAGGATTCGCGGACGGGTCAGAGGATTGGGCTGAGCCGTAGATTAGGAGGACTTTACCAGCTGGATCATCTACATGTGTCTTCTGTTCCTGTTGCATCTGTCATGTCTGTTACTTCTGATGCCGACCTGAAGCACAGAAGGTTAGGTCATATATCGAGTGATCGGCTCAAAAGCGTTTTCTGTTCGGGCTCTTTGAGTCGGGTGTCCTCCCCCTTCTCTGTCTGTACGGGTTGTAGATTGGCAAAGCATCTAGCTCTTCCCTTCTCTACTAGTATTTCCCAATCTGCTGCTTTATTTGATTTAGTCCATTCTGACATTTGAGCTCCTGCACCTGTTACATCCATTTCTGGTTTCATGTATTATGTTTGTTTTATCGATGACTACTCTAGGTGCACCTGGGTTTATCTTATGCGTCACCGGTCTGAAGTCCCTCACATCTATAGGAGATTCACCACCATGATACATACTCAGTTTGGTCGGCATATCAAGACTTTTCGGTCTGATTGTGCCAAGGAGTATCTCTCCTCTGAGATGTGTGAGATTCTTCAATCTCACGGTACTCTTCACCAGTAGTCCTGTCCCCACACCCATGAGCAGAACGGAGTTGCCGAACTCAAGCATCGTCATGTCATTGAGACTGCACGAGCCTTGCTTCTTTCTGCGTCTGTTCCTCACTCCTACTGGGCTAAAGCTGTCATGACGGTTGTCCACCTTATCAATATCACTCCGTCCTCTGCTCTGTCCGGTGCCACTCTATATGAGCGTATTCACTCCAGCCCACGTGACTACTCTCTTCTTCGCACGTTTGGCTGCACGTGCTTTGTTCTTCTTCCTCCCCATGAGCGCACCAAACTCTCTGCTAGGTCTGTTAGGTGTGTTCACTTGGGGCTCAGTCGGGAGCACAAGGGGTATCGTTGCTACGATCCTTTGGCTTGCCGGATCCGTGTCTCTCGTCACGTTTCTTTTGTTGAGGATGTCCCGTACTTTTCCTCTGAGTCTCGGGATCTTTCCTTGCCTCCTGCGTCACCCTCCTCGCCCTCATCACTTCTCCACATCCCCGTTCTACCTCCGTATTCTGTTGCCCCACCCACGCCTCCTCCACCTCCATCTTCCCCGCCACCTCCACCAACACCACCTCCTCCGTCTCCCCCGCTACTGATGTGATCCGACTTGGGCCCAAGCCCGTTGGCCCACCCGAAGGCCCATCCTAGCCTGCCATGGATGGATAAGGCAGGATATCTCTTATGATATCTTTTAGAATCTTTTTTTTATTTGAGATCTTTATTTTAGGCAAGTTAGTTATTGGCTTTTAAATTTGTTGCCATTTTTATCTTTCTTTTAGCCTATTTAAAGGCCCCCATTATAACCATTGAAGAACAGATTATTATGAATGAAAATTGATGGCGGATGCCTTCGTTGGCTCATGGATTTGAGTCCCCACCTTGTATCCTGATGGATTTCAGGCCCCCTCTCGTCTAAGCTTCTAATCTTTTCTTCTCTGTCACAGTTCTTACCCCCTCCGCCACTTCCTCTCGGTGATTCCGTATCACTAGTTATCTTTTTACAAAGAAAATACCAAAAATATTACATCGCCTTCATCAACCGCCCTTCGACGACGCACGCCTGCATCAAGTTGGTATCAGAGCTTCAGCTTCGTGGTGTTTCCGTACCACGAACGATCTTCGCTTCGATCGCCGTCGTCCATCGTCATCGTCATCGTCACCGTTCCGTCGTCACCATCCTCACCGAGTCATCTTCTTCTGGTACGTCGCCCTACAATCCCCCCCAAAAAAAAGAAGAAGAAGAGAGATCAGATCTTGAGAAAAAAAAAAAAAAAGAAGAGAGATCAGATCTATTGAGAAAAAAAAAAAAAGAGAGAGAAGAGAGAAAACCTCCCTCAACCGAACCCTCTCCTTTGCCGCCCGCCCGTCCACCGCAAGCTGCACCCTTCCTCTCGCTCCACCCGCTGAACCACCACCCTTTCCCGTGCTTCCGTGCACCCCGCAGCCAAAAAAAAAAAAAACAGAAAAACCAGATCTGCCATCAGATCTGTGATACAGCAGAAAAAGGAAAAGAAAGAATAGAAGGAAAGAAAGAAGAAAGGGAAAGAAAAAGAAAAAGGAAAGAAGAGGAGAAAAGGCAAGATTTCTTACCTTAGTTGCCGGTTGCTAGCCGCTGCCCCGCCCCCTTTTGCTCCCAGCTGCAGCCGCTGCCCCCTTTGCTCCTTCCCTACCTGCCAACAAAACAAACAACACACACAAAAAAAAAAACCCTAATCCGAACCCCCCCTTTTGCCCCTTTCTATTTTCCCAATTCACCCCCCACCACAACCCTTAGATCCCCATCCAACAGCCCTCAAATCCCCAACCTTTCTAGTTACTATTTTGCACTTAAGTGCTGAACCCGATTGAATTCGGATCCAACCAGTTTACAAAAAACAGATCCGATAAGACCCTACCACTTCAAAACGCCATATCTCTCTCATTTTTCATCCGATTTGGATGTTCTTGGTACCGAATCGAAGCCCTTTTCGAGCTCTACGCATCTATATCATCCATAGAAATTTTCAGTGCAGCAGTAATTGCAGATTTCCAGATTTACCCCTGGACCATATTTCCACCATTGTGACATGGATGCCAAGATGCAAGGGTTGATTCGTTGTCATCAAGGGAACAACTCCGTCTATGAGTATACTTCAGCGTTCTATCGGCGCATGACTCGCTATGGTTTTTCAGAGAAAGATTTCTTGGCAGTGGTACTGTACATTAGAGGACTCCGCTCCGACATAAAGGGCAAGTTTTCAGCTGGATCTTGGAGGGATCTGGACAAAGCCTATGAGATAGCTTGTGGGATTGAATGGGAGCTACAGCAAATGGACTCACCTCTAGCGGCCTCCACAGATGTGTCTTCACCTCCAGCACTTCCAGCAGAGCCTCCACCACCGACAGAGCTTCCTCCAGTTGTATCTTCGGCAGATCCATCACCTCCAGTACCACCACCAGCAGACGAGCTTCCCCTTCCAGAGGATCTTCTGCCGCCAGCCATGCTACCACCTACTGCGGATTCTTTCGAGGATGTCTCTCTAGCCGAGCTTCAGCAGATTGATTTTCTTGGGCTAGACCGACTATTGGTGCCTACAGTGTTTGTTCAGCTCTACATCTGTTTAGGCGAGCCGATGTTCGAGCTACTGCAACGGTCTGATATTACTATCCGACTCGATCGTCTACCCCAGCACCACTTTGATGTATGTTTTCCGATCGACGGCAGTGATACCTTCTCATGGGACCCCGGTGGTAACTTCGGTGTAATGAGGCATCATTTGTTGGGCCTCCACCATCAGCTCCTGATGACAGATACCACATCGGCGAAAGCCTCGAGGATGATGGCACTTTACCGTATGAACTCGAGGGCGAGTTCTTCACAGCGGAAGCGAATGATGTGATCCGACTTGGACCCAAGCCCGTTGGCCCACCCGAAGGCCCATCCTAGCCTGCCATGGATGGATAAGGCAGGATATCTCTTATGATATCTTTTAGAATCTTTTTTTTATTTGAGATCTTTATTTTAGGCAAGTTAGTTATTGGCTTTTAAATTTGTTGCCATTTTTATCTTTCTTTTAGCTTATTTAAAGGCCCCCATTGTAACCATTGAAGAACATATTATTATGAATGAAAATTGATGGCGGATGCCTTCGTTGGCTCATGGATTTGAGTCCCCACCTTGTATCCTGATGGATTTCAGGCCCCCTCTCGTCTAAGCTTCTAGTCTTTTCTTCTCTGTCACAGTTCTTACCCCCTCGGTGATTCCGTATCACTAGTTATCTTTTTACAAAGAAAATACCAAAAATATTACATCGCCTTCGTCAACCGCCCTTCGACGACGCGCGCCTGCATCAGCTACCTCCACCACCAGCACCACCTGTCACGCGTGTCTACGTTCGTCGCTCTACAGTTCCTCCCCCCGAGTTGGTTTCCGCTGGTACCTCCTCTCCACCTGCAGCTGCTCCCTTCTCACCGGTCGTAGATCCTGCTCCTGTTCGGCGCTACCCAGCGTGCGAACATCACCCTCCTGATAGATATGACTACTCCCCAGACAGGTTTGGTTACTCTGCCTTTACCTCTGACTCTCATGACTCTCCTGACTTCTCTTGCTACTCTGCCATTACCTCATATTCTCCATCTTTTCAGGCTTTTCTTACTGCACTTCATACCCACCGGAAGCCCCAGTCGTACCGTGAGGCAGCTTTACACCCAGAGTGGCAGCAGCTAGGGGTGTGCATCGGTTCGAAACCGACCTATTTAGGCAAAACTCAAACCGATCCAACCTAGGTCGGTTTTGAGAATTTGCAATCCGATCCAAACCGATTGAGACTGGAATCCAATCCAATTAAAGTCGGTTTGGATTGGATTGGATGGTCGGTTTGGGCTTTGGCCCATATGCTTACTATATTATTTTTTTTTGGACATAGTTTCAACTTTAAAATGATTATTTCAAAAATTATAAAATGATACTATATTACTTACCAAAATACCAAGTTATCAACAACAATACCATTATGTCCACAATATTCATATCCATCAAATATTAAAAACTACAAAGTACAGTTTTAACAATTAAACAAAAGTTCACAACAGTTACCACTAAATTAGTAAATTATAAACCGGAGTCCGGTTCGGTTCGGTTCGGTTTAGGTTGGTTTTTAATTGATAAATCCGATAACCGATCCAATCATATCGGTTTTGAGAAATCTTGGTCCAATCCGATCCGTTGAGTGTGTCAAAACCGATCAAATTCGGTCGGTTTGGTTTGGTTCGGTCGGTTTGGTCGGTTTGGTTTGGTTCGGTCGGTTTGGTCGGTTTGGTTTGGATCCTGCACACCCCTAGCGGCAGGCGATGTCAGTAGAGCTTGAGGCTTTTCAGCGGACCCAGACATGTGATTTGGTGCCTTGTCCCTCAGGCGTGGTGCCTGTTAGCTGCAAGTGGATATTCAAGGTCAAGACTCGACCTGATGGATCCATTGAGGGACACAAGGCCCGCCTCGTTGCTCGTGGCTTCTCCCAGGAGTATGAGATTGATTACGAGGAGACGTTTGCTCCAGTTGCTCAGATGACTACTGTGCGCATCCTCTTAGCTGTGGTAGCTGCCGGAGGGTGGCCTCTCCATCAGATGGATGTCACCAATGCGTTCCTTCACGGTGATCTCTCCGAGGAAGTATATATGGCTCCTCCTCCGGGCATTTCAGTTCCTCCAGGGCACGTTTGTCGTTTACGCCGTGCTATCTACGGGCTCAAACAAGCATCTCGGGCATGGTTTGAGCGCTTCCGCAGTGCAGTCCTGGCAGCTGGGTTTGTTGAGAGATACTCTGACTACGCTCTGTTCACCCGCTCTTCCAATCAGGGTATTGCTGTGCTGCTTTAGTATGTGGATGATATGATCATCACCGGGGATGACAGTGCTACCATAGCTTCCCTTCAGCGTCACCTCCAGAGCCAGTTTGAGATGAAGGATCTAGGCCCTCTCTGGTACTTTCTTGGGCTTGAGATTGCCCGGTCCGCTCGAGGATTGCTGATCTCCCAGCAGAAGTACATCTCCGATATTTTTGCCGAGGCTGCTCTTACTGATTCTCGTACTGTGGACATGCTAATGGAGCTCAACTTGAAGCTCTCTCTACAGATGGTGAGTCTCTCCAGGATATCTCTCGTTATCAACAGCTGGTTGGGATGCTCGTTTATCTCACCATGACTAGGCCTGACATTGCCCATGCCGTTGGTATTGTCAGCCAGTTCGTTTAGTCTCCTCGCTCGGTTCACTATGCAGCAGTCCTTCGGATTATTCGGTATCTCCGTGGCATTGTTACTCTATCGCTGTTGTTTCCCTCCACATCTCCACTGGTTCTGCGTGCTTACTCCGATGCAGATTGGGCTGGTGATGTTACTACTCGTCGATCTACCACTGGCTACTGCGTGTTCCTTGGTGATTCCCTCATTTCTTGGCGCAGCAAGAAACAGGAATCTGTTGCGCGCTCCAGCACCGAAGCCGAATACCGAGCTATGGCTTCCACCACTGCAGAGATTGTCTGGCTTCGACATCTTCTCCTCGACTTGGGAGTTAGGATTTCTGGGGCTACACCTCTATTCTGTGACAACCGGAGTGTCATTCAAATTGCTAGCAATCCGGTTTTTCATGAGCGGACGAAACACATCGAGGTCGACTGTCATTATGTTCGGCAAGAGTTTCTTGCAAACATCATCTCTTTGCCGTTCATTCCCTCGACAGAGCAGACTGCTGATTTTCTCACAAAATTCCTGACGATTGCTAGATTTCATCATTTTATAAGCAAACTCTTGGTACATGATCCACCGTGAGTTTAAGGGGGAGTGTTAATGTATTTACCGGGTCGGGTTCTATGTACAGCAGGGTCGGGTTCTATGTGTATACATGTACTTATATATTGGGCTTCAGTCCCTCAATGAGCATCATTCTATTCTCTCCAAACCCTAGCTGTCATCTCCTAACATGAAGATGTTGATGTATTTGCTGCACAATAAGCGATACTCTTCTATATACATCAGTTTTATAATGTAGAATGTATCGTGAAACAACTGTAAATTCAGTCACAAAATACTTACTTTCAGGCTTTATTCAACACAACAAATGGAACTATCATTTTCTCTTTATTAAGTTATGATGCTCAAAGTTTTGAATAGAGCACTAAATGAAGAGCTGCTCCTCCCCCACCCCTTCCTCCTCTTTCGTCAATTAAAATTCCTTTTACCTTTCCAATGTCATTGTGTATATAGTAATCGCAAAACCTGAAGTCTCATATTTTGGGATATCTAAAGTTAATCACCGGTATTTATCTATGTCTATCGTCTTTCTTACTACAATAGTACAATTATATAAAATATTGTACTTGTTTTCAGCTAACAGGTCTGATGGAGAGAAAGGACCAATTACAGACTCAGAAATACGCCGCTGATATTCTATCCATAAAAGAAGCACAGCGCTGTATTGGCCCGTACATTCACAAGACTCCAGTTCTCTCCTCAACATCTCTAGATTCCATTGCAGGGAAACAATTGTTTTTTAAGTGTGAATGCTTTCAGAAAGGGTGAGAGGATCCCTAAATTTTTAACCGTAAAATTTAGAGAGAATATATCGCACCAAACATCTGAGTATTTCATTTTTTTTAATATGTTGATGGTATTTACACTCTTTACCGTTATGGTGTTTAGAGGAGCTTTTAAAATTAGAGGTGCTTCCAATGCTATATTCTCACTCGATGATGATAAAGCTGCTAAAGGAGTTGTAACTCACAGCAGGTTATATAAACTCCAATTTATGTTTTTATATATTACTCGATTTCTTGATTCATTCATTTGACTTCTGTAAAAAAAGTGATATTGTGTGTTTTATTTAGTGGTAACCATGCTGCCGCACTGTCTTTGGCTGCAAAACTACGTGGGATCCCTGCTTATATTGTTATCCCAAAAAATGCCCCAAAATGTAAGGTAGAGAATGTCAAGCGCTATGGTGGCCAGATTATCTGGAGTGAAGCAACATTTCAGTCAAGAGAGACCACTGCTAGCAAGGTACAGCAAGATACAGGTGCAGTTCTGGTTCATCCATTCAATGATAAGCATATTATAAGGTATGCGGTTGCACTTAAAACTGAAATGTTTCTGTCTGTACGAAGTTGAGATTTGGTCTTCATGAAAGAGTTGCATTTGACCTATGAAAGAAAAAAATGGTCGTGTTAGATCTTGTTGTATAAGTGACCTAATCCTTCGTCTGCATTCCATTTCTAGGTGTTTTGATTTCCAGCTGTACTTTTATTACCCGATTCTACTGATTTATTTATCTGGCTTAGGTGGTTCACAATGTGTCAAGTTGGTAAGAAAACATTAGTATTAGACAAAAAATATGAAAGAACTACTGGAGATATACTTTCATATTTCATATTTTTCTTCCTTTTCTGATTTGTTTGATTTTTAACTATATTTTGGACTGAAAATTGATGTCCGGTAATTCTGCATCAATCTAACTAGACTTATTGCACCCTTACTGGTTTCATTGGTGAAGCCCATGAATTTTGGTCACATGGGGTTCTTTCCTCCCACCCTCTGTCAATGGAGAAAGCTCTTGATAGGAAAAAAAATTGTGTTCCTAATATGAAGTTGCTATGTGCGGCTTTGGGTTTTGTTGAGAAAGTCCACCGGTTAGTCCCACATCGGTAAAGGGGGCACCTATCACCCGCTTTATATACCCTCTGTGGACCTCCCCTTATGACCCGTTTTTTGGAGCGTGAGGGTACATGGTATCAGAGTTGGGTTCACCGTCTCCCTCCGGGTGCGGCTCCTTCCAATTGTGCCTCGCTCCGCATGCTCCGCTTGAGGGGGGGTGTTGAGGAAGTCCACCGGTTAGTCCCACATCGGTAAATGGGGCACCTATCGCCTGCTTTATATACCCTCTATGGACCTCCCTTTATGACCCGGGTTTTGGGGCGTGAGGGTATCTAACATGGTATCAGAGCTGGGTTCACCGTTTCCCTCCGGGTGCGGCCCCTTCCAATTGTGCCTCGCTCGGCATGCTCCGCTTGAGGGGGTTATTGAGGAAGTCCACCGGTTAGTCCCACATCGGTAAAGGGGTACCTATCGCCCATTTTATATACCCTTTGTGGACCTCCCCTTATGACTCGAGTTTTGGGGTGTGAGAGTATCTAACAGGTTTGAAGTCTCCCATGAGGACTGAGCAAAACTTAGAAACTAACGTAAGCTGCAAATAAATATATTTTTGGGATAATAAGGAAATTCTCAAATTATCTTCTATCATTAATATAGTCCTAGGATAGCGGACCACATAAATATCTATGTACTCTCTGCTCTTCATTTTTTTCTTTTCTTTTCATGTTGGAAATCCCGCTACCATTATCTGTTTTTTTAAGCGAATGGTTTAGAACCCGTGGTTCAAGCTTTAGATTGTAATGTTGAATATGAAGTTCAAAAGTGAAAACTATTATGGTAGGGTGAATAAGAAGTAAGAATTTAACCCCAACCAAGGTAAAGGTGAGTGATGACAAAGTATGAAACATCTACTTTATGGAGGCACTTTAAAAAGGTTGTAAAGAGTTTTAACTTCATGGTAGTGGTTATTTTGCTCAAAATGAGGGAAATGCCAATTTGTGATGATACATAGGACAACTGGACAAGGGCCTATCAGTACGAGGGTAACAAAAAACAAGTGATCTATAACTTGGGTAATCTCAATTCAAGTCAATTATGTAAATATGTAGCACAAGGGATTTTCATCTTTATTTTGTCGATGATTGTGAATTTGTGATAGTTGAGGAGCTCGGGTTGCATGAGTTGCACAATGCTACAGTAGTTCAACAATGCATACATCGTCATATATTTACAATGAGCACATGCCCTCTCATAAAGTATATGCAATACAATTCAAAAATACTTAATGCATTTATCCATATAAGTATGCATCTGCGTGTGTGTGTGTGTGTGTGTGTGTGTGTGTGTGCGTGTGTGTGTGTGTGTGCGTGCGAGTGTGTCAAAGAGCGAAAGTCTTTGCAAAGAAGTTTGCAAGCTACTCTCTGGGTATATAGGAAAATGACATAGTGGGGAAGAAAGTTTTGGACCAATTCGCAATTGATCCCAATGCGCTCCTTTCACCCTGAAAACTAGATTGTCGCTAATCTTCATTGAATTATGCTTGTCATAATAAATTAGTGTAGTAGCAATGAATGTGACATCATATCTATGAGAAGACCTGAAAGCTGATAAACTCTGGAACAACAGTAAGAGCCACCTTGCAATGCCACACTGTCTTCTTGATTTTTTAGGGATGGGTGAGTTGTGGAACGACGATCAGTAAGATTAAAATTACACACCTAATGGGCATTGGTATAGGCACGAGTCGGTACAAGTTAAAGATGAAGAGTAATGAGCAAGTCAATCTCCGTGAGGTTGAGAAGAATGATGTAGTAAATATACGATGATCAAGTCAATGGACATTGACAAATGGGCACCATATATCCACAATATAATGAAGAGTAGCAATTAATTAAGATCACTCAGAAGTGATGATAGAAGGTAGGATTGGCGAGCGGATTAACAGCAGTACGTGAGACAAAGCTTAGGATCAAGTGTGATCAAGTAGTTTGTGATACAGGTGATGCAATGACGATGGAGTATAATCGAGGTTGCTACCACGGCAATGTGAAGTGCCCAATCAACATGGGATCGACTATGGAACACAACTCTAGCTATGAATGCTCCACCAAAAGTAGCTAAAAGCTCTTTGACCGTCTATTAACACGTCGTCAACCATCCAAGATTTGTACCAAAAAACTAACATAGGCAACTTGGCTGACCTACCCAAGAAACCTAGAAGTCCAGGTGGTGGATAGGGAGATCTACCTTATTGGTTTTGCAATTTAAGCTCATGCTACCATGGAGCAAGCTTTAAGGCTCTCCCTCACTATAAGAAAGGGTTGAATGAGGCAATTGCATTCATCTTTGACATATGAATCTTAAGCCAAATATCTTAACGGAAACATAGTTCCCATAGTTGTTGGTGCAATCAACCTGAGCTAGTTTGCCATTGGATTTACTCTTTGGATCTTGCATGCTTAATAGGAGGAACAAAAAATAGCACCCAAAGAATCCAACCTTTATTCAATTGTGAAACTGTAATATGATCCAGAACAACATGAGTGACTTCATACTGCCAAATTTCTAAAAATAGAGAAAGGTATGGATTAAAACCGTGCCGTTAAATTTTATGACGTCGCCTCCACAAGCATCGTCGTGCTGCAAACTATATGCAGCAATAAAGTCAGTTTCACCAGAAGTACTTTCTTTAACCATGCCATTGCTGTATCCACCAAGGAATCCATCGTCATTTGCTACATTGTCATTTGCGTTGTTGGATGCGTTACTATCCTCATCTCCGATAGGACCAATCCATCGTCGTGGTCGTCTAGCTAAGATCATCCTATTAGGCATGAAGCACCATAACAATTGGAGCATTGGTTCCAACAATGCAATAGTGCCACCAACTTCCCCATTTTCCATATTTACTTACCTCAATCTGCCTTCTGACCATCATTGTTGTGTCTAAATTCTCTTCTCTCTCAAGAACATGATATGCGACTAAACATTTTGTTTTTCAATTCTTTTAGTTTTTTAGCCTAGGTTGCCATTTTATATTCCATTTTCTTATCAGTGAGAGAGAGGTTGTGGAATTCACACTCACACACACACACACACACACAGAGGGAGGGATACTAGCTAGGATGAGAATAAATAAATTGAGTGAAAGTTGTAATCAACATGATTTTTTCCAACTTCTTTTAGTTGATACATATATAAGCTTTTTTCCATATCCTGAAGTCTTCCGCATGTGAGAATGTACTCGAAATTTTAGTATCTGGGTATATACCCCTAAAATCTTATGCTTTAATATATTAACTCCTTGAGAGGATTTTCTGTCTCCCACCTAAATCACAGCACACTTAAAGCATAAATGCATAATCTTTGTGTTCTCATACAATGAATGTAGTAGCGACTAGCGAATTACTTACAAGAGAAAAAACCCAATAAGCTTTTAGTATGGAGTAGTCAATTTTCATGCAGTAATGAGTTTGAGAAACTGAATGTTATGGTACACTCATGACTCTTCGTTGGTTTCAATTGCTCCAGTCAGTACTCTCTAGTCTCTACCTCAAACATCTTGTGCTCAACTGCATGTCTATGCACGTCGGACCGAAATAGGTAATAGTCTATGCTATCAAAGTTGGGACTAGTCGGCGACTAGTCCCCAGGCAGCATTTTGCCGACCGATTAATTCCGATTCTATCATTGCTGGGCGGAATCCCGACTAGTCCCCGACTAGCGACTGCCGACTAGTCCCCAGGCAGCATTCTGCAAGCATTTTTTTTTTTTTGAAATGAGTCTTTGCAAGCAATTTTGTTTGGATTTTTTTACATTGGCATTTGGCTCAAAGTCTTGAGTCGCAAGACTCACAACTATGACTCTTCCCTGTAATCATTTGTTGAGCACTTGAGAATCTCAGATAAAAACATAGACAAATAATTAGTTTATTTGTTGATATCCATATAACCCTATAATCAAAATTGGGGTTGTTCACGATTAAACATCATCAAACAAATATTGTGATGAATTCTTAGTTCTGAGTCTTCTGACATGGGCATGAAGCCAATACAACTGTGTTCTGTTAGATTGTTACTTATGTATTTATACCCATGCTGTGAAGTGTGAAGGTATGTATTGTTATTAACCGACTAATATCATATACTTATTGACATTTATGCTAGTTCATATATCATATATGTTTAGGGAGGGGGGGAGGAGTTAGAATAAGTTTTGGCCGACTAGTCCCGAATTAGTCCCAACTAGTCCTAGTCGGCCCTTGGCCGACTAGGGCCGACTACCAACTTTGACTGCATAGGTAATAGTTTAGATCAAGGCATCCAAAGAGGGCCACCATCGGAATCATACTTACGGGTGAACTTGGTCTGGTCAAACTGAGAACCGAACCAATCAGCTCTCTCTTCTTTCATGTCTTGCCTCTCTCTCTCCGGCGACCTCAATGGTCGGGTTGGTTCAGATTTTTAACAGTATGGGTGAGATTGGGTTCTCGATTTTACAAACCCGATCAATTCAGTTCGGTTCTAGATTAGGGATTCGAGAGAACCGAACCAACCCAAGAAACGAACTTGTATACTATATTAGGTTTTTGGTTAGGGGCGAATATATCTGTTCGATAGAGTCGAGCCTTAGAAGTTTCAGAGAGAGAGGAGGAGGCTTACTGAAAGACTCTCCCTTGCCTCAAAGAGTTAAGAGTTGACGTAATATATGTTCACTTGAAGATCCTTTGAATAGTTACTAGAATCAATCATACTTATATAGGCACTTCCCTTTCTTGTAATGTTGTGTGGATGTGAACCCAAATTTATTATACCGAATAATCATCTTCCATTTATTGGGAGTTACATCATGATGCAAATTCATGTTAGTTTCACAGTTTCAATTCAGGGGCCTACCATCTATTCTATTAAAATATGTTGCTATATTATGTGTAGAGAAATAATGCACCTAGATTGGTTTATTGCTACTCAAGTACTATTATATTCTACTGGAAGCCTGAACTATAAGTGTATTGGTGCTGATTTCTTTCCATTCGCCTATTTCTGATCAAATTTGTTGAAATCCCGCATAGTAGCTCCTTGTCACATCTCGACTATATTTTTTACTGCTATTATTTCTTCAAACAAGCATAATAGCATACAATATAAAGATAAAATCCTTTGCGTTGATGTTAGAAATGGCAAAACCGACCTAACCCAGTTTGGTTTCGGTCTGGCCCCAAACCGACCCGAGTTGCACCCTAACTCTTGTCATCCGCCCCATGGATTAGTTCCAGTCTGACCCCAAACCATACCAAACAAAACCGACCTTTGTGATCGAAAAACACATTTAGATTTGGAGCGATGAAAAGAGTTTAAGAAAACTAGGAGAGGGCATGAAAGGGTTAAAAAAACAACAAAAGAGAGCTTGCCTGAATTTTTGGAGAGCTTAGACTTGATGATGAAGGGATCTTGGAGTTAGAATGGTTTGAGGGAGCTTTAGGAATGTTAGAGATGAGTAAGAAGAGGTACCAAATGCGGGGTGGGGGTGATATAGGGAAGGAAGGGGTGGTGGAGGAATATAGCAATTGGTGTCGCACAACTCATTTCGGCCTACCACACTACTCCAACGAATAAAAACTAGTCGCTGGGAATGCAATCACATAACTCATTGTGAGATTGCAGAACTCCAATGGATAAAAAAAAAAGCAATGGGTTGGCAATCACACATGTGATTATGCAACAAACTAAAACTTACCTTATGCGATGGCCGCATAGGCGATTTTGTGGTCTTAGGCCGCATGTGCGCATATGTGGTAACATGTTGATGGTGTCTTAACATGAGGTTGAGACCTAAAGATCCCTAGTACTTCTGTCTTGATTTCTTCAGAGGGAACGACCATAGGAAAGTGAGCCAAACTAACATACAACTAAGACTGTCAAAGTCGCAGGCATACAAATGAGGTGCTTGCGGGTGATGATTATGAAAACCCTAGGTCCCTAGCCTTTTGAGAGTTGAGAACCAATGGGGCATATGAGAAGGATTATGGTGCATCTTGGTCGGTTTTGTTTGGTTTAGGGCCAGACCAAAACCAACTTGAGTTACATCGGCAACGACCAAAACCCTACCATATCCAATAGCATTAGTTGGGCCAATCCCGTGTCCCATGCTATTCAAGCCGCAACTCGACGATGAGCAGCTCCAACCTTTGAATGTCAAGCATGAGCCGTCCCTCAACATCCGTCACTAAACATCAATCTATCAATTCTGAACCTGTCTCGACACGACCTTTACATAAACCTGATCCAAACCAACCCAGCCTAAAGTGGGTTTGTTTGGGTCTCGAGTTAGCACACACATAGCAGTTTCGGTTCTTTTTGGGTTCGGATTGGGTTTACACCATATAGAGTTACTAACAATTAATGCAGATTTATGTTGTAAACAATAATATAATGTTCCTTTCTAACAACAATGTGAAGGATCGTAGGTCTATTTTATATGCTATTATGCTTGATTGAATACAAGGAGTTATTATGCAACATGCCAACATCATATTCATAAGTTAAATGCATACAATACTCATAAGTGATAACT
Source organism: Chamaelirium japonicum (assembly GCA_947650365.1). NCBI lineage: Eukaryota > Viridiplantae > Streptophyta > Magnoliopsida > Liliales > Melanthiaceae > Chamaelirium > Chamaelirium japonicum. Next base: position 32,998,667 of record OX393550.1, on the reverse strand, counting down.
ACTAAATGAGAGCTCATAAACAATGTTGAGTAACAAAACGAAAGAGTCGGGCTCTAAGGAGAGTTGGTCTCTTTTATTCAAACCGAAAAGAATCGAAATAAAAAAACCCAAACCAAAAAAATACCAAAAAACTGAAAACAAACCGGAAAAAAATCAAAATAAACCAAGATCACAAAAAAAAAAAAAACTTGAAGACCAAAACGCGGTCGCCTTGCGCCTTGCACCAAAGGCGCCTAAGGCGCACACCTTGCTGCACGAACCTCGCCAAAACGCGCCTGAGGCGCATACTTGTGCCTCACCTTGAGGCGCGCCGTACTGTGCCTTGTCAACGCTGCATATATGTATAAAAAATTATATATATATATATATATATATAGAGAGAGAGAGAGAGAGTAGTGATACATTGCGGCCGGTCATTGCGGCCGGTAACATGCGGCACCCCTTTCGGTGTATTTTTGGATTTTTTTTTTTTTTTTTTTGGGATTGATCACCCACCCTTGGATAGCACACACAAAAAATTTCAGCTCGATCCAAGACCTGTAGGCCGTCCAAATGTGTTGATTAAAATGAACGACCGATAAAAGTCGATCACATTTAGACGGCCTACAGGTCTTGGATCGAGCTGAAATTTTTTGTGTGTACTATCCAAGGATGGGTGATCAATCCCCAAAAAAAAAAATTTCAAAAATGCCCCGGAAGGGGGTGGCCGCACGTTAAGCCGCACGTTATCCGGCCGCAATGTATCACTACTCTCTCTCTCTCTCTCTCTATATATATATATATATATATATATATATATATATAGGGGGATGCTTAGGTGCGGTCCGCAGTCCTCCGATGCACCATTCCGTGCATCCGTGTCCTATTTTTTTAGGATTTGACGTGTCCTGTATCCATACCCGTGTTCGTACCCGTATCCGTGTCCATACTTCATAGCCGATTAGATTTGAAGTAAATTACTGTTTTACATGAAGTCGACTACGAATAAGAAACATGATGTCTATTGTTTCCGGAAACCACCTACTCGTCTTAAGAGAGTGGTCCAAGTAGGAGATAGATACTGATGAGGAGGCCTCTCCATCTACATAGTAGTTGTGGGGGGTTTTTACTTGAATCGGACGGTTCGAGAGGATTGCACAATCTAACAAACCAAAGAGATGACAAAAACAGGGCTTACGTGGAAAAACCCATTCTTAACATCGAAGGGGAAAAAACCATGGGTGGGGCGAGAATGCACTAAAACAACGGTAACGGTTACAATCTCTCACCTTAACACCAATTACATCCTGATGACTGGTCACCCAAGATACCGACCTCTGTAGTTTCGCTCAAGATACCGACTGCTGCAATCTCGATTAAGATACCGACCACTGCAACTTCGGTTTAGATACCGACCAACCTCCGTAACCTCGATCTCTCTAGCTCCGTAAATTCTGGAAAGAATCGGGCAGCACCTCCTCAAGAATTCGATCCTTTCTGCTGAAGGGGTAGATCCCCTTTTATAGTGTTGGGATGACGGTTGGAGTGCTCCGCGCGGGACGGGTAGACGACGTGCCTCCGCAAAGTACTCAATCGCCGAGGTAGTGGGGACATGGCGCATGATCGGCTCCCGGTAACTTCGACCGGGAATCTCGGGAGCGTAAGTTGCACATCGTAACCGTTGTGCGCTTGAAGTTTCCGGGTTCAGTCGTCGCCTCTTCTCTTCACTCTGATGCGCGGCCGACCACTTTGGGGGGGGGGGAGTTGGACTCCCCTTTCCTTTCTTGTTGCGCGGCCGACCACCTGGGGGGGGAGTTGGGCTCCCCCCTCTCCCCACTGTTGCGCGGCCGACCCCCGGGGGGGACTTGGGCTCCCCCCTCCTTCCTTGTTGCGCGGCCGACCACCAACTCCCCCTTCCTTCCTTGTTGCGCAGCCGACCCCATGGGGGGGGGGGGGGGGGGAGTTGGACTCCCCCCTCCTTCCTTGTTGCGCGGCCGACCAACTGGGGGGGGAGTTGGGCTCCCCCCTCTCCCCACTGTTGCACGACCGACCACCTGGGGGGGGGGAGGGGGAGTTGGACTCCCCCCTCCTTCCTTGTGCGGCGGACCCCCGGGGGGGGGGAGTTGGACTCCCCCCTCCTTCCTTGTTGCGTGGCCGACCCCCTGGGGGGGGGAGGAGTTGGACTCCCCCCTCCTTCCTTGTTGCGCGGCCGACCACCTTGGGGGGGGAGTTGGGCTCCCCCTTGCCTTCATTTTAGCGCGCGACCTACCCGCGACGAAGTTGCGGCCCTCGGTAGGTAAGCACTCTTCTTCAGTTTAGCACGCGACATACCCGCGACGAAGTTGCGGTCCTCGGTAGGTAAGTTCGCCCTTCCTCACTTTAGCGTGCGACCTACCCGCGACGAAGTTGCGGCCCCCCAGTAGGTAAGTTCGCTCTTCCTCACTTTAGTGCGCGACCTACCTGCGACGAAGTTGCGGCCCCCCGGTAGGTAAGTTCGCTCTTCCTCACTTTGGCGTGCGACCTACCCGCGACGAAGTTGCAGCCCCCCGGTAGGTAAGTTCGTTCTTCCTCACTTTAGCGCGCGACCTACCCGCGACGAGTTTGCAGCTGCCGATAACTTCACCTTCGTTTGCTCCTCCGCTTCGCGCGTGGCCGACCCGTGACGAAGTTACAACCCCGGGTAAGTTCATCAGGGTACACACAATACCCCCTCTTGATCGGTCGGTTTTCAGCCCCGTCCGATCAGGATCATTTCGCCTCGGTTTGCATGCCGGTTTCGATTTGCATGCCACGATAGTGCTAATCCTCAGTTTAGTGCTGCTGGAACTTCAAATGACTATCAGGGTTTTTTCCGGTTTTTCGTCACATGACGTCACCACGCGTCACCACCCAGCCTCCTCCTTTTTCGAAATCCAAATCAACTCCCAAAGCTCAGACTTTTCCGATAAATAGGAGCAAAGGGTTTAATTTTCTTCCTCTGCTTCAGATTTCCTCTTCTTCTCTTCTGTCGTTGAAGGCTTGTTCGGGTCGGCGGAGCGCTGCGTGAGGTGGTAGTTTCGCTGCGGTCATCTTTTAAATACACGCCTCGGGACTGCGTGTTGGAGGTAGCTTCGTCGTGGCTCCTTTTGGATACACGCCTCGGGGTTGCGCATAGAAGGTAATTTCGTCGTAGCGTGATTCAGCACCGAAGATGTCGTTCAACTGGTTCACCGTACCGAAAAAGTTCCCGCTGTTGGAGGACGTCGGGGCCGCGCTGTATTCCAAATGACATATCTCTTTCCTTCGCTACTGGTCCCTTGGACCCTACAGACGACCGCCCGATCATCACCCTGGGACAGCTGTGGTGTGACCTAAGACTTCTTCTTGCCAGCTTCTTGGGTCGTCTGTTGGAGCGTATGTGAGTATCTCCAAGCCAGATTGCCGGTAACGACTGGAGGATACTTCGGTGTATTGAGACGATAGAAGAGTTGGCGGGACAGCAGCTTTGTGTGGCCTATATGTTGAAGAAGTACTTTATCAAGGATTACAAGATGACCGTCAGCAGCGTGTATTCGTATTCTAGTTTACAGGCACGCGTCGGTAATCGTCCTCCCATTGGGGCTTGTTCGACTCTGTTAGGGGCTGGAAGGAGTGTCCCATTGTAGTTGGAGGACCGTGGAGGGGCCGCTACAAAGTCCCCGAGACTGTCTCCCATCTAGCCTATACTATTGAAGATTTCTACCCGTCAAGGCAACTCCAGTGCCCTGAGGGTGTCGAGGCAGACCTGGGCGTGTTGATCAAGCGAGTCATTTAAAACGATGACGACTGGCGGCAGTTGTTTCCGAAGCTTCCGATAATCAGATCTTACAGCACACCCAAGAAGGGAAAACAGCCGACGGCGACTAGTAGGGGAGAGGAGCCATCTGCTACTTCTATGGAGATTCATGATAGGTATGTTTGCTCCGTTAGACGCTACAATCCCAACACAGTATCGTCTAAGCTCTGCGTGATTCTCAGGCGTCGCACAAGGTCTACTGCAGCTGCAGGCGACAATAGATGAACAGCTGCCGCTCGTGATGCAGCGGCGCCGACTGGAAACTCAAGGAGGCGTCTCGTTCTGGATGAGTCTACCAGCGAAGACGATGAAGATGACGTTCCCGTCACTAGACGAGCTGCTTTTAAGGTATTGCACTTCCTTCCCGACGACTGGGTGGAAGATGTGCCCTCCCCTGGTCCGCGCTACGTGGAGGTAGAGGAGTCCGAGATGTCACCTGGATACAGTCCCTATCCTTCCTACGGGAGGGGTAGGCAAGCCGTGCCATCTGGGTCCGCAGGGTCACGAGGACGTACTTCGTCTCGCGCTCATGCTACTCCGTCCTCTGCTACACCGTATGACCATTTGAACTTACGGCGCCATGTTCCTTCGCCTTCATCCTCTACTTCAGAGGGTGTCGCCAGGCCCCCTCCTGGGTCTTCTCTCGGGGCTACCGAAGCTGCATCTCGCCGCCGCTCCAGCGGGATCTCTGCTCACTATGAGATGGAGGAAGAGGATACGGGGGCGGACGGTTCCAGCTGGCAGAACCCGCTTGTCGACCTCCGTGAGGTAAGTCTTCTTGGAGTTGAAGACTTACTTACAGTAGTAACTCTCTCTACTAACTTATTGACACTAGCTAAACCAAGTGGTACATAACACTCCGAGCTAAACCAGGTGGTAACTCGCTCGGAGTTGGAGCGCTTCGCGCGGGACGGGTAGACGACGTGCCCCCGCAAAGTACTCAACCGCCGAGGTAGTGGGGACGTGGCGCGTGGTCGACTCCCGGTAACTTCGGCCGGGAATCTCGGGAGCGTAGGCAGCACCTCGTAACCGCTGTGCGCCCGAGATTTTCGGGTTCAGCCGTCGCCCCTTTTCTCCACTCTGATGCGCGGCCAACCACCTTGGGGGGGGGGGGGGGGGGGCAGGAGTTCGACTGCCCCCTCCTTCCTTGTTGCGCGACTGACCACCTGAGAGGGGGGGGGAGTTGGGCTCCCCCCTCTCCCCACTGTTGCGCGACCGACCTCCGGGGGGGACTTGGGCTCCCCCCTTCTTCCTTGTTACGCGGCCGACCACCTGGGGGGGAGTTGGACTCCCCTCTTCTTGTTGTGCGGCCGACTCCCTGGGGGGGGGGGAGTTGGACTCCCCCCTCCTTCCTTGTTGCGCAGCCGACCACCTGGGACTCTGGGAGGGGGGGGGGGAGTTGGGCTCCCCCCTCTCCCCACTATTGCACAGCCGACCACCAGGGGGGGGGTTTGGAGTTGGACTCCCCCCTCCTTCATTGTTGCGCGACCGACCCCCTAGGGGAGGGGGGGGAGTTAGACTCCCCCCTCCTTGTTACGCGGCCGACCCCCTGGGGGGGGAATTGGACTCCCCCTTCCTTCCTTGTGCGGCCGACCACCTGGGGGGGGGGAGTTGGGCTCCCCCTTGCCTCCATTTTAGCGTGCGACCTACCCGCGACGTAAGTTCGCTCTTCTTCAGTTTAGCGCGTGACCTACTCGCGACGAAGTTGCGGTCCTCGGTAGGTAAGTTCGCCCTTCCTTACTTTAGCGCGCGACCTACCCGCGACGAAGTTGCAGCCCACCGGTAGGTAAGTTCGCTCTTCCTCACTTTGGCGCACGACCTACCCGCGACGAAGTTGCGGCCCCCCGGTAGGTAAGTTCGCTCTTCCTCACCTTGTGCGACACCTGAGAATCACGCAGAGCTTGGACGATACTGTGTTAGGATTGTAGTGTCTAACGGAGCTAACATACCTATCAGGAAGCTCCATAGAAGTAGCAAATGGCTCCTCTCCCCTACTAGTCGTCGTCGGCTGTTTTTCCTTCTTGGGTGTGCTGTGAGATCTGATTATCGGAAGCTTCGGAAACAACTGCCGCCAATCGTCGCCGTTTTGAGTTACTCGCTTGATCAGCGCATCCAGGTCTGTCTCGACACCCTCAGGGCACTGGAGTTGCCTTGACGGGTAGAAATCTTTAATAGTATAGGCTAGATGGCAGACAGTCCCGGGGACTTTGTACCGGCCCTCCACGGTCCTCCAACTACAATGAGACACTCCTTCCTGCCCCTAACAAAGTCGGACAATCCCCCAATGGGAGGACGACTATCGACGCATGCCTGTAAACTGAAATACGAATACACGTTGCCAACGGTTATCTTGTAATCCTTGATAAAGTACTTCTTCAAGAGATAGGCCACACAAAACTGTTGCCCCGCCAACTCTTCTATCGTCTCAATACACCGAAGTATTCTCCAGCCGTTGCCGGCAATCTGGCCTGGAGATACTCCCATACGCTCCAACAGACGACCCGAGAAGCTGGCAAGAGGAAGTCTTAGGCCACACCGTAGCTGTCCCAGGGTGACGATCATGCGGTCGTCTGTAGGGTTCAAGGGACCAGTAGCGAAGGAAAGAGATATGTCATTGGGAATACAATACGCGGCCCGGACGTCCTCCAGCAACGGGAACTTCTTCGGTACGGTGAACCAGTTGAACGACATCTTCGGTGTTGAATCACGCTACGACGAAATTACCTCCTATGCGCAACCCCGAGGCGTGTATCCAAAAGGAGCCACGACGAAGTTACCTCCAACATACAGTCCCGAGGCGTATATCTACAAGATGACCGCAGCGAAGCTACCACCTCATGCAGCACTCCGCCGACCCGAACAAACCTTCAACGACAGAAGAGAAAAAGAGGAAATCTGAAGCAGAGGAAGAAAAATGAACCCTCTGGGTCCTATTTATAGGAAAAGTCTGAGCTTTGGGAGTTGGTTTGGATTTCGAAAAAGGAGGAGGCTGGCTGGCAATGCGTGGTGATGCCTGTGGGCACCAAAATTAGCCCACGAATTGGACCCGACCCGCATGCGAAACCCGGCCCACACACAACGGCCCGCATGCGAAACCCGGCCCACACACAACGGCCCGCATACGAAACCTGGCCCACACACAACGGCCCACATGCGAAACTTGGCCCGCGTGCAAATTCGATTCGCGCGCCGCGACCCAACTTAAAGCAGACGGGTCCCACCGGACCCGCGACTCGAACACAAAGAGGGGGGCCCACCGGCCCCCCCTCTTGAAAACCGTGCCCCCTCCTCATGGAGAGGTGGGGCCGGTCCTAAAAGAAAGGGAAAAAAGAGAAAGAAAAGAAAAGAAAAAGAAAAGAAAAAGAAAAGAAAGGAAAAAGAAATCAAAACCGCCTCGATGCGGGGGGAGGTGGCGTGGACGTCTACGTAGCCGTAGATCCGCGACGATCCCTCGATCCAACGGACAAGATGACGTTGCGTCGCCATCCGATCCAAAAGTGCAACAAGAATAACAACTCGATCTTTAAAGATCGAGTCACATCTAGCCCATAACCACTCCAACTAAAAAGGAGGAAATCGGGTTTGTTTCCCCAAATAAGGGAACAATATCTCGATGGTTATGAGGGGAGATATTGGAGGAAACAAAAAGATTTCAGCAATATCTCCCCCAACCGCCCCCCTTTGCCTATAAATAGAAGGGGTCGGGGAAGGCATCAAGGGTCGAAAGCTGAAGAGGAAAAGGCTTGTAGACATTGAAACATTGAAATATTGCCTAAAGCTAGAGAATCAGAAATTTGGCTAAGTCTGGAAGACTTTATTTCCCTGATGATCAGGGAAATTTTGCTTCCTTACATTCTGAAATTTGGCTAAGTCTGGAAGACTTTATTTCCCTGATGACCAGGGAAATTTTGCTTTCTTATACTTCATTTCCCTGATGACCAGGGAAATTTTTCTCTGCACTCAGAAATTTGGCTAAGTCTGGAAGACTTTATTTCCCTGATGACCAGGGAAATTTTGCTTTACACTCAAAAATTTGGCTAAGTCTGGAAGACTTTATTTCCCTGATGACCAGGGAAATTTTGCTTCCTTATACTTTATTTCCCTGATGACCAGGGAAATTTTTCTCTACACTCAGAAATTTGGCTAAGTCTGGAAGACTTTATTTCCCTGATGACCAGGGAAATTTTGCTTTACACTCAAAAATTTGGCTAAGTCTGGAAGACTTTATTTCCCTGATGACCAGGGAAATTTTTGTTTCCTTACACTTTATTTCCCTGATGACTAGGGAAATTTTTGTCTACACTCAGAAATTTGGCTAAGTCTGGAAGACTTTATTTCCCCGATGACCAGGGAAATTTTGCTTTACACTCAAAATTTGGCTAAGTCTGGAAGACTTTATTTCCCTGATGACCAGGGAAATTTTTGTTTCCTTACACTTTATTTCCCTGATGACCAGGGAAATTTTTGCCTACACTCAGAAATTTGGCTAAGTCTGGAAGACTTTATTTCCCTGATGACCAGGGAAATTTTGCTTCCTTATACTTTATTTCCTTGATGACCAAGGAAATTTTTCTTGCTTCCTTACGCTCTGAAATTTGACCAAGTCTGAGAGTAAGGAAAGTACTATATCCCTATCGTCCAAAGGCTATATCTAAGTCAATAGAATGATACTTAGAGATGAGCATCCTTCGACAAGCCGATATACAAGGCCGAAGAATAATCAAGCTTAAGCTCCTACAAGTAAGCTTACGCTAGATTTTGACAAACTCATTGAACCTACCAAGTCAGAAAGGACCGGATCAAGAGTTAACTTGGTTAAAATCTAAGTCGCAGTAAGTCGATTCGGATTTAAGACCCGAACCACAAGTCGTTTTAATCAGACTGGTTCACTCAAACTCAAAAGGATTAAGCTACCAGTGGAAGTTACAAAACCACTCAAATATGATCCTAACCATCAAGGAAGTTATATAAACCACCTGGAAGTTTCCCTAACCATCCAAGGGAAGTTATAAAAACCACCAGGAGGTTGCTTCAACCACCCGAAGTAGTTATTCTCTACAATAACTACTTCGACCCTTATAAAAGGAGGGACAAGAAGAGAAGAAGGGATCTTTTGGCCATAGCAACAAGATCCTACAAAGCTCCCGACTGAAGATACTTCAAAGCTCCAAGAAATCCCGGAGAAGAAGAATCGAAGATCGAAGCAAACCAAAGAAAATCGAAGACCGAAGATCGAAGAAGAAGATGGAAAATTAAAAGAATCAAGTCCAAAGCAAGTCGAAGAACAAGTGAAGATTCTAGGAGAAGAAGAGTAAAGCAAAGCCCCTAGCCGATCACGCGCAAAGCCCGGAAGGATCAAGCACCGCAACGCTCTTCTCTTTTCATTTTCTCACTTGTTGTAATCTTTGTACTTCGAAATCGAGTATCAAAGGATCAAAGACGGATTTCCCCGCAATCTCCTGATATACATATTGTACTCCGCTCCCTCGAAGCGAGTCCTTTGAAATTTGTACTTGAGTGAAAAATCAAATATTTGCTCATACAAATATTTTGGCACGCCCGGTGGGACCTCCGTCTCCTTTCATCCCTCCATTTCGTTGGTTCTCATACTCGAAGTTTTCTTCCTTACGAAGGATTCTTCTAATTCAAATTTTCAACATGGTCGGTATCGGCGATGCTATGGTTGTTCCCGTCACTATGCCTTTTGTTGAGTCAAATACAGTCCAACAAGGCAACCAGGAGAATGTCACCACGAATGCTAATGTTTCGGCATCCGAGGAGGCCCCTGCACTACGTGTCTACACTAGGCGCAAGAAGACTACTTCAGTTCTACCTGAAGTCGAAACCGAGGGAGATATCCTATGCACTAAGGAACTCGGGGTGAGAGACGAAGTAATCTTCAATCCAGATGGTCATGTGGACGCTGTTGTTCATCATGACTATGTCTCGGAAGACGACGTTGAGACTCTCGAGGCACGCCAGGAAGTTCGCCCAAATTCTACTAACTCCACGATGACTAAACTTGAGGAGGAAGTACGACAAATAAGCCAACTCATGGCTCAGATGGTCCAGACAATGGCAGAAAAGGATCGTCAAATCAACAGTCTTCTCAAAAAAATGGATACTAAGGAAGAGGCTTTGGTTCCTGCAACAACCAAGGCCCTCCCCACGACTACTCGGACTTTGATGCCGCCGATGATCACTTCTCCAGAGATAGGTGCAATCATGCCTACATCTTCACCTATGACTGTTGAACAATTACAGTCTATGGTCGCAAGTATGATCCAAGCAAGGGGAGACGGATTTTCTAAGTCCACAGTAGGGTACACCAAGCCTTACTCCCAACGTATCCAAGACTTACGCTTTCCGGCAGGATACAACCCACCCAAGTTCCAGCAATTCGAAGGAAAAGGCAATCCAAAGCAACATATTGCCCACTTCATAGAAACTTGTAACAATGCTGGCACTTATGATGATGAAATGGTCAAACAATTCGTTCGGTCTATCAAAGGGACCGCATTCGAATGGTATGTAGACCTCACTCCGGGGTCTATCGATAGCTGGGAACAATTAGAACGGGAGTTTCTCACTCGGTTCTACAGCACTCGGCGTGTGGTGAGTATGGTGGAACTTACTGCTGTCAAGCAACGCAAAGATGAGAAAGTCATAGACTATATCGATCGATGGAGAAACCTTGCTCTCAACTCACGGGATCGACTCTCCGAGTCTTCAGCAATAGAGATGTGCATTCAAGGAATGCATTGGGGATTACTCTACATTCTCCAGGGAATCAAACCCAGCTCCTTTGAAGAGTTGGCCACACGAGCTCACGATATGGAGCTTAGCTTGGCCACTCACGGAGATTCCAAGCCAAGGGACTTTTCGAAGTCTAAGGCAGACGGTAAAGAAAAAATGTCAGCTCCAAAAGCAAAACAAACAAATGTTGTAAACATTGCTTCTTCTTCCAAACCTTTGAAGATGAAAGAAAAACCAGACAACACCAAGCCTACTACTGAGTCTTCACAGCAAAGGCCACCCCGGATGACTTTAGAAGAGCTCCAAGCGAAGAAGTATCCCTTTCCAGACTCAGAAGTTTCAGCTATGTTTGACCAACTCTTGGAGGAGAAGATGATCGAAATACCTTTATCCAAGAGACCAGAAGAAGCAAATAGAGTTGATGATCCTTTATATTGCAAATATCATAGGGTCGTGAGTCACCCTATCGAAAAATGTTTCGTGTTCAAAGAGAAAATCATGTCGTTGGCACGTCAAGGAAAGATTGAGTTGCCTTCAGATGAGATAGTCGCAACTAACATGACATCCATTGTCTTCGGTTCTCTCCCACCAGTTCAAATTCCAGCAGCAAGGAAGAGGCTAGTTTTCAAGATAAAAACTTCAGCCCTCCTCAACAAGCAACATTCTTCAGTAAGGAGGCATATGCATGTTACTCAGGTTGCAAGCTTGGGGGCACCAGAACTCAGAATCCAGATGCGCAAAAATCAGATCAAGAGTCGTGAAAGTCTACCAACGAAAGAAGCCCCCTTGCCTCCAAAAGAGAATGACTATTCCCTTGAAAAAGAGAATTCGGAACAGAAGGACGGATGGACCTTGGTGGTTCGAAATAAAAGAACCCCTCGAGCCCCTCTCCGTAAAGTCTCTCCCATAATCTATGATAAGTCTAAGAGAGAAAAGACTTACGTCAAGAAGTCTTTAAAGAAGAAAGGCCAAAAGAAAAGTATGCCTAAAGTTGTTACAGTCAATGATGAAGAAATACTACATCAAGCCGTCCGGCGACCTCTTACACTAAGAGACTTCATTCCTGAAGATTTCTTCGAAAATGATTTATCCTCTTCGTCAACTTGCTATACGGCAGAAGTCCATGAGAAAGAATCAAATGAGGAACTAACTCTTCAGCCTCCAGAAATGTCAGATAATATACCTCCTGTTGAGCCGATAGAAGGAGACCTCGCAGCTACTTCTGATGAAGCTATGTTACATTTGCCACTTATAGAGGCTTTCCATCTTTCGGAAGATGCACGCCACGCTATGGCTGCGGCATTAACCGACCCAGAAAGTTATCAAGTGAAGACTAATGAAGAAAAATCAGTCCAATGTGATATGACTATCTCCTTCTCTGACGAAGATTTGCAGCTGGGAGCACGGTTGCACAACCGACCTCTTTATGTTTCTGGTTATATCAATGAAAAACCAGTAACTCGCATATTGATAGATGGCGGATCGGCTGTCAATATCATGCCTAGTCAAACCATGAAGGACTTGGGCATAAAAAGTGATCAACTTTCCAAAAGCAAATTGGTCATTCAAGGCTTCAACCAAGGGGCACAGTCAGCTGTCGGCATCATACGCTTGAAGTTGTCAATCGGAGAACTTGACACTATGACTCTGTTCCATGTCATAGACTGTCAAACCTCTTATCGACTCTTACTTGGAAGACCTTGGCTACATATGAATAAAATAATGCCTTCAACATTACATCAATGTTTCAAATATCACCAAGGGGGCATTGAGAAGTGCGTTCTGGCAGATGATAGACCATTTAATGAAGCAGAAGCTTATCTCGCCGACGCCAAATTCTACCACAGTAAAGGCTCTGTTATCAAGGAAACGTCACCCAACAAAGCTACAAATTCTCTCCAAGAAACAGAGGCAAAAGAAGTGACTCCATCAGTCAGGGTCTCTCCAAATCCTCCAACCCAACGTCATACGATGTTTGGTGATTGCGAATGTGACGAATGCCTTGAAGAGGCTCTGGAATTGGAATACGAAGATGATGAAGATCGGCGAAGGAAAAACAAGAAGTCATCACAACAATCTCTCAAACAAAGATATGAGAACGGTGACCCAGAAGTAGGTTTACTTGGCCAACCTTCAGGGAAATTCGATTTTTATGTCCTTTATCCGAAGAAATCAAACCAGCAAGCGGTGCCAGTTCAAATGAAGAGTATAAAAGGAAAACAGAAGGTTAATAAATATCCTACAAAAATGGCTGAATCTGCTCCGGTGTTAAGTTTCGTACCACAGAGAGGCCGAAAGATAGGACAGCCACCATTCACTCCTATGCATACAAAGCCATCCACCTCTTTTACAGATGCTAATTTGGTCACTTTAAAAGAAGACTTTGTATTGCCGCTGCACAGCCTAACATCAGCTACTAACTCTGGCGACTCCACATTCAAACCAGAAGGAACATGGGGAAGCGAAGCATCAAGTCTCCTGAGCAAAGCTGGATTCACTCCAAAAGATGTTGAACGTTTAGGTACATTACCACCACGAACAGCCCCTTACGGTTTAACTAAAACCCAAGAGCGGCTCTTCTTGGCTGGAGAAAATATACCACAAACTCGACCTGGCATTGGAGCCAAGCAAATCCCCATTGTGCTCAAAACAAGCGCAAAAGAAACTATGTCCGCAAACTTCATTGAAGCCCAAGAGGAAGAAGACTATACAAAAGCTTTATATGATGCAGATGATGACACAGTAGAAAAGAAGTATCTCGGTAACACAGATGAAGACTTTCAGACATTGTCTAAGTCAGCAAAAAGAAGGCGACGACGTGCAAAGAAGAAAGAAATACTCATGGCACAATATGAGATGCCCGATGTACATCACCAGTTAAAGCCAAATCAAACTTCAGTCTTTGAGAGGATAAAGAAACCAAGAATCAGATCTGAAATCGTCAAAAATAATCATCCACGACAATCAGTCTTTGACAGACTTGAACTTGGTTTCGCAAAGCCCTCCCACCCACCCAGGTTTGCTCATTCTCGACATGCCAAAATCTCCTATGGTCACAGCGGGTCTTTTCAGCGACACAGTCTCACCTGGCATCGAGTTCCGCCTCTTCAGGATGCTCCTTTGACAATAAGTATCGATGCTACTTCTAACTCTACTACCAATTCAGCATGTTTGAACGCATCTTCTTCCTCTGGGTCGAATAAGAAAATCGTTGTATCTGTCAATCATATTTCTACTGAGTACATCGATTGCTCGTCTTCTTCTTCGGACAGTGACTTAGCTGATGCACCTCCAGTCCTTGAAGAAGGGGGGCAGTCCACTGTGGATGATTTAAAAGAAATTAATCTTGGCACTGAAGAAGAACCACGACCGACATTCGTCAGTTCTCTCCTAACAACGAACGAAGAAGTCGAGTATGTCAAGCTTCTCCAAGAATACAAGGACGTCTTCGCTTGGTCTTATAAAGAAATGCCAGGTTTAGACCCCAAAATTGCTGTTCATCAGCTTGCCGTGAAACGTGGTGCTAATCCTATCAAGCAAGGCCAAAGAAGATACCGCCCAGAACTTATTCCACAAATTGAAGCCAAAGTGAACAAACTGATTGAAGCAGGGTTCATTAGAGAAGTTAAGTATCCTACTTGGATCTCTAGTGTTGTACCCGTGAAGAAGAAGAATGGGCAAATCAGAGTATGTGTCGACTTCAGAGATTTGAATAATGCATGCCCCAAAGACGATTTTCCTTTACCAATCACCGAACTTATGGTGGATGCTACAATGGGATATGAAGCTTTATCCTTCATGGATGGCTCTTCAGGATACAATCAAATCCGAATGGCACCAAAGGATGAAGAACTCACAGCTTTCCGCACGCCTAAGGGCATCTTTTGTTATAAAGTAATGCCTTTTGGACTGAAGAACGCAGGAGCTACCTACCAACGAGCCATGCAGCGGATTTTTGATGACATTCTTCACCAAAATGTAGAATGCTATGTTGATGATCTAGTCGTGAAGTCCAAACAAAGGTCTTCACATCTGGATGATTTGCGTGCTATCTTTGATAGATTAAGAAGGTATCAACTACGAATGAATCCGCTTAAATGCGCCTTTGGAGTTACATCCGGAAAATTCCTCGGTTTCATCGTAAGGCATCGAGGCATTGAGATAGACCAATCTAAAATTGATGCTATTCTCAACATGCCCGACCCTAAGTCACTTCATGACCTTAGAAGCTTACAAGGTCACTTGGCTTATATCAGGCGATTTATCGCCAACCTCTCCGGGAGATGTCACCCTTTTCACCAGCTCATGAAAAAGGATGCTATTTTCAAATGGGATGAAGCATGTCAAAAGGCTTTCCAAGATATTAAGGACTATCTCTTGAAACCACCAGTTCTGACAGCACCCATTCCAGGGATATCCTTGATACTTTACATAAGCGCACGAGAACACTCTCTGGGGGCATTGCTTGCACAAGAAAATGAATTCGGAAAGGAAGTGGCTTGTTACTATTTGAGTCGTACTCTTGTGGGGGCAGAATTACAGTATGCTCCTATAGAAAAGATATGCTTAGCCCTTATTTTTGCCACAAAAAAGTTAAGGCATTATATGTTGGCTCATACTATTAAACTTGTATCTAAAGCAGATCCCCTCAAATATATTATGTCAAGACCTGTTCTATCAGGAAGACTAGCAAAATGGGCTCTACTCCTGTCAGAATTTGATATCATCTTCACCCCCCAGAGAGCAGTCAAAGGGCAAGCCTTAGCAGATTTCTTGGCTCATCACTCTATTCCTGCGGATTGGGAGTTAACTGAGGAATTACCAGATGAGGAGGTCTTCTTTGTAAACATAATCCCTTCTTGGGAAATGTTCTTTGATGGAGCTGCAAAACGACAAGCTGCGGGGGCAGGGATTGTTTTCGTCTCGCCAAACTCCGAAACTCTCCCATACTCTTTCTCATTGGCAGAGCCTTGTTCAAACAACAAAGCCGAATACCAGGCATTAATTATTGGTCTTGAACTCGCTCGGGACATGAAACTTCAAGGGCTACGAATTTATGGTGACTCCAAACTCATCATTCATCAAGTCTTGGGAGATTATGAAGTCAATAAGGAAGACCTCAAGTTTTATCATGAATATGCTCTTACTTTATTCAACAGCATCGAAGCAGCAAGCATTCAACATGTACCAAGAAGTTCGAATCAACAAGCTGATGCATTGGCGAATCTAGCAGCATCGCTTGCTATTCAAGACCTTGAGCAGTTAAATATTCCGGTTTGTCGAAGGTGGATACTCACTCTGGAAGATCAATTCAATCAGGCTATAGGTCAGAAAAATGAAGATCATTCCTATGTCATAGAAGAACAAGACTGGAGACAACCCCTTATTGATTACCTCGAGAGTGGCAAACTCCCTAAAGAAGTTAAACACAGAACTGAGATAAGAAGACGAGCCCCCAAGTTCTTGCATTTCAATGGCGAATTATATCGTCGAAGCTATGATGGTACACTTATGAGATGCTTGACCGGAGAAGACATCAAGTTTGCTCTCCAGGAGTCACATTCAGGTATATGTGGTACTCATCAGTCAGGGCCGAAACTTCACTTTCGTATCAAAAGAATGGGATACTACTGGCCTACCATGGTTAAAGATTGCTTAAACTTCTCCAAAAAGTGTCATGCATGCCAAATCCATGGTGATTATATTCGTCAGCCGCCAGAACCACTTCATCCTACAGTCGCTTCATGGCCATTTGACTCTTGGGGACTTGACATAGTCGGTCCATTACCCAAATCTTCTAAGCAGCACCTTTATATTCTAGCGGCGACAGACTACTTTTCCAAATGGGCAGAGGCAGTCCCTCTCAGAGAAGTGAACCGAAATTCAGTCATGAATTTTATTCAAAATGATATCATCTTCCGATATGGAGTTCCTCGTTGCATCGTTACTGATAATGGCAAGCAATTCAAAAACGCTGCTATGGATAATTTCTGTGCTAAGTATAAAATCAAACAGAGATGTTCTACAATGTATAATGCTCCCGCCAATGGTTTAGCAGAAGCTTTCAATAAGACCTTATGCAAACTCTTGGAGAAGGTGGTTTCTAAATCTAAAAGAGACTGGCACGAGCGTATGCACGAGGCTCTATGGGCTTATCGAACATCGTTTCGCACTCCGACTCAAGCAACACCATATTCCCTTGTGTATGGAGTAGAGGCGATTCTACCTCTAGAACTTCAAATTCCTTCTCTAAGAATTGCCATCCAAGAAGGTCTTACTACTGATGAAAATGCTCAACTCCGACTTGTGGAATTGGAAGCTCTAGACGAGAAAAGACTTGAGGCTCAGCAACGACTTGAATGCTATCAAGCTCGTATTTCTCGAGCGTTCAATAAAAAAGTTAAGCCTCGCTCTTTCCAAGAAGGGGACTTGGTCCTAGCAGTGCGACGTCCCATCATCTTGTCTCACAGAGCAGGAAAAAAATTTGATGCTAAGTGGGATGGCCCTCATGTCGTCAGAGAAGTCTATACTAATGGAGCATATCTACTTATGACACCAGAAGGAGGACAACTTGGCCCAATCAACGGCAAGTTCCTCAAGCGATATTATGCATGAAGAAAATCACTCTATATTGCAAATGATAGTCCTGATAGATGTGGGTGCCAACCTAGTTGGGATGCATATCGATCAGGGTGATGCAAGCAAAAAAAAAAAAAAAAAAAAAAAAAAAAAAAAAATCCAAGGGAACTACGTGCGACTTGATCCCTTGAAAAAGGGTACGTAGGCAGCCTGAGGAAACCCCTCAGGTTCAGTCCAAACAAAAAAAAAAATATAATAACCCATATTCAGTAGAACAATCAAGAAGGAAATACCAGGAGAATTCATATTGCATAAATCTTAATGAAGTCTAAAATGAAAAAGTACAAAGCTTATTAATCAATATATCGAGCTTAAGTCACGAAGACGCTGCATAAGTTCCTCTCGTGCGCCATCAATAGCTAAGACAGAAGATGCCCCAGCTTCCTCTTGACCCTTGAGTTCGGTCAGTTCTTTCTCTTTTTCAGTCTTTTGTGCCTTCAGGGAGTTGAGGTAATCATTTTGTAAAGTCACGGCATCAGAAGCTGCAGCCAAACGCTTTTCGCAAGAAATAACCAACGCTTTAGCCTCCTCCAATGCTAAACGAGCAGAAGTTTCCTCTGACTTTGCTGTTGACAGTACAGAATCACCCTCATCCAAGAACTGGGAGAACGACTTCAAAGTCTCTTCTATCTTCGCTATATGGTCCGGACTAACAACAGCCTTTTCCTTGACAAACGATGAACGTCGGTTATGATAAGTATGGCTGTCTTGAAGAAGCGATTCGATCTTTTCAACAAAGACAGAATCGTTCACTCCGAATTTTCGAAGACGATCACAAAAGATAACACCCATACTGGCCCACCACTTCTCTAGTGCTGAGAATCCCGCTTGATGAAAAGGCTTCAGTGAGCAGTCTATGAATGACCTGCAGGGAACCAGCATAATAGCAGCCAAAGAACGGTCCATCTCCTCAACTGAACCATGCACAAATCCAGTTGCCTCAGACATAGTTGGACTCATCCCAGCAATCGATCTCGGCTTCTTAAAAACAGGGACTTCTGCCTGAGCTTTCTGGCATACCAAAGAAGATTGAACTTCATGATCCACTGGTGTTGTGGAAGGACCTGCAAGCTCCTCAAACATAGAGTCACCCACTATTTCTTTTCTGGTCATCTCAACGGTTACTGATGCCTCGTGATTTTTTCCAACACCCTCATCTTGCAAATCCTGGAAAAATGGGTATGTCGCTTCAAAGGCATCATCCTCCAATAATCCTTTGCCAATCACTTCAGTTAGATCATCATTAGGAATGCAAAGGCCGCCAGCTGAATATCCTATACAACAAAGCGATAGGGTAAAACATACAGCAATCATTAATATTCAAAGGATTACAAAGGGGACAACTCATACCTGAAGTAGTAATATCAACACCTTGAGTTGCCATCTCAGCAGGAGAAGCTGCAACAAGAGCAGTCTCCAATATTTGATGCCTCGATCCAGTAGGGGACGTCGCAAGAGGATTAATGATCTCCCGAACAGAAGAACTATCCTCTGATGTTCTCGCCCTCTTCCTGGCACCTCTTTCATCTCCCTGTCGCTCGGAAGGCATGGCTGGAGGAACAGGACGCTCAGAAGTGCCAGAACAAGAAGACTCAACTTCTCTGTCAGATTCTGTTCGGCGATGGCACGCTCGTGAAGAACCAGGACGAGAGTTCTTTTGGAATCGAATCTCCGTCCTATCTCTCATGCCTTCATCTTTTTTGAACTCAAACGAGCTTTTCTCACTCGATTTCAGCATAGAAGAAGGATACATAGCCAATCGATTCTTGATTCCCCCTCTTACTAAACTTGAATATGCTGAAGATACGCAGTCTCTGAGGTTTACTCCTTGTAACGGAAGAGCAAAACTAACTCCAGTATGCCTCTCACTGAATGTTAACCAATAACCAAACGCCAACTTTGGAGACACTTCTTCCTTATAAGGGATAGGTGTTCCAGGTATCGTTTGCATAAAACCTTGTTGACGAGAAAACCGATGAGGGCTATACTGTGCTATCTGTACTGTATTACCCCGACGGAATACAAGAAACCCTGGTTTACAACTCAACATTGAGAGGAAGATGGGGTATGGCATCTTGCCATTATCATAAAAGATACCCTTTTCTCTATCAGGGATCGGCTTCCAAGCTTCATGGGCAAAACGAAAATCAGCTTCTCCCATAGTACGAAGAATCATCCTAGCGTCTTGAGCTGACCCTTCCCAAGGCTGATAAGCTGCCAGAGCACCAGATACTGATATGAGAAAAGGAAATCTCTTTTGCCGAAGATTCTTGGCAAATATCCCTCTCGGAAAGTGAAGTCCAATCCACCCATATAAGTAGTGAAGGGGACAAAAGGAACTAGCCCGACCTAGCTCACCACTGAACTTGGGGCTTGTAGACAGGCTGCTGTAAGTCCGCGTCAGACCATTGTAGAGTAAGCATAATATGGGAACAGCCAAATTGTATTCGGTACCTTTCACCATATTTACAGCTGGGATGAAAGTACCAGGACGAATCAAGTCACCACTCCAAGGCAGGGCGAACTTACAAAGAAAAAGAACAATCGCCGCAGACCTATAGACAATCTTCCCCAGAGTGCTATTGGCTGACAATCCTAGCAAAACGTAAGGACTGGGTTTCGAGCCAGAAGGTCGTTTCTCTGGTGGCATAAGACTGATCGGCCTATTAATATCTCCTGATTGGTCAAGTTTAGCTTTGGCTTTCCTTATGATATCAGTTTTCTGAGAATTAACAGCTCGAGGGTACCCACGAAACCAAAAATCAATCCAGTCACAATGCCGAACTCGGTCACTACGGCAAGATGCAGCAATAATTGCAAAAGCTTTGAAAAGATAGGAAAGTGCTGAAGGAGTATATACACAGTCGAAAAGCTCAAAGAGATTAGGGACTCTCTCTTGGTAATATTCTCCACTCATGAGACAACCTGATATCTGGAAGAAGAAAAATGAAGAAAGTAAATTACACGTATGAATGTCGCTCAAATTCAATTTCAAGTATGAATATACCTGATAGATCTCCGACAAGGAAATCCCTATTTCCCCAATAGAAGTAAGGAATGTATTCGTTTCCGGACACCAGAGCTCACACAAAGCTCTATACATTCCATCAGGCCTACAATATTCATAACAAGCAGGTTCCAGCATAACAGATATGTTTCTAGTAGCCTCTCGGCCGCGCAAGGCTTCGAAGACTTCGTGCATCCATTCACTGAAACCATTGAGATACTGGACATCGCCACGACCTCGTATTTCGTCCCCCCATCGAGTGAATCTTGAAGCAATTTTTGAAGCAATTTGAGGAATGGGAACCATTTCAGCCGTTGTATGATGATACGGAAAAGAAAGAATCGGAGCCTTTTCAAAACGGCTGATGGGTCCAGCGCTCTTCTCAGCCCCATGACTATCGTTGTCACAACTCTCGTGCTCAACGATTCTCAAGGTAGTCAAAGAGTTTGGGCCATTCTTTTTCAGAGTTGCCCCATGCTGCTTGACTTTCGCATGAGGAAAAACAAGATAAGTGACCCCTCGTTCTTCTTCTTCTTCTAACCAACCATCTTCTGGCATAGCAATGTATTTCTCTGAAGTACTCATACCTACACACAGAAGATTGCGTTAAAAGTTAGAATACATTTTGCAAAAGTTGACTATCGAAAAACATCAAAGATCGAAGATCATTGCAAAGGAAGGAAAGAAGATCAAGGAACAAGCAAAATAAAGAAAAGAATCCCGTTTCATGTAAAAGGGGAGTCAAAGGACGAGCTGTACCGTCATAAGTACCGCTGTCCTTAAAAAAAAAAAAAAAAAAAAAAAAAAAAAAAAAAAAAAAAAAAAAAAAAAAAAAAAAAAATTTTTTTTTTTTTTTTGGCCGACCCTGGGGATTGCCTGGCCGGCCCTGGTCAAACCTGGCCGGCCCTGGCAAAAAAAAAAAAAAAAAAAAAAAAAAAAAAAAAAAAAAAAAAAAAAAAAAAAAAAAAAAAAAAAAAAAAAAAAAAAATGACCTGGTCAAACCTGGTCAATTCGGGTAGATGAATAGTCAAAGATTATCTAACATCATGCACGAGATATAAAAAAAAAAAAAAAAAAAAAAAAAAAAAAAAAAAAGGTAAAAATGAGAGCAAAAAAAAATCGTTATTACGAAATCTTGAACTAAGGTTTCTAAAAACCTAGTCGATTCAAGTAGATGGGTAGTCAAAGATCATCTAGATGCATGAAAGATGATCCAAGAATCAAATATCATATGATTCAAAAAGGTAAAGGAGGAGATCAAAGATCATTCTTGCAAAACCTTGAACTAGGGTTTCCTTTTTTTTAAAAGGGGCCCACAAAGATCATTGCAAAAGGAGAAACGAAGATCAGAGAGAAAGCAAAGCAAAGGAAAAGATCAAGATTATGATTACCTTGGATGATTTGGTCGTCTACTTGCCGAAGGAATCAAGTTTGCGAGATGGTTTTTGCAAAATACCTTGAAGTAGGGTTTTTAGACCTAGCTTCAAGAAATACCGAAAAATAAGTTAGAAAAGGAGAGGAGACCCCTTTTTATAGACAAAGGGGGGTCAAAGGACGAGCTGTACCGCCGTCCTAAAAAAAAAAAAAAAAAAAAAAAAAAAAAAAAAAAAAAAAAAAAAAAAAAAAAAAAAAAAAAAAAAAAAAAAAAAAAAAATTTTTTGGCCGGCCCTGGAGGTTTCTGGCCGGCCCTGGTCAAACCTGGCCGGCCCTGGCAAAAAAAAAAAAAAAAAAAAAAAAAAAAAAAAAAAAAAAAAAAAAAAAAAAAAAAAAAAAAAAAAAAAAAAAAAAAAAAAAAAAAATTCAAAGATTGACCTTTTTCGCTTTTCGCTTGAAACGTCAATCCTTGAGGGGGCAATTTGTAGACATTGAAATATTGCCTAAAGCTAGAGAATCAGAAATTTGGCTAAGTCTGGAAGACTTTATTTCCCTGATGATCAGGGAAATTTTGCTTCCTTACATTCTGAAATTTGGCTAAGTCTGGAAGACTTTATTTCCCTGATGACCAGGGAAATTTTGCTTTCTTATACTTCATTTCCCTGATGACCAGGGAAATTTTTCTCTGCACTCAGAAATTTGGCTAAGTCTGGAAGACTTTATTTCCCTGATGACCAGGGAAATTTTGCTTTACACTCAAAAATTTGGCTAAGTCTGGAAGACTTTATTTCCCTGATGACCAGGGAAATTTTGCTTCCTTATACTTTATTTCCCTGATGACCAGGGAAATTTTTCTCTACACTCAGAAATTTGGCTAAGTCTGGAAGACTTTATTTCCCTGATGACCAGGGAAATTTTGCTTTACACTCAAAAATTTGGCTAAGTCTGGAAGACTTTATTTCCCTGATGACCAGGGAAATTTTTGTTTCCTTACACTTTATTTCCCTGATGACTAGGGAAATTTTTGTCTACACTCAGAAATTTGGCTAAGTCTGGAAGACTTTATTTCCCCGATGACCAGGGAAATTTTGCTTTACACTCAAAATTTGGCTAAGTCTGGAAGACTTTATTTCCCTGATGACCAGGGAAATTTTTGTTTCCTTACACTTTATTTCCCTGATGACCAGGGAAATTTTTGCCTACACTCAGAAATTTGGCTAAGTCTGGAAGACTTTATTTCCCTGATGACCAGGGAAATTTTGCTTCCTTATACTTTATTTCCTTGATGACCAAGGAAATTTTTCTTGCTTCCTTACGCTCTGAAATTTGACCAAGTCTGAGAGTAAGGAAAGTACTATATCCCTATCGTCCAAAGGCTATATCTAAGTCAATAGAATGATACTTAGAGATGAGCATCCTTCGACAAGCCGATATACAAGGCCGAAGAATAATCAAGCTTAAGCTCCTACAAGTAAGCTTACGCTAGATTTTGACAAACTCATTGAACCTACCAAGTCAGAAAGGACCGGATCAAGAGTTAACTTGGTTAAAATCTAAGTCGCAGTAAGTCGATTCGGATTTAAGACCCGAACCACAAGTCGTTTTAATCAGACTGGTTCACTCAAACTCAAAAGGATTAAGCTACCAGTGGAAGTTACAAAACCACTCAAATATGATCCTAACCATCAAGGAAGTTATATAAACCACCTGGAAGTTTCCCTAACCATCCAAGGGAAGTTATAAAAACCACCAGGAGGTTGCTTCAACCACCCGAAGTAGTTATTCTCTACAATAACTACTTCGACCCTTATAAAAGGAGGGACAAGAAGAGAAGAAGGGATCTTTTGGCCATAGCAACAAGATCCTACAAAGCTCCCGACTGAAGATACTTCAAAGCTCCAAGAAATCCCGGAGAAGAAGAATCGAAGATCGAAGCAAACCAAAGAAAATCGAAGACCGAAGATCGAAGAAGAAGATGGAAAATTAAAAGAATCAAGTCCAAAGCAAGTCGAAGAACAAGTGAAGATTCTAGGAGAAGAAGAGTAAAGCAAAGCCCCTAGCCGATCACGCGCAAAGCCCGGAAGGATCAAGCACCGCAACGCTCTTCTCTTTTCATTTTCTCACTTGTTGTAATCTTTGTACTTCGAAATCGAGTATCAAAGGATCAAAGACGGATTTCCCCGCAATCTCCTGATATACATATTGTACTCCGCTCCCTCGAAGCGAGTCCTTTGAAATTTGTACTTGAGTGAAAAATCAAATATTTGCTCATACAAGGCTCTGCAAAGACGAGCTCCAACGCTTGAAGACCGAAGGCTTCACGAGGCACGGCAAGCACGTCCTACGGGAATCCTTGGCCCTTCAAGTCCTCATCAACGTGAAGACCTTGCACTCGAAGATCAAAGCTTCGACTCCTCGCACGAAGAAGAAAGCTTGGAGAAGAAGACCCGGAGTCGTCGTCATCCCGACTTCTCCAACGATCTTCATCAACTCCGAAGAAGCCATAAGCAAAGGCCGGAGAAGAAGATCGAAGCCGACAACACCCGTCGTCTTCAACAAAGGCGTCGACTCCTCACACGAAGAAGAAAGCTTGGAGAAGAAGGCCTGAAGCCGGTGCTACCCCTGCCGTCTTCGTCAACAAAAGCCGACGCTACAACCGTCGTGCGGAGATCGGTGCTACCCCCACCGTCTTCACCAACAAAGCCGACGCTACAACCGTCGTGCGGAGATCGGTGCTACCCCCGCCGTCTTCACCAACAAAGCCGACGCTACAATCGTCGTGCGGAGATCGGTGCTACCCCCA
Source organism: Chamaelirium japonicum (assembly GCA_947650365.1). Taxonomy (NCBI): domain Eukaryota; kingdom Viridiplantae; phylum Streptophyta; class Magnoliopsida; order Liliales; family Melanthiaceae; genus Chamaelirium; species Chamaelirium japonicum. Next base: position 32,974,295 of record OX393550.1, on the reverse strand, counting down.
CCGTCTTCACCAACAAAACCGACGCTACAACCATCGTGCGGAGATCGGTGCTACCACCGCCGTCTTCATCAACAAAAGCCGACGCTACAACCGTCGCATAGAGATCGGTGCTACACCCGCCATCTCCAAAAGAAGCCTTCAACTCCAATCAAGCCAAACACGCCCGGAGAAGAAGTCAACGTCACAACCGTCGCCAGGTCCGAAAAGCTGAAGACGAAAGAGCGCTACGAAGAAGCTCCAACGCTTGAAGACCGAAGGCTTCACGAGGCACGGCAAGCATATCCTACGGGAGTCCTTGACCCTTCAAGTCCTCATCAACGTGAAGACCTTGCACTCGAAGATCAAAGCTTCGACTCCTCGCACGAAAAAGAAAGCTTGGAGAAGAAGACCCGGAGCTGTCATCACCCGATTGCTCCAACGATCTTCATCAGCTCCGAAGATGCCATAAGCAAAGGCCGGAGAAGAAGATCGAAGCCGACAACACCCGTCGTCTTCAACAAAGGCATCAACTCCTTGCACGTAGAAGAAAGCCGGGAGAAGAAAGCCTGAAGCCGGTGATACCCCTGCCGCCTTCGTCAACCAAAAGCCGACGCTACAACCGTCGTGCCGAAGCCGGTGCTACCCCCGCCGTCTTCATCAACAAAAGTCGACGCTACAACCGTCGCACGAAGATCGGTGCTACCCCCACCGAAAAGCCAAGCCGACGCCACAACCGTCGAGGAAGTCGGAAGAAGAAAGAAGCCTTGAAGAAGCAACGCCAGTCGTTCGAGAAGAAGATCGAGTCAAAGCTAAAGTCAAAGCCGACGCAAGAAGCCAAAGCAAACGCCCCGGTAAAGCCCGCGCTAAAGCAACGCACGTGCCAAAGCCAAGCAACTACGACGGTCACGAGCAAAGCACCGCACGTTCTAGCCGATACGACGCGAAGTCCGGAAGAACTAAAGCATCGCAAGCCTCTACCCGCCTACGTTTAAGCGCAAGCGCCAAAGCAAAGCAAACGCCAGAGCCACGCCAAAGCTACGCCAAAGCCGAAAGCTAAAGCCAAAGCTGACGCCAAAAACACGATCGACGCCGCGAACCGACGATCAAGGACGCCGAGGTCGAGCAAGGATCGAGGAAGACACGGAGACCGAGGAACGAAGCCCAAAGCATCCCTAGCCGAGAAAGCGCGAAGCACGGACGGGACAAAATCAACGGCCGATATTCCTTAGCCTCTCAAGAAACCCTCACCCTGTAAAGACCTCTGTCCTGGGCAACCCCTTCAGAGCTCTCGCACGAATACCACGTGGAGACGCGGATCAAAGGGACCCTCCAGAGGATCTCTCCCACAATCTCCTGATCAAAGAAAATTTGTAATCTCGTGTGATCCGCAATAAAGACGACCCGAATCTTTTTCCGCGACCACAGATTTCTGGCACGCCCGGTGGGACCTCCTCTCCTTTCATCCGTACGTTTGAAGGAGTTGCTTCAAGTTCGCCATGGCTGGAACGAATGATGATACGTTTGCTCCAACAAGCCTCTCACCTATCGCCGAGTCTCCACTACTCCAACACGGTGATCCAGAAAACCCGGAGGATGTCATTCCCCCGGTAGTACGCGTCTACACTCGGCGTACTCAAACTCTCGCGGACTTCTTCACGCCAGAAACTGCTGTCGAAGATGCCCGCCAAGGCGCCAATGAGGCCTTGGTGCATGAAGAAACAAGCCTCAATCCTGGAACATCTGTCCAGAAATTTGGGGAGGACCAGCCCCAACCCCGAACCCGTTCGGGTTCTCCAGCGGACTTTGCACCTCCTTTGCCGGGGGCAAACATCTGTCATCAAGCAGAAGCAAGTCAGCGTAACTACGTCTCCGACGACGATGGCGAGGGTGCGGGAGTACAACATCAAGACGTCCTGCGACATCATCCTCCGTCCGCTCTCCAGCTCCAAGTCATGCAAATGGGTGAACACATGGCTCAGCTCACCCGACTAATGGAAGAGAAAGATCATCACATCAACACCTTGCTTCAAAGGCTGAGTGCCAGGGATGCCGCAACATTCGGTCAACCTCCTGCTTCTCCAGCAGCTGCTCCAGCCCCGTCTCCAACTCCTGCTCTTGCAGAAGTTGGCCCGGCAATACTAGCAACTACTCCTGCACTTTCCTCGGCTCCCGTGCCAGCCTCGGCGGCCGCGCAACCTTCGATGGCAGCGACGATGAATGCCCAGCAGATACAAGCACTGGTGGCAGACATGATGCGTTCCCACGGCAGCAGCCTACCTCCTATTACGGCGGCATATTCAAAGCCTTACACCACAAGGATCCAACAGCTGCGCTTCCCTACCGGGTTCCAGCCACCAAAGTTCCAGCACTTCGACGGGAAGGGAAATCCAAGGCAACACATTGCCCACTTCGTCAAAACTTGCAACAACGCCGGCACATACGACGACGCGATGGTGAAGCAGTTCGTTCGCACCCTCAAAGGTAATGCTTTTGACTGGTATGTTGATCTTCCTCCAGGATCCATTGACAGCTGGGATCAAATGGAGAGGGAGTTCCTCAACCGCTTCTACAGTACTCGGCGCATCGTCAGCATGACCGAGCTTACTGCTACCAAGCAAAGGAAGGATGAGCCGGTGATCGACTACATTGATCGTTGGAGAAACCTTGCGCTAAACTCGCGAGATCGCTTGTCTGAAGACTCGGCTATTGAGTTGTGCACCCAAGGCATGCACTGGGGCTTGCTCTACATCCTCAAAGGGATCAAGCCTCGGTCCTTCGAAGAACTGGCGACTCGAGCCCACGACATGGAGCTCAGCTTAGCAAATCACGGGGACTCAAAGGCCAAAGCCTTCCTGAAGGTGGAAGAGGAGGACGAACCGGCGGCATCAAAGCAAGTCAACGTCACCGACCTCGCTTCGACTTCCAAACCACTCAAGATCGGTGGCAAGCCGGACAAAGGCAAAGGAGCCGCCATACCACCTCCTCAGCCTCAACGGCCACCAAGGATGACTCTCGAGGAGCTTGAAGCTAAGGAGTATCCCTTCCCAGACTCGGAAGTTTCCTCCATGTTTGATCAGTTGATGCAAGAAAAGATGATCGAGCTTCCGCCACCAAAAAGGCCGGAACAAGCACATCGAGTCAACGATCCGCTCTTCTGTAAGTACCACCGGATGGTCAGCCATCCCATCGAGAAGTGCTTTGTCTTCAAAGATAAGATCATGGCACTCGCTAAGCAAGGGATGATCGAGATCGACTCTGGTGATATCGTCGAGTCAAATATGACGTCAATCACCTTCGATTCCTTCCCGCCAGTGCTGACTGCTCCACAACGCACTCCAGCAAGGCTGCGCATCGTCTGTCAAAGATCGATGGCGAAACCAGCTCCAAGAAGACAACGACGGTATGCTCCTGCAGTGCCCAGGGCCAAATCCTCACTGCCTTGGGGGCAACCGCCTCTCGCGCAAACACTCCCTCTTCCAAACAAAGCTACATCCCAGCATGTGCTCAAAGCAAGAGACGAGCAAAGAGACCCTGAAGTCAGCCTGCTAGGCCAGCCATCAGGTAAGTTCGACTTCTATGTCTTCTACTCCAAGCCTCCTTCAATCCCAATAAAAGAAGTCAAGCCAACCGGCTGGGGATCAGAAGATGAATCGGTAAAGCCTCCAAAAGAGCAAGTCCTTCAGATCAAAGAAGAGCCTTTGATTACAACACCAATTCTTCACCCTGGCGAGGAAGATCTTCTTGATAAAAACGCATGGGCTATGACGCCTCGAAGGAGAAGGCCACGACAGTCAAGCTACAGGATAGCATGTCTGGCCAACCACGAGCAAGATCGGACGACAAGAAAACTCCCCGAAAGAAAGACCTTCAAGGAAAAGAGTGAAGCTCCAGAAAGAAAGACGTCCAAAGTACCTCCAGCAAGTCCGAAAAATCTTCTCCAGCAAACTTGCCCAGAGCTGGCGACACTCCAGGAGTTTTTCCCCAGCCGTTTCCTTGAAGTTGATCAAAACCTCAAGGTCTCCGGTTGCATGAGGGAAGTTCACCAAGTGCTCAATGAAGAAAGTGGCACCAACATCGAAAGCATGGGGAGAACCATCGTCGCCAACGGCAAGCACTGCAACGAGGCTGAATCACACCTTGCTGACGTCGAGTTCCACCAGGTCAAAGACCCTATTACAGAAGTTCCTCCAGCAAAAGCTCCACGAGCCCAGAAAGTCAAAGCATCTGCGAGAGACAAAACCTCTCCACTTGCAAAACTAGCGACATTCTCCAGCCAGACGGTGCACAAAGTCAAAGGAGCGCCAGCATCAAGACGAAAAATCCATATCAACTCCAAATCAAGCTCAACGCCACATGTTCCGTTGCCTGCTCAAGATGCGACAGTCCTGTGGCTCGCACCTCAATGGCTTCGCAAGCCAGGACAATCGCCTTCCACTCCAGCAAAGGAACCAGCGTCACCAGTCTCTGAGGCCAACTTCATTGCTTTGCAAGAGATGGCACTACCGTTACATGGTCTGTTGCACGTCTCGAGCTCAACCGAGTCTTCCGAGTACACCAGCTCCGAGCAACTCGCAATCAAGCTAGGAAACACTCGGGGGCAAAACTCCACCGAGCTGATGTTCAAATCCAGCCGCAACAAAGAAAGCACAGTGCATATGAGTTCACTACCCTCAGTTGCAATACCACATCGCCTGACAAAGACTCAAACCCGCCTCTTCAAGAGCGGCGAACAAATCCTTCCAAATCGCCGAGGCATCGGCTCCAGTCAAACTCCAGCAATCACCAAAACTCCAGGCAAGAAGATCTTCACTTCTAACTACATTGAAGCGAAGAAGGCGGATGACAACTGCGAACCAGCAGCGACTCTGCCTGCTAGCAGCAAGTCCCTCAAAAGGTACTTTGCCTAGCACAAGGTTACCCCCCTTGCCCAAAAAAAAAAAAAAAAAAAAAAAAAAAAGGAATAAAGGAACTACGTGTGACTTGATCCCTCTCAGTAGGGTACGTAGGCAGCCTGTAATGGTTCAGTCCAAACAAAAAAAGTAAACCACCATTTCAGAAAAATAAGCCCAGAAAAGACGCAAGTCCAACTCCGTGGGACGAGAAGTCGTCAGCCTCTGTCAAACCACCAGCTCCCAGCATTGCCACAGCTCATCTCTCGAGGCACCCACGCGGTGCAACTCCGAAAGGCGAGAAACTACCAGCTCTCGGCACTTCGTAAGCTCCTCCCGCTGCTTTGCAAGCTCCGTTGCAAAAGTCTTCTCGGTTGCTCGAGCTTTCTCTAAACGGGACTCCAGCTTCTGAAGCAACGCATGAGTAGCAAGTTGAAGTCCTAGAGGCACCGAAGCGGCTCACTTCCCGCAGCTTACACACGCTGCAACTCCAGGGGTAGAGAAGCCGTCAGCTTCCGACGCGTCGCCAGCTCTGCACGCTGTTTCGCAAGGTTCGCTACAGAAGCCTTCTCGATCGATCTACCAGTTCAACGCGTCGCCAGCTTTGCACGCTGCCTTGCAAGGAGGGATTCCAGCTTCTGAAGCGACGCGCGAGTAATCTCCACCTTCTTCTGCACCCGAACCAAGTCTGCAGTAGCAAACATGTGAAGCCCCTCCAGTCAACGTTCCTCTTCCTCGGCCTTTGCCAACGCCAAGGAAACGTCCTCCTCTAGTGAAGCCCATTGCAAGCATTGAGCCTAGCTATCCGCCAAAAGGGTGCACATATGTTCCTCAAACAAGGAGCCATCCACTAGAAAACCCACCAGCTACTCAAAGCGCCAAGACCCTCCTCCTGGAAGGGTGCAAGTATCGCCTGGATAAACTTCCAGCACAACTCTCCAAAAGAAGCTTAGAAAGAAGGCTCTGCGATCTACACTTTCGCTGGCTAGCCTCTAAGTGCTGAGATAAGGCGTGATCCTGTCCTGAAGACCCAAGCACGGGAACCGCCTCCTGAACCATCGCCGTGATGGCTGTCAAAGACGCCACAGGAACTGACAAAGAAGTTGCGGCCAAAACATCCGTTGGAACTGACTCCTGAACGGCAGCTTCAGACTCGGTCGAACGATCTGCCGTGAAGATCCCTCATCGGTGAGAATGAGCTCGTCCAATTTCGACACACGCTTCCTGCTCCGAAGTACGGTGGTAGAAGATTCGCGCAAAAGGAGAACGAGGATGCGTACTCCCGTGGGAGACCGCACCGACTATCCATCCAAAAGTCGGAAAGCTCTCGTAACGGTGGCAGAAGACTTGCGCAAAAGGGAAACGAAGATGCGTACTCCCGTGGGAGACCGCATCGACAATCCATCCAGACGACGGAAAGCTCTCATAACGGCGGACCCTGAAGAAAGAAAGGGAGAAAAGCACAAATCAGTCACGCATACAAACAAATCAAGTCAAGGCAAAAAAAAAAAAAAAGAAGAAGAAGAAGAAGAAAAGGGCCATGAGCCAAGGACTGCATCCTTCGCGGCCTCCACGAAGCCAAAAAGATTGTTAGAGCTGTCACCGAGGTCAAGATCAGCAAGCAAAAGACGACCAAGACAGGGTGCTCCTCGTCAATGCTAGTGGCTTCATCTTCCTCCTCGTTGAACTCCAGAATGCCCATCTTGATGTCCTCCAAGCTGACATCACCATCAGAAAAAGTTCTCTCCATAATCCAGAGGAACATCCAGCCCGTCTCGCCCAGCCTGCCCGGGTGCAACCTCGCCAGTCGCTCTACTCTCGCGGTAGACCTCAACGGTCCCGTCGGCCTTCAAAAAGCACTCGAAGGGACAAGTCCTACGAGACGAAAAGTGCAAGTCAAATCAAGATGTGAGGTCAATTCCAGAAGAAAAGGCAGTGCAAGTCCAGAAAGCGAAAAAAAAAAAAAAAAAAACCGAGCTGAGGTTGCAGCCCTAAAGGGGACCACAGCCCCATGAAAAACCCGAGATCGGAGAGGGGTCGGCAACCCCCTCCTTCCTTCAAAATCCACAAACCCAAAGGGTCACACCCCCATTCTCCCTTAAAACCCACAGCCCCCAAAATAGAGGCTGTGATCTTCAACTTGCGCAACCGCAGACTCTGCCCAGTCGGCACCTACGCCGTTCGGCCCCGCGCCCGCCTGCGCCTCGACCTGAGTGCTGGCCCCGCCGCTGCTATGCCGCCTCACGTCGGGACTTCGCGGCCCCAAACAACCCGACTATGCCTCCAGCTGGCCGCGTCCACCCATGCACCGATCGCCCGCTCACAGCCACCTTCGTCCGCAGCTGACGTCGTTCGCCACTGCTGAACCTGACCTCGACCTCGCTGCAGCCACATTGCCTCCGCCTCCGCCTCCGGCCCGCAGCCCCGGCCGAGCCCGCCTCCGGCCCGCGCTCCGGCCGCGCCCCGTCTCCAGCCCGCGCGCCGGCCGCACACCGCAGCCCCCGGCCGCGCCCCATCTCCAGCTCGCGCGCCGGCCACACACCGCAGCCCCCGGTCACGCCCCGTCTCCGGCTCGCGCGTCGGCCGCACACTGCAGCCCCCGGCCGCGCCCCGTCTCCGGCTCGCGTACCGGCCGCACCCCGCGCCCTCCCCCGGCCTGCGCCCTCGCGCCTCGCGCCCTCCTCGCCCACGCCCACCTCGCCATCTGCCCACGCCGTCCCAGCACCGCCGCTGCAAGCACCGGCACCGGCCCAGTCGCGCTCGCCGCCTGGCACTCGATTCCTCGTGCCGAAGTCACCCCCCGCCTACGCTCGGCTCCCCGCCGATCGCAAGTCGCCAGCCAGACACCGCCCCCGCACTCGCGGTAGCCACCCTTGCCGCTCCGGGTCCGGCCGGTGCCCACGCGGCACCCGCAGTCGCCGCCTGCAGCGCGCCCGTAGTCGCCGCCAGCTGTCACGTTGCACCTAGCGCCTGCGTCAGCCCGCCGCTCTGCGCGCCAGCCGGCCACCACCGCCGTGCCGGCCACTTCGAGGTCACGACGTCCCTTTCTCTGCATGTTTAAAAAAAAAAAAAAAACAAACAAACAAAGGGAAAGGAGAGAAGAAAGAGAAAGGGGAAGGAGACCCCGTGCACCAGCCACTCCAGCCCGACCCCGCGTCCGGTCTCCACCCTCGTGACCGGCCGTCTACCCACGCCGGACCCCGGCCCGCGCGTCTCCCGCATCGGCCACCGCGCCGCCTCCTTCAGCCGGCCACCGCGCGCCTCCTGCGCCTGCCACCGCGCCGGCCACCGCTGCCACTACCACGCCCGGCCGCCACAGCCCCGGCCCGCGCACCTCCTGCGCCTGCCACCGCGCCGGCCACTGCTGCCGCTGCCGCGCCCCGCGCCCGGTCGCCACAGCCCCGGCCCGCACGCCTCCAGTGCCTGCCACCGTGCCGGCCACTTCGCCGACCCCCGCGCTGCCGCCGCGCCCTCCTGCCGCGCCGGCCACGGCTCGCGCCCGGCCGCCACAGCCCCGGCCCGCGCCGCCGCTGCCGCCTCCGCGCGCGTCGTACTCATGCCGGGCCACCCTGCTGTTGCTGTTGTCCCGCGCGAACCAGAGAAAAAAAAAAAGAGAGAGAGAGAAGAAGAAGAGACGGAACCAAAAAAAAAAAGGGGAAAGAATGGTGAAAAAAAAAAACCGTAAATATATTATTCATTGAACCCCCTATGTATATGGATAATTGGCTATTGGGATAGAGACGGGGTAAATCTCATATCCCTTGAATCTAGGGGTCTCTATCCGGTGGGCATCCATATCCGATGTAACCACGAAAGAACATGAAGAAAGTGGGGCCGCACCTCGTCGACTCTGTCTCCTCCCTGCTCTGTGCCAGACGCGTCGTCATCATCACCTTCGGCCGCAACAATCGGCTTCCACCATTGCGCTCCCGCATCGAAGACGGGCAACAACCCTCCTCCGAGGTGCATCGCGGCCGTCCTCGTGCTCCCGTCGCCTTGCTGCCCTGGGACTCCACGCAGCGGCCGTCATCAACGTTCGCGCCATTCTCAAAGCAAAGGAAGTCCGCGACAATAAGGGCAATCGAAACCTTAGAAGAAGTCTTCGACTCCAAGCTGCCAGAGCCCTTCATCTTTTGCGCTAGCAACGATGAGGGAAAACAAAAAGGCGGGGGTCCCTGTAAAGACCTAAATTCCGCACAAATACGTGATCAAGGCCAAATGCTACGCGTTTCCCGCGGGCGCACTCGACCTTGAGGGGGCATTTGTGGGCACCGAAATTAGCCCACGAATTGGACCCGACCCGCATGCGAAACCCGGCCCACACACAACGGCCCGCATACGAAACCTGGCCCACACACAACGGCCCACATGCGAAACTTGGCCCGCGTGCAAATTCGATTCGCGCGCCGCGACCCAACTTAAAGCAGACGGGTCCCACCGGACCCGCGACTCGAACACAAAGAGGGGGGCCCACCGGCCCCCCCTCTTGAAAACCGTGCCCCCTCCTCATGGAGAGGTGGGGCCGGTCCTAAAAGAAAGGGAAAAAAGAGAAAGAAAAGAAAAGAAAAAGAAAAGAAAGGAAAAAGAAATCAAAACCGCCTCGATGCGGGGGGAGGTGGCGTGGACGTCTACGTAGCCGTAGATCCGCGACGATCCCTCGATCCAACGGACAAGATGACGTTGCGTCGCCATCCGATCCAAAAGTGCAACAAGAATAACAACTCGATCTTTAAAGATCGAGTCACATCTAGCCCATAACCACTCCAACTAAAAAGGAGGAAATCGGGTTAGTTTCCCCAAATAAGGGAACAATATCTCGATGGTTATGAGGGGAGATATTGGAGGAAACAAAAAGATTTCAGCAATATCTCCCCCAACCGCCCCCCTTTGCCTATAAATAGAAGGGGTCGGGGAAGGCATCAAGGGTCGAAAGCTGAAGAGGAAAAGGCTCTGCAAAGACGAGCTCCAACGCTTGAAGACCGAAGGCTTCACGAGGCACGGCAAGCACGTCCTACGGGAATCCTTGGCCCTTCAAGTCCTCATCAACGTGAAGACCTTGCACTCGAAGATCAAAGCTTCGACTCCTCGCACGAAGAAGAAAGCTTGGAGAAGAAGACCCGGAGTCGTCGTCATCCCGACTTCTCCAACGATCTTCATCAACTCCGAAGAAGCCATAAGCAAAGGCCGGAGAAGAAGATCGAAGCCGACAACACCCGTCGTCTTCAACAAAGGCGTCGACTCCTCACACGAAGAAGAAAGCTTGGAGAAGAAGGCCTGAAGCCGGTGCTACCCCTGCCGTCTTCGTCAACAAAAGCCGACGCTACAACCGTCGTGCGGAGATCGGTGCTACCCCCACCGTCTTCACCAACAAAGCCGACGCTACAACCGTCGTGCGGAGATCGGTGCTACCCCCGCCGTCTTCACCAACAAAGCCGACGCTACAATCGTCGTGCGGAGATCGGTGCTACCCCCACCGTCTTCACCAACAAAACCGACGCTACAACCATCGTGCGGAGATCGGTGCTACCACCGCCGTCTTCATCAACAAAAGCCGACGCTACAACCGTCGCATAGAGATCGGTGCTACACCCGCCATCTCCAAAAGAAGCCTTCAACTCCAATCAAGCCAAACACGCCCGGAGAAGAAGTCAACGTCACAACCGTCGCCAGGTCCGAAAAGCTGAAAACGAAAGAGCGCTACGAAGAAGCTCCAACGCTTGAAGACCGAAGGCTTCACGAGGCACGGCAAGCATATCCTACGGGAGTCCTTGACCCTTCAAGTCCTCATCAACGTGAAGACCTTGCACTCGAAGATCAAAGCTTCGACTCCTCGCACGAAGAAGAAAGCTTGGAGAAGAAGACCCGGAGCTGTCATCACCCGATTGCTCCAACGATCTTCATCAGCTCCGAAGACGCCATAAGCAAAGGCCGGAGAAGAAGATCGAAGCCGACAACACCCGTCGTCTTCAACAAAGGCATCAACTCCTTGCACGTAGAAGAAAGCCGGGAGAAGAAAGCCTGAAGCCGGTGATACCCCTGCCGCCTTCGTCAACCAAAAGCCGACGCTACAACCGTCGTGCCGAAGCCGGTGCTACCCCCGCCGTCTTCATCAACAAAAGTCGACGCTACAACCGTCGCACGAAGATCGGTGCTACCCCCACCGAAAAGCCAAGCCGACGCCACAACCGTCGAGGAAGTCGGAAGAAGAAAGAAGCCTTGAAGAAGCAACGCCAGTCGTTCGAGAAGAAGATCGAGTCAAAGCTAAAGTCAAAGCCGACGCAAGAAGCCAAAGCAAACGCCCCGGTAAAGCCCGCGCTAAAGCAACGCACGTGCCAAAGCCAAGCAACTACGACGGTCACGAGCAAAGCACCGCACGTTCTAGCCGATACGACGCGAAGTCCGGAAGAACTAAAGCATCGCAAGCCTCTACCCGCCTACGTTCAAGCGCAAGCGCCAAAGCAAAGCAAACGCCAGAGCCACGCCAAAGCTACGCCAAAGCCGAAAGCTAAAGCCAAAGCTGACGTCAAAAACACGATCGACGCCGCGAACCGACGATCAAGGACGCCGAGGTCGAGCAAGGATCGAGGAAGACACGGAGACCGAGGAACGAAGCCCAAAGCATCCCTAGCCGAGAAAGCGCGAAGCACGGACGGGACAAAATCAACGGCCGATATTCCTTAGCCTCTCAAGAAACCCTCACCCTGTAAAGACCTCTGTCCTGGGCAACCCCTTCAGAGCTCTCGCACGAATACCACGTGGAGACGCGGATCAAAGGGACCCTCCAGAGGATCTCTCCCACAATCTCCTGATCAAAGAAAATTTGTAATCTCGTGTGATCCGCAATAAAGACGACCCGAATCTTTTTCCGCGACCACAATGCCATATGGCGAAAAACCGGAAAAAAACCCCGACAGCCATTTGAAGTTCCAGCAGCACTAAGCTGGTATTAGCACCATCGTGGCACGCAAATCGAGACCGACACGCAAACCGAGGCGATATTATCTTGATCGGGCGGGGCTGAAAACCGACCGATTAGGAGGGGGTTATTGTGTGTACCCTGATGAACTTACTCGGGGCTGTAACTTCGTCACGGGTCGGCTATGCGTGAAGCGGAGGAGCAAGCGAAGGCAAAGTTGCCGGCAGCTGCAAACTCGTCGCGGGTAGGTCGCGCGCTAAAGTGAGGAAGAGCGAACTTACCTACCGGGGGGCCGTAACTTCGTCGCGGGTAGGTCGCGCGCCAAAGTGATGAAGAGCGAACTTACCTACCGGGGGGGCGCAACTTTGTCGCGGGTAGCTCGCACGCTAAAGTAAGGAAGAGCCAACTTACCTACCGGGGGGCCGCAACTTCGTCGCGGGTAGGTCACGTGCTAAAGTGAGGAAGGGTGAACTTACCTACCAAGGACCGTAACTTCGTCGCGGATAGGTCGCGCGCTAAACTGAGGAAGAGCGGACTTACCTACCGAGGGCCACAATTTTGTTTCGGGTAGGTCGTGCGCTAAAATGGAGGCAAGGGGGAGCACAACTCCCCCCCCAGGTGGTCGGCCGCGCAATAAGGAAGGAGGGGGGGTCGAACTCCCCCCCCCCCCCCCCAGGGGGTCGGCCGCGCAACAAGGAAGGAGGGGGGAGTCCAACTCCCCCCCCCCCCCCCCGCCCAGGGGGTCGGCCGCGCAACAAGGAAGGAGGGGGGAGTCCAACTCCCCCCCAAGGTGGTCGGTCGCGCATCAGAGTGGAGAGAAGGGGCGACGACTGAACCCGGAAATCTCGGGCGCACAACGGTTACGTGGTGCTGCCTACGCTTCCGAGATTTCTGGCCGAAGTTACCGGGAGCCGACCGAGCGCCACGTCCCCACTACCTCGACGGTTGAGTACTTTGCGGAGGCACGTCATCTACCTGTCCTGTGCGGAGCACTCCAACCATCATCCCAACACTATAAAAGGGGATCTACCCCTTCAGCAGAAAGGATCGAATTCTGGAGGAGGTGCTGCCCGTTTTTCCCGGAATTTACGGAGCTAGAGAGTCGAGGTTACGAAGGTCGGTCGGTATCTAAACCGAAGTTGCAGTGGTCGGTATCTTAATCGAGATTGCAGAGGTCGGTATCTTGGGTGACCGGTCCTCAGGGTGTAATTGGGGTTAAGGTGAGAGATTGTAACCGTTACCGTTGTTTTAGTGCATTCTCGCCCCACCCGTGGTTTTTTCCCCTTCGACGTTGAGAAGGGGTTTTTCCACGTAAGCCCTGTAATTGTCATCTCTTTGGTTTGTTAGATTGTGCAATCCTTTTGAACCGTCCGATTCAAGTAAAAAACCCCCACAATAGCCACCAAAGCAACCCAAGGGGTAAGACTACTTTACCCCAGAATAAATAGATTTGGATGTTAGGTGCATGGTATGAGATACCACATGCTATATTTTATTGACCGTTAGACATGTTAAATGCATCATTGTCTTCTTGACTTGGTACATGATTTGGTGGTGATTTCAAATTGTCACTTTTTCTTTCTAAGAAGTGGGGTATCTAGTCACATAGTGATACCGTTGACTCTTAGCTCGTTAATCGTCAGTCCAATGTATTTTTGTTCAAATGAGGGCAACCAAACAACATTGGACTGACAATCAAGACAGCCAAGGGCCATACTATGTGACTATGTATATCGATTGTTAGCAAGAAAAAAAGTGAGACCATAGATAAATCCCGTACAAACCAAGTAAAAAGAAAATGGGTGTTGTACTGTTGTTGATATGTTAAGTCTAGAAGGGTCTCATAGTGTTCATGTCCTCAGATTTAAGTAGTAACCGTGGAACGATCCTGAAATCATGTCTAGAATCGAGTTTGATTCATATGAATATATTATGTTATGAACTTGTAAATCATGATCTTATTGTTTTCCATCATTACATTGTACTTGAGTTTATTTTTCAAAAAAAATGGCAAATAAATAAAATCGCACAAAAGAAATGGAACCACACAATCACTTGTGCAATTGAACCTTTGGTCGCACATATCGCATATGCCATTTTGATAACAATGCAATCACTCCTCCTTCAATATACTTTCTCAGGAAACATGAGTGAAGGAAAAATATTCCGAATAGCTGAGAAAAACTAGGGAAAATGCATGCAGTTGTTGATTTGGAGAGAGGGAGAGAGAGAGACCAGCCTTCGAGGAAGACAGAGACATCCAGCCTTTGGGAAAACCAGTTGACCACTACCTCCTTTATTCCTGCTCAAATCCTAGCTTCAGATCAGCTTTGTGGAACAAAAATGGTAATGGCAAAATTTTGGTTAGTTTGTGGACAACTGGGAGAGAATGTATCAGATGATTTATAGAAGGGGAAGGGGAAGTTGAAGTTGTCATTTTTAGTAGAAGCGCAAACCTCTTATACAACTTCCAACCCCCCACGCATCATTAGCCGCCCTGACCGAAGATGCTAGTCCAAATGCCCATATCTTTACCTCAAGGAAGTATATGCACAACCCAATATAATACAATTTATATTTTATATAATCATTGTACACACTATTTTATCTATAACATTTGGAGAGTTTTTAAAGATGATTATGATACTGTAATGCCATTCCATGAAATTTCGTGACTTTGCACTTCCAACATTTTTCCGGTGTAAAAATCAAGATGCATCTCCACACTGATATCATTTACTGCATCACGGTGCATTTATTTTCTGTATGACTTGGTCAAATGATGTTTTGTTCTGGACATCAGAACCCAGAATTCCATGTTTGATTGACGGATTTAAGTTTGTTCCGCAGCGGACAGGGCACCATATCATTGGAGCTGCTGGAGCAAGTACCTGAAATTGACACCATAATAGTCCCGATTAGTGGTTTGTACCACTTAAATAGTCCTAAAATTCTTAATTTACTAGTACTAATTCGTTTGTTGGTTATGCTTTGATCTTAAATATAGGTGGTGGTCTGATCTCTGGGGTGGCATTGGCTGCCAAGGCAATCAACCCTTCCATCCGAATTTTGGCTGCTGAACCAAGGGGTGCCGACGATGCTGCTCGATCCAAGGCCGCCGGAAGGATTGTAACTCTACCGGAGACCAACACCATCGCTGATGGGCTCCGAGCTTCTCTAGGAGACCTAACATGGTAGGTAATAATTTGTGACATTTAAGCAAATTGACTAATTATGTCGTATAATCTTCTGATATGAATGATTCTCTTTGAGTTCTTGTGAATTCCCGCACAACCGCCAACGAGACCTTCCTGGTTCTCCTAAGCTGATCATTTGTTGTTGTCGAACTGTAATAGTTCGATCTATATATATTATAAAGCATGTTCTCCACATATATTCAGGCCCGTAGTCCGTGACTTGGTGGACGATATCATCACCGTGGATGATCAGGAGATCGTTGAAGCGATGAGGATGTGCTACGAGATCCTGAAGGTAGCTGTCGAGCCCAGCGGGGCCATCGGTCTTGCCGCTGTTCTTTCCAACCAGTTCCGGCAAAATGCTGCCTGGGACGGCTGCAACAGAATCGGGATTATCCTTTCTGGAGGCAACGTCGATCTTGGTGTGCTGTGGGAATCATTCACTAAATGAGATTTCAACTATTAGTCTCTATTTCTATCCCATTTTCTGAAAATTGTGGATCTGATTGAATTTGCACCTGGTCTGTAAAAGAAATCATACTTTCTTGAATGCTGGTTATTTCTACTTCTTGAAAGGAGGTAAGGTAGAGCTTCAATTTTATTTTTTATTTGGTAGAAAGAAATAGCTTATATTAGTCTAGTGAAACAACAAGAAGAAACAACACAAGCAGTAGTGTTAACAATGTCCAAAGAAAACTCAGAGCACCAAATAGAAGATTGGTACGCTCCTTTCGCTCTCATAGCTAAAGCGTCAGCAACTTGATTCGCTTCACGATACGTACGAGTCATCCGAACAGAATGGAGACTATTCAGGCAGCGATAGATGTCTTTGATGAGAAAATGGTCCCCCTCGCCTCTATTGATCCATCTTATTATCATCAACGAGTCGCTTTCCACCCAAATGGGTTGGTCCTCCGCAATGCTCCCCAAAGCTCGGATCGCTTCCCACGTCATCCTAGTCTCCACATCGATAACAGAAGACGTCTTTAGAGGGAAAGCTCCTGCCTTGATAATACGACCCACATGATCTCGGATAACAAATCCCGCCCCACTAGACATGGAGGATCGATCCAGCGCTTTGTCAAAATTGATCTTCGGTTCTCCTGCAACCGGAGCCACCTATTTGACATGAATCGATCGAGTTTTTCTTACCTGCAAAGGTGAATCAACGAGATTAGAAATCCGAAATTCAGAGACTCGTGCATGGCACGTGCGAGAGCAATAGCAACAGAAGTACTTAAACGCCCCTCAAACAGCTCCAGATTCCTATCCAGCCATAGTGCTTCAAATTCAAGTACTGCATGATTCTTGGATTCTTCCAAACATTGGTGATATCAGAGTGCATTTTTGCTGTCAGCTCTGTTTGCTTCCTGCCCATTCGTAGTGTACCACATCATCCATTTAAAGGGGTATAATGGGGACTACACTTGCTACCAGACTTGCCTTTTCCATTATGCCTGACATTGCGCACTCCGATTGGGTCCGAAGCAAACACAGCAAATGAAGTTGGCAGTAAAAATGCACTCGTGACATCATGTAATTGATGGAGAATAGGGGAAACTACCGGCCAGAAACACCTTTTAAATGTACTTACCAAATTAGGCGCGGGTAATTTTGTCAAATTAATTTGTCAGTGTGTGTGTGTGTGTGGGGGGGGGGGGGGTGGTTGAGAGACCCTTTCACCCCTCGCCCTCTAACTGCTGTTAAAATACAAAGGTGCACTGGCATCTTTTGATCGGGGGGACTATGGGCCATGGGATAAACCCTAGCGGGATACCACATGTACAGATAGACACTGACGGTTGTCGCCGGTTGAGTCCACCCATTCGCTCTCACAGCCCATGCCCAACCTGACTTGCACAAAACTTAACCTGTTTTGCCCGTGGAATCCAGGGAATCTGTGGAAACCCAATCCGTACCTGTCCATTCTAGCTGCTCGGGTTCCTCGGGTTGCCCAATTTGCAAAATAATAGATGGGACCCAATTAGAAATACTTGAGCACATAAATAGATGAAAAAAAAAAACTCATCAGACTTTTGAATTGGATAAAAAAAAATTTTGAATTGCATAAGGAAGACACAAAGTCCAACCCATCCTTACATATTTCAAACGAATTCTTAGCATTCAATATCAAACAAAGTCTTTGATTTCTATAAAAAAAAAAACTACCAAAACATTCAACCTTAGTGTCACTTCCTTGGATTCCTCGGGTTGGGAAGATCGGTGTCCAAATCCATCCAAATTAAAATCGGGTTGATCTTTTTTTGTCAAAATCCGTCCATGTTCTTAACTAGTTTTGCCCATGTTTATCCATTATTCGGGTCGGACGGGTCCGGTCGGATTCAGGTCAGACCCACCCAAGTCCCACCCCTAAAAGGTGTGCTGGCATATTGATTGGCAGAACTATAGGCAATGGGATGAACCCTAGGGCGATGCCACATGTCCAGGTGCAGGCTGACAGCAATCACTGTCGGTAGGTCCGGCAGTGGTGAGCGGCAGCGACCAGAAAGACAGTGGACGTCAGTGGGTGGCAGATCCAAGGATTGATCGAATTATCACAACTCGATCACAACAAGACCAAAGATACTACTCATCTCTGAATCAATGCAACTTCAACAAACAAAAAAAAAAAAAACAGTGCAAAGTAAGATCCAATCTGTGAAGATCAACACAGGTTCCAAAGAGATCAAAGACTACCAACAGCCTTTCCAACACAACAAAATTCATCACATTCAAACACCAAGATCCCTGAACAAAGCATGATGCAGAGAAAAAGAAATGTAGCCAACATCCAGGCAGCTACATGATCAAACAAGCAACAGGACATTGCAGCAAGATAGACCATGATGCATGCCAATCATGAATTATACCAGGTCCAAACCAAACACCAAAAGCTCGAAAACAGCCTAGATGAGCATGGAGCAAAAGAGGTATGATTTTATCTAATCAAGCCTTCTGCATGCATTCCTCCTCGTTCTCGTAGTTGAGCTCCTCATCAACGATCGCATCCTGATACTTCTGGTACTCCAACACCAGGTCATTCATGTTGATCTCCGCCTCAGTGAACTCCCATCTCGTCCAACCCCCCCTCTGTACTAGATCGTTAATGTTGCTCTCCACCTCGGTGAACTCATCAAGGACCCATGTGAACTAGCACATGAATATGTAGGAGTGAAAATATACAGTGACAGTCAATCTCAGGCTGTAAGAGTCTATAAAGGTATAACCCCCAGCTCCAAAGTACAGGTTGGAACCTAAACCCAAACATTTTCTTACAACTCAACCTCTCCACTTTTGAACCTTTACTAACTTGAGCATCGAAGGTCTGCGCTCCTCACAAAGCCAACATTTCTCACATTTTTCTTGCCTTGCAGGTCAAGCACACAAGCCAACAAGATTTTCAATCTGTGATGATCAACACAGGTTCTAAAGATATCAAAGACTACCATCAGCCTTTCCAACACAACAAAACTCATCACATTCAAACACCAAGAACCCTGAACAAAGCATGATGCAGAAAAAAAGAACTGTAGCCAACATCCAGGCAGCTACATGATTAAACAAGCAACAGGACATTGCAGCAAGATAGACAAGCATGAATTATACCAGGTCCAAACCAAACACCAAAAGCTTGAAAACAGCCTAGATGAGCATGGAGCAAAAGAGGTATGATTTTATTTAATCAAGCCTCCTGCATGCCTTCCTCTTCGTCCTCATAGTCGATCTCCTCGTCGATGATCGCATCCTGGTACTGCTGGTACTCCGACACCAGATCGTTCATGTTGCTCTCCGCCTCAGTGAACTCCATCTCGTCCATCCCCTCCCCGGTGTACCAGTGCAAGAACGCCTTCCTCCTGAACATGGCGGTGAACTGCTCGCTGACGCGGCGGAACATCTCTTGGATGGACGTCGAGTTGCCGATGAACGTCGACGCCATTTTCAGGCCAGTGGGTGGGATGTCGCACACCGTCGACTTCACGTTGTTCGGGATCCACTCCACAAAGTAGGACGAGTTCTTGTTCTGCACGTTGATCATCTGCTCGTCCACCTCCTTCGTGCTCATCTTGCCGCGGAACATCGCAGATGCGGTGAGGTAGCGCCCGTGGCGCGGGTCCGCAGCGCACATCATGTTCTTGGAGTCCCACATCTGCTGGGTGAGCTCGGGCACGGTGAGGGCCCGGTACTGCTGGGAGCCGCGGGACGTGAGGGGAGCAAAGCCCACCATGAAAAAATGGAGACGGGGGAAGGGGATCAGGTTGACAGCAAGCTTGCGCAGGTCGGAGTTGAGTTGGCCAGGGAAACGGAGGCAGCAGGTTACACCACTCATGGTGGCGGAGATCAGATGGTTGAGATCACCGACTGATGTCAGGTAAGCCCAATGTCAGATTTCAAAACTTTTCAATGGGCAGCAAAAGAGAGTAAAGAGATGACTCTTACAGCTGGGAGTTGTGAGCTTCAGGGTGCGGAAGCAAATGTCGTAGAGGGCTTCGTTGTCGAGGACCATGCACTCATCAGCATTCTCAACGAGCTGGTGGACAGAGAGCGTGGCGTTGTAAGGCTCGACCACTGTGTCGGAGACTTTTGGGGAAGGGAAGACGGAGAAGGTGAGCATCATGCGATCAGGGTACTCCTCTCTGATCTTTGATATCAGCAGTGTGCCCATGCCGGAACCAGTTCCACCGCCTAACGAATGGCAAACCTGGAATCCTGAAAGACAGACAGAGAACAAAATGAGACTGATGGCCGTAGGCAAGTTGCGCGAGCATAGATTAATACATTTCAACAAAACCAATCATCATCATCATCGAGATGGAGTCGGACTATAAGGGGGGGAAAGAAGGGCACCTCTCACTTGAATGTGTCGGTAAAATATTCAACACTCCTCAAGCATGGCTCCGCCATGTGTAGAAATTTAGTCTCCTAAGGTTGCAATTCAAAAGGTTTGATGTGGCTTGATAGTCTTTCCATGCTTTTCTAAGAAGGCAACGCCCACAAAAAGGTTTAGCATCACTTGGAAACCCCAAAATCTTAGGCGATGAGTCCCATGGGGACACGCTCACAATTATGAAGATCAATAAAAAAAAAGTTGGAGAAAAAAAAACCATTCAACTTAAGCGTTGGATTGAACTATATATTGTGAAGAATAAACAAAATCCAGAATCAACCGCAAGTAACAAATGGTCTTCGGCAAGACAAACTTTGAACAAAAAAGACTGATTTGATCCAACGGATGGGGGTTATCTGGTTCCATTTTTGTTTTTCCATGTCTCGTCTTCACTGATCTGCAACTCCATTAAAACCAAGAAGTGAAGAACCGATCAAGAGGGTTTTGATTTAAGTCAATTAGCAATCAAAGTTAGACATTGCCTCGAAAGGCTGGCTCGCTTTGCCAAGATGCTCAGAACTGTGGTGAAGGTGTTTTTTAACTTAGCACTCAAATTGGAGAAGAAAAATTGAAGAAAAAATAATGGGTAGTTCAGAAAAGAAAACAAAAGGATAGAAACTTGAGAACATTTACTTTAATAGATTAGTATCATCTCTTGGAAACCCACAAAAGCCAAAGTGAGCATAATTATTAATTATGAATGCTCTTCAAAACATTGAGAACAACTAATTAGTTTACCACCACTAGTGGCAGATGATCCCAGGCTAAACAAAGTTTCAAGCTACAAAAACTGGATTGACCCAATGAGGATCAAACTTGTGCATTCGTAGTCCCCAAATATATTTTTTTTCTCTCTTCAAAAGGATACATGCACTTGGATCAAGGCCAATGGATGAGGTTCCAAGGTGGCCTTTTCTTTTTCTTTTTTTCAGTCTCATTTTCACTGATTGGCAACTTCACTAAATCAAAGAAATGCAAACTGACAAAGAATATGATGAAGGCATTACATAAGACTGTGTTATCATTAAAGTTTTTATGTCCCGTCTTCACTGATCTGCAACTTCATCAAATCCAAGAAGTGCAAAACCGATAAAGAGAATGTTGATATACGTCCATTAGCATTCAAAGCTAGACATTGCCTGATAAAGCTCGTCCGCTTTACCAAGATGGACTGAATTGTGGGGATGGAGATTTTTCACCAAGTAACCAATTTGGCAATGAAAAAAACTGAAGAAAAAAATCAAGGGCCATTCCATACAAAACAAAAATCAAAATGATTTAGACCTAAGAGCATTTGATTTCATAGTTGCATTAAGGATTAGCATCCAGAATAAATTTACACAAAATGTTATATTCCTGAAGAAAAAAAATGTCACTATGAATATGCTTTTAAAATTTGTCAATAAAAGACTTCAATTTTGGTAGTCATCAGCCAATGTTGAATTTTTATATATAAAAAAAGGGGAAGACGGTGATATGTCCCTGACTCAGGATCCTGTTTGAGTTGAGGCCTTCAGGATGCCAAAATATCTTTATATTCACCAGATCTCTCTCGAAAAATGCATTTAGAGCAGATCCCTCCGTTGACTTTTCTTCCATATAAATGACAAAGCTGCCCCTTTATTGCTCTTTATTACTGTAGCAATCGTTGCTCTTTTTACCAAATTATTGCTGTTGCTACAGTGAAATCACAATGTCAATTTTTTTTTGAGAAATCTTGTTTTTTAAAAAAAAAAAGACTACAATGATGATCACTGTAGCAATTGTTGTTGTTGCTCTTTAGTACTAAATTATTGCTCTTTGTACAGTGTGCAAAGAGCAACAATTTGGTAATAAAAAGCAACAATTGTTACAGTAAAACCAATCGTTGCCCTTTATTACTGAATTGTTGTTTTTGCTACAGTGAAATTACTGTAGCGTTTTTGTGAAATCTCATTTCTAAAACAAAATTTTGCTAGTGAAATCTCTGTAGTAATTATTGCTCTTTATTATTGAATTGTTGCCCTCCAAATGATTTCCTTGTACTGTTGCTTACAGGGGTAAAATATATATTTTTCAAACGAAAGAACCTAACGTAACCAACAATATTTTGCTATCCTATATGTTAAAAATTTCTTCCGTCAGGGATTAATCACCATTTATCCCAAAAAATAATATTGATAGACCTGTCAATGGGTACGGCCCTGGAAGGCTTTGCTCAAACTGGGCCCGGCTTGTTTCATCAAAAAGATAAATGCACTTAGGTCAAGGCCACTGGATAAGGTTCCGAGGTAACCTTTCTTTTATTTTCTTTTCAGTCTCATTTTCACTGATTGACAACTTCACTAAATTAAAGAAATGCAGACCAACAATGAAAATGATGAAGGCATTACATAAGGCTCCGTTTGGTTTGCAGTATCTGGTGCATTAAGTCGTTTTGAGGTAAGTATTCAGAATACTGTGTATGACTTACCTCATTTGTTATCCGGTACAGTAAGTCAATTTGGTGTTTCTCGGATACCTCATGGCTGAGGCAACTATAATACCTCAGAAAATACTTATAACCAAACAGAGCCTAAGACTATGTGCTATCGTTAAAGTTTTTATGTCTCGTCTTCACTGATCTGCAATATAAGTCCATTAGCATTCAAAGCTAGACATTGCCTGAGAAGGCTCATCCGCTTTGCCAAGATGGACTGATTTTTGGCGCTGGTGATTTTTCACCATGTAATTAACTTGGCAATGAAAAAAATTGAAGAACAGATCAAGGGTCAAACAATACAAAAACAAAAAAACAAATGATTGAATCTTAAGAACATTTGACCTTAAAGTTTTTATGTCTCGTCTTCACTGATCTGCAACTTCATCAAATCCAATAAGTGCAGAACCGATAAAGAGAATTTTGATATAAGTCCATTAGCATTCAAAGCTAGACATTGCCTGAGAAGACTCATCCGCTTCGCCAAGATGGACTGATTTTTGGCGCTGGTTATTTTTCACCATGTAATTAACTTGGCAATGAAAAAAATTGAAGAACAGATCAAGGGTCAAACAATACAAAAACAAATGATTGAATCTTAAGAACATTTGATTTCATAGTTGCATTAAGGATTAGCATACTGATAAGAAAGCAAAATTCATTTACCCGGAACAAGGAATAACAGATGAATTTACACAAATTGTTGAATTCCTAAAAAATAAAAAGATTATGTAACAATTATCATAGCATTCAAATCTCCATCTAATCACTACAGGTTGAAGTGCAAAATAATTACAAACCTAATTGAATAGCGCATCATGTAGACTACTATTCGAGAAAATTAAAATTTAAAATATCAAAAAGAATTTAAGAGAGAAACGGTTCTGGATTCATCACCTTGCAGGCAATCGCAATTCTCGGCCTCTTTACGGACGACATCGAGCACCGAATCGATGAGTTCTGCACCCTCGGTGTAATGTCCCTTCGCCCAGTTGTTGCCGGCGCCGGATTGGCCAAACACAAAGTTGTCAGGTCTGAAGATCTGGCCGTAGGTCCCCGATCGGACGCTGTCCATGGTCCCCGGTTCGAGGTCCATGAGGACGGCGCGGGGGACGAACCGGCCACAGGTCGCCTCGTTGTAGTACACGTTGATGCGCTCGAGCTGGAGCTCGGAATCTCCATTGTAGCGGCCGGTGGTGTCGATGCCGTGCTCGGCGCAGACCACCTCCCAGAATTTCGCCCCGATCTGGTTACCGCACTGGCCGCCCTGGATGTGGAGGATTTCTCGCATGTTGGCGGCGGGATGGTCGGTCCGGCGGTGGTCTGGCAGCAGAGAGGTGTCGAGGGAGGGACGGCGGCGGAGGGAGTGGAGCAAATCTGAGGGGTAGGCTGTGAATGAGGAAATGTAAAGGGAAAAAGGAATTATAAAGGGGGGGGAGAGTGACGGTTCCGTTTAACTAGGGCAGAAGTGTTTGAGGGAGTAGGCTAGTTTCTGACGGGTGTTCGTAACGGCGTTTGATTTTAGGGGGAAATTTGAATTTTGAAAACAAATTTGGGAGCAAGTGAAACGGTGTAACCCTAATTCTTTATAAAAAAACAGAGAGGAAATTTTATTCATACCCAAAAAACTTGTAATTTACCCCCATTTCCAACCAACTTAAATATACCCAGTTTTTTTTTCATACCTCATTACTATCCAAAAATACCCTTCCCTTTTACACCCCACGTTAAATACAGCCTAAGTAAATGGCCCGCTCAATCTTGATTATCCCTCTTTCCGATATTGAAGCCCCATGAGTATAGGAATATGGGGAGGGTTATCTTCAAACTATGTTGTTGTCTATGGAGAATCCGATTGGGGTGAAATAGGATCTTCGAGCCATGTTGTCAATGACGCCACAACCATGTCGTCGTCATCGCGAAATTCTTTCCAATTGCAGTCGATGTCCAAAAGGTTCTATTTTAGGTTTTAGTTGGATGTGGGGTATCAGATAAGGGTATAGAAGACATTTTAAAATTTTTGAGTAAGTTATTATGAAACAAGTGGAAAATGAGGCTAGTTACAGATATTTTGGGTATAAATAAAATTTCCCAAAAAAAATAGATAAATTACATTTTAACCCCCTTGAGTTTAGCTCAAAAATACTTAACCTTAGGGGTGTGCAAGATCCAAAACAAACCAAATTAATTGATTTTGATCGGTTTTGACGCACTCAATGGATCGGATTGGATTGGGTTTTTAAAAAACCGATATGATTGGATCAATTGATAGATTTATAAATTTAAAACTGACCTAAATCGAATCGAACTGACATATGTGTGTGTGTGTGTATATATATATATATATATATATATATATATATATAGAGAGAGAGAGAGAGAGAGATGATAAAATACGGCATGCGGTGCGTGCGGTGTCGCACCGCAGCCGTTTGATGCACTGTTGCGTGCATCACACGCACCGCGGCGGTGCATCAGACGGCTGCAGTGCGACGCAGCACGCACCGCACGCCGCGTCCTAACAAGCCTCTCTCTCTCTCTCTCTCTCTCTCTCTCTCTCTCTCTCTCTCTCTCTCTCTCTCTCTCTCTCTCTCTCTCTCTCTCTCTCTCTATATATATATATATATATATATATATATATATATATATATATATATATATATATATATATATATATATATATATATATATATATATATATATATATATATATATATATATATATATATATATATATATATATATATAGGGCAGGGATACTCTTACTAATAAAGTTACAAATCGTCTTTTATCTAACCTAAAGGTTTCCGAATTTGATGAAACTTGGTGGGGATGCTCTCTATGGCAAGCTGATCATCCTAACCAAAAATCATCAAATGCTACAACATTTTGCAAAACAATGTTGTGGGCATGTCATTGACATTTTTGACCCATTGTGGTATTTAATGGAGCATCAAATCAAAAACTGATTTATGGTCGATAAAACCAAATAAAAACCTATGAATCATTGGTTTTGCATTATTTGCAAACCTTTGCAAACAAAAAGAGGCTCTCATTAAAAATTCGGGGTGTTCATGGTTGGGGTTGGTTCGGTTTTTTGATAAATTTGGAACCGAACCGAAGTTGATCGGTTCCCTAGAAAATGGAACCGAACCAAACCATTCCTTGGTAAAAACCGAACCAAACCAAACCGGAAAAGTTTGGTTTGGTTTTGTTCGGTTTGGTTTGATTCGGCGGGTCTTTCAAATCGCTCATCATCACACCGTGAGGCGTGAATGATTGAGCTGCTGAGTTGGTTTAGATTTCATTTTTAAGCCTTTAACTTTGGGTGTTGCTATTTGCCCCTATAGAATTATTAGTAACACCCTTAATTTTTCACTTTGGGATATTTCATATGTTGGGATTTGGTGGTGCTAATAATTATGTGGGTAACACCTTTCATTTTTCAGTTTCATCACACCGTTGAACACTTGATGTTTTGAATGCACCGAATGGTGGTAATTGGGGTCATCACCATGTAATGTACAATATTAGTGAGACTATACACTGTATAGGAGTAACTACTGAGGTTATAGTACCAATGGTTCGGGTTGGGTTGGTTCGGGTTAAAAAACTCACAACCCAAAATCGAACCGACCATAGCGGGTTTTTTTTTTTTTTGAACCGAACCAAACCGAACGGTCAAAAATACCCGATCCAAACCGAACCCAATAGACCGGTTCGGTTCGGTTTGGCGGGTCAACCCGAACCGATGAACACCCCTATTAAAAATAAAAAGAAACAAAGGCATAGAAAAAACGATTGGTTTTGTAATTATAACCAAATACCAATGCGAATGCCAATGCCAATGCCAATCCCGTTTTGCAAACTAAATTCACAAATTCATTTTGCAAACTAAATTCAGCGGTTTTTCTTCTCCCGATTTTTCTTTTCTTTTAAGATCAAATTCTTTCATTGCATTACATTGCTTGAGACAAAGCAATTCTTTCATTCTGCTTGATAATTTTTAGGAACTAAAATCCATATCCGAATTTGCAAAATGAATTTCGATCTTAAAATCAGATTTCAAAATATGCTTGGGTTCAAAATGCCAATTCGTATAAAAATTTGATTTTAGGAACTAAAAACCATATTCGATTTTACAAATCAAAATCTGATTTATGGCCGATAAAATCAAATACCATATGCGTTGCACTTGATTTACGGCCGATACACCTATATTTCAAAATCTGATAATCCTAATCAAATGACAATACCAATGCCAATGTAGTTTTTCGATTCAGATGCATTAAGTAAGGTTTTATCGGTCATAAATCATATTTTGAGCTTATCGAGCTCGGGCACAAAATGCCAATGCCCGATAAGCCTAATCCATATGCCAATGCCAATCCCACAACATTGTAATCAGATTTTTCTTTAAAATGTGTTGCGCATGCAAAATATTTTCCTTTAAAATTTCAGAACGGGCATTGGCATTAGCACTGGCATTTGGATTAGGCTTATCGAGTTCGGTCTCAAAATATGGTTTTTTTCTTTAAAATTTCACTTATTTGAAAATTAGATTTTGAAATACGATAAGCATATGCATTGCACTTGATTTTGCAAAATAAATTTGGATGTCAAAACCTTACTTAATGTTCAAAACAGCATATGCGTGTTTTAATGTATATTTATTTGTTGGAAAGCATTGTTCGATATTTAAAAGTACTACCTGTGTTTTGTATTTTCAATAGGTTGTGATAGAGGAAGAGAATGATGCCATAACCACCGATGTTTTTGTTCCACAGCACTGCCAACACACTTCCAATCAGCTGTATGCTTCTCGGATGTCAAAACCTTAATTAATGTTCAAAACTTGATGCTTCTCGAATCAAATATTGTCTTTCCTTGCTTCACGTTTTAGCAGGTTGTGAGGGACATCAACATGGAGGAGGAGGATGTCATAACCACCGAGGTTTTAGGGCCACAACAACACACTTCCAATCAGATGCGGATTTCAATTTTGATTTGGAAATATAAAAAATAAAAAAACACTTTTGATTTGTTGCATGATTACTATTGATCAGTTGCATGATGTCTCGGATGTCAAAACCTTACTTAATGTTCAAAACCTGATGTATTTTCAAAACCTTATTTAATATTGTATCTGTTGTGTTTCATTTGTATTATACCTAATATAAGTTTTATTATTATATACGTTGTGTTAAAAATTAGCATCGTCAATCAGATAAAAAGAGCAATTATGGAAAGAAACTGAGATAGGGTCTAGCTACTATTTCATTACCTATCTCTAATCATACTTTACATATACATTCATTGATAATAGAGAGAGAGATTAAATAATAATAGAAACAGAGAAGGGTCCTCTTACCTCTTCTAAAACATCAAAAAAATTGACCATCCATATAAGAAAAAAAAGTAGAACCAAAAAGTGAACTAAAATTGATTCTTTTATTAATTTTTAAATCAATATGATTTTGTTTTTTAGGATATGTTGCATGTTTTAGAGTAGAGAGATGGGTTCACAACTGAGCGTTCCAGAACCCAATCCGTCCATGAGAACTTGATCAGTCAATCACCACACATACGAACAAAAAAAATAGAAATAACATAAAATAAAATAATAAGAACAAATAAAAAGAGATATAAACAAAAAATAATTCTTATATAGTTTTTTAAATCAATATGATTTGGGTTTTAAGGATATATCGCATGTTTTAAACCCTATGTTTATCGGAGTAGGGAGATGGGTCCACCCCTAGGCGTTCCAGAACTCAATTCGTCCATGAGGACTCGGTAAGGCGATAACCACGCATATGTGTCAATGTCAACACGGGTTTAATCACACATTTAGAAAGACTAAATAACATGTAAGTTATTTACGAGATTTTGAATATTCATGGGAGTGTGAAATTATTTTTACACGTAAGCAATTATTATAACAAAAAGTCTGAAAAGCGTTCTATAAATGAATCCATCCATGAGAGCCTGATCATATGCTTACCATCTCACTGTTCAGTAGCACAACGTGCACGGAGAGAGAAAGAAAATGAAGCAAAGGAAATGCATCAACATACTACCTATCCCTCCGTTCATTAGCACAATGTGCACGAAGAGTTAGAGAAAAAGAAGCACAATCAGCGTACACAAACATGACAATCTTCGAAACTGGAACTAACCTCCATGTTCGAAACCTTGAAGCGGAGTTTGTTGCAGTTGCGAAGACATCTTTATATAAACTAAATAACAAGTAAGATACTTATATTATTTAATTAATAAAAAATAAAAAAAATTAACTTCTTTTTTATGCTATGACAATCAAATATCATGCCGCCAGTTTCTCGTACGACTATCATATGCTATGACAATCAATAAGTCACAAAGTCAATCGGTCAAGTACGCGGGTATAAACTCTAGAACACCGGTATTCAGTCATGGGCAATCATATATAGCACTCTCCAGATGTACTTCGTCAAATAGAATCAG
Organism: Chamaelirium japonicum; assembly: GCA_947650365.1. Taxonomy (NCBI): domain Eukaryota; kingdom Viridiplantae; phylum Streptophyta; class Magnoliopsida; order Liliales; family Melanthiaceae; genus Chamaelirium; species Chamaelirium japonicum. The sequence goes on along the minus strand of OX393550.1, from coordinate 32,945,485 downwards.
TATTCTTTTCCACCAAATGAAGATAAGAATACAATAAATATTATTTACTCTGAAGTCCTATTAACTTGATCGTCTGCATATTGTTATCTTCACACTATAATTGCCCATACAACACAAAAAGTAATATAGGTAACTCTTTTTTAAATTAAATATTAAATAATTAATTATATGTAATTTATATACATTGATACTATGCTATTGAGTTTGTTAGGTCTGTGGTAGTGTCGGTTGGTATAACGGGATGACAATTTGTTGTTGTTGTGGATGCGTGGCACATATGTAAGCTATCTTTCACATAAAGCAATTAGTTTATCATATATTTATGTCATCGTCAATGATGACATATTAGCATTTATTTTTTGTTTATCTGCTACTACAAGTCCGAGACGAGTGAAAGAGATATGACACTTTTACGACGAATGTATTGCCGCAACAGTTGCATCATTACTATTGATCGTCTTTGTAGCCATTTTTTGCATTATCATGCTATCAAAAATTATTTTGTTTTGGAATATTTTCTATTTTATATTAAGATTAAAGCACCGCATCAAATATTGCATGTTTTTGTTATGAAATATTTTATGACATCAGTATGATACATATTGCGCATATATAATCTATACATCACTATCATAAATTTGGTATGTTATTTTTTTTCTTAGTTCATACTATTCCATTTTGTGAATAATTCGACTTATAACAGAACTCATTCAATTTCCAGTCTTGGGACAAGTGTGTACAATATATTTCTGAGGTAGAGACTGGCGTGTGGAGACAGTGGCCCGTCGTTTCATGCCCACGCTACGTCTCTTGAAGGATATTGTGGCTCACCGGCGATACCAATGGTGTTTTTTGGAGTATACGAATTGACACATTTAGAATAGTTTGATACATACAAAGAACGTTGAATCACATCGAAACTGAGCATATGATAAATTGATACAATTTTTTTAAAAGATATTTATTAGAATAAATATCATGTATTTATAGTAGTTTTTACAAAAAAGAGGGTCGTGATAGCCCGACGACAGTATCTAGAGGTAATACGATTACAGGCTGCAGCCAGGTAGTGACAACGAGAGTCTACCAAGGTTGATAGATTATTGTTTGTAGAGGCGACACGACTGCAAGCTGAGAAAAGTTGCCGCCACCGCCAGGTTGCACGAAGGCACTATTGAAAACATCTGCCTCCATGTTATATATATATATATATATATATATATATATATATATATATATATATATATATATATATATATATATATATATATATATATATATAATAGTTAGTATTTTGTATTCAATATTTAAATTAAATCCTCTTTCTATTTGGTGTTGGATTTTCATGCATGTTTGGTATCCTGTTCAGAACTTTAGCATGGTAGCCCACTTCTCTTTTTATTGTCCCAACTCATTAATAGAATACAATGAATCAGTTGCCCATGTTTTTTTAAGTTGTAATCTCTGATATTTTAATGGTTGTGGAGCCCAGTGGATGGTTTTTTTTTTTGTATATTGGATTTGTTACTCTCTGAGTTTAGGTTTAGGTAAGGAATAAGATCTATTTATTTCGGTTGTCATCCATTTAGTATGTTACTCATGCGAGCATGCCCCTGACAAATATAGACGTCTACGTTGGATGTAGGCTCCCCCGTCGAACATGGGCGTTTGCACAGATTGTTGTCGTCCTTGAAATATTATCACCTCCCTCAAAATATTATCATCGTTTTTAAATTATTATTACCACCTTTAAAATATTGCCCTCTCGAAATGTTTTTTGCCGCCCTCGAAATCATGTGTGCCGACAGGCACATGCATTACTAGTATATATATACAGGGGAGCGTAACTTTTTATGCCTATGCATTAAAGGCTACAATATATGTTCATCTATTAACATACGTAGAGGTTCCAAATTTGCTAATTTTTTTATAGAGATGACATTTATGTTGAGATGATCATTCTCACAAAAAGCTAGCAAGTTCTGAAACATCTAGGCAATCCTAATAAGCTTATCAAATTAACAGTTAAAATGGACGGTTGTTAAAACTTATAACATTTTGATAGATCTAGATGTTCAGAATTTATTTTTTTTTGGTGGCTATGTTATCTATAGCAATATGATCACCCTCACCAAAAACCAGCAAATTCTGAAACTTCTAGGTGTATCAAAATGATAGAAGTTGTATCTTCTATCAATTTCAACCGTTAATTTGATGAGTTTATTTGAAATGCTTAGAGGTTTTAGAACTTTCTGATTTTGTGAGGAAGATCATCTCAGTATAGATATCATCTCTACAAAAAATTAGCAAATTTAAAAACTTCTATGTATGTTAATAGAGGAGCATACATTGAAGCCTTCAATGTATGGGCATACAAAGTCACACTCATATATATATATATATATATATATATATAGAGAGAGAGAGAGAGAGAGGGGGGGGGGGGGAGAGAGAGAATACGGGGTATGAGCTGACAGCCCATTTTCTGAATTTGGGCTGTCAGTTCACAGTCGTCCGATCCCCATCACGAACCATCGGTTTTTTATACAAAAATCACACTCAGCCCCTGCCTGATCTCCTCTCTCAAACCCGATCTCCTCTCTCTCCCTTTCTCTGGTGTCACCCCCTCCGGCCTGCACTCCGACGTCACCCCCTCCGGCGGTATTCCCTCCAGCAGTAGCTCCGACCCCGACCAGCTTCCGACAGCAGCCCCGATGACCAGCCCCCTTCCCCCCCCCTCCGGCGTCGATCCGGTCTCGACCTCAGCCCCGTCGCTCCCCCTCCCCTCTGATCTCCTCTTTCCCCGTCGGCAGCCACCCTCGATGCCGTTGAGGGTGGCTGCCGACGGGGAAGGAGGAGATCAGAGGGGAGGGGAGCGACGGGGCTGACGCCGGAGGGGGGAGCCGATCCTGGAGGGAAAGGAGGCTGGATCGGCGTCGGAGGGGGAGAGAAAGGGGGCTGATCGGTGTCCGAGGGGGTGACGCCAGAGAGGGGAGCCGGTACCGGAGGGGAGAGGCGGATCCGGTGGAGGGGGATGCTGTCGAAGGTGCCGGAGGTTGAGGGGGATGCTGCTGGAGGGGGGAACCGGTGCCGGAGGGGGCTGCAATCACGAGAGGTCGGGGAGCCGGTACCGGAGGGGGCTGCTCGCAATAGAGAGCAGGCTGGAGGGGGTGACTCCGGAGAGAGGGAGAGAAAGGAGATCGAGTTCGAGAGAGGAGATCGATCAGGGGCTGAGTGTGATTTTTGTATAAAAAACCGACGGTCTGTGATGGGGATTGGACGACTGTGAGCTGACAGCCCAAATTCAGAAATGGGCTGTCAGCTCTCTCTCTCTCTTTCTCTCTCTCTCTCTCTCTCTCTCTCTCTCTCTATATATATATATATATATATATATATATATATATATATATATATATATATATATATATATATATATATATATATATATGAATGAGGGCAGGGAGCTTGCACCTGAGGTGTAACATCGTTGCTGCACTTCTCGCTTGTTTACCCTTCCTAAATGTTTTAGAATTTGATAATTTTTGATGGGTGTGTTGCCTATGGTAAGGTGATCATCTTCACAAAAAATCAGCAAGTTCTAGAATTTATAGGGTCATCAAATGAGCTCGGCAAAATTAACGGTTACAGTGAATGGTCGAAAATATTTCGAACATTTAATGACCCTAGAAGTTTTAGAATTTATTGATTTTTTGTGTTGATGATCACCATACCCTAGAGAACACATTCAGCAAAAATACCAAATTCTAAAACTTCTAGGATGCCAAACAATGCTTGAGGTGTAGCAACGACGCTGCATCTTAGGTCTAGGCTCCCTTTTCCCAGAGAGAGAGAGTGAGAGAGAGAGAGGAATGCTTAGGTGCGGTCCGCGGTCCACAGCCGTCCGATGAACCCGCCACGTGCATCGGAGCACGGAGTGGTGCATCGGACAGCTACAGACCGCGGACCGTACCTAAGCACTCCTCTCTCTCTCTCTCTTTATATATATATATATATATATATATATAGGGGAATGCTTAGGTGCGGTATGAGGTCCGCAACCGTCCAATGCACCTGCTGCGTGCATCGGATGCACGGAGTAGTGCATTGAATTGCTGCGGACCACAAACCACACCTAAGCATCCCCATATATATATATATATATATATATATATATATATATATATATATATATATATATATATATATATATATATATATATATATATATATATATATATATATATATGAGTTCCTATGACATGTCATAGGGAGTACCCCATGACATATGGAGAGTTAGTAACCCTAGAATATTTAGAATGTTCTAAATTTTTATGAGGATGATCGCCCTATCTTAGATAGGAGACCCACAAAAAATCGGCTCATTCTAAAACTTCTAGAGGCATCAAATATGATTTTCAATTTAATGGTTAAAATGGATGGCCGATAAAGCTTCTTTCATTTGATGCCCAAACAAGTTTTAGAATGCTTTGATTTTTTGTAGAAATTCTATCTAAGGTAAGGTGATCACCCTAAAAAAAAATCAACACATTCTAAACATTCTAGCATTACTAATTCACTATATGTCATAGGGTACTCCCTATGACATGTCATAGGAACCCAGCCCTCATATATATATATATATATATATATATATATATATATATATATATATATATATATATATATATATATATATATATGGGAAAGGGTAGCCTACTCCATGGAGTAGGTTACTTACCTACTCCATGGACCATATAGACGCCACATGGCACTTTTTAATCGAGTTTTTTTTTCATGTATGGTCAATCTAATATGGATAGATTATGATTATAAAAAAAAATCCGAAGAAAAAACTTAAACCAACCCGATCAAGTTGAAACAAATTTAACGGTAAACTGTGCATCGTTAAAACATATTTTTGGTGGATGCTAAAAATGCTACTTGACATATGTTTTTCTCAAATTTTTTTTCTTGACAATTGTTGGGAGGGATGAACCTAAGTTGACAAAGTCTTAACTCCGATTAAAAAGTGCCACATGGCATCTATTTAACCTATGGAGTAGATAAGTTACCTACTCCATAGAGTAGGCTACCCTTTCCCTATATATATACTAGTAATGCCCGTGCCTGTCGGCACGCAAAAGATTTCGAGGGCGGAGACAATATTTTGAGAAAGTGACAATATTTCAAAGGTGGCAATAAAATATTTTGAGAGCGATGACAATATTTAGAGGGATATAACAATATTTAGATGGTGACAATATTTAGAGGGTGGCAACATAGATATCAGCCGCCACTATTTACAACGATGATCCAACAAATAAAAACTACATCAACAGACCATTGTTGTTCTGAAATCTTAATGATGATCCAACAAATAAAAAAAAGGTTTTAGATTTTTTATGATCAAAACCTTGAAAAGAAGAAGGCTGATGAAAGTGATAATGATAGCATTAAAAATCAGTGATCAAATCCATCAAAAACCTTTAGGTTTAACCTATCATCCTAAACAATTTACCCAAAAAACTAAATCTAAGCACTCATTAGCCAAATATTGGAGAGCAAGTTGAAGTTGGAGTTAGGGTTAGGGGGAAAAAAAAATTTGCTATTGGAGTTGGGGAAAAAAGAAAAATTGTCACCTATCCTTAATAATTTACCCAAAAAATTCATCCCAGAGAAAGTTGGAGTTAGGGGAAAAAAAAAAAAGAAGTATCCCTTCTTCTCCCTCTAGGTCTCTCTCTCTCTCCAAAGCTGTCGAAGGCGCTTCTCCCCCACCGAAGTGTTTGTCCCGATTGGTCAGCCCGATTGACGTGGCTTTCGATCACTGTGTCACTTGGCCTGCAGGTCCAGATTGAATGCGATTCACTGGCTAGAATGGGTTGAAACGGAGTAACGGACAGCTGTGATCAGGACACGCCAACTGGGCTGACCATTCAGGTCTAATAGCATTTTGGGCTTTTTTGAATTTATACCCCCTCTTTGTGTCAGAATTTGAGCTACACCCCCACTTTTTAAAATTTGACTTTTCACCCAAGTCCATCACTTAACGAATAGCGACCTGTTATAAGTGGGGTTGTAACTCAAATTTCAACATAAAAGTGGGGATGTAATTCAATAAAAAAAAAACCTCTTTGAACGGGTGACCCTATTGCTCTTGAACCCGTTAACCAACCCAAGTTGGCCATTCCCTACTCTTATTATTTCACCATCGTACCCATCGCGACCGTCTATATACAAAGTCGCCCGTAAACCCGTCATGGCCAAGACTTCGATCGAATCGCACAAACCCGATTATCTCTCATGACCTCTCCTTCCTTCTAAAACGAAGACGCTCATTCCCATAGGTTTTTAAGTATCAAACCCGGCTCGGTCGTGCACCCAACCTCTTAGCCACGGAACATTGCACCTGAGCCATGGCTTCTTTAAATCTCATCCGTGCATGGGCTGATCGCAGCCGGTCCATTCCCTAACTGACCCGATCGCGAGCTCCGGATCCCAATTCTCTTTCATTCTCATCAGATCACAACCGTCCCTACCCTTCGTGTTTTTCCTGTCCATGTACCCGATCACAACAACCCCTCTTCTCCCCACTTGATCACAACCATCCATGGATAATCATGCATCCGAAATCCATGCATTAAATCACGGTGTACCGAGTTCCGTCTTACTTTACGTCTTCTATACTATCACAGCCGTCTCTAGCTTCCTTGCATGCATGCACTCATGCATGCGAGGCTAACCAACCAGGACTCTCCCTCTCATTTCCTAACTAAACCCAAACCCAATCTGAGTGCATCCATCACCAACCCATTGATCACAGCCGTCCGGATTCCATCCAAAAGAAAAGAAAACCGAACCTAAGCCATGCATGCCACCTGATGCACGCCTGTTCTCTTTGCCCGGCGCGGCCAGCACCGTCCGATCCCCTCCGGATCTCCTTGCGTTATATCCAAACCTCATGCATGCAACTTCCCCACACAATCACAGCCGTCCGGTGCATCAAACCCGACACGATCGCTCAGCCCTTCCATGCATGCATGCATGCATGTGCACCGGAACCTAGCCGCTCTCTCTATATCTCTTCCGTCCAAACCCACTACCCAACCGATTTTCTCTCTCCTACCCGAGACTCTCTCTCTCTAGATCAACACCCCACCGAACTTCCCTCTCTCTCCCTCCTTAATTCTCTCTCTAGGTCCCTCTCTTTCCTTAACCGCCCAACCCATCAAAACCGTCCAAACCTAGCGCCCGGGATCCTTTCTTTCTCTCTCTCTTCCTTACCCGAACAGAACCGGACTTCTCTCTCTTCTCCTTGTTTTTCTCTCTCTAAAAACCCACTCTAACAAACCCCAGCTGTACCCGAGCTAAGCACCCCATTCCGAACTTCTCTCTCTCTTCCTTGCCTTATCTGCACTTTGTTTTTCTCTCTCTTCCGGTGGGCTGGGAAGGAAGTGGGAGGCAGCGGCTCCACCGATGGGCTGCCGTCCTCGGCAATGCAAGCTCAGGTCGCCGTCGCTGTTGCACACGCAGAACACCCCGTCGAAGCGGACACCACCAGCAACGTCGACGGAGTTGGCAGCGCTGGGGATCTGCCATCGTTGCCACTACCTTGGACACCGTAAAGAGATCTGCGATTTTCTCCCTCTCTCCTCTCTTCTCTGTTTGGTAAAGATCTGCCGTCGTTGCCACTACCCAACATGTCCGATCAATACCAAACAGAGAAGAGAGGAGAGAGGGAGAAAATCGCAGAAGGAGAGAGAAGGATCGCGGGAGAGCAGAGAGAGAGAGAGAGAAGGATCGCGGGAGAGCAGACAGAGAGAGAGAAAGAGAGAGGAGAGAGGAAGATCGCGGGAGAGAGAGAGGGTAGATCGGGTAACTGACGGCTGTGATGCTGACGATCAATTTCGGAAAGTAATTACAGAGGAGGGGACCACGTACAGGTGGCAGGCGTGAGCAATGGGATTAATACCAAATATGTCCTTAATTTTTTACATAAAAGTCCTTCAAACGATTATAAATAATTTTTTTTTACAATCAGGTCCTTGCCGTATTTATTATTTCCTCCACTTAATTTCATCCCCACATTTCAACTCGATTCAATCTTAGCCGTTCCCCTCTCGCTAGATGATTCTTACTCGCCCTAACATCAATTTATCTCATCCGCTCATTCTATCCCCCTTTCAAAGATAGATCCTGAATGTTCTTTGTACCCCCCACAAAACTGTAGCTTATTATATAGATATATATATATATATATATATATATATATATATATATATATATATATATATATATATATATATATATATATATATATATATATATATATATATATATATATATATATATATATATATATATATATATATATATATATATAGATAGGGTCAGGTTTAATAGACACTGTTTTTGCACTCAATTTTTTACACCAATTTTTAAACCATTAGATAGAGGTTTCAGAATTTCTTAATTTTTTGTGAGCATAATCATCTTGCCTTAGATAACACATCTACAAAAAATCAGCACATTCTAAAGCCTCAAGACTTATTAAATATGCTCTTCAAATTAACGATTAAAATGAACGGTTGATAAAGCCTTTTAGTTCTGATGTACTTGGAGGCTTTAGAATGTGCTGATTTTTTGTGGACGTTGTGGGGGGAAATTTTCCAGCCGCCTTGATCGGGAACCCCGCCCTACAGCCTTGATTGAATATGGACGGTTTGTAGAGTTAGAGAGATGGGAGAATAGATAGAGAGAGTAAAGAGTGATGACACAAGGATTGGTGACGGAGTTCGGTCTTACGACCTACGTCTCCGGGGGAGAGGTGCCACCTTATCTTCACTATAATTTGAGTAAATGAGGGGTGAGCGTTCTCTTGACAGGCCAAGAGAAGCTTCGTACAGTGGGGTTGCACAGAGCAACTAGAAGAGAACAAAAAGGGGAGAATTGAGCTCCAGCACTTGCTCTGGAATCCTCCTCCTTTGATTGAATGACCAACCCCCATTTCCTGGATGCCTTGGGGGTCCTTTTATAGTGTAGGCACGTGCCCGATATGGCAGTGATGATGTGGCGATGATGACATGGCACTGGTTCAGGGCCTCCTTACTGGGCCCTTATTGGGCCGTTGTTCGGGCCCAATAAGGGGGAGGGCTTGATCTGCGAGCCCCGTAGAGTGGGCCCGTGAACCCGGGCGGGCTTACCTACTTGGGTCGTTGCGAGGCCCATGCCGCTCTGATCCGGTCCGGTACAATTTTTGCACCCACAGTTACCCCCTCCCAGTCGGGTCAGGACCCCCTGGGTCGGTTGGGATTCCAAGGTGCAAACGCCTTAGGATTCTGGCATGGTTGACAAGGGTCGTCGGTGTCGCGGTTCGTATTAGCAGAGTCTCCTTCTGCCGATATCGAAACCCTTTTGGCGCGAGCAAAAAAGTCTCGGTTTTGCAAGTGGGCGTATCAGAAAAAGCAGTGCGTTTCCCAACCGAGAGGATACCGAGACCCTTTTGGTGCGAGCCAAAAAGTCTCGATTTTGCAAGGGGGCGTTTCCGAAAAAGCAGTGCGTTTCCCAACCGAGAGGATACCGAGACCCTTTTGGTGCGAGCCAAAAAGTCTCGGTTTTGCAAGGGGGTGTTTCCGAAAACTCAGTATGTTTCCCGACCGAGAGGATTCCGAGAGGATACCGATCGAGAGTATACCGAGAGGATATCGAGAGGATACCGACCGAGAGGGTACCGAGACCCTTTTCTCTTTTCCCAACCGAGAGGATATCGAGCCAAAAAGTCTTTCACGGTCATCGTTTTTTTTTTTTTGCTTTGCTGTACATCCGTGATGAGTGGGGTCGTGGGATCCGTGCTGTCTCTTTCCCTTCTTGATTTCGGTGAGAGCAGCGTCCCTTTCTCTCTTTCCTTTCTTTATCTCTCTTTCCTTTCTTTATCTCTCTTTCCTTTCTTTGGTTTTCATTCATGTGAGAAAGCAGCGTCCCTCTCTCTCTCTTTCCTTTTCTTTGTTCGGTGAGAGAGCAGCATTCCTCTCTCTCTCTTTCCTCACAACGCCAAGCGTGAGTGGAAGATCTACGCGAGAGAGAGCGGGTGCGAGAAAGAGCCGTGCGGCGCAGGCGGAGGCGGTGCTGACGGCGTGCGGCGCGCGGGCTGCGGCGCGGGGCTCAGCGGCGGCCGGGTTCGAGCGGAGGTGGTGGTCGGCGTGCGGCTCCGGACGTGGGCGGAGGTGGTGGTCGGCGTGCGACTCCGGGTGCGGGGTGCGACGGCGGTGGTCAGCGGCTTCGGGCGCGGGCCCCGGCCTAGTCGGAGATGGGCACGGGTGCTGGACTGCAGGTTCCACCCCTTCTCTTCCTTTCTTTGCATTCGCCCTCGGTTGGAGAGAGGGTCCGCGCGAGAGAGAGCCGTGCGCGAGGTCCTTCCTCTTTCTATCTCTTTTTTTTTTCTCTCTTGTGCTGTAGACAGCTGCAGCAGCAGCGGCGGTCGACGCTGGGTGCGGACGGCAGTGGCTGGATGATGCGCATGGGAGCCGTTGTCATGCGAGGAGGGACGCCCGGGTGTGGTTCGCTGTCATGCGAGGCGGGTAGCGCGGGGGCCGCTGTCGTGCGAGGAGGAAACATGCGCAGGGGGTTTGGACCCCGGGTCGTGTGTCATAGGCGTCGAGGGTGTTTGGTTCATTCGACCCCCTATTCCTATTCTGATCGGTTGTCGCCAAGAGCACCTACACACGGGCCGGAAGAGGTGCGAGTTCTTCTTTCATACCCGGCGCTCGGCCTGCTACGAGTTGGGCACGTAACGAACCAAATTGAGGGCTTGAGCGTAACCGTCATTACCGTGTAATTATTCTGATGCTAGTCTTCGAAGAAAATGAACTCACAAACTTTCGACCGTCATAGTTTTTCATACGTGCGCAGGATCAATGCGTATAATATGCCATTGCGTCAGCGCTGAAAAACTGGTTAAAGTGGACCAATGCATGTCTTCGAAGAAAAAGACCTTGAAACCTTCTGTCAATCATAACTTTTCATACGCATGTCAGATGAATGCGTATAAGGTGCCGTTGTGTAGGCACCGAAAAAACGGTCAAAGTGGACGTGAAACATTGTTCGCCTTGACGAGTAACTTTTCCGGTATTCACCTTTATAGAGAGATGACTCTTAAGAACGCACTGGCCGGGTTTTAGGCTGACGTCTTAAGGATGTCTCGGCATGCGATAACTCATCCGTTCTGTCCGACACCCAACTGCACCTAGTTACTGTGTTCACTAGGGACTGCAGTCGGGCTCCAGTGATAACGCAATGGTTACCGTGTGCTCACCCCTGATGAGAAAGGGGATTTTTTTTCCTTGTGAAGTTTGTACAAGCAAATCAATAGGTTTGGATGAGATGCTATCCAATCGACCCAATGGAAGATAGCTCTTCGTCTTTCAATGATCATTGTGTGTGGATGACACTTGAATCGGGTTAACTAATAGGTTTGGATGACGTCGAGCACCCCTCCTCTCGGTTTTCTGATGAAACCGAGGGGTGTGCTGCTGATGGTGTGCCGTCACCCCTTCCCCACTCGGTTTTTGTGCAAAACTGAGGGGGGGCTGCTTGTTGATGCCAACACACACCCCCTCTCGGTTTTCTGACAAAACCGAGGGGTGTGCTGATGGTTGCTTGTTGATGCCGACACACACCCCCTCTCGGTTTTCTGACGAAACCGAGGGGTGTGCTGCTGATGTGCCGTCACCCCTTCCCCACTCGGTTTTTGTGCGAAACCGAGGGGGGGTTGCTTGTTGATGCCGACACACACCCCCTCTCGGTTTTCTGACAAAACCGAGGGGTGTGCTGCTGATGGTGTGCCGTCACCCCTTTCCCACTCGGTTTTTGTGCGAAACCGAGGGGGAGCTGCTTGTTGATGCCAACACACACCCCCTCTCGATTTTCTGACGAAACCGAGGGGTGTGTTGATGATGGTGTGCCGTCACCCCTTCCCCACTCGGTTTTTGGGCAAAACCGAGGGGTATGCTGCTGATGGTGTGCCGTCACCCCTTCCCTACTCAGTTTTTGTGCGAAACCGAGGGGGGAGCTGCTTGTTGATACCGACACCCCGTTATTGGGGCTGCTAGATGAGGCCAAAAAGTGTCGGTATTAAAAATAGTGTGTTTTTCGAATTTTAGCCCCATTTGAAACCGACACTTTTTCGGTAAAACACTGGTGCGCGGGGATGTCGGCGAGGGATAATGCTATATTTGAGGGGGCTTCTTAAATATAATCTAGGATGATGCCGCATGATGGTCAACCAGTCTTCACCCAATGTACTACCGCACCTGGTTACTGTATTCGCTAGGTACTACGGTCACGTGAGGGTGTTGACTTGGCCGAAATCAAGGAAGCATCATTTTATCCGGTGTTACCCACCGTCGACTGCACTAGTGTGGAGACACGCACTGACAGAGTTAGACCAACCGCCCCCTGACCGGTTTGGAATCGTTAGTCGTCGAGAAAAGGTGATGGCCAGTGACAATCTGATGCTTGGACCTGAGTGACAAGACGAAGCTTGGACTTTTGATCGAATGCCAATACGTTGGCGACGACGTCTCGGACTTTATCTTTATGTGTCAAGGGTAGGGCCTTGGGATTATAGAGTGTCGAGATGTTGGTTGCATCAGACTTTGTCTTCGAGTGCCAAGGGCTGGGCCTTAGGCTTGTAGAGTGTCGAGGCGTTGGTCGCCTCGGACTTTGTCTCCGAATGCCAAGGGATAAGCCTTGGGCTTGTAGAGTGCCGAGGCACTGGTCGCCTCGAACTTTATCTTCGAGTGCCAAGGCGTTGGTCGCCTCGGACTTTGTCTTCGAGTGCCAAGACGTTGGTCATCTTGGACTTTGTCTTCGAATGCCAAGGGCGTTGGTCGCCTCGGACTTTGTCTTCGAGTGTCAAGGGCGTCTCCTTGAACTTGGTGCATGTCAAAGCGGCGACGCCTGCCTTGGACTTATTCTCATTGCCTCAGATGAGTATAGTTGATAGCTTAGCTTGACCTGGATTGTCAGGAGCATTTTTATCGGACTTTCGCCTTGAAAGGGCGTAGCCGAATTGCCTTCGAGCTTCCGACTTGAATGGGCAGAATCACAGATCTTTGGTTGACCTGGGTTGCCGATAGCCTTTTTATCGGACTTTAGCCTCGAGAGGACGTAGCCGAATTGCCTTCGAGCTTCCGACTTGAATGAGCGGAATCGAAGGTCTTTGGTTGACCTGGGTTGCCAGGGGCCTTTTTATCGGACTTTCACCTCGAAAGGGCGTAGCTGAATTGCCTTCGAGCTTCCGACTTGAACGGGCGAAATCGAAGGTCTTTGGTTGACCTGGGTTACCAGGAGCCTTTTTATCGAACTTTAGCCTCGAGAGGGCGTAGCCGAATTGCCTTCGAGCTTCCGACTTGAATGGGCTGAATCGAAGGTCTTCGGTTGACCTGGGTTGCCAGGAACCTTTTTTTTTTTATGCCTTAATATGGTGGAATCGAACTTCGAGAGATTTGATTTTGAGAAAAAAGAGATACTTTATTGATATAACAAAGTAGCGGTTACACTTTTTCAGAAGTGGCCCAGCGGACGTTACGATTATGCATCCATGTATTACATTGACTTTCTTTCTCCACTGCTGCTGCCTTTCCTACTCTCGACCTGGTTCCTTATTAGCGAGGTAGCCATCGAGCCACCCTTCTTGGATCAGGTCTTCGATGTGATGCTTTAGCTTCCGACATGTAGAGATTGGGTGGCTATGGCTGCGATGAAACTCACAGTAGGCTGTCGTATCTCCCGCCTGGTCGGAATTTGGAGGGAGAGGCTGTGGCCACTTGCAAAAGGGCTCGTTCTGCAAGTAGGTGAAGATGTCTTTAATGGAGGTGTTCAGCTCAGTGAACACCCTTTGCTCCCTTGGAGTTTGCCTCTTTTCTGCCGGAGGGGCCTTCGGATCTTCATTGTACCTTTTGGCCTGTACCTTTTGGTCGGACGCGGTATGGGTAGACTTCTTGTAGTGTGCTTCATTCGGAGCTTCATCATCTTTCTTATGTCGGGAGTCACGAGACTCGCGGAGCTCGCGTAGTCTTCTGGCCTGCTGATTGTCTTCCACCTCTATTTCCCGCTGTACGCGCTTGAACATTGCCTCTAAGGTACTGGGAGAATACCGGATGAAGTCGGTGTAGACGTGGAGCTCTGGTCGGATAGCATTCTGGAATGCCAGCATGATGGCCTCCTCATTATGGGACCGACCGGTGAGCTCAGAGTGCTCATTACGAAACCTCATCGTGAAGCTTCTTAGAGACTCATCGGAGCCCATCTTCAGTCGGTAGAGTGTATCCAGCTTCTTTTCCGGCTTTAAGTTTAGCCGATAATGGTCCATGAAGAGTTTAGCCAATTTATTCTTCTTCGATCAGCATATCGTTTGTTCGTTCAGCACCCGCCTTTGGTGGGTTGGTGCTGGCCTTCACCATCGAGCGTGTTGATGTCGGCGTGATGAAGGCATTGAGGTTGATTTGGAGGAGGACTTGTGGCTCGTCACCACAAGCTGAATAGGAGTCGGTAGAGGTATGGGTAAGACCTCTATCGATATCCCACAGACGGCGCCAAAGATTGTGGGGGGAAATTTTCGAGCCGCCTTGATCGGGAACCCCGCCCCACAGCCTTGATTGAATATGGACGGTTTGTAGAGTTAGAGAGATGAGAGAATAGATAGAGAGAGTAAAGAGTGATGACACAAGGATTGGTGACGGAGTTCGGTCTTACGACTTACGTCTCCGGGCGAGAGGTGCCACCTGATCTTCACTATAATTTGAGTAAATGAGGGGTGAGCGTTCTCTTGACAGGCCAAGAGAAGCTTCGTACAGTGGGGTTGCGCAGAGCAACTAGAAGAGAACAAAAAGGGGAGAATTGAGCTCTAGCACTTGCTCTGAAATCCTCCTCCTTTGATTGAATGACCAACCCCCATTTCCTGGATGCCTTGGGGGTCCTTTTATAGTGTAGGCACGTGCCCGATATGGCAGTGATGATGTGGTGATGATGACGTGGCACTGGTTCTGGGCCTCCTTATTGGGCCGTTGTTCGGGCCCAATAAGGGGGAGGGCTTGATCTGCGAGCCCCGTAGAGTGGGCCCGTGAACCCGGGCGGGCTTACCCACTTGGGTTGTTGCGCGGGCCCATGCCGCTCTGATCCGGTCCGGTACAATTTTTGCACCCACAGATGTGCTATCTATGTCAAGGTGATTATGCTCACAAAAAAATCAAAAAATTCTGAAACTGTATCTAGTTGATTTGAAAATCGGTGTAACAATTGAAGTGCAAAAACAATGTCCATTGAACTTGACCCTATATATATATATATATATATATATATATATATATATATATATATATATATATATATATATATATATATATATATATATATATATATATATATATATAGATAGAGAGAGAGAGAGAGAGAGAGAGAGAGAGAGAGAGAGAGAGAGGAATGCACATTTTCTCTACAAATGAGGTTAAACTTGTAATATTCTTCATTGCACATTTTGCACCAATTTTTTTTTTACTCCAGTAAGGGAAAGCTTCAGATCGGACGGTGTAAAATTTAGATCGGATGTCTCTATTATTTATTGAACGGTTTGGACAAACCCGAGCAACTTGATGAGTTTTCATGGTCCAAACATGGGCAAACCCTCTACATATTCCTCTGGTAACTCAGGCAAAGACGATGTAACTTTGTCCAAATATGGCCAAACCTCCAAACCCGACCAAGTCCACCCCTAACCATACTTGATACCCCGAGCCTTCTCTCCCCTTCACCAAATCCCAGCCTACCCTTTCCTCCTCTATGTAATTGTGATATCCAAATCACCCCAAAACCTTAGCCTAGCCTCTCATCCCTAAGTCTCTCTCTTGTGTGGTGGTGGTGCGCACAACAGACCATAAAGGAGGAGCCGAGGAACCCCCCTCGATGCCCGGTTAGCACCCCCCTCTCTTCCCCCTTTCCCCTTTCTTTGTGGTTTAATGACCAGTCGACGACCCACTGGTGCACTCTCCCCTTGTGACTGTTCAACCGGCAATGCCCACAGCCAGTCACCGACCACACAACTCCTCCGTCCCTCTCTCTGCGCAAGTAGTCGACGACCTGGTCGGTTTTCTTTGTATTTTTGAAAATGTTGTTATGGATACCTTCCTTGTCTTCATACGATGGAACCGACTGAATCATGCCGACCAAATTATTTTGGTTATGTTCACTTTTAGGACCTTTGTCGGTTTGGTTTGGTTTGCAAATTAGAAAAATCCGACTAGATTTGTTTGGTTTATGTTTGAGGCCAAAACCGATGGAACCAAACCAAACATGAACAGATGCTGACCCTAATCGTGCCCGATATGATAGGCCTAGGTTTGGCGCGAGCCCATTTACATCCCTATCTGCGACAATTCTCAACAACGAGCATCGCATTTTGAACAAGGAGCATAGGGTACAATTGCAACTTTGGCGGGTTCAACCTCACCCAATCCAACTCTAAGTCGGGTTTAGGCTTATTTTATTAAAGTATGGGTTGGAAAAAATCAACCAACTTGGGTCGAGTTCTTGCCAAAGGTTTGGGCAACCCGACCCAGCCCGTATAGGTCTACGAATCTTATTCTTAGAAATGCATGTTTAAAATTTAAAACTCGAATCAAGTAATAAAATAAACATTATCCGAAATTCCGTCCGTCCCGACTACCAACTTGTGTTAATCCGAGTTTAACTCGAGCTTGGAAATATTTGATTTTTGTGTTGGGCTGTTCGGGTTGAATGCCGAGTTGGGTTGGGTTGAAGGTTCTACTACTCGGGTTGGGCTTGGGATCCGCCAACCCGACCCAACCCGGATCCCAAGCCCAACCCGTCGGAGTTGCAGCCCTAGCACGGGGCGGACACGAGATCGTCAGCTAGCCGTTCCTCCCCGTTGCCCGCCTTGTCCTTGGAACGGAGGAGAGAAGAGAAGAGCGAGAAATCTGAGGCGGCGATGGCGAGCAAGAGGCAGAAGCTGGCCCGGAAGCGCTTCCGTGAGGCGAACGCCGACCTCTTCCCGAAGCCCCAAACCCCAACAAAGGACTCCAGGAAGCAGGAGAAGAAGAGGAAGTGGAAGGAGGAGAATCTGAAGAGCAGGAGGAAAACCCTAAAGAAGCACCCCCTGAGAGTCCCCGGGATGAGGCCCGGAGAGAGCTGCTTCATCTGCAAGTCGATGCACCACATCGCGAAGCTCTGCCCGGAGAAATCCAGCTGGGAGAAGAACAAGGTGCGAAAATCCATGTTTTCTTTTTGAATTCACACTATATTTTTCTTGAGATCAGTTGATTTTGATATGAGATTTGTATGGCTAACTGTGTTCCAATCTGCACCCAATCCCTAATTTTTCCATACTGTCCGCCTCGATTCATCACACCCAGACAGTTGATCGATCCTCCTTTCAAGCCAAGGCTTATTCCTGCGCCTCCCACTTCCATCTAAATACTTAAGCTTGCGAATTTCACCCCAATTAACAAGGTTGAATCATCTCTTGTGGTCTACTCCCTCTCATTTCCATGGAAATTACTTACCAAAGGGCAGTTGATGGATCCTCCGTTCAAGCAAAGGGCACATCCATTATGACCTTCCCATCACCTATCGGATCGTGTTTGCAATAATAAAGTTTTCCCGACTCCAACCTTGATAGTTTTATGATGGAGTTATCCACCGTGTGGTCGATAAGATTTAATCTCACATTGATAAGTTCAAACCGGACCAATATTACCTGAACATTTCAAATTAATGATTCATTGATATGCCGCACTTATTAACACTTCAAGCCCTCAAATCATCAAAGGTTCACGAGCTTTCGGAGGCTTACTTTATAAATAGATTGGTATGCGAGGAGGCTAGACCGCTAGACAAGATTGCTTTTTTCAAAACAATCCTCCTGTCAAGCGTAGGACACTTTTATTATGGCCTGCTCATCACCTACCAATGCTGAGTACCAAATTCACAAAGATTCCCAAATCAGAATAATAAAGTGGGGTTGTGGCACCCCCACCTTACTGAAAATATTGTAGGATTGTTTTAAGCTCCTGGGTTCCCCTACATTTAGAAATTAGTTCTAAAGTGGTGCAAAAAGTCATCAAGTTAGAATTTGATAACTTGACCTTTATAAACTAAAATAATGGTGCAAAATTAATGGAAAAAATACCGCTAAAATGCTTCTAATAGACTACTATTCAATGAAGTAGCATCAATGATGATTGTTGGTAACAAATTGAAACTCCATACTGCTAGAAATTTGCTCATGTAGCAATGAACATTCGTTCACACCAATACCATTGGGGAGGTTTATCGTCGTAAAGAGAGCATATTTTATGCATTGCGATATCCCTTTTTGCAATGTTGTACAAATAAAATAGTAATAATAAACGACCCATGTATTCACTCCGCACCATCATGTTGCCCTCTTTCTCTTTCTCATTTTTAGTTCCAATTTTTTTTATGAATTTAGGTCCAATAGTAAAAAAGAGAGGATACATGATAAAGCGTGGATGAAAGTAGTGAGATGACAATTGAAAGCACTCCCAATTTTAGAAGATTTGGCATTCGATAGAAACCAATGACAAAGTAAGACATGATTAACCAACCAAAATAAAGCTTTCTACTTATCTTTAGGCAAGTTAAAACAAATAATAGAGATGCATACAAGCTATAGAAGCACTACCAGATTAATTTTATGGGTCTAAAAAATAAAACATACAAGCCCGACTGTCTTTTATCATTAACCATAAGGTAGTAAACTAGTAATAATACTTACCAGGGGTTGTTACATCAATCCTTGATTCTATGATCTTTAAATTTTTTTATGCTTCACGAATTTGAGCCGAAGTCATCTTTCCAAAAGAAAAAAAGGCAAACCGGGGAAAAAATGTATCCAACCGATACCGAGTTTAAACCATTCGTACTGGTTGATACCTGATTGAACCGACCGATATGGATCGATACAGGCAGATATTGATCGGTACAGGTTGAGTTTCTGTCTCGGTGCTTGTTCGGTGCCGATTCAGCCAAATCCGATACCGGTATCGCTGATATTTGAAACTATGGGTTCGGGAATGGAGTCATGAAAGAGCCCTCACCAAGTCAAATGTCTTCCCAAAACATGATGTTCCTTCCGTTGTCTAAGACCAACTTATTGCCACATTTGAAAAGCCTAGCCACCTTGGAGACCTTTTGCCAAAAGGGGAAGATCTTACATGACTTTCAAGTACGGACTTGAAGCGCTGAAAATCTCCTGAAGGGGTATCCCACATATAACATTGCTCCACGTTTCTCCCTGATCATTTTTGAAGTTTCAACCACCATTTCCCCAACGGTACCTTGTTATGGTCCCTAAGATTCAACACACTTGGGCCACCTTGATCCTTAGATTTAAGAACTGTTCCCCATTTCACGAGATGATAGGAACTGGACATCTCATCCGCGCTCTTCCAAAGAAAAGAGCTGCGGATCGAATCAATCTTCTTCACGACCGAAGAGGGAAAGTAATAGAATGCCAAGTCGTAAGAGGAAATCATTGACAACACCAAAGTCACCAGGGTGAGGCGGCCCCCAATAGATAGGTTTCTGCTATTCCAGCCTGCCAACCTGCTTTCCTCTTGCTCAATGATCTTGAGCCAGTCATTACGTCGGAGCCTCTTATCACTCACATGAAACCTCAATTACTTTAAAGGGAGGGTATCCAACTTGCAATTAATGATGCCCATGGATTGTTCCATTAACCCACTTGGACCTACAAGCTTATCTAAGGATTGACCAGACTTTCAATATACTCAAGGGAAGGACACTCTACAATTGCATGTGATCAGTGAGTGAAAAGAAACTTAAAAAATGGCAACACCTTAGCGTCATAGTATAGTTCTAAAAAAAAAGTGTTGCACAAGATTAACCTGAAGAGTATGGTTTCACACTTAATGTGAATCTCGAAGACTTGAATAGTAATCATTGTTTATTTCGTCTTTGATATCGCTTATTCTGTCATAGTGTCACAGTTGGTGACAGTTTCCTTGTCTTGTTATTACCCCATTAAATTTCCACAAATTAGTATTTTTGTCATTTAATCTGATGATTTCACAATCTCTATCATGTGGTTTGGAGCCATCATTAAAGAGAGAAGGTACAAGTACAAATAAATTCCAGGGGGGGGAGGACATTCTACAAAAATTGGAAAACCAATCATATGAACCTTAATTTTGGATACCTTAATTGTATTATGTTCGAAAAAAGGATTCTTGATCACTTAGGTTAACTTATAAAGGGATAAAAATCACCTATTCCCTTGTATGATTTCATCAGAAATAATGGGGAACCATGTTTTTTTATTCACAACATTAGTTTGCACGTGTCCCACAATATTGTATAGTTATTTACCTTCCACATTTTAATGCTAGTAGTTATCTTACATTTGAGCTGTTATACTTTTTGTCCACATTTCTTAAGAATCCATGAGTATAATTTGATTCCGCTAGAACCTACCACTTTATCTCATGTAATATTTTGCCTTACTCTCTTTCCAGATTTGCTTGCTTTGTCGGCAACATGGGCATAGTTTAAAGAGTTGCCCCAAAAAAGGCACTAACTTTGACGAGAAGTTCTGTTATAATTGTGGAGAAGTTGGGCACGCTCTTTCTAAGTGTCCTCTACCCCTTCGAGATGGTACGCGTAATTATCTGCGTTGTACAGTTGGTTGTCATGTACTGATTTATCTCTGTATGAGTGAAAATCCTTGTATTTTGTTTCCACTTTTCTTATATTGCAATGTTGCAAGATAGACATATCAGATGCTACATATTATGTATGAGACTGAATTAAATCACTCATCTTTTAATATGAATAGTGATATTTAACTTAATTTACATATAATAACAGTGGATTTGCTTGGACTTAGGTTGTATGGTGGTTCTGTAAGTTGGTAACCATGCTTGAACACCTTTTATAATACGCCTAGATTGACACTTTTTTTTGTTAATGCATCTATTTAGGTTTCTCTCTCTGCAACTCCCTATATTAAAGTGTTAAATTACAACTTGATTTCACGAAGTTAGGAAAGAAATGTCTCGTTCTATGAATCCTTAAGAGACCAAAAGGATCACTATAAGCTATTATAGATTCCGTCTCTTTTCTTATTAATTGCAGACTCAGCCTCTCCCAGCCCTTGTAGGAGGGTAAATATTTCGAAATAGAGACAGTTATAAATCACACAAGCCTAAAGGACTATTATTGGAGCTTGACAGAATTTGCCCCATGTGGTTTGGTTGTCCCTTTGTCTGGAGTAGGTAACTTTAAGATTTCTGAGGAGACTCATTGGATTACCTTATTTAAGTTGCGTTGTAGTGTTGTGTTGGTTGCTACTTTGAAAACAAAACATAGTGGTTTAGTTTTTGGCTCGGGTATGTATGGTTTATGGAGCACAGAGCCTCTGATGCTGAAGTCAGTTCGAGGTAGAGGTGTGGGGGAAGATGAGGGAGGAGAAGGTAGCAATATCTCACTGAAAATCCAGCCTCTTTTCTGGAACCCCAGGGCTGCTTTTATAGAGCTCGGGAGAGAGTGGGAGACTGATACGTGCCTGCCCACGTGCTCGCCCATGTGTTTCGCCCACGTGCTTGCCCTTGTGGCTGCCTCTGGCTGGATCGGAACTTACCGCCTCTGGGCTGCCATGTGGTGGGCTCAGGCTGGACCGAGACTTACCGCTTCTGGGCTGCTACGTGACAGGCTCTTTCTGGATCGAAACTGTCTCTGGGCTGCTAGGTGGCAGGCTCAGGTTGGACCGAGGTTTACCACCTTTGGGCTGCCAAGGTTACATGCTCTGGCTGGATTGAAATGTACCGTTTCTGGGCTGCCAGGTGACGAGCTTTAATTGGAGCAGGGCCTGCTCGCCCATGTGATCGCCATGTGGTCGCGTTGGCTATTTTGTCGTTTGGTGCGGTTTGCTAATCGTCACGCTAATAAATCGGTTTCATACCTTAGTTGGTCACGTTGATTTACGAGCTCTGATATGACGTCGTTTGAACCCTTGGGCTTTGTCAAGGGAAAATCTCCTCCGGGAGTTGGCCTCTTGGAGACGTTCTTCGAGGAGCTTGTCGCTGGGGCTGGGCCAAGATGGCGTTGGACGAGCTCCCTGCTGTCGTTTGGTCGCAAATGTCGGCTTAGGGGAGCTCATCGCTGTGATCTTCCGAGGTTGGTCTGAGCGGGCTCTCTGCTAGCGTCATTCTGACGTCACCTCAGTAGAGCTCGCTACCGAGGTTGCATCAGGATAACACCGGATGAGCTTTCTGATGATGTCGCGCCGTCATCCCAGGGGAGCTCGCTGCTATAATCTTTCGAGGTTGGCCCGGGAGAGCTTACTGCTAATGTCATGCTGACATAGTCTCAGTTGAACACACTGCCGAGGTTGGGCCAGGATGGCGCACCTGATGAGCTTCCTAATGACGTCGTGCCGACGTTGTCCCAAGGGAGCTCATCACCGTAATCTTTCGAGGTTGGTCCGGGCGAGCTCACTGCTGACGTCATATTGACGTCACCTCAATCGAACTCGCTACCATGGTTGAGTCAAGATGGCATCGGAAGGGCTTCCTGATGACATCACGCCGACGTCGTCCTAGGGGAGCTCACCACTGTAATCTTTTAAGGAAACCCTTGGAGCAGAGAACCACTGAGATGATCGAAAGCATATCAAAATGAGAGACCACTGTTCTAAAAAGCGGTCCGGGCGGCCGCCTAGGCGGCCGCCTAGGCATTTTAGGGGGTTGGCCGCTCCGCTTCAGCAAAAAGCGGCACTGCAGGCGGGTTGAACAAAGGCGGGTAAAAGGCGGGCGCCTAGGCGGTCTCACTGTATACAATTGCTTGAGGAAATTTTTTTTTTCTGTAATGAATTTTCTGTTTCTTCACCATATGCAATTGCTTAAGGAATTTTTTTTTTCAATGTATTGTGATTTTTTACTATATTGGTTCTTGTATGGTATGAGTTTGGATAGAATTTGGATAACAATATATGATTGGTTGGAATTTGGGTACATCACAAAAAAGTTGGAGTACAACTGTATTATCTGGTATACTCAAGTTAGAGGGACAATCGGATATAAGTATTGAGGTAACCATACCGAAATACCCCTACCCACCCAATCCTCTCCTCCCTTTTCATAAAACTTTTATATTCAGATCGGTAGTTTTGATGTTTGCATATGTAAAACTTTCTAATATTGTTTTTTTATATAGAATTATGAATTTATATATATATACATACATATAGAATATATATAATATATTTTATATAGATGGGCGCCCGCCTTTTTCTCCGGGCGCCCGCCTAGTCGTCCGCCTTCCGCTTTCCGCCTTGAAACCACTTGACCGCCCGTCTTCCGCCTTCCGTTTTTTAAAACATTGTGAGAGACCTTGCCACGACGCGTCGGACGGGAAGGGACCTTCCGAAGGCCCTGCTTTTCTCGAGGAGCGAGCTCTTTCCCATGCCCGGAGGCTGAGGTTGACTTCGTTGATATCTTGTTTAGCTTCTTCAAATTACCGGTGGGTTCCGTTGGCAACTCCTGGGCGCGAGTCCCTTGTGAGGTGGTACGTACACCTTATATCTGAGCGCTTTTGCAAAAGGGGCGGACTCCTCCTGGCGAGCTCTCTGCAGTGGAGGTACCTCATTTGTCCTTCCCTCTGTGTCATGTGGCCGGCTGTTCAAGGTGTGGTGTTGGTGTAGCCGCGGTTTTGTTCCCCCTCGAGTGATGTGGGTTTGATTAGTTTGTGATAGGACGTTCGACGAGCTCGCGACTAGCGTCGGTGGGGCTACTTTGTAAGAATGGCCCAAGTAGGTGCGCGAGCTTTATTGGTTTACCTTGTGAAGGTTGAGCAGTTGATGCTTGAGGCATCAACTTTGCCCTCTAAGCGAGGTGGGAGCCCGTCACTTCCAACTATCTTGTTTGAACTATCCACTTTCTCTCTGGGGCGATCTCACGTTATCTGTATCTTAGTATTTGGTGGGCTGGTAGCATGTCATGGTTGGTCGAAAGGCGACTCAACAGTCCCTTCTGCGGGTGACATGGCGGCCCTAGGCTTTGCCACATGGCAATGAATAGATGTCGATTTTTGGGCACCGTCAGTTTCTAACATTCTATGACATTCATATCTTTAAAATGCAAGAGGCTAATTTGATAAGATCATCATCTTGGAGAAGTGAGAGCGGTAGCATAGGCTTTAGGTAACCTTTGAGAGGGGGTTGTTTGTGAGATGGCTGATCTAAGAATCCTTGCTTTAATATGCAGTTTC
This sequence comes from Chamaelirium japonicum, assembly GCA_947650365.1. NCBI lineage: Eukaryota > Viridiplantae > Streptophyta > Magnoliopsida > Liliales > Melanthiaceae > Chamaelirium > Chamaelirium japonicum. The sequence goes on along the minus strand of OX393550.1, from coordinate 32,921,167 downwards.
ATGTATAAGTTTGAAAAAGCATATTGCAGTATCATGTTTACTGAAGTCAGTTGTTCTGTTCATTTAATCCTCTTCATTTCACGGTTTTCACCATATGGAGAACGGTTTGATGTCAAGCTTGAAGAGGCCACTTAGAAGAAACTGCAAGGGCACGGATTACGCAGGCAATGGCCATCACCTTAAAGTGATTCTATTAAGTTAGGCATTCTGTTGGGAGTGAACTGAGTTGATTTTGTGGTTTTCCTCCACCTAAAGAGTGTTTCCTTGACAATAATTTGCCACATCAGATGATGTACTAATTGACATGTTTACCAAATTGCCTTGCCTTTCTTGAAGATGTTATGACTGTGTACATTGCTGATTGTTATGGCCCAAATTACCCATCTCTGTTCTATTAGGGGCACCTTTGAAAGCATGAATGCGGAAACCAAGTTCATTTATTTGATGAACCAACAGTTTGAGAAGACAAATAATTTTTGTGTGTATTTTACAGTCTTACTTATATGGGTCAGTTTTAAGTTGATTCATATGGTTCCATGCAAGGAAGCACCGATACGGATACGGGGATACGGATACGGGGATACGGATACGGCGATACGTGGAATTTTGAAAAACTAGGATACGCAGTACGGCAGGGATACGTTTATAATTATATTATATATATATAATTAATTAAATATAAATTATATAATAATTTTTGAGCTAGATTATGAACACACATTCTAATCAGTATCAAAGCAATCAAACAGAACCCACATTCCATTCAATACCAAAGCAATCAAACAGAACCCACAGATCCGGATCAGCTAGATAAAATCGATTTTGGCCTAATTATGTCCCGATTTGTTAGGGATTCAGCGACACTAGCCTTCAGATATGGGTTTTGGCCGGATCGTTAGGGTTTCAGCCAAAACCAGCAAGGTTTCGACGGCTGAAACCCTAATAATCCGAGCAAAACGCAGGCGAGGAGGCTTTGGATTAAAGAAAAAACCCCTTCGAGCATGCCTTCAATCATGGGATTTGAAAAAAAGAAATGAAAAATCAATCGTTTCTTCAGTCCGTCCAGCAGAAGGTCAACAAGGAATGGGTTTCGGCCGGATTGTTAGGGTTTCGGTCGAAACCGGCAAGGTTTCGGTGGCCGAAACCCTAACAGTCCGAGCGGAACTCAGTAGAGGCTTTGGATTTTAAAAAAAACCCTTCAATATGCCTTCAATCAGTCTGTCCAGCAGAAGAAAAGAAGATAAGGGGAAAAAGAGAAGAAGAAAAGGGGGAGAACTGGAGAAGAGAAGAAAAAAAAACCTAAGACTGAGATCCCCCTCTCTCACTGCCGGCAGTGTGGTCGCCGTCGTCTTCGTTGCACGGTCGCCGGCGGCCTCGCGGACGATCCCCGTCGTCGCCCCGCTCTCACCTCGCGGACGATCCCCCTCTCTCACGCCTCGGCGGCCTCGCGGACGATCCCGGCGTCGCCCCGCTCTCACCTCACGGACGGCAGCTCACGATCTCTGAGGTTTATAACCTCAGAGATCAGATGAGTTAAATAAAAAGGGTTATTTTGACTTTGCCCCCCAAACTTTGCCTTGAATTAGACTTTACCCCCCACATTATTAATTAGACTTTACCCCCCAAAACTAACTGTTCCGTTAGCTCACCCCGCAAAACTTTATTTCTTTTCCGTCAGCTCACCCTTTCTCTTAGACGGTGAGTTGGCAGAACAGTTAGTTTTGGGGGTTAAAGTCTATTTCAAGGCAATGTTTGGGGGGCAAAGTCAAAATAACCCAAAAAAAAAAAAAACATCACAGTCGTCAATTGCACCCAATCGACCGGTGCATCGCTGATCACAGTCGACCGGTGCATCGCATGCACCATACGGCCGGCTGTGATCACAGTCGGATAGCCTCCAGCGGTTTTAATGGACCCGAGTCCATTGATCACAGCCGTCCATTGCATCCAGCTGTTGCAATGGACGGCTGATAGGCTAAAACTTTATTGGCTCAATGGACGGCTGTGATCAAATCACGTGAATTAGACCCGATACGTATCCCGGCGTATCGGTCCCGTATCCCGGCGTATCGGGCCCGTATCCCCGGCGTATCGGGCCCGTATCCCCGGCGTATCGGAGATTTTTTTTTAATTTTTTTAATTCCCGATACTTCCCAGCCGTATCGGATACGTATCCCGCCGTATCGGGCCGTATCGGAGTATCGGGAAGTATCCGATACGGGTACGGCGCCTATTTTGAAGTATCGGTGTATCCCAGGTTCCACGTCCACTTGAGCATAAAATGGTACGTTTGAATTATTCGTACCTAAAGATTTTTAGAAGGAAAAGTTACATTTTCAGTTAAGTTCATTTGTTCCATTTATCAGCTCAAGGCTTAGGTATAACTGGGCTTACTTTGCCTAATGTAAAAGTTCTTTCATCTCTTGCTGGAATGCTACATAGCCTTCTTCGTGCCTTAGGGCTGGTTAGTCAGGGACCATCTGTCCATTGTTATTGCTTCATGACATAGCCTATTGACCCTGGTGCTACAATACAGCAAGGGTACATAAAGGACACGTATCTATTATATTGTTGCTTGCACGGTCATTCAAGCTATTTGTTTCATAAATAATCTCATTTTGTTTAAAGTGATAGTTTAGTAAATTAGTTGATTCTTTTGATTATGTTTGTGTGAAATTACAATGCATATTTGAATAGATTAGTGCATATGCTGTGTTTAAGGTTCAATCATATATCTTAAAGGGTCAAAACATGTTCATCGCTACTATTACCAGTCTCCTTGCCTTTTTTCATCAGTTGGGTTACAAATCTTTCCACATGAACATGTTGCTTCTGCATGTACATGTGCAGTATTTAAAACCTGGCTGTTGCAAGAACAACTGCTGATATTTTAAAACCCTGTTTGGATTTTAATTTCTTAATTGAAATCATACGACATATATTATCATTGAATAAGTGGCCAGTTTTCTTCTCCTCAAACTGCAGTTCTTATTATCGTTATTTTCTTTTGCTTATTGACATACCTACTACATTTGTGAAAGAAGTTCTGGTCAATTACATTTGAAACACATATGCACAACTAAGCACAACTTAGTTTATTCAGAAAATAAACTGATTAATAAATCTCATTATTTTTTAGAGTTTTTTTTTCTGAAGGTTGGTATGAAATCAAGAAGATTTGAAGGTGCCTACAATATTATTTCTTCTAGGTAACTCACAGAGATGAGAAACGATAGCACACTGCACTGATTAGAAAACCGCAAATGCCACTGCCAAGCCAAGATGAAGAAGGTTGAGGATTGATATTAGGTTAAGAGCAAGTCGAAGAAAAGCAACTCATACTATGAAATGAATCATAATTCGATATTCATTAATGCCGGGATGTTACCCGTTGTAACTGGTGTGGATATCTCTCAAGTCTTAACATAGATGACCGATGAAGGAATCATGAATCTGACCCAAATAGATGGAACAAGTCTTGATGGCTATGGTATGGCGTGCATGTTTAGTTGTTTACAACAGTCACCAATGGAAATCAAGAATTGTAGTGTTGTGCAGAATTCTAATATGAGCAGCACACTGTTGTTCCTCCCTACAGAAAGCTAATCTTCCTACCTCCTTTAAATATGTGCCACCGTATATTCCCCCAAGGTTTATTTTATGTTCTAAATTGCAGGCCTATAGAGCAGCTTTGAGTTCCCAAGTAGCAACTATAGTCCACTAATTCTGAGCCTATATGCATCTTTTCTTCCTTCTGCATAGATTTGTTTGTACTGAAGATTTTGACGTTTTTCCTTATCAAATTTTAGGATTGTTATACGGTTATACCTACTAAGTTTGAGACCCTTAAATTTTGGATTACTGATTGCACCTTCATGTTACCAAAAGTGCGTTCACATTTAATTTTTGTTCTGGAACACTTTAATGTTAGCAAAATTATGTTGATGTTTGAGTTGCCTGCATTTATTTGCTCTTTAAGTTGCTGAACAATATTTTAAATGCAGGGGGTACAAAATTTGCGAACTGCTTTGTTTGTAACGAACGCGGGCATTTGAGCAAGAACTGCCCTAAAAATACAAAGGGAATCTATCCAAAGGTATTTTGTATTGTCTTCATCCTTTTAGCATGCTATGTAACCATATAATGCGTTGTCATAGGTGGTTATCTTGGCAGATCATCCATGTTCTGATATGTTAGTTGTATGTGGTTTTCATTGTTTTACTTTTACATACACAAACAAAAAATATCAACAAGGATTCAAAATATCTTAACATATACTACAGACTCGTCTGATCCCTGGGCAAGGCCCGCGACTAGGCCGTTTGATATAACTCTCATTACGCATGAAAAGTTGCATGGGCCCCACCAATACGGTGTACTTTTATTGTTTTCAATACTAATCAGATTATTGACAGTACTTGTTTGGAGAATGTCAATAAATTCAAAAATCCATTTCGTCGTCTAGTCGATTAGTTTAATCCCTTTGCATGTTGGATAATTTATTAACTTAAAGAAATAAAAAATAATCAATTGTTAATTGTAAATTATTCTTCTTTATCCCTCTTTGTTGAATACATATGTCTCTAGAGAATAATGCTCCTTCCTTGTTCTTGTACTGATCCAGCTATGCCGAAATCTGATCCTGTTCGTCCATATATGGAACCACTTTTCTAACATGAAGCCAACCGATCATGTGAACTCATCCACTTATTATCGGTCAACTTTTAAGACAAGTTAGAGATAAGGATAAAAGGTGTCTAATATAGAGAAGGAGACATCTGATTGTCCCACCTTTTCTTTATAATTCTATATGGTTTATAGATATTTTACTAGATTGGGTATAACTCATTTAATTGTTTTGCACTTTCCAATGCACTATACATAACCATTGGCGGCTTTTCATCACTATCGACTATTCACAATGCAGTGATAAGTGGGGCTGAAACCGCCAATACATAGAACACATTTGTCCAAAAAGATTCAACAAGTACGATCCTAGTGACCAACCTCCCATCTGTAGTCTTTAACCATGGGCCATTGGCAAAAACATGTGAGGCTACAAAGGCTTTGAGTTTTTATCCCTTCTGATTAAGCCGTGGAAGCGTTTGAATGCAATCACAAATCAATGACCACGGGTCAGAGCAAATTTCCTTTTAAGGCTTTTCACATATGACGTAACAAACGTGTCTCTTGGTGCATAACAACGGTTTATACCTTCAGTTATAGTGAGAATATACAATTTACTTATATCTTCTAAGACAAAATCTAAACAATGTGCATCACAAGGTGGCCAAGCAATATGTTGGTGCTTCTCCATAAGGAGGGTACTTGCTGCTTTGTACACCGCTGCATTGTCCATGAGAACTTGGACGACGCACTCTCCTGTTTCAGCTATAGCTTCATCTAGGATAGTGAATAGATGTTGTGCAATGTGTGATTGTGCAGATGCATTTATATACTTCAGGAATATTCGTTCCGATCAACAATTAAGTAAAAAGTCAATCATTGTACGCTCGTAACGATCAATCTTCCCATAAGGCATTGAGACTAATCCAGGCATTGAGACTAATCCTTAGATTTTTCACGCCTCTTTATATTTGGAAGGAAAGCATGTCTAGCCTCCTTTTCTAATTATAGGCAAGCATGCCTAGATTCATGGCAGGAGGGTGGTTTTAAGTCCGGACCAAATTGTCCGATTGCTTCAACCGTACACTTGAAGCTTTTAAGAATTAAGACTAAAGGCATTACTGCTTGTATTGCACTTTTCCTCTCTTCTTATATCTATTTTCTATATTGATATGGGTATGGCCTTTATCCTTTGCTTTCTGATTACCCACATCTTGGGGTCTTGGTCTACAAAATCGGTCAAGAGAGCCATGAGCTCGTGGCTTTTTATGTGTCGGATGTGATGGTTTAGAGTGTGTAGTGAATATAGGGGTGCTACCTAGCGTGGTACTTCTTCGACATCCCAAAAATCCATCTCCATATAGTGATCTTGGGCATTATCGAACCTTCGCAGATAAGTGTTGCGCATGAACTCCCTGATCTCTGTTGGGATCTCAGTCATCGGTTACATTAGGGCATTGTAGACATTGAAATATTGCCTAAAGCTAGAGAATCAGAAATTTGGCTAAGTCTGGAAGACTTTATTTCCCTGATGATCAGGGAAATTTTGCTTCCTTACATTCTGAAATTTGGCTAAGTCTGGAAGACTTTATTTCCCTGATGACCAGGGAAATTTTGCTTTCTTATACTTCATTTCCCTGATGACCAGGGAAATTTTTCTCTGCACTCAGAAATTTGGCTAAGTCTGGAAGACTTTATTTCCCTGATGACCAGGGAAATTTTTGTTTCCTTACACTTTATTTCCCTGATGACTAGGGAAATTTTTGTCTACACTCAGAAATTTGGCTAAGTCTGGAAGACTTTATTTCCCCGATGACCAGGGAAATTTTGCCTTACATTCTGAAATTTGGCTAAGTCTGGAAGACTTTATTTCCCTGATGACCAGGGAAATTTTGCTTTCTTATACTTCATTTCCCTGATGACCAGGGAAATTTTTCTCTGCACTCAGAAATTTGGCTAAGTCTGGAAGACTTTATTTCCCTGATGACCAGGGAAATTTTTGTTTCCTTACACTTTATTTCCCTGATGACCAGGGAAATTTTTGCCTACACTCAGAAATTTGGCTAAGTCTGGAAGACTTTATTTCCCTGATGACCAGGGAAATTTTGCTTCCTTATACTTTATTTCCTTGATGACCAAGGAAATTTTTCTTGCTTCCTTACGCTCTGAAATTTGACCAAGTCTGAGAGTAAGGAAAGTACTATATCCCTATCGTCCAAAGGCTATATCTAAGTCAATAGAATGATACTTAGAGATGAGCATCCTTCGACAAGCCGATATACAAGGCCGAAGAATAATCAAGCTTAAGCTCCTACAAGTAAGGTTACGCTAGATTTTGACAAACTCATTGAACCTACCAAGTCAGAAAGGACCGGATCAAGAGTTAACTTGGTTAAAATCTAAGTCGCAGTAAGTCGATTCGGATTTAAGACCCGAACCACAAGTCGTTTTAATCAGACTGGTTCACTCAAACTCAAAAGGATTAAGCTACCAGTGGAAGTTACAAAACCACTCGAATATGATCCTAACCATCAAGGAAGTTATATAAACCACCTGGAAGTTTCCCTAACCATCCAAGGGAAGTTATAAAAACCACCAGGAGGTTGCTTCAACCACCCGAAGTAGTTATTCTCTACAATAACTACTTCGACCCTTATAAAAGGAGGGACAAGAAGAGAAGAAGGGATCTTTGGCCATAGCAACAAGATCCTACAAAGCTCCCGATTGAAGATACTTCAAAGCTCCAAGAAATCCCGGAGAAGAAGGATCGAAGATCGAAGCAAACCAAAGAAAATCGAAGACCGAAGATCGAAGATGGAAAATTGAAGATTCAAGTCCAAAGCAAGTCGAAGAACAAGCGAAGAACAAGTGAAGATTCTAGGAGAAAAAGAGTAAAGCAAAGCCCCTAGCCGACCACGTGCAAAGCCCGGAAGGATCAAGCACCGCAACGCTCTTCTCTTTTCATTTTCTCACTTGTCGTAATCTTTGTACTTCGAAATCGAGTATCAAAGGATCAAAGACGGATTTCCCCGCAATCTCCTGATATACATTTTGTACTCCGCTCCCTCGAAGCGAGTCTTTGAAATTTGTACTTGAGTAAAAATCAAATATTTGCTCATACAAATATTTTGGCACGCCCGGTGGGACGTCCGTCTCCTTTCATCCCTCCATTTCGTTGGTTCTCATACTCGAAGTTTTCTTCCTTACGAAGGATTCTTCTAATTCAAATTTTCAACATGGTCGGTATCGGCGATGCTATGGTTGTTCCCGTCACTATGCCTTTTGTTGAGTCAAATACACTCCAACAAGGCAACCAGGAGAACGTCACCACGAATGCTAATGTTTCGGCATCCGAGGAGGCCCCTGCACTACGTGTCTACACTAGGCGCAAGAAGACTACTTCAGTTCTACCTGAAGTCGAAACCGAGGGAGATATCCTATGCACTAAGGAACTCGGGGTGAGAGACGAAGTAATCTTCAATCCAGATGGTCATGTGGACGCTGTTGTTCATCATGACTATGTCTCGGAAGACGACGTTGAGACTCTCGAGGCACGCCAGGAAGTTCGCCCAAATTCTACTAACTCCACAATGACTAAACTTGAGGAGGAAGTACGACAAATGAGCCAACTCATGGCTCAGATGGTCCAGACAATGGCAGAAAAGGATCGTCAAATCAACAGTCTTCTCAAAAAAATGGATACTAAGGAAGAGGCTTTGGTTCCTGCAACAACCAAGGCCCTCCCCACGACTACTCGGACTTTGATGCCGCCGATGATCACTTCTCCAGAGATAGGTGCAATCATGCCTACATCTTCACCTATGACTGTTGAACAATTACAGTCTATGGTCGCAAGTATGATCCAAGCAAGGGGAGACGGATTTTCTAAGTCCACAGTAGGGTACACCAAGCCTTACTCCCAACGTATCCAAGACTTACGCTTTCCGGCAGGATACAACCCACCCAAGTTCCAGCAATTCGAAGGAAAAGGCAATCCAAAGCAACATATTGCCCACTTCATAGAAACTTGTAACAATGCTGGCACTTATGATGATGAAATGGTCAAACAATTCGTTCGGTCTATCAAAGGGACCGCATTCGAATGGTATGTAGACCTCACTCCGGGGTCTATCGATAGCTGGGAACAATTAGAACGGGAGTTTCTCACTCGGTTCTACAGCACTCGGCGTGTGGTGAGTATGGTGGAACTTACTGCTGTCAAGCAACGCAAAGATGAGAAAGTCATAGACTATATCGATCGATGGAGAAACCTTGCTCTCAACTCACGGGATCGACTCTCCGAGTCTTCAGCAATAGAGATGTGCATTCAAGGAATGCATTGGGGATTACTCTACATTCTCCAGGGAATCAAACCCAGCTCCTTTGAAGAGTTGGCCACACGAGCTCACGATATGGAGCTTAGCTTGGCCACTCACGGAGATTCCAAGCCAAGGGACTTTTCGAAGTCTAAGGCAGACGGTAAAGAAAAAATGTCAGCTCCAAAAGCAAAACAAACAAATGTTGTAAACATTGCTTCTTCTTCCAAACCTTTGAAGATGAAAGAAAAACCAGACAACACCAAGCCTACTACTGAGTCTTCACAGCAAAGGCCACCCCGGATGACTTTAGAAGAGCTCCAAGCGAAGAAGTATCCCTTTCCAGACTCAGAAGTTTCAGCTATGTTTGACCAACTCTTGGAGGAGAAGATGATCGAAATACCTTTATCCAAGAGACCAGAAGAAGCAAATAGAGTTGATGATCCTTTATATTGCAAATATCATAGGGTCGTGAGTCACCCTATCGAAAAATGTTTCGTGTTCAAAGAGAAAATCATGTCGTTGGCACGTCAAGGAAAGATTGAGTTGCCTTCAGATGAGATAGTCGCAACTAACATGACATCCATTGTCTTCGGTTCTCTCCCACCAGTTCAAATTCCAGCAGCAAGGAAGAGGCTAGTTTTCAAGATAAAAACTTCAGCCCTCCTCAACAAGCAACATTCTTCAGTAAGGAGGCATATGCATGTTACTCAGGTTGCAAGCTTGGGGGCACCAGAACTCAGAATCCAGATGCGCAAAAATCAGATCAAGAGTCGTGAAAGTCTACCAACGAAAGAAGCCCCCTTGCCTCCAAAAGAGAATGACTATTCCCTTGAAAAAGAGAATTCGGAACAGAAGGACGGATGGACCTTGGTGGTTCGAAATAAAAGAACCCCTCGAGCCCCTCTCCGTAAAGTCTCTCCCATAATCTATGATAAGTCTAAGAGAGAAAAGACTTACGTCAAGAAGTCTTTAAAGAAGAAAGGCCAAAAGAAAAGTATGCCTAAAGTTGTTACAGTCAATGATGAAGAAATACTACATCAAGCCGTCCGGCGACCTCTTACACTAAGAGACTTCATTCCTGAAGATTTCTTCGAAAATGATTTATCCTCTTCATCAACTTGCTATACGGCAGAAGTCCATGAGAAAGAATCAAATGAGGAACTAACTCTTCAGCCTCCAGAAATGTCAGATAATATACCTCCTGTTGAGCCGATAGAAGGAGACCTCGCAGCTACTTCTGATGAAGCTATGTTACATTTGCCACTTATAGAGGCTTTCCATCTTTCGGAAGATGCACGCCACGCTATGGCTGCGGCATTAACCGACCCAGAAAGTTATCAAGTGAAGACTAATGAAGAAAAATCAGTCCAATGTGATATGACTATCTCCTTCTCTGACGAAGATTTGCAGCTGGGAGCACGGTTGCACAACCGACCTCTTTATGTTTCTGGTTATATCAATGAAAAACCAGTAACTCGCATATTGATAGATGGCGGATCGGCTGTCAATATCATGCCTAGTCAAACCATGAAGGACTTGGGCATAAAAAGTGATCAACTTTCCAGAAGCAAATTGGCCATTCAAGGCTTCAACCAAGGGGCACAGTCAGCTGTCGGCATCATACGCTTGAAGTTGTCAATCGGAGAACTTGACACTATGACTCTGTTCCATGTCATAGACTGTCAAACCTCTTATCGACTCTTACTTGGAAGACCTTGGCTACATATGAATAAAATAATGCCTTCAACATTACATCAATGTTTCAAATATCACCAAGGGGGCATTGAGAAGTGCGTTCTGGCAGATGATAGACCATTTAATGAAGCAGAAGCTTATCTCGCCGACGCCAAATTCTACCACAGTAAAGGCTCTGTTATCAAGGAAACGTCACCCAACAAAGCTACAAATTCTCTCCAAGAAACAGAGGCAAAAGAAGTGACTCCATCAGTCAGGGTCTCTCCAAATCCTCCAACCCAACGTCATACGATGTTTGGTGATTGCGAATGTGACGAATGCCTTGAAGAGGCTCTGGAATTGGAATACGAAGATGATGAAGATCGGCGAAGGAAAAACAAGAAGTCATCACAACAATCTCTCAAACAAAGATATGAGAACGGTGACCCAGAAGTAGGTTTACTTGGCCAACCTTCAGGGAAATTCGATTTTTATGTCCTTTATCCGAAGAAATCAAACCAGCAAGCGGTGCCAGTTCAAATGAAGAGTATAAAAGGAAAACAGAAGGTTAATAAATATCCTACAAAAATGGCTGAATCTGCTCCGGTGTTAAGTTTCGTACCACAGAGAGGCCGAAAGATAGGACAGCCACCATTCACTCCTATGCATACAAAGCCATCCACCTCTTTTACAGATGCTAATTTGGTCACTTTAAAAGAAGACTTGGTATTGCCGCTGCACAGCCTAACATCAGCTACTAACTCTGGCGACTCCACATTCAAACCAGAAGGAACATGGGGAAGCGAAGCATCAACTCTCCTGAGCAAAGCTGGATTCACTCCAAAAGATGTTGAACGTTTAGGTACATTACCACCACGAACAGCCCCTTACGGTTTAACTAAAACCCAAGAGCGGCTCTTCTTGGCTGGAGAAAATATACCACAAACTCGACCTGGCATTGGAGCCAAGCAAATCCCCATTGTGCTCAAAACAAGCGCAAAAGAAACTATGTCCGCAAACTTCATTGAAGCCCAAGAGGAAGAAGACTATACAAAAGCTTTATATGATGCAGATGATGACACAGTAGAAAAGAAGTATCTCGGTAACACAGATGAAGACTTTCAGACATTGTCTAAGTCAGCAAAAAGAAGGCGACGACGTGCAAAGAAGAAAGAAATACTCATGGCACAATATGAGATGCCCGATGTACATCACCAGTTAAAGCCAAATCAAACTTCAGTCTTTGAGAGGATAAAGAAACCAAGAATCAGATCTGAAATCGTCAAAAATAATCATCCACGACAATCAGTCTTTGACAGACTTGAACTTGGTTTCGCAAAGCCCTCCCGCCCACCCAGGTTTGCTCATTCTCGACATGCCAAAATCTCTTATGGTCACAGCGGGTCTTTTCAGCGACACAGTCTCACCTGGCATCGAGTTCCGCCTCTTCAGGATGCTCCTTTGACAATCAGTATCGATGCTACTTCTGACTCTACTACCAATTCAGCATGTTTGAACGCATCTTCTTCCTCTGGGTCGAAAAAGAAAATCGTTGTATCTGTCAATCATATTTCTACTGAGTACATCGATTGCTCGTCTTCTTCTTCGGACAGTGACTTAGCTGATGCACCTCCAGTCCTTGAAGAAGGGGGGCAGTCCACTGTGGATGATTTAAAAGAAATTAATCTTGGCACTGAAGAAGAACCACGACCGACATTCGTCAGTTCTCTCCTAACAACGAACGAAGAAGTCGAGTATGTCAAGCTTCTCCAAGAATACAAGGACGTCTTCGCTTGGTCTTATAAAGAAATGCCAGGTTTAGACCCCAAAATTGCTGTTCATCAGCTTGCCGTGAAACGTGGTGCTAATCCTATCAAGCAAGGCCAAAGAAGATACCGCCCAGAACTTATTCCACAAATTGAAGCCGAAGTGAACAAACTGATTGAAGCAGGGTTCATTAGAGAAGTTAAGTATCCTACTTGGATCTCTAGTGTTGTACCCGTGAAGAAGAAGAATGGGCAAATCAGAGTATGTGTCGACTTCAGAGATTTGAATAATGCATGCCCCAAAGACGATTTTCCTTTACCAATCACCGAACTTATGGTGGATGCTACAATGGGATATGAAGCTCTATCCTTCATGGATGGCTCTTCAGGATACAATCAAATCCGAATGGCACCAAAGGATGAAGAACTCACAGCTTTCCGCACGCCTAAGGGCATCTTTTGTTATAAAGTAATGCCTTTTGGACTGAAGAACGCAGGAGCTACCTACCAACGAGCCATGCAGCGGATTTTTGATGACATTCTTCACCAAAATGTAGAATGCTATGTTGATGATCTAGTCGTGAAGTCCAAACAAAGGTCTTCACATCTGGATGATTTGCGTGCTATCTTTGATAGATTAAGAAGGTATCAACTACGAATGAATCCGCTTAAATGCGCCTTTGGAGTTACATCCGGAAAATTCCTCGGTTTCATCGTAAGGCATCGAGGCATTGAGATAGACCAATCTAAAATTGATGCTATTCTCAACATGCCCGACCCTAAGTCACTTCATGACCTTAGAAGCTTACAAGGTCACTTGGCTTATATCAGGCGATTTATCGCCAACCTCTCCGGGAGATGTCACCCTTTTCACCAGCTCATGAAAAAGGATGCTATTTTCAAATGGGATGAAGCATGTCAAAAGGCTTTCCAAGATATTAAGGACTATCTCTTGAAACCACCAGTTCTGACAGCACCCATTCCAGGGATATCCTTGATACTTTACATAAGCGCACAAGAACACTCTCTGGGGGCATTGCTTGCACAAGAAAATGAATTCGGAAAGGAAGTGGCTTGTTACTATTTGAGTCGTACTCTTGTGGGGGCAGAATTACAGTATGCTCCTATAGAAAAGATATGCTTAGCCCTTATTTTTGCCACAAAAAAGTTAAGGCATTATATGTTGGCTCATACTATTAAACTTGTATCTAAAGCAGATCCCCTCAAATATATTATGTCAAGACCTGTTCTATCAGGAAGACTAGCAAAATGGGCTCTACTCCTGTCAGAATTTGATATCATCTTCACCCCCCAGAGAGCAGTCAAAGGGCAAGCCTTAGCAGATTTCTTGGCTCATCACTCTATTCCTGCGGATTGGGAGTTAACTGAGGAATTACCAGATGAGGAGGTCTTCTTTGTAAACATAATCCCTTCTTGGGAAATGTTCTTTGATGGAGCTGCAAAACGACAAGCTGCGGGGGCAGGGATTGTTTTCGTCTCGCCAAACTCCGAAACTCTCCCATACTCTTTCTCATTGGCAGAGCCTTGTTCAAACAACAAAGCCGAATACCAGGCATTAATTATTGGTCTTGAACTCGCTCGGGACATGAAACTTCAAGGGCTACGAATTTATGGTGACTCCAAACTCATCATTCATCAAGTCTTGGGAGATTATGAAGTCAATAAGGAAGACCTCAAGTTTTATCATGAATATGCTCTTACTTTATTCAACAGCATCGAAGCAGCAAGCATTCAACATGTACCAAGAAGTTCGAATCAACAAGCTGATGCATTGGCGAATCTAGCAGCATCGCTTGCTATTCAAGACCTTGAGCAGTTAAATATTCCGGTTTGTCGAAGGTGGATACTCACTCTGGAAGATCAATTCAATCAGGCTATAGGTCAGAAAAATGAAGATCATTCCTATGTCATAGAAGAACAAGACTGGAGACAACCCCTTATTGATTACCTCGAGAGTGGCAAACTCCCTAAAGAAGTTAAACACAGAACTGAGATAAGAAGACGAGCCCCCAAGTTCTTGCATTTCAATGGCGAATTATATCGTCGAAGCTATGATGGTACACTTATGAGATGCTTGACCGGAGAAGACATCAAGTTTGCTCTCCAGGAGTCACATTCAGGTATATGTGGTACTCATCAGTCAGGGCCGAAACTTCACTTTCGTATCAAAAGAATGGGATACTACTGGCCTACCATGGTTAAAGATTGCTTAAACTTCTCCAAAAAGTGTCATGCATGCCAAATCCATGGTGATTATATTCGTCAGCCGCCAGAACCACTTCATCCTACAGTCGCTTCATGGCCATTTGACTCTTGGGGACTTGACATAGTCGGTCCATTACCCAAATCTTCTAAGCAGCACCTTTATATTCTAGCGGCGACAGACTACTTTTCCAAATGGGCAGAGGCAGTCCCTCTCAGAGAAGTGAACCGAAATTCAGTCATGAATTTTATTCAAAATGATATCATCTTCCGATATGGAGTTCCTCGTTGCATCGTTACTGATAATGGCAAGCAATTCAAAAACGCTGCTATGGATAATTTCTGTGCTAAGTATAAAATCAAACAGAGATGTTCTACAATGTATAATGCTCCCGCCAATGGTTTAGCAGAAGCTTTCAATAAGACCTTATGCAAACTCTTGGAGAAGGTGGTTTCTAAATCTAAAAGAGACTGGCACGAGCGTATGCACGAGGCTCTATGGGCTTATCGAACATCGTTTCGCACTCCGACTCAAGCAACACCATATTCCCTTGTGTATGGAGTAGAGGCGATTCTACCTCTAGAACTTCAAATTCCTTCTCTAAGAATTGCCATCCAAGAAGGTCTTACTACTGATGAAAATGCTCAACTCCGACTTGTGGAATTGGAAGCTCTAGACGAGAAAAGACTTGAGGCTCAGCAACGACTTGAATGCTATCAAGCTCGTATTTCTCGAGCGTTCAATAAAAAAGTTAAGCCTCGCTCTTTCCAAAAAGGGGACTTGGTCCTAGCAGTGCGACGTCCCATCATCTTGTCTCACAGAGCAGGAAAAAAATTTGATGCTAAGTGGGATGGCCCTCATGTCGTCAGAGAAGTCTATACTAATGGAGCATATCTACTTATGACACCAGAAGGAGGACAACTTGGCCCAATCAACGGCAAGTTCCTCAAGCGATATTATGCATGAAGAAAATCACTCTATATTGCAAATGATAGTCCTGATAGATGTGGGTGCCAACCTAGTTGGGATGCATATCGATCAGGGTGATGCAAGCAAAAAAAAAAAAAAAAAAAAAAAAAAAATCCAAGGGAACTACGTGCGACTTGATCCCTTGAAAAAGGGTACGTAGGCAGCCTGAGGAAACCCCTCAGGTTCAGTCCAAACAAAAAAAATAATAATAACCCATATTCAGTAGAACAATCAAGAAGGAAATACCAGGAGAATTCATATTGCATAAATCTTAATGAAGTCTAAAAGGAAAAAGTACAAAGCTTATTAATCAATATATCGAGCTTAAGTCACGAAGACGCTGCATAAGTTCCTCTCGTGCGCCATCAATAGCTAAGACAGAAGATGCCCCAGCTTCCTCTTGACCCTTGAGTTCGGTCAGTTCTTTCTCTTTTTCAGTCTTTTGTGCCTTCAGGGAGTTGAGGTAATCATTTTGTAAAGTCACGGCATCAGAAGCTGCAGCCAAACGCTTTTCGCAAGAAATAACCAACGCTTTAGCCTCCTCCAATGCTAAACGAGCAGAAGTTTCCTCTGACTTTGCTGTTGACAGTACAGAATCACCCTCATCCAAGAACTGGGAGAACGACTTCAAAGTCTCTTCTATCTTCGCTATATGGTCCGGACTAACAACAGCCTTTTCCTTGACAAACGATGAACGTCGGTTATGATAAGTATGGCTGTCTTGAAGAAGCGATTCGATCTTTTCAACAAAGACAGAATCGTTCACTCCGAATTTTCGAAGACGATCACAAAAGATAACACCCATACTGGCCCACCACTTCTCTAGTGCTGAGAATCCCGCTTGATGAAAAGGCTTCAGTGAGCAGTCTATGAATGACCTGCAGGGAACCAGCATAATAGCAGCCAATGAACGGTCCATCTCCTCAACTGAACCATGCACAAATCCAGTTGCCTCAGACATAGTTGGACTCATCCCAGCAATCGATCTCGGCTTCTTAAAAACAGGGACTTCTGCCTGAGCTTTCTGGCATACCAAAGAAGATTGAACTTCATGATCCACTGGTGTTGTGGAAGGACCTGCAAGCTCCTCAAACATAGAGTCACCCACTATTTCTTTTCTGGTCATCTCAACGGTTACTGATGCCTCGTGATTTTTTCCAACACCCTCATCTTGCAAATCCTGGAAAAATGGGTATGTCGCTTCAAAGGCATCATCCTCCAATAATCCTTTGCCAATCACTTCAGTTAGATCATCATTAGGAATGCAAAGGCCGCCAGCTGAATATCCTATACAACAAAGCGATAGGGTAAAACATACAGCAATCATTAATATTCAAAGGATTACAAAGGGGACAACTCATACCTGAAGTAGTAATATCAACACCTTGAGTTGCCATCTCAGCAGGAGAAGCTGCAACAAGAGCAGTCTCCAATATTTGATGCCTCGATCCAGTAGGGGACGTCGCAAGAGGATTAATGATCTCCCGAACAGAAGAACTATCCTCTGATGTTCTCGCCCTCTTCCTGGCACCTCTTTCATCTCCCTGTCGCTCGGAAGGCATGGCTGGAGGAACAGGACGCTCAGAAGTGCCAGAACAAGAAGACTCAACTTCTCTGTCAGATTCTGTTCGGCGATGGCACGCTCGTGAAGAACCAGGACGAGAGTTCTTTTGGAATCGAATCTCCGTCCTATCTCTCATGCCTTCATCTTTTTTGAACTCAAACGAGCTTTTCTCACTCGATTTCAGCATAGAAGAAGGATACATAGCCAATCGATTCTTGATTCCCCCTCTTACTAAACTTGAATATGCTGAAGATACGCAGTCTCTGAGGTTTACTCCTTGTAACGGAAGAGCAAAACTAACTCCAGTATGCCTCTCACTGAATGTTAACCAATAACCAAACGCCAACTTTGGAGACACTTCTTCCTTATAAGGGATAGGTGTTCCAGGTATCGTTTGCATAAAACCTTGTTGACGAGAAAACCGATGAGGGCTATACTGTGCTATCTGTACTGTATTACCCCGACGGAATACAAGAAACCCTGGTTTACAACTCAACATTGAGAGGAAGATGGGGTATGGCATCTTGCCATTATCATAAAAGATACCCTTTTCTCTATCAGGGATCGGCTTCCAAGCTTCATGGGCAAAACGAAAATCAGCTTCTCCCATAGTACGAAGAATCATCCTAGCGTCTTGAGCTGACCCTTCCCAAGGCTGATAAGCTGCCAGAGCACCAGATACTGATATGAGAAAAGGAAATCTCTTTTGCCGAAGATTCTTGGCAAATATCCCTCTCGGAAAGTGAAGTCCAATCCACCCATATAAGTAGTGAAGGGGACAAAAGGAACTAGCCCGACCTAGCTCACCACTGAACTTGGGGCTTGTAGACAGGCTGCTGTAAGTCCGCGTCAGACCATTGTAGAGTAAGCATAATATGGGAACAGCCAAATTGTATTCGGTACCTTTCACCATATTTACAGCTGGGATGAAAGTACCAGGACGAATCAAGTCACCACTCCAAGGCAGGGCGAACTTACAAAGAAAAAGAACAATCGCCGCAGACCTATAGACAATCTTCCCCAGAGTGCTATTGGCTGACAATCCTAGCAAAACGTAAGGACTGGGTTTCGAGCCAGAAGGTCGTTTCTCTGGTGGCATAAGACTGATCGGCCTATTAATATCTCCTGATTGGTCAAGTTTAGCTTTGGCTTTCCTTATGATATCAGTTTTCTGAGAATTAACAGCTCGAGGGTACCCACGAAACCAAAAATCAATCCAGTCACAATGCCGAACTCGGTCACTACGGCAAGATGCATCAATAATTGCAAAAGCTTTGAAAAGATAGGAAAGTGCTGAAGGAGTATATACACAGTCGAAAAGCTCAAAGAGATTAGGGACTCTCTCTTGGTAATATTCTCCACTCATGAGACAACCTGATATCTGGAAGAAGAAAAATGAAGAAAGTAAGTTACACGTATGAATGTCGCTCAAATTCAATTTCAAGTATGAATATACCTGATAGATCTCCGACAAGGAAATCCCTATTTCCCCAATAGAAGTAAGGAATGTATTCGTTTCCGGACACCAGAGCTCACACAAAGCTCTATACATTCCATCAGGCCTACAATATTCATAACAAGCAGGTTCCAGCATAACAGATATGTTTCTAGTAGCCTCTCGGCTGCGCAAGGCTTCGAAGACTTCGTGCATCCATTCACTGAAACCATTGAGATACTGGACATCGCCACGACCTCGTATTTCGTCCCCCCATCGAGTGAATCTTGAAGCAATTTTTGAAGCAATTTGAGGAATGAGAACCATTTCAGCCGTTGTATGATGATACGGAAAAGAAAGAATCGGAGCCTTTTCAAAACGGCTGATGGGTCCAGCGCTCTTCTCAGCCCCATGACTATCGTTGTCACAACTCTCGTGCTCAACGATTCTCAAGGTAGTCAAAGAGTTTGGGCCATTCTTTTTCAGAGTTGCCCCATGCTGCTTGACTTTCGCATGAGGAAAAACAAGATAAGTGACCCCTCGTTCTTCTTCTTCTAACCAACCATCTTCTGGCATAGCAATGTATTTCTCTGAAGTACTCATACCTACACACAGAAGATTGCGTTAAAAGTTAGAATACATTTTGCAAAAGTTGACCATCGAAAAACATCAAAGATCGAAGATCATTGCAAAGGAAGGAAAGAAGATCAAGGAACAAGCAAAATAAAGAAAAGAATCCCGTTTCATGTAAAAGGGGAGTCAAAGGACGAGCTGTACCGTCATAAGTACCGCTGTCCTTAAAAAAAAAAAAAAAAAAAAAAAAAAAAAAAAAAAAAAAAAAATTTGGCCGACCCTGGGGATTGCCTGGCCGGCCCTGGTCAAACCTGGCCGGCCCTGGCAAAAAAAAAAAAAAAAAAAAAAAGACCTGGTCAAACCTGGTCAATTCGGGTAGATGAATAGTCAAAGATTATCTAACATCATGCACGAGATATACATAAAAAAAAAAAAAAAAAAAAAAAAAAAAAAAAAAAAAAAAGGTAAAAATGAGAGCAAAAAAAAATCGTTATTACGAAATCTTGAACTAAGGTTTCTAAAAACCTAGTCGATTCAAGTAGATGGGTAGTCAAAGATCATCTAGATGCATGAAAGATGATCCAAGAATCAAATATCATATGATTCAAAAAGGTAAAGGAGGAGATCAAAGATCATTCTTGCAAAACCTTGAACTAGGGTTTCGTTTTTTTTAAAAAGGGGCCCACAAAGATCATTGCAAAAGGAGAAACGAAGATCAGAGAGAAAGCAAAGCAAAGGAAAAGATCAAGATTATGATTACCTTGGATGATTTGGTCGTCTACTTGCCGAAGGAATCAAGTTTGCGAGATGGTTTTTGCAAAATACCTTGAAGTAGGGTTTTTAGACCTAGCTTCAAGAAATACCGAAAAATAAGTTAGAAAAGGAGAGGAGACCCCTTTTTATAGACAAAGGGGGGTCAAAGGACGAGCTGTACCGCCGTCCTAAAAAAAAAAAAAAAAAAAAAAAAAAAAAAAAAAAAAAAAATTTTGGCCGGCCCTGGAGGTTTCTGGCCGGCCCTGGTCAAACCTGGCCGGCCCTGGCAAAAAAAAAAAAAAAAAAAAAAAAAAAAAAAAATCAAAGATTGACCTTTTTCGCTTTTCGCTTGAAACGTCAATCCTTGAGGGGGCAATTTGTAGACATTGAAATATTGCCTAAAGCTAGAGAATCAGAAATTTGGCTAAGTCTGGAAGACTTTATTTCCCTGATGATCAGGGAAATTTTGCTTCCTTACATTCTGAAATTTGGCTAAGTCTGGAAGACTTTATTTCCCTGATGACCAGGGAAATTTTGCTTTCTTATACTTCATTTCCCTGATGACCAGGGAAATTTTTCTCTGCACTCAGAAATTTGGCTAAGTCTGGAAGACTTTATTTCCTTGATGACCAGGGAAATTTTTGTTTCCTTACACTTTATTTCCCTGATGACTAGGGAAATTTTTGTCTACACTCAGAAATTTGGCTAAGTCTGGAAGACTTTATTTCCCCGATGACCAGGGAAATTTTGCCTTACATTCTGAAATTTGGCTAAGTCTGGAAGACTTTATTTCCCTGATGACCAGGGAAATTTTGCTTTCTTATACTTCATTTCCCTGATGACCAGGGAAATTTTTCTCTGCACTCAGAAATTTGGCTAAGTCTGGAAGACTTTATTTCCCTGATGACCAGGGAAATTTTTGTTTCCTTACACGTTATTTCCCTGATGACCAGGGAAATTTTTGCCTACACTCAGAAATTTGGCTAAGTCTGGAAGACTTTATTTCCCTGATGACCAGGGAAATTTTGCTTCCTTATACTTTATTTCCTTGATGACCAAGGAAATTTTTCTTGCTTCCTTACGCTCTGAAATTTGACCAAGTCTGAGAGTAAGGAAAGTACTATATCCCTATCGTCCAAAGGCTATATCTAAGTCAATAGAATGATACTTAGAGATGAGCATCCTTCGACAAGCCGATATACAAGGCCGAAGAATAATCAAGCTTAAGCTCCTACAAGTAAGCTTACGCTAGATTTTGACAAACTCATTGAACCTACCAAGTCAGAAAGGACCGGATCAAGAGTTAACTTGGTTAAAATCTAAGTCGCAGTAAGTCGATTCGGATTTAAGACCCGAACCACAAGTCGTTTTAATCAGACTGGTTCACTCAAACTCAAAAGGATTAAGCTACCAGTGGAAGTTACAAAACCACTCGAATATGATCCTAACCATCAAGGAAGTTATATAAACCACCTGGAAGTTTCCCTAACCATCCAAGGGAAGTTATAAAAACCACCAGGAGGTTGCTTCAACCACCCGAAGTAGTTATTCTCTACAATAACTACTTCGACCCTTATAAAAGGAGGGACAAGAAGAGAAGAAGGGATCTTTGGCCATAGCAACAAGATCCTACAAAGCTCCCGATTGAAGATACTTCAAAGCTCCAAGAAATCCCGGAGAAGAAGGATCGAAGATCGAAGCAAACCAAAGAAAATCGAAGACCGAAGATCGAAGATGGAAAATTGAAGATTCAAGTCCAAAGCAAGTCGAAGAACAAGCGAAGAACAAGTGAAGATTCTAGGAGAAAAAGAGTAAAGCAAAGCCCCTAGCCGACCACGCGCAAAGCCCGGAAGGATCAAGCACCGCAACGCTCTTCTCTTTTCATTTTCTCACTTGTCGTAATCTTTGTACTTCGAAATCGAGTATCAAAGGATCAAAGACGGATTTCCCCGCAATCTCCTGATATACATTTTGTACTCCGCTCCCTCGAAGCGAGTCTTTGAAATTTGTACTTGAGTAAAAATCAAATATTTGCTCATACAGGCATGCTTTCGCATTGGTCCTAGGAATATAAGTTAAGTGCTGCTTATGTCGAGCAATACTACCATTGCTCACATAGCCGCACCATTCATGCTCTATAAAACTCTTCTCAGTAGCAGACTTATACTGGCCATACTTCTACCATGGGCCATTTGACTTCGGCTTTAGAGTCGATGTTGAATCTGCGTAAGATATAATAGAGGTGTGTGTATGTGAGAGAAGCAGAAGAGAAGAGGGTAGAAGATATTGAATTAGGCAGTGGAGGTAATATCCTCTTGGTGGTGGCCTTTCGTTGTCTCTTAGTACCCGTCGTCAGATCCTAATCGGTTCTTTCTTGTTGTCGCTTCCTCGTCATTGCTTCTTCCTCGTTGTCGACTCGTAGCCTCCTCTAGGACTTGGAGTTGAGAAATGAACAAGAGGGAAAATGGGAGAGCTTTGATATTGGAAAGAAAGGAAAGCTTGAGAGTTGAGAAACTGCTTAGAGAGACTAGAAAAGGGCAAGAATGGTTGAGGTGAAATGAGATTTTTTTTTGGCGTGTATGTGTGTGCGTGTGGGGGGGGGGGGGGGGGGTATGTAGGTTAGAAGTGGGGAATGAGTAGGTTAAAAAAGCTAAATAGTCGTTAACACTATACATTGAGTTGTACGACCTCGTGATAAGTTGCGTGACACACGTCTAATAGCTATAAACTACCATTTGGGATGTGCGGTCGCACAATCCCAACAGTTAGAAAAGGACCTGTTAGGTGTTGTGCAACCGCACATGATCCTATCCGCATGATTGGTGTTTGCACAACCATTACCATGGTTTCGGACTGCATATGGGATCACATATGCGATATGTGGTCGCACTTGACAACATTGCAAGCAACAATAATGGCAACATTACACCCCAAAGTGCCTTACACAGACCCAAGGCTACAAGGTAAGGTGGTCGAGGCCAAGGCCTTTGGCGGTTGTCTCATGATGTGTCAGATTCATGAAAGGCGGGCCAGTTGACAACCTATGTGCATTTGAACATGTGTCAATTCACATCTGGTTTGTGAACTTGTATACTTAGGCTACTGGAGACAAATGATTCCGGGTTTGGACCAGTTAAATCAGTTTCACCCTTCAATGCTCAACTTGTTTTTATCCCAAATCATATGTACACACCTGTTTTTGAATTCTTCATTATGTCTCTATAAATGTATAAATTAGACCGAAACAATCGTCAAAATGAGAAAAAAAAAAGAGAATTAGTATCAGTTCGGTTCTCCTAAGGGACATTCCTCACCTTAACTTGAGGGACAAAAAAATTTTAGCGACCTAGAGGTTTTATAATTTGCTGATTTTTGGTGAGGATGATCACCTTGCCATAGAGAGGACCCCCATCAAAAATCAACTAAATTATAAAACCTCTAGGTCCCTCAAATATGCTCTTCAATTTAATGGTTAAAATCATCATCTAGTACAAAAGAAGATGTCAAAAGTTTGAAAAAGAAACATATTTGGTGGAAATTGAAGACCATAGATTGGACTACATAATCAGTTCCTGAAAGTGTGCAATAAAGTTGCAGATAAAAGAGCCTTGAAGAACAAGAGCTAAGGACTAGCTTCACACAGTTGGAGCATGCACCTCCAATTCCATAGTTAATTTTTTTTTTTAATTTTATCATAAATAAAAAAGGGTATCTTGCAAATGTACTATCTGATGCATTACAATCTAGGGGACGACTAGACTACGGTTTATGACGCAAAATGAATAAAAAGATGCGATCTGATTTTAAAATTAACAATCAAAATTTACTGAATTATGTATGCAGACAAACAAATATGATGGAATCCTATGGTCTAGGCCTAAGTCAAAGCAACTAAAATTATATGAGCATGCAACGCTGCTGAAGATTACGCAACTCATTAAGTAATTCAACTTTAAGTAAGCATAGAGTTTATCCACAATTGCAACAAGCCCATAATCGACACACAATAAGGTGGGGACTTTCCTTTGGAGCCTTCCATAGACTAAAAGTTTGGAACAAGACCCACACTCGGTACACGTTCGTTATTTCAGTCTTTGGGAAGTGTACACGGATAGTAATTTTAGTTCACACAATTTATAATGAACTGTAATAATTAACTACGTGGATGCTAGTGTGTTGCTGTGATGGGCTTGCACGATTGGTGTAATTTAAAGTTTTCTACGAAGTTGGGATGCAGATGAAGTAATGTGGTGCAAGACTTGTCTGGGCGAATATCAGAGGCTGAGGAAATGTAGGCAGGATTATTGGGAATCAATTATCAAAGGGCAGTGGAATTTGGGTTTCTTCAAATCTAAATATGTTCCAAATAACTTCAGGACTGATTTGAATTTAGGCTTCATTTGGAGGGTTTTGGGTTCATAAGTTAAAGGGTTTGGATGAGATAACGATGTGATTATGTTCTGGCTTTAGTATAGAAGGGTTTTGGTGATCTTTCTGGTCCAGATTAGTAGATTACTGATTTGATTAATCAATAGCTGATCTGGACACGATCAGGTCTGATCGGTTTTCAATAAAATTGACATTCAATTCATATACAACCATTGGGGCTTTTAGGTTTAGTGGCTTTAGATTGATTGATAAATGTTGGGGCCATGTTTCATGTGAATCGGATGCCTGTAGGTGCAGATCTGATAAGGTTTAGTTCAGCTTTGGCAGAGACCAATAGGTTTGATGGTTTGATGCAAGGTCGGTGAAGGCTCGGTGATGAATTGTGGAGGTTTGAAGGCGATCAATGCAAGCTTTGTTGGTCCAGAAAATTACCAAGAACAAAGGGAAAAAAAGAGAACAATGGTACATGATTGATGAGATAACTACATAACTACTCCGGCTCAAGTAATTGCTTGCCGGAAGTTCTTGAATCTGCGAGATGAAGAAGAAAACACATTAAATTGCAGCTAGAGGTCTTTTATTTCTTCAATGCATAATAATCCCTAAAGAGCCCCCATTGTGTCCAGTGGCCGTTCGAACTTTCATGTTGCCCCCATTGTCGCCGGCCATTGGATGTCTCTTATTTCTTATGCTTAATAAAAAAAAAAAAGGCCCGATAAGTCCACTACATGGCACAAAACATAAACTGAAGAAAAAATTAAGTAAACAATGTCCAATTTCGGTTTCGTCTGAAGCGATCTGAACCTAAGCTCATCATCGATGACGCTAGTGCTGGTAAGTGTTTATATGATGATCCTCCTTTTCTCTTATCCTCGTCACTCTATCATGTTTTTATCATTATTTGTAGATCCCACTTCAGTTTTTTTTATTATCTTATGATTTTTTCATTATCTATATAGTTATTCTAGTTGACATAATTCTATTGTTTATCATAAATTAAAATTGTCAAGATGTACTTCGATTAGGGTGGTTCGTGTAAAATTTGTGGTGGAATAACCCATTTGGCAAAGGACTGTCCAAGCAAAGGCAACGGAAATTATGTACCTTCCGCAGGACTTGAGTACACTTGTAAGTTTTCTGTCTAATTTTTCTTTAATCTTCTTCACAATATCATGTTGGTAAATATTTCATATTTTTCTTTAAAGGTGGAAAGTATGTAATTTTTTTCCTGTTAACTGCTGGTTATTGGTTTTGGAATATATTTTTAATAAGCCTTATATGGTAAGTTTTCTCAAGTGAATTTGGCTTAGTCAGCAGTTCTAGAGAATTATTACTGGTGTCTTAAAGACAAGACCAGTGCATGCTGCACATGAGATTAATTGATCCTTATTGTAAAGGAAGCCTTGCCAGTACTACGAGGCATGTTTTCATTTGCTATCACTATTGCTATTCAATGTTTACTATTGCAGTATGGAGTCAGATTGCTTACTGATATGAATACATTATGAATTCAGCATGAAAGTCAATGTGTCCATATTCTAGGGCTTGAAAAGCTACATATAACTCTTCATTGTAAGTTGAATACGGCTTCGAAACTCTTAACTATATGCTGAATTATGCAACTAGCCTCTTGTCCTGCGCACACAATTGTCATAATGGAAGTGTCATGTTTGATGCCAAAGATCTAAGGATAATCTAGAAAGCAAGAACATATGCTTCCCTAAGTTTCTTAAATGCTGAACCTGGGTACGTTGGATTCATATATATTTGGTGGGATTTTAGCCTGGACTCAGTCTATGTAATCTCATCATTAATGACTTGTGCCCCTTCTAGAGCCATTTTATATTTAGATCCTAGAAGGGTTCACTGAAGCTTCTGTTTATGATAATTGAGGTGTACAACCTACGTGTTAAGAGCATGTTCATTCTTTTTTCATTTCCTCTTTTTACTTTTTCCTTTTCTTCCATTCTTTAACATTTTCTATCTTTCTTCTGTTCTTTTCTATTATGAATCCATTACAGGTTCCGTGACTGTGTTTTGGGTGGAGATCTATGAGCCTTTAAGGCAAGATCTTGTACCAGTTCACCTTTTAG
This sequence comes from Chamaelirium japonicum, assembly GCA_947650365.1. Taxonomy (NCBI): domain Eukaryota; kingdom Viridiplantae; phylum Streptophyta; class Magnoliopsida; order Liliales; family Melanthiaceae; genus Chamaelirium; species Chamaelirium japonicum. The sequence continues at coordinate 32,894,782 of OX393550.1, read as the reverse complement.
GCTCTACTATAAGTGTTTTTTTAGTTACTTCCATCTTTTCAGAGTTTTATTGATAGCGAAGCTGATCCCTTTTTCTTTTAGATCTATTGTGTATTTCTCCTCTTTAGTCTTTTCTTTATTTCCACATGCCAGTATAAACTGAAGAAAATTTCCACAGTTTCCTTTAATTTTTGTGTGAGGCCTCCTTGTTCAATGTTTAATCTTTATGTTTCTTGAAGTTCATCCATTCATCAGACACGAACATTGCCTTAAAGAGAATCGTAAGTGATGTTCCAAATGTATTTGAGATGTTCTTGTGAGCCCAGAAAGGCATGAGGAATTGATCCATGTGTTTCCCTTGCCCTCTTCTGCTTTCTACCAGCATCATGGTCAGACATTCAGTTGATGAGATTTTCGCAACCCTGTATTTGAATCCTAGGTGAACCATGTGTATCAGAGTTTTGTTTTAACAATCTGGCGATCATATATTTTCAGATGTATATCTGCATATATTTATTCCGAATGAAGTTCAAATTTTATAGGAGTATTTATGCATCATAAGTTTTTTTTTTTTTTTGAGCAACTCCTCTTCAAGGGGGAGAGGATGGGGTTAAGCCATCCCCCAAGGTAATTTATTAATAGAATAATAAAAAAGATACAGAGTACAAAGTAAAGAACTTATCTCGTCGGAATGTTTTGGTGAAAAACTGACAGACTAGCTTAAGGCTAAAGAAACTATGTTCCGCCAAACGAACTCCGACGAAGATCTCTTATCAGTGAAAATTCTGGCGTTCTGCTCCCACCATATGCCCCAATATGCACAGATCACGAGATAGTCCCAAGTCGGTCGAAGTTTCTTACGAATACGTTTGAGGCGCCATATGGTCCAAAGTGACCGAATTGACCCGGGTTGTCCCTTAACCCTAAGCCGATCCTTCAGCCTAGCCCAAATGCTCATGGAGTAGGGATAATGCAGGAGTAAATGGTTCGCATCTTCTCTACCAGAGTTGCAAAGGGAACAAAAAAGATCTTGGACAGTCGGGTTATTCCTCCGCATTAGGTTTATTCTCGTGAGTAAGCGGTCTTTAGTGGTAAGCCACATAAATATCCGAGTCTTTAATGGGGTGGTGTTTTCCAAAGATAAGTAGCTATGGGACAGATGATACCTCCAGAGTTGAAGAATCGATAGAAAGATCGAACGGAGAACACACCCGAGGAGGTCCACTTCCAGCTAGATGAGTCCTTGTCTTGACTGATAGAGAAGGAACCAATGACAATAAGTTGGTAAAGATCCAAGAGCTGATCCTGCAAGGTAGGTAGAACAGTTCTCCTGAATTTAATCAACCAAATAAAGGACCCGTTCGAGTGGATAGTCTGGGATGTGGCAGACGCGTTCTCGTCCCAGGCAATCTCATAAAGATTGTCAAAAAGAGTAGCGAGGCTGATATCCCTGACCCACTGGTCGATCCAGAACTTGATGTTGTGTCCATCCCCCAAGTTCAAGCGACTACCAATCTTAAAAGGAGCCCCCACCTTTGAAATGCCCTTCTAGAAGTGGGAGATTTTACTTGATCTGCAACTTTTAGCTTGGAGAGGATTGAATCGACGGAAGTATCTCTCCCTGATGATCTTCGACCAATGATCCCCTTGTTCATTTTGCAATCGCCACCACCACTTCCCTATAAGAGCTCTATTGAAGTCCCTTAGGTTTGTGACACCCAATCCACCATGTGCACGTGATTTGCACGCTATCCCCCAGTTCACCAGGTGATAAAAGCCTGAAGAGCCATCTGCCCCCTCCAAAGAAAAGAACTTCGGATCCTGTCGATCTTCTTGATGACCCAAGATGGAAAGTAGTAGAAGGCAAGATAGTACGAGGGTATGGCTGAGAGGGCAAAATTTATCAGTGTGAGCCTGCCCCCAATAGAAAGGTGTCTACCATGCCAACCAGCTAGTCTGGCCTCTACCTTCTCAACCACAGTGTTCTAGTCCGACTTAGCCAGTTTCGCAATGCTGACCAGTAGGCCAAGGTATTTCATTGGAAGGGATTCCAATTTGCAATTCAGGAGTGTAGAAGGTTCTAACTTCTCTTGGTGGGGATGACTTGAGAATCAATACATGGGGTGCAGGGTATTGAGAATTATGGAAGTTTGATGATTTGGGATGGAAACAGGGTCTAAGTGGAATTGGTGGTTTCTTCCATGCCGGTAGTGCTCCTAACTTGGCTTGTCATGGTATTTTATCTGGATAGGCATCCTTGTTGCTATGGTATCTTCAGATTTGAGAGCCAGAATTGGCTTTGTGGTTTTTGTGGGATATGATGTAGTGTTAAGATTGTTAATTAACATGAATGAGCTACCCTCTTAAGGTGAGTAGCAACTATATCATGGACATCAAGTGATTAATTATTCTTTAAGAACATAAGTTAAAATAAATAATATCTGATTTATGTGGCACAAGGTTCGTAAGGTCTCTTCTTAGACTTCAATTAATCACGTCCTCATAAGGACAGCCCCTGATCCTTTAGTAAATAAAATGCAAGAAAGGAAAGGTAAATTGAATTTAAATTAGTTTCAAGAGGGGTACATCATGAATCATTATGTCACACTTCATATTACATCAATGAAATAAAAGAGAATCAAAACAACTCTATAACGTAGGGTTATTTATCATTGAACTCCTGCAATATATTTACAATAAATATATTTAAGTTTGGGAATCTACTTAAATTTGGGTTCACGAAATTCACAATCGTATTGTCAAGTGAGCGATTTTATGTAATTAGATAAAAAATGGAACAATTTCCCATTCAAGAGATATTTTTAAAAAAAAATGAATTATGGTTGTCAGGTTTAAGTAGACCCTTTTTTTGCTTGAAATTAAAGAAGATCCAAGATGAAGTTGGTTTTTAATTGGTGATATTTGAACTTGCAATACTATAAATTGTATCAACCAATATTAGAATTTACCCCAAGGTTTGATTATCATCAAGCTAAAATTGGCTAATGGATTAGCCAATTTGGGTTAAGATAAATTCACCTTTATTTTAGGATGGATTTAGAGTGCACCTTGGTTATCCATCATTATCTTCATCCAAGTCGTATCTTATCAAGTAGGGTCAATTTTGGAACACGACCCTAATATGGAAGGTGATGCAGGAGTATCCTAGGCATGTACCGGCCTCCTCCAACGATAGTCCCATGAAGGCCCAATTATCTTACTGCTTTTTTTTGCTATTTACTTTATAGTTTCGGAGCAAGTAAATAGGGTGATTTTAGGGCTTGATGCGTAGGTTATATTTTGCTTTATTTTTAGTCCCACATTACTTGTGGAGGTGATGCAGGACAGCCGTCGATCGTCGTCGCAAGAGATAGGAAGAAAGAAGAAGATAAAAGGGGGGCCTCACACCCTTGGCCTCTCGCCAAATCCGATCTCACATCAGCATTGAGCCTCTCGCTCGCTCTCCTCTCACAGGGGAACTCGTGGCAAATGCACACAATTTTTTTTTTTTTCATTCAATCATTCAGTGCCTTACAAGAGGAGACTAGGTCTCCTTAAATAACCAAAATAGAATAAATGTAGTCCCTTATAATTTGGGCTCACAATCTTTCAAATCTCAACTTCCCATCATAATTTAAATTACCTAATATTATCTAATTAACTTCCTAATATAAAAGATTTGAATCTATTCAAATCTTACCTAAAAATCAGGTTTTAAAATAACCATAACTAATAAATCCGAAATATGCTATTTTCGGATTAAAATAATATTTTCGGAATAAAATATTTATTTTATTCCGAAATTAATATTTTATTCCGAAAATACTAATTCCATGGATTATTAATCCGAAAATGATTATATTATCATTATTCAAGTCTCGAGATGCGTGCAAATCTCGAAACGTGTGCTCGTCGATTCTGCTCCCGCATCAAACTCCTCAGCTACGAAAGAACTCGACCTCGAGTTCTGTGAGGCCCAGGCAGGAGGCAAAGTTAGTAACTGATGGTGAAGACCCTGTAGTGGATGTCGTGCCATCAAACAATTGCTTCTCGGATCCCATACAAGCAGCATGTTGGAGTAGTGGCTGAAGTAGTCCGGTCCGGAGGAAGGCACACACAAGTGAAACTGGAGGAGTACCCGAGCCGAGGGTGGAAGGTCTAACCCGAGGAAGTCAACTGTCGGGACTAGTGTGCTGAAGTCGACATCCGATAACGGCTCTGCAGGAAATGAATGCTCCACTAGAGGCAAAAGCAGAGATAGCAGATCCACTGAAGATGCTGTAGAAAGTGGAGACTCGACCGGCGATACTGTAGCAGGCAGAAGATCATCGACTGCCGAACTCGGAAACTCGTCCGGATGTGGAATATCCTCAGGAATCTCCATTGGTGGTACTACTGGAGGTGGTACCACTGGTGCGGGTGGAGCCGTCGGTGCAGGAAGCACAACTGATGGAGTTCCGACTGAGGCTCGGACTCTGCGCCGTTGTATGATCGTAGCCCCTTGCTCAATCTCGCTAATCAGTTGCATCACATCATCAAATCGCTCTTCAGCCGATCCTCCTTGGTGTAGAAACCATTGGACAAAGGGGTCGGTTGGCATACTCAGCTCTCGGGCTCGATCCGTGATGCGCCAAACATAAATAAAATCACTGGATGAAAAAAAATTGCTGCATATTCTTCCTCCCCCTCTCTGTCTCTTCTCTATCTCTCAAGCTTTTTCGTGCAATCGAATCAAGTTCGACATGCCCTCGAAGCTCTTCTGCGTGAAGGACATGAAAGAGAAGAAACCAACACCCCTACCTCTGTTTTTTATGTGAAACAGATCACAAGAGACCTGTCTCCGATATCTGTGATCGAAAATGCCAACCTATAAATTTCAGAATTTGTTGAAATTTGGTGGATGTGTTGTCTAGGGTAAGATGATCATCCTCACCATTTTCAATAAATTCCAAAACTCCTAGGGTCATGACTCACGACGTGCAAACCAACAAATTAAATTCTCGTGGGCTCGCAACACTCGTAGGGACACCCCATGTGCAAGCAACACGTAGCAGGGCACCCCCAGCTCCCCACGCACCCCACAGGGCATCCCAGTGCCTCAGGCACTTCCCAGGGAACCCCAGGTTTTACTGAGGGTACCCTATGTTCTGCCAATTTGCTCAAGGAACCAAAGTCCCACTAGTTTTACTGAAGGCACCCTGCTGTGCCGCATTGATGATTCAACTTGTGTGACAACCTTCTTTACTTGATTGTGATTCCCGACTTGCTCAAAGATCCATCACAACTTGTTTGTACCCGATTTGCATCTGCAATGCATCATCATCTAAAAAGGTGATCCAACTTTTCCGGCTTCACTAACATACCAAGATTGACTGATCGTTCATTCCCCCATACCTTGCTGGAACACAATTCTTGTTTCTTGTTTCTTCCACTCATCTGCTGACGGATTTCTTCATGAAGTCTCATATGTAGCAGCCTTCTAATTTCTAAACAAATTCTCGATGTATGATCCACCGTGAGTTTGAGAGGGGTTGTCATGGTGGTAGAGTATGGTATGCTTCTCATTATATAGAAATGCGTCGACACATACTTGTATATATACAAGATTAACCTATTTTTGGTATTCTTATCTTGTACATATGTTGGTCTTGTCAATATTTTTTCTCCTTATTATCCATTGCCACAAGAGTGACTAGACCAAGAATAATTGTGGTTAAAATGAAGTGTTTCTCAACCTCTCATCCTCATGATCGTTGTTGTTGGGAACGAGGAAATCTATATGAACTACGGGCCATATAGTGGAGCGGGAGCACGATCACCAATCTTCATGGTGATTTTCACTAGTTCTTCATGAGTAGGCATTTTGTAAGAAACCAAATGACATAGTAGATCCATGCTTGAAGGGTTAAGCTGCCAAAAATATTGGAGGGTTGTGCATTCTAGATCCAGTTATGGAGAGAATTAACTATGTAGATGGCAAACAGTAAATTGTTCTTTTAGAACACATGTTGAAATGATCAACTTCGTGTTCATGTAAGCACATGGTTCCTTAGGTCACATGTGGAATCTTGGTTGATTATGTACTCAAGGTGTTTGGCGGAGCGGAATGGTGAGCAGATGGTAGCTTGGATGTGGTGAGGCATTAAAAAGTAAAAACACATGAAAACCTTGCTTCTCCCGAATCCTGACACGATACAGGCGCCGCGGTTTCTCTCACCGGCCTTGGCTTCCCACGACGTGGGGGACTAAAATTCCCGTGGGCCAACACAAGCCGGAACCGAAAAAGCTTTCCCAAACAGGGCCTAAGTGAACCCAGTAGGATGCCTAGGGAAGTTGGGAGTATATCATCATGACATATGAAGCACTCCGAATAGTAATAGCAACATTCATTTTGTATTCGCGGTGTGAAGTGGCTAATTATTGATCTCTCGTCGTCACAGCAAGCAAAACCGGGGAGAGCTGGCGAGGGCAGCGGACCACTCTTTGCAGCGGAGATGATCTGGAAGATGATTTCACGACGGAAGACTCCAAAAGTGGCATGAAGGATGCGGTCTCCCTCCCCCATACAGAGCCAGCCGCGGCCACTGCCGGTGGTGAGGCTGAGAAGAAAATGGCTGTGAAACGGAAGAAAGGGCAGGGCCCCAAAGTTGTAAATTTCCTTGGCTGACAAGTGTGATGTTTCTCTCACCATGATAAGAAGAGATCATCTTTATCATCATTCACCCTTCTAATGGACACATCTGTTACTAAATGCACTTCAGGAAATTTCGAGAAAGCGTCTTTATTTTTGAATTCATTTTTGTCCTGTTCTATTTTAATGCATATGTTGATTGAGAATTGTTTTGTTTTTTTTGAAGGGATCTCACGGTCAGTACATCACCTGTTAGTGCTTGAGCACAAGAAAAACCGAGATTCTAATCTTTATTTCTGCCTGAATATTGCCAAAGGAGCACAGATAAACCCGCCATAAAGACAGAGAGATAAGCCCACCATAAAGACAGATAAATCTGCCAGAAAGGCAGAGGGAGAGCGCAGGTGCTTTGCCACTGTGATGCGACCTCAGTCGCCGATTGAGGATTGGTTCAGAAGCCCCAATTTGCAACCCCCATCCTCCAATTCACCTGGGTGGCACAACCGTAAATATTATTGTATTCTATTTAGGTGGGAAATTGTGAATTTCTGCTAACCCGAGACAGAGTTAGGGCCTTATGACACAAACCAAATTATACCCATTGTGACACTTAGCTTGAGTAAAAAAAAAAAAAAACACAAAAAATAAAATAATAAGCAATAATATATAATTTTTAATTATTCTTTTTTGTATTTGGATGCCAGATCCTAATTAAATTTCATTCTTAAAAATTTAATCTAGAAAAGGTCGACAGTATTCCATTTTTTCTTGAAGGGACCTCATGATCAGTAATATAGGTACGTTGCATGTTCGTGCTGGAAGCAAAAGATGGACCAAAGGTTCGACTCTTACCTTACTTGTAATATCAGTACATATGAGTAATGGCAGGCCGCCAAGAAGGTGAGAGATAAGCCCGCCACAAAGACAAGAGATAAACCCACCACAAAGCTGGAGGGAGTCCATAAAATTTGATTGCACGACCTGATGGATGAGATGTTAACTTTTTCTTTAAGTGTTCTAAAAACAATAATCATCATGCGTAACCTATAACGGTTAAACCCAAATAAATGGGCAGTCATCAACACACCTCGGCCTAGGCCTATATAAGAGACCCAAAACTATAGAGTTTGTATACAACAAATTGTGCTTTTGCTACAAAAAAAAACTGTCTCTTTCATTCTCTCTTTTGTGTTTCGATCTTTACTACTAGCTGGGTTCTTGAAAACTACGTTGGGGTTCGCTGTACAACCTCTCGAAGTCGTGCCGACGAACGGGAGAGCCTACCGACTGGATCGTCGTATCTCTACTAGTCATTGTCGGGAGACCCGCATGCAGGAGGCAATTGACTTTTAGGACAGTGCTTGCGCGCTTCGACCAAACATGATTCATCTAAACTTTTCTATTTTGCAAATTAGAAATCTTAAAGCATAGCATCATATTTCTAGCAATATAGAATTTGCTTAATCTTATTGAAAAATTAAATATCACCTAATTATTTATATTTATTTAAAAATTAAATCTAATTAAATATATATTCTAGTAGAGTATTTTTCACTTGCAGCTAACATGAGAGCCATGTGCTTTACCACGGGATGCGACTTCAATCGCAGTATCAAACACACACACACACACTCTCTCTCTCTCTCATAAATATATAGAAACCGATTCTGATCAGAAGCAAGCAGTGCATGCCGAGTGAATCACCACCATTAAAATCGACATATAGTACATCCACTTACCGTATGGCATGTACATGAGGGGCGGGGTGTAAGAGATTCGTAAACTCTTCCTACCACATGCATGCTCCCACTACGTGGACCAATCAAAGCACCTTATCCCCGGTGTATCCAACGCATCCATGACCCCCTAAATCATGCAAGCCAAAGGGGGAAGGACGGATTCTCCAGCCCTAATTACATATATGGCAAGTGAGGTGTCGAGACCCCGTGAAGGTCGCGCGCACCCCCTTCGTCTGACATCACCACCATGGAATCAAAATGGGACGTCTCTTCCTCCTCCCCCCATGGCCGAGGTCGCCGCCCATCACCCCCACCGCCACAGTCGAGCTCCGTGGCTCCTCCTATGGCTTCTGCTGATCTCCCTCATCCTTCTCACACCCTTCACGAACCCCCCAAGCCCTTTTAGGGCACCCCCCAAACACGGCATCGATCAGGGCCACCACATCGACGGTGAGTAACAACGTAGGATCGATCCTTTTTCTTTTTTCTGATGATGATGCCCGGTTTTAATTTCTCGGCAGATGGCGATGGAGTCGCGTGTGATCTGTTCGAGGGCAAATGGGTGCGGGACGAAGGAGGGTCGGGCTACACCAACGGCACGTGCCGGACCCTCCCGGACTCGAAGAACTGCCGGAAGTACGGCAAGGATCAGGAGTTCTTGAATTGGAGGTGGAAGCCGGAGGGGTGCGAGCTGCCGAGGTTCGACGCGGCCGCGTTCCTCCGCGTCGTGAGGGGGAAGAGGCTGGCGTTCGTCGGCGACTCGGTCGCCAGGAACCAGATGGAGTCCCTCCTCTGCCTCTTGTCTCAGGTGGAGGCTCCGGTGGACGTGGTGCAGAAGGACGCCGACGCCGGTGCCGACGTGGAGGACCGATTCCGCACGTGGCGCTTCCCGTCCCATGATTTCACCGTCATGACGCTATGGACGAGATTCCTGGTGGAAGGAAAGGAGAGAGTGATCAACGGGTCGGCCTCCGGAGTCTACGACCTGCACCTGGACAAGATCGACGTGAGTTGGGCCGATAAGATCCGGCGGGTCGACTACGCCGTCGTCTCCGACGGCCATTGGTTCTTCAGGAAGGTTTACCTGTACGAGCGTGGCGAGCTCATCGGGTGTGTGTTCTGCTCGGAGGCCAACGTGACGGATCTCGGGCTAAGCTTCGCGGTGGGACGGGCGTTCCGGACGGCCCTCCAGTTCCTCGACCGGTGTGATCGCTGCGGGGGGGTGGTGACTCTGGTGCGGACGTTCTCGCCGTCGCACTTCGAGAACGGGTCGTGGGACGGCGGAGGGGGTTGCGGCCGGACCCGGCCGTTGGAGGAAGGGGAGGTGAGATTCGGTGGGAGTGACTGGGAGGTGAGGGGCGCTCAAGTGGAGGAGGTGGAGCGGGTCCGGGGAGAGGGGAGGGGTGGGCCGAGATCGTTCGGGGTGTTGGACGTGACGAAGGCGATGATGATGAGGGCGGATGCGCACCCGGGGCTGCACTGGAACAACCAGTGGATGAAGGGCTACAGTGACTGCGTGCATTGGTGCGTGCCGGGCCCGATCGATGTATGGAACGATCTGTTGTTGGCCGTCTTGAAGAAAGGCAGCATTGCTTAGGCTTAGCCCATTGCATGCTCAATTTTGCTCGTTGTCCTTCGAGGGGGGGAGTTGCAAGATGGTACAAGTTTCTATCGGATGATATTTGATTGGATAAATATTGGAATATTAATGTGGTGATGTGAAGGGGTCAAGGGTTTTTCATCACCTCATAATTAGTGAAATATTAGGTTTCGTTTGGTTTGAAATATCCGAGGCAATAAGTAGCTTTTAGGTAAGTATTCAGAATATCGTGTATGACTTATCGCATTTGTTTTATAGTTTTCGATATAGTAAGTCGATTTGGTGTCACCAGGATGCGTCATAACCAAGGCAACTCAATACTGCAAAATGAGCGATAAAACATTAATACCTCGTAACCATAAAACTTACATGATACTTGGAACGAAACGGAGCCTATGTTCACATTTGGAGGATGTACAAATAATGGTCATACATCTGTTTACACATGTGACCCAGGCAATTAAAGTTTTATATGTTTAGGTGAAACCTTATTTGCATGGTTGTAAGGGCAAAGTCGACAGCTTCTATCAGATGATATTTGATTGAATGAGTATTGATATATTGTGGTGATGTGAAAGGGTAGAGGCTCTTCCACCACCTCTTAATTAGTAAAATATTAGTGTTCACATTTAGAGGATGTGCAAATAATCCACATGCACGTATCTGTTTGCACATGTGATCCGTGCAATTAAAGTTTTATATATTTAGGGGATACCTTATTTGCATGGTTGTAAGGGCAAAGTTGTACAAATTTCTATCGGATGATATTTGATTGAATGAGTATTGAAATATTGTGGTGATGTGAAAGGGTTGAGGCTTTCATCACCTCCATCATAATTAGTAAAATACTAATGTTCTCATTTGGAGGATATATGTTCAAATAGTGCACACACATCTATTTGCACATGTAATCCGTGCAATTAAAGTTTTATATGTTTAGGTGAAACCTTACATGGTTGTAAGGGTAAAGGTGTACAAAGTTGGCCTAATGTGCATCTGTTTTCACACGTCACATAAGAGCAATAGTTGGCGCCCAACCTGGGCAAGAGCCGGCCTCCTGCCCCATGATTATGTGACAGAATCCCATTCATCCAAAAAGGAAAAAAAATGAATCTCACCCAAATCCAGCCTCTCCCCTCCTTTGTTCCTATTACGTCGTCGATCGCCTATGTACCACTTTCCTGGTCTCCTTCGCCTATCACTGCCCCCACCTCCCTCCTCCACATCCTCTTCCACGTCCTATTCCCTGCTTCTTCGCCATCCACATGCTCCTCCTCTAGTGCGTCGGATGCCCTTATGCGATTCAACGTCGGACGTGCTTCCATATTTTGATATGCAATTCACCGCCGAGGATGTTTCCAACTTCTAGGATGAATACGTTTCACCGCTAGGGGTGCTTGCATCGTCTAGGTTGAGTTCGATTTACTTCTAGATGGGATGGGCTCCAGACCTGGATGGTAGCCAGAGGAAGGTATATATGGCTCGCCAATGGGCAATGGGGATCGATGGACGCGGAAGGGACTGTAAGATGCTTCGTGGTGGCCCGGTGGGTCGCCGAAGAGAGAGAGAGAGAGAGAGAGAGAGAGAGAGAGAGAGAGAGAGAGAGAGAGAGAGAGAGAGAGAGAGAGAGAGAGAGAGAGAGAGAGAGAGAGAACCGAGCTAGGGGTTTTTTCTTCTTATTGTCTTGGAACAATAAGATTCTACCACGTCACCTGGGGCAGGAGACTCCTGCGCATGCCCCAGGTGTGGCACCCAAGTATTGTTCTCCCAATAATCATACAACTCTAATCTTTTTGAGCATGTGTTTTAAAAACATAGACCTAATACACAACAACCAGACAAGCCCATATCAAATGTTCTATAAGTTTCTCTTGGATGATATTGATCAAAGCTTTATGCAATGTGGGTGATGTGTTTGTTGTTGACCAATATCACAATTAGATCGAGTAGACCTCGACACTTTGATCTCTTCCAATAGAGAAGCTACTCCCATGTAAATAAAGTGAAATGCTAGAATGTATATTGATTCTTATAATTATGTAAGAACATATATATCTAGAATACAATCAAGCTCGATTTGTATCCCACAGATTTGTTTCTCACTTCTATTTTTTAGAAAAATTAGAGTACACATGATTTGGTCCTCCTAACTTAAGGGTTAAGCTAGCAACTAGACTTGTCAATGGATCGGATTTTGATTCGAATCGGATCCGTTAAGTCGGATAGGGATAAGTTTTTTTATCCGATAATTTGATAATCATTTACTTAACAAATTGGATATGGATTTAGGCCGATCCAATCCGTTAAGAACCTGATCCAACAAACTATAACATAATATATTATGTTTTAATCATTGTTAGATTAGATTGCTTTAGATCTAAGACCCTAAGGTTTAATATAAAAGAGATTCTAATGGTCTCCTGATCGAGACTCAAATTTTATCTTGGTCCTTCTAAGTCCCAAGTTCATAATCAACTGTTCTTTTGTGTATGTGGATTTGATACTTAATGATATCACAACCATCTGATATACTTCTGTCTACGATCCGAATCCGAATCGATCTGTACTGAAACAGATATGGATTAGGTTTTTTTTTATCCAATGATCCGATAACGATCTGAATTCAATAACCCGTTTATTTAACGGATCGGATTTGGATATAAGCTAATCGAATCCATTGAGAATGAGGGTTGGATCGATGTTAGGGACGAAGCTATTTTTGATTCATTAAGGGGGAGGTCACAATCTTGAAGCCGGATTATATGCACCATTGTCTGTTGAGTGCGTTGCACCGGTCGGGTATGGGTGCAACGGACGACTGTGAGGTAGGGTGTAGGCGATGGTGCAAATAATGGGTACATAAGATTTGGGTTTGGTTGGATTATGGAGGGGTGCCATCAATGATGCATAAAAATTAGGGCTGCAACTTAGGTGGATTGGGCAGGTTGAGGAGACAACCCATTCCCAACCCAAGAGGTTGAATCCGCTACCCAAGCCCGAGCCAATACAAGGTCGGTTTAACTTCCTTAGCCCAAGCCCAACCCCGTTGGGTTGTGCAGGGTGGGTTGGCCGGTTTCAACATAGTAGAGAAGAAATAATCAATATATAACGGTTCCTTTGCGATGATACAATATACCTAAAGCAACTCTTTACATTCTAATACAGGTGATGGTCCTTCGTTGGATGGATAAATGCCCATCCAACAATGACCATCATGAGCAGGATAAATACCTATCAAAATTCTACCACAGTACGACCTTAATTTGTATTCAACAGATGATCCAATAGATGGATTTAATTTGATCGGACCTATTCAATATTATATTATATTGAATATTATTTACTAAATGGTCAGGTTTTGGGTTGGGTCAGGTTGTCAGAACCATCTGCCCAAGCCCAGCCGAATCGAGACCGGGTTGGAATTTTTCTACCAAGCCCAATCCATACAAGTAAAATCCTAACCCAAGCCTACCCAAATCCGGATTGGGTTCCAACCCAAGTTGCAGCGTCATGTGGGTATATATACAACGCGCCCTCACCCATCCTCCGAGTTTCAAGCTGAGATCAGAGACTCGATCGCCCGAGCAACACTCCTGGACTTTCATGGATTGCGCGCCTCAGTCACTAGCCCCACGAAGGCTAGAGGGCCGGGCGTCGTGCCAGAAGGCCGTGAGGAGGCGGAGAGCGTGAAGTCATGGGTTGGTGGTACTCGGTTGTCGGGTTGGAGCGCTGGCCGGCGCTCCCCGGGGGAGTGAGGTGACCACCGCGGCGGCTGATCGGGGGCCGCACGTGGCGGGTGCGGGCTAATGCGGCGGCGGGAATGGTGGGGGGGCGGTAGGTAGGGTCGGAGGATGGCGCTGGAGAGTCGGAGGTTTTGAGTGGCCGAGCGCAGGGGGGGGAGAGAGAGAAAGAAGCGGACGGCTACTATATACTCCACCCCTCAATTTAAGATCGGACGATGACTCGGTCAAATCCTCCCCAGAACGTGGCAGCAAGCAACCGTTTTGCGAGCTCCCCATTTCCCTCCCACCATCATTTTCCTCCCGCACATCCTCTGTCTTCTACCTTTCCCTCTTCCCCTCTCAGAGGCATTCCCTCAAACACCTTTAACCCTCCTCCCCTTTTCTCTGTCCTCCCCTCCCTCTCTTCTCCTGTCCCCGGGAGCATCCCTCAGTCACAGAAAACATGGTAAGCATCTCTCTCTCTCTCTCTCTCTCTCTCTCTCTCTCTCTCTCAGCCAATCACCATTGCCATCATTTAATTTGATCAATGATCGCAATGTCCCCGCTTTCCCTTGTCTACGTGGCACCAAGGCTATGTGAAGCAGGATTCATATAGCCGGCGATAAATTGATCCAATAGAAGCTTCTTGTTTATGTTTCTGCATGTTTGGATGGAATTGAGATTAGCCCCGGTTCTTCTTCATTACCAAGAATGAAGAATCATGCTCGATCTCTCTTGTTCTAATTTTTTTTTCTTTCTTTCCATCTGGTTTTGCCAAGGCGAATTCGGCTTCGGGAATGGCGGTGGACGATGATTGCAAGCTGAAGTTTGTGGAACTGAAGGCGAAGAGGAACTTCCGCTTTATTGTGTTCAAGATCGATGAGAAGATACAGAAGGTGATGGTGGAGAGGCTCGGGCAACCCGATGAGAGCTATGACGACTTTACGGAATGCCTCCCGCCCACTGAGTGCCGCTATGCCGTCTTCGACTTTGACTTCGTCACGGATGAGAACTGCCAGAAGAGCAAGATCTTCTTCATATCCTGGTAATGCAATTCTTGGATGTATCTTATTTATTGCTTATCATCGATCAAGTGACTTCTATCGCATGACTTACTTCTTTTGAAGCCATTTCCATTATATCTCTTGAACAAGCTCTCTCCTCGAACATGCATACGAACTAGTTTGATTTGTAATTACAGTTACCTTCAGTCATGTGGAAGAGGGTGTTTTTCAAACAGAATTAGGTTTGTTTGTGTAAGTGAAATATGCCATCAATCACATCAAAATGATTTTCCTAGAGAAAACAGGTTTGTGTTTGTAATTACCACAATCCCGTCAATAATATTGAAGTTGATTTTCATATTATCCTCTACTTTTGTTCATATTGATTGTAAACTTCTAATTTTTTTAATAAATCATTTAGTCATAAAAGAAATCGCTTTTTCACTCTGGCAAACGGAAATGAAGGCAATTTACCTAAGACCTTTTACTCTGTATTTGTAGATAATTTTTTTGTGGGTGCATAATATCTAATAGAAGGTTCATTTGCACCCCATGTATGGATTGTTAGTATGACACAGAGATAAAAGATAAAACCTAACCGTTTGATATCTAGAGCTTTTCCATTTTAATTTATATAACAAAATATGGAACTTCTGAAAAGCATTTCTACCACTATAGGATCTTGTGGTGATCTTAAAATTCTTCTATTACCGTGTTGACGAATAGTCCCACATCGGTGAGGGAGGCACCCATCACCCACTTAATAAACCCCCTGTATATTATCCTCTACTTTTGTTCATATTGATAGTAAACTTCTAATTTTTTTAATAAATCATTTAGTCATAAAAGAAATCGCTTTTTCACTCTGGCAAACGTAAATGAAGGCATTTTACCTAAGACCTTTTACTCTGTATTTATATATAATTTTTTTGTGGGTGCATAATATCTAATAGAAGGTTCATTTGCACCCCATGTATGGATTGTTAGTATGACACAGAGATAAAACCCAACAGTTTGATATCTAGAGCTTTTCCATTTTAATTTATATAACAAAATATGGAATTTCTGAAAAGCATTTCTACCAACAGAGGATCTTGTGGTGATCTTAAAATTCTTCTATTACCGTGTTGACGAATAGTCCAACATCGGTGAGGGAGGCACCCATCACCCGCTTAATATACCCCATGTGGACCTCCTCTTACAACCCGGGTTTTGAGGTGTGAGGGTATCTAACATGATATCATAGCTAGTCCGTCTCCTGCTCCTGCTCCCGCTCCGGGTGCTCCCTATCGATCATGTCTTACCAAGCGTGCGTGCTCCGCATGGGAGGATCCTTGCCACGCGTGCTCCGCGTGAGGGGGCAGTGTTGACGAATAGTCTCACATCGGTGAGGGAGGCACCCATCATCCGCTTAATATACCCCCTGTGGACCTCCCCTTACAACCTGGGTTTTGAGATGTGAGGGTATCTAACATACCAAAAAATAATCCTAGGTAATGAAGAAGAAGATCAAAGCGTTTGTATGCACCATCCACGCTACAATGAAAACGAAACCAGCTTTTTGTGTTGATTGTTTTGAGACCATGGTTACTTGAATTAACGACACCAGATTTTATTTAGAAAACTTTTAGAGAAATGAATTAGTGAACTAATTTTTTAGTTAACAGAAGGTCGCAACATACGGGTCTATCTTGAATGTTATCTCGTCTGCAGGGCTCCAGAGACAGCGAGGGTGAGGAGTAAGATGCTGTATGCGAGTTCGAAGGACAGATTCAAGAGAGAGCTTGACGGGATACAAGTGGAGTTGCAGGCAACTGATCCGAGCGAGATGAGCATTGATATCGTGAAGGCGAGGGCTTTCTGAAGAAACACACCATTTAAACTCTCTCTCTCTCTCTCTCTCTCTCTCTCTCTCTCTCTCTCTCTCTCTCTCTCTCTCTCTCTCTCTCTCTCTCTCTCTACTTTGGGCCTTCTCTGGCTAAGTTGTTTCCTGTAAAGGAGAGAGCTCTCTGAAGGAACACACCATTTAACCTTTCTCTCTACTCTGAGCCTTCATTGGCTAAATTGTTTCTGCTGGCCTTTTTTCTTCAATGGCATTTATGTGATTAGCTCTTAAATTATGTCAAAATACTGTACCATGCATTCCCTTTTGTTGTTTATGTATTTCGTTTCTGAAGAAATACCTCCTTTGGGGATCGTAAATGAGATTTTTCCGTCTAAAAAGTGTTTAGTTATTATAAACGATATATTTTGACCAAAAACTATAATTTTTCATGTGCTTAGCATACTTATATGATAAGCAAAAAAAATTATTATTACTTGTTGATAATTTTTTTTTGGGAGAGATTGCATTAGGTCCATTTAATGGCAGTCCATTTACTGTTGATCCCGACACAACTAATATATATACTAAACGATCCACCGTAAAAGATGTAATTACAATAGGTTCAGCAGCTTATAAAATGATATGTATGTCCTTTCATTTACCGTATAGTTGAATCGGTTTCACAACACAACAAAAATGTTTCAGAATTTCGAAACGTTTTTGTTATGTTGTAAAACCCTAACCCTACTTCTATACCCTAAATAATGAATCTAACCCTAACCCTACTTTTATACAATAAATAGTGAACCCAAACTCTAAACCTAACCCTAATTCTATACTGTGAACCCTAATTTTATACCCCTATAAGTGAACCCTAACCTAAATCATTGTAGCAGTTTGAAATCACTATAGCAATAATGATGTGATGATTTATGTAAGAAAGTATCTCATGGGCATATTTCGTATTTTGAAAAAAAAAATTAAAAAAAAACCCGGCTTGCAAATGATCCCTTAGGCGTCAACTGTTATACATGGATTGTCTCTTAATCTGAAATCATTTCGAGGACTGCATGTAGACCGAAATTATTGTTTGGACTTAGTATAACTCACTGCTATTACAGAGGACCTATATCTAATAACCCATATTTTTTTTTTCATTAGATGTTGAAATTGGTTCATCATGTGAAGTTCTTTAGCAGCTACGATTTACTTGAGTGTAGTTTTTGCGTCATGGTGTGTGAGGTTACCCTCTTTGTCTTTCTCTATCATTTCTCCAAGTTATGACCCCCCGCACCTTATATTGATCCTAGTTGGAAGAGAATATGGCCTTCTTCTACATTTGGGGTCTGTTTTGTCGAGGGAGTTGTAGTTCGAACTGTAGCAGTTCGGACCGCAACTCATAAAACCTTCTTTTATTTTGAGGAAGCAACATAACTACTATTTTATTAAATTACATAATCCCTTAACATGACATCAATGGTCAAGATTTGCTCACACAAACAAGGCACATCAACATTCAAGGAAGGTTTGCTCAACGGTGTCCATATCGTGAGTCGAACGTGAACTCTCTCTCTCTCTCTCTCTCTCTCTCTCTCTCTCTCTCTCTCTCTCTCTCTCTCTCTCTCTCTCACACACACACACACACACACACACACACACACACACACACACACACACACACACACACACACACACACACACACACACACACACACACACACACACACACACACACACACACACACACACACACACACACACACACACACACACACACACACAATGAAGGCGGAGCCAACATAGGCCTAGTGGGGGCAACTGCCCCCACTGATATTTTTTTTTAAAAAAGTAATTCTATTTGTACAATCTCCGTCAATGAACAGACCAATGAAGTGGAGATGGGCTCAGTGCATCCGCATCGGCATTCATACCAAGCACTGAGCACTGGGTCCGCCCCCATTTCATGAGTCTGGTTTGTTAAAAAAAAATAGTAAATATTGTACGCTTTGCCCGTAAAGTTTAGCTCAAAGACACTTAACCCCCCCTATAGTTTAAAAACTATATTTTACCCCCTTCAATTTAGTTTTGATCAGATAAAAGATTACCAAATTAGGGAATACAGTAGTTGACAAAAGGGTGTATTGTGCTAACATTTTAAACTTTAGGGAGCCATTTGGAACAAAATAAACTAAGGGGTTTAAGTGTTTTTGAGCTAATTTTAAGTGGGTAAAGTGTAATTTACCCCCCCAAAAAAATCAGCGTTCGTTTCACGACTATCTCGTGGTAGCCTCGCACAATATCACGACTCGAATTGTATTCTCCGAGACTCCATCCATGTCCACTCCAGCCATCCTTTGCCCAAAACTCGTGGCCGACGATGCGATCGGCAAGTGTGGCCGGCCTGTAGCGTCGGCTGAAACCCTACTCTCTCTCTCTCTCTCTCTCTCTCTCTCTCTCTCTCTCTCTCTCTCTATATATATATATATATATATATATATATATATATATATATATATATATATATATATATATATATATATATATATATATATATATATATATATATATATAGTTTATTGAAGATTTTTTGTGTAATGTTTTTTTGGATGGAAGATTCGTGTACTTATGAACAGATAGCGAAGTATTTTTGTAGTTAATTCAAATCCTTTGTTTGTAGAAATTGGATAAAACTTTAAAGCCAAGCAAAAGTCACCCCCATTGGAGTGAATTCAGGCTCCGTCATTGCACACACAAACTCTCTCTCTCTCTCTCTCTCTCTCTCTCTCTCTCTCTCTCTCTCTCTCTCTCTCTCTCTCTCTCTCTCTCTCTCTCTCTCTCTCTCTTGCGCGCGCGCGCGCATGCTTGAGAGAGAGAAGCATAGCTAGCATAGTCTTTTTCCTTAGCTCCTAATGTGTTTTAAGTTTTACAATATGACGTCTTCTTATATGAGCCTTCTTTATCATACAGTTCATTGTTTCTTTTCGCCCAGTCTGTTAACATTGGGCCCTCAAATGAAGTAGGAGAGGGAAGTGGGGCGGAGCCTGAGAGGGAGTGGAAAAAAGGTCATGAGGCTCCGTGGGGTGCCCTCTTGTCAAAACCAAAGTTGGGTTGGGTTGACTACATCAGTCAAGCCCTTAGGGCTCGTTTGTATCCGGTCAAGACTTTGCTAGTAGAGTAAATCAGTGGCCGGATTTACTTTAACATGTTTGTATCTAAAAAAAAAGACCAGTAAAGTAAATCAAAATGATTTACTTTTACCTGACTAGATGATCATTTCATTTACTTGAAAAAAGCCAAATAAATCATCTGAGTTACTTGTAAACCTATTGTTTGACTTTGGCCACGTCAACAATCTACTACCTATGTTGTACTTTACGACAAGCTATAAACAAAGACTCAGGAATATGATTTACTAATATTTACTGGTGAGTTTAAACAAGCTATAAACAATGACTTAGAAATAGGATTAACTAATCTTTACTGGTCAGTTTACTTGATTGAATGGATTTGCTTTAATTTACTAGGCGGGTTGGAGATACAAATGTGCCCTTTAAGTCCTGCTTGAATCATGGGACCGTCAAGTAAATCCAAGTAAATCTCAAAAGTGAATTAAACCATTAAGAAATGCGAGCAAACCACTTTTTACCACTCGTTTGATTCTAGAAGTAAAGTAAATCAATAGTTTACTTGAAGTCAAACAAACTTCTAATTTAGTTTACAATTTGGCTTCCTATTTAGCTTGAAAAGTAAAATAACATTAGATTGGATGAAATAACACATGAAAATACCAACATATTCATTGAGGATCCACACATACGACTTAGATAACTCACGACCCCCATCAATGGGTTGGGTTGGGATAAAGGGAAGGGTGGAAAGGGAGAGAGAACACTGAGAAGCAGAGGAGAAATGAAGAGAAATAACTAAACTTCAGCCTTTTTAAGTAATTTCTCTGAGTGTGGTTAAAAGTAAATTAAGTCTTTAGAAAGTTATTTTAATTCAATTTTTAAATTGAGAAAACTGCCCTCCGGTTGTTTCACCTGAAATCACTTAACCCCCTTCATGTTAAAAAAACAAAATTTGCCCCCCTCGGTTGTAGCTATATGTGTTAGTTTTTATTAAATGCAGTAATGGATGGCCAACAATAAAGGGGTTAAAAAACTATTGGTGCTAGTTTGACACGAGAAAAACTTGAAGAGGCTAAGTGGTTACAAGCAAAATTACACGGGAGCAAAGTAGAAATTGATCGGTTTATATCAGTAGTAAACATATTGGCTGAATACCGCAAGCCTTACCCTCGAAAAAAAAAACCTTCTTGGTAATTGGTTTCTTTTTGGGAGGGACCTTATGATCAGTACATCAAATTTTAGTGCTTATAACACATGATAAACCAATATTTAAATCTTATATTTGCTTATAATATTGTCACAAAGAAGCACAAATAATAAGCTCACCACAAAGACAAGGGATAAACGCGGCATAAAGGTGAGGGAGCCCACATGATTTGATTACACAACCTGTTAGATGGGGACATGTGCTTTGCCACTGAGATTTAGCCTTTTTTTTAAGAAAAAAAATAGGATATAGCATTTCTGGTTAATGCAGTGCCTATATGTACTACTGCACCAAATAGACCATGGTTCGAAGCCTTCCAACCACAGGTGCACAAAGGGCTATTTCCTCGCCAAAGACCGAGCCTTGTTATTTTCCCCACAGTTACATTGTATTATTTATATGCCACATGATGTACAACATACATACACTGGATTTAATTCAACAACCACCCCATTCAGAAACAATGGGTGTTAACCACTGGGATGCAATCACAGTTGCCACTGGGCCCTTCTTAGTAATTATCTATTTGCATGTGTACAAATAACAACACCCGAATGTAATTGTGGGTTCAGCTATGTACATCAAACATGTTACTAAGGACTTCATGATTGTCAGGGGCGATTGCATATTACCAAGAGCATCACCTGCAATTGTGTTACTCCCCAGTAATGTGTGGTGAAAGCCACCACCCACCGTTGTTGTTCACTACCGATGCTCATGCAGGTCGTCGTCGGTCCACTAGTCTCACCCGTGCAGGTTGCTACCCATCCGTCGCCATTGGTGCCATCTAACCAACCGTGATCGCTGTGTCCTCCTCCTCCCCTTCTTCTTCCTCATTCTCTTTCTTCTTCGTACTCCTCCTCCTTCCTTCTTCTTCCTACACTCGGTCGTTTCCAGCTTTACCCACTTTATTGTGCATTCGGCCATTTGAGACCGAGTGGATCTCCAACCTATTTGGCCAACGTTGAGAACTTGGTATCGTGTTGGGTTTGATAGCTCATGGAGTTTGGTCCACATATGGGGCGGCTCATTAGGTCTACTTGGAGCACAGGCAAGGGGTTTTTTTGGAGGCGAAGTAACCCGACTCTATAAAAAGAGGGGGCCACGGAGGATGTGGTACAACAACGTGCGACGACGTGATTGCTTGGAACAACAGAAAGGCGACGCTCGATAGGGGAGCCATCGGAGGTGTGAAATCTGTGGGGAGGCGTGGGCGCTCCCTCGAGTACCATGGAGCAGCTACTGGAGGTTGAACAGAGGCCTAGGGAGAGAGAGAGAGGGGGGGGGGGGGGGGGTATTGGGCTTTCATCACCCCTGGAAGGGTTCTGGAGGCTGTCGTGAGGATCGAGTGGGTCACTACGGCCCTGGGGTCCACCCACAGGAACGACAGTTAGCGCATAGGGTGAATTGTGGGCACCCTGGGCGAAAACTTGGGAGTAGGGCTAGCAATGGGTCAGGTCGAGTCCTGTTTGAGTCGTGTCCAAAACCCCTAAAACCGGACTCAACCCGTTAAACTAATCGTGTCTAGGCCTAAACGCATATCTGACTCGTTTATAAACGGGTAGACCCACTAAGACCGGTTTAAATATCCATTATTTTTTTTTAAAAAAAAATATATTTTCCTACAACTCTCCATCCATGGGTGTCCTAATCACAACCGTCCTCCGTTGAACCCAGTGCAGACTAGTGAATCGTATTGAACCCGGATGGCAGGCTAATTGGCTAAGCGACTGTGATTGGATGATGGGTAGACCCAACCCATTGAATTTTAAACGGGTCGGAGACAAAACCTGGACCTGCCTTGTTTACTAATCGGGTTAGTCGAGTCGACTTGTTTACCACCCGAACCCGTTTAACCAAGACCCAAACCCGCAAATTTCGTGTCGGGTCTGCCATGTCGGGTCCAAATTTGCCAGCCCTACCTAGCAGCGGGCCAAGAGGCTAAGGGAGAGGATGCTGCTTTGCACCTATTTGCCCCACGCGGATTGGCTCGTGGTTCGGTATTAGCGATGAGGTCCTTGGAGGGGGAGGCTTATGCTTAGTCTCCCTAAAAAGGCGGTTCGATGGCAGCGACGGATCGGTTCTCGGAAGGTGTCCGTGTTGGGAGGCTTGTGTTAGTCCCCTGATGGCTGGTTTGTTGGCGCGATGGCACACTATTTTGTACGGGTGCCTGGATTGAGAGGGAGCTCTTCGTTGGCTTGACGTCATCGACGACTGACGCACTTGTCCAATCATCGATAGGTGGTCCTAACATAGGAGCTGACAGATGGCTGATGGAGGTGTCGACGAGTATCTGGTGTTTGGGAACCATTGACGAGCAATGATTCTGTAGCACTGGTTATTGGTGTTGTAATAGGTGTAGACGGGCGCTGGACCGGAGCACGGTGGTGTGGCAAAGATCTACCGATTGGAACGTTTGGGCGTGGTGTATGGTCATCAGAAAATATTATCCGTGGTGTAGCGGTGTGGGCAGCGAAATTAACTCGTAAATTAAACCCGATCCAGTTGTAATGGTCCACACACGAACCCCGGCCCGCGCACAACAGCCCGCAAAAGAAAAGAGCCGAACCCGACTTGGATGGACCCAAATAGGCCCACCAGACCCACTACCCAAAGCCAAAAGAGGGCCAGGTGGGCCCACTGGCCCCCTTTTCTTGAAAAAACCGAATCCTTCCCTATGGGGAGGTGTGGCCGGCCAAAAGGGGAAAGAAAAGAAATAAAAAAAAAGAGAAAAAAAGGAAACAACCACCATGCACGAGGGGAGGTAACTCGGACATCTACACAATCGTGGATCCGCGTTGATACCTCGATCCGACGGACAAAATTGAAAATCGTGTCATTTTCGAGTTGAATTTGCAAAGATGACTCATATCTTGAAAGATTGAGCTCAATCTAACCCATAACCGTCACTACAAAAAAGATGAAGGGATAAGTGTTGTTTTTTTCCAAAAAGAAAGATAAATCTCAATAGTTATGTTGAGACATATTAAAGGGATTCAAAAAATACAGCCATATCTCTCCCCTCCCCTCCTCTCCCATCCCCTCCCATTCGCCTATAAATAGAAGAGCAGGGGGATGGCTTCAAGGGTCGAAGATTGAAGTAAGGAGACATGAAGGCTCTGAAGAAAAGGAGGCTCCAACACACGACAACTGAACACTTCACGAGGCCTAGACAAGCGCATCCTAAGGGAATGACTTAGCCCACAAAAGTCCTCATTAGCATGAAGACCTTGCACAAGAAGATCAAAGCTTCACCTCCTCGCACGAAGAAGAAAGCTTGTAAAAGAAGGCCCGGAGGCAGCATCACCCCGTCGTCTCCAACCATCTTCAACTCGATCACACAAAAGAAGCTCGGAGAAGGAAATCGAAGCCTGCATCACCCTATCGTCTTCAACAAAAGCCGATGCTACAATCGTCACACGTAGGGATGGCAACGGTGCGGTTTCGGTATGATTTTGGGCAAAACTGAAACCGAACCGCAACACCAAACCGCCACACCAAAACCACACCACACCGCGATGGTCTACCGTATGTAAAACCGAAACCGCACCATGCAGTGCGATGCACCACGGTTTAACATTATAATGGTCTAAATGGTGTGGTTTTTTGCGATTTTGGGTAAAACCGAAACCGCACCACAATACTGAAACCGCACTGCACCGCGACAGTTTTATATTTTGGTAAACCAAAACCGCACCATGCGATGTGGTTTTAAACCGCACCGTTGCCATCCCTAGTCACACGGAAATCGGTATTATACCCGCCGTCTTCATCAACAAAAGCCGATACTACAGCCGTCGATGGAGATCGGTGCTACATCTGCCATCTTCATCAACAAAAGCCAATGCTACAACCATCGCATGGAGATCGGTGCTACACCCACCGTCTTCGAAGAAAACATTCGACTCCGATCATGCCAAAGAAACCTGAAGAAGAAGAGAAGCAAACACGACACTACAAACATCACTGCCAAAGTTCCATCTCCAAAAGGAGGAAGCTGGAAGAATAAAGAAGCCTCGGAAACGTTGCAATCGTTGTTCGAGGAGAAGATCAAACCAAAGCAGAAGCGGAAGCAAAACAAAGGTAAAGCCCGCGCCAAAGCAACGCACGTGCCAAAACCGATGAGCTATGATGATTACGAGCAAAAGTAACACACGTTCTAGTCGATACGACACGAAATTCGAAAGAACTAAAGCACCGTAAGCCTCTCCATCCACATTCAAGCGCAAGTGCCCAAGTAAAGCAAAAGCAAAGCTGAAGCCAAAGTAAAAAACCAAAGTCGACGCCAAAAGCAAGATCGCCATCGCGAATCGATGATCAAGGACGCCGAGGCATAGCAAGAGCCGAGGAGATGCGAAGATCGAGGAAACGATGCTAAAAAGCCCTCTAGCCGAGAAAACGCAAAGCACAGAAGGGACAAAAGCAAAGGGTAAAACCATTCGACCTTTCAAGAAACCTGAAACCTTATAAATATCTCTGTTCTGGAAACTCCTTCAAAGATCTTGCACGAAGTAACGTAGAGACGCGGATCAAAGGGACCCTCCAGACTCTTCCACAATCGCTTGATCAAACATTCGCCGCACTAGGCTCACCTCCCCCCGAGTCACCGAGAACCGGCTTTGTATTCTTCGTGTGCGCAATAAAAACGATCCGAATATTTTTTCCACGCATACAAGCGGCCAACAGGTGAATCACGCTAATCTACAATGACATGACTAGGAATTCTTATGTTCGTTGGTTATTCCGCACAACACATCGAATGGTCTAGTGCACAATTTAGGGACTTGTCGATAATTACCTAGTTTAGGAGGAGGGCGAGGGAGGAAGGAGAAAGAAGGAGGCGACGATGGATTTCATGGTGGCGGCGGCAACGGATACGAATGTCGGAGGTGGTCAGCTTCCTGCACAGTATGGTCTGAGGTGGCGGCGAGCCTGAGTTGCCTTCATCCATGAGCTAGGGGTGGGATGAGTTTTTATTTTTATAATTATAAATGTGCTGCCATGTGCTGTAAAAAGTCGGACCCTGTGATCGTAGGCCGTTCGTCACGCGGTCCTCCCAGGTGAAACTGAGCACATCTTCCCGATCGCCCGATCAGAATTCACACGGCGAAACCACACCTAAAAATAGCCGGGAACCTCTACTTGACCGGTTTCACCCTCCCTTTTCCATCATCTCCCACCATCCGCATCCTTTCTTCTCCCCTCTCTCTCTCTCGAGCCTCGACGCCATGAGCTCAGCTCTTCTTCAAACTACGGTGATCTCTCTCTCTCTCTCTCTCTCTCTCCTCTCTCTCCTCTTTCCTCTCTCCTCTCTCCTCTCTCTCTCTCTCTCTACATCATCTTATTGTTTTGTTTTTTTCCACCTTCCAGGCCGGTTCCTGATCCTCGATAAACAAAAACAACACAATGGAAGACGACCAACCCGAACCCGTCGAGACCTCCGGGGGCGGATCCAGCAACCCGGAGCGTGCCAGCTTTACCTCCACCTCCACTATCTCCGAGGACGACCTTTTCGAGCCCATCTGCCTCCGCGATCTGGACCGCGCCGCCGCCCCCAATCCCCGCCAGCCCCACCACCGCCCTGACTCCCTACTCTCCCTCCTCTCCGAGGACCCCAACCGCTCCGACGCCGCATCCGACTACGCCGCCATCGCCGCCGAGATCGACGCTGCCCTCACCGCCGAAATGCGCGCCCCCGCCGCCGACCAGATCAACAGCCCCTCCGGCTGGGCGATCAAGCCCTCCTCCTCCTCGGCTAGCCTCGAATCCTTCTCGTCCCCCATGGGATCGCCCCACAGACCCCGGGCCAAGCCGGCGATGCCCGACATCCCGCTGGAGCTCGGGCATCTGGTGGACTCGGCTATCATGGGGCGGGCGGAGAGTGTGGAGAGGCTCAGAGACATGGTCTCGGGGGGAGGGGGCGATGTTGGGGACGTGTCGAGATCCGTTGTCGATGCTCTCCTTGCGACCATGGGAGGAGTGGAGGGCCTTGATGAGATTGGAGGCGGAGGAGCTTCTGGCCCCCCTAGCGTGATGCTGAATTCCCGTGCGGCGGTTGTGTCTGCCGAGCTGATCCCCTGGCTTCCCTGGGAGGGGGATTCCGAGAACTACATGTCTCCTAGGAGCAGAATGGTCAGGGGATTGCTTGCGATACTGCGTGCTTGCACGAGAAACCGTGCAATGTGCACCGCTTCAGGTCTGCTTGGAGTCCTACTACAATCTGCAGAGAAGGTGTTCATCGATTCGGCCGATCGGATACCGTGGGATGGGATGCCGTTGTGCCAATGTATCCAGGTCTTAGCAGGGCATTCTTTAAGTGTGATCGATCTGCACCGGTTGCTAAGCGTGATCAAGAAGACCATCACGACAGATTGGGCCATGCCGCTGATGCTGGCGCTGGAGAAGGCCATGGGGAGCAAGGAGGTGCGGGGCCCGGCATGCACTTTCGAGTTTGACGGCGAGAGTTCCGGATTGCTGGGCCCTGGGGAGAGCCGGTGGCCTTTCGCAAATGGTTACGCATTCGTCACATGGATATATATAGAGTCTTTCGCAGACACGCTTAACACCGCGACTGCTGCCGCCGCCATTGCTGCCGCCGCTGCAGCCCGGTCAGGCAAGTCGTCCGCCATGTCGGCTGCCGCGGCGGCTAGTGTGCTCGCGGGTGAAGGGACTACTCACATGCCTAGACTTTTTTGTTTCCTATCTTCCGATAACCAAGGTGTGGAGGCCTATTTCCACGGCCAGTTCTTGGTGGTGGAGACCGGAGGCGGTAAGGGAAAGAAGGCCTCTTTACATTTCACTCACGCATTCAAGCAACAATGTTGGTATTTTGTTGGCCTAGAGCATACTTGTAAGCAGGGTTTGCTTGGGAAGGCGGAGAGCGAGTTGAGATTGTATGTGGATGGGAACCTCTATGAGAGTCGCCCGTTTGAGTTCCCACGGATCTCGAAGCCTCTGGCATTCTGCTGCATAGGGACGAACCCACCCCCCACAATGGCGGGCTTGCAGCGGCGTAGGCGGCAATGCCCCCTGTTTGCTGAGATGGGGCCTGTTTATATTTTCAAGGAAACCATTGGACCAGAGAGAATGGCTCGGCTGGCTTCTAGGGGAGGGGATGCTCTGCCTTGTTTTGGAAACGGTGCATGTTTACCGTGGTTGGCGACAAATGACTATGTGAAGAGTCTGGCTGAAGAGAGCTCAGTGTTGGATGCCGAGATTGGAGGAAGCTTGCACCTACTTTATCACCCCAATCTGCTCAATGGCCGGTTTTGTCCAGATGCTTCACCATCAGGTGCAGCAGGTCAGTTCACTCGTGAAATTGTGTCTAGTATCATGCCCCAGTTCAAAGGCACTTCTTGCTCTGTATATCCCTTTATTTTTAGTATTTTTATTGAAGGGTTGAACTCGCATGGCGGCCTCACACTCGACTGCAATGTCAAATATTCTGCTTTAGCTAAAATGACACAACATTGCAATTCTCAAAAGCATACTCTTGTTTTTTTTCTTATTCTTTTCAAACCAGTAAATTGACAGAGAAGTTCTTAGCAAACATATATCTCAGTGTATAAGCATGGTTGTACAGATGTCATGCTCGAGCATTTACTAAATCATGAAAATGGAAATTCCCTTCCATAAACTAGTGAAAACAAATCATGGAGAAACCTCTTTTCTTTCTTTTCTGTACCGTATGTCCTTTAAGGTAAAACCGAAAGCAAAAGGGCGGGTGTTTTATAGTCTTTTGCATGTTTCTTTGGCCATTTAGAAAGTAGAACTGAGAATTTCTGATCATCTCTGATAAGTAATTGATTGCTAAATGCAAAAAGGTCTTCCTTCTGCATGCTATAGAGACGTCAAATATAGGCAACACACTGTGTTTAGGTCTATGTGATAATGGTGATTGTCTTTATTTGCATCTGTCGTTTACCCACCACTCTCGGAATGTGTTTTTGTAAGATAAATGCCAATTTGGGTAATTGCTAAAGAGATATATAACGAATGGAAGTGGATTTTTTGTCGGTTTGACTATGTTGAAACCTATTCAGAGTCTGTTGGTGAAAGATCACTATCATGCCATTCCCTAGCACCAAAACATAATATTTATGCATTAATGCCATACTTTGCGATTTGATCTAGTTGGGCCTTTGCTAGCATCAGTTAGAATATCTAAGCATTAGTGTGCCTGTCTTTGTGTTTATTTTTTGTTTAGTTCTTGTGTTGTAAACTTGTAATAACCATTAAGGTTTTTTGAATTTGGGGAGAAAGTAATCAGTTTTATTCCATGGACATGACTGTATGCCCAAAAAAAGATTCGGGTCGTCTTTATTGCAAACACACGAATATTACAAAGGCCGGGACCTGGGGACTCGTGGGTGGTGAGCCGGGTGCGGCGAAGATTTGATCAGGAGATTGTGGGAGAGATTCTTTGGAGGGTCCCTTTGATCCGTGTCTCCACGTTACTTCATGCGAGAGCTTTGAAAGGGTTGCCTAGGACAAAGATCTTTACAGGAGGAGGGTTTTTAGGGAGGCGCTAAGGAGTCTTCGCGTCTCCCTCGATTCTTGCTAGATCTCGCGTCCTTGATCGTCGGTTCGCGGCGTCGATCGTACTTCTGGCGTCGGCTTTGGCTTTGGCTTGGTTTTTGGCGTGGCTTTGGCTCCTGCTGAGCTTCGGCACTTGCACTTGAACGTGGACGGGTAGAGACTTGCGATGCTTTAGTTCTTCCGGACTACGTGTCGTATCGGCTAGAACATGCGGTGCTTTGCTCGTGACCGTCGTAGTTGCTTGGTTTTGGAACTTGCGTTGCTTTGGCGCGGGCTTTACCGGTGCTTTTGTTTTGGCTTCTTGCGTTGTCTTTTGCTTCGACGTTGGCTTGATTTTCTTCTCGAACGACGATAACGATGTCTTCAAGGCTTCGTTTTTCTTCTGGCTTGGTGGACTTCGGCAACGACGGTTATGGTGTTACTTCGGCTTTTCTTCTTCTCCTGGCTTCTTTGGCGTGATCGGAGTTGAAGGCTTCTTGTGAAGACGGCGGGTGTAGCACTGGTCTTCGTGCGACGGTTGTAGCGTCGGCTTTTGTTGATGAAAACGGCGGGAGTAGCATCGGCTTCGGGCCTTATTCTCCAAGCTTTCTTCTTCGTGCGAAGAGTCGACGCCTTTGTTGAAGACGACGAGCTGTTGTCGGCTTTGATCTTCTTCTCCGGCCTTTGCTTGTGGCGTCTTCGGAGTTTGATGAAGATCTTTGGAGACGTCGGGGTGATGACTCCGGGCCTTCTTCTCCAAGCTTTCTTTTTCGTGTGAGGAGTCGAAGCTTTGATTTTCGAGTGCAAGACCTTTGCTTTGATGGGGACTTCGATGGTCGACTCCGCTTTGTTGGGGATGCGCCTTCTAGTTTCTTGCAAAGCCTTCGGTCTTCAAGCGTTGGAGCTTCTTTTTATAAAGCCTTTTCGTCTTCAGCTTTCTGGATTTTTGATGCCTTCCCTCACCCCTTCTATTTATAGGCAAAAGGGGAGAGGTTGGGAGAGATATGGCTGCGATTTTTTGGTTTAATCCATATCTTCCCCCCACAACCATCAAAATATTGTTTTCTCTTTTGGGGGAAACAAATTTGATCTCTTTTCTTATTTTGTGGGGATGGTTATGGGCTTGTTATGGCTTGATCTTTGATGATAAGTTGTCATATCTTTGCACCTTCCGATTGCATGGCGACACGACGCCATCTTGTCCGTCGGATCGAGGGATCGTCGCGGATCTACGGTTGCATAGATGTCCACGTCACCTCCCCCCGCATCAAGGCGATTATTATTATTATTATTATTTTTTCTTCTTTTTCCCCTTATGGCCGGCCACACACCTCCCCATAGGGAGGGGCACGGTTTTCCAAGAAGGGGGGACCAGTGGGTCCCTTTTTGCGTTCGAGTTGTGGGTCCGATGTGACCCGTTTGCATTGAGTCGGGTCCGTTTCATATACGGGCCATGTTCGCATGTGGGCCGTTGTGTGCGGGTCAAGTTCGCATGTGGGCCGTTGTGTGCGGGCCAATTTTGCACATGCGGGTCGGGTTCGACCCGTGGGCTAATTTCGGTGTCCACAATGACAAACGGATACAATCATGTTTTCGGTTTTGATCATCAACCCCCCCTTGCACACACACGCACCCACCCACCCACCCACACTCACACCAAGTTCCATTTTTTAATGCAAACCAAGTTGTGAAGCACAAAAATCTAGTAATTGATGGAAGATTTTATGGTCTATTTAGGATACATAACGATAAAATTGAGCAAAGCATTGACAATTCTAAACGATTTTTTTATCAAGAAATACCAATCTGATCTATAGTATCATGCTCAAATACTAGCAATAGAGAATTCCAAGCAATGACAATTAATTATACTTCAAAAGTACTTTCCACATAATAAATTTGACAAATAAACATATGCAAAGATTTTTAAAAAAATGATGATAAATCCAACGATGATAAATCAAAGACAACTAATAGGTAATGATTAATGAACGAGTAACGTTTGCGGAGACTAATATGGATATGAAAGTGGGGTGTATAGAAATATCAATGATAGCCAACATGATGATCTATGTGTAAGGGAGGGCAGTAACGATGATTGGTAACTCTGATGCGGGTAAGAAGCTTCGTTGAAGAAGATAAAGATGCGCGGGGTAGAAGGTGGCTCAAAAGAAGACTCGAAGCATGAGGAAATCCACGAGGGGAGAAGAAGCACCCTCCTTCATAATCTCTCACAAGAAAGCAATCTCAATTCAACCTGATCTATCGTTCTAGGGTTATTCATCTCTTTCTATAGCCATAGAGCAATCCAAAAAAGGAAACACAAGCGAGGAAAATTCGTATAAAGAGAGGAGAAGAAAAGAGGCCATGTGCAAGAGGAAAATTTTTCCTCGTGGAGCATGTCCGCATAGGATAGAGAAGACGGGGAAAAGAAGGTGGCCGCGACTGAGGTTTCACGGAAAAAAGAGACATGGCTCTTTATTTTTTTTTACGCAAAAAATGCATCTCGCGTGGGATTTTCACGGAGAACTAAAAGAGGGGTAGGGCACCCCTATGGCTCTCTTTTTATATTGATGTGGGCACCCCCTATTGCTTATGGCTTGCTTGATTTGATTGATCATTGGATGCATCATTTGATGTCTTCCTTGATCCTGCATGGAGACATCATATTGATAACTTAAAACAAATAAACATGCTTGCCCAATAGTCTAGTCGGTTGCGACACCCCGCACCGTAGGGTAGTAAACATGTAAAAGTTATAACTAAATAACCAACCGCCCGATCTTCACCCGGAGTCAGGAAATAGAATCTGTAAAACAATTGCACACAAACGAAAGCACTAAAATAAAGATAAGTTGTTTGTTGCGCGATCCGACTAGTGACTACATCATTTTTCATCTATTTTAGTCTGGGTTTCACATGTTTCTATTTTGATTTTTTTTTAAAAAATAGAGGACAATAATTTTAAAAGTATCAAAGAATATTAGGCACAATTTTTATTGTATAACATATAGGGATAGTTTAAGGGATTTGAAGCAAAGTTACCAAGTCGGAAGTCCGAAAAAAATTAGCTCAGGGAGAAGTTGGGAACAGTTAGGAAAGTTGGGAAAAAGCCGGGGAAAAAAATGGTAGACGTTTTTTAAAAATATATAAAGATGTTCAAATAATTTTTTTGAGCAGTGTACGACGGGAGCAAAACGCGATTAATTGGGATTAAAATTCAAAAATTGGACTTTTAAAAAAATCGGAAAGAAGTGGTGTAGTAAATGGCACAACAATAAGTCGCGTTTTAAACACATTTTTATTTCAAAAAAATGCCCAACTTGGTAACATGGATTTGAAGTGCCAATCAACTACCAAGTATTCAATATGCTGTTTGAACAATACGTGGGTTATCAAATTGTCATATTTCAATTAGTAAAGAAACATCTAACACTGAAATTTTATGTTTACAATTTACAACATTGTACCTCAAAAGTTGAAAGTAGAAAGTCAAAAAGACCCAACCTCATGCTATTATTGCTGACAAGAATGTACCTCAAACTGAAACTAGAAAGTCAGAAGACTCAACCACATGCTGCTGTTGGGTGGATCATAGTATCCTTTACTGTTATTGTTCTAACGTTGGTTGTTTTGCTGATGGTCATATCCAAAAAGGATGTCTCATGTCGTCTTGTCATTATAAGGTGAGTGTTGCTCCGGTTGCATTCAGTTAAGTCTCTATGAATCATTTCTGTTGAAAGAGAGGCTAAGGCTTTGGCTCCCACCCAAACTATAATTAGGGTAGCTGCACCATGAAGGCTTGCATGCGCTCCGTTAGTCTCATAGTCCATCTGCCCCTACATATATTGTCTCCACTCTCATTTCTACATGGGCGATCCTCATGAACCTGTATCCCATAAGTACTAGTGCATGCCCGTGCTTGTCGGCACTGCAGTGGGCCGTCTTCGGCGGCAACACACCTGTCAGCAATGCAACGGGCCGCCTTCAGCAGCACGACACCCCCAGATTGGCACGAAGCAGGCAACCACCACCCCACCCCCACTCGCCCCACCCGCCCAACCCCCGAACTCAAATCTTCTGCCCCCCAAGTCACAGTCGTCCGTTGCACCCATATCCGACCCGTGTATCGCACTCAATCCGAACCGACAGGCAAATGAGGTTTAACAATGGAGTGTGAGGTTTAACATCCTAATCAAAGGAGAAAGACTTGTGTTAGATACCCTCACACCCCAAAAATTATAAAAACTTTATTTAAACTTCATCATAAATGCATAATACCACATCCAAAATTAATTTGATGTAAATGAAAGCAAAATACTTTAAAAAAAAGTAAAGAAAAAGAAAAGCAAAGGAATGAGATGTTTGAAGTCCATGCAATTATCAAGCAAATGAATGATATGATTGAGCAAAACAACATTTTGCCATTATTCTATTAAAAAAATACAACTAAGGGACAGAGGTCAGGATGAAAATCATTGAATTTAAAGGAATCTCACCTCGGATTGGTTTTGAATGTCAGTGGCAATGCTATTAAGCCCGAATGTTTTCTTATAAAAAAGTATAAAAGAGATGGGTCTCTCGGTGATGCACCGAGACCCTTTACATGTCAGTGGCAATGCTTTTAAGCCCGAAGGTTTTCCCGATTCAGTACGGCCCGATTGACGTGGCAGCGTGCAACAAGTGGTGTAAACAACTTTAAGGTCGGTAGTGGGTTTCAGCCACCAGTTGCATGCTGCCATATCAATCGGGCCGCAGAAATCGGGAGAACCTTCAGGTTCAGTTGCATGCAGACAAAGAAAGCTAAGAAAATTTGTTGTTTTTTTTTTTGCAAATTTGTTATTCAAAATAAGCAAAATCAGTAAAATAAATCAAAACAGCAAAAATGATATCGAAACTTTGTTGAAGTCATAGTTTTTGCATTGGATCTCACTTGCAACCAAAAAATTGGAAGCCAAAAAATTAATTGTTGATCTCACTTGCACCCAAAAAAATGGAAACAAAAAATTGGAACACCTTACCGTGTTTATTTTTAGATCGACGAAAAGAGAAAATATGCAAACACACGACAATTATCTTTTTTTTTACAGCAACATCATAGAGAATATTGTTCCTCTGTTGTCGGAATGGAAATTCCTAAATTCTTGACACAATCAAACACATACACGACATTGGATCAACAACATTATGACATTATTATATTTAAAAAATAGAACCAAGGGACAGAGGTCAGGATGAAAAGCATTGAATTTAATCTCACCTCAGATTGGTCCACGTCTTGAGGTCGTTGGAAAAAAACAGTGATTATAAGCAAAGTGAGGAAGGGCGAAAAACCAAAATTCTGCTGTTTGTAGAAAGACAGACAGAGAGAGAGAGAGAGAGAGAGAGAGAGAGAGAGAGAGAGTCCATACCAGGAAGGACCAAGAACCAAAATTCTGCCTTTACCCTGCACGATCACGGCCTGCCTTCAGCCTCTCTTGAAGGGTAGATGCCATATGCACGATTACAGCCTGCCTTCATCCTCTCTTGAAGGCTTTTGTGGTGAATGAAATTGAAGCGAGAGAATTTGGTAACTGAATGATTTCCATATTGGGCCAATGAATGATTTGGGAGAATCGCGGGTTGCTTGATTTGGGGACGTCGGAGGATCTGGGCCGGAAAGGGGGTAGAGGGGGTGTGAAGGATGGATCGAGGGGGAAGGGGGTGATTACTGTGGGCATGAAGGGCGGGTCGAGGGGGCCGTGAAGGACGGGGGTGTGAAAGGGGCGCTGGGGTTCGGATTCAAACAGGAATGAATGTGATTGCTTGATTTGGGGGCGCCGGAGGGATCTGGGCGTGCCGGCGCGATTTGAGGGGCTCGAGGGAAAGTGGGGCGATCATCTCGGCTGGAAAAAAGGGTGTGAAGGAGGCCGAAAAAGGGGGTGTGAAGGACGGCTGGAGGGGGAGAGGGGCAATCACTGGCGTGAAGGGCGGCTCGAGGGGGAGGGGGGCGATCATCTCGGCAAGGGCGGTGGCTTGAGGGGTAGGGTGGCGATCATCTCGGCGGGAGGGGGGCGATCACCTCGACTGGGCGTGAAGGGCGGCGACTCGAGGGGGCCGTGAGGGACAGGGGTCTAAAAGGAGGGCTGGGTTCGGATCGCACGGCTTATAAAGAAGAGAAATCACAGTCGTCCGTTTTTAATTTTAAGGGGATGAATGGGATGTCCCTTTACCTGGCGGTTGGGACTGGCGAAATCACATTCGTCCGTTTTTAAATTTAAGGGGATGAATGGGATGTCCCTTTACCTGGCGGTTTGGGCTGAGTGTAATGCACCAGTTCTGTTTGGGTGCAACGGATGCCTGTGATTTTGGGGGACAGACGGACTATTTTTTTGGGGAGAGACGATGGGGTAGAGATGGACTATTTATTAGACAATTGAATAAATTGGTCTAGTCAGCACAATATTTTGGGTAGAGATGGAATTGGTCTAGTCAGCATAATTTTTTTTATCTAGTCAGCTTTTGGTGTCATTTTGTCTAGTCAGCACGAAACCGTCGTGCCCTGTTATATAGATTCAACATGAAGATCAATGTGGGTGCTTCACCACAACCACCTCTCTGAACTGTCTCTCACGTCACGACCATTCCATTACGGCAATTACTTCTCTTTTCCTCTACTCGCTCTCGCCTTCCACTTACTTCCCTTGGCACTGCCTGATTACGTTGGGCCTGAATACTACCCCTTTTACCACCCTGAGTTATAGAGGTACTATGGTAGAATACAAAACTGGATATGCACGTTGAAACTTGCATGCAATAGTCCTTTTCCTTCTTGGACCGTCATTTTGATCGAGTCTAGGGTTAGCAAAATTTCAGATCCAACAACATGGGGGTTACTAGTACATTAAAAATGATTCCACTATTAAAACAAATGACCCTTCTAAAAATGACCCTTCTGAACTCTAAAAGCAGCAGATTAGACTTAAAATAAGATAAATTGGACTCTATCTCCTAATGGAAGCCGTTAATCGGCATTAGGTATTCATCGAGACGGTCTTAAACATGGCTGTTTGCTATGGTGTATTGTTATGTATGACTGCGCAAGTGACATAAGCTATTAATCCTATTGTCAAGAGTCTAGTCTGCATAAATTTTTACTGACATTCTTTTTTCTTTGCATTATCATTATTTTATTTCTGCATTAATAAGTTACATTACATATCTAAAGTTTAGGAGAGATGATCTGGAAAAGCTTGCAGTGACTGAGATTAAGTCCTTTGTAGAAATACAGCACAATAGATAAATCCATCCCCAGATAGTTGGGATAATCCTTGATGGCTATGCTATGTTATTGGTCCTTACTCTAAAAGTAATGATTTTGTTACAAATTGAAATTCTTTGAGATCTATCATACAACTTGTGGATCTTCCCTAGCAAATACTTGTTTGTCTGATGACATATCATGCTGTTTGTGAATTTAACAACATGAGTTGCTTTTCTCCAAGTTGACCTGAAATGCAAATCTTGACATGCATCTAATGCTGAGTTAGGCTTCCTGGTGCTTATTAGATAATTTCTAAATATCAAGTTCTGTCCATTCCTAATAGATATCCTTTTAACAGATCGGTCCAATCCTGGTCATTGTATATATGAGCGAAATAGTTATACCCCTGACAGTCAAGAAAGCAGAGCCTCTCATGTTGCTGGGCTTGTGGCAATGTGATCACATCTATGGACTATTAAGTCCATGTTTCAAATGGGGGACAAGATTAAATCTGTACTTACTGAGGGTATTTCTGTACTGTGAGAAAACAGACAGGTGTCATAATTAGTATTTCTAGGACTTGTGATATATGCCTGATTGTGTTAATGAAAAGCACCAAAATTGCATTCTAAAAATACTTTTCTGAGAAATGGTACATCATTCCACTGTTTGCTCAAAGGCTTGAATGATTATGGACTAATATACGTTTTAGTTCATAGTAGCAACATTAACTGGACAACTGTTTCTCAATTATTCTGTTATTGATGACATTTGTTCAAATGCAAGAAGCATCTACTATCCTAGATATTAACTTGCTTGATTCAGGTCAGTCCTGTTGTTTTTAACTTATCTTGTCAAGAAGACTGAATGGATTTATCTAGAGATAACGATCATGAATCCTTACAATTTGTATTTGCTGAAATTGGAACTACCATTCATGCAAAAATGAAGCTACTTGAATCAGGTGTAGTTGCAAATATGTATGTCTTGAATCTCTTGATTAATTATATTTTGATGTTTGACTCTGTCAATTGAAGGCTAAAAATACACACTTCAGGTTTGTTTTGGCTGACTTGAAGCAGCAGGATCTTGTTCTTAGATTATTCATTTACGTAGGGTTAATTATTTGTTTACTTAGGGTTAACTGTTTAATCATGTACTTATAATTGATTTAACATTTTCTGAGGAATTTTATGTTTTAGTCTTAGACATGATATTTTCTCAATTGTGCAGGTACACACAGAAGGCCTGCTGAGGTCCTTGGGCAGGTTCATGTTGCTGCTCGGGTACGCCCAGCAGAATCTTTGTGGGCCTTGGCCTATGGAGGTCCAATGGTATTACTTCCACTGACAGTGTGCAATGTGCAGAGAGATAACCTTGAACCAGTGCTTGGTGATTTTCCTTTATCTCTCGCGACTGCTTCAATTTCTGCCCCTATTTTCAGGATAATCTCCATGGCTATGCAGCATCCTGGAAATAATGAGGAGCTATGTCGAACGCAAGGTCCTGAGCTTTTGTCAAGAATTCTACATTATTTGTTGAGGACCCTATCTACACTGGAAATTGGAAAGAAAAATGGATTATGTGATGAGGAACTTGTTGCTGCAATTGTGTCTCTATGTCAATCTCAGAAAAATAATCATGTACTCAAAGTGCAGCTTTTTGGTGCTTTGCTTTTGGATTTGAAGATGTGGTGTTTGTGTAACTATGGCTTGCAGAAGAAGCTTCTGTCTTCACTTGCAGATATGGTTTTTACCGAGTTGTCAGCCATGCGGGATGCCAATGCCCTCCAAATGCTTCTTGATGGTTGCAGAAGATGCTATTGGGTTGTTCGTGAAATAGATTCTGTTGATACATTTTCACTTCATGAAGCACCTAGGCCGTTGGGTGAAGTGAATGCTCTGGTTGACGAGCTCTTAGTGGTGATTGAGCTTTTAGTAGGAGCAGCTTCTTCTTCCCTTGCTGGTGATGATGTTCGTTGTCTAATTGGTTTCCTGGTTGATTGTCCACAACCTAATCAGGTAATTTCAGTACATGATTATTAATTCAACTGTTTTTATTAGTTATCACTAAAGGATCATTATAGAATTGGTTCTGTAACCGATTCAGAGGAGAGTATAATGTTACTGCTTGAATTTTAAATCAACTCCTGTACCCCTGTTTTTTTAAACAATTTTATTTACGTGATTGTATTCCTAGTTGTGAGGTTCCTCTGCTTTTCATATGAAAAAATAATATCATATTGTAGTATTGTACCAGGCATAGAGTTGAAGTGTTTTCCTATTGCTAATTTGTGTGGTGCCATGATTCTCATAACTTTTTAGAGAAGCTATGCTTTTATATTTAAATCCTGCCTTTAAAGTATTAGACAGCTTGGGTTAACATCTGTTCGAATATCTTTTCCTCAATGTCAGTTACCTTT
The DNA here is from genome assembly GCA_947650365.1 of Chamaelirium japonicum. NCBI lineage: Eukaryota > Viridiplantae > Streptophyta > Magnoliopsida > Liliales > Melanthiaceae > Chamaelirium > Chamaelirium japonicum. The sequence continues at coordinate 32,855,765 of OX393550.1, read as the reverse complement.
ATTGTAAAGCAGTATAAAGACAATAAAGATGAATGCTTGGAAACTCGGTATTGTACTGTGTCGGCCAGCCCAAAACCGAGTCGATTTGGTCAATACAGTCTGATATAACATCATTCATATGCAACAATGTCAGGGTTTGGATGTTTTAGTGACTGCATGATGCTTGGACACACAATGTCAAATTCTCTTTCCTTCCATATAATTTGTACATGTAGGATTTGATATTTTGTGGTAATGTATTCTTATCTGAAATTCTCTTTGTTTTTTTTTCTTTGCTGATAATTTTTCTTTTGCTGTGTCTTTCCAGGTTGCTAGGGTGTTGCACCTAATCTATAGGTTAGTTGTGCAACCTAATACATCTAGGGCTCAGACATTTGCGGAGTCGTTCATATCTTGTGGGGGAATAGAAACACTGCTTGTCCTTCTGCAGCGGGAAACAAAAGCTGGTGGTCATAATATATTGGATAATACTGGTTTAAGAGGTGTTGACAATGAATCAAAGGAAGGTTCTGCAGTCGATTCTACTACTTGTGAGACAAGAAGCCAAGATGATCAATTAGAATTGCTTGAGCCAAAGGAATCTGTTTTTCATGATGAAGGTTCGCAGGCTGAGTCCCTAATTTGTGATTATAGCCCTATAAAGCGTTCTTTGGGTACAATTGTTGAAAGATTTCCATCTGCCTCTGAGAATCAACTTTTAAAGAATTTGGGTGGGATAAGTTTCTCAATAAGTGCTCACAATGTTCAGAATAATGCGTATAATATTGACAATGGAGATGGAATTGTTGTTGGGATAATCAGCCTTTTGGGTGCTCTAGTGACATCTGGCTATCTAAAAATTGGTTCAAATGCTCCTCCAACAAGTCCTTCAAATTACATTCTGAGTAGTGGGTTACCTGCAGATGGTAGTACCATGTTTGGAGACAAGGTCTTGCTGTTACTTTTCGCGTTACAGAAGGCTTTCCAGGCAGCTTCACCGAGGCTAATGACTATTAATGTCTATATGGCTTTACTAGGAGCAGCGGTAGGTCACATGTTTGATTGTTGATAGTTTCATGAGTGTGTAGACATTTATGACAAATAATTGCCTTAAATTTGAAATTGAGACGGTTTACATTTCTACTCTAATTATTAATTTTATTTAGGCTGACTTCCAATTTTTTTTTCTCACAATTAATTATTCCCTATTTGCTGAAAGTCAAGGTTCTTGCAAAAGAATTGGAAATCTCAATGTTCATATGCTGACTTTGGCTTTGTCATTTATACATGTGCATCCGCACTTCGTAGTTCTTTTCTATTCTGTCCTTTTACATGATCATTTGTTTTGATTGAACCTTAATGGAATTTTGTGTCCTCACCGTTGATATAATTTCATCATATGCTTGAAGTATCATTATCTTATAATTTTTTAAAAGATTCATCTGCTTTATAATTTCTCTTTTTCTGACATTTTAATACTGCATTTATGGTATTAATAAACATTGTTGTCAAGGCGCGGGCCTAGGCGCACTAGGCGCCCGAAGACAGCTAGGCCCCAGTGCGCCTAGGCGCACCTCACTAAGCGGTGGCCTAGGCGCACGCCTAGTTTTAGGCAATGATTTTTTTTTTTAAAGTAAAACCCAACCCACCCCCATCTTCTTTGTTCATTTTGTTGTTGTATACTTGTTTATACTATGTGTTCATTGTGTTGCATGCATTTGATTAGAATATGCTCAATTTTATGTTAGCAAGTGTTTGTATTCTATTTCTATTTGTTCCTTTTGTTGTTTACTTGTTTATACTATATATGTGTCATTGTGTTGCATGCATTTGACTATAATATGTTCAATTTCATGTTAGTAAGGTGTTATATTGCTTCCTATTACATATATATCTGCAAGTATAGACTATACATATATACCCGTGCCTAGAGAATGCCTATGCACACAAGGCCATGCCTATGCACGTAAGGCCACGCCTAGGCTCCTAGGTTCCCTCCGGGCGCCTAGCCTCACCTTGACGCCTTGACAATTATGTTGATAAGTATATTATCGGTTTCAATTGTCTTTTGTATATCATAATTTGGTTTATACTCTGGGTTGTCAATTGATGTAATTTGTAAACAAGTGATATGTTTCAGCACACCGGTGGACTGATGATCGGGATCCGATTCAACAAGCAATGAATAAGTTTATAATTTTGGGGTTAATAAATGCTGAGATTAATTATTTTGAATTAAAATTTTATTTTTGGAATATTATATATTTTTTATTCCGAAATTGTTATTTTAATCCAAAAAATATTTTCTTTTTGAATTTATTAATTAAGGAATTTAATTATGGGATTTCGGTAGGGGTGTAAAAAAAAGCCCATTGGCTTGAACTCGGCCCGAAAGTCAACGGCCCGAACACACCATGGGCCGGACTCGGGCCGCTACCTTGAGCCAGCAGCCTGGCCCGAAGGGAAGCCCGAAAGCCCAGCCTGAAAAACCCGACCCATAAACTGTTTATTTCTTATATATAGGGGTGGGACTTGGGTAGGGCTGGCAATTCTGGACCCGGCACGAAGTTAGCGGGTTTGGGTCTGAGTTAAATGTGTTCGGGTCATAAACGGGTCGACACGGTAGACCCGTTTAATAAACGGGTCGGGTCCGGGTTTAGGGTCTGGACACGGTAGACCCGGGAAGACCCGTTTAAAATTCAACGGGTCGTGTTGGGTTGGATCGGGTCTACCCGCAATCCGATACTGTAGTATGTAGTACCAGTGGGTCTTATCTTGCCAGGTTGGGTCGAGTCGGATTGGGTCGGATCGGGTCAACTGAATAAGCCCGTGTGATAAACGGGTCTAACGGGTCTTTATCGGGTCTATCCGTTTATAAGCGGGTCGGGTAAGGGTTTAGGGTCTAGATACGATTAGTTAAATGGGTCGGGTCAGGGTCTAGGGGTTTTAGACACGACCCGAAACTAGACATGACTCAAACCCGACCCGACACGACCCATTGCCACCCCTGGACTTGGGCGGGTTGAAGGGTCTGCTCATGCCCAACCCGACTTGCACAAACCTTAACCTGTTTTGCCCGTGGAACCCGTGGAAGCCCAACCCGTGCTTACCCATTCTGGTTGCTCGGGTTGCCCAATTTGCAAAATAATGGGCGGGTTGCCCAATTAGAAATGCTTGTGCATATAAATAGACGTAAAAAAAAATCCAACAATTTTTTGAGTTGCATAAAAAAAATCTTTGATTTACATAACGAAAACATAAAGTCCAACCCATATCCTTACATATTTCAAACGAATTCTTAGCATTCAACATCAAACAGACAGTCTTTGATTTTCATAAAAAAAACTACCAATTACCAAAGCATTCAACCTTAGTGTCACTTCCTCCGGTTCCTCGGGTTGGGAAGATCGGTGCCCAAACCCGCCCAAATTGAAATTGGGTTGATCTTTTTTTTGTTCAGACCCGCCCAAGTCCCACCCCTACTTATATATATATAGAGACTACATATATTAAACACAAAAGGAAATATAGTGCAATGGTTATAGTACTCTTCAAACTTCTAGAGGTTGAGCTCTCAAACCCCCACATTTACTATTGTGTAAATGTTTTTATTAAAAAAAAAAAACTGTTTTTAGCCCAAATTTGGTCCGGCCCGGCTCGAAATTCCGATGTATATGTATACCCGGGCCGGGTTCGGACTCAGACCCTTGGCCCGAGACCCGGCCTGGCCCGACAAGCCCGATGGGCCCGTGCGGGCTTCACATCTATAGGCCCGACTTGAGGTATTTTAGGCCCGGCCCGTTTTACACCCGTAGATTTCGGGAATGATCGGATAGTATTTAATTATGGGATTTCGGGCAAGATTTGATTTAATTCAAATCTTCTAAAATTATGGGTTGTTATTAGGGGAAGTTTGACACAAGTTATATTTGAGAGATGACTCTTAGTTGCAGGACACGTTAATTTCGATATATAGCTCAAGTCCCTCCCGATGAATGTACTCTTTATGAAGACGAATATATACTCTTTATGAAACAAATGTATACTCTTTCTGAAGACGACTATATACTTGTAGGGACCTTAGTTAATAAAGCAAAGTATGGTGTCCTGTAGCAATTATTGCAAAATAGTTAAGGACCCAGACCTGATTAGTCGTTATTATGGTAAACTTTGATTTGATTCAAATATATCATTAAGGGGTTATTGTTTTCCTTTTTAAGTTTCATTGTATGCCTATTTAAAATCCCAAGTATGATGAATAAAATCACTAAATGATCGAATGGAAAGTTATATGCAAATTGCCATGAGTTCCTTTGTGAGAGGAGAGTGAGCGTGATGCTCAATGCCGGTGTGAGATCGAATTTGGCGTGAGACCTCCCCTCTTATATTTTCTTCTATCTCCCCTCTCTCACGACAACGATCGAAGCCGTCTTATATCAACTTTGGTATCAAAGCAAGCTTTGATGGATTCCAACTCCGTCAAGCGATCTTTGGGCAACGCCATCGTTGTCATCATGTTCGCGGGTCATCATGTGACCTCGGGGAGCAACCACCTGCCATCCTCCTCTTTCTGTTTTCATGTCGCGTGAAGGAGTCCCCGTGATACTCATGGACTCCTGTTGCCGTCGGCAGACCTCGTCTGCTCTGCGCCACCACCAAAGGAGTCTTCTCCATTGCTCGTGTCATCGCCTGTGGTATCTGCACCGCCAGCTACTTTAACGAGCCCCTGCGACCGTCTACGTCAGCCTATGCCAGCACTTCCTTGATTCCTGGTACCCGCTCGACAGCAACACAACTTTCACGTGCGACCCGGTAGATGATCATTATGTGGTGCGCCTACATGTATTGGATTGCATAGAAAGCATATTTGGTATTTGGATATTATCGTATCAATGACCTGACAAATTATTTTGATTGGTCATGAGACCTAACTTCTAAATAGAATATAAATGATCTATAAATGATCAATAGACAAAAAATTCTTGAATCTGGCCCTTTGAGGGTAGGGTTTTGGAGGGTAGGGCCGGGCAGAGTACCCTCTCAGTCTCCGGATTGACATGCGTATTCGGCATTGACATTTATGCTCGAATTGTTAATGACGAGAATTGGCATCTTTGGTAGGGCATGTTTACTTTCAATTATTTACTTCCCTTTCAGCGGGAGTAATTTCCCAAATGTACGTAGATTATTATTATTATTATTTTTTAATAAAAGCTACGGGGATTTTATTGGGGACCCCGCCCCTAGAAACATGGACATAGATTATGAGGATAATAAATGAAAACCAGAAGATTTAAGCCTTCCTGCGTGTCTTACCTTGCATATGCTCAATGTACAGGGTTGTTTCTAGTTTTTGGGATGTTATTCTTGGCGGAAACCCTAAAATACCTTCGTTGCTTGGGAACATGGTCCGGTTTGGTAGCAAAATCCTATTGTCTCATGTTGTCAATGTGGACTATCTCTAGGGCTGTCAATCTGACCCTTTGGAGAGGGTACGTTGCTTGACCTGACCCTCCAAAACCCTACCCTCCAAGGGTTGGTCCGGGCCCATTTTTCATAAGCCCTCCATGATGAGGCTTGAGCGAGGTTTGATCTCAGCCTTGCCCTAGCCCTACCCTTTGATAGCATTAGGGGGAACTGGAGGACTATGAAAAGCAAAGGGGAAGTGAGACCCAATAATGTTAGGTTAAGTTTAACTCTGTTTTGAAGGTTTAATGGAGACATGATAGTATTAAAGTCTAACTATTAACTTTAGCAAAGCTAGGTTCAATAAAAAAACAAATTTAGGCTGGAACTAATTGTGTCTGACCCATCTACAATAGGAATTGTGCCTATAATCAGAATATCATATATGATCCTCCACTGTGCTCAGATACATTTGTTGGGCTTGCTTCGATACCTATTTGTTAAACCTCATAGAGCTTAACCGGCAAAGCCCTTATCTTAATGACATCAGCATGACCCTGAACTGACTTTGTTTATTAAATGGTCGAGCAAGGGTCCATCATTTTCTGGCGTTGAAAGACTGGGGCCGGACTATGGCATGCCCCCTAGAACAAGGACCGGGCCCTTCAAGGGCCCATCATTTTATGGCACTGAAAGGCTAGGACCGGACTATGACATGCCCCCTAGAACAAAGACTGGACCCAGTTTGACCCTAGCCCAGCCCTGGCCCTGGCCCTGCCTTTTGACTCGCATAACTATTTCCCTTGTGGGACACAATGCCCAACATATAGAAAACGAGAAAGAAGCAATTACAGGAGGACATGTTTTGATTGCCACTCAAAATTTGTATCCTATGCAACCAACTGTATCCATTATGCATTCTAAGGTGGTGATTCACACTTGATTCCATTTTTTATTTTGGTAAGCAGAGGTATAAATTATAGAAATATTCTTTAAAAAGTCCTTTTGAGATCTGCTTCATAATGAGATTCATAAAAGCGCCTTGAGGCACAGGGGCATCTCTTATGCAATGAGGCATAATTATCAAGTATATAACACATGTGAGGTCCTCACCTTTGTTTATGGCTTATACTAGAGGCATGCTGATGCGGGACAACCCAGGGATCCCACACGATTGCTCGATTCGTTGCCTTTGTGGTTGAGAGAATGAGAAAGATTGAATGGTAACGGAGATTCTGGCTCGAAGCCCAAGGTCTCTCCCCTCAAAGTAATGAAGATTATGGCTAGAAGCCCGAGGTATCTCCCCTTAAAGTAATAGAGATTATGGCCAGAGCCCAGGGTTTCTCCCTCATGAATCCTCTCATAGAAAATGCATCAACGCGAAAGCTTTATTTTTATTAAACATTCCATCATTGCAATGAGAGTCATAGGACCTTTAAATTAAAAAAGAAGAGATAAATCTCCTAAAAGATAAGGATTAATTATTCAAAAGATACCCTAATTAATAATTCTGAAAATAGAATTTTTTTGGATTAAAATAAGGTTTTATTCTAAAAATAATATTTTATTCTAAAAATAATATTTTATTTTGAAATATTAATTTCAGTATTTATTAATTCTGAAATTATTTATTTATTCATTAATGACTAAGAGATCCTTGCTTGCCAGATCGGATCCCCATTACATGCACTTAAGGGTTTACTTCCACAACCACTGGAAGTGAGGGATGAATAATTTATCTATTTTTCTATGATGATGTCCTATGGCCCAGGTAGGAAACTTAGGTGTGTCACCAACACCTCTTTTGTTATTAAGAGAATAAAACAAGAGAAACAAAAATGGAAGGGAATCTTCTCTTCCTATGTTGGGTTCAGACGAAAATTCTAGAGAAAAACTGTCGGAAAATTAAACATAATTTTTTAGCCTAAAATCTCTCTTTGATGTGTGGGCCTTTCATTTATTTTCGTACCTCTTTTAATCTATATTTGAAGTAAGAGGACTTGATAATTAGTTAAGCTATAACAGAAGTTTTGGTTCGGTGTTAAATTAATTGTGAGAGGGAACCTGACTTACGATTACATTAATTGTGTCAAAGAAGTTGTGGAAGGTCAAATGATTTGCTTTTATAGAATGCCATATTCTGAGCTGCATGAATATGCATATTACTATGTTATCTCACTGTCTTTTAACCATCAGAGTGCTAAATTGCATACTTTTGTCAATTCAGATCAATGTTTCATCAACTGAAGATGGTCTGAACCTTTATGATTCTGGTCACCGCTTCGAACATGTCCAACTTTTGTTGGTTCTGCTCCGTTCACTTCCATTTGCTTCCAGGACATTCCAAGTTCGGGCCATACAGGTAACAAAGTGGAGCATTTGAAGTCACTCTCATATAATACTCTTTTTATTGGATATGTATAAATATATTGCATGTGTATAAATATAAACATCTGACTGTATTTATTGCTTGTGAGTCTTTACTTCAAAAATTCTGGGTGGGATTCTTCACAATTTAGCTTATTCTTCTCAACAAGAGTGCCTAGTTTGACACTTCATAATTTCTTTCATATGATTGCCTAATGCCTACTACATAATCCATCCACTTTTGGTATGAAGTCATTTTTTGCTTGTTCTAAGGACGGCTTCAGATTATTGATGTATTCCTCTCCTCTCTATGTACATTTCATCATTTTATGTGGCTTTGCATGATGATTTCAGTGACTTCATTCTATATTATATAGTTAATTTCATGCTATAATTAACATATAGAAAGAGGATGCTTGAAGATGAACAATGCTGATTCTATGCTTTTTGGGTTAGCTTTTTGATGCGGGCCGATAGGGGTGTGTGTGTGTGGTGGAATAAAAAAAATGCTCGCTCTAGGACAGCAGGGGTAAAAAAGTCAAATCAGTTTTTATGTGTTGGATGGATTGATCAATGGATGTCATGGCTTGATTGGTCTCAAAAAAATATGTGACTTTGGTATTTGGGTCATCGGAATCGGTTTAGTGGATCAAAAGTTATAGAAGTTGGAAGGTTTAGTGTTTTGTAGTACCTCGTTGCAGTGTAGGAAGGACGATCGAGACTTGATCAAACGAAGATCAATCAACATCCGCTGGTCGGATCGTAATGAAATTTTGACAAGATTTAAGGGACTTTCAACAAATCTGAAATGATATCGATCGGAGTAGCGGATCTCCAGAAACAATTATTGGATCACAAATCTATCCTGCAAATTATGGGCAACAATGGTGGTCGGCTGGGATCTGAGCGAGAGATGCGAGGGGTAGCTCTCGATTGTGCTTGCACAACGAAAATTAGGGTTTCAGAGAGGTACTCAGGTGGGAGTAGGTAAGCGGAGAGGGAAGATCCAGAGTCCTGGATTCGAGGAATCCACCTTTGGTGGATTTCTGTCCAAGAAACTTGAAGATGCAAACGAGTAATCTCAGGTTTTTATTCATAATTCATTGATATCATAAAAGAGAAGGACCAAGTTCTTATATTATGAGCCGATTTACAATTATAATCATCCCTAAGCAGTGCGGGACTAAAAAAAGATGAAAATGTGACTTGCAACCCAAGTCAAAAAAATGTCCTAATAAATGTAGCGAAAATGACATGCTAAATACAATAAATGAATAAGATAATTGAGCCTCTTTGGGCCGGTCGCAGAGGGAGAGGGTGCAGTTGTCGGGTCTGATCACCATCATTCTCCTTGACTTAGAAGAACTCCCCAAGAGTTCTGTAAAATCGAACTAAGGCATAGGTCTTCAGAGTCTGGCTGGTCTCCAAAGCAGTCGCCGATGTCTAAAGCTGATGGTGTAGGCCCAACAGATGTGAACACGTCGCACCGTAGTCAACTCTTGGGTCCCTGTGAAGAAGTTGCTACTGTCGAGCATGGATCCCGAGTTGGGCAGGTAGTAGCACGAGCTGCCAACGGTGGTCACTTGGGCAGGCTGATGAATTGGAATGGATAAAATTGCGTCCAAGTGTAACAGGTCGAGTTCTTGAGCCGGAGGTGGAATATTTAGCCCGATGAAGTCGACCATCGAGGCCAGTGTGCTGACATCGACATCCAAAAGAGGCTCAGTTGAAAGAACCAGATCAACAAAATTAGCTACAGGTGGTAGCACGGCTGGGGGTGGGTGCTCCACTTAAGGTAAAGGTGGAGGCTGAGACTCTGCTGGGATTGGAGGCTCTGCCGGAGAAAGATCGCTGGAGGGTGGACTCGCCTTAGGGATCTCCATTGGTGGCAGTGTGGCACTGGTGGAGGTAGAGAAACATACGAAAGAATAATACGACTGTTGACCAATGCGTATAGGTCATTCAACAAATGGTCCTATCTGGCTTGCCACTGTTGTTCTGCTTGCGATCTTTCTTGCTCCCAAACTTGTAACATATACTCAATAGAATTTATTATACTCTGGACACACTTAAATGTCTTTGGTGGATAACTCGAGACGATGAAATTAAGCTGGAGGAACCATAGTTGTCAATGCGTCGCCTAGACGCCCAGAGATCCCTAAGGCGCACTGCGCCTAACCTGAATACACTAAGCGGGCTTCTGGGCTACGCGCCTAGGTGCACAGGGCTAGGTGCGGGCCTAGGTGCACAACTAATTTTTTTTTTATTCTTGCAAGATGAGTTATCAAGTTCTGCTTGTTGGGTCTATTTTAGCTTTTGAATCTTTGAGTATGGATGATCATGATCTTGGAACTCTTTTGATTTGATCTTTGTTGTCATTTGGATTTTGAAGCTTCCTAAGTTTATTGAGCTTTATTCCACTTTAGTTCTTATAAATTATTAATAGATAATTATCTACTAACTTAAACTTAAGTTGTAGGCTAGGCTTGTGGCCTTTTATGTTCATATGAGTTCATCTATTCATGAAATGTTTGCTTTGTTTCGTTTCAACACGTGCCTCGTGCAACAGGTGGCATGTCCTTTTTGTTCATTTTGTTATTTACTTATTTATACTATATGTTGCATGCATTTGATTAGAATATGCTCAATTTCAAGCTAGCAAGTGTTTATATTCACTTTGTTCCTTTTGTTGTTTACTTGTTTAGTTATTTATACTATATATGTGTCATTGTGTTGCATGCATTTGACTAGAATACGCTCAATTTCATATTAGTAAGGTGTTATATTGCTGTCTATGTACAAGTATACCTGCAAATATAGACTATACATATACCTGTGCTTGGAGGACGCCTATGCACATAAGGCCATGCCTAGGCGCTCCTAGGTTCCCTCTGGGCGCCTAGCCTCGCCTTGACGCCTAGACAATTATGGGAGCAACCACTGGAGAAAAGGTTTGGTAGGTAAATTGAGTGCATTGCCTGAACATGAATATGGGAAGCGTAATTCTACACATGATTGGTAGAAAGTAGAAGAATATACTGCTCAGACTTGACTAGGTTGAAGATATCCAAATATGGTGTGGTGCGATAGGGAATATGATGACCATAATCTTTACCATACAGTGGATGATGTTCTAGATATTCGGGAGAGTAAATGTGACACTTGAACAAAAGTAAAAAGCAAGGGTTATAGGAGGACTGGTCACAATGATAGGACATCGTGATAGGAGCTCTGATCCCAAACTAGTGCAGGACAAGAGAGAGAGAGAGGTCTTGAAAGAATAAAAAATGCTATCTCTAGAACAACAGGGGTGAAAAGGTCAAATTAGTTTTTATGCAGTGCATGTGTTGATCCATGGATGGCATGGTTTGATTGGCTAAAAAAATACGAATTTAGTATTTGGGTCATTGGAATCAATTGAGTGGATCAAAAGTTATAGAAGTTGGAAGGTTTAGGGTTTTGTAGTACCTCACTGCAGTGCAGAAAGGATGATCGAACCTTGATCAAACGAAGACTAGTCAACATCCGCTGGTCGGATCGTCATGAAATTTTGACAGGATTTAGGGGACTTCGTTGCGCTTCCAACAAATTTGGAATGAGGTCAATTGGAGTAATAGATCTCCCGAAACAATTCCCATATCACAAATTTGTTCTGCAAATTTTGGGCAACAATGGTGGCCTGTTGGGATCTGAGCGAGAGACGCGAGTGGTAGCCGTCAATGGTGCTCGCACAACATGAATTAGGGTTTGAGAGAGGTACTCAAGTGGGAGAAGGGAAGAGGAGAGTGAAGATCCGGAGTCCACCGGATTCGAGGAATCCACCTCTAATGGATTACTATCCAGGAAACCTGAAGATGCAAATGAGCAATATGATATTTTTATTCATAATTCATTGATATCATAAAAGAGAAGGACCGGGTTCTTATATAATGAGCCGGTTTACACTGATAATCATCCCTAAGTAAAGTGGGACTAAAAAAAGATGAAAAGTAACTTGCAACCAAGTAAAAAAAATGCCCTAATAAATTTAACAAAAATGACATGCTAAATAGGCAATAAATTAATACGATAATTGGGTGTCTTGGGCCGGTCGCAGATTGAGAGGGTGCAGTTGTTGAGCCTGGTCCCCATCACTTTTAAGAGTTGACTCCCGTTATGTCTCTTAGTCCGCTGAATAATTTAGGTTATTCATGCAAATGATGCAATTGTTATAGTAGTTCACACGTAACACGTAATATTTATGTGTACTATCCAAATAATTTTAATATACTTATCCTATGCATGAGATTATCCATATCGAAAAGTTTCCACTATGTATAAACAAGCACAATTTGCCAGTTTAAGCGGATATTCTGAGCTATGACCAAGTGTTGTCGTAAAATCAAAGAAAAGTGCTGTTTAGTGAAACAATTGTACAATTTTTTTTGTACATACTGATGTGGGTCTCGATCACAGCCTTTCGTTGTACCCAGCTTTGACCGGTGAATCGCACGTGGCCTCGACAGACATGCAAAGTGTCGGCTGTGATCGGGTGCTATGTAGGATGCAGAAAAAAGTTTGTAAAACTGTTTGGCTTAATTGCATTGCTCAAAATTAAATTATTGAACCATCGAGGCTCTGAGAGGCCATGGGGTTCAACTTTATGTTTTGCTTTCCTTGCTGGTCAGACAGATTTAAACATGGGTTTTCTAATTGGAAAATCTTATTGTGTCTGGTTTGCCAATCTCTTCAAAGTGGTGGTTGTTTTCAAGCTACTTTGGGATTGAGTTGGTCTTTCAATCCCCTAATGGGTGTGAAGCTAGGGAGCACAAACATGGACATGGATACGCACACTGACATGGACATGACAAATCCTAAAAAGTAGGACACAGACATGACATGGACACACCAATATACAATAAAATATTATAAATGGACATGCATAAAAAAAATAAGTCTTTGTAAATTGTGAATTCATAACAAAACATGACTATTTCATATTTAACATTTGCCATGTCTATCATTTAAAATCAGCATCCATAATAAAGAAAGCATTTCATTGTTTTAAAACTTATCTTTTCTGATAATAAACCCAAAATGAGTATCCAAAGGTATCCTAAATTACAAAAAAAGGCCCGTTTTCTAAAACAAATTACTTCCAACCCCATGTGTCCTACATGTGTCCTTAAAGTGTCCGCAAAGTCCAAGTTGTATCTGGTAAAAAAAAATGATTAAAAAAGTGGACACGTACGAGTAGTATTCGACACGTGTCCAAGGCGTGTTCGACGAGTGTCGGTGTCCGCACATGTCGGACATAGACACGACACCTCTAAGTGTGAATGTTTCCTAGGTGTGAAGTAAATAGGAATCTTTGGAGTTCCCTTTACCCTCTCTTCAATTTGCTGACCTCCATAGAACTAGTAGGTCATCTAGGTTTGTCTAATGATTTGTTTCAGAGGGATGTGGTTCTAAGTTAGAGGGCAAGATGTTCCTTTGGTCTTTATCTATGGAACAATTATGTCATGAGGCACAATTAGTTATAGGATGACATAAAATGGATACTATTAATAGAAGGCTTTAAATTATTTGATTTTGATTTTTTTTTGAGGGAATATTTGATTTTGATTGTTAAGGATCTAAAAGATGGTTATAATAAGTTGTCACAATAATTAACACGCTTGATGATACAACTTTCATTATACATGATGGAGTTGTGCCTTTTGATATGATGGCTAAATTTCCTTCTGAGAGGATAGAAAGTTGGCTTGTTGATAGCACATTATATTTTTTTGATTAGAAGAGTTGTATATAATTGTACCATTGGAGTTCCAAATTATGACCATGATGAACAATATAGCATCCTTGCTAGATACTTATACCACCAAAGTAGATGTTGCCTTGAAAATTTAGTTGAACATGTGGCACACGACGATTGGCTGAGACTGAGTAGTATTGTTTTCCCAAGTAAGCAATCTGAATGTGTGGCGTGCTAGGGATGCTGTCCCAAGGAGTGGCCTGAGGGTCTTATCTAGGCCGATCGAAACGGTTGGTATTAGGCGATTGGCAGAAGCACGAGAACACTCGTTTCCGGCAAGATTCTGACTGCTTCGATGCCGTGGACTTAGAATTTGCTAACTATAGACACCGAGGAAAAGAAAAAGGTGCGATGCAAAATAAACAACAATGCATTAAAAGTAAAGGTAATGAAAAGACAATTGCTGTAAAATAAAACACATGAAAGATAGAAGTGGCGACATACCTTGTAAAGTAACTACATTTGCTGAAAAGAAACTAGCTGCGCAGCGTTCAATGAGCGCAATTGATGCAGACTAAACCTAACTAGGCTGCTGCATTCACTACGTTAGCCCCCCTGTGATCAACTAACTTGCGATTATTATCAATATAGTGCGCTAAACACCCAAATAGTAATCAAACAGACGATTATTTATCATAGAACTATAATAGATATGTAGTAGAATACTTGGACAGTTAAAATCTAACAATAGGAAGCAATTCCACACACTCACGCAGAAATTCAACAAGTAATAAATAAAGGACTGTAGTAAGATTTTATATAGAAAAAAATGCAAAACAGGATAGCAAAGATATGACTGACGGGCAACGTTCTGGGCAACTCCGAGGTGTTGAAGAGGGCTAGAAAAAGGTCGAGGACAGCAATAAAGGTGGGGATTAAGATGGTAGTGGCGGGTGCGTGATGTGTTGTGGTAACGGCTTGCGCGGAGGCGCTGATGTTCTTAAAGGTCTCCTAAAAGGTTAGGGTGCGGTTTCGAAGACGAAGCGAGAGATGATGCGTGGAGCGGGGATCTCGTGCGGGTAAAGACGATGGACAGAAGATAAAGAAAAGATCAAAAGCGACGATGGATAAAGATAAAAGGGAAGATACCACTTGGGTTTTCGCCGTGGGGTGCGAGGATGCACCGAAATCCCTCCACGGAGCAATGCCGAGCGTCGTAACACACCTGATCCTTCGGAAAAGCAAAACTAAGTCCTCTTGAGGTGAAGTCGAGGAAGAAGAAGCGTCCCGAGGCGAAGTCGGGGAACAAGGCGATGATCGGAGGCACGACCCGTTCCCGTAGAGATTTTTCTCAAAGCAATTCAGATCTCATTTCTTTTCCTTCCTTCATGTATTTAGAGATCTAGGGTTTGTGTTGGTGGGTCGAGATCAAAAGGGAATAGGGAGATTAAAGGTGGGGATTCATTGGACCAAGAAAGGAAAGGAAAAGGGAGAGAAAAGAGGAAGAAAAGAGAGAGAACGGAAGAGAGGGGGGGGCCGATTTCGGTGTCCGCACGGAAAGGGGCGGGAGGAGAGAGAGAGGGACGCGGGTAAGGGGGAGAGAGGGTTTCAGTTGGGATTAAAGTCCTTCGGGTGCCATTTGGATGGCACATCATTTAAGGGGGTGCCAGGATAGGTAATGGGTTGCAATTGACGTGCCACATCAATTAAGGGGGTGCTAAAGTTGCTCAAGAGTGCCAGAATTGTCTTGAAAGCTTCCGTTGCTAGCCTGCATGCAGAATTTTATTACTTTCAGTCGATAATCACCTTTTTAGGCCCGGATCTACGCTGAATAGCCTTCGAAAGCGGTCGTGGACAATCCCCCATGACATAGGACTATAATGAAATGTAGAAAATGATAAATAAAAAAACATCCAAACGGGCCTCGAAATAACAGAATTGCAGCAAACGACAACTGGAAATAAACTAACAAGTCTCTACTATAGAAAACTAAAACAAGTGACTGAAACGTAGTCCGATCGATGCATCTTAGGATGCATCATCAATATACTATGCTGGAGGATGATCACGTTGTGACCAACCAAGAAATTAATTGGCTCAACGTGGAGCTAAAGGCAACAAAAGGCCAAGCTAGTAGAGACTAAGAGCCAGATAAGGGCTATGGTGGATAGATGTCGAAAATGAGAACAACATTTCAGACGACAAGAGATGATAAAAGTCATGATTCATTGGACAATAGCTCGAGTGTGTAAAATGATTGAAATATTTCCAGGATTCATTTAAAATAAAAATCATCCTAGCTTGTCCTAAAGATGTAATACCAATATTTGATTTAATTAAATATTTTGTTTGCTGAAGATGGGCTCTTGGTAGATTCAATTGTGCTATTTCTATTGCTAATATTTTTTCAATAATTGACAATTAATGTACCTTGCATGAACTTGTCCATATTGATATTTTAAATAATAGGCCCCACCTGGTAAAATTTGGTGAACGATGAATTGCTCCTCCCAGTTGGGTGACCACTTACCAAACTTTGGTGTTTCTAATTCTGATCGACAATCGAATCTCCATATCGAGTCTTCTTTTTCCGAAGCTCTTAGCTTCACCTTCTTGTCATAAGTTATAGCCATTTATGCTTCTGAATTTTGAGTTGGTCTAGGGCTCCTAGTCTTACCTTGCCTAATTATTACATCTCTATTATCATGGCATGATAGTAATGGTTAGGAGTTAAAGTTATCTAAGTTCGTATCTCCAAGGGATATCTCTTGGATTTTTTCCATTGATATGATGGCATCATGGCTATAAATTAGGGTATATTGTGTGGCACATGTTCTCGACCTCTTGGATATCCGATAAGCCCATAGTGTGTTCAATTGAAGTTCGTCCCAGTGTCGTGGATAGGTTCATGGATAGCTTCTTCTTTCCCATTTGCTTGAGCGTAGTATGGCATTGAGCTCACTATCTTATAACCATAATTTTTGGCAAACTGATGAGACAATTGTCCGTTGAAAAGGACCAAACCTTGATTGCTCATAGTCGATTGTGGAAGTTCATACTGATGGATTGTGTTTTGCTCTACTATTTTGATCAACTCTAACTAATTGGTCGTTCTTAGGGGCTTGGCTTTAACCCACTTAGTGGAGTAATTGGTTGTTCTAACGATAAATATCTGCTGCTTGGTGGAGTATCGGGTATGTGTAAGGAGCTATCCAACCAGTCCCAAAAAAAATGATTGAATAGAGTTACTATACCCAATTGCTACTCGAATCTTGTTCGAGTACAACAGTTATACAGAAGCCCAATTTTTCGGATCGGGTTCTGATCAAGTTTTCGGGTCTTCCAGCTCCATTGCCACCCTAGTACCCTACCACTAACTCGTGGTGGGGGTTGATTTTTTGTCTTCCTGCAAATTGGATTGCTAGATCTTTCCGCCAGTTCCTCTTGAATATTGATCCTGTGGCATCCAATGCTTCATCGAATTTCATCTATTTTGTCAATCGAGTTGATCGTATACGGTATGTCAAATGATGACAACCATTGATCACATATCAAAACTTCGTTCTATTTTGAAGCATCTCTCATGTTATAATCCTTGTTGAGATTGCAATCTAGATTTCATTGATTCGTATTCAACCGTATAATTCTTGTTTTGCAGATCTTCACCCACTTCAATTCCTTTCTTTTTTGTGATCGAGTTTCCATTAATTTATGGGTATATACATCGAATCTCTTCAAGATCATTGTCGTCATCATCTCTTCTATCTGTTTCATTTCCTTTAAAGATCCATGTTCACTCATGTTCTTTAACATGTAGTGAAACATGACTTCTAAGTTCTAAGTGATTTCACTAAGACCTGTTGTGATTTCCTACACACTACAGGATTCCAAGAAACTAGCATAGAAGTCAAACCTCTTCTCTTCGTTTGTAGTAGCTTCTCATTTTTGTTCTGCAACCATCCACATTAAACTTACTCCCAGTTGTTGCCATGAAGTTCTTGCCTTCATACGAAATTGATGATTTTTGATCTGAAGTGATCGAATCTCGATTGGTTTAGATTCAAGTCTAATTGAGTCAAGGGTCACGTTTGGTTTGACTCCTCAAGCACCAAAATACAAGAAATCCAGCATTTTAGGGAAAGAAAGAAGAATAAAAAGTAACCAGATTTTAAATTTTAAATTAATTTAATTTCAGTATTTTGACTTATCTTATAGTTTTGTTTTTTACCTCAGGAAATGGATGATTCGGCGAAAGGTATACTTACATATGCAATTTTATTTGATTATATGATTGATAACTTTTGTCCTCTTGATCGTGCGTTCCTATTTAATCTGTTTTTGTTGAATAATGTTAATGCTGAACATTTAAATGTTTATTTAAAATCTGTCAATAATGTAACGGAAAGATTTAGGTTCACGAATTTGCCTCTTAATCGGCACATCCTTCTCCAATGTAAGCATTGAAAGGTTGAGAGCTGTTAAGTATGCTATTTTATGGTGATATGCTTGTAGCAGTCATTTGATTTTGTAGGAAGCGCTATAATATCCACCTCTTTTGAGTTCTAAGGATGTCTAACTCTGTATATTATTTTGTTATCCGCTTTAAAAATTAATTTGTAAGTAGAATTCTTAGAAGTATTTATCAAATAAGGAGTCTCTTAAGCCGTCGTAGGAGCCATCGATTCTCTTATGAAATAGATGTTAAGAAGCGTAATGTAGGAAATTTTGAAAATGTAAAGTTGATGGAACAGGTCCTTGTTATGTCAATAATTTTTTTTGTAAATTATATATGCAGTACAATTAAGGTGACTCAAAATCCTAGGTCATGGACAAGTTGCTCTATTGTATGTCTAGATTTGATGGAAATGCAATAGAGCAACTTGTTCATTGCCTAGGATATTTTTTGCACATTGTATATGCACTACAATAAAGGTGACTCAAAATTCTTGGTCATGGAAAAGTTGCTCTATTGTATATCTATATTTGATGACTTCTGTGTTTAACTTACTGGTTGTGGTTGGTTATCTTTTAAGATCTGAATTTTCGTTTTGATTTCAGGATCTTCTGTTTTTGGCTTGCAGTCATCCAGAAAATAGAACTCATCTCACTAGCATGGCAGAATGGCCCGAGTGGATATTGGAGGTTCTGATATCTAACTATGAGGTAAATTTTGTCTTATTCTCTATCTTTTGAATTTTGTTATTTTCTAATAGGGAAATTCTATGCATGTTGATTTTGCGGATTGCATGGATATTTCTATTAGTGATGGGGTAGTTCTGCCAGTGATGTTCATTGCATTGTTAGTTGTTTAATTGATTACTGAATTTTACAGATGGGTCCAAGCATAAATTCTAATGATGTGGGCATTGGTGAGATAGAAGACCTTATACACAATTTCCTCATTATCATATTAGAGCATTCAATGCGACAAAAAGATGGATGGAAGGTTTGTTTTCTCCATATCATATGGTGTTTTTTGGTTTCATACTCCTCCCAAAGACCCTTTTTTGAGTGAATGGTTCCCTATCTTAGTATGGACGCGTAGGAGTAGGTGAATTATTCTTTGGATTATAATGGTACAAAATATCAGTATATAAAAAAAGTCATTAGTGAATTTAGGTTAACGTCCTTTACCAAAAAAAAAAAGGCCAATAAATTCTAGTGAATGGCTAATTTTGTTATCTTCGTATTATTGAATAATATAATGGTAATTTCTAGTAAATGTAGCTTAGTTAAAATTAATGGATAATAGATCCTAATGAATGACTAATTTCGTTATCTTTGATTTATTATTGAATAAAATAACGGGGAATAAATTGAGAAAGTTCTTGTAGGATTACATTATGGTGGATAAATTAGATGTCCTGCAATTTTGATTTTGGACACATGACATTCAACACAAAAGTGTTCTCGCAAAGCAATTCGACTCATTTGATGTATCGATGACCCGATTTCTTTCAGAAATACAAATACCTCAATGTTTGGTGATCAGAAAATAGCATAAATTTGTTTGCGAGGAGGTAATTACGCTAATGACGCAATTTCAGAAAGACGGCTTAGTGAATGTGGTCATATGTAGAGTATTTTTGTTGAGCTTCAGAGCTAGAAAGCGATAGTACCCTCCTTCTAAGGACCCCTCCTATGTGAACCCTGAAAGCATCCTCGATGACAAACACTTTAGAAAATACCGGGAGTTGCAACACAGGTTCCTATGTCATTCTTTCTTTAATGTCATTAAAGTGTTTGTTACCTGCCTTTGACCTTGTAAATTCTCCCTTTTTTTTATGCTTTATGGTTGGGGCCATGTTAGTGCTGAAATTTTTTGATGAACTTTAGGTAGAAGGTTGCCAAACCGCGAAAACTCCAAACTTTGTGTATGTTGGTAAGTTTTGTCCACTTCTTAATAGCCCTTCATGGTTAAAAAAATTCAGTTGATACCGAGTCATATCATTCGGTTCATATCGAGGTTTTAAATGTCATTTTCGGTGTCCATGTTGGTCGGCCAAAAAAAAAGAAAAATTTTCATTTTTTGGTGGAAAAATTGTAAAATGGAAAGACAAATTTTTGTGGAAATATTTCGTTTTTCGGTCAAATTTTGACTGAAATTTATCGTTTTTTGGTTAGATTTCGATTTTGTTCTTTTGATATGAAAAAGATGGAATATTTCATCAATACTTAAGGATAAAGATGACAATAAAATATTGTCTATTATGAAAAAAAAATCAAAATTGAGGAAAAATGTAATTTCTTACTGATAAAGATGAGCTTTGTTTTTGTTTAAAAAGATAAATCAGTGAAATTGTCTGGAAAAAAGACATGCCGGATTTCAGTCAAATGTCGGTCATTTCGGCCGACATTTCGTTATGTCGGAAGGAAATTTGGTACTACTAAAAATTCGGTCAATTTCTATGTCAGACCTTTGAAAAAAAGACATATTTCGGTGATTTCGTAGGAAATTTGTCGACATTTGATTCCATGGTTCATATCAGTTTTCTACAAATTGCAACCGATACTTGCGCTCTAAGAAGCACTGACACTGGTACGGGGACACGGGTACGACACGATACGGGTTCGCCGACACGGCAAATCCTAAAAAATGAGGACACGGGTACGGCAGGGACACGGCAAAATAAATGAATATTTTTAAATTTATATTTTATGTATGTTTGCAATTCATATATATTTCAATAACCGAAAAAGCCTCATAGAAAACAACTAAAATGAAAATTTAATACATATTGAATCGCTATCGTTAGTTACATCCAGCCCGATCGGTAAATTGCAGACATCTCTAAATGGTATGGAAAATAACGGTTGTGTTTCAATTTTGACTTCAACCTATCTGAAACCTCAGAAGATAAGATAAGTTAAAGTCAAACATGAATCGTAACCGTCCATCATAACCATCCTGACAAGTGAATCACACTCAGGCCCAAATGGCATGCAAAAGAATGGCTGCGATTCAGTTTTAACTTCAACCTATTTGATTCTCTGAGGTTATAATCTCAGAGGATCAAATAGGTTGAAGCCAAAATTGAATCACCACAGCTTGTAACCCGACCCTACATCGAACAGTCCATCAACCCGCAGTGTCCCGAGTGTCCGAGGAGTGTCCGGCGAGTGTCCGAGGAGTGTCCGACCGTGTCCGGCTCCCAGAAGCACGTAGGACACGGCACATGCGTGTCCGGTGCGTGTCCGGCGAGTGTCCGACGAGTGTCGGTGTCCGACATGTGTCCGACACGGGTACGGGAGGCCGGGGGAAGTGTCCATGCTTCCTAGCTTGCGCTGTATCGGCTGATACAATTGAGTCAAACCCAATATGTCCAAGTTGTGATTGTTTGGCCCCCAACCACAACCGTGAACAACATGGTTGGCTTGGTGCCCTTGGGCTATCAGGGGTATAGCTCCTCTCGTTTGACCGGATTATAACTTTTTGGCACTATAGCCAGATTCTTCTAGTTATTTTTATCAATAATGATATTTGCAGGCGGGAAAGGGATTATAAATAGGTGGCATTCATATTTCTTTCTAACACCATATTTCATTAAATCTGCTATTCCTTGAGTTATGGCTTCTTCTTTTCCGCTATGCTACTTGATATGCATCATATATGTCACCTTCTTTATTACAGGATGTTGAAGCGACAATTCATTGTGCAGAATGGCTGTCCATGGTTGGGGGATCCAGTACCGGGGACCATAGAATCAGGTAGTTATATGAGGGTGTCATTTATAATCAAGGAGAAAGATTGGATCTTGTGATCTCATATTTTATATTTGCATTACTGTTCATTTTATAGAAAATATATCCAGTTTTTTAAGAAACAAATACACTCATGTTAACATGCCGATTTGATTATTGAAAAGTTATAGTCTGCAAACTTTCCAAGCAGTTTTTTTGCTGTCGGACCCATTAATCTTCAATTGCAACAATCGTTCAGTTTTGATGCATTTGTTTATTATATTAATGAGCAGAATATCAAAGAAAATGTTTATTGTTATAAAAACAATGTGCACATAGTTTGTGCAATAAGAAATGAATCTTGAGCAGCATTCTTGCAGTTGTCCTTATAAAATTATGTTACGTTGTTTTTCCTTTGTGTATGGTACTAATATCTTGTTGCAATTTGTGAGCTATCCTTGCTGCTGTTATAAGAACTGTGGATGCAAAACATTGTATTTTTGGTTATGGTTTTGTTCTATAGTTATATTATACATAGATGATGTCCTCTCATTTTATTAACTCAATCCGTACTTATTTGAAGACGTGAAGAGTCATTACCTGTTTTTAAAAGAAGGCTCTTGGGTGGCTTATTGGACTTTGCTGCTAGGGAACTCCGGGTTCAGGTAACTTCCTATTTGCTGAAAGTTTAATTTCTCCATTTTAGATGCTTCAAATGTGAGTAATAGAGATGTATTTAATTTTTTGTTTGGTTCAAAGATGGAAACATTGGTGTCACTTCATGCCTTAAACTAGCGAATGCTAAATCACAGCAAAAATGTCACTGATTTGTATGGGTATTGCAATTAATCGATGAACTTAACCAATCACTGTACGTATTATGGTTAGATATTGTATGCTGAGATCTTCTGTAGTCTTGCAAAAAATTATACCAGATAATCTGAACTGCAGCAATTGCAGCATCATTGTTCTCAAATTGAGCTTCAGGAAAGTTTACTCTTATATTTCTGACTTCAGAGAACCAGCAGTCCATCCAAAACCGTACTGTCTCTCACTTTACCAGCTCGAAACTTACTATTGTGAATGCCTTTTTTAATTTCAATTCCCCCTTTGGAATAGGCTGGAGTGAGGAATGTATTTGCTTTCTCTATCATCTTCTCTTTCGTCAATACTTCTTTGCTTTTATCATTCCTAATGGAGTTATCATGGTAATGTCTAATGTGTCAATCTCTTACTCGAGTGAAGATTCATTTCATAGTGTAACTTGAACCTGACATCAACCGTAACCTGATTTATCCGAGCTTGGGACCGATATTGGGGTTCATGTGAACCTCTATGATTTTACCAAATACTGTTTGGTTTGTACAATACATGCCTAGGACCTATTGACGAGATGGATCCCCTCTTCCATTCAGTATGGGGACCCCATTATAAATTTATTTCTCTGACTTTCAATATTTTACCTATTCTTTCAAATGTTGAGGTGTCAGCATGCATTTAGACTCTTAAGTCTTAACAAGAAAAGGTGTGCTCCATTGGACTATACAATTAATGACAGTGATATATGCAAATTATACTTGATCATGTGAACGAATGTAACATATATGTTTAGACTTGGTAACTGTAGTGAACATTGGTATGGCTAATTGGCTATCAATGCCACATTGTTTATTCCAAGAGTGCAAAAATCTTGAAGCACCTACATCAAATTGTAGTCTGGTTTGGTTAAGTTTCACAATGTTTTTAATGTTTGCCAAAAGCTAAAGTGCATAATTACATGTATTGACATATATAAGTTTAACGTTTGTGTACGTAAAATATGATGCCCAGATATATAGTTCACTTACCGTTCTCCTCTCTTGGGTTGTTGAAGTAATTGACGCGTTATGAATTCGTATGTCCCATTGAAGACGTAACCTAAGAAAATTTTGAAATACCCCCATTTGAACCATTTCAAAAATTTCCACCATTTCGGTCGAAATTTTTAAATTTTGTTTTGGTTTCGGTCTAGACCGAAACCAGACACTAAATCAAAGTTTAAAACCATTTTTTTACCATCTGACTATGTATAACTATCATGCCTTTCCATGAATGGACCACTACAACCATAGAGAGTGTTATTTCTTTGTATGAGGCCATAACGCACATCTACAACAATTTCAATAGCATAGAAGACATTTGCTTCATCTTCCTAACCTCAAAATCCTACCTCCCTCACTGCATCTCTTTTTAAAAGGAGGCCATTCTTAAAGATCAAGCTGACCTACTCCAGTTTCTGACGTACATTATCGAGTCAACTTCTTCCCTCCACTCCCCTCATGCTTCCTTTGGTTGGGCCTCCTGGCATGCAGTTACCAATTGTGATCTTCAAGCTCACATATCTCACGCTTTGTGGTAATCGGTGGCCCATCACATTTTGATAGTGGCACAACTCTCCACCTCCAAGTCTGGCAAAGCCTCCCTGGAGCCGGGTTTGAACAGGGCTCGGCTAGGTAAATCACTGAACCCCATTTCACCAAGCCTAGTCCAAATCCCAGTTAGAACGACCAACGATTATTCTAAGGGAAATTTGTTTTTCCTATATGCCAGTAATTATGGTAACGTATCACGTGATTTAGCTACTGATTTTCTGGGATATATTTTGGATGAGGATTTTCGTCTAGTATCAAATTTATAAATTTGAACTCTAATTCTCAAAATTTGGATTATGGCATTCCCTCTACTTTCCCTATGAACATTTATGGAAATGGGATTGATTAGCATATTAGAGTGATACCAGCTGCTAATACAGCAGGATCAAAAGATTTTCTCAAGCAGATGATTTATATACAACTATTGTGAATTCAGTCATGATTTAGTTCCTAATTTGGGTCCTAGTAATGTGGATGCCAACCAAGGGGTATAACGAGAGGTTTCCAACCCCTCCACAGTCCCTGAGCAAAGGATAGTTAGGAGTTTTACGCCAGTATTGCGGACCTTCGATAGGATAGTTAAGAATTTTACGCCAGTTTTGAGGACATTCGAGAGGAGAGATCTAGCTGCACACAAGATTATTAGAACCTAATTCCCAGTGCTTCAACAAGTCACAGATGGGGAGATCTTTTTGTTCAATTTTCTAGCAGATGACACTATTCTGCATATGGCCAGAGAATGCAGATTCAAAGCTGATGGTGCAGACCTTGATGAAGCCAATTTTTCCCCCCTCTAAGGTGCTGGAGTAGGCTAGGGGAAAACAACTTTGCAAATGATTTTTCTCTTGCATAATCTCAGTATGTGAAACATGCTTGTGTTTTGATTGTTAATGTTGATGGATATTTTGGTTGTGATATATATTTCTAGATTTTATCAGTTCCCTTATGAAGTTACTTGGAATGTGTGTGGCTTGGGAAAAATGGAGAAGAAAAGGGGCTGCATATGTGTTTTTCATCTTTTCATAGAGTTGATATTATGCTTTTACAAGAGTAAGATGGTGAGCCCTTCTTTGCAATTTCTAAAATCTATTGGTACAAGGAATATTACATTTTGAGAATCTCGAGACTAGAGGGTCCTTAGGTGGAATCCTCATTGGATGGAATGACTCTATTTGAATTTCTGGACTCAAAGGGTAGGAGACTTCTCTATTTATGTTTTTCTTGCTTATAAATCTATTAATGCTAAATTCTTAATCACCTTAGTGTATGGGCCCACTGATTATAGAAGGAGACTAGGTTTATGAGCGTAAATTCATAACATTCATTAGTTCTTTTCAGAGCCATGGGTTTTAAGAGACGATTTTAAATTACAAATTCTTCTTTGAGAGGACATGAAGCACAATGAATTTCAAAGCTATGGAGACCGTTTCTTCTTTTGTCAGAGAGCATCTAAGGTGATCTTCCTATGTCAGTATAATACTAGGAATTGTTCGACCTTTATTCTTCATTGATGATAACTGGGACCCTTTGTTCCCTAGCACGCCTCAGTTTGTCCTCACGGTCTTTATATCGGATCTTGTACCAATCGCGCCCCCCCCCCCCCCCCCCCACCCACACACACACACACACACACACCACCACCACCACCACCACCGAAAAAAAAAAGAAAAAAATATATTTTCAGATATGAAAGGATATGGATCCTTCAAGAAGACTATGACTTGCTAGTTGAGAAATGGTGGCAAGAAGCACCGTCCAATACTAATTCAGCTTTTATTCTCAATTCGAAAATGCTATTCTTACAGAAGAAGATGACGGGCATTTTCGATGCTATCGTCCAAAAGTGGTTTCTCTCAATCTTCTCAGAGGCATTGGAGATGAAACTTGGAAGGTCACCATTTTTCATTTCAACGATTACACACTACTTTAGGAAGTTGACTTTTTTCAATTTGGTTACTCTTAGGATTATTCTTTCTTTTTTGAGCACTAGTTGCACCTTTAGATCAGCTTCAATTAAAGTTCCTTATTCTATATTGGTGGTGACCCTATTAAAGGGGAGAGATTGGTTTATGTTCTCAATTGCAAGTACCTCGGTCTCCCTATGAATGACAAGAAGCTTTTAAGAGAAGATTGACACCCCATTATTCAACACATTGAGAAGACGTTATCTGTCTGGAAGGGGAAATACTTATCTCTAACAGGAAGACTTACCCTAGTTAACTCATTACTCTCTTCTATTTCCTCCTATTTTATGGTCTTTTATCATCGACCAAAATTGGTTATTCAGAGAATTGATAATTGAGAAGGAAATTTCTATGGAAGGACTGACGTCAACACAAGGTCTTATTATCTAATGAGATGGAGCAAGGTCTCTTCAACCAGGTCGAATGAGGGTCTCATGGTTATTAATCTTTGAGACTTTAGTACAACCTCTTTGGATAAGTGGTGGTTGCGTATGGAAAACTCTTCTGGTGATAAATGGAAGGATAATATTAAATATAGATATTTTAGGAGGTGCTCTTCCATCCTGAATAGAAGCGTAATCTCTTGCAACCTTTCCCATTTTTGGAAAGGAATTGCTAAGACTAAAGATGCATACAAAAGATATAGCAAGTTTATCCTTAAAGATAGGCAAAAAGTTGATCTTGGAAAGACATCTAGGTGGCCGATGTCCCATTTAAGATGTTTCGTCTGAGCCCTATTCCTTGGCTAAGATTAAGCATGCGACCATTTGATCTAGGAGTGGCAATGGGTTGGACCGAGTTGTAAACATGTCGGGTTGAGATATAGGTACAACCGTACAAGGCCAAAACACCTAACCCGAACTGACCCGTTTAATAAGCGGGTCAAGATCTTAAACTCGAACCCGACTGCCTAATAAATATGTAATCAGACTTGACCCGTTTAGCCCATTTGATAAACGGGGCGGGGCAAGTTGGATCGTGCCGACATGTCAACAAAATCCATACAACATGTCAAATGGAAGACATTTTCCAAAAATTAAATGAAAAAGAGCGCATCTCTAACTTGACGACCATGAGAAATAATAGTATATAACATGAAGGATCCATCCTAAAAAAACATCTACCATAAAAATAGAGTACTTAAAGTTATAACCCCATCTCCCCCAATTCAGAAACTGAAGGAATCATAGCCGTCTGATTGAAGACACGTATTAACCTATAAACGGGCTGGGTTATTGGCGGGTTGACAAGACCCGTTATATAAACGGGTCAAGTTGGGTTATAGATATAAATCCAAACCCTACCCTTTTAATAATCATGTCAGTTGGGTTAACTTGTTTATGATCGAAACCTGTTTAGGCCAAACCCAAACCCGCTAACTTCGGCGCTTCAGGTAGGGTTGAGTTGCCGGGTTGTGCCAATGATTGCCACCCCTAATTAGATCTCAAATTGTTATCAATGATTATGTTACTACATGGCTTACAACTTTCATCCGTAGAAATTTCCACACTCCTTGACATGTCAACTAATCTTCATTCGAACTTCCTTCTCTATTTCTGACTGGATTGACTCTTTGTTTTGGTTCTTCATCACTTTGGGAAAGTTCACAATAAACTTTCTTTAAGTTCCTGAATAATGGAGATTATGTTTGCCCAACTCCTAAATTTTTATAACCAATGTTCCCTTTAACTAATGACCTTCATGTGTCCCTCGTTACACAATAAGATCCTTACTAAGGAAAACTTAATGATGACAAATTTTCTTGACATTTCGGATGTCAATTGCCCCCTTTGTGATTTGTCCCCAGGCAACTCTGGACATTTATCCTTTCCTGCATCTATGCCTGTTCAGTTTGTGCTCATCTTGATTCTCAACTTCACGTTAAATGGCATCCAACCCTTGTCCTCTCTTCGGTTACTCAGGCGTAAGAAAAGAATCTGTTCATAAACTGTGGGATATCATTGTCATGGCCTCTACTTGGAATATATGGGTTGAGTGTAACAGAAGGGTTTCCCATCAAACATCCTCTCCTCATACAAATCATTAGGAGAATTAAGGAGTCTTAAAGGTTGTGTTCAGTCCCAATCGAGTACCTTAAAAGATGAGATACATAGCGTTTCTTGTTCGGTTTGAGGCTTGGATCTCAAGGGGGGTTTGCTGAACAGGGAAGCAAAGCTACTTTCTTTTCAACTTGGCTGTAATTTTTTTTTAATCTTGCTCTTGTACTTCATTATTACTATAAATAAACAGGAACGAGTTCTTGGCCTGTTGGTACATCCTCTCTCCCATGTTGGAGAGGTTCCCTGTTCGACTCCCGGTATGGACACCATGGAGCGAATTCCCTCAAGGCTGATGTGCTTTGTTTGCGCGTGCGAATCCAGGCCGTTGATGTCAAGTTCATGGGATTATGAAAATAATAAATAGTAGCTGCTGCCTCCCCCCGTTTCGATCTCCGGACCTCATTGAGCCCTTGCTCTAGCGCTTTGTCCTCTGACAGCCTGGCCGGTCCAAAAAAAAAAAAAACAGGTAGGGTTATAGGCCAAACCCCCCTACACATCTAGAGGGATTTCTCAAACAAAAAATATTTGTTAATTTGAGAATCTCGCTTCCAAGTGAGGCGAGGCTTGCCTCAAATGTGCCATGGACCGTGGGTGAGAGAATTGTGAAATGCAAAAATAAATAAAGAATATTAGTCATTGATGTTACTTTGCTTTTTGCTAGGAGTTGCTATAATATTAGCCAAAAAGAAGTAATGTGCCGCTAAACACTAACCAAACTGAATTACTATCGTTGAAATCATCCCTCTACTTGTTTCTCATCGATAAGTATTACTTTGCATTTTTTGACATGTTTATACAACAACATATGACCCCTTTTATGGTTGGTTTCTAAGTCATGATTATTGCATCTTTCCTTATCTTTGATTCAACTTTTCTGTACTTATTATTTTAAAAGATGAAGAGTGCCTAACAGATTGTATATAATACACTGTTACTGCTGCAGGGTTTTAATGTTAAATGAATTAACTCGAGCACATGTTATTTGACAAGTAGAAGTATCAAAATAATGGCTTTATGAAGCTTCTCTTTTGCAGCAGACTCAAGTTATTGCAGCAGCAGCTGCTGGTGTTGCAGCTGAGGGTTTATCACCACAAGAAGCTAAAGTCGAAGCAGAAAATGCTGTGCAACTTTCAGTCTTTTTGGCAGAAAATGCAATTGTTGTATTAATGCTTGTCGAAGATCATTTGCGGTTACAAGGACAGTTATATTGCTCTCATTTGGTTGATGATCTTGGTTCTCCCGTTTCAATGAATTCAACAGGTGTTAGTTGCTCAAATTCACTAAGTGGAACCAGTGAATCTTTGGATATTTTGGGTTCTAGGAGGTCATCATTATCCAACGAGACTGGAGGGCTCTCTTTGGATGTGCGTAAACTACTCTTTCTGCAATCGTTACATTGTTTTATTTTTGATGACCTCTAGATTATAGGAACTGTTATTTGTGATAAACTGATGTTTCACATCCGATTACTTGATTTCTTGACAAATTTTCTTGTATCTTTATTCTTATACATGCCAGCTATAAGTGTACTTTTACTACTGGAATATTGCAATAATGCAATTAATGTACAATTGTGGTAATAGACCAAACATATGCGCTATTTCAATTGGCTTGAGTCTTACAAATGTAACATGGCTATACCATAGATGTACACATAAACCATAACTATCAAACCTTTTGATGAGGGACGAGGTACCCTCATTTTTTTTAAAAGTAACCCTCTATTCATCTCAGAGTAATATAAACAAGGGCAAATTTGACTTACCCCCCCAAAATTATTTGCTATTTAGTAAGGTATCCCCCTTTTAATATTATTAGACTTACCCCCCATTCCGTCCAATTCCGTCAGTCAAACAAGTTTGATTGCTATACCACCCTCCTAGGTGTTTTATTAGAGCGTTTTGCCCCTCACCATCAAGAACACAATTTTGCAGAAAAAAGATAAAGGAAAATTGACCAAAGTTAGTATTAAAATTTTGGGATTCGATGATTTCGGGGAGATCTTCATCTTCTACCTCCCGAACGGGTATTTAAGGATTTGTTCGGGTATTTAAGGATTTGAGAAAGATTTTCATTTTAGGAATTTGAGGATTTGGGGAAGATCTTCATCTACTTCCTCCCAGGTGGGTTCCTTCCTCACGAATGAGTTTCGTCTTCTTCCTCTAGATTTGGTTCCTTCATCACTAATGGGTCTCATTTTCTTCCTCCCAAATGGGTTTCTTCATCAAGAATGGGTTTCATCTTTTACTCACGAATAGGTTCCTTCATCCCGAATGAGTTTCATCTTTCTTCACGAATGGGTTTCATCTTCTCCTCCCAAATGGATTCCTTCCTCATGAATGTGTTACTTCTTCTTGCGAATGGGTTCCTTCCCTATGAATGAGTTTCATTTTCTTCCTCATTCTTCCTTCCAAATGAGTTTATTTTCTTCATCCCGATTTGGTTCTTTCTTACAAGTGGGTTTCCTCTTCTTTTTCATAAATGGGTTCTTCCCCACGAATGGGTTTCGTCTTCTTCCTCACGATCCCTTGTGAATGGGTACTTGACACTGAATTTGAGGAAAAAGATGAAGTTCTTCCTTATGAATCGGTTTTTTAATACCAAATTTGAAAATTTTCATCTTCAAGATTGAATTTTGACAGTGAGGGGCAAAATGCCCACTAAACAACCGAGGATAATGGAATAGCAGTCAAACATGTTTGACTCACAGATTTTTTTTTTGGGGGGGGTAAGTCTAATAACGATTAAAAGGGGGTGACTTACTAAATAGCATATAATGTTTTTTTTGGAGGGGGTAAGTCATATTTGCCCTATAAATAATGAATAATTACGTCTTTTCTGTAGAACAATAGATGATGGAAGAGATCCCTATGATTTAAGAGTCACTGATGCTTGTGGAGGAATTCCAGGTCTTCCTGGAAATTCGGAGAAGCGATCGTGTGTCGAAGATGACTGTATGCGCAGAAAAAGATTCGGGTCGTCTTTATTGCAAACACACGATTACAGAGGCCGGGACCCGGGGGTGGTGAGCTGGGTGCGGCGAATATTTGATCAGGAGATTGTGGGAGAGATCCTCTGGAGGATTCCTTTGATCCGCGTCTCCACGTGGTATTCGTGCGAGAGCTCTGAAGGGGTTGCCTAGGACAGAGATCTTTATAGGGTGAGGGTTTCTTGAGAGGTTAAGTAGTCTTCGTGTCTCCCTCGACCCTTGCTAGATCCTGAAGTCCTTGATCGTCGGTTCGTGGCGTCGATCGTACTTCTGGCGTCGGCTTGGGCTTTGGCTTTCGGCTTTGGCGTAGCTCTGGCACCTGCGGTGCTTTGGCATTTGTTCTCGAACGTAGACGGGTAGAGACTTGCGATGCTTTAGTTCTTCCGGACTTCGCGTCGTATTGGCTAGAACGTGCGGTGCTTTGCTCGTGACCGTCGTAGTTGCTCGGCTTTGGTACTTGCGTTGCTTTGGCGCGTGCTTTACCGGTGCTTTTGCTTCGGCTTCCTTCGTCGGCTTTTGCTTCTACGTTGGCTTGATCTTCTTCTCGAACAATGATGACGATGTCTTCAAGGTTTCGTTCTTCTTTCAGCTTGGCGGGCTTGGGCAACGACGATTATGACGTTACTTTGGCTTTTCTTCTTCTCCGGTCTTCTTTGGCGTGATCAGAGTTGAAGTCTTCTTTTGAAGACAACGGATGTAGCACCGATCTCCGTGCGACAGTTGTAGCGTCGGCTTTTGTTGATGAAGACGACGGGGGTAGCACCGGCTTCAGGCCTTCTTCTCTAAGCTTTCTTCTTCGTGCGAGGAGTCGACGCCTTTGTTGAAGACGACGGGGTGTTGTCGGCTTCGATCTTCTTCTCCGGTCTTTCCTTATGGCGTCTTCGGAGTTAATAAAGATCGCTGGAGACGTTGGGGTAATGACGACTCCGGGCCTTCTTCTCCATGCTTTCTTCTTCGTGCGAGGAGTCGAAGCTTTTATCTTCGAGTGCAAGGCCTTCGCTTTGATGGAGACTTCGATGGTTGACTCTGCTTTGTTGGGGATGCGTCTTCTAGTTCCTCGTGAAGCCTTCGGTCTTTAAGCGTTGGAGCCCTTCTTGCAGAGCCTTTTCGTTTTCAGCTTTTCGGACCCTTGATGCCTTCCCCCACCTCTTCTATTTATAGGCAAAGGGGGGAGATTGGAGGAGATATGGCTGCGATTTTTTTAGTTCAATCCAATATCTCCCCCCATAACCATCAAGATATTGTTCCCTTATTTGGGGGGAACAACCTTGATCCCTTCCTTTATTGTGGGGATGGTTATAGGCAAGATGTGACTTGATCTTTGAAGATAAATCGTCATCTTTGCACCTTCGAATTGATGGTGACACGACGTCATCTTGTCCGTCGGATCGAGGGATCATCGCGGATCTACGGTTGCGTAGACGTCCACATCACCTCCCCCGCATCGAGGCGGTTAGGATTTTTTTTCTTTTTTTTTCTTTTTTTTTTCTTTTCTTCCCTTTATGGCTGACCACATCTCCTCATGGGGAGGGGGTACAGTTTTCCATGAAGGGGGGCCGGTGGGCCTCTTTTTGCATTTGAGTTGAGGGTCCGATGGGGTCCGTTTGCGTTGAGTCGGGTCCGCATGTGGGTGGGGTGTGCGGGCCGAGTTTTCATGCGGACCGTTGTGTGTGGGCCGAGTTCGCATGCGGGCCGTTGTGTGCGGGCCGAGTTTGCATGCGGGCCGTTGTGTGCGGGCCAATTTCGCATGTGCGGGTCAGGTTCGACCCGTGGGCTAATTTCAGTGCCCACAATGACAAAAGAGGGTTGTCGGAGCAAGAAGAGACCGTAGGGCTGTCGAGGGGAGAGGAGAAGCGAACATTCTCACGGAGGCCGAGGCTTGTATGGATTCTCGAGAATCGTGCGACACTATCTGAGAGGCGTGTAGTCTTTTTAAGATAAGTTGGGGTGCCCTTTGTGGCCCCCAACTCATTAGGCTGCAATTCACTTCAGTGTAGGGTGCTCTTAGAAGAAGAAAGGCACAGGAGATGTTCCCATGCGTTCTTTGTTGGCCACGTGAAACAGGAAAGAGAGGGAGTTGTGGCTCCTCCTTTTTCACAGATAGGTGGAGGGGTAGGGCCCTCGCGCGGGAAAGAAATGGGAGGGAGAAAGAGGAAGAGAAAGAGAAGGCTTGGGCCTTTCTTCTCGTCTTCCTTGCTCTCGTCATCTTCGCTCTCTTCTTGCTTGCTCTTCAATTTCTTCGACTGTTTCTTTGTCAAAGAAAAACAAAGGAAACAGGGCAGCCGT
Organism: Chamaelirium japonicum; assembly: GCA_947650365.1. NCBI lineage: Eukaryota > Viridiplantae > Streptophyta > Magnoliopsida > Liliales > Melanthiaceae > Chamaelirium > Chamaelirium japonicum. Next base: position 32,822,388 of record OX393550.1, on the reverse strand, counting down.
TGTTGATGCTCGAACAATCACAAAGAAGAACTAGGTTTTGAGAGAGATTGATGGGGAGAAAGAGAAGAATGGGGAGGAGATCCGTTGTCCACCGGATTCGAGGAATCCACCTCTGATGGATTCCAATCCTGTAAACCCCGACGAAACTTGCAAGCAATCGTTCTTTTTTCATAATTTATTGATTGATTCATAAAAAAAAGGACCGAGCTTTTATATTATGAGCCAGTTTACGTTGATAATAACTCACGGGCGATGTGGGACTAAATAAATGAAAACAAGCCACTTGTTCATCAAATTATAATTTCCCTAAATAAATATGACTAATTTAATTAGTTAATGTGATAAATAAGATAGCGGGCCACTATGGGCCCATCACTGGATGAGCTGGTGTGATTGTCGGGCCTGGTCCCCATCATTTACCCCAACATAGAACTTGTCCACGAATTCTGTGAAGTCGAAGCAGTAGTCGTGACCGTCTGGGAATTAGAATCTTCATAACATCTTGCTGGTATCTGGAGTTGATCATGTATGCCCAGTAGTTGTGAGCGTGCCCTCAACTTCTGGGTCCCATGCGAAGAGGTTGCTGCTGTGGAGCTGCGACCTGAAGTCGTGCAAGAAGTAGAACGAACTGCAGACGTTGTTCACTGGGGTGGGTTGGCGAACAAGCATGAAAGAGGCGACACGAGCTGACGAACAAGCATGCAAGAAGTGATACAAGCAGAGTACTCGAGCCGGGGGTGGAAGATCTAACCCGATGAAGTCAACTATCGGGGCCAGTTTGCTGACGTTGACATCTAAAAACGGTTCGACTGTGAGAACCACCTCGATAAAGTTAGCTGCAGGTGGTAGCACGACTGGCCCCAGGTGCTCCATTGAAGGTAGTGGCAGAGGTTGAAGCTTCACCGGAGGCAAAGGCGAAAGGAAAGTTTTCAGACGCAAAGGCGTGACGCGACGCGTTTGGCTGGCCAAAGCCTCGAGCCTTAAGCCTCAAGCGAATGTATGTTTTAATTAATTAAATATATAATAAATATAAAAATAAATATTAACCATTAAATAAAACATAAAAAAAACCAAAGAAATGTATAAAAATTAGTAGTTTTACATCTTAATCCACGATTGCACATCCACTTATCATAATAGTTTACCAAGATATATACATAAAGTGTGTAAAGTGTACCATTGTACCTAAATTGAACAGTACTTGAGAGTTGAGATTCTTGAGAAAATATTTATAAAACTAAGTTCCAACTCAAATGTACCAAATCCACAATTCCACATAATGCCACCACAAAATCCTAAGTAAACCATAATTTCCAACTAAAAGTTTTAATCATCCGAAACAAAAAAGCACACTTAGAAATTATAAATCGCCACTTTAACAAAAAAAAACATAAGTCGAAGATACTCTCAATCAGACTGGAACTCTTTATCTTCTATAGTATTAAAAGCAACTTCGGCATCCACATCTTCTTCTCCTTGATCTAACCATGCTAAGTCCTCTACAGCCTTATCTTTATAATGAAGAGAACTTTTGCCCTTATCAGCAGCATCAAGAGGTCCTAGACATAAACATAACATGTACAATTATGATAATCTTATAATTTCAAAATAAATTTGAACATATGTATAAAAAAAAACCCTGAAATCTTTCGGGTTGTGGTTTGAGATTGTGGTCTACCTCCATCATCACTTCTCCTTTTTCGAGCACCATCCATAAATCCACTAGGAGTAGGAGTAGGACCAACATTGGTGATAGATAGCTCTTCACTAGTATCCTCCACCTCAACTACTTCAATTGAAGGAACATTGACATCTAAGCTTTCATCCTCCAACCATCCAACACCGCTAGGAAGTAGCGGCTCATTTTACTCAGTGATCCATTCATCATCGGAGTCTACACATTCTCTTAAGTTGGGATCAAGTTTAGAGTTCACTTTCCTCCTCTTGTTTCTTTCTCTTAATTTCAAGTTGTACATAACAAAAACGAGAGCATTTAGCCTTTGTTGCTCTAACCGATTTCTTTTCTTTGTATACACCTATTAACATAAAATATAAAATAAAAACTTGTTAGAATATATATTTTTATTACGCAATAAATTGAGCAAATCAACAAATTCAACATTAGTAACAACTAGCAAATAATAATTAACAAAAACTTGTTCAAAAGTACTCCAATTTCGCTCGCAACCAGAAGAACTACATGTGAGGCTGAGAATATTAATTGCAAAATTTTGCAACTATGGAGTCTGGTTTCCGAAACGTAGCCACCAATCAACTGGACTTGCAAATATAAAATAAATTAGAATGAAGGTATACAGTGTACTACACAAGTACAAAAACAAATTAAAAGCTATATGCATATTGCAAAATAGGAAAAGTAAGAATTTTACCGGGAGAACGCTTGTTTCTTGTCCTAATAGTATCTAGACAAAAATCTCCTCTTGCATGATCAAAATCATCCAACTGTAGATCTGCATCTTCCCAATCATCTTCATTTGGGATCATTGTCGTCATGCAAGCCTTTCCTTACTTCATCAACGCTGAAATTTTTATCATATCAAAATTGTGGATTGAGGTAATACCCAACTGCATGAAGTGGACGATGTAGTTGATGAGTCCACCTTTCATCAATTTTCCTCCAAATTGGCATGTACTTCCTCTCGTTACCACCACATGCATCTCTGATCATTTCTTTCGCTGAATCCATCATCTCATATAAGAATGGCATTGACGGTCTCCGATTAGAATCCACTTCTCTCAAAACAGAAACTATTGGAATTGTTGTCTTCACACAAAAAGCAACATCAGACCAAAATTTGGAATAAAAAAGTACAATCTTCTTTGCTTCAACCTCTTCTCTATGTCTCACCCAACTACTTTGGTTCCATTTCTCTGATGTGAACTTAGATTGAAGAGGTTGCCTTTGCTTGTATACACTCTGTAAAGTGAGGTAAGCAGTTGTGAAATGAGTCACCGCTGGGTGTACAGGCTCATGCTTATTTGTAAAACTACTCATTAATGCTAAAACCCAAGCATTCTTGTAAATGAATTTTGTGATTTGCCTAGCTTTCTCCAAAGTATCACTGTAGATCTTCATCTTGCCAATAGACTCTAATATCAAATCAATACATTGGGCAGTGCAAGGAGTCCAAAACAACCTCTGCCTCTTCTCCATTGGTTTCTTCCCGGCACTAACGTAGTTAGAAGCATTATCAGTAACAATTTGCACCACATATTCTTCACCAATTTCTTCAATAACATCATCTAAATACTTGAACGGAAGACTCCCATCCTTAATAGTATATGATGCATCAACTGATTTGTAAAACATAGTTCCACTGGAACAATTCACCAAGAAATTAATCAAGCATCGACTCTTTCTATCACTCCATCCATTGGACATAATGGTACACCCATATGTCTTCCATGATTCCTTATACTCTTGCATAAGTTGTTCAACGTGCTTCACTTCATCTTTCAATATCTAAGATCTGGCTTCATGCATTGACGGTGGCTTGAATCCCGGCCCAAAATTAGAAACATTTTGCAACATAGCCTTAAAATAAGGGTTATTTACCAAATTGAATGACAGTGCATTCGTGTAAATGCATCTACCTATTGATATGCAAACATCTATCCTTTCTTTTTTCTTCTCCTTTGAGTTCAAAATGGTAGAATTAGATTGACTTGATACAAATCGGTCCATTGGACTCATTGTTCGTGGCATTAGGGTTGGACCCACAATTTCTTCATCATCATCATAATAGTCGCCGACCGAAGAGCTTTTACTGCTCAAACCAGCTCTTCCAATGACCTGTGTCAGAACTCAGAACCTCTGCTTTCTTCTTCTCTTGTTGAATATTATTCAGAGCACTCAAACATTTCATCCTAACATCTACTGGAATCTTACTACATGACATCATACCATGATGTGTCCCAGCCAAACGGTGCTTCAATCTATTAACTCCCCCTGTACATTTCTTGTCACAATATTTGCAAAACAAATACCCCCTTGATTGCCCTTCTACTTCTCTAGCATATTCCCATGCAAAATCCTTTCTACTCATCCTGCAATAAATAAGAAAATGAACAATCAATAAAAAAAAACTTGAAGTAATATTTTATACTTGCAAATGTACAATTGCAACAAAAACAGAGGTCAAGCCAACATAACAATCAAAACAGAGCATTGTGGGGTGTGCTTCATCAGCAAAACAGAGCATTATTGTGTGTTGCAGCATCAACAAGTCAAAAGAGAGCATTGTAGGGTGTGCTTCATCAGCAAAACAGAGCATTATTGTGTGTTGCAGCATCAGCAAGTCAAAACAGAGCATTGTGGGGTGAGCTTCATCAACAAAACAATCAAAACAGCAAAACAGAGGTCAAGCCAACATGGGAAAAGAAAGAAAAAAGAAAATTGCAGCAGGAAAAAGAAATAAAAACAGGGTATTGTGGGGTGTGCTTCATCAGCAAAACAATCAAAACAACAGAACAAAGCATTATGGTGTGTTGCATCATCAGCAAGTCAAAACAGAGCATTGTGGGGTGTGCTTCATTAGCAAAACAATCAAAACAGAGGTCAAGCCAACATGGGAGAAGAAAAAAAAAATGAAAACAGCAGTAGAAAAAAGGAAAAAGAAATAAAAATAGGGCAAAGAACAGTCAGGCACACTAAAACAAGAGGAAAGAGCCACCCAAATGCCAAGGTGTGAGTTACATGAAAAAAAGAAGGGGAAAAAAAGAGAAAACATAGATTACGTGAGAAAAAGAAGGGAAAAAAGAGGAAACAGAATAACAGTACATGAGAAAAAGAAGGGAAAATTAGAGAACAGAGGACCTTCTCTGAAAAAACAAAACCAAAAACAATGGAAAAAAAAATAGAGGGGACAAGATAACAGGTATAGGAGAAAAAGAAAAGGAAAAAAAAAAGGGGAAGAAGAAGGAGAAGAAGGGGAAGAAAGCTTACCTGGACTCGATAGAATCCTCAGTAGGACTTTCTCCCTCTCAGATCACTGCCGCAGGTCTTCACCTTTCTCTCCTCTCACCGCTTCAGAGCTGAAGAGCCGTAAGGCCTGCAAGGTACTCAGTTGAACCTTGTAAGGCAAGGGGACGTAGAAGATAATAAGTCACTTTACACCTGTGACCTAGAAAACATTGTTTTTTTATAAAACAAGTTACAATCTTTTATATAAAAAAAACCAAAATCAAGTGCACCTGAGGCGCACGCCTCGCCTTGAGTCGTACGTCTCAGATGCGCCTCACCAACTTAGGCGTACGCCTCCTATGTTTGCCCGTCTTATAGAAGGCCTCTAGGGCTTTTTTATTGCGCCTCGCCCTAAGGCTCACCTCGAGGCGTAAGCCTCAGGTGCCTTTGAGAACCTTGGGTGTAGGCTCCATTGGGATCGGTGGTTCTCTTGGAGACAACTCGTCAAGTTCTGAACTCGCCTCTGAATCTCTGTTGATGGCACTGGTGAAGGTAGAGAAACTTTTGGAATAATGCGTCTGTTGATTATTGTACATATTTTACCCATCAACTGTTGCAATTTGGCTTCTGATTTTTGTTGCCATTCTGCTTGATCTTGACTCCATTGCTTTTGGCGAAGACAGATTTATGCTTTAAATTTCAATTGATTCCATCCAGCTTTAATTTCAACAAGGACTTTGATGACGTGGTTGAGTCTTCGTTGCTGAGTCTAACCAGGAGGGCCTTGGAGAAACAATTGTCTGAATGGCTCGTAAAATTCAAGACGAATGCTTTTCTAACGATTTCATAAGCTTTATTTTCTTCGCAACCAGATATTGATGACATAAGATGTCGAGAGGGTCTCGTCAATGAAATAAATTGTTCAAAAGATTGTGTTGATAGGTAGCGGGTCATCACAAGATCGATCACCATGGTAGGACATGGTGACGTCTCGCTCTGATACTAAACTGATGAGGGACAAGGTATGGGGTTCCTTGTTTTTCCAATAATATAAACCTCTATTCATCTCAGAGCAATATAAATAATGAAAAATGACTCTTTGCAGATCGAGAGATGATGGAAGAGATTCCTATGAATCAGAGAGTTGTCGATGCTTGCGGAGGAATTCCGGGGCCTTCTTGGAAATTTGGAGAAGCGATCGCATGTTGAAGATGACGAATGAGTGCTGTCAGAGCGCGAGGAGACTGGAGAGCTGTCGAGGGGAGAGGAGAAGCCTGGAGGGCTTCACAGGGACCATGCGGGTGAGAATGAGGCCTCACAGTCTTGTGGATGCTGAAGCCTGTAGGGCTTCTCGAGAATCGTGCTGCACTATCTCAGAGGCGTGTAGTCTTTTTAAGATAAGTTAAGAGTGCCCTTGGAGGCCCCCAACTAATTAGGTTGCGATTAATTTCAGCGTGAGGTGCTTTCACAGGAAGAAATGAAGGCACGAGTGATCGTCTCGTGCGTTCCCTACTGGCAGCACGAAACATGAAAGAGAGAGCTGTGGCTCCTTTTTGCATGGACGGGTGGAGGGGTAGGGCCCTCGCATGGGGAAGAAGAGGGAGGGAGAAAGAGGAAGAGAAAGAGAAGGGTTGGGCCTCACTTCTCTTCTTGACTCTTTTCTTATTCGCTCTCTTCTTGCTTGCTCTTCTATTTCTTCGACCGTTTCTTCGTCGATGAGAAACAAAGGAAACGGGGCAGCCGTCGTTGATGCTCAAACAATCACAAAGAAGAACTAGGGTTTGATGGGGAAAGAAGTGAAGAAGGGGGAGGAGATCCGGAGTCCATCGTATTCAAGGAATCCACCTATGATGGATTCCAATTCAGAAAACCCTGATGAAGCTCGCAAGCAATCATTCTTTTTTTCATATTTCATTGATCAATTCATAAATAAAAAGGACCGGGCTCTTATATAATGAGCTAGTTTACATCGATAATAACCCACGGGCGATGTGGGACTAAAAAAATGAAAAAGCGTATTGCGCATCAAGTCAGAATTCTTGTTTGGGAATTGGGGGATCAATTCGAGTCGATGAGCAAGCAACTTGTGTGGGATCTCATCCGTCTTGCACCACTATTGTTATCATCACAAGCTTTTCCATATCTTTTCTAAGAACATTTAACAATGTTATTTTCGTCTTGTCTTCCTCTTTCTTATAGTTTCCATAATAATCCCAGATTGTCTCCTTATCGGGGCCCCGACTATTCTCTATTTTACCTGTACATTCCTTAATATATTCATCATTTTGCTCTCTTCCTTAAATATATGTATCATGATCTCCCTCCTAGTTTTGTTGCACATCCATCTTAACGTACTCATATGTATCGTGCTCATTTTGTATGCTTTCACCTCTTTATGCAACATCCTTAATGATGCAAAAAAAGTCCCCAATGCATGTAAATGCAGAAACTATATGTAGTCCATATCTTTGTTTCAAAATCTGGGATTGGTAATCCCAGATTGCTCTAAATTTTTAATCCTAGGGCTTTTTTGGTGTGCCTCACCCCGAGGGCGTGCCAGATGTGCGTTTTTTAAACTATGGCACTCACTCATCACAGCGAATCAAGTGAGAGATAAAGTTGGTTCCCCTGTTAAGGATGACCAATCCTAACAATCGCCTTTATAAAGCCAATCATTTCCCATTTTCAGGAGTTGGCATGGGAACTAGAGGCAATATCCTTCTTTATGAAATGTAGACATGTACGTCTCAGACATGGAAGCTGATGGTTGTTTCTCGATAAGTAGGATTGCTAACACATCCATTGTCATTATAGGCTTTAAGTTTTAAGGACGAGATAAAAAAGAATGAGCTGGAGTTGGTCCTTGGAAATATTAGAGAAGGCACAGTGAGCTAAGTGATAAAGATTGAATTGGCTTAGGACACAAACAGCATGTTGACAGTTTGGGTGAAGATGAAAAGCACTGAAATATTGTCCAACTGGTGGTAGCAATTAAAATCTTTTAGGGGCTTGCTATGAGGGGGAGAAGGTTTAAATGAAGCCCCATTAGAATCTCAAATGTGGGTGTCTCAAATATACATGTAAATCCAAGGTGTGATCTGCTATTACATAACTACCCTTAGATATGTAGAGAAATCTCGTACCCAATTAGTGGAGTCCTAGCTTGATCTCAAACTAAAACTACTAAATGTTCAATTTGATGCCTTATCTTCAGTGGTTATCATGACTATATATAATGACAAGATGCATTGTTTAAAATTTAAATTCCAGCTAATTGTTTCGTTTCGGCGTCTAATAAAACAAAATACACCCCGAAATGCTAAACGATACACCTGGAGGTGTTAGATTGGTTTTGTCTGAAACAAGCTGTTTTGGCCAATTCATACTTGAGTCGAACCCATATAAATCTTTTGGTGACTTAATTTTGACCTTATTCCAAATGAAATGACAGGACAGAGGGTGGAGAAGCCGGATCTTTTACTTATTGGCCACAAATAGAGCCTAAATTTACTAGAGATCCTCACATTTGATGTTAGAACTTAGAAATAACAAACGATTCTTGGGCTCTTTGTTCATCCCACTGATTTGATGCTGTAGGAGCCATTTTTTTTTTTTTAAATTTTATGGAGTCCTCATTCGTATCAATTTAAATGTAGAAATGATGTTTAGGATTTAAGCTGTTAGCAATCACCGAGATCTATGAGTGTCGTGCATGTTCATCACAGTTTGTACTGTTGTTTCCTGCTGATTGATGTATATTTTTTCCTATTTTTTGAAGATGTATATTCAAATTGTTATTCGATTAACTTAAATGTAATGCAGCTAACTTTTGTTTTTACTGTTTATGTTTGCATGTCCAGTTGAATTCTTTCTTACTTTAGCTTTTATAATTTTTCTCTAAATCAGGTTCTTGCTTCCATGGCTGATGCAAATGGGCAAATTTCTGCAGCAGTTATGGAGCGCCTTACTGCAGCAGCTGCAGCAGAGCCTTATGAATCTGTACGGTGTGCTTTTGCATCTTATGGGAGCTGTGTTCTAGATCTAGCTGAGGGTTGGAAATATAGGAGCAGACTATGGTATGGTGTTGGCCTACCCGTAAAAGCAGCACCTTTTGGTGGTGGCGGAAGTGGTTGGGAATCTTGGACGACAGCTTTGGAAAAGGACTCAAATGGAAGCTGGATTGAACGTCCCCTAGTGAAGAAGTCAATAGCCATGCTCCAAGCGCTTCTGTTAGATGAGTGTGGTATTGGTGGCGGTCTTGGTATCGGAGGTGGATCTGGTACTGGAATGGGTGGATTGACAGCACTGTACCAATTATTGGACAGTGATCAGCCATTTCTTTGCATGCTTCGGATGGTACTCATCTCAATGAGGGAGGATGACAATGGTGAAGATGACATCTTTATGAGGAACATAAGCATAAAGGATGGCATATCAGAAGGCATGAGTTATCAAACTGGAAAAATAATGCCACTAGAAAATAATAACCGCTTGTCAACAAGGAAACCCCGTTCGGCACTGCTTTGGAGGTACCTTTCTTTAAAATTTAATTTCTGGCGTACTTGTTTGCTATTGGTACCATATGCCATTTACTAGGTTCAGTATATTATTTTTCTTACTTCCATTTTAGAATTATGGTTTATGTTGTAACTGTTGATTGCCACATCCGGGTCTTTGCATATGCTATTTATTTTGCAAGGGTCATTTTTATCGTTTCAGATTACAAAAAATAACACTATTTGTAATCTCACCGTCTTAATCTTTTTTATGTGAACTTGTTGCAAAAAGCACCTCATTAACACCTGACATTGATTCTTTGGGCACTTGTAGCGTTCCTCTAACATATATTCCAACAAGTCAAGGTAAGATAGAATGTTCAAGATTCTTGGCTTGGGATCTAAGAAGCACTGACACTGGTACGGGGACATGGTTACAACACGACACGGGTACGCCAACACGGCAAATCCTAAAAAAAGAGGACACGGGTACGACAGGGACACGACAAAATAAATTAATATTTTTTATTTATATTTTATGTGTGTTCATAATTCATATATATTTCAATAACCAAAAAATCCTCATAGAAAATAACTAAAATAAAAATTTAATGGATACCGAATTGCAACCATTAGTTACACCCAGTCCGATTGGTGAATCACATATAGCCCTAAATGGCATGGAAAAGAACGTCTGTGTTTCAGTTTTGGATTCAACCTATCTGAAAACCCATATGATCAGATAGGTTAAAGCCAAAACTGAATCGTAACCGTCCGTTACAACCAGCCTGACAAGTGAATTACACTCAGGCCCAAATGACATGCAAAAGAACGGCTGCGATTCAATTTTGGCTTCAATCTATTTAATTATCTAAGGCAGCTTGTGACCCGACCCTATATCGAACAACCCGTCAACCCGCCGTGTCCGGTGCATGTCTAGTGAGTGTCCGGCGAGTGTCCGACGAGTGTCCGGCAAGTGTCCGACCGTGTCCAGCTCCTGGAAGTACGTGGGACACGGCACATGTGTGTCCGGTGCGTATCCGACGAGTGTCCGGCGAGTGTCGGTGTCCGACAAGTGTTCGACATGGGTACGGGAGGTATGGAAAAGTGTCCGTGCTTCCTAGCCTGGGATGAATTCACAAAGTATTTGGTTAATGCCATATGTATTTAATTTTCAACATTTAGATTTTTTTTAACTGGTGGAACTATCACCCTCTGTATATCCCTTATGGCTTGAGTTTATTTATCCATTTAGCAAATATTATTAATGGAAATAAGGTATTTTCAAGGATATGGAGCATTACCCAACCCACCAAAAGTCACGCTTGCCAAGAAGTGAAAAATAAATAGTATGCTTGTGTACTTGAGTAATTATTTGGTTTGATCTTTGAGAACATACCATACGTTATAATAAGGGATTTTTACCGATCAACCCATGAAGTCTTCCCTAATCATGTATAAACCGCTCCTGATATTTAGACATTAATCAACTCCCGATTTTGCATATCAACCCTTGCAGTTATCTGATGTCCAAAAGGTGGGAATATTTCTACAATATTCCTTCTTTTAGCTATTAATTTTGAATAACTTTTTTGATTTTCCTTTTTTATTATAAATCCTCAAAATGCCCCTCCAAAGTGAGTATTTTAGGCTATGTCCAAGTTAGAATCATGTTAGGTAATGGCAAGATTCAGGTTAAGTCCTTGGTCGATAAAGATTGGTTGGTTCAAGTAATTAAAGGCTGAGTGTAAATCGATCATTTTTCATTTAGGTTACCTGTTCATTAACGACGATTAATATAGTAGTCAATATGCAAAATTAGGATAGTTTGAGGGGTTTATATGTAAATGTTAGTTTGACATGGTATTTGTACGCAAATATGGAAATTTTATGTCAATTTGTAGAAGTCCCTAAGAATAAATGCAACATGAATACTTACATGCAAATTCATAGTATAAGTATCTAAATGTAATGTATTATAATCAACTTTGAAATCATGGTATCGGTCGACCCTGGGCCAGTACATATCGACAGGTACAAACTAATACGATTGATGGCTTTTCTTTTCTACTTTTTGAAATAGTTGAAAAAGTTAAAAATCACAAACAAATTGACCCAAACTTGTCGGATCGGGTCGTATTAGTTGTATTGGCAAGTACAAGCTTCCACCGGCTGATGATATGTAGTACTGACCGATACAAGTCAGTTATTGGGATTGGGGATCGATTCGGTTTCGGTCTAGTGACTAACCAAAACCGGTACATACCGACAATGTTACCATTTACCAAGTTGAAAGTAGGGAAAAAAAGGTTATGAGAGAAGTTCGAAAAATCGGAAAAGAGTTGAGAAAAAAGTCAAGAAAAAAAAACCGATAAGAGTTTTGAGATATTTTTGTATATAGATGTCCTAAGAAACATGTACACGAGAAAATGTAGTTAATCATATTAAAATGCATAAATCATGATTAAAATGTGAAAATTGTGATTTTTTTCTTCACAAAATCATGTCTTTTTAAAAATCGGGAAAGACTTGTGTAGCGGACGTTTCTGAATAAGTTGCGATTAAAACGTGATGTATTCAAAATATTAGAGATTTTAGTAAAAGAGCATACCATTATCGGTTGGTTTGTTTTGAACCATAATTTCAATTAATTTAGAGGTTCCTGAATGAGTCTTTCGTGGACAACACTTCTTAGAACGTATAAGTGATTGCACTTCTTTTGACTGTCATGGCTCACCATGACACCCTACATATCAAGAGTTTTAATAAAATATATTATGATAGCTAAAGTTTTTATAATTTGAAGATGCGTGCTTGAGTATTGAGTATTGGGATGCTAGCATCACTTTTTTTTTTTTCAAAAATAGCATTAATTAAGGATACTTTGAAGTTTCTCGGCCAATTGTTTTTTATTTTTTGATATTTTATATGGTGCTCATATTATAATCAATGTTGTCAAGGGCCTCAAGGCGGCCCATCGATGCCTTAGATGGCCAAGCCTGCCTAGGTCAGGCGTGGCCTTGGCAACATTTTTTTTTTAAAGTTAAATTTTTATTTATAACATAATGTTCAATTTTTAACAAATAATTAGCACAATACCATCAAAAACTTCATGTAAAATTAATCAAACAATTAAAATCAATCCTTCTTATTCAAAAAGAGTATTCATGTCATCATTGTCATGCTAAATCACTGAAGTGTGAATACGTTAATCCATGTATATCATGCATCATCATCTGCATGTAACACTCAACGTATCAAACTATATTACTATTAGAAAGGTAGAAGGTAGAAGTTAGAACATTAAAAACCCTAAGTCTTTAACATTCATTACGAAACAAATCAAGCATAATAAACAAATCCTAAAAATTTAGCACAACCCTAAAATTGGAGGAATAAAAGCACTAGAGAGGATATCACATGAATATGGAAAGATAATTCAAAGAGAGCAAAAAAAATCCATAAATAAACAATAACATGAACCCTTGTAAAAAAATATAATACTAAGTTTAAATTAGGATATATAGATAGATAGGTAAGAAGAAATACGAAGAAAATTGTATTTAAGTAGATGGATCATACATCCATAGGGAAAGGTGGAAAAAAAGAAATTTTTTAAAAACAAGGTCTTTTGGTATAGGTTTCCTGCCTAGGCGACCAAGCCCGAAAAGGCCTAGGCGGTCGCCTAGACGATGCCTTGGCAACACTGGTTATAATAATTATAATGAAGTCCATTTCATAATTGATGGCCAATAAGTACAACAATGTGTTTGTTTTCGGTATCTTTAGTTTGTTATACAAAAGTATAGAGAAATAGATGGTGATATATCCAAAATGATTAGAGCTAGTTGGATGAAGCGGAGAGAGGTCTCAAAAGTGCTATGTGATCGATGCATGCCTTTAAGACTTGCGAGTAAATTTTACAAGGCAACAATAAGACCTGCAATGGTAAATGGTTCAAAATGTTGGCTATAAAGAGAGATCATGGTCATAAGATTAGTGTGGTAGAGATGAGGGTGTTGAGGTGGACGTGCAGAAAAACTAGAAGGGATTTAGTGAGGAGTGACTGTATTAGAGAAAGGGTTGGAGTGGCACCAATTGCGGACAAGATAATGGAGAACAAATTAAGATGGTTTGGGCATGTACAATGTAGACCAGAAGGGGAAGACCTAGAATAACATTGATGGGAGTTGTTAGAAAAGATATGAAAAAACTTTCCCTGACAATAGATATAGCCCAAAATAGAAATGAATATTGAAGAAGGATTCATAAAGCCGACCCCTAGTAGATGGGACATGTCTTGATGGTTTGGTTATATGATTCTCATATGTGAAAATAACTTAAAAAAGGTAATAACTAAAAAAGGTTTTCTATTTCTTAAAATTATTGTTGATATGTTAATTCTAAGTTTTAATTGTATAAATGGTTTAAAATAACTTTATTAAACAAAGCAGTTGGTTTCTTAGTTTCCTGTGTACTGTTAAAAAGGAATATATTGTTGATATTAAATATATAGTTTATTGCATTTATATGATTTATTCAGACTCATCTAAATCTCTAGTTCATATTCAAGTAATCATGTTTTGTACACTTAAATACTTAGCTTGTTAGTACTAATTTAGCTAATCTAAAGTTATATTTCACTTATATATTTATATTTCATTAAAGGTAGATAGAATTGAAAATTAATTATATTCGGTTTTTGATGTAGGATTATTTTCTAGGATTGTGGGACTTAATTTTTCTTATGATCACATCGTTGCCTTCAAAAGTAGTTGCAATTTTCTTTTCGTTCAGTTTTAAAATTTCAGTCCACTATGACCTTTTTCTAGTCAGACACGATTTAGTATAGGTGTGGGTATTACAAGTTTTAGGACATGAAAGTGGGGAAGGGTTGTTTTCGTCAAAAGTCAAGTTGTGTAATACTGGCTGTTACTATCGGATAGGCTTACAAGTTCTGGTGGAGGGTGCCATGCTTATAGGAGATGGGCATCTCATGCATTAAAAGAAAGGAGAGAGGGGGTGTGGCTTTTAGCAAGTATCATGCACTTGTTTTCTGAAGTGGAGCACCACATGCAGAAAAGAGGTTTGATTGTAGATAAGCTCCAGCACATCCAAAATTTAGGTGACTGGACTTTCTCAAAAAAGAGAAGTCTCCCCATCCTTCACACCACTGTTTATTATGCACCCAATAATGCTTCGAGCCAGCCATCGATGATGACATCATATTATCTAGATTTTACAATTTGCAGGAGATAAATAACAGAAGTAATTGTTTTTCCATTTGTGAGGGACGTGGAGAGAATTTTTTTTTATTTCAATGATTGAAGATCGACCTACCTGTCTGCCGCCTTATTTCATAAAAAGTATGTCTTATCTTATAGTTCTTGAACTTTATCGACTTCACTATTTATTTGCGGATTTTTATTGTCTCTTCATTGATTCTTGCTCCCTCTCTAACCATGGTTATACCAAAATTTCATTTTCGGCTTCTATCGAAGCGAAAGGGTTGCGCAAAACAGAGCTGGTTTGTATTTCGATCAAATTTTATGAATTTCGGAGGGTTTTGGTGCAATTTTGATGGATTCTAGACATTTTGATGTGGGACCCTCGCGAAGTTGACTATTTTAAGTGGTCTTCGGCTAAACCAGCCAAATCCGAGATTTTTTTTTGGGTATTTGGATTGAAAGCACGTGCGGGGGCCAGCGAAAGAAACTGCTGTCAAAATCTGTTTGTGCTTTTGACACTATTTCGGCGAAAGAAGCCAAATTCAGATCATTTTGTTGGGGCTTTCAGACATTTTGATCGAAAGAAGCAAGATTCCAGTCATTTGAAGGGGCTTTCGGTTGTTTCGGCTGAGATTTGTCGATTTTGGGCCTGACCCTATAAATGAAGGCCTTCGTTTCTAAGCGGATCTTCGCTGGATCTCGCTAATTCTTTACCGGATCTTGCCAGATCCGTACTTAGATCGAAATTGACGGACGTCACCGGATCGTTGCCGTACTTCGTCGAATTTTCACTGGATTCGATCTTCGTTGGATCTCCTCGGATCGTCGTCGGACTTCGCCGCAAGTTATCTGCTATTGGTTACTGCTAAAAGCTTAATACCAGTTACCTGGAAGTATTGCAAGTGCAATGAGTCTTGTCTCCTCGGATCTGTAATACTTATTGGTAGCTACTTTTGGCTCGGATGGATCCTAGAGGTCGCTATGCCAGATCTCGTCGGATTCCTCGTTCGATTTACTGGACCTCGTCGGATCTCGCCGGTCTTGATTGATACACTTCAAAATATGGCAACACTCGAATGAAATGCTTCAAAGTGTGATAGTACCCTAATGTCCATGTCGATTCGTCTACCATGAGAAGCATACCACTTGTGACCGCATGCTATGTGCTCTACTTGGGATTACGCAATCCCTATAACACTAGTTCGGGAGATTTGAGAAGGTGGAGGAGCTCAGGCGAAGGTCACAACCCAGTCAGGATTGTGTTGGCTCAATTCAATTGCTGGGCTCACACCTCGACGACAAGAAGCACAAGGCCAAGGTTTTAAACTTCGGTTTCGTGTGCCGTTGTGTGTTTTCTAAAAACCATTCATATAAACATTGG
The DNA here is from genome assembly GCA_947650365.1 of Chamaelirium japonicum. Taxonomy (NCBI): domain Eukaryota; kingdom Viridiplantae; phylum Streptophyta; class Magnoliopsida; order Liliales; family Melanthiaceae; genus Chamaelirium; species Chamaelirium japonicum. Next base: position 32,806,359 of record OX393550.1, on the reverse strand, counting down.
CACGATGCAAACTTACTATGTGTTTGATGTTTGTACTCTAAAAACAATTCATATACACATGTATGCACAACTATAAAAGATTTACATTTAAAAATTCAAAAAATAAAAAAAAAATCCTTTTTCAGAGGATTTCGAATTTTTTTCATCCAGTTCGACCGAAATAATAAAATTTCGATTTCGGCCAGGATCGAAACCAGACACGAAATCGAAATCTCGAACCTTGCCTCTAACTCCGTATTGATCCACATATTTATATCATTAATATGATACTAGTTTATGTTATCACAACGGTCTTCGGATGTTATTACAGATGAAGGTTTATTCCGGAGATGATTGCATGAAGGAAGAGGATGCCATATGTTAAAGCGTCGCATGTTCACATATCTTTCCACGCTGAGCTTGTAGTTCGAAAGATAGGTCACATATCAAATGTGAATAATGCAATATCTGATGTTTGGTGACCCAGTGGTGGCATGAGTGAAAAATCTTAATAATGACCATTGCATTCACTTAGATCCACTACAGGAGATTGAGGATGATGAAATTGAAGATTTCAAAACCTTTGGGAAATCTTCTATATGGGAGTCCTTGTTTGTTGATTAGACTTTATGCCGAAATTCACCAATTATCACAAGAAAGAGCCGATAATAGACTTCAGTACAGAAGCTTGTCATTGAGGATTTGATGATAAATAATCCTCCAACTGAGGATCTAACATTGTAGGCGCATACGATATATACGATTGAAGACCTCCCAAACTAGATATTCATTAATCAACGATTATGTGGTTGAATGACCTACAAGTGACATAGTTGCCAAGGAGGATCAAACGACTTTTAAGATAGATTATGAAGGTTCATTGGTTGTAGATGCATTGATGGAAGATCCATCTTCTGAGCAATCATTATCTAGCGTCAATTATATTATCCTTTCGATCCCTCATGAGAAGCATTGCTTGAACTTTACGAGATTACAACCACATCTGGGGCTCCAGGGTGGTGAGCGGATGCGAGAAAAGATATCAGGGGGTTATGGAAAAAATCATCTTTGGTACCAGATCCTCGATCTCCTCGGATTTCTTTGAGACTTTGGATAGATTGCCCAATTCAGATGTTTACAAGAGTCTGGGGATCTTGAGGTAAAGAGGGGATTTGTAGTGTTTTGGCTCTTCTGTGCTTCGGGCTTTATCGGCTAGGACGTGCGTTACTTTGCTACTCGACTTTTGTGTTTCTTTGGCTCTTACTTTCCTTGGGCCCTTCGGTCTTTGACTTTGCTTTTGCTTTTGGCTTTGGCTTTTGGATTTAGCTTTGACTTTTGCACTTGAATGTAGAAGAAGAGATATTTGCATTGCGTTGACTCTTCTGTGCTTCACGTGTTATCTGTTAGGACATGTGTTGCTTTACTCGTTGTTCTTCGTAGTTCTTCAGGTTTGATGCTTAATTTGCTTTGGCTTTTGCTTCAGTTTGGCTTTGGCTTTTGATGGCCATGGGTGTGGCGTCTCGGGATCTTACTTCTCCGGGCTTTCTTCTTCGTGGATAGAGCGGAGCTTTATCGGGGTCCAAGTGCTTGCTTCTTGTCTTAGGGTTTATATGTGTTCAAGTATGAATTCTCTAGAGGAGATATGCCTGCACAAACTTCACGAAACTTTGGTTCTCTAAGAGTTGGAGCATTACCTTTTTCTCGACCGAGCTTCTTCTCTCTTCTCTGGATTTCTCCACTTTTTTGAAGCCTTTTCTCCTCCCCCTACCCCTTTATTTATAGGCGATGTGGGAGGTAGATGAGCTAGATAGGTAACGTTGACCTTAAAAACTTCTTGTCTTACTCAATATTGTTTGTTCTATTTTAAATCCTACATTAAAATTACAATAACCTAGAAAGTATCAGCAAAGTTCCTCGTGTAGAGTTAGTCGACCCTACATATTTTTCTTATCTCGCAACTATATAACAATGGATTATTATAGCTTATTCAAGAGAGCAACTTGATAGAGTTAGCAAAGGCTCCTGTGATAGACAAATGGATATCCTTATGCTTATATTCCACTTTTTATGCATCAATGAATCCTAGATATGCTATCACGTCTTTCTAGTTTTGATAAATAGATATCTTTACGCTTTTATTCCGCTTTTAATGCATAAATGAATCCTAGCTATGTTTATCACGAATTTCTATTATTTCAATTTGTAGATAGTAGAGGTGCAACTTGGGTCGGGTAAACCCGAGAACTGAACCAACCCGAACTAAATGGGTCGGGTTGGTTCGAGTATTTTTAAATTTCAGGTTGGTTCGGTTCCGATATATCTTGACCCGACTAAATCGGGTTGGTTCTGGGTTAGGGCTCGGGTAAACCCGAATCAACCACCCGGACCGTTATACTAGGGTGCAACTCGGCCATTAGTTTAAACTAGGGGTGCAACTCGGCCATTAGATTAAACTAGGCCATTAGTTTACATCGGACCCATTGCACCCCATGGTTCAACTAGGCCATTAGTTTAAATCAGACCCATTGCACCCCATGGTTCAACTCGGTCATTTGTTTAAATCAGACCCATTGCACCCTATAGTTTCAATATGACCCAAGTTGCACCCCTAGTTTAAATTAGACCCGAGAACCGACCCGAACCAACCCGATTTGGTTCGAGTCGGGTTGGGTCGGGTTTATATAGCATTCGGGTTGGGTTGGGTTAGAAAATAGTAGAACCGATAACTTTCAGGTCGGTTCCGGTTTGGCTCAAACCCGAACCAACCCGACCCGAGTTGCACCCCTAGTAGATAGGGTTCCTAATCTGTGTCACTGCTCGTTAATTGGTAAGTATGTTTTAGTTACTTCGGGGCAAGAAACAAATTCAATAACTTTATTGAGGGTATGCCACCAATTTCTCATATATAAATATTGCATAGTCTTATTCAGCATTGTCAATGGGAAATGTCTTATTTTTCAATTCTTATTCAGCATTTATGACCGTCTTGCTGTGGAGCAATAAAGGGATGCTTTCCTAACAATCCTTCATAAGAATTGAAAAATAACATAACCGGAGATTAATACCTAAGAGAAGAAGAAAAATAAAAAAGTTACATACAAAAGAATCTAAGGGGGTGGTTGCTGATATTTACATTGTCTTGTTAGTGATATATGTTGCATTAAGAGTGAATAAAACTAAGATTGTAAATATTACTTGATTGAGCTAAAGAGTTTCTAATGCTGGTATTTCCATGTTGATAGAAATTTTTTCCATAGTCACCGCATTGTCAATAGTATCATTGATGATATTAGCAGTGTTTTTGATGGTAATGTAGTTAAACAAAGATGATACTGTGCTAGTTACTGTATTGTGGTTGCCATATTTATTCTGAGTGGCATCTCACTTTAGTTAATCATGACAGTCTTTTCCTCGCCTGCAATTTGAGCAATTTATAATAATGATATTGTGTATAATGTACAGTGTACTTACACCGATCCTGAACATGCCGGTATCTGAATCGAAGAGACAGAGGGTGTTGGTTGCATCTTGTATTTTATATGCTGAGGTCAGTTAAATTCGAGGCTCTCACTGTGCTTGTTTTACATGTCTACGAGATGCCTGCTATTGAAATGCAAAAGGCAAATTTTAATTGTAGCAGTTAGGTTAAAAATGTTTTATGGGTCGAAATGTTTGGACAACATAAAGGATACTGCAGAGATGAGAATGTTGAGATGGATATGTGGTAAAATTCAGAAAGTTAAGATCAAAACAAGTATATTGAAGGTAGTTTAGGTGTCCCACTAATAGATGATAAAGTAGTATAAATTTTGATGATATAGGCATCTGTAACATGAACGTTTATTCACTATGGCATAATGCAAAAGCAATTATTTCCTTCTTGATTTTGTATGGGATGTTTACTGCTTTTGAGATAAGGAAATATATTGGACGAAACACTCTCTTCCTATCGCATTGTATTGCACGGGAAAAGGCTAACATTATTGTCTTCATTGCTTAAATCATCTCTTTAACATAATCTATCCTTATCATCGTAATCTTCTCTGGAAAATTCCTCTAAATGGGCCCATATTCATTATCTTTTACTTTTTATAGTTAGCTGATATAAAGAATTGTACTCTAGCATATACTCAAATTAGACTCTGTACCACACATCTTAGTGTTAGGCTCTATATTCTTCACAAACATGTGTGATTATGCGGTAATCATATGTGGTTGACCCATTTACGTGCCTTTTCTACTATGACATTTTTAACATGTCTGATCTTGTGTACTGCTTTATTCATTATGTTTACGTTTCATCTTTTGTTCTTTTATTTACACTTCAGAATTTTTGTTCAATCTAATCGTTGCATTTCAAGTAGTATATGAAAAGAAAGCAGAAAGCACTGAGGGGATATACATAGCCAAGATATAGGGCAGCAGGCTATACGAGGAGAAAGAAGGCCAGCCAGCGGCCCGAGGAAGTCAATCTGTTATCGACCCCCTTGACTTTGTTGTGGATTGGAAGTTTGGAACTCCGACTCATTAGGAGACCATATCCTTATGTACAATTTCACTTTTGTTTTGACTTCATATCCATGTTAATTGAGTGCGTTCCCTCTTATGTGGGTTCCACAGTCCAATGAGAAGTGGAATGGCAGTTGACTCCTTTGTCCCATGGTTTGAGGGTTCAATCGAACACGAACCAAACCGTCGAACCGGTTAAGTTTTTGGCCAATCCTAACGGAAACACCCCCGACACCTGAAAATGCTCCAATCGGGATTCAATTCGCCGGTTTTTTCTGGTGCTGTTGGCCCTAGGTCGAATCCAGTTTAGCCAAATCAGATTTGAACAAGGTCAAATTAGAGTTGATTCAACTAAATAAAGCCCTAATCAGATCCACCTAGGACGAACCAGGCTAAGTCAGCTGAATCAAACTCGAAGAAACTGAATCAAACCCGACCTTTTTTTTAATATTTTTGGCCAAATCGGCTGAATCCGAACTTTCCGAACCAGTTTCTTTTTTGCCTTGTCTGAATTCAAAAATAAAGGTTCAAACCTTGGATGTACATGATACTAGGAGGGCTGACCTACTTTGATGGCAATTGGGGCACTGATGATAGCATTTAGAGCACTTGGAGAAGACAATGAGGGGGGGCCATCATAATCTTCTCAAAGAAAGAGCGAGGAGATCTTTGGAAGAGCATTGGAGCTGAAATTTTCTTATTATTTGTTGTTTTATGTTCAGATTTGACGTGATAAGTTATTTGGATTGGATTTGAAGTGATTCAGGTCTAAAATGGGTTCTAACTTAAGTCAATTGGGTTTTGAACTTCAGTTAGATAGATGTGGGTCTTAACTTGTAGTACGAGAGTGGTTATATTAAAACGAGTTTGAACCTAAGTTAAGTGATGCTTGCATCCCCAAGGTATTTTATAGGGGGCAGGGGGGGGGGGGGATTCAGTATTATAGTTTTTGACGTCCAATTAGTAATACATTTCATTCTCATTCCTTCCATATTCTAGGTCTCATCACTTTATCCCCATTCCTGCATCATGAGGTTGTAGTTCGTTTCTTCTACATCTGCTTCTTGAAGTTTTCTGGTAATATTATTGTGTATGTGACGCTGTTTATCAACCCTCATTATGCAGGTATGGCATGCTATTGGCAGGGATAGAAAACCTCTTCGAAAGCAGTACATAGAGACAATTCTACCACCATTTGTTGCCATTCTAAGGCGATGGCGTCCCCTTCTGGCAGGTATTCATGCAGTACATAGAGACAATTCTACCACCATTTGTTGCCATTCTAAGGCGATGGTGTCCCCTTTTGGCAGGTATTCATGAGCTTACATCCTCAGATGGTCAAAATCCCCTCATTGTTGACGATCGTGCTTTGGCAGCAGATGCACTGCCTCTTGAGGTGATTAAACTACAGCCTATGAAATTGGTTTCTGTTAAATCAGAGCAACTCAAATAATTTTCTACCTTAATTTTCTGGACTACAGCTGCCATGATACACTTTTGTTTTTTTATTGTGATATCACATGACTGATCTAACCAAATTTTTTTCTTATAGTTGAAGTAATTTCCTGTGGAGTTGTCAACTTTATTAACTTGTTCCATGAACTTTTATATCTTTCTGATTTCCTTCATATTGGTTTTGACTATTGTGTTATTACTTTTAATCATCATGGGGAATGCTCTTCACAGTCGTTAGATTATGCCCTTGGTATTCTATATTTTCTGAACACCTTCATTCGGAGTTTGTTATATAATGAAAACAGGACTGTGAAAACAGAGTTTTGGGGTGTATTTTAGTCATTTGACACATTCCGTCTATAGATAACAATGATTTCAAATTGGTCCATAGTTTGGGGGTTTATTTGTTCAAAAAAAAAAGTTGAAAGGCCAATGTGAAACTACCTCATAGTTCAGGGGAGGTTTATGTATGCCCTTAAAATTTAATTTAATTTTTTTTGCAAATTCGGTTATTTTTTTGATATTTCAATTTTTTTCCACATTTAGGCCAAAATTCCGAAATTTCGGTTTCAGTTGGAACTGAAATCAGACACGAAATCAAAATCTCAAACCTTGTCGTGGACAACTTTAAAAAAATCCATGCATGCAAATGACTCACCCCACATCACATGCATATGAATTATCATGTGGGAAAAAACAAAAGGTCCACCCACATCATATGCATATGAAGTGAGTTTAGGAAAAAGTCAAGAGTAGATGACTCAGCATCAGATGGGGTGTGTGGTGGAGGATCTTTAGGAAAGCCCAAGTACATGCATAACGAAATCGAAATCTCTAACCTTGTCGTGGAGAACTTTTAAAAAGGCCATGCATGCAAATGGCGCACCCCACATCACATGCATATGAATTATCATGTGGGAAAAAACAAATGGTCCACCCACATCACATGTATATGAAGTGAGTTTAGGAAAAAGTCGAGCAGATGACCCAGTATCAAATGGGGTGTGTGGTGGAGCAATGTAGTTAAGGCGAGCAAAGGCGCCCGCCTGAGGCGAGAGGCGAGGCGAGTGCCTCGCCTCGATTGAGGCAAGAGCAGGTATATAAGTCGGCTTGAGGCGCTCGCCTTAAATCCTGAGGCGGTCGAGACACCCGCCTCATTTAATTAACGGTTTAGGTTGAAGCCAAACTGAATCACAACCGTCCTTTCGCATGGCATTTGGGACCGAGTGTGGTTCACTAGTCAGGCAAGGTGTAACCGATGGTTGTGATTCAATTTTAGCTTTAACCTATATGATTCTATGAGTTTATAACCTCAGAGGATCCTGTGCCCTGTGGATTCAAATCTTCCATGCGATTGAGCGAGATAAAAAAGAACTCGTGACGATCGGGCATGTTAGGGTTTAAACTTTGGGGTCGCCTTCAGCGTCCGTCACGAAGTGAGTATAATGTTGCCCATCAAAACTCTCTTCTCTCAGTTTTTTAATTCATATTTTTATTTAGTTGTATAGTGTCATAATTCTTTATATGTTTACTTCACATTTTCAATCCATATTTTTTTCATCTTACTTACAAACATCCAGTCCTGGATCCCAACCTATATTATTTAGATTTTATAGTTTTTAAGATGAGAATGATATAGATTATAGAACTTGATGATGATGAGTTTTATTGATGTTTGATGTAGGGCTGGCAATTTCGGACCCGACACGGCAGACCCGACATGAAGTTAGCGGGTCTGGGTCAGGGCTAAACGGGTTCGGGTCGTAAACAGGTCGACACGATAGACCCGTTTAATAAAAGGGTCGGGTCCGGGTTTAGGGTCTGGACATGGTAGACTCGGGAAGATCCGTTTAAAATTCAACGGGTCGTGTCGGGTCGGGTCTACCAGCAATCTGATACTGTAATATATAGTATCAGCAGGTCTATCGGGTTAAGGTCGGGTCGAGTCGGATCGGGTCAATTGAATAAACCCGTGTGGTAAACGGGTCTTATCGGGTCTACCCGTTTATAAACGGGTCGGGTACGGGTTTAGGATCTAGACACAATTAGTTAAACAGGTTGGGTCCGGGTCTAGGGGTTTTGGACACGACCCAAAACTAGACACGACACAAACCCGACCCGACACGATCTATTGCCACCCCTAGTTTGATGGCACATGCTATATGATTATGTGAACTTGTTTCAACTAGTCATTTTATGGTGAATATATATATATATATATATATATATATATATATATATATATTCACCATAAAATGACTAGTTGAAACAAGTTCAACTAGTGGAATCTTACTAACGAAGTTACAAACCGCCTTTTACTTACCCTAGAGGTTTTAGAATTTGATAAAACTTGGTTGGGATGCTATCTATGGCAAGTTGATCATCCTTACCAAAAATCATAAAATTCTATAACCTCTAGGGGCATCCAATATGTTATTCAAATTAATGGTTAAAATGAGCGATCAATAAAGCTTCTAACATTTGATGCCCCTAGAGGTTATAGAATTTGTTGATTTTTGGTGAGGATGATCAACTTGCCATAGATAGCATCCCCACCAAGTTTCATCAAATTCTAAAACCTCTAGGATAGGTAAAAGGCGGTTTGTAACTTCATTAGTAACCATTCCATTAGTAAGAGTATCCCTGCCCTATATATATATATATATATATATATATATATATATATATATATATATATATATATATATATATTGCACGCCTTATTTCAATCAGGCGCTCGCTTCGCCTCTCGCCTCAGGCGTTAGTAAGGTTGAGAGCCTTTAGTCCGTCTTGACTATACTGTGGTGGAAGATCTTTAGGAAAGCCCAAGTACATGCATAACCATTTGACCTCAGCATCAACTATGATACAGAGGCTCCTCAGTAGTATCGTCCACCAGCATGAGGAGACTTAGGAGGCCACCAGTAGAGCTATAAAGCATAACCAGGAGAGATGCACCGTGATACACCCGATCCCACTTACAAGTTGAGTTGGAGCCATAGTCACATGTTTTACAGTTTTGCCTCCTATGGAACCCATGTAGTGTAGTAGCAAGAGACCGATACATTTTGCATATGGCACTTGCATATGCCATTTATATATGGTTCAATGTTTTACTTTTTCATGCTTAAAACTTCTAAAAAGGGTGCCTAAATTTTCTTAAATAGTGCATGTCTAGAAAGTTGTGCCTATTTTTTTTTTTACTTACATTATTTTTTTGAATTTTTTCTAATTTTCTTCTCTTTTTTTGGATTTTGTTTAAAAACGAAACCAAAACCATTGAAAGTTAGGCCGAAACCGCTGAAACTGTCCGGATCTGAATTGACTCCTAATTGATTTATCAGAGTAGAACTAAATCCCAATATACTTGCATTAAGAAAGAAGCTTTAGAATTGTCATGGTCATTTACCTCAAGATTCTAAACAAAAACCTGGCAGAGTCTCCACTTCTACCTTCATGTATTGAAACTTCACTGACATGGTTCAATCAGTGTAGTCAAGACGTCAAGGCGATGCCTAGGCGATTTGGTCTGCCTAGGCGAGGCATAGGCGATAAAAACTAAACATATTAAATAAATATAAGTCATATATATACATAAGTAATTTGTGATTTTATGCATAATAAAATTTAATTTTTAGAGATAGATATGGTCGAAATAATACTATTTGATAATGGGTATGATCCAGAGCGTATGGTAAGCTACAAAACCATTATTATTGCAGCAAATAAGAATCACGCTTCAACCATAATGATTATACGTTGCAAATATTAATCACATATCAACAAAAGCAATATAACACTATCATAGCCATGAATTCAAGCAAAAATATAACCATATTAGGTAATCTATTATTTTTTGGAACATTTCACAACCATGTATCCAAAAAAAAAATTATTAAAATTATTCATCTAAATCACCTAACTATCTACATCATCGTTACTCTTATATGAATAATCCTTATGTCTCTTTTGACTTTTTCCTCTTCAAATCCTGAGAATATGGACACAATAGTTTTTTTCCCATTAATGATGGCATGGTGTTGGCTGCAACATGGACCTATAAAACTAAATGGGATCCAAGAAAACTCAATTTGAATCCGACTAATTTAAAAAAAACAAAAAAAAGCCAATTACAAAATAGGTGCCCAAGCGGTGGTCTAGGCGGCCGCCTAGACTTCACCACCAGCCTAGCCACTGCTTAGGCGGTCGGAGCTCCAAAACGCCTAGGCGATGGCTTAGGCGACGTCTTGACTACACTGGGTTCAATATGGAATTTCTCGCTAGGATTTTCCTCTCTTAGAAAGTAAATAAAATGTGAGAAAGGAAGAAAGAATGGTTATGGGCCTAAGGCTGACATGTGTCTCGCTCTGTGTCATCATGCATGGAGCTCATCCACCTCATGTCGACACGTGCCCCTCTGGGCGTCGTCATGCATGGAGCTCATGAGCCACATGTTGAGGTGTCATCATGCATGGAGCTCAAGTGCCACATGTTGACATATGTTTCCCTATGTCTCATAATGCATGGAACTCAAGTGCAACATGTTGACATATGTTTCCCTTTGTCTCAATGCATGGAGCTCATGTGCCACATGTCGACATGTGTCCGTCTTGGTGTCATCATGGTGTTAAATTCAATTGCTATAATATTTCAAATCATAGTTTTTTTGAGAAATTAAAAATCGATAAGACTAACATGATATCCTTTAAAGAGGAGTTAGTAAAGGAGAGGAATTGGATACTGAAAAGTACAGCATATTTGAGGTGGAATGAGATGACAAATTGCATCAAGAGGATTGCTACAGACTTGGAGAATTTAGAGGTAAATGATGTCTGGATAAAGAGAATTAGTTGTAGAATGAAGTCCAAAAGACAACTAAAAAGATATCATGCTTCTACAAATAGCAGAGAACTGACATTGAGAATTCAGAAGTGTGTAAAATATCTAGGAAGGATGCTAAAATGTTAGTTAATAAGGCTTTACGGTTTTTGATTTTTTGTTTTGATAAAATAGTCTCCAAAGAAGGTGAAAAGGAATGCACCAATCTGCTACAGTGAAAGAATGGGAAATTATGGATGCAGATAAGTAGGTGCTTCAAGAATAGGAGGAGAAAGCTACTTGGGTAAAGGTTGGTGACATTAAAGAGAGATGAAAAGGGTGTTTTCAAAAACTAAATGAAATAGCTCCACTTTAAAAAATCGACCCATTAGTAGATCCAAAACTTACAATAGAAACAACTAAAATACTTGAACTTTCCATGCTCCAACTAACTCAAGGAAAAAAATCATAAAAATCTATCCTATCTGTTTTAATCAGACACCAACTAATAGAGAAATCCTATTTAGAGGAGGAATCCTAGATAATTAGGAAACCCTCTTAGAATCCTCTTTGAAATAGGAATCCTTCATAAAGCACAGGTACCCTGTGCGATTTAGCTGTCCTAGATAAGTTAAGAAACATACTCTCCATCTTGTTGTTTCAGATTGTAGGTCTCTACCAAATCCGGAAGTGTACAACAATGAAAATAAGAGATCAGCATGGAAGAGTTGAAAATAGGGAGGGGGGGGGGGGGGGGGGGGTGGGAGAGAGGAAAAGAGGTCTATGTTCTTCACTGCAGGCCATGGACTTCATCTTTACTGTAAAACAAGTAAGGTGGCCCCCATCCCCATTAGAGTCTCCTGACCGTGATGTTCCATTGGGGTGGTGGCTAATAATACAATAAAGAAAGTCCAAGGAGGCTGGTTAATGAGGCTGAAATTCAATAAGCATGCCAGAAACTAATACAACACACCAAAGAGATAGGATAGCCTTGTCCATCATGGTTTTGGTGTCAGAAAGATTAATTGTTTGTTAGCTTCTCTGCAGGCTGCTCTTTCAATGTTATCTCCTGGCTGGGCGGCTGCTTTTGCATCACCTCCTGCTGCAATGGCATTAGCAATGATTGCCGCTGGTTCTGCTGGTGGAGAAACTTTGACACCTGCAAGAAATATGCCACTCAAGCGTGATACGTCATTTCTTGAGCGCAGAACAAATAGGTTACATACATTTTCAAGCTTCCAAAAGCCTCCTGATACTCCTAACAAATCTCCACCAGTACTGAAGGACAAAGCAGCTGCAAAGGCTGCTGCCCTGGCTGCTGCACGAGATCTTGAACGCACTGCAAAGATAGGTTCCGGGAGAGGCCTTAGTGCTGTAGCAATGGCTACATCAGCACAGAGGAGAAGTGGAAGTGATATAGAGCGAGCAAAGAGGTGGAATGTCTCTGAAGCTATGGGTGCTGCTTGGACAGAATGCCTCCAGTCAGTTGATTCAAAATCAGTTTCAGGGAGAGATTTTTCTGCGCTGTCCTACAAATATGTTGCAGTTCTTGTAGCAAGTTTTGCTTTGGCAAGAAACATGAAACGCATGGAGGTATGATCGATGTGTTAATGCTTCTACCTGTGATATTTTTAAATAGCCATGTGTATTACATTTTTAGGCTTCTTGCAGATGGATAGACGTGCACAAGCTGATGTACTAGATAGGCACCGCATGTCCACCGGGACTCGAGCGTGGCGGAAACTTCTTCATTGCCTAATAGAGATGAGCGGACTTTTTGGACCCTTTGGAGACCGTTTATATAATCCTGAACGTGTACGTCTATTCATTTCATTCTAGACGATTAATTGTTACGGTATTTTGTTTCTTTTATAGCTTGGGTCAACTTCAGAGGTATCAAAGATTTAATTTTCCTCTGTTGGATATTTTCTTTTTCCTTGAAAATGTCCACAGCATATCTCAAGTCTTTTATTCTGCAGGTTTTCTGGAAGCTAGATTTTATTGAAAGTTCTTCAAGAATGAGAAGATTTTTAAAAAGGAACTACAGGGGATCTGATCATCTGGGTGCGGCAGCTGATTATGAAGATCAGTTGCACCCTAACTCTGATGAAGTGTCAGATGTATGCCATACGAATGATCCTGATGCTTCATTTGCTACCAACCTTCCTTCTACTGCCTCTATTTTGGTAGCAGAGGCAATGTCAATGGAGGAAGGAAATGGTGATGACCAGATAGAAACAGATAATACTGACAACAATTTGGAAAATCAGCAGAGGACTTCATCGGCTGTCGACCAATCCTTGAAGGGTCTACTGGATGCTAGAGACTCTGGGAAGTCTGGTGATCAAAATTTGGTTCAGTCCACGTCAGCTGTTGCTCCTGTGTTCATACCCAGTGAAACTGATGAAAGAATTATTCTTGAGCTTCCTTCATTGATGGTGCGGCCATTAAAGGTTATACAAGGAACCTTCCAAGTAAGTATGCTATCCACTACATATGCCTCTGCCAGAAGCTTTGTGCCTTATATGCATTGGGCACCTTGTGATTTTTGCTATAGTAAAACATGCATATTGTAATAATCATCTGAATCAAATGTGATGAACTGAACCTTTTTTTGGCCCGCAAGGTAAACATTTCCTGGTTCTTTTGCCTTTTTTTTTTTATAAGAAAGTACTTTATGAGAAAGAGAGGATGGGGGCTAAGCCTTACCCTTACCCCAAACTAATATTGTTAAAGATAAGATAAAAAATAACTTCAAACGAGTTTACAAATAATAGGATTAATCTTCAAAGCCAACTTAGCGGAGAACCCAGTTGACTAGCTCCTTGCCACTGCTAGGATAGATCCCCAAACCTCATTTGTGTTAGATTCTTTTCTTCTGAATATGCGAGCATTATACTCCTTCCAAATTCCCCAGGAAACACAGATGACCAGAAAGTCTCAAGCACGCCTTATTGGTTTCCTGACTCTCCGAGTTCTCCATATAGTCTAAAGGGAACAAATGGAATCTAGATGGCCCTTCAACTTCATTTGACCCTTCAGAATCTTTCAGATGCTTCTCTTGAAAGAGTAATGCATCAATAGATGATTGATGTCCTCCCTTCCTTTTCCACACAGAACACATGATAAATCCAAGATACGGGGTGTTTTCTATGATGTAGATGAACTCTCGTAAGAAACCTCACCCTAAGTGCTAACCACATGAATATTCTGCACTTCAACAGGTTAGATGACTTCCAAAGTGAGGTGGCTATAGGGCATACTAACCCTCCCCCATTGATAAATCGATAGAAGGATTTGATCGTTAAATTACCTTAGGAGCTCTACTTCCAGGTGGACGAGTCTCTTGGATTGGAGACTGAGAAGGAATCCAATAGGGGGTAAGGTATAGCTCCTGGAGTTGGGATTCTAGGTGGCCATGAATAATCCTTCTGAATTTTACAGACCAAGGAGTCCCTGCTAAATAGTTTACTTGGGAATTGGGATATGGCCTTAGCATTCTGGTCCCAGGCGAAATCGAAAAAATATGCAAAATGAGTGGCTAAGTTGGTGTCATCGACCTAGTGGTCAAGCCATTATGTTCTTCCCATCCCCCAGTAGTAGTTTAATACCACACTTACAACACTACTCTACAAATCACTTTCTAAAAAGGAGAGATATCGCCAGACTTTATGCCCCTAACTTGGAGAGGTGAGAACCTCCGGAAATACCTGTCCTTGGGCACATATATTTTATTGTTCATTCTACAATCTTGACTATCACTTGTCCAGCATAGCTTTGTTGAAATCCCTAAGGTTCAAGACACCCAATCTTCTTGTTCCTTCAATTTGCAAGCTACTCCCTAGCTTACTAAGTAGTAGGGTCTTGATTGGCCATTAACCTATTTCAACAAGTAAGAACTTTGGATTCCATCGATGCGCTTGATAGCCTAAGCTGAGAGTCTGAGACAAAGCTGAGATAAAGTAGAAGGGATTTTATCGAGAGATGCTTCTCTTTCCACCTGGCAAGTTTGAGTTCCACCATTCTACACCATGTTTAGCCAATATGCTTTAATGAGTCTTTTGCTATTTGATTGGGAGCCCTAGGTACTCCACCGGGAGAGTTTCTGATGCAGGCTCTGATAAGGCGCTCTACAATCTTAGCCTTTAGGGGTTCTCTTTAAACATAATTCAGCACATAAAAACATTAATCGCAGCAATAGATATCAAGTTTAAAAGGGTAGTATGCATCATATTTTAATAGAAGCTAGGGCTATGAGTGCTTGCAACCGATAGACTACATATGGCAAATAAGATGATTAGGCATATTTGGGGCTTCAACTAGATATGAAACGGAGGTGTATACGGTTGCAATGCGGAGCGGAGGCGATGAAAATAGGTGGAAACGATGCGGAAGCGGAGGCAAAATAAAACAAATGATAGATAATGTCTGGGGTTTCCGCCATGGGTCGATGCGAGGATGCGCCGATGATCCTGCTCATGGAGCAAGGTTGGACGTCGAGAGAAGTCGGATCCTTCGGAAAAACAAGCCAAGGCCTACGCAAGGCGAAGTCACAGATCGTCTCGAGGCGAAGTCGAGGAAGCGGCGGGGGTCGAGGACACTCGTCTCTCCCAGAAGCTCTCACGTGGAGGCACAAATTCCAGCAATAGCAAAAGTCTGAATTTTCTTCCTTCTTTTCCCTTTTGTAAAGGTAGGGTTTCCAATGGATGATGTGGATCAAAGGAAAACAAGAGAGGAGTGGTGGGGGTTTTTTTGGCCAAGAAAGGATGAGAAAAGAGACAATTTAGGAAGAGATAGAGAGAGGGAAGAGAGGGGACGACATGGGGGGCGGGCTGCCTCAGTTTTCGCGCTGAAAGAGAGACGGCAGGGGCGGCGTGCGGGTAGGATCGGGAGAGAAAGGGGAGCGGCACCTATGAGAAGAAGCCTTACTATTGGGCTTAAGATAAGTCCAATTAGTCTCTAACTAAAGCCCAATATGTCACATCATCAAAATTTCAAGTTATTTGCCATCTAACCGTCGGTTTCGAGACTTAATCTTGTCCGTCGGTACCCCACAAACACACACACCCAGATTTTATTGATACAATGTAGAAAACTCATCCGAAAAGACCCATATTCAATCTGAAAAGCCCTCGGATGAGATCATGGACATCCCCTATGAATTGGGCAAGAACACTACAAATATAAAATGCAGAAAATAGGTCAAAAACATAGATAATAGGCCAAAAACTAATGTAAACGACTAAAAGTTCCACTGTAACTAATATTCTCCTTGCATAAAATAAAAACGACTGAAATAAAAGACTCTGGCATCGAACTGAAGATGCGGCGATGATCTGATGGTGCTGATCAGGCCTGCATCAGTTTCCAATCTGCAGTTGAGAATGGGTGCTAGATGACCTTTAATTTGGTCGTGACCAAGATTTGGAGTTTCGGCTGAAACCGATCCGTTTCGGATCGGTTTCTGTATGAACCGGTCCCGAAACCCTCTAGTTTCGAGTTTTTAAACTCAGCACTCAGTAAAAGCAGGGTTGAGTTTAGGATAAGGTGCATTTCAGCATGACAGCTTGACAGACATATTTACATAAAAAAATATTTAAGTAAATGATCTTTATGTTCTCCATTTACTTTAAGTTATTTTATGTAAATAAGCAAATACTGCCCCCCCCCCCCCCTCATTTGGATTTAATAAAAATATCAGAACAATCAAAATCCAAAGGAATCAAAATGTAATTTTTCAGTTCCTATACAAAATCAGACTTTACAGCTTTTGGCTAAAAAAGTAAATTCAGTGAAAAAAAAAACCACAAAGTATTTTGGACTAGAAAAAAATGTCAGAAATATAGAAGTATAAGATCAACTTAAAAACCCAACGTCTAGTAAAATATTTTGAATCTAAAAAAAAAAATCTTTCACAAGAATTCTTTTTTTTCTCTTGACTTGACCAAAATTCAGAATCATGATTTTTTAACTTTTTGATAAAAAATCGAGGTAAAGCAAAAGCCATGCTCTTTTGGAAACAAGACCACAATGAAGTGGGTACCAATGTAATTATTTTATATTATTTTTATGTTTGTAATTATTTTAAATTTAAAAAACAAAATCGAAACTCCGATCCGAAACTCCGAAACCGACCGAAACTGATCCTTGGTGGGCGGACCGAAACCAAAATCGAAACTACAAACCTTGGTCGTGACGACATAATATAAAGAACTTTTGAAAAAGTTAATATGTAATCCCAATGAAAATTCAGGAGTATACAATATGATTTTCAAGACAGCCACATGCTCTCTCTTGGCTTTATAGAAAAGAATCGTGTCACTAGCAAAATGAAGATTTGAAATGGACCGAGAGTTACCTCTGATACCATTAATTAGGTTCCGGGCTCCAGCTTTTCTAAAAACCGCATCAAAGGTATCCACTACTAGAATAAAGAGGAAGGGGGAGAGATGGCATCCCCTGCTTAATCCCCTTCTTCACAAGAAATTGGTCACCTGAATCACCATTGATAAGTCAGGAAAGCTTGTATGAGGAGAGGTAAGAGAGAATCCAACTAATTCATTTGCTAGAGAAACCTTTAGCCCTCACGGAGTCTAGGTGGAAGTCCCAATGTAGTCTCGAAGGCCTTCTCGAAATCCAATTTCAGACTCGGCTTCCTCTCTTTTCTCCTTCAATTGATAGATGATCTTTTGCACTGAAACAACACTTTCGAGAATGAGCCTACCTTTGATAAAAGCTGGTTCTGAAGAACTCACAAGTTCATTCATAACTGGTACTGGTTTGTTGTCGAAGTCTCATAACTAGCCTAT
This sequence comes from Chamaelirium japonicum, assembly GCA_947650365.1. Taxonomy (NCBI): domain Eukaryota; kingdom Viridiplantae; phylum Streptophyta; class Magnoliopsida; order Liliales; family Melanthiaceae; genus Chamaelirium; species Chamaelirium japonicum. The sequence continues at coordinate 32,788,789 of OX393550.1, read as the reverse complement.
CCACATATATTGCAATAATCATTTGAATCAAAACCTTGCTTCTGAATGGCAAAGATTTTTTGCCTCGCAAGGTAATACATTTTTTGGTTCTGGGAGTCTGATAACTTACATGACCAATGCCCATTGTTGTAATCTAAAGCATTATCACCTTTCCTAGGAAGTTTATTGTTTAGCTCTTACCAGGGTTTTAAATCTCGGCCGATACCGGTACGTACCGGCCGGTACGTACCGGTTTTGGCCGATTCGAGACCGGTATTGCATCCGATCCCGATACCGGGCCCGTATCGGTCGGTACCGGTACGTACCGGTCCGTATCGGTCGGTTCTGGCTGGTACAGGCCGGTACTGACCGGTACGACCGGTACCGACAGGTTAAAGTTTTTTTTTTTTTGGTTTTTTTTCTCAACCGGTATCGGTCCGTATCGACCGGTACTGGTACGTACCAGCCGATACATACCGGTTCGGGGCCGACCGATACCGCGACCGATACCGTGATTTTAAACCTTGGCTCGTACTATTTCAATGTAGTACTATATAAGCTGCAAGTTTGGAACTTCTAACCTGCATATTTTCAACTGTTTTAGATTTGGAGCTCGTGAGATTTTGTGCCTCATTTGGTTAATTTGTCAGTTGAAATATTCAGTCTAATTGTTCTATCATCATGTAGTAAATATTGACAAGCTTTTCATGTTGATCTTTTTGTGAGCATAGTTAGTCTCAAGGTTTTGAGTTTCGGCCGAAACCGATCCGTTTAGGATCGATCTCGGTCGGAACCGGTCTCGAAAACCTCAAGATTTCGGGTTTCGGAACTTAGCCCTCAGAAAAAACAGAACTGGGCTCAGGATAATGTGTTTTTCAGTAGAACAACTCGACAACTATATTTACATAAAAAACATTTAAGTATACTTCATTTACATTAAGTTATTTTATGTAAATAAGCAAATACGCCCCCCCCCTCTCTCCATTTTGATTCAATAAAAAAATATCAGAAAAATCAAATTCAAAGGAATCAAAATGTAATTTTTCAGTTCCTATACAAAATCAGACTTTATAATTTTTTGCTAAAAAAAAGCTCGGTGGAATAAAAACCTCAAAGTATTTTAGACCGGAAAAAATATCAGAAATCTATCAGTATAAGATCAACTTAAAAATCCAAAGACCTGTAAAATATTTTGAATCTACAAAAAATTTCTTTCACAAGAACTCTTGTTCCCTCCAGACTTAGCCAAAATTCAGAATCACGATTTTGCAATTTTTGACAAAAATTCGGGGTAAAGCAAAGCCTTACTCTTTTGAAAACAAGATCAATATGAAGTGGGTACCTGGTGTAATTATTTTAAATTATTTTAATATTTTATAATTATTTTAAATTTAAAAAACGAAACTGAAACCACCAAAACTCCGATCCGAAACCGATCCTCAGTGGCCATACCGAAACCGAAACTACAAACCTTGGTTAGTCTTATGTTACTTCATACTTATGATCCTTCTCTGGATGTTTTTTCTTTAGGTTACATATTTTTATTTATTTCTACCACCACCACCATATTTATTTTTGGATGGTATCTAACAATGCTGGATTTCTCAGATCATTCAAATTGTTAATTGTATTCCTAATTTTATGACTTTTAAACATTGATAGTGGATCATCATCTTAGCAAGCATTATGTTGTTATCATTGTCATTATGTTACCACAATATCCTCCGAGAGAATTCTTTCGAGTTGGATGTTCTCAGTGCGTCATGCCTAATTAGTGACTGTATTCGTGATGTCACCACATTGCGGCCATCTTAGGTTATGAAACATCAAGAGAATTTTACACATCTGTATAAGTTCTAACCATTTTGTTACAATATCATATTTTTAGATAACTACAAAGAGAATCAGTTTCATGATCGATGAGCGCACAAATGACAGTTCCCTAGAGAACAGAATTGCTACAAGTTGTCAGAACAATGAGCGGGATAAGGATCGGAGCTGGTTGATCTCTTCCCTTCATCAGATGTTTAGTAGAAGGTAAATGTGTTTTTGTTAAAACTTTGATATCATTTTATTCCCTTAGAATATTCTTATTGTCATTCATTTGGTGTATGCCGATCTGATTTAGAAAAAATGAACACATGCGGTCAAAGCCTCCATGTGCCATCCATTTAAAATTGGTATTGTACTAGGAAGGCTTTATTTTTTCTTTCACGTGCCATCACATACCTTATGCTAAAAGGATAAATGATGGCACAACACACATATATATATATATATATATATATATATATATATATATATATATATATATATTTATATATATGTACAATAAATGGTAATTGTGAAATTGAATGATAACTGGTATTGCACGAGGAAGGTTTTATTTTAGTTTCACATTGTGGTTAAAATGCACTGAGAAGTTAAAAAACTTCGGGTAGACAAGCTTTTGAGTTCAAATCCCCGAACTTTTGTGTTATATGCTTATTCTGGTCTTACAAAATATATTATATGTATAAAAAATGACTCTTATTGTGGTTGTACTAAACTATCACTCTAGTAATACCAAAGGTACATGATATGAATGCCAAGTAACCATTCTTTGATTATTCAGAAAGGTTGTAGTTCGGCATTACTACATTATCTATACTTATCATACTAGAAATGATTACCTGTAGGGCAAAGTTCATAGAAATGGATAAGAATACCTCACCATTTAAACATCATTGCTGAAAATTATTCTCTTTTATATGTGATGTCTGGTGGAAATCTATTATTATTTTACTTGTTCTGTGGAATTTTTGTTTGTTACGCATGGAAACAATGATGAATTCCTCTGTGTGTGTGTGTGTGTGCGCGTGTGCTTTCATATGTGAGTGCAGGCATTTTTTTGTGTCTTCAATGTCTCATGAAATTTAAGGTTTTTTTTTGTATATTGTATGTTTGCAGGCATTTATTGTGTCTTCTATTGCCTCTTCAGATTTTAGGGTGTTTTGTATCTTGCATGAGTGCAGGATGCAATGAACTATAAAATAAATTTCTATGTAATCTATCTGGCTTCTACCATCAGTTAGATATTCTGCTAGTTCACAATCTCTTAGTTTATTTGATGCTCAGAGAGGTCTCCATTTTTTTTCTTTTATACCACCATTGCAGGTATCTTTTGAGGAGGAGTGCTTTAGAATTGTTTATGGTCGATCGGTCAAACTTTTTCTTTGATTTTGGGGTAAATTTTACTTCACTTGATGTTATTCTCTGTATCGAAGACATACTAATTTTGGTTGGACCTTGCAATTGCCTGCATATAAACAAGTTTTGTTTGGGGTTTGATCCAGAGTATTGAAGGGCGGAAGAATGTCTATCGTGCTATTGTTCAAGCACGACCTCCTCATTTGAACAATATCTATCTGGCAACACAGGTCAGTACCATGCCTCATTGGTAGACTTTTTAGCAATGAATTCTTGTACAAGAAATCGTTTTTCACAGGCATTTGTCTATTGGTTGTAGAGACCTGATCAACTTCTTAAAAGGACTCAGCTTATGGAGCGCTGGGCTAGGTGGGAGGTAAGCGACACTTTTTGCTTGTTGATTCCATTTTGCCAGTTCAAGAGTAATGAATCTTAAAAACTCAATCACATTTTCCTGCAGATTAGCAATTTTGAATACCTCATGGAACTTAACACTCTGGCTGGGCGTAGTTACAATGACATCACACAGGTTTATTTGCTGGAGGGTTTCCTATTTTAATATTCTGATCATTTCTTTTTAATTTCTATCTTATGCCCTAATACTCTTTTACTTTATGCAGTATCCTGTTTTCCCATGGATCTTAGCAGATTACTGTTCCAAAACATTGGATCTTGGGAATCCTTCTTCATATAGAGATCTTTCTAAGGTTGGCACAAGATGTTTTTAAAAACCCCCCAACCCCTCCGCTCTCTTCTCTCTCTCTCTCCTCTTTTCAAACTTGACTATTTATATGACTAGAACTTTTACAATTACTCAGCCAATTGGTGCACTAAATCCCGACCGCCTAAAGAAGTTCCAAGAGAGGTACTCTAGCTTTGATGATCCACTCATCCCCAAGTTCCATTATGGTTCACATTACTCTAGTGCAGGAACGGTAATTTGCTATCCTTCTTTTAGTATGTTTTATGATGTTGTCTATCGTAACAGCAACAGCATGCAAATATATATTCTACCGTTTATTACATGTGTTTATTGTGATGTTTACGTTTTATTCATACTTGTGTACCTTGTTCCTTTTACTCGATATTGTCCTTGCTCTTTATGCTTCATAAAATAGGGGGTTATTAAAATTTGAATTTTTGAACATTCAAGTTGGTACTTGAAACATCCCTGTTAGGCAAATGATGTTGATCATCATATGATTAGATATTAGTGATGTTTCTCATTAACTTGGGAACTCGACATCATATCATACATGATTAGCACTTTGTTGATGGATAAGTAAACCACAATTTAATCAAGAGTGGTGATTATATTTTCATTTCTCTATAAATTGTGGCTTATAACTAATCTTGTTGAGTGTCTGGTTGCTAATGATGGTTATGTTCTTCTCAGGTCAATTGTCTTACTCAATATCTATTGGTATTTTTAGGATTTTCCTTATTACTGAACTTTCAAAAGAAATTTGGGTCTTTTTTTTGTTGGGAGTAATATATCTTGGAGAAATTTCTAAAGCACTTTACACGCTATGTGGTTGCTACTTTGCATTGCCGTTTATATTGTTTTTTTCCCTTGATCTGTTCTATCCCACTCTTGAGATCCGAAAGTTGGGGTTAGTGGATCTTACTGTAATAGACTGGAAAGAGAAGTGAGCATCGTTAACGATTGGTATATATAACTCGGCCCTTATCTCTTCTCAACTCCATTGCACCTTCTTTCCTTTGTATTTGTTGTTTACCATTTCTTCTGTCATTGCTAAGGTTGCCAATTTTGGGACTCTTAGGCTCCTTATATCATAGCGAGAATTACATGTCTTGTAGAAAGGAGAGAGATGTGAGTTGGTAGGAATCCATTCTAAATCTGATTAACTGTACCTCATTGTTACAAGAGAGAGACTAGGGTTTGGAGAGGATACTCCTTGTATTGATTATCATTATACTAGCACTACCTCTCCAAGGGAGAGAACGCACACCATTACAATACCATAGTTGATATGGGACTAAAGTATGATTACATCCCCCCCCCCCCCCCTCCTCCCCCCCCCCCCCCCCCCCCCCCATCCCTCAAAGTGATGTAGGGTATAAACTAATATCAGCTTGCCTAACATGAAAAAGAATAAAAATACAAAAGAAAGGAAATAAATACATCCAACACCCCCTTTTGTAAAGTAAAGATAAATCAATTGACCTGTAAGTAATACAACCAGGTAACCCAGCCGAGCTACAAGTATGCCAACCGGGGAACATCCAAGGGTCTCCGAGTCCCAATGCCAAATAGGTGGAGCAATGACAAAGATAGCCAATAGTGGTAGAGGCAAGTGGTGGTTAAGATCGGAGTGGAGAAGTTGGAGGATAGAGAAAAGGGTCGGTGATGTGGGACAAAATTGGGCAGCCGTCGTCGATGATTCGCGATCCCTAAATTAGGGTTTTTGAGAGAGATAGTGGGCGAGGAGAGGAGAGGAGGGGGAAGATCCGGAGTCCACCGGATTCGGGGAACCCACCCCCGATGAATTCCAATCCAGGAAACCCTAACGAAGCCCTCAAGCCGTCATATTTTTTTCATCAATCCTAATGAAGTTTTTGGTACTCCATCCCTAGCCCGTCACCATCACTCGCGCCTAAGGCCCTGCCTGGCTGCCTGTGTTAGTTGTTGTCGAACCGTCGCGACCCGGACCTGCCAACGATCCCCCTTTGCAGCCTCGTTCTCTTCTCCCTCTCTTGTTGTGTGCCTACATCGGAGGGAAAAAAAAAGAAGGTTTAGATCTGAAGACGGAAGAAAAAAAAAGGGGGGGGAAAAGAAAGAAAGCAGAGAAGGTACATACCTGTGCAAATATGCCGCCAGCCACCCTTCGTCTCCTTTGCGGGGCCTACACACAAAAGAAAGGTTAACAAAAAAACCCTATGGCCTAAACTCTTTCTTTTACCACTTTACTCTTATTCCCTATTCTCCCAATTTTGATCTAAACGCTCAAATATCTCACACCATTTAACCTTAGAATTTGGCTGTGCTCAGTTATATTAAACCAAACCCAACCCGAACAATTGAGTTAAACCCGACCCAACTAGTCGATTCTGACCGATATCTTTATTAGGCCATATCTTTTGATCCGTTCACCGGAATTGGCCAAACCAAATACCAAAGTTACATAATTTTTTGAGCCCGATTCAATCGTGCCCTCTGTGCCTCTATCAAATCATCCCAGAACTATAGATTTACGACTTTTTCCCTAGTCGTCATGTACCATTAGACAGTTCTTTTTTGCAGAATTCTTGAATTGGGCGAACTCCTTTGGTATAACCCTCTAATCTCTGGAGTTTGTTTATGTTGGGTGCATCAAGGGTCGAGCCCAAGAGCTGTCTTTGCCGGCCGACCCCTTCGTCCATTGGTTCCTTCATCAAGGAAGACTGGTCAACGAAAGATTGACAATGTGATGCAGTTGATGGGAGAAATCGAGCAAGAGACATTGATCAAACAACGATGCAGAGTCCGAACCTCAGTCGGACCTCCATCGGATGCGCCTTCTTCGCCGACAGCACCACCTACGGTGCCTGCACCATCGGTCCTACCTCCACCTCCAGTGGAGCCGCTTCCCGCTACAGCACCTTCAGTGGGGTCTTCTCTAGAGCCCACTATAGAGCGTCTGACGTCATCAGCGGCTCCACCAGTACTTGCACTTCTAGCAGAGCCATCACATTCAGTGGCTGACTTCTGTGGGCATGCCCTTCAGCCCATGGACTTCCTTAGAGTTGAGCAACCGCCAACAGGTGATGCATTCGTCAGCCAGTACCAGCACTTCTCTGACTCCTGGTCCCCGCTCGACGGCAGCACCATTTTCGCGTGGGACCCGGAAGATGACTATAGTGCAATGCGACCTCACCAGTTAGGCCTCCATCACCAGTTACGGACTTGGAGACTATTTTTCGACGACCTTGGTGAAACGAGCTTCGCTACTGGCCCCTGTCACGACTCCACAGAACTCGTGAACGAGTTCTTTCTGACTTGGAGTGAATGATGGGAATAGAGCCCGTCCTGCACGACTTCCACTGCTCGACACGTGCTTGAAGCTTAATTAAGATAAAATTCGGATTTAATAATTCCAAAATAATGTATTTTCGAAATAGAATATTAAGTTCGGAATAAAATAATTATTTTATTCTGAAATTATTATTTTAATCCGAAAATACATGATTTCGTATTTATTATATATGGCAATTTTAGAGATATCGTTTAGTTAAGATTTAGGATAGGTTTAAATATTTTTATTTTCGAAAGAGTTATATTTTTATTTTTGGTAGTTATTTTATGGTTTTTTGAAGACCAAGTAATGTAAGCCTACTTATAGGCCCCCATTTGATAAATGAAGAATGCTTATGGATTGATGAAAAAAATATGACGGCTTGTGGGTTTCGTTAGGATTTCCTGGATTGGAATCCATTAGAGGTGGATTCCCCAAATCTGGTGAACTCCTGATCTCCCCCCTCCTCTCCTCTCCTCTCCTCCCCCACTATCTCTCTCAAAAACCTTAATTTAGTAAATCACGAATCATCGATGGTGGCTACCCAATTTTTGTCCTGCATTAGTCGGGCTCCCGGCGTGTTGAGCGCATCCGGGAAATACGGCACATGAAAGGACCGGGCTCCCGGTATGCTGAGTGCACCTGGGGAATACCGAATACGGTGCACGAGAGGGCTATAGGCTTCCGGCGTGCTGAGTATACCTAGGGAATACAAATCACGAGAGGACCTAGCTCCTGGCGTACTGAGCGCACCCGAAAAATACAACGGACGCCTGGCGTGCGGAGCGACCTGAGATGTGAAGCTCTCAGTGTGCTGAGCCCACTAGGGGAATACTACGGACGCTCGGTATGTGGAGCGCACTCGTGGAAGACATCAAATGTCCAGCGTGCTAAGCGCACCCGGGGAAGTCAATGGATGCTCGATGCATATAGCTCATGAGAGGTGTCAGCAGAGAACGGCGGAACAAGAGGAGTCATTGGTCGAGAATAGGAGATGCCGAAGAAGATAGTGATGATCAGTTGATCATGAAACAAGTATCCTGCCCTCCTGCGACACTAACAAGAGAAGAAGATGGGGTTATAGATTACAACATTGAATCAACATAGCACGACAATGGTCCTGGATGAGTACACGTAGGAAATCGGGCGGTACAGTGGTTCGCAACTTGGAGAGGAGCCTCGCTCGACAGAGGACTGTCATTGGCTACCAAAAACGAAGAAGACAGTGGGCGGACAATGGCAGAGAGATGTGTGAAGGTCACACCGCCTTGGGTCGCCAGCCACTATTAGAGGAAGAGGAGCACCCCCTCCCCCTGTCGCTGCTGGCCGCTACCAGATGAAGAGAGGGGGGGGGGGTAGTAATCCTCCCTCCCTGTGTCAACATTCTTGAAGTGACCCTCGAAGTCAAGACTGTTTGTCGAGTAAAATTGCTAATCTTGACAATCACGTTCAAGAACTTGAGAATGAAGGAAGAAGAATAGTTCAATCTGTTCTACTCCAAACTTAACCAGGTGGTGGAGTCCTTCAACCTAGGAGAGGTCATTTACCTGCTGATAGTTAATCGCAAGATCCTTCGGGCTCTTTCAGAGAGATTCAGACCAAAGGTCACAACTATCGACAAGTCCAAGAATGTGGATGATATGCTGACAGAGGAACTCATAGACTATCTCAAGACCTATGAGCAAATGTTGCCTCAGGTAAGAAATTTTAAGGGATTGACGTTGAAAGTTGTTTGCGGCAGACCTGAAGATACAGAGTCAGAATCTAGCGGCAGTTTTGGCGAGCAGTATGCCTTCATGGTCAAGAATTTTAAGAAATTCTTCAAAAATCAACGACCAAGGTGATATGGTGAGAAGTCCTACAAGTTGCTTTAATTTCTGGTCATTGATTGTGGACTGTTAGTAATTAATTTCTGGTTATGCACACTTTTTTATTTGTGTGTGTGTGTGTGTGTGTGTGAGAGAGAGAGAGAGAGAGAGAGAGAGAGAGAGAGAGAGATTTATGCATGTTTTTTTTTATTTTTATTTTTTGAGAAATTTGCATGCTATAACAGCTATGGTGCTTCATATTGTTTTTTGTTTAACTAGACTTCATGTTTTGATAGAGAAGCGGGACTGGTTTGCACTATATTAACCTATATCCTAGTCACATGTCAGTGTTGTCACATTTTTAATCTATTGCTTATAGAAAAACCATGAGAGGTGCATCAAACAGTTTTCATTTTCTTGATTTTGCTTCTTGCTCATTTATGTCATCTAAAAATTTCTATTCTTCCAACCTTCCAATTACTGCTATGATTGAAACGCTAAAGCAAGTTGCCTTTTGCATAATCTAGGTCCTGGTATGTAGTTTTAAGCTTGCTGTAATGTTCCACTGTAAATTCATATAATGAATTGGGAAAAGATATTTTCAAATTTCTTTGTTATTTGACATTTGGTGCTTCATTGCAGGTCTTGTATTACCTTGTTAGAGTGGAACCTTTTACCACTCTTTCTATTCAACTGCAAGGTGGCAAATTCGACCATGCTGACCGCTTGTTTTATGATATTAATAGCACTTGGAATGGTATTCTTGAAGACATGAGTGATGTGAAAGAATTGGTAGGAATATGCTTATGCAACTATTATGTTTTCTCTGTGGCTACTCGAGAAAATTCGAGATGTAGTGCTCATTCTTTGATGTCACTCTTTGGTCATGGGTTTTCACAAAGATAAATGTGAAATGTACTTGTTTGTGTCTGAGCTCTTATTTGATGTGTCTGTAGGTTCCTGAGATGTTTTACCTCCCTGAGGTTCTCACTAATGGAAACTCAATTGATTTTGGTTCAACTCAACTTGGAGGAAAGCTGGGTAAGTGCATTAGTGCAAGGCTTCAGTATTTTCAAAATGATGGAATATTTGTCTAAAATGTGCACCACGTGCTTATTCATCTGTTGCAGATTCTGTCCAAATGCCTCCTTGGGCTAACAACCCTGTGGATTTCATTCATAAGCATCGCATGGCCCTTGAGAGTGAGCATGTATCTGCACATCTTCATGAGTGGATAGATCTCATATTTGGGTATGCCAGTTCTGCCTGAAACATTTTAATTTAGCAGGTTCTCTGCTTTCTATGGCCTTCTGCTTCATGCTATTTGTTTCCCTTTGTGATAGTAGGATTAATCTGGGTTGATGACCACTATTTGTTTTCTCGTTAGTTATTTTATGTTTCAGATAAAATAACTGAAACTGTCAATTAACATGGATAATTTCAGGGGTTTTTTTAGTTACACCCCCACTATTATGTCGAAATTTGAGTTACACCCCCACTTTTCTAAAAATTTGACTTTACTCCCCAATCTGTTACTTGACTATGAGTGACCCGTTAAAAGTGGGGGTGTAACTCAAATTTTGATATAAAAGTGGGGATGTAAGTAAAAAAATACCACTTTTACTGGATCGCTCACGGTGATGGATTGGGGGGTAAAGTCAAATTTTTAGAAAAGTGGGGGTGAAAGTTGGGGGTGTAAGTAAAAAAAACTCATAATTTTATGGTATTCAATTAACATGGAGAATTTTATGTTTCAGATACAAGCAGCGTGGTAAGGAAGCTGTGTCAGCCAATAATGTATTTTTCTACATTACATATGAAGGGACAGTTGATATTGATAAAATTGCAGATCCAGTAAGCTTAATTCAGATTGATCTTATTAAACCTTTTCATTTGATATGATGGCTGCTTATTATATCCTTTAAAATATGTGAAGGTGCAAAGACGAGCTACACAAGACCAAATTGCATACTTTGGACAGACCCCATCTCAGTTATTGACCGTTCCACACTTGAAGAAAAAGCCGCTGGCAGATGTCTTACACCTTCAGGTACATTTTTTCCTTCGTTGTTTTTTACCATACTGGCCCTTCTTTCTTGAATTAAATTTTCTAGACCTATTTTAGTTGCAATCTCAAAGTCCATAAGCATGGCTTTGCTGAGACTGGCTTGTGCAATTACACTTGTCAGTTTGTGGTATTTTTTGAACAATATCTTTATGGACGTATTCTTGGAGCTAACCTAATAGGTTTGTGCGATGCAAAGAACCATGTAAATGTCTAAAGATGATGATTGGTCTGCTTTACATAATCGAGAACATGAATGGTATGCTTCCAGTCAAGAACATTAAGCTCCTAATACAAAACGGTTTTGTAATGCTGGGAACTACTAATAAATGGATCTGTATTTTGTTTGAGCTGGTGCTTCCGTCTCATATATTGATTTTAACACCGATAATGAAACTTCTTTTATTTTACTTCTAGGTAAAATGGTAAATATAACTGTTCTCTGAAGTCTTCTATGACTACATGTTTAATTAACTTAGCGCTTTGACTTAATCTTTTTGGATTTATTTGTTCATAAAGTTTGATTCAGTTGTTCCAAATCGGGGCCACTTTCGATTTCGGCGAAGTTTTAGGATATCTGGGACATTTCGGTCATTTCATTAAGATTTCGACCGAAACTGTGGGGACCCATCGAAATCATGTGTTGTCCCCTCGGTTCAATGTCCACTTCCCTGAAGTTTCACCATTTCATGAGCATTTGGGTTATTTTGACCCGAACCATCCCACGGATTTCGTGAAATTTGTGGACTGGTTTCAGGAATCCGTGGCCTTTTAATAGGTTGGGGGGATCTGGTTTTGATCGAAACCCTCAGATTTCGGTCGAAACCATCCGACTTTGTTGAATTTTGATGGAAGCTGCCGAAAACTCGTCGGATCTCAGCGCTAGAGTCTCGTCATATCTCGTCTGAATCGTCTGAATTCGATGCCAACCTTGCCTGAGTCACCGGATTTCGCCGGAATTCCGATAATGGCATCACCGGATTTCGCCGTCAGAGTTCGTCGGATTCACCAGAAATCATCATCGTACCTCGCCGGATTTGCCAGCTGATCCGAAACTCATCTTATTATCCGGATTCGGCATTTGATTTACTAGATCTCGCCAGATATTGCCCCACGATTCGTCGGATCTAATCGCCAGCTATAAAAACTTAGAACTTAATATGTATTTATATATTACAATAACTTAAAATTTAATATATATTAATTTCTTTTAAGCTTTTTTACAAATGACCTCACAGCCTTCTCCACATAGGGATTCAGGGTCAAAAGACGTAGGTTGGCAACACGGGTTCCCCTTGGATGCAAAGAAGCAGAAGTCACAATATGTATACTGTAACGAACGGAATGAAAGTGGAGGTGTTACACTGTTGTAACAACACCTCGCCAACGGCTTACCTGATGTAGTAGAGTGCTTAAAGACCCCGACTGAGGTCAAAATAGGCATGCACACTTTATTAAGGAGTAGAGAATATGAAGGAGCTCAGATTCGGCCCCCTATGCCATCGAAGAAGGAACGTATCCGGACTCCATCCACTAGGGGTCGTTCAGAACCAGATGATATCGAATACCCCCCAGATATCGAGACATAAGAGGAGACGCCTCAATATCGATAGGCTGTCTTAGATTCGAGGCGGACCCAACGGGAGAGAGTTGAGACTGCATCCCGACGCAGTTTGGACCCAGCGGCAATGGTAATGGTCCTGGTCCGTCAGCTGGTGGTTACAATAGTGTTGGTTCGTCAGAGGTTTATGATGATGAGTTCAGTTGGACGAACGAAGATAAGTGATTTTGTCTTCTTCGAGATGTAAATAATATAAATTTATATAAATAATTCAAGCTTTGGTCTGTGTTTTCTTCAAACAATTCAAGTAAATATGTATGCACAACTATAAAAGACTTAAATTTAAAATTAAAAAAAATTCCATCAAAATACCCCTTTGGGCCATTTTGAAAATTTTCACCATTTCGGTTGAAATTACGAAATTTCGGTTTCGACCTAGACCGAAACTAGACACGAAATCGAAGTTTTAAACCTTGGTCATGAATATGAGTATGGTGATCATGTACAAAACATTTTATTTTATGATGTAAAAAGTTGAAAAGAAATGCTAACTTTTATGTAAATATTTAGGAATGCCTTTTTTTTGGATGTACGAGCATATTTTGTTTAAAACTCCTTGAAGAATTGAATCTGATAATAGTTACAACAAGAATTTTCTAGGAAGTATCAATGCAGTATCTAGTGCTATTATAGTGATATCAAACGCCCGAGTAAGATACCCACCAGGGAATAGGGGAGTCGGTAAACAACTAATGCTTTGGGGAGGAGATAGTGGATTCAATCTCCCCCTTGATTTACCCAAGAGTGCATAGGAAAACTTCCGAGTGGGTCGATACTCATTCCCAGAGGGATTAGTCTTAGCCTGAAGTGGGTCCATTGCTTGAAAGGTTTCGGGACAACCGCCAATGCCAAATAAAAAAAAAATCATCTAAAGAAGATCTAGTAGCATATAGTTATTGAAGGAATTAGCTCATAAATTTCAGTTAACAACTACTCAATGAATTTATTTTGGATGTGTTTTCTAGAGACTAGTTTTCCATCAGCATAGATCTTCATTTGGTTCAGGTTGTTATGAAGAGAAAGGAAGAGCAAATAGGATTTGGGGAGAAACTCCTTGTATTGATAATCACATTACATAAGACTACCTCTCCTTATATAAGGAGAGAGCGCACACCATTACAATACCACTACCATGGTGGGACTAATAGTTACACTACGTCTAATACCCCCCGTCAAACTAATGTAAGGTATAAACCGATATCAGTTTGCTTAACGAAAGAAAGGAAAGAAAAAATTCAAATATTCCCTTTGTTTTATTTTGTAAAGTACAGATAGTGCTAGCATGACTTGCAAGCAAGTTATCCTGGGAACCCGATTGACCTGCAAGCAGGACAACCGGGGTAAACCCGGCCAACCTGTAAGCAGATTAACCGGGGAATTGGTAAGGATTACTAAGGATCATAGTGGAGGAAACCGGCGGTGATGTAAGCCGGTAATGATGGAGGCCGAAAGGGGAGAGATCGGCTAAGAGGTGTGGATGCGTGAGACCCCATAGGAGGTAAGCACTTGACCGAAGCAAGCACTCGACACCACCAAGAAGATCTTAATCATTACAGATGATGAAGAGAAAATAGAGCCGTAGCTCTGTTAGGGTCGCACAACTAGGAAGAGAGGATCTGAGAGCCGACACTGGTGTGATCGGAGAGAGGAGATCCGAGGGTCCGTGCGAGAGAGGATAAGACAACGACCAAGGAGAGAGGATCGATCAGAAGGAGGAAGAGGATCTCGATCGGCAGGGGAAGTAGGGTATCAATCCTGCTAGGAGAGAGACTCGATCGGAGGGAGAGAGATCTCGATCGGCAGAGCGCAGGGTGCAGGCACAGCGGACCGGCAGATCGCAGGGCGCAGGCACAGTCGGACTGGTAGAGCGTAGGGCGCAGGCAGTCCGGTAGAGCGCAAGGCGTAGGTGGATCGACAGAGCAAAAGGCACATGATATGGCATCGAGAAGGCTGAACTAAAGAGCACCGGTGCAGAAGATATACCAGAGTGCATGAAGCAAGAGCAGGCGCAAGCGCAGACGGTCCCAAGGAGAGGCACTAAGAGGAGAGGCTGCAAACGAAGGACAAATGCGGTTGCAAGTAGAGAAGAGGCAATCGGAGGAGAGGGTCAGAGTCGCAGCCAGGAGAAGAAGCCGCCGGAAGCAGAGGATTAGCAGAGGTGAAGGTGCAGTAGTTGGAGGTCGACGATCAAGGCGCATAGGGAGGGAGCTTGACGGTGGAGTCTCGCAATCGGACAGAGATCACAGGGCTCAATCTCATTGAAGGCAAAGCTGAATTCGCTGAAGGCGAAGCTGTTCAACTTGCTGTCGAGTCACTGATGTCAGTCTGGAGGAGCAACTGTAGTACAGGGAGGAACCGTAGGAGGGGCAGAACCGAGAACACCCTCGAAGTTGAAACGCAAAGGACCTCGATAGAAAACCGTAGTGCGCATATGAACCATCTAAATTAAGGTGCTACTGAAGTACAAAAGAGAAGCTGGGGTGGTGTCCTCAGAATCCGGGCTCGATACACGAAAGGTGAAGAGGAGACCGACGAGGAGGGACTAGGATGCCCTCAACAAAATATGGACTCAGTCTTAATTGCAACCGGAGAGGAGGATCCATGGTGCCCTCAATAAAGTAGATGTGTGAATAAGTAGGCTTGAATTCCAAGTGCTCTGTTTTGTCCTCTTATGTTGACTTGAATTCAAGTAGCAGCACCTTGGACATTGAATGCTCTATGTGTTTGTGATGTCATAAGAGCACCTCGCTGCTATGTTTGGTAATAGCGTCGCAGAACCACGTGATGGTGTTGGTGTCGCATGGAACCACGTCGCACAGAGCAGCATCAAGGACACCCGTGAAGAGAGGTGACTTCGAAAAAGCAGAAAGGTGACGATCTCGGGAGAAATTGCAGGCGGGATCTCGGGCAGATGGCGTCGAGAGCTTCGGATCTGGCCGTCAGAGGATCGTAGATCCGACGATTGTTGGCGGGCTGCAGATCCTGGCTGGAGCCGAAAGGTGGGATTTGACGGATCTGGCCAGAGCCAGAGAAGCACGTGCCAGAGGATCACAAGAATCGCAGATCCGACAGGCGAGCTGCAGATTTTTTCTTGAAGATGTGCCGCGTTGAGGGATCGCGCAGGACTCGGCTGTATGCCGTTGGAGCGGCGGCGGGTGTGGTCGTTCCCGGGCTGAGAAGGCAGATCCGGTGAGATCTTGTATTAGGCAGCCACGAGATCTTGGTAGGGCTGGCCGACGGGAGCAGATCCGATCGAGAGAGGAAGATCTGAGGCGTACGGTGACAGAGAGAGGAGGCGGTGGAACCTGACGTTGCTCGTGACTCGCACGGGAAGTTGGCACTTGGCAGTGGTCGACGCTAAGGACAAAGGGGCAGTCGTAGGTGCTGATCGAGATCGCGATGTGCATGGAGCAAGGGAGCGCACAAGAGATCGTGATAGAAGGGTGCACATCAGATCTGGGGGCAATCAGGAGAATGTCGGGATTGCGATCAAGGGATCGTGAGGGATAGCAGGAGGGCGGATACGAGGGATCACACAAGAGATGGTGAGATGGCGTCTCGCGCAGGGGGTTCGATACAGCCCGCTAAGGGATCGCGCGAGGAGGATTGTGACAAAAAAAACAAATTTCTACTATTTCCGGCCTCCTCGATCGCTGACAGCGTAGAAGAGACTGAGGCTAGAGGGTCTCCGAAATCCTAGGCTGGCTCTGATACCATGTTATGAAGAGAGGAATAGCGAATAGGATTTGGAGAGGAAAATTCTTGTATTGATGATCAGATTACATAAGACTACCTTTCCTTATATAAGGAGAGAATGCACACCATTATAATACCACTACCAAGGTGTGACTAATAGTAACACTACATCTAATACAGGTAATTGGAATTGTAAACAATGTCTTTATGGTCATACTTAGGTATATATGACATTACTTCTTTGTATAAAGGTACTTCAATATACTAAACAAATTCATACTGCAAGTCTGCAAGCTTTGTCACCGACCATGTCTTGGTTTGTGAATGCATTTCCCAGTGAACTTGTGATTTTTCGTTTAACTTGAGAAGTTAATATTGTATTTACGCTTTATCTTCTGATCAACTTTTTGTTCAATGTGTCATCAAGTAAATTTTTTTTTTTTTAATTCAGGCATTTTTAAGAATAGATTTTTGCTTGTTTTCTTGAACCATGTTATCTTTTCCATAAACAATAACACAGGAAAAGTTAGTCCTGATTTAAATTCCTGAATTGTGTATGCTGTTTGCTCAGACGATCTTTCGGAATCCCAATGAAATCAGACCTTATAAGGTTCCAAATCCGGAACGTTGCAACATGCCTGCTGCTGCTATTTTTGCATCACACGACTCTGTTGTAGTTGTAGATGTAAATGCACCTGCAGCGAATGTGGCACTACACAAATGGCAACCAAACACTCCTGATGGCCAAGGAACACCTTTCCTCTTTCAACATGGGAAAACTGCTGCAAGTTCCACCGGTGGAGCATTCATGCGCATGTTCAAAGGGTCAGGAGGATCTGGTTCTGAAGACTGGCAATTCCCTCAGGTTATAGCGTTTGCTGCATCGGGGATACGGAGCTCCGCCGTTGTTGCAGTCACTTATGACAAAGAAATCATCACTGGTAGGCACCATTTTTACATCCCAAGTTTCAAATCATAAAAACACTTAAATCTTCCTTATATTAGTAGACACTTTCGAATTATTATGTTAGTTTCTTGATGGCAAATGTAATTATCCAAGTACTGAAATGATAGGTTCTGATTGACACCTTTGCTGACCTCATTGACCTTGTGAATAACAATAAAATAATGTTATACTAGTCTGATAATCGTATCCAAATGCAATTCCCACATCTATATTCTTCCCAATTCTTAAGATGAGTATGGCAGAGAAGAGGATGTCGAGGTGGATGTGTGGAAAAACTAGGTTGGATAAAGAGAGGAATGAGTGTATTAGAGATAGTGTTGGAGTTGCACCAACATATTAATATGGTTTGGGCATGCACAATGTAGAGCATATAGGTGGCCTTGATAAGGAGAGGCTCTTAGATTACTGTGGAAAATCCAAGGTGGGGAAGACGTAGAATAACATTGTTGGAAGTTAGAAAAGACTTGAAAAAACTTTCATTGATAACAGATACAACCCTAAACATCAATGAATGCCGAGAAGGATTCATAAAGCCGACCCCAGATAGGACATGGTTTGATGATTATGGTTATGGCTATCGAGTGACTTCTTGGTTGAATGACTTAAAGTTTCATAATGAGCAAGGCAGGCTTGCCTATCGGTAATTAGATGGTCACTTCTGAATTGAAACCTTCAGTGGCAACCTGGCACTATATGGAAAACCCCTTTCTTGCGCATTGTTACCTAGGCCACGAGTTCAATAAAAGAGACGTGATGAAACATTCTCTTCAAAGGCATGCTTTGATCTATGCAAGCACTAATGTAGATGGGAGAAGACTGGCTGGTTCTGGCTGAGGGAGAAATATGGTTATCCTTTATCTTGATAATATGACTTTTTGTCATTTCTGTTTTTCTACAGTGAATTTTAGGTCAGATGACAAGTATAATAAATGTACCCAGAGGTTTATTATATTCAAACATTAACATCACAAAAGGGAGCAAATTCCATTCTCTGCCAACTAGAAATAAAAAGATTTTAGGAGATCTGAGGTTTGGTATTTCTGGCTTTTCCAGCTAGATTCTCTACAGGATGGATTACAGCGACCTCTCTGTTTTCAATTGGTTAACATCAACATTTAATAACACTTCTATGCTAAAATATGACTTTATATGGTTAAATTTATTTCGTGTATGATCAGTGTGCAATTTGAATTCGTTGGAAGCTTTGGAAGTCGTAAAGAAATACACTATCAATGTCCTAGTAATGACAGGTCTCTTGTTTGTACGAGTATGTTGCTAATTGTTCATATCTGGATAAATGTAGGTGGACATGCTGATAATTCTGTCAAGTTAGTCTCAGTCGATGGAGCAAAAACCATCGAAACTGCAGCAGGACATTGTGCACCCGTCACCTGTCTTGCTCTCTCTCCTGACAGCAACTATCTGGTAACCGGATCTCGCGACACAACAGTAATACTTTGGAGGGTCCACCGTGCATCACATTCACACACAAGCAATGTCTCGGATCCGTCCACGTCATCGGGGTCAACTCCAACTAGTCCTTTAGCGGGTGGTCCTAACTCGAACAATACCTCAGAAACTAACCGGAGGCGCCGCATCGAGGGCCCTATGCATGTGCTAAGAGGCCATCTCGGGGACATAATCTGTTGTTCCGTCAGTTCTGACTTGGGTATCGTCGCTTCATGTTCCTATGCATCTGGTGTTCTTCTGCACTCGATGAGGCGAGGTCGGCTGATACGGAAGCTAGATGTGAGGGAGGCACATGCAGTTTGCCTCTCCTCTCAAGGAGTTGTCATGATTTGGAACAAGTTGGAGAAAAAAATAGCGACATTTACTGTCAACGGGGTCCCTATTGCTACAGCTGTTCTGTCGCCTTTCTATGGCTTGATTAGTTGCATCGAGATTTCTGCAGATGGAGAAAATGCGTTAATCGCCACTTGTTCCTGTGGAGTCGATGTGCCAAAAGATAGAGAGAGTGTCGCAGATGGCAGCATTTCCGAGTCCAAGCCTGGTTTACCAGAAAGCGAGCCGCTTGCGAACGAAGCGACTGTAAACAGGCTGGCTATTTCGGTGCCTTCGATTTGCTTCCTCAATCTGCATACTCTGAAGGTCAAAAGAAAACTGCCATACATTTGCTCCTGCCCCCACCCCCCTACACCCCCCCCCCCCCCCCCCCCCCCCCCCCCCCCCCCCTGCCCCTCCCTCTTCTGTGTTGATGTTTCCATTGTGGGTGCTTGAATAAACAATAAATCTTTGCAGGTATTCCATACCTTGGTACTAGGAGAAGGTCAAGACATCACTGCCATAGCTCTAAACAAGGACAACACAAACCTTTTGGTTTCAACAGCAGATAAACAGTTGATAGTCTTCACTGATCCTGCTGTAAGTGTCTCTACTTGACTGCATGGTTCTTCAGCGCGAGCTAAAATGGTTGAACGCAAGATCTGTGGCGAAGAAAGATTTTGGTTTTTGGCCATGATAGATAATTTTTGAATCCCATTGTAATTAAATAAATCTTTGCGGCGAAGGGGTTTTAACTCTGGGTTTTTGCTCTTGTTTCTGATGCAGTTAAGCCTGAAGGTGGTGGATCAGATGCTCCGGCTAGGTTGGGAAGGTGATGGGCTACTCCGCTCGTGAGACGCTCAATCTCATTGAAGGGAGGTCTTATGTTCTCCTTAGAATTCGGCTAACCTTTTCCCAGCCCCGTGATCAATGTGGCCATAATTAGGAAAGGGAGGTGCTCCTTGTGTAACATCATATTGTTCAGAGTAGGGAATTAGAACTGGAAAACAGAGCAGTGAGAGGAGGGGGGTATTTTTGTTCTCTTTTCCTTCTTTTTGTTTGGATTTATTCTTTTATATCAGAGTTTTTTTTATTTTTTATTTTGGGGGGTGGGGAGGTTGATTTTTGTAATTGCTCGAGTTTTAATTACCGAAATATTACCGAAAATAAAATACATGTATGGAATGTAGTGCTTATGAGCTCCACTTCACAAAGCCGATATCTATGCATTTGTGTGTGCTAAGTGGATAAACGTAAGTGCAAATTACAAAAACCTCTCCTGAAAAAAAAAAAGAAAATTTGATGCCAGGACATAAGCTCGCACTCGACACGATGAAGCTGGCTCAACCTGCATCCGCCTGGACTCGAGCCCACACATGACCAGGCCCAGACTCAATCTGTGAGATTCTCAAACCCTCCCACGTACGTATCCTAAACGTCAACCCTTCCTATCTATATAACATGCTAAGGTCGTTCACGTTATTTACAACTTTACAGCAAAAAAGAATTTTGTGTTAATTCCATTTTTACCACAAAGATGAATAAAGATATAAGGAATTGGCCAAAACTATGGTTTAATCGGTAACCCTCAGTCGCCAAATGAATAGGCGATGCTCGGTGGGTATGTTGTTGCTGAAGGTGGCCTGCTGCAGTAGTGCCGACAGGCACGGGCATGCACTAGTGTCCAATATGGGACTAGCTATTAGACAAATGCATTTGATCCCAATTTTTTTACGGCTAGGCCCCCTCTATTGCTAACCGCCACATTTGACTTCTAATTCTACGGTTAGGCCCACCTCATTTGCCTAAACCTAATTCGGCAGCTAGGTCCCTACATTAGCCTAACCTAATTCGGTGGCCAGGTCCCCCGCACTCACCCACCACTGCATCGAGGCTTAATTCGTCAGCTAGTTCGTTGATTATTGTTTTGTAATTTTTTTTTTTAAAAATACAGCATAATCGGGTATTTTAACATTGGTAGCTGATTATGCCAACCAAGTAAAGTGACTTCTTATAGTGTAGGGGAGGCACATTCATGCGTTGGTGGCCGATGACATGACATGCCAAAACCGTGAGGATCGGCACCCCAAGGAATTTGATGTGGGTGCAAAATCTAATGCTTGACAGTGGGACCCGCCAGTCCTGCTTGGGGTCCACGAAGATGATTGTGGGACCCGTCAATCCTGCTTGGGCCTCGCGAAGACGATTGTGGAACCCGCCAGTCCTGCTTGAGATCCATGAAGACGACAGTGAGACCCACCAGCCCTGCCTGGGGCCCATGAAGACCATATGGGGTATGGTAAATTCCCTCGGATATTTATCAAAATCCCAGATATTCCCAAAACTATATAAATAGCAGACCTTGTAAATAAACCATACCAAAATTCATTAATCCTAATTCTAGTTTCTGTTTTCCAGAGCTCTCTAAGCCTTCTGGTGATCAGACTTTAGTCAAGCCTACTCCACCCTCTGTTTACTTGTATAAGCACTCCTCAGCTTGTTGAGAGTAGCTCTATTTTTTCAGAATTAGTGGATTCAATGGTTGCGTCTTACCGAACGGAGATGTAGGCTTCGGTCGAACTTCGTCAACATATTTTGAGTCAACTCTCTCTATCTCTCTCTCCCCACCCCAACAGTGTTTGTGTGACAGCTCAGCTCTCTACAGTACACCATACCTAAAACTCGGCCCTCAATCGACTGTTGAAGAGAGATCGTACGGCGGCCGTAATCCCCCCCCCCCCCCCCCCCAGTTTGGTGCCATATGTGGGATGATTCCCAATCGAGCTGTGACCTAGCCTCCGAGCTTCCTAGCTCCTATCGGTCACGTTGCAACTACCTACTAGTTCGAGCAACCCGTTTGTCTCCATCGCTATACCTGAATGGCGAAGACACGACCCGTTGATCAGCTGGAGGAAAGTTATATACATCAAGACGTTCAAACATCGGGGTGAATCCTCCAATATCAGCCGCCGGTATCAATGACGGAGCAAACATCCACCAGTGAGCAACCCGTTCTCTGATCCCTACATCGGGAGTGAAGTTCGAAACTATGGGCATCAATCGAAGGCTTGGAGACAACCAACCCTCGGGTATCCTCTGGCGTTGCAAATTGCTAGAGGATTTAACTGACAGTCAAGGGCATGGAGACAGTCAACCCTTGGGCATCCTTAGGCATTTCAGATCGCCCGAGGATTTAATCAACAACCTCGGGCTTGTAGACAACTAACCATCAGACATTTACTGACATTGCAGATCGCCCGAGGGTTCAACGGGCGCCGTGACATTCAACAAACCCAAGGTCCTGCCCTTGCAACTTGAAAACAAAGTTCGAGGTGACCAACGCCTCGGTAGTCAACAAGCCCAAGGCTCTGTCCTTGGCACTCGAAGATAAAGTTCGAGGCGACCAACGCCTCGGCACTCAACAAGCCCAAGGCACTGCCATAGGCACTCGAAGAAAAAGTTCGAGGCAACCAACGCCTCGGCATTCAACAAGCCTAAGGTCCAGCCCTTGACACTCGAAGACAAAATCAGAGGCGACCAACGCCTCGGCATTCAACAAGCCCAAGTTCTTGCCCTTGACACTCGAAGACAAAGTCCGAGGCGACCAACGTCTCGGCATTCAACAAGCCCAAGGTATTGTCCTTGGCTCTCGAAGACAAAGCCCGACGTGACCAACTCCTCGACACTCCACAAGCCCAAGGCCCTACCCTTAGCACTCGAAGGCAAAGTCCGAGGCGATCATCGCCTCGGCATTCAACAAGCCCAAGATCCTGCTCTTGGTACTCGAAGACAAAGTCTGAGGTGTCCAACGCCTCGGCATTCAACAAGCCCAAGGTACTGCCCTTGACACTCGAATATAAAGTCCGAGGCGACCAACGCCTTGGCATTCAAAAAGCCCAATGCTCTGCCCTTGGTACTCGAAAACAAAGTTAGGCGACCAACGCCTCGGCACTCAACAAGCCCAAGGCACTGCCCTTGGCACTCGAAAAGAAAGTTCGAGGCGACTAACGCCTCGGCATTCAATAAGCCCAAGGTCCTTCCATTGACACTAGAAGATAAAGTCCAAGGCAATCATTACCTCAGCATTCAGCAAGCCCAAGGTCTTGCCCTTGGCACTCGAAGATAAAGTCCAGCGCAAGCAATGCCTCGACATTCAATAAGCCCAAGGTTCGGCCCTTGGCAATCTAAGATAAAGTCCAAGGCGACCAACACCTCGGCATTCAAGAAGTCCAAGGTCCTGCCCTTGGCACTCGAAAAAAATGTTCGAGGCGACCAATGCCTCGGCATTCAACAAGCCCAAGGCCCTGCCCCTGGCACTCGAAGACAAAATCTAAGGTGACCAACGCCTCAGCATTCAACAAGCCCGAGACTTTGGCATTGGCACTTGAAGACAAAGTTGGAGGGGACCAATGCCCCGACACTCAACAAACTCAAGGCCCTGCCCTTGGCACTCGAAGATAAAGTCCGAGGCGACCAATGCCTCGGCACTCAACAAGCCCAAGGCTTGGCTTTTGGCACTCGAAGACAAAGTACGAGGCGGCCAATGCCTTGACACTCAACAAGCCATTGGCCTTGACACTCAACAAGCCTAAGGCCTTGCCCTTGGCACTCGAAGACAAAATCCGAGGCGACCAACGTCTTGGCACTCAAGAAGCCCAAGGCCCTGCTCTTGGCACTCGAAGACAAAGTCTGAGGCGACCATCGCCTCGACATTCAACAAGCCCAAGACCCAGTCCTTCGTACTCGAAGACACTGTCCGAAGCATTTGATGCTTTCGGCACATTCAACAAGCTCAAGGTCTAGCCCTTGTCCGAAGTGTTTAACTCTTCGACACATTCAACAAAGCTCAAGGTCCAGCCTGACGGCGCACACTTTGCACCAGACATTCAAAGGTGCGAAGACATCCAGACAGAAGACGTTCAAAGGTGCGAAGACATCCAGACATTCTACTACCGAACTTTCGATAGCAGCCAATTGTTTCAACCGATCAGCCGCTCATTGGCCGAGGGTCGCCTATGTTCGTCAACGCACTCGACACCGGCTAAAACATGCAACTTCCAGAGGCAACCAAGCAGTTCAACCGAATTGCCCTTATTCCCAATTGACAGGCCACGGATGGCTGTAATCATGCCTCCGATCATCGTATCCGATCAGAAACCACCAGAGGACATGACATCGACGGCCAGGATTCACAGCCTCATCAGTGGCATACGCTCACATGGTCACCTCCTCTCCAAGCCCTTCGATCGACGTGAAGAGAAGTGCATCCATGATTCCGATTGGCGCGCAGATCCCTTCGTCCCTCTCGGATCGTGGATCGGTCGCCAGATGCCGATCAACTGATCGGCCGCCGGATGCCGATCAACCGATCGGCGACCACCGCCAGCACGTCGACATCTGAGGTATCGGTTGCAAAAGAGGGTGTAGCGGCCAATCACAGTGCAAATTGGACCGATTCAGGCATCGACGACTTCCTTGACACAGATCGGCCTCCCGTGACCGATCTCCCAGATAGTGATCGGCTTCTCGTGGCCGATCCCCCTCCCCTTCTCCGGCAAGGAGGCGGCGGCGGCGGCGGCGGCACAACCTAACAACGGCGGAGCCGATCGGCTCCTCCCCTCTTATCCAACACCGACGGTGGCTCCTCCCTCCCCTCAGCCTCATCTTCGGCATGCGGGACAGTCCCTCCGATCATCTCCCTCGTATCGGCTTGGCCAAGATCGGCCTCCTCATATCTCCAAGTCCGATCCCTCGGACACGTGATCGGCCAGCCGTAGCCGATCGCTCGATCGGACGATCAGGAGTGAGTGCGATTTGTCGATCGAGCTGCGATGGGTTCAATTCTGAAATGATGGATGGCTGTGATCGGCTCTCTTCTAACGATGACCCCAACCTGATCGGCGGCAGGCTATACATATAAAAGATGAAAAACTTAAAAGTCGTTTTGAGTTGCGTCCACCCCCACCTTTCCATACATATCCGTTGATGGTTTTTGCTCTATTTTCTCTTGCATCTGGATGATCTTGTAGAGGGTCACACGAGGATTACAATGCCTCTGGAATTGATGAATTTGATATGGAATGTAAAAGCTACACCGTCAAAGTTACCTTCGGCTCGCATTTTGAACTCCCCTAAGGGTCTGTTCTTTTGCGTGAAAAATAACCGCGGAAACGGATTAATGAGTGAAAGTTGGGTTTCCGTCCAAATTTTCGGCGTTCTTTTACCGATCAAATCGTGGAAAGAGGATTTCCGGATGGATGTATTTCCACAACCAGGAAGAAAATTATTTCCCTACTAAACCTGCAGAAATTCTCTTTCCCCTTATTTCCTTGCTAAAAAAAAATAGATTTCCATTGTGTTTGATTTCTTCCTTTTATTTACCTGCTAAAAGAACAAAGGAAATTAAACGGCATGGAAAGAATTTATGCAGAAATGAATTTCTGTAGAAATTGTTTTCTTTATTTTATTTTCTAGGAAACTAAAAGAACATACCCTAATACTACAATCATCAAGGAAACGAGAAGGAATCCACTCAAGTTTCTGTTATAATGGTGGTGTTGACCTCACACTTCCCTTGCCTCTGGACGGCCTCGTAGAGGATCATGTGAGGTTCGCAGCGCTTCTGAAATCGCTAAATTCAGCTACCAAGGAAATATCTCAAGCCGAACTTGCCTCCTGGGCTCCCATTTTCATCTTCCATTCACTACAGCAATAGCAAAGTGAAGAAAAGGGGGGGGGGGGGGGGGGGGGGGTACCCTTACCTGCCTCTATTTCTCTTTACTGTACACAACACCAAGGAGGAGGGTAACCTCACCTTCCTCCCTTCCTCAGCTACAACATGGACGGCAAGACTCGATCCCCTGCGATTGGGGGAGGAGACTCCATACCCTACAATCGGCCCCAGAAGATCAATCTAATTCAAAAGCTTGCTAAAACAAGCAGTTAGTGCTCGATCGATCGATCGATCCTTCAAAGATCCTGAGGCCAATGAACACAGCGCGCCGTTTTGCCTCCCATAAGGCGCAACCACACAAGCGAGCCGCTTCACCTTTCGACAGGCCACAACAGCAGCAGGCCATGTCATCAACTGTTGGGAAATTAGGCCTCTCGAGACTGAGAGTCTATCGGCCCCCCGAGACCGATAGCTTATCGACCTTGAAAACAATAGGATTCGTCAGGGAACCATATCCTGAGGCCGATCCCATTGATTTCAAGGTTGATACTGTATTGGCCAACAAAGATTGACAGCCTATCGGCCTCCCAAGTTCGATATCCTATCAGCCTCAAAAACAATGGGATCAGCTAGGAAACCACCTCCTAGGACCAATCCCTTTGATTTCAAAAGCCGATATGGTATTGGCTACTCGAGGCCGATATGTGTATCGGCCTCTAAAGGTTGATACCCATATCGATATGACGGGGCCGATACCCCTTATCGGCCTCGGCAGGGGACTCTAAGGCCGATCATCAAAACCCCGAGGCCAATAAGGTATCGTCCCCTCGAGGCCGATATGTGTATCGACCTCTGAAAGGCGATACCCATATCGGCACGATGGGGTCGATACCACCTATCGGCCTTGGGAGGGGCCTCTGAGGCTGATCATCAAAACCTCGAGGTTGATAGGGTATCGGTCCCCCGAGGCCGATATATGTATCAGACTTTGAAGGCCGATACCCATATCAGCACGCCGAAGTTGATACCCTTTTCACTATGGCGGGACCCTCTTTCTCTCATGATCACTCGGTTCCTCTGTAGGAGTCAATGGGCGATGCCTTCTTGTTAGCCCTGGGCAGGGGGTCAGCAGGCACAACGGTTGACCTCGGACAACGGGTCCGCAGACAAAACTCTGGTCGGTCCTTTACAAGGGGTCGGTAGACATGATGACCAGCCCCGGACAACGGGTTGGTCGGTAGACAATATTTCTAGTTGACCATTGGCAGGGGGTCGACAGACGCGACGGTTGACCCCGGGCAACGGGTCGGCAAACATAATTCCGTCCCGCCAATGCCGGATTTAGTTGGGTAAGCTTAGCAATCCGTAGCGGCACTCTCTAAGTCCACCGCTTAGTTTTGATTGGTCGGCCCTTGGCAGGGGATCGGTAGACACGACGACCAGCCTCGAACAACGGGTTTGTCGATAGACAACATCTACGGTCATCCCTTGACAGGGGGTCGACAGATGCAGTTGGAAGAGCTTATCAACCTGAAACGACACTCCTTTAAAAATGATTACTAGCGACGAACGAGCAGTAGGCTACCCCTCTTCTGGTTGATCCTTGGTAGGGGGTCGGTAGACTCTATACAACACTCGCTAGGCTATCTCGACACTGACAAACCGATTTTGCACCATAGAGCCACAGCCAGCTGGGTTTGTATTCACCTAGCTGGGAGGGGGTAAATATAGGTGCAAAATCTGGCTAACGCCTGACAGTGGGACCCACCAACCCAGCCTGGGGCTAACAAAGATGACCGTGGGACCTGCTAGCCCTGCTTGGGCCCTATGAAGACGATCGTGGAACCTACCAGCCCTTCCTGGGACCTACGAAGACGATAGTGGGACCCACAAGTCCTGCCCCCTAACCCACAAAGACCATATGGGGTCTGGTAAATCCCCTTGAATATTTACCAAAATCCAAAATATTCTTAAAACTCTATAAATAGCAGACCTTGTAAATAAACCAGATCGAAATTCATTATTCCAAATTCTATATTTTATTTTCCAGAGCTCTCTAAGCCTTCTGGTGATCAGACTCTAGTCAAGCCTACTCCACCCTCTATCTACTTGTATAAGCACTCCTCGGCTTGTTGAGAGTATCTTTATTTTTTTAGAGTTAGTGGATTCAAAGGTTGCGTCTTACCACACTGAGATGTAGGCTTCGACCAAACTTTGTCACCATATCTTGTGTCAACTCTCTTTCTCTCCATCTCTCTCTCCACCCCAACAATGTTTGTGTGATAGCTCAATAGGCGACAACTCAACTCTCTGCAGTACACCATACTTAAAACTTGACCCGCAAGAGGAAGATTGTACGACAGCCGTAATTTTCCCCCACACTTGATCCAGAGCCGGAGAATTTATCCCTGGTGGGCCAAGGAGATACCAGTGCTGAGATGTTCATCCAAAAGGTGACAGTGTATGCAGCAGTGTGCATGATGCTGCAGATGTTCGGAGACATGATGCTTATCCCTAGTTCAACAAAAAGATACACGGGATCTGTGTTGAAGATGTAGCTCCAAACAAGCCAAATACAAGTCCAAGGTTCGTGTGCGAAGAAACAATGGGAGACAGAGCACAAGAGCAAAGGACGAATCTGCTAGGAAAATCATATGCACGTGCGATTTCCCCAGGGTCGTGTGCACGACTTGCATCAACAGAAAAGTCGAGCGAGTGATCGAGACTGATTGTGCGCACGATCTAGTCTAGCAGCATGTGGTTGAGGCGGTGCGGCCTGCATTTTTGCATGGGATTCGTCCAACAAGTCGGATACAAATGTGTGCTTACAAATAAGAGGTTCTAGGACGAATCTAGTAACACAAGAGAGGTTTTATCAAGACTCTATAAGGGTTTAGAGGGCAGTCATCATCAAGGAAGAGAAAAGGGAATCCATTAGCGACTAGATGGTTTCAGAAAGGGTTTCTTCTTGTTATTCGGGGAGAGGGGGCTGGATGATCTATTCTCTTTGGGGCGGTATCTCTTTGTGGGTGTATGAGAGTTTGTTAAAGACAAACAAATATGTACTCGGATTTTTCCATATTAGTGAATTCATTGATCGTCATTGCCGGATATCATCGTGTGTGAATACTTGTACTTGGTTTATTTATTTGATCTTCTCAGTGGTGGTGAGTCTTCATCTTCTTCAATGAGTTTCTTCGCACGTCGTGTTCCACGCTCCTTCCGTTACGCGACGGCCTCGGATCATAACAATCTGAAGCTTGAAGGCTCATCCCCAATGGACTGACGAAGATACAGAAGGTGCAGAGATGCAAGTTCAACAGTCCGACTTGGACTCGTAAGGCACGGATGACGATTGATTTGTGGTGTCCTTGCGAGCAGCAGTTGATGAATGTTTTCTAGGAGCTTGTCTCCTGATGATCAATGTTAGTGGTGTTCCTATGGAGTAGCCCGATCGTGGGCTAGCCACGAAATAAAAAGTTTATTTGTACTATCTCATAAATAGGCTTGATTGCTTCCGTTTCCTCTAACTTTCTCAACTATTCCGCTCCAAATTGTAGAGTAAATCCTTCCTGGATTTATTCGTTGCGCATGGGGGATGATGCTAATAGCGAGGCGAAGATCTAACATGAAAAGTAATCCTTATTGTAAATATTTATTTGGTCGAAAAAGGGAGGGAGGAAGGGATGGGGGGATGATGCTAACAGAGATAATGATGGTGATTTTAATTACCATATAACATTTACAGCGGCTATATACACCCCAGTTTTTTGTAAAGGCAGCACCCGACGGAAGGCTGGTATAACTTTTCAATTTTTTTTTTATCTTTCTAAGGGCGGTCTATTTCTATAGTAATCCAACGGTTTACCATGCATGCCCTCCCTTGCTCTCAAAGCTTATGGCCTTAGGTTTCGCTCTCCTTTCCTTCAAGGTTTGATTTGGTAATGGCACGATCTACATTTTACGCTACAATAGTGTTAATCTACATCGTATCCTACAACATCGTAACTAGAGATAATTCACATGCACTCTATATATATTGGCTCATTGGTCCTAAATTCTCTCCCAAAAACCCTAGCCTCCATCTTTCTCTCTCACCTAAGGTAACATGGTACCAGAGTTGGGGCCGTTTCGAGAGCATCTCCCGAGTGGTCCAGCCGCACCCACTCTGCATGCGGGCAAGTATTGAACGGTTAGTCCCACATTAGTAAGGGGAGCGGGGTGGTCTCTCTTGATATACCCGATGTGCTCTTCTCCCTTTAAAAGATTGGCCTTTTGGAGAACTCGGGTGTTGCATCATCATTGAAATATTTAGTAACTTTATTTTAAAACACACATTGCCTTATAGTTCAAACGATTGAACGAGCTGCTTGAACCAGTTTGGACTGAACCTGCCGCCTTTTCGGTTCACCTTTCGGTCCGCTTTTTAAGATATTGAAAGTGCATATGAAAATATTCAAATTCTCTGTCGTTATTTAAAAACCCAGCATTTGCCTAAAATTTTGTGAGTTTTTTTTCCCTTCAACAAATATTATTAAAAAAAATAGTTTTAAAAATTGTTCTTTCAAAATTTATTACAAATGTATTGTTAATTACCTTTCCAGGATAAAGCCGCTGTAATGGACAACATTTTATTTTATATAACAAAAATGTAGAATATTTTAATCATCAAAGAAGGGAGCCATAGCAAAACACATACAAGAAAGAATATGAGAAAAAACTAATTTTCTTGAATGATTTGTGCTTTTTCTTTTTAGAAATCTTGATTGATTTGTGTTGAGGTTTACAATTTATACATAGAGCATGAATGAGATATTTTAATATCTCATATTAGATATTCTAGACTTATCATATCCCTGAATTCTCTCCAATGATATAATTCTTTCAAACCCCGTAATATCTTTTATAACATTCGCACTAAATATAATTGGCAGTATTCTATTTCCTAACACTCACCCTCAAAATGAGGGGATATAATTCATGTTTAGTTTGCACAAAAGACAACTGCTTCCCTTGACTTGATAGTTGGATTTGGTTCGTCCCTGTGCTCGAGCTTGGGCACTAACTTTGGCTTAGGCTCTTGCTTTGGCTCAGTTCTAACTCTTTTTTGGTTCAGGCTCAGGCTCTGACTCTTGCATAAGCTCTAGCTTTTGGTCCTATTTGGCTGGGAGGAGTTGCAACTGCTTGGAAAGTTGCAGCTCATGTATTTGGAAAAGGATGAGTTGCAACTACTACGTTGCTATAACCCCACTGTATTATTTTTTTGACGTTGGCGGGTATCCCGAAACCTTTGTGGCAATGAACCCACTTCGGGCTCTTACTAATCCCTTTATAAATACGCACCGACCCACTCGAAAGTTTCCCTACGCACTCTTGGATAACTCGAGGGGCGGGAGGAATGGAACCCCACAACCTCTTTGCCAAAGCATCAATTGCTTACCTACTCCTCTATTGGCTGGTGGGTTGTAACCCCACTATTTGGTTGCTTTTTTTTTTTTTTTTGACATCGGCGGGTGTCCTGAAACCTTTCGGGCAATGGCCCACTTCAGGCTCGGACTAATCCCTCCGGGAGTGAAGTCCGACCCACTCGGCAATTCCCACTTCACTCCTGGGTAAATCGAGGGGACGAAGAGTTGAACCCACAACCTCATCACCAAAGCATCAGTTGCTTTGCCAACTCTCCAATCCCCTGGTGGGTACTATTTGGTTGCTTTTATGGTAGTAGGAAGTGGTAGCCGACGGCTAGCAGCAGGTGATGGCCGGCATTGTGGCGGTGGCCGTGGCGGCGGATGGTGGACAACGAGGCAGTGAATGGTGATGGCCAGAGATGTGTGGTGGCTGGCGGTTGGCCAACCGCGGTGGTGGGTTGCAACGGGCTAAGGAGTTGCAATTGTATGAGTTTGTACACGCATTTTTTAGGAATGAGTTGCTACTTAGGAAAGAGCTTTTCAACTGATGCAATTGAACCTCATCCCAGAAATTTATGTTTGGTTGGTCACATGTAATTACACACATGGTCTGCAACTGACACAACCAAACGGCATTGTTTGGCCAGAGCCAACTCATGCACTTGGAAAAGCATGAGTTGCAACTACTATGTTGTTGCAACCCCACTGTATTTTTTTTTTTGACATTGGTGGGTATCCCGAAACCTTTGTGGCAATGAATCCACTTCGGGCAATCCCTTCATAAATGCGCACCGACCCACTCGAAAGTTTCCCTACGCACTCTTGGATAACTCGAGGGGCGGGAGGAATGGAACCCCACAACCTCCTTGCCAAAGCATCAATTGCTTTCCTACTCCTCTATTGCCTAGTGGGTTGTAACCCCACTATTTGGTTGCTTTTATGGTAGTAGGAAGTGGTGGCCGACGGCTAGCAGTAGGTGATGGCCGGCATTGTGGCGGTGGCCGTGGCGGCGGATGGTGGACAATGAGACGGCGAATGGTGATGGCCAGAGATGTGTGGTGGCTGGCGGTTGGCCAACTGCGGTGGTGGGTTGCGACGGGTGGTGGGGCTAAGGAGTTGCAATTGTATGAGTTTATACACGCAGTTTTTAGGGATGAGTTGCTCCATAAGAAAGAGCATTTCAACTGATGCAATTGAAACTCATCCCAGAAATTTATGTTTGGTTGGTCACATGGAATTACAACAGTGGGCTGCAACTCACACAACCAAACGGCATTGTTTGGCCAGAGCACATGAGTTGCAACTAATCCACTTGCATTGGCATCAACGGGATAGGCCATTGCTGACCCTGAGTGAGGCTTACAACATCTCTTTTTTAAAAAAAAAGTTGACTGGGTTTTAAAAGTAATTTATATATTTTCGATGAGTTTAAAGGACCGGGCATCCAGGGAGTCAGGGACTAAAGACTTGACTATAAGCAGTATATTTTTTTCATCTTAAATTACTACTATAAGAAATAATAGAAAATCCCACTAGTGCGATCCGGTTGGTGCGATCCTGACAAGTAACATATGCATTTGGAGCACTGCAACATATGCAGCGGGACATAGCAACATACGGATTTTAGCATGCAGGCACCGCCCAGCCCGCCCATGCAACATATGTAATGGAAGTAGTGCAACATATAGAAATTAGCGAGGAAATATACGTTAGGGTGTGATGCATGCACCACCCAAACAATGCATCACAACCATACAAATTAAATCCAACGGTCCACAGTAAGCCAACATATGTTAGCTGTGATGCATTCACCGCCAAAACAATGCATCACAACTGTACAAATTAAATCGGACAGCCCACAGTGGTCGGATCGCACCGACCAGATTGCATGATATATATATATATATATATATATATATATATATATATATATATATATATATATATATATATATATATATATATATATATATATATATATATATATATATATATATATATATATATATATATATATATATATATATATATATATATATATGAGGAATGAGATGCTGCCTATCAAAACAGCGTTTTTTGCTGCTTTGATACATTGTTTGACCATCCTAGAAGTTTTGGAATTTGATGAAATTTCGTGAGGGTGTTGTCTAGGGTAAGATGATCATCCTCACAAATTTTCATCAAATTCCAAAACTTCTAAGAGGGTCAAATGGTCGAAGCAAAATCTGCAAAATCTGTAGTCACCGTTGAAATCTGCAGATTTTGCTTCGACCATTTGACCCTCTTAGAAGTTTTGGAATTTGATGAAAATTTGTGAGGATGATCATCTTACCCTAGACAACACCCTCACCAAATTTCATCAAATTCCAAAACTTCTAGGATAGTCAAACAATGTATCAAAGCAGCAAAAAATACTGCTTTGATAGGCAGCATCCCATTCCTCTATATATATATATATATATATATATATATATATATATATATATATATATATATATATATATATATATATATATATATATATATATATATATATATATGGGCGGGGATGCTGGACCTGAGGTGCAGCAAGAACGCTGCACCTTAGGCTTGTTTTACTTACCTAGAAGTTTTGGAATTTGATAAAATTTGGTGAGGGTGTTGTCTAGGGTAAGGTGATCATCCTCACCCATTTTCATCAAATTCCAAAACTTCTAGAGCGGTCAAATGGTCGAAGCAAAATCAGCCGTCCGCAGTCAATGTTAAAATCTGCAGATTTTGCTTCGACCATTTGACCCCCCTAGAAGTTTTGGAATTTGATAAAAATTTGTGAGGATGATCATCTTACCCTAGACAACACCCTCACCAAACTTCATCAAATTCCAAAACTTCTAGGTAGGTAAAACAAGCCTGAGGTGTAGCGTTCTTGCTGCACCTCAGGTCCAGCATCCCCGCCCCTATATATATATATATATATATATATATATATATATATATATATATATATATATATATATATATATATATATATATATATATATATATATATATATATATATATATATATATATATATATATATATATATATATATATATATATATCAGGGATGACATCAATAGGAGTTGGGTCAGCATCGCTTCCAAGGACTGGAGATGAAGAGTCATTCGCCCTTAGATACGTATTTATGAGTGCTGGTATTGGGCCCGCAGAGGTAGACGGAAACATTTCTACTTACCTCGGGTTTCCCTCCTTTTCCCAAGTCGAAACTAAACAGATGAGACAGCCCTCTCAGAATTTTTAGGGGGCGAGACTGATCATACATCCCATCCATGGGAATCTGCCTTAATACAAACATCATCCAATCATGAAAGGGGTGTAATAACCTCTGTTTGATATAGTTATCTATAGCAAAGATCCGTCTTTTACCTGCCCCTTCTATTGACGCAGACAACTTTCCAAACTGATCGTGAGAACAGGAAACCCAGAGAAGGTATATATATATATATATATATATATATATATATATATATATATATATATATATATATATATATATATATATATATATATATATATATATATATATATATATATATATATATATATATATATATATGGGCATGGACACTCTTCCTTATGGAATGGTTACTTATGGAATTACACATCGTCTTTTACCGACCTTAGAGGATTCAGAATTTGATGAAACTTAGTGGGGATGCTATCTATGACAAGTTGATCATCCTCACCAAAAATCATCAAATCCTATAACCTCTAAGGGCATCAAATGTTAGAAACTTTATCGACCGTTCATTTTAACCGTTAATTTGAATAACATATTTGATGCCCCTAGAGGTTATAGAAGTTGATGATTTTAGGTGAGGATGATCAACTTGCCATAAATAACATCCCCACCAAGTGCTTCTTAAGGACGAAGTTATGTGGAACAACGGTTGAGGGATCGGTGGGTAGCTGAGAGGGACCAGAACACTTCTTATTTCCACATGTACAGTATTGCGCAATGGGCGGAAACGCCGGAACCCCATCTCCTGCCTAAACGTTGACGGGGCTTCCCTTGGAAATCAGCGAGAGATTCTCGGGGGAGCCACCCACTTATTCAAGCGGGTGTTCGATCACGATTGTCACTACCCCTTATCTCCCGATTGGAAGGTCCTGCCTTTCCGCTCGGACCCAAACCCGGAGACGCTCTCCACACCCTTCTCGGAGGATGAGTTTCGATGGGAGTTCTTTGATCAGTCACCATACGGGGCTCCAGGGCAAGATGGATTCCTATTCCTCTTCTTCTAGCGGTACTAGGAGACCCTCAAGCAGAATCTCCTACGGTTCCTTTCGGATTTCTTTGAGGGGAAGGTGAACCACAAAAGCCTGAATCACTCATGGATTATCCTCATACCGAAGAGGAAGGGGGTAGAATCCATTCGGGATTTTCGTCTGATCAGTCTGTCAAATTGTATTTATAAGGGGGTGGCGAAGGTCATTGCTTATAGGATGACTCTTGTGATCCTGGACCTCATTGGGCACTCGCAGTTCGCCTTTGTCAAAGGAAGGAACATCCTCGACAGCATGGCGACTGCTCAGGAGGTCCTCCTCCATGCGTGAGAGTCCAACACCGAGGCGATGCTCCTCAAGCTAGACTTTGAGAAGGCCTTTGACAAGCTGGAATGGGGTTTTCTGATGGAGACCCTTCGTCGCAGGGGGTTTCCTTCCAGCTAGTTGGACTGGATCTGGTCGTGCCTCTCCTCCTCTAGGATGTTGTGTCTCATCAACGGCAGCAAGGGCAACTCCTTTCTCATGCGCAAAGGGGTCAAGCAAGGTTGCTCACTTTCCCCATTCCTTTTTATTTCTATCACCTCTCGGAATGGGTCATCAAGCAGATCGACCGGTTACGTCAGAAGTTTCTTTAGCGGGGGCCTTCAGGTAGTTCAGCTTCTTATCCTCTTCTCACATGGGATAGTGCCTGAAAGTCCAAGGTGTAGGCCGGGGCATGGGGATCAGATCATTAACCTGCGTGATTTCAACCTGGCCATGCTTGGGATGTCGTGGTGGAGACTGCAGCACGGCGTGGGAGATATTTGGCAGGAAGTGGTCACAGTCAGATACTTATAACCAGGGTCTCCTCGATTTCTCGTTGCGTCAGCCAGCTCTAGGATATCTAGATCAGTGATATCCCCCTGCGAATGATGTTCTACAACTTGTACAAGCTGGCATAGCTCAAATTAGTGACGATCTAGTCGCAGGCCTCTGTTTGGGGGAGGGCTGACGATCTGGCGGTCGAAATTCTCAAGTCCGTTCCCGACGGAACACCTCCAGGAGCTAGGCCAACTTCTGGATATCTTGGGCGTAGTTAACCTGAACTCAGAGCCAGACAAGTCGGGTTGGCGGTGGACCACCTCAGGTGACTTCTCGATTCGTAGCTTCTACGGGTTTCTGAACTTCGGGGGGGTGACCTGTTTACAAGCCAGGGCGAGTTGGCAAGCCAGATGCCCTCTCAAGATGAGGATCTTTATGCTCCTTGCATTCATAAACCAGATCTTAACCAAGGTCAACCTGTTGAGGCAGAACCACCCGGGGTTTCATCGCCGACCTGTGACCTGTGCAGGCGGGCTGACGAGTCGACCGACCACCTTCTTCTGGGCTGCGGGTTCTCCAGGCAGGTCTGGTCGTACTTCTTGTCAAAATTAGGTCTACACTCGCCGCCAGTCTCCGTTGAGCTTCTTTGGGGGACCTGGCGGCGCAGGAAGTTTCAGGGCCCCGATAGGAAGGGGTGGGACATGCTGGCTATCGGGATTTCTTAGGCGATTTGGCTGGAGCGCAACCGCAGGACCTTTCTGGGGAGGAGCAGTCCGGTCGAAAATGTCATCTCTCACACCAAATCCCTGATCCACTTCTGGGTGTGTAATGGCGCGTAGGGACCCCATGATTTTGTCCTAGATCTTTGTAACTAGCCCGTGGGCTCATTCTATACTCTTCCTTTGATAAATTAGTAGGGGTCGAGGCCGAACCCTCCCTCATTCTCTGAGAGGGATTTATCCAAAAAAAAAAAAAAACATCCCCACTAAGTTTTATCAAATTTAAAAACTTTAGGGTAGGTAAAAGACGATGTGTAATAGTATAAGTAAGAGCAACCCTCCCAATATATATATATATATATATATATATATATATATATATATATATATATATATAGGGGGCGGGGAGCCTGCACCCGAGGTGCATCAACAACGTTGCACCTCTCGTACTTAGAAGTTTTGGAATTTGATAAAATTTGGTGAGGGTGTTGTCTAGGGTTAGATGATCATCCTCAGAAATTTTCATCAAATTCCAAAACTTCTAGGGGGGTCAAATAGTCGAAGCAAAATTTACAGATTTTAACGGTGACTGCGCACGACAGATTTTGCTTCGACCATTTGACCCCCCTAGAAGTTTTGAAATTTGATAAAAATTGGTGACGATGATCATCTTACCCTAGACAACACCCTCACCAAATTTCATCAAATTCCAAAACTTCTAGGATGGTCAAACAATGCTTGAAGTACAGCAACGACGCTGCACTTCAGGTCCAGCATCCCTTTTCCCATATATATATATATATATATATATATATATATATATATATATATATATATATATATATATATATTTCTCCAACAACTATTGTAATAAATGATTGTATGATATCATACTCCACCGTCAGAATATAAATAGGGCTGATCTTTTGCGAAACCCCGAATAGATGCGAAAATCCCTTATTTGTGAAATCCAGTCGTAGTCGTTCGATCAACCAATCGAACGATCGGTGTTCACCCCGCCCACCGACCGCAGCTATTACTGTGGCGGGCACAGTAACAGCGATTTCGGTGGGTGGGGTGAACCCTGGGCGTCCGATCGGCGTGAATCGAACGGCCAAATATCTCTCCTGCCGGTTAAATTTTTTAACCGTTCGATTATTAGATCGAATGGGTGAGATCCCGTGGGTAACAATTAAATAGGACAAAGGTAGTGGGTGGGGTGAACCCTAGCCGTCCGATCGGCGTGAATCGAATGGTTAAATTTCTCTCCGGTCGGTTAAAATTTTTAACCGTTCGATCGAATGATCGAACGGATGAGATCCCGTGGGAAACAATCAAATAGAACAAAAGGTAATGATTACAATCATTACCTTTTGTCCTATTTGATTATTTCCCATAGGATCTCACCCGTTCGATCATTCGATCGAACGGTTAAAAATTTTAACCGGCCGGAGAGGTATTTGGCCGTTCGATTCACTCCGATCGGACGGCCAGGGTTCACCCCACCCACCGAAATCGCTGTTACTGTGCCCGC
This sequence comes from Chamaelirium japonicum, assembly GCA_947650365.1. Lineage (NCBI taxonomy): Eukaryota > Viridiplantae > Streptophyta > Magnoliopsida > Liliales > Melanthiaceae > Chamaelirium > Chamaelirium japonicum. The sequence goes on along the minus strand of OX393550.1, from coordinate 32,750,263 downwards.
CACAGTAACAGCTGCGGTCGGTGGGCGGGGTGAATACCGATCGTTCGATCGGTTGATCGAACGGATGAGACTGGGTTTCGCAAATAAGGGATTTTTGCATGTTTCGCACCCGATCACTACTATATATATATATATATATATATATATATATATATATATATATATATATATATATATATATATATATATATATATATATATATATATATATATATATATATATATATATATATATATATATATATATATATATATATATATATATATAGAGGAATGCTTGGTTGTGCTGTGCGCTTGTGGACGCGGAAAAAAGCGCGGGTCGTCTTTATTGCGAATCACACGAGATTACAATTGTGGCCGGGACCCGGGTTGCTCGGGTGTAGCGAGTCCGGGTTGCGGCGAGTTTTGATCAGGGGATTGTGGGAAAGATCTTCTGGGGGATCCCTTTGATCCGCGTCTCCACGTGGTGTTCGTGCGAGAGCTCTGAAGGGGCTGCCCAGGACAGGGGTTTTACAGGGAGAGGGTTTTGGAGAGGCTAAGGAATGTCCACCGTTGCTTTGTCCCTTCCGTGCTTCGCGCTTTCTCGGCTAGGGGGTTTTCGGCTTCGTTCCTCGGTCTTCGCGTCTTCCTCGTTCCTTGCTTGACCTCGGTGTCCTTGATCGTCGGTTCGCGGCGTCGATCTAGCTTTTGGCGTTGGCTTTGGCTTTGGCTTTTTGGCTTTGGCTTTACTCCGGCGTGGCTCTGGCTTTTGCTTTGCTTCGGCGCTTGCACTTGGACGTAGCTGGGAGAGACTTGCGATGCTTTCGTTCTTCCGGACTTCGCGTCGTATCGGCTAGAACGTGCGGTGCTTTTGCTCGTGGCCGGCGTAGTCGCTTGGCTTTGGCACTTGCGTTGCTTTGGCGTGGGCTTTACTGGGGCTTTGCTTTGGCTTCTTGCGTTGGCTTTAGCTTTAGCGTCAACTCGATCTTCTTCCTCGAACGACGTGGGCTACTTCTCCGGTGCTTCGACGGTTTGCGTGTCGACGAGACTTCTCTTCTTCTCCGGGCTTCTTCGGCGTGATCGGAGTCGAAGAATGCTTTCGAAGATGGTGGGGGTAGCACCGATCTCCGTGCGACGGTTGTGGTGTCGGCTTTTGTAGATGAAGACGACGAGGGTGGCGACGGTCTCCGTGCGACGGTGGTGGCGTCGGCTTTTGTTGATGAAGACGACGAGGGTAGCGACGGTCTCCGTGCGACGGTTGTAGCGTCGACTTTTGTTGATGAAGATGATGGGGTAGCGACGCTTCAGACGATCTGCTCCAGGCTTTCTTCTTCGTGGATGGGGCAGGCGTTAGTCGAAGACGACGGGGTGATGACGCTTCGCTTCTCTCCTCCGGGCTTTGGGGCTTGATCGGGATCGAGGATTTGTTGGAGCCGACGGGGTAGTGCCGCTCCTCTTCTTCTCCGGGCTTTTGGGCTTGATCGGAGTCGAAGCTTGTTGGAGACGACGGGGTAGTGCCGCTCCTCTTCTTCTCCGGGCTTTTGGGCTTGATCGGAGTCGAAGCTTGTTGGAGACGACGGGGTAGTGCCGCTCCTCTTCTTCTCCGGGCTTTTGGGCTTGATCGGAGTCGAAGCTTGTTGGAGACGACGGGGTAGTGCCGCTCCTCTTCTTCTCCGGGCTTTTGGGCTTGATCGGAGTCAAAGCTTGTTGGAGACGACGGGGTAGTGCCGCTCCTCTTCTTCTCCGGGCTTTTGGGTTTGATCGGAGTCGAAGCTTGTTGGAGACGACGGGGTAGTGCCGCTCCTCTTCTTCTCCGGGCTTTTGGGCTTGATCGGAGTCGAAGCTTGTTGGAGACGACGGGGTAGTGCCGCTCCTCTTCTTCTCCGGCCTTTGCTTCTGGCGTCTTCGGAGTCGAAGGGTTCTTCTTCTCCGAGCTTTCTTCTTCGTGCACGGAGTCGAAGGGATGATCTTCGTGTGCAAGGGTCTTCACGTTGATGAGGACTTTCAGTAAGCCGATCCCTCGGGACAGGCTTGACTGTGCCTCGTGAAGCCTTGGGTCGATGAAGAAGCGTCTCCTCTTCTGCAGAGCTCTGGCGTTTCGTCTTCAATTTCCCGACCATTTTTTCCTTCCCCCACCCCCTCTATTTATAGGCAAAGAGGTGGGGAGAGAGATATGGGAACTTTTTAATTTTAAATCCCTTTTGTATCTCTCTCATAATTACCCGGATTTTATTCATCCATTGATGAGGGGAATAACATTTAGTTATTTTCCTTTTCTGGCGGGTGCAATTATGGCTGGATTTTGCGCACGAAATCGATGGCGATCGGGCGCTTCATCTTGTGCGTCGGATCGAGGGATCGGCGCAGATCCGCGTGTGTGCAGACGTCATACGCTACCTCCCCCCGCGCATGGCGGTATTTCTTTCCTTTTCTTTCTTTTCTTTCCTTTTCTTTTCTTTCCTTTCTTTTCTTTCCTTTTTCTTTTCTTTCTTTTCTTTTCTTTCCTTGCAGGGCCGGCCGGCCCCTCCATGGGTTCGGTCCCCACTAGGGCCGGCCCCATGGGGTTCGGACCCTAGTAGGGGCCGGCCCCTCTTGAAGTGGGGTCCGGGTCCGCATCGGCGCGCGCGAGTCGGGTCCGCGTGTCGGGTTTGCATCCACGTCGGTGTGCGCGAGTTGGGTCCGCGTGTCGGGTTTGCATCCGCGTCGGCACACGTAAGTCGGGTTCGGGTCCGACGAAATTCGTGTGTCTACAAATGCCCCCTCAAGGACGAGTGTGTTGATGAGGACGTGTCGGGTTTGGACGCGTAAGAATCGTAGAGCACTTGTCCTTGATTCCTTTCTTGGATGGGCCTGGTGGCTTATTTAAGAGCCCCTACCCCTTTCATCCCTTTTTTTTTTTTTTTTGCGAAAGGCTGGAGCTTGGAGACCGCAGTCGAAACAGTGCTGCCTGGGATTGCACGCAACTTGCTCCGTCTTCCTAGTTGTCGGCTCTTTCATCGGCGGCGGCGGCTCCTGCTTGCGGAGAAGACCCTCGCTAGGGTTTCGATCATCTTCCTCGTTGCGGACTTCTTTTGCTCCGAAGTTTGCACGGACGTCGAAGGTGGCCGTTGCACGGAGTTCGAGACTTGCGCGAGGGCGACTGGAGTGCGATGACGGCGACGGTGCATCTCGGCGGAGGACTGTCGCCCCTCCCTCGGTGTGGGAGCGCAATGACGAGGCCGATTGTCGACGGCGACCGTTGCACGATGTCCGAAGGCGACTTAGGAGAGACGGGAGCGTGAAGACGAAGGCAACATGTCTCGACGTAGTCCCATGGCGGCGCGCGGGTGACGAAGGCGCGAAGATGAAGGCGATGCACCCCGGCGGAGTGTTGGCGATGGTGACGCACCTCGGCGCGATGAGGAGGAGGTGGAGCCATTGCAAGCGAGGCGAAGCTCCCCTTTCCTTTCTCTCTTTTTTTTTTTTTTTTCTTTTTGTGTGCGCGGAGTACAGCAGTAGCGACGGTGGCTAGCTACGGCGCGCGCGAAGGCCGGGGTGCCGCGGCGGTGGTGGCTCGCGGAGGCAGCAGCAGCAGCAGCGGCAGGCAATGGCCGAGCGGCGCGCGGGCTGCGGTGCGGGTGCCAGTGGCTCGCGGGCCCTTCTTTTTCTTTCCTTCCTTTTCCTTCTTTTTCTTTCTTTTTTCTTTCCTTTTCTTTTCTTTTCTTTCTTCTTTTTTTTTTTTTTCTTTCCTTTTTCTTTTTCTTTTCCCGCTTGCTCTTTCTTTTTTTTTTGTTCGCTCAGCACAGCGGCAGCAGCAGCGATGGCTCGCGAAGGCGGCGGGGCGAGCACGCGGGTCGCGCTGGGCGAGGCGGCGCGCTGGGTCCACGAAGGAGGCGGCGCGCGGGGTCGAGACGGGGGCGGCGCGCGGGTGCAACGCGGGGCGCGGGGCCGGACGCTGGCGGCGCAGGGTGCAGGGCCGGAGGCCGGCCGGCGTGCGGGCGCGCGGCATGCGGGTGGTCGGGCGCGGGCGGCGCTGGGTGCAGGGCCGGAGGCCGGGCGGTGGCTGCGGCACGCGCGGAGGGGCCCTGGCGCGGGGCGACTGGGGCCTCGCGGTGGCGGGCCCGGGCGCGGGTGGTGCGAGGCCAGAGGCTGGGGCATCGCGGTGGCGGCTTGGTCGGGTGCGGCGGCCAGCGGAGGTGGCGCGCGGGCGGAGTCGGGCCGGCGAAGGAGGGGGGCTGCAGGCCCTACCTTTTTCTTTCTCTCTTTTCTCCTTTTTTTTTTTTTTTCTTCTTTTGTGTCGGGTGTTGATTGGGGAGGGTGGCGCGGTGCAGGCTGCTGCTGCCTCTTTTTTTTTTCTTTTTTTTTCTTTTTTTTTTTTTTTCTGGTCCGCGAAGGCGGCAGGCGGCGACGGCCCACAGTGCGGGCTGCAGTACGCACGACGCGGGGTCCGGGAGCGAGTGGCCCGGAGGCCCGACGCGGTCGCAAACGCAACGATGGCGGCCGCCGGTGCGACTCTGAGTCGGGCGGGCCCCGATCGGGTCGGAGGTGGAACGCAGTGGCAGCTCGGCGCGTGGGGTTGAGTGCAGGCGGCATGGGTACGTGGCGCAGACGACGGGTGTGTGGAGTGGCGCTGGCGCGGCATAGGCGGGCGGTGGCCAGGCTTCAAGCTGCGCGAGTGGTGTGCGGCGCTTGAAGACGAAGGCTTCCGTCGGCTTGGAGACGAAGGCTTCTTCGATGCTTGGCGACCGTCGGCGGAAGAGTGCTGCCTGGGGTTGCACGAGACTTGCTCCGTCTTCCTGGTGTCGCCTCTTTCGTCGACGGCGGCGACGATGGTGCGCGTCGCTTGAAGACGAAGGCTTCCGTTGGCTTCTGGAGACCGCCGTCGGAAGAGGGCTGCCTGGGGTTGCACGCGACTTGCTCCGTCTTCCCGGTGTCGCCTCTTTCGTCGGTGGCGGCGGTGATGGTGCGCGGCGCTTGAAGACGAAGGCTTCCGTCGGCTTGGAGACGAAGGCTTCTTCGATGCTTGGAGACCGTCGACGGAAGAGTGCTGCCTGGGGTTGCACGAGACTTGCTCCGTCTTCCCGGTGTCGCCTCTTTCGTCGACGGCGGCGGCGGCGGCGATGGTGCGCATCGCTTGAAGACGAAGGCTTCCGTCGGCTTGGAGACGAAGGCTTCTTCGATGCTTGGAGACCGTCAGCGGAAGAGTGCTGCCTGGGGTTGCACGAGACTTGCTCCGTCTCCCCGGTGTCGCCTCTTTCGTCGACAGCGGCGGCGATGGTGCGCATCGCTTGAAGACGAAGGCTTCCGTCGGCTTGGAGACGAAGGCTTCTTCGATGCTTGGAGACCGTCAGCGGAAGAGTGCTGCCTGGGGTTGCACGAGACTTGCTCCGTCTCCCCGGTGTCGCCTCTTTCGTCGACGGCGGCGGCGATGGTGCGCGGCGCTTGATGACGAAGGCTTCAGTCTTGGCGGCGAAGCATTCTTCGGCGGCTTGGAGCCGAAAGATTCTTCAGCGGAGTGTTATCGTCTTCTTGGTGCGGGAGCATAATGACAACGGCACGGCGAAAAGACGAAGCCGAGTGTGGTGGCGATCGCCTGGTGCGAGGATGAGTCGGGGGCGTTGAAGGCCAGGGAAGGTGGCTCCTTTTTTTTTTTTGAATTGAATTGACTTTACCTCTCGATCGGTCTTGCACTTTTCATATCCTTGCAAGATTCGTCCCCCTGAGTACCTTCCGAAGGTTGGCTAGATTATTGATGAGGTCAACCGCGGGTTTAGAGTTACTAGCGAGGTTGCACCTTTCTGGTAGCAATGTCAGCTTGAAGGACACCGAGATGGGCATTCTGAAGAGGATGACAAGGCCACGAGCATCAACAAGGAGTAGACTGCTTTGGTTGTCTTTTGCTTGTCGATCTTGACCTTGATGACAGCTCTAGTGGTTCTTTTGGCTTCGTGGAGGTCACGAAGGCTGCGGTTGTTGTTTATGCGTCCGCCATTCTTCGGGTTGCTGCTTTTGACTTCAGTGGCAGTTTCCATCATTCAGGTGGGCCTGAGCTTTTGCATGAGCTCGGTGGATTTCAAGGCAACGACTCTTTTTCTGTGGAGCAGATGCGCACCTTCTTTGGAGGGTGGCGAGCTTCATTGCTTACAACGGTCTTCGCTGGAGGACGCTTCCTTGGGCTTAGCTGCGACTGAGGGGGAGAGACGTCAAGCATCGCTTCAGAAGCTGGAGAACACCCGAGCGACCAAGAAGACTTCTGGAGCAGAGTTTGTGAAGCAGCGGAAAGCTGGCGACGCGTCGAGAGTTGACTGCTTCCCTACCCCTAGAATTGCAGCGCGTGTAAGCTGTTGGGAGCGAGCCACTTTGGTGCCTTAGGAACTTCGACTTGCCATACTCGTGCATCGCTTTAGAAGCTGGAGTTCTATTTGGGAAAAGCTCAAGCGATCAGGAAGACGTCTGGAGCAGAGCTTGCGAAGCAGTGAAGAGCTGACGAAGTGTCGGGAGCTGGTGCATTGATCGAGAAGGCTTCCGGAGCGACCCTTGTGACGCAGCGCATAGCTGGCGACGCGTCGGAAGTTAACGGCTTCTCTACCCCGGGAGTTGCAGCGTGTGTAGGCCGCAGGGGGCGAGCTGCTCCAGCGCCTCAAGGACTGACTTTCTTGTCATCTTTCGGTTTGCTAACTGGACTTGTGGATCTGCACTCATTCTCTTCTGGACTGGCCTTCTTGGACGACGTTGGGATGTTTCTTTTTTTGTCTGGACTGAACCTTTGTAGGTTGCCTACGTACCCTACTGAGAGGGATCAAGTCGCACGTAGTTCGTTTTTTTTTTTTTTTTTTTTTTGAACAAGGGGTGTGGCCTTGCTTTAGGCATAGTACCTTTTGAGGTACTTGCCGTTGATAGGGCCGAGTGTCAGCCCTTCTGGCGTGGTGAGGAGATAGGCACCGTTGGAGTAGACTTCCTTGACGGAATGAGGGCCATCCCATTTGGCATCAAATTTCTTCCCTCCTCGATGCGAGAGAATGATGGGGCGTTTGACCGCCAGCACCAGTTCCCCTATCTGGAATGATCGAGGACGAATCTTTTTGTTGAAGGCGCGAGAGAGCCTGGCCTGATAACACTCCAGACGTTGTTGAGCTTCGAGGCGTCTTTCATCCAGTGCTTCCAATTCTGCTAGGCGGAGCTGGGCGTTGTCATCGCTGGTGAGGCCTTCCTGGACTGCTATCCTGAGTGACGGGATCTGGAGCTCGAGCGGAAGAACGGCTTCTACGCCATAGACGAGGGAATACGGCGTTGCTTGTGTCGGCGTGCGGAAGGACGTTCGGTAAGCCCATAGTGCTTCGCCCATGCGTTCGTGCCAATCTTTCTTTGTCTTCGAGACGGTTTTCTCCAGCAGCTTGCACAGAGTCTTGTTGAAGGCTTCTGCCAGACCGTTGGCCGGAGCGTTGTACATCGTCGAACAATTCTGCTTAATGTTGTACAATGCGCAGAACTGGCTGACGGCAGCATTCTTGAACTGCTTCCCGTTATCTGTTACGATGTAGCGGGGGACTCCATAGCGGAAGATGATGTCATTCTGGATAAAGCTGATGACTGAGTACTTTGTAACTTCCCTCAATGGTATTGCTTCGGCCCACTTGGAGAAGTAGTCCGTTGCCGCCAAGATGTAGAGATGTTGCTTGGATGACTTGGGCAGAGGACCGACGATGTCGAGACCCCATCCGTCGAAGGGCCAAGACGTGATTGTTGGGTGTAAAGGCTCCGGAGGTTGGCGGATGTAGTCCCCGTGCATCTGGCAAACTTGACATCTTCTCGCGTACTCCAAGCTGTCTTTGATCATGGTAGGCCAGTAGTATCCCATCCTCTTGACGCGGAAGTGAAGCTTCGGACCGGACTGGTGCGATCCACAGATTCCAGCGTGTACTTCTTCGAGCGCGGCTTCTGCTTCCTCTTTTGCGAGGCACCTCAGGAGTGTGCCGTCATAGCTTCGTCGGTACAGTTCGCCATTGAAGTGGTAGAACCTTAGAGATCGTCGACGGATGTCACTTTTGCGCTTCGGATCTTCGGGGAGTTTACCATGAACGAGATACTCCACAAACGGTTGCCTCCAGTCTTGTTCTTTAATCTCGAGGACATGCATCGCGTTGGTTTGAACCGGTACCTCGGGCGGACCCTCTTCTTCAGTGATCATGAATCTCTTGCAGACGGGGACGACGAGTGAACGTTCATCTGGGAACGGGAGTGTAGCCGCCAGATTTGCAAGTGCGTCAGCCTGCTGGTTGAGGTTTCGGGAAACTTGTTGGATGGAAGCAGCCTTGAGTTTTTCGAGGAGCTTCACAGCTCGCGCGTGCAACGGCACCAGGTCTTCTTTGTTGACTTCGTATGCCCCCAGGACTTGCTGGATCACGAGTTGAGAGTCGCCAAAGATCTCTAGTCCTTGAAGCTTCATTTCGTCGGCCAGCTCGAGACCGATGAGTAGGGCTTGATATTCTGCCACGTTGTTGGAACATGATTTCGAGAGCAGGAATGAGAAGGGGAGTATTTCGTTGTCCGGAGTGACGAAGATGACTCCGGCTCCCGCTATGTCTTGCCTAGCTGCGCCGTCGAAGAACATTTTCCAGGACGGGGCGACGTCGACAGAGAACACTTCTTCATCTGGAAGATCTTCTGATAACTCCCATTCTGCCGGGAGAGGGTATTCTGCGAGGAAGTCCACGAGGGCCTGTCCTTTAACCGCTTTCTGTGGCACGAAGGTGATGTCGAATTCAAGTAGCAGCAGGGCCCACTTGGCTAGACGTCCGGAAAGCACTGGTCTCGACATGATGTATTTGAGTGGGTCAGCCTTCGAGACGAGTCTGATGGTGTGAGCGAGCATGTAGTGTCGCAGCTTTTTCGTGGCGAAGATGAGCGCTAAGCAGACCTTCTCGATTGGGGAGTAATTCAGCTCTGCGCCGACGAGAGTGCGACTTAAGTAGTAGCAAGCTGTCTCCACGCCAAGTTCATTGTTCTGGGCCAGGAATGCCCCCAAGGATTGCTCCTGGGCGGCGATGTAGAGGATGAGCGACCTCCCTTGAACCGGTGCTGATAGGACTGGCGGCTTCAGTAGATATGCTTTGATGTTTTGGAGTGCTTCTTGGCACGCTTCATCCCATGTGAACGACGCTCCTTTCTTCATGAGGCGGCTAAAAGGGTGGCACTTTCCAGCCAAGTTGGCGATGAATCTTCGGATATACGCCAAGTGCCCCTGGAGGCCTCTGAGGTCTCGCACTGTCTTTGGTGCGGGCATATTAACGATAGCATCAATTTTGGATTGATCTATCTCAATGCCACGATGTCGGACGACGAAGCCGAGGAATTTGCCCGAGGAGACTCCGAACGCGCACTTGAGTGGATTCATGCGGAGTTGGTACCTTCGAAGTCGTTTGAAGATTAGCTCAAGATCTTATAGATGTGCCGACCTCTTCTTGGATTTCACTACGAGGTCGTCGACATAACACTCCACGTTTTGATGAAGAATGTCGTCGAAGATCTTCTGCATAGCTCGCTGGTAGGTGGCTCCCGCGTTCTTCAAGCCAAACGGCATTACCTTATAGCAGTAGATTCCTTTCGGTGTGCGGAATACCGTGAGTTCCTCGTCCTTGGGTGCCATCCGAATCTGGTTGTAGCCCGATGATCCGTCCATGAAAGTGAGCACCTCGTGACCAGTCGTCGCATCGACCATTAGCTCCGTGATTGGCAAGGGGAAGTCATCCTTTGGACATGCGTTGTTCAAGTCTCTGAAGTCCACGCACACTTGGATTTGGCCGTTCTTCTTTTTGACGGGGACGACGCTAGAGATCCATGTCGGGTACTTGACCTCTCGAATGAAGCCGGCTTCGATCAATTTGTTGACTTCGCCTTCTATTTGGGGTACCAGTTCTGGCCGGTAGCGTCTTTGTCCTTGCTTGATAGCGCTGGCTTCGTTTTTGACGCTGAGCTGGTGAACTGCGATTTTTGGATCGAGGCCCGGCATCTCCTTGTAGGACCATGCGAAGACGTCTCTGTATTCTTTAAGCAGTTTGACGTATGCGGCTTCTTCCTCAGGAGTCAAGAGCGTGCTGACGAATGTAGGCCGAGGCTCCGTTTCTGTGCCCAAGTTGATTTCCTTCAAGTCATCAACGGTGGACTGCCCCCCTTCTTCGAGGACTGGCGGGGCATCGGGCAACTCGTCGTCCGAAGTAGAAGTGTCACCGTTGCCTGGATCCGTAATGGAGATATGATGGGCGGCAGCCATGGGTGGGTAGGTGGGTGTCGAAACGAAGTCCTCGATTGGCATCCCCAAACGATCGAATGCCGACTTCTTCTTTGATTGTTTGACTGGCCCGAGCCTCTCGAAAACGGATGTGCGTTTTCTATTCGACCAGTCTTTACCGCCTCTGGTTTGCTTCCGGAACAAGGCTTGGCATCGAGCCCGTCGTCGTCTTCTCCTGCTTCCTGGATGGCTGAGGTAGGTAGAGAGTGCATCGGAGATTATCGATCCTTCAGCTGCTTCATCCACTATCCTTGCCTCGATGTAGTTCGAGGTGAAGGTCCTCTTTGCTGCGGTTCTGATGACCAACGGAGCTTGACTGGAGCCGATGCCTCGGCAGTTCGGGAGAATTTGTTCTCCGTTTTGAAACAGCCGAGCTTGAGTTCTCGTCATCCCATATGGAGTTGCTGCTGGTGGGAGTGTGCCCATGGCGCTTTCCTCGTTGTAGCCAGCTCTGAACAGTAACTGGGCAGCATTTTGCCCCCAACTCCCTTCTGGCTTGAATCCGAGTTGCTCGCGGTCTGCCGATTCGACGGGTCTACTTGGGTTCGGAGCTTGCATCAGACTAGGTAGTGGCACCGTCATTTCTTGCAGAGTGATGACATTGGCCTGAGATAACGACGGGGCCAGCTTCCTTGTCGGAGTAGAAGGCGATTGCTCGAATTTTCGGAGCCACTGAGGCGCCAGACGCAGGACAGGCGCCGTTTGGATTGGCAACGGGGTATGTTGCATTGCTCTTGGCTCGAAGCTGATGCGCATCCTTCGCCCAGGTTTCGGCGTTCCTTGGACCTTGAGTCTTGCCTCGTCAGAGGGTGGCGCCGAATTCGCGGGAAGTGGAGTCTTGTCCTGCTTCACTTCTTCAATCTTTTGGGCTCGAGGAGCTTTAGCTGGCAGAACTTCCGCGACCAGGCCCTTTGCTTGGTAGAACTTAGCATCGGCCAGGTGTGCCTCGGCCTCGTTGAATGGCTTGTCATCCGCAACTATGCACCTCTCCACGCCTTCTTCGTAGTACTTGAGGCACTGGTGCCAGGTGGATACCACGATGCCGTTCTCGTGCAGCCATGGTCTTCCCAACAGGAGGCGATATGACGTCTGGCAATCGATGATGTGGAAGAGGACCGTTGTATCCAGCGGGCCAATTGACAGCTTCAGGCGAATGATTCCGATGGTGGATTGTCCGCCCTGGTTGAACCCTTGAATGACTAACTGACTTGGCGAGAGCTGGTCGTTGGTGATGCCGAGTTGACGCATCGTCTGGATGGGCATGATGTTGACGGCGGAGCCGCAGTCCAACAAGATTCGGTTCACTGGCTTTTCCTTGATGTATCCCGAAACGTAAAGAGGCCGGTTGTGCAATCGCGCCCCGAGTTGCAGGTCCTCGTCTGAAAAGGTTATCGTTGCATCACACGAGGCTACAGCTTTGCGCTTCTGGTCGTCCTTCCTCTTCCTGCTGTAGCTATCCGGATCGGCCAAGGCCGCAGCCATTGCCAGGCAAGCCTTCTTCGGGAGATGCAAAGCTTCTACGAGCGGCATGTGCAGTATTGCTTCGTCGTGAGAGGCTGTGCCCCCTTTGTCGGAATCGTCTCCCTCATCGGTGGAGTCGCCTTCTTCAGAAGTTTCGCTTTCGTTATTTCCTTCCGACGCCTCATGGACTTCGACCATGCAACAAGATACCTTGATGTGTTGGTCCGCTGGGAGGAAGTGATCCGGGAAGAACTCTTGCAAAGTTGTCGGCTCTGGAAGACTCTGCTGAAGGATATCGTCTTGGCTTGCTGGCGGCACGTTGAACGCCTTCCTTCCCGGAGTCTTGCTTTTCTTCTTGTAGGTCTTCCGCTTGGTGAATCCCCTCATCACACGGTCTTGCTTGAGCTTCTTTTCTTGCCATGGCTTTCGCCGCCGCGGTAGCATGACCCATGCTTCTTCGTCGGTGGATTCCCCTCCGCTAGGATGATGGTCGACAGCAGCAACTGGTTCCCTCGGAGGTACTTGTTCTTCTGGAGGCTCTACTGACTCGTCTTCCGATCCCCAGCCGGTGGGCTTGATTTCTTCAGCTGAAACCAATGAAGGCTTTGAATAGAGGACGTAATAGTCGAACTTCCCTGAAGGCTGGCCTAGCAGACCGACTTCCGGATCTCCTTGCTCGTATCTTTCCCGAAGAGCGCGTTAGGACATAGCTTGACTGGAATGGACTTGCTCTTCTCGAGGCTCTACTGGCGTGTCTTCCGATTCCCAGCCGGTGGGCTTGATTTCGTCGATTGGAACGGACGGAGGCCTTGAGTAGAGGACGTAATAGTCGAACTTCCCCGAAGGTTGGCCCAGCAGACCGACTTCCGGATCTCCTTGATCGTATCTCCTTTGGAGCGCCCGTTGGGATGCAGCATTGCTTGGAAGAGGTGCTGGCGTGAGCGATGATTGCCCCCAGGGCAGCAGTGTTTCCTCCTCGGTGAGCGCAGGAGTATATTGACGTCGCTTCGAGCCTTTCGGCTGGGAAGTTGACTTAGCGATTGGAGCTTGACGGTTGATGCGCAATTTGGGCATGCTTCGCCGAGCAGCGACGAGTACTGGCGAGAAGGAGCCGAAGGTGATGGACGTCATGTTGGCCGTAGCAACCTCCCCGGAGTCGATCTCTATCTTCCCTTGCTTTGCGAGCGCCATAATTCTTTCCTTGAAGACGAAGCATCTTTCGATGGGATGACTTACCACCCGGTGGTATTTGCAGAAGAGAGGGTCGTCGACGCGATGCATCTGCTCGGGCCTCTTCGAAGGAGGGAGCTCTATCATCTTCTCCTGCAGCAGTTGGTCGAACATGGAGGAGACTTCCGAGTCTGGGAAAGGGTACTCCTTGGCTTCGAGCTCCTCGAGAGTCATCCTTTGTCTTGGCGGCGGAGGCGGTGGTATGGCGACTCCCTTCTTCTGATCCAGCTTGCCACCGATCTTGAGTAGTTTGGAGGTTGAAGCAATGTCGGCAACATTGACTTGTTTCGGTTTCGGTGCCAACGGCTTGTCCTTCTTCTCTACCTTCAAGAAGTCCTTGTTCTTCGAGTCCCCACGGTTTGCTAGGCTGAGTTCCATGTTATGAGCCCGAGTTGCGAGTTCTTCGAAAGACCGAGGTTTGATACCTTTGAGGATGTAGAGCAGACCCCAGTGCATGCCTTGGGTGCACATCTCGATGGCCGAGTCTTCAGACAAGCGGTCTCGTGAATTCAGCGCGAGGTTCCTCCACCTGTCGATGTAGTCGATCACTGGCTCATCCTTCCTTTGCTTGACGGCAGTGAGTTCGGTCATACTGACTGTACGTCTGGTGCTGTAGAAGCGATTGAGGAACTCCCTTTCCATCTGGTCCCAGCTGTCGATGGTCCCTGCAGGAAGATCAACGTACCAGTCGAACGCGTTGCCTTTGAGGGTGCGAACGAATTGCTTCACCATCTCGTCGCCATATGTGCCGGCATTATTGCAGGTCTCGATGAAGTGGGCAACGTGCTGTCTCGGATTTCCCTTTCCGTCGAAGTGCTGAAACTTTGGTGGCTGGAATCCGACTGGGAAGCGTAGCTGCTGGATCCTCGCGGTGTAGGGCTTCGAGTATGCTGCCGTGATCGGAGGAAGGCTACTGCCGTGGGAGCGCATCATGTCGGCTATCAATGCTTGGACTTGCTGAGCACTCATCGCAGCCGTTGCCGGAGGTTGTGTGACCACCGAGGCTGGCGTTGGGGAGATGACTTCCAATGGGACGGGAGCCGAAGAGAGCGCTGGAGTAACTGCTTGAACCGTCAGAGCAACTTCTGCAGGAGCGGGAGTTGAAGACGGAACTGGAGCGGCTACTGGTTGGCTGACTGCTGCAGCGTCTTCGCGCTTAGCTTTTGGAGCAGAGTGTTGATGTGACGATCCTTCTCCTCCATTAGCCGAGTAATCTGCGCTATGTGCTCGTTCATCTGCATGACTTGGAGCTGAAGAGCGGTCGGAGGATGGTGACGGAGAACATCTCGGTGTTGCATGTTCGCATCCTCGCCGTCATCATCGGAGACGTAGTTACGCCGACTTGCTTCTGGCTGATGATTGATGTTTGCCCCCTGCAGAGGAGGTGCAACGTCTGCTGGAGAACCCGAACGGGTTCGGGGTTGGGGCTGGTCCTCCCCAAACTTCTGGACATGGACTCCAGGATCGAGGCTCGTTTCTTCAAGCACCAGGGCCTCGTCGGTGCTTTGGCGAGCATCTTCGGTAGTAGCTTCCGACACGAAGACATCCGCAAGAGTCCGTGTACGCCGAGTGTAGACGCGCACCATTGGAGGAGCATCACCCTCCGGATTTACAGGATCACCGTGTCGGAGTAGAGGAGACTCGGCGATTGGTGAGAGGCTTGGAGCAAACACATCATTGTTTGTTCCGGCCATTGCAAACTTCAAGCAGCTTCTTCAACCGTACGGATGAAAGGAGAAGAGGTCCCACCGGGCGTGCCAGAAATCTGTGGATGCGGAAAAAAGCGTGGGTCGTCTTTATTGCGAATCACACGAGATTACAATTGTGGCCGGGACCCGGGTTGCTCGGGTGTAGCGAGTCCGGGTTGCGGTGAGTTTTGATCAGGGGATTGTGGGAAAGATCTTCAGGGGGATCCCTTTGATCCGCGTCTCCACGTGGTGTTCGTGCGAGAGCTCTGAAGGGGCTGCCCAGGACAGGGGTTTTACAGGGAGAGGGTTTTGGAGAGGCTAAGGAATGTCCACCGTTGCTTTGTCCCTTCGTGCTTCGCGCTTTCTCGGCTAGGGGGTTTTCGGCTTCGTTCCTCGGTCTTCGCGTCTTCCTCGTTCCTTGCTTGACCTCGGTGTCCTTGATCGTCGGTTCGCGGCGTCGATCTAGCTTTTGGCGTTGGCTTTGGCTTTGGCTTTTTGGCTTTGGCTTTGCTCCGGCGTGGCTCTGGCTTTTGCTTTGCTTCGGCGCTTGCACTTGGACGTAGCTGGGAGAGACTTGCGATGCTTTCGTTCTTCCGGACTTCGCGTCGTATCGGCTAGAACGTGCGGTGCTTTTGCTCGTGGCCGACGTAGTCGCTTGGCTTTGGCACTTGCGTTGCTTTGGCGCGGGCTTTACTGGGGCTTTGCTTTGGCTTCTTGCGTTGGCTTTAGCTTTAGCGTCAACTCGATCTTCTTCCTCGAACGACGTGGGCTACTTCTCCGGTGCTTCGACGGTTTGCGTGTCGACGAGACTTCTCTTCTTCTCCGGGCTTCTTCGGCGTGATCGGAGTCGAAGAATGCTTTCGAAGATGGTGGGGGTAGCACCGATCTCCGTGCGACGGTTGTGGCGTCGGCTTTTGTAGATGAAGACGACGAGGGTGGCGACGGTCTCTGTGCGACGGTGGTGGCGTCGGCTTTTGTTGATGAAGACGACGAGGGTAGCGACGGTCTCCGTGCGATGGTTGTAGCGTCGACTTTTGTTGATGAAGACGACGGGGTAGCGACGCTTCAGACGATCTGCTCCAGGCTTTCTTCTTCGTGGATGGGGCAGGCGTTAGTCGAAGACGACGGGGTGATGACGCTTCGCTTCTCACCTCCGGGCTTTGGGGCTTGATCGGGATCGAGGATTTGTTGGAGCCGACGGGGTAGTGCCGCTCCTCTTCTTCTCCGGGCTTTTGGGCTTGATCGGAGTCGAAGCTTGTTGGAGACGACGGGGTAGTGCCGCTCCTCTTCTTCTCCGGGCTTTTGGGCTTGATCGGAGTCGAAGCTTGTTGGAGACGACGGGGTAGTGCCGCTCCTCTTCTTCTCCGGGCTTTTGGGCTTGATCGGAGTCGAAGCTTGTTGGAGACGACGGGGTAGTGCCGCTCCTCTTCTTCTCTGGGCTTTTGGGCTTGATCGGAGTCAAAGCTTGTTGGAGACGACGGGGTAGTGCCGCTCCTCTTCTTCTCCGAGCTTTTGGGTTTGATCGGAGTCGAAGCTTGTTGGAGACGACGGGGTAGTGCCGCTCCTCTTCTTCTCCGGGCTTTTGGGCTTGATCGGAGTCGAAGCTTGTTGGAGACGACGGGGTAGTGCCGCTCCTCTTCTTCTCCGGCCTTTGCTTCTGGCGTCTTCGGAGTCGAAGGGTTCTTCTTCTCCGAGCTTTCTTCTTTGTGCACGGAGTCGAAGGGATGATCTTCGTGTGCAAGGGTCTTCACGTTGATGAGGACTTTCAGTAAGCCGATCCCTCGGGACAGGCTTGACTGTGCCTCGTGAAGCCTTGGGTCGATGAAGAAGCGTCTCCTCTTCTGCAGAGCTCTGGCGTTTCGTCTTCAATTTCCCGGACCATTTTTTCCTTCCCCCACCCCCTCTATTTATAGGCAAAGAGGTGGGGAGAGAGATATGGGAATTTTTTAATTTTAAATCCCTTTTGTATCTCTCTCATAATTACCCGGATTTTATTCATCCATTGATGAGGGGAATAACATTTAGTTATTTTCCTTTTCTGGCGGGTGCAATTATGGCTGGATTTTGCGCACGAAATCGATGGCGATCGGGCGCTTCATCTTGTGCGTCGGATCGAGGGATCGGCGCAGATCCGCGTGTGTGCAGACGTCATACGCTACCTCCCCCCGCGCATGGCGGTATTTCTTTCCTTTTCTTTCTTTTCTTTCCTTTTCTTTTCTTTCCTTTTCTTTTCTTTCCTTTCTTTTCTTTCCTTTTTCTTTTCTTTCTTTTCTTTTCTTTCCTTGCAGGGCCGGCCGGCCCCTCCATGGGGTTCGGTCCCCACTAGGGCCGGCCCCATGGGGTTCGGACCCTAGTAGGGGCCGGCCCCTCTTGAAGTGGGGTCCGGGTCCGCATCGGCGCGCGCGAGTCGGGTCCGCGTGTCGGGTTTGCATCCACGTCGGTGCGCGCGAGTTGGGTCCGCGTGTCGGGTTTGCATCCGCGTCGGCACACGTAAGTCGGGTTCGGGTCCGACGAAATTCGTGTGTCTACAGCGCTGCCGGCCGAAATGTGAGTTGTGGTCAGCCGGACCGTCCGATCGGCACGGATCACCTGCGAACAGCGCACAGAATGTGAGCCGCGCACCTACCCTCCCTTAGCCGTCCGATCCCCATCCAGATTACCCGATTCAGCCGCGCAGCTCACTGTGTTCGGTCAGTTCGATTCCCATCCGTTGGATCGATGGAAATCGAACGGTATAAAATGAATTCGCTGTTACTGTAGCCGCTACAGTAACAACGAAATTTTTTTAGACCGTTCGATTCCCATCGATCCAACGGATGAGAATCGAACTGACCGAATTGATTCCCATCCGTTGGATCAATGGGAATCGAACGGTATACAATGAATTTGCTGTTACTGTAGCCGCTACAGTAATAGCGAAATTCTTTTAGACCGTTCGATTCCCATCGATCAACGGATGGGAATCGATGGGACCGAACACAGTGAGCTGCGGGTAATCTGGATGGGGATCGGACGGCTGAGGGAGGGTAGGTGCGCGGCTCACATTGGCTGTGCTGTTCGCAGGCGATCCGTGCCGATCGGACGGTCCGGCTGACCGCAGCTCACATTTCGGCCGGCAGTGCACAGCGCAACCAAGCACTCCTCTATATATATATATATATATATATATATATATATATATATATATATATATATATATATATATATATATATATATATATATATATATATATATATATATATATATTTCTCCAACAACTGTTGCAATAAATGATTGTATGATATCATACTCCACCATCACAATATAAATAGAAGTCCAATATAAATAGAAGTTTGGATCTCCTCCGGTCGATCGGCCTAGTCGATAGGCCCAAAATGCATCACAGCCGCATGTAGTCGGCTAGAATATGATTCACTTTCGGGTCACCTGTGATTGTGCGGCTGTGATGCGTGCGAGCCCACCGACTAGGCCGACCTACTGGAGAAGATCCAAACTTTATAAATGAGGTTGTTGCCTCACCCAGTTTCCATTACACCACTTTGAGCCCTTACTCTAGCGTCATGTGCCATATTAAAAATAGACGGCTATAGAGTATAAATAGGGAGGGAGAGGCAAGGCTTCTCCATCCCTTCTGCCATTAATTGTTCTCTCCTCCACTCCATAGCTAGGCTATGCAACGCCCAACCCCTTGAATAAACAAACCCTCACCTAGAAATCCCCCCCCCCCCCCCCCCCCCCCCCAGCTAGAAATGGCCGTCCCAGTAGGAGTCGATTTGTCAGCTCTCGAGAAGAATCTTCTGCACAGTGATGCCCTTCTTCAGGTAGATCTCTTCTTCTTCTTTCTTCATCTTCTTCTTGATGTTTTCTTGATGATGTTGTCGTTGTCGCCGCAATAACGAAACCATCTATCTTTCGTTTTGCAGTACATATTGGATACGAGCGTTTATCCAAGAGAGCATGAGCAACTCAAGGAGCTTAGAGATGAGACCATGAAACTCCCAATGTAAAGACTTCAACAAATGAATATTGAATAGATAGACCCAAAAATCTTGGCCGTCAATGCACTTTATCCGGTGCTCGACTTGCTCCCATAACAAAAAAGGGTTATTTTGCCTTTGCCCCAAAAATTTTGCCTTGAATTAGACTTTACCCCCCATATTTCATTAATTAGATTTTACCCCCCAAAACTAACTGTTCCGTCAGCTCACCCCCCAAAACTTTATTTCTTTTCCATCAGCTCACCCTTTCTCTTAGATGGTGAGCTGACGGAGCAGTTAGTTTTGGGGGGTAAAGTCTAATTAATGAAAATATGGGGGGTAAAGTCTAATACAAGGCAAAATTTGGGGGGCAAAGTCAAAATAACCCAACAAAAAATGGCCAGTTAGTTCCCATGCCGTGCGATGTGGATTTCATTACTGGAGCAGAGTCGAGTCCCCATACATGGTCAATCGGTAAATCGCACTCGACCCCAACCAGACAGGCAAAGGGACAGTTACGATCAATTAAATGCTAGTTGTTGGGACAATCTCAGCCGTCCCTTTGCCTGCCGTTTGGAGCTGATTGCGATTCACCTACCGGATACATATGGGCGCAACGGAGGGAAGTGAGGCGGGGCATAGACGATGGAACACATAAAGGGCACATAGGTTCTTAAACCCTCTAGCAGGGATATATGATTGGTGTTTGCTTGTGTTTTGATATATAAAGTTAATTAGCAGTTCTATATGTCTTTATATTGTGGATGAAGCAGTGGTGTGATCAGTGTGCCCCCTGAGGAAGGTCAGATTCTCTCACTCTTGCTGAAGCTCATGAATGCAAAGAAAACCATAGAACTTGGGGTGTTCACCGGTTATTCGCTCCTCACGACCGCGCTCGCACTGCCAAAGGATGGCAAGGTGCAGGCTTCGCTTCCTTTCCTCCCTTACCCTGATGAACATAAGGAGTGCTCACAGCCTCTAATCTGGTTCGCTCCGTGTTGATACAGATAACTGCGATTGATATCGACAAATCATACTACGAGATTGGGCTGCCATTCATCCAAAAAGCCGGAGTCGAGAAGAAGATCGATTTCATCGAGTCGGAAGCGATTCCAGTTCTCGATAAATTGCTCCAAGAGGTAATTAAGCTACCCCTGAAGATCAACCCAGAGATTCTCGAAAAATTGACTATAATTATCGAGGTCGGTAATAATGATTCGATTAACAATCAATATGGTAATACAAATAGGATTAATTGGCATAAGCAACTCTATATACCAAGAACGTACAAGTGGTGCTTGTCACCACCTGATTATGAACTGAACACCTATAGATTATTTTATTTTCTACAGGTAGGGGAAGATGATGACCTATATGATTTTGCATTTGTCGATGCTGATAAGACGAACTACGGTGAATACCACGAGAGATTGCTGAAGCTTGTCAAGGTTGGAGGGCTCATCGCGTACGATAACACTCTATGGTTTGGCACAGTGGCAGTTCCAGAGAATCCTGCGCAACCCATGCCGATCAGGGAATATCGGAACTTCTTAGTGAAATTCAACGAATCCTTGGCGGGTGATCCTCGGATTGAGATGTCGCAGCTCTGCATCGGGGATGGACTTACCCTCTGCAGGCGCCGTTATTAATCATGGCATTCTCATCGTGTATTTTCATGTCTTCGTTGCCTATTGAATGGGGTCATTTCTGCGTCAACATGCTTGTCTTTCATGTTTATTGCACTGTAGCAAAAGTATGCATTTATCTCCAGAAAGAGTATCTATAACATCCGTTCCAAACACACAAGATATTATCCAATTTGTCTGTACCCACACGAGGACTTTCCAGGAGGTCAACCATACTAGTACTACTCTCGCTAGAGCACGCTTAAGTACAGAGTTCTTACGGAATCCGTAACGGCGCACTGTTTTGAAACACATGCATTTTCTATATTTGGGGGAGATCTCCTTCTCTCTAGGTGATATGGAGCTAACTCGTGGCCTTGTACACCTTACTTCACTTCATTCATCTTGGCATCACAGTCTCAGAAGTCCTGAGTATTAGATCTTGGTCTTCACAATATCCATTTGTCATCAACTAGAGTATCTATTCGTCGGATGACACTGTGCATGTTGTGGTTGCTACAGTGATTTAACTGTAGCAAGAGTATCCATTCGGACTAATTGATACGCTTGTTACAGTGAAATCACTGTAGCAACAATCAAGTCACTAAATTGATCGATACTGTTACCAAATCGAGTTGATAATCTTGTGGATGCAAAATCTGGCTAATGCTCGATAATGGGACCTGCCAGCCCTGCGTGGGGTCCACGGAGACGACAGTGGGACCCACTAGCTCTGCCTAGGGTCCATGAAGATGATAGTGAGACTAGCCAACCCTGCCTGGGGTCCCACAAAGACTGTCTAGGAAATGGTAAATTGCCCTCTGGATATTTACCAAAACCTCGGATATTCCCAAAACTCTATATATAGTAAATCCTGTAAATATTCCAAGGCAGATTTCATTATTCCCAACTCCACTTTCTGTTTTCCAGAGCTCCTTGAGCTTTTTGGTGATCAGATTCTAGTCAAGCCTACTCCACCCTCTGTCTACATGTATATGCACTTCTCGGTCTGTCGAGAATAGCTCTACTTTTTCAGAGTTAATTAGTAGACTCAAAGGTTGCGTCTTACCGCACGGAGATGTAGGCTTTGGCCGAACTTCATCATCACGTCCTGTGTCAACTCTAGCTCTCTCCCCCCCCCTTTTTTGCTTTGCCTCTTCTTCTTCTTTCTATGCTCAACAGCTAAGCGTGTGACAGCTTAGCACTCTACACTGCACCACAGTTAAAACTCGACCCTAAATCGACTGTTGGAGGGAGATCGTACAATAATTGTAATTTTCCCCCACAACTCTTGCTACAGTGAAATCATTGTAGCAACCACTACATGTACAGTATCAACCAGCGAATGGATACTCTTGCTGGAGATGAATGGATACCCTTACCGTAATATGTGAGAGGGTAAACAAGGATGTGGGACTTACTATAGCATGCAATGTTCGGGAGGGAGCTTGTATTGAAACATTGACTATCGCTTAGTTAATACAAGCAAAAAAAGCCGTGCGATGTATGGGAATCTGGGTCTATCAGGATTGATGATATGGTTCACATCCTGTGGACAACGGTTGCCAGAATCAACATGGCACTATCGCTTAGCAATTGTCATTGTCGTAGTTGTCCACAACCATGGACCTTTGCTACTGTAAGCCACCACATGTACCATCTATAAAATAAATTGTGTCATCGTTCCTTGCATCCACTATGGCACATCGGTTGTTATTGTCTGCCACCACTTGTCATCCCTTCTCGCACCATCACCAACACCGTCCGCCACTGCATGTTGTCAGTCGCCTTTAAAAAAAGAATTTGTGGTGCCATCGTGGTCGGTATCTTGTCACTGGTCCCCAATGCCGTCCAGTGAGTGATTTCCATTCCTCTCCACTTTAGCGAATGTCCTCTAGTTGTGGGAAGCCGTCCGTTGAGGGACGGCAGCCGGTATTCAATACTGCCGTTCACAAACACTGGAATCCAAGGGACGGAAGTACAGCCGGTAGTGAATAAATACTGCCGGTCAGAAATCGAACGGCCTGGATCTAAAGGCTAATCTTCTTATGGGTGACGCATGTTTACATACCCTTAACGTTAAACGAAAACCTTTTTAAGGAGCAAACATTAATAACCCCTATAAATTACTACAATAAAATTAGTGCTACTGTATATATAATACAGACAGATTGTATAAATAAATTACAAAAACAAAAAATAAAAAAACAAGAGACTGCTATACAGTATAAACTAGTAAGAATCCTGGGCAATACCGGGATGAACATCATGCACACGCCACTTAACACAGACGACATCGTAGCCTTCCGAAGAAGTGTGTAACCTAGAGTGATTGTGATTCACTTGTCGGGGATGTGATTTACTTGTTAGAGAGAGAAAGAGAGATAATACTAATGATTTTTCTAATTAAATAAATGACCATTAAATATCATTGCATGGGTATTTATTATCTTTATAGTAAATTTTTAATAGGATTTATGAAAGAGCCGTGTTCACATAAGGGAAAAGGATTCTGGCTCTAAAAATAGACCATGTATAATGCACTAGTACATGCCCGTGCCTGTCAACACTACAACCGGCCGCCTTCTGCGGTAACACACTTGTCGGCAAAGCAACGAGCCACCTTCGGTGGCAACACACCTGTCGGCACTGCAGCGAGCTGCCTTCGGCGCCAAGACACCCCTCGGCACTGTAGCGGGGTCGTGAAAGGGGGCTCGATATGGGCGACAGGATTTTGAGGGAAATAAGAGAGGGACGACTGGATTGGGTTGGCGATCTGGATGGCTGGGGACGGATCTAAGAGTTGGCTCGGCCCGGCTACAGCCCGGTCGAGATTTAGTCAAAAACCTTGTTTTTTCTGTCCAACCCAGCCATGCCCAAAGTTAGCTCAGCCCACTAGCCCAGCCCGCCTTAAAGTTAAAGCCCACCCTGACCCGGATCTCCTCTAACTAAACCCGTTCGGTTCGTTGGGGAGAAGATATAGGCATAAGGTAGCAGCGCCGGCTCTCTGCTCTCATCTTCTCGATTCTCCCGGAGTTCGGACCGGCACCGGCAGCAGCCGCAGCGAGCGACGGTCAGGCGACTCAGGGCTGCAGGTGAGTTTTCCCTCCTCCTCCTCCTCCTCCTTCTCGTTCTTCTTATTTGGATCTAGCCTCTAGGGCTGATTGTCGGATGGATCGGAATATTGGATGATTCGGATCAGAAAAGAACATCAAAAAATTTTGGATTTTTTTCGGATCGGAATCATCGGATCATTCGGATGCTTTCGAACTTTTTGGATCGAAAATCAAAATTTTTGGAATACTCAACACCCTTTCGATTTCGATCGGATTTTTTTTCAAAACTTTCGAAAATCAGAATTCAGATTTAAATATGGTGCCAAAATCGGAATTTTTTGGATCGGTTTCGGATGGAATCGAAATTTTCGTTCCAACTTGCACGAATCAAAACTTGAAATAGTGTGACGACCAAGATCCAATAGGCCAATAGCCAAGTGCCAAGACTTCTGAGGCGGGAATGCCAAGATTGATGAGGTGAGGTGAGGTGAGGTGTACAAGGCCATGAGTTAGCCCCACATCGCCTGGAGAGAAGGAGATCCTGAGCTACTTATATAATTTCCCCTCCCAAACATAGAAGACGCGTTTTAAAACCGTGCGCCGCTACGGAATTCATAAGAACTTCGTAGTTAAGCGTGCTCGGACAAGAGTAGTACCAGAATGGGTGACCCCCTAGGAAGTTCTCGTGCGAGCACGGGCAAAGTGGACAATATCTTGTGTGTTTGGGGCAGATGTTACAAAATGGTATCAGAGCCGGTTCTCCTCACTATGGGGGAGTCTAACCCTACACGAGGACGTGTAGCCCTAAGGGGGGTGGATTGTGAGAACCAAGATCCAATAGGCCAATAGCCAAGAGCCATGACTCCTGAGGCAGGAATGCCAAGATGGATGAGGTGAGGTGAGGTGTACAAGGCCATGAGTTAGCCCCACATCGCCTGAAGAGAAGGAGATCCTGAGCTACTTATATAATTTTCCCTCCCAAACATAGAAGGCGCGTTTTAAAACCGTGCGCCGCTATGGAATTCGTAAGAACTCCGTAGTTAAGCGTGCTCGGACAAGAGTAGTACCAGGATGAGTGATCCCCTAGGAAGTTCTCGTGCGAGCACGGGCAAAGTGGACAATATCTTGTGTGTTTGGGGCGGATGTTACGAATAGCCTCTTCTTCTTCTTCTTTTTGAATCAAAACCCAAAACAGGCCAAGAATTTCTTTTTTTTTTCTTCTTAATCTTAGCCCTAAATCATGCCAGTATTGTCGGAATTTTTGAAACTATTATTTTGGAAATTATCACCGCCCTACTAGATTTTGCAAATTCTCAAGTGATACGTAAATATAGGATGTGGGCCATGTGACCCTTGTGGGGAATGCAAAGATAGAGCCGTCCTTATTTATTGTGCAGAAATATTTGAACTATAAATAGAACCAACCCGTTTTTAGTAGAGTCCACAAAACATAGAACCGACCCATATTTAGTCAAGTCCACAAAACATAGAACTGAACCAACCCGTTTAGTCAAAATACCCGAACCAACTCGACCCATTTAAGGGTGTGCATCGGTTCGAAACCAACCTATTTAGGCAAAACCCAAACCGATCAAACCTTAGTCGATTTTGAGGATTTCCAATCCAATCCAAACCGAACTGAGATTGGAATCCAATCCAATTAAAGTCGGTTTGGATTGGATTGGATGGTCGGTTTGGCCTTTGACCGATATGCATAATGGGTTTTTTTCCCCTTCTATTAGAACCTAGTTTTAATTTTAAAAAATAATAATTATTGTCAAATTATTTGGCCTAAATAAGATTTATAGCTGATTTTGACCACCTAGGAGTTTTGTCGATTCTCGATTTTACCCGACCCAAGTTGCAACCCTAGCCCTAGGTAAGTCTAATACTCTAATATTAATTAAAATGAGGGTAATTTAGTATATAATTCTTTATTTTTTATTTTTTTTTGGAGGGGGGGTAAGTCAAATTTGCCAGACATTTTTTGTACTCACTCATAATAACTTATAATTTTAAAATTTTGTTATTATAGGTTATAATGTTAGATCCTCAAATGCTCAAGCAAAAAAAAAAATTCTTTCATTTTTTAAGAAAAGAGATAATCAGTCAACAAGTGAGACGCATTCTCCTTCTGCTATTGATGATCTCGATGAACGACCTTCTAAGTCTCTCAGAGTCGAAGTTAAAGAAGACCATTCATTTAAACGTGATCTAGGATTACATCGTCTAATATCATCATATCCTATTAATCAACATGATGATAATCGAAGAGCATATATCAACATGGAGCCATGTCAACCAAAATTACCTGAGTATCCACGCTCCCAAGATGGCAAGCAATATCATCGATTTTAATATTCTTGGTTCATATAGTTTTCTTGGCTTAAGTATTCTGAAGCAAAAGACAGAGCATTTTGCTTTCCATGCTTTTTTTTTTATAGTGATCCACCAAACTTTTTGGTATTTACTATTGAAGGATTTAAAAGTTGGAAGAGAGTTAATAATGGAGATAAATGTGCTTTTATGCATCATATAGGGTTCATTGTTCACCACATAATACAGCTATGCACAATTGGGATAATTTAAGAAATCCATCTCAGCATATTGACAAAGTGATGAATGCACAATCTTCATAATAAGTTTTGCAAAATCAGTTACAGATTAAGACTACAATAGGGAGCATTAAGTGGCTTGTCATGCAAGCATGTGCTTTTAGAGGTTATGATAAATCTTTGGAGTCCTCTAACCGTGACAATTTTATTGAATTGATAAAATATTCGGTAATGTTAAATAAAGAAATTACATAAGTTGTTTTAGAAAATGCTCCGAAAAATACCAAGTATA
This sequence comes from Chamaelirium japonicum, assembly GCA_947650365.1. Classification (NCBI taxonomy): domain Eukaryota; kingdom Viridiplantae; phylum Streptophyta; class Magnoliopsida; order Liliales; family Melanthiaceae; genus Chamaelirium; species Chamaelirium japonicum. The sequence continues at coordinate 32,724,132 of OX393550.1, read as the reverse complement.
CTTCACCAACGATTCAAAAGAATATTTTGAATATTCTTGCAAATAAAGTGAGAAATAAGGTTCATGAGGAAGTTGGGGATACAAAATTTTGTATACTTGTCGACGAAGCACTTGACTAATCTAACATGGTACAAATGGCTATTGTTTTAAGATTTGTTGATTGCGATGGTTTTGTTCGAAAGTGTTTTTCGTAGTTGTGGGTGACACTACTTCATTGACTCTTAAAAAAGAGATATGCAATGTCCTTACTCGTTACAATCTCCAAATAAAAATATATGAGGTCAAGGATACGATGGTGTTAGCAACATGCGCGGTGCATGGAATGGATTACATGCATTATTTCTCAAAGATTGTCCATATTCATATTATGTATATTGTTTTGCTCATCGATTACAATTATCATTAGTTGTGGCATCCAAAGATGTGCATGATATTTGACTATTCTTTTCAAAGCTGGGTTCTATTATTAATCTTGTCAGTGCTTCTCCCAAACATCATTCTGAGTTAAAATCTGCTCGTGAAGCTGAAATTGCAGATATGATATCTTCTAGAGAATATAAGACCGGTACAGGGGCTAATCAAATTCGTACTTTGTAACGAGCGAGATACAAAGAGAGAGAGAGAGAGAGAGAGAGAGACGGAAAGAGAGAGAGAGAGAGAGACGGAAAGAGAGAGAGAGAGAGAGACCTGGATGAAGCAGTTGCCTAACTTGAACCGGTTGATCCAGAACTGGTCAAACTTGAACTGATTGAACCAGAACCAGTCGAACCGCTTAAGAGATCTGACACATCGGCTCATCACATCCTCCAGTGCGAACCACACCATCGCCGTGTCCCTCGGCACCGCCCAGAACCTCTCGTAGAAGCCCCCGTATGCAGGCACGATCATACCGGAGATCAATTCCCTAATGTCCTCCCTCAACCTTTCGTCTTCCACCACCCACTTTGCCTGCGCCCGTCACGCCTCCTCGAACGTTGAGCTAAAACTCCTCATCCCCTCTTATGCCTCATAAGCTGTAACCTCCGTCGCTGGGACCATGGCCACCAGCTTGGCCCACGCTAGGCGCTCGTAGCTCGATGCATAGTGCCTCGCCTTCATCCGGTGCCGCGCCACCGACTCGTTACCGAGGAGCAACCGCACCTGGCTCTGCTGGACCTTGTTCACCACGTACTGGAGGTTGTTGGCAAGGAAGAGGTAGGACAACGCCATTTCCCAGTATGACTTCACCTTGTCATCCATCTTGTAGAGGAGCACCAACACCAGCCACGTGATCTGCACGGAGATCGAGCCGCCCTGGGGGCTCACCTCGAAGGTGGGGGATGACGACAACGACGGGGCCGAGGCGGTCAGCATCGTGACCACCGGTGAGTCGAAGAATGACTCTGCGAGGGGAGCTGGTACTTGGAGGGAAAGTCGGCGAATATGTCGGCGGGGGAGATCTCTTAATCCGTGAGAAAGATGATGTAGTTTATCACGTAGCGGGTCAAGGGATGGACCTCGCCGCCGGCGATGGGCGCTTTGGAGGCGTCTTTCTGGATCGCGATCTTGAAGTCAGCGAGCATGCCGCGGGCGGCCTCGGCGAGCTTGAGGAGAGAAGTAAGGGCCTGGGATCGGACGACGAAGGTGGACTTGAAGGAAAAGACAGACTCGATCTCGGGCCAGAGGTCCGTGAATGCTTCATACAGATCCAGGATCCGGAATAGCTTCTCAGGCGACCGCTTCGATCTCGTCACAGACTTTAGAAAGCAGAGGAACTGGATGGCGGCGTTCCGGACGATGTCGGTGAAGTAGGACTTGCTGATGGAGTCTCTGTCGGCGAAGATGTAGTCATAGAGGATTGGCTCACTAGAGAAGAGGGTCCTGACGATGACCTAAGCGGCGCATAGCCAGGACTGAATAGGGAAGTCAAGGACCTCCCAATCGAGCTTCTGGATCTGGGTGGGACCAGCCCGCTCGAATCCAAGGCGGTAGAGGAGTGACAGATCGGAGAGAGAGAGATACAGAGAGAGACGGAGAGAGAGAGGGGTTTTGTCTAGTCAGCATTTGTTTTGTACTAGTCAGCTTCCGTTTTGTCTAGTCAGCACAAAATCGTCGTCCCTTGTTATATAGATGTTGAAGTGCATTTAACTTGTTTACAAGCCTGCCACTATTTCAGGACATATCCGACCGTCCAAAATGTAAAAAGGGGCCAGAATTTTGGGGGAGGTGAGAGGGAGGGAGAAGATAGATAAGAAATAAAAGAGGGTTTTTATATAAAAAAATTTGTAAATAAAAATACATTGACGGTATCTTTGTTAAAATAAGGAGCAAATAGGAGATTTTATCAATGTGCCCCCTGTAATCTCTCCCCATATTTGGTAGTTTTCTCATTTGGTTTGAACAACCACATATAATAATTGGGGGGATAGATAAATTAAAATGGAGGGCTGAGATTTGAAAAAAAGAGGGATGAATGGTCATCTCTCTTCATACACAATAATATGAGTAAATGAGGAAAGAGCGCTCTCTCGACAGACTGAGAGAAGCTTCGTATGGTGCGGTTCCACGGAGCAACTAGAAGAGTGCAAGAAGAAGAGTAAATAGCTCTGGCTCTGGCTTTAGAACCCCCTCTTCCTCTGATCGAATGACCAACCTGTCAACCAAATCCTTCTCTAGATGCCAAAGGGGTCCTTTTATGTCTAAAGTATGTACTGATATGACAGTAATGACGTGACAGTACTGAGGTGGTATCGATCCTGGGCCTGGGCTTGCCTATTTGGGCCGTTGCGCGGACTCATATGAGTCTGGTCCGGTCCAGTATAATTTTTGCACCCATAGTTACCCCCTCCTAGTCGGGCCAGGGTTCTACGGGTCGGCGGGGATCTCTGGGTGCAAAGAAGTTCTCATTGCGCCATGTGGCTTGAGCTAGGAGAGTCCTTGGTGCTGCGGGCCGGTAGGTTCGAGCTACCAAAGTTTCCAGTTCAGTCGCGGGTCGAAGTGGTAGACTTCCCGGACATATTTTTTTTCGCCGGAATTCTATCAGGCTTCAGTGTGTCGGGTTTCGGGATGCGTGTTCCAGACTTAGTTTTTCCGGTTGAATCCTACCGGGCTTCAGGATGCGCATTCCAGACTTAGTTTTTCCGACAATCCTTTCGAGGTTCGGTGTGCAAGGCTTTGGGATGCGCATTCCAGATTTAGTTTTTTCGGTTGAATCCTTTCGGGCTTCGGTGTGCTAGGCTTTTGGATGCGTGTTTCAGACTTAGTTTTTCAGGCTGAATCCTTTCGAGCTTCGGGATGCGCGTTCGAGACTTAGTTTATTTGGCTGAATCCTTCCGGGCTTCGGCGTGTTGGGCTTCGGGATGCGCGTTCCAAACTTAATTTTTCTGGCTAAATCCTTTCAGGCTTCGGGATGCATGTTCTAGACTTAGTTTATCCAGCTAAATCCTTCCGGTCTTCGGTGTGTCGGGCTTCGGGATGGGCATTTCAGACTTAGTTTCTCTGACTGAATCCTTCCGGGCTTTGGGATGCGTGTTCCAGACTTAATTTTTTCGGGTGAATCTTTCCAAGCTTCGGTGTGCCGGGCTTCAGGATGCACATTCCAGACTTAGTTTTTTTGGCTGAATCCTTCCGGGCTTTGGTGTGCCGGGCTTCGGGACGCGCATTCAGGACTTAGTTTTTTTCGGCTGAATCCTTCCGGGCTTTGGTGTGCCAGGCTTAGGGATACGCATTCCAGACTTAGTTTTTTCCGGCTGAATCCTTCCGGGCTTCGGTGTGCTGAGTTTCGGGATATGCGTTTCAAACTTAGTTTCTCCGGCTAAATCCTTCCGGGCTTCGGTGTACTGGGATTCGGGATGCGCATTCCAAACTTAATTTTTTTCTGCTGAATCCTTCCAGGCTTCGGGATACGTGTTCCAGACTTAGTTTTTCTGGCTGAATTCTTCCGGGCTTTGTTGTGCTGGGTTTCGAGATGTGCATTCCAGACTTAGTTTTTCCAATTGAATCATTCCGGGCTTTGGTGTGCCGCACTTCGGGATGTGCGTTCCAGACTTATATCTTTACCGAAGGACTACCATTGATTAGGTTTCATAATATATTGTCCAGGTTGACCACGATCGATATTTTTGCTCCACCTTGAGGGGGGATGATGGAGAAGGAGGAATCTACAACGATTGTGCATTAATGAAAAGATTTCATGATTGTGACAGATCTACATGACTATGGTGAATGTATATTCAATGTAATTATGTTTCCCTCTCCAATATAAGGTGGATGAGTAAGAAATCTCCTACTCCTCCCGTGGAGTAGGCTTACGAGCCAAACCACGTAAATTCCTTTTAGTTTCTATAGTGACGTTGATGGGTTTCTTTAAAAAAGGAAAAAACTTCAATCGCATTGTGGCCTACTCCGCAATGTAGTAGAATGGACCTACACCCGAGCAATTGGACCGAGGGGTTAACTATCTTGCCCTTTTTTGAGTAGTTGGTACTGATTTTCTAATTACCCCACTGGCTGGAAAGTCACCAACAATTTGTTTGGTTAGTTGTAGTTGGAACACAAGTGTCAACACTACGTGCCACCCGCTAGGGCTGCAACTTGGGCGGGATGGATCCAACCCAAACTGAGCCCAACCCGAGTTTTGGGAGGGTTTGGATTGATGTATTTGAAGATTAGATTGGGTTAGGGTTGAAAAAATACACCCCAGATTGAATTTGGGTCAGGCTCGGGTTGAGGGGTCGGGCAACCCGACCCAACCTGAACTCGAGTACTCATGTATATTTGAGTATTTGATATATATGTAACAATCACAGCGTCCCGAGTACTCATGTTGAGGGGTCGCAATCACCAACATCCATCTCACCCACTTCCATATTATTTATTTACTTTTTGCTTATCAAATAAAGACATTATATGATGATCTAATAAATTGCATGGATAAAAATGAAATAAAAGTTGTGTGGTAGTGTTAGCAAGTATAAGTTCTTTTCAGTTTTTTATCTTCAAATATCAAGTTTTTAACAATGATTGGAAATAAGTATACCCGAACCTGCACAACCGGACCAGTCCTACTAACTTGGGCTAACCCGAGCCCAACCCGAGCATGAAAATTTTTGCTTGGGTTGGGCTTCGGCTGTGAATCTCGGGTTGGAGGTTGGATTAGAGTTGAGGGTTTTAGTACTTGGGATGGGCTTGGGTTGACCCGACCCAACCCGCCCGAGTTGAAGCCCTACCACCCGTTGTCTGGTTTGCTGTAGTTTTCGAAAACCGTAGCAGTTCCAACTATCATCTATACAAAATTCTATACGAAAAATGGATATTTGAAACACGTAGCAAAAGGCTGCGTGCTCCAACTGCACGAGTTGTGTCCCCACTGCATTGTGTGGTGCTAACTACACGGAACCAACAGGCTGTGAGGCAAGAGGGAGGCCCGCATTACACAGCACTACAACAGGAGTAAAAACACCCAAGTAGGGTTTCGGATCTCAATTTCTCTTGGTCTCTCCGGTCGTCGCCGACGATGCCGGCGGAGCTGGGGAGGCCATGGGTTCCGGTTGACGAGGATCGTGGGGGGTGGATCTGGCCTCGTTCCCATTCCCTGTAGATAAGGCTTTCCCCATTGCCCGGCGGGGTTTTGTGTTCGGTGTTCTAGTGGTGCGTCTCCTTCCGGGCTCGAATCGGCGACGGTGGCTCTGGGTTCGAGGAGTTTCAGCCGGATTGGAGCGGATTTGGTGGTTTTGGACCCGGCCGATGTTTGTCGTGGTGATCCCGACCCCTCCTCTGCTTGGTGACGGAGCCTGGTGGTTCGGGGCAATGGCGGCCGGTTCCCAAGGCTGGTCGGAGCGGTGCGGCTTCCCTTCTTCACCGCCGGAGCCGAAGGTGGTGATGGATCCGGCTAGTGATCCTCTCTTGTTCTGTTTTTATTTTTTTTAGGCAGTGGAGCGTTTGTTTGCTCGCTGGTTTGTGGGGTCTCGTCGCCGGTTTCTGGCATCAGGGGTGCACGCCGGAGCGGCGATACTGTTGACCCGCTGGTGTGCGGCTGTTTCTTCGCCTGTTGGTGTCTTGGTGGTTGCGAGGCACATTGCCTCTCTTACCGCCGGAGTGCGGTGTACGCTTGTGCCAGGCTGTGGCACCTCCCGGAGGTTCGGTGCCGTTCCCCTTTGAAATACCAAAAAAAAAAAAAAAACACCCAAGTATTCGTTCGAACACTTGAGCAATGTCACAGGTTGCACATGTCTTGCCAGAGTTATCAGTTGGAGTCTGTAACTCTTGAAAATCTTGATTTAAAGGGGTGAAATCCTCAGTAGGCATGGCATGATGTACATCAATCGTTCAGTAGGTATGGCATGGTGATACAAATCCTCAGTGATAAAGCTCGACTGATGGCAACTTTGGCCAATGCATGGATAGGAAACAGATGATGATGTGAAGGAATTAAACGAAGAATGCCGGTACTGAATGGTGTTGGAATTGGATCCTGTTATCAGAGTCGCAGCGGAAGCAAAAGATAGATCCGAAGATCATACGGTGTATGTTTCATTACAATTAATTCTACAAAACAATCTACATGCAAATCTATGATCTTAGCATATGTGCGAACACCCTAGAGGCATACTACGATTTACGGAAGACATGCATGCATCTAGTTAGGTGTTTAAAATCATCATACCTTGTGGATCTATGATCCGGAGAGTACGGAACGATGATGAACCGCACGTGAATCGCAAGGGAAGCTGTCGGATGACACCTTGTCCTTTGCGAATTGAGGAATCCTTGAAGTCTTATCTCTGAGTACAAGGACTACGAGCCGACGGAGGAATTCGTTGCGAAGACGATGGCATGCCGTGAGATCTTCTCCTTCTCTTTCTCTCTTCTTCCTTCTCCTTCCTTCCTCCTTCTTCCTTCTTCTTCCTCTTTCTTCCTTGGCCAAAACCTCAGAGAGGGAGAGAGGGAGAGAGGGAGAGGGGGTCGGGTTTCTGGAGAGGGGAGAGACCTTGGGCCGGCCCCTCCCTCTCTAATCTTCATATAGGGTCGGCCTCCTAGTGCCATACGCAAGCTAGGGCCGGACCTAGGTAGATAGGGATGAAAGGGGACGGTTTTTAAGGTTTCCACAGGTCTATTGTGAAGCCTGGACAAAAACGCCCTTCACGAAAAGTAAAAAACTGAAAGAGAGATTGAGTGAGGTGCGCTACTCGGAATCGAGTTCCGTCTCCTGGAATTATTCCACTCATTTTAAGATCTATAGTCAATATGTTCTGAGCCATTTTCAGTATTTACCAAAATACCCCTACGGCCCCTAACACATGTGAATTAGGTTCTTAGGCTCCGGGCTTGCGCTCCATCGTGCTACTTCGCATCCAACGTATCCAACCAGGTCGGAGAACAATTTCTATACACAACGACAGGATGGAACCTTCAGGGTTCAGGATCTCTAGCTCCAACCGGATCCCTGATTAACTGTTCCGGTGACACACCGAAAGTCCCGTTAATCAGCCCTAATCCGATTAACCCGCGTAGCTACCCAGAGTGCGACGCGAGTTGAACTCTAGTGATCCTAAACTTATGTTACTGTCTCGTAACCCTGTTCTCTACTATACACTGATAATCCTTAGTCCCTCCTATTATTGGTGCCATGATACGACTCGGGCGGTGGGGAGCACCGTCAAATCCCGATCGATCATCTGACTAGGAATTGATGACTTGTCATCTATAACACCACACACCTTCCGGTGCTATACCTAGCATCCGAAACATCGTCAGTCATACTGACAACCACCAGGCCTGGGTTAACTGTGTGGACAGATTGACTCATCAAAACGCACCCATCCAACACTGGACGTCGGATAACCTGTAGGGATTACATGTCACTCAAGCGCCAGCCGGGTAACCTAACGTACCGTGGTATTGAACTTTGGAAGGTCCGCACACATTGGCGCATCAAAGCACCACACAACTGGTTGACCCAGTGTACATGGTCCCTCAGGGTTAAGGACATATTATATATAGTAGTAAGACGGTTTATGCACCAGTGTCTGAATCACTGAACTGTACACCGTCTTGGTTCCTGTTCAACACGATCATTGTGTTTGGTCAGGTGAATGGGAATCCCACGTTTCCGTGGTGGAGACTTCACCACATCCTCTACCTGCCAACACCTTGTTCTCGGTGAAGCGACCAGCATCACCTAAGCTGTAAACTAGTTCTAGGTCTACACACAACTGGTCCACTGGGTCTTCCAAGCATGGATCTACCATACGCCTCAGTGGCCTACTGTGTTCCTTAGGGTCCTTTATTATATGTGTATTAACATATACCAAAGTAGTATTCTAATTAAAGCAATAACCAAAGTCATCTTTATTAATGTTAACACAAAAAATCCACGCTCAGGACACACGAGCTACAACAATGGAACAGGAAGTTTCCTTTGACATGCAAGGTTTTTGCATGGTTTGTGATTCCACCCTCTTGGCCTCTCCGGTCGTTGCATGGTTTGTGCCGGGGAGGCCAGGGGATCTGGTCGAGTGGCTTCTCGGGGGATGGATCTTGCCCCTTATCCCTTTCCCTGAATATAGGGGGCTCCCCCCCCCCCCCCCCCCCCTCGGCGCAGCAATTTTGTGTCGGATTTCCGGCAGCACGACTCCCTCCTGCCAGGATCGGCACCGGCGACGCTCGACTCGTGAGATACCGGTCGGATGGCAGGTGGAATGGTGTCCTGGACCTGGCTGGAGTATACCTTGGTTGTTCCAGGCCCTCCTATGTTCAGTGCTAGTTCCTGGGGGTTCGAGGCGACGGTGGCCGAGTTTTGTGGCAGATCGAGGAGGTGCAGCTCCTCTTTTTCTCTGTTGGAGTTGGTGGTGGTGGATCTGGTGAAAGGTCCACTTTTGCCTCTTTTTTTTTTTCTAGCGGCTTTGGGTGCGAATGTTTACCCCTTTTTTTCTGTTGTTGTGTCTCACTATCAGAATCGGGAGACTGATGTGCTCACCGAAGTGGCGTCGTAGGAGTATCCTGCCGGTTGACGGTCTGTTTGATTCGCGGATTGGCGATTTGTGGGTGTTTCTACCGGTTGGGCAGGCAACACGGTTTTCGCCGGCAGGTGGTCTGTGATGCTCCAGCATGTGGCGCCTCCTGGAGGTCCTGTTGTGACCTCCCCCTTCGATGAACCAACTATCCAATGGACCAATTAATACAAATCCATTTAATCAAAATCCATTTTCAAATCCAATTATCCAATGGACCAATTAATGCAAATCCATTTTCAAGCAAGGATTCTGGATTCAAACCAGTAAGTCTAATAAACGGGTCTAACGTAGAATTAGCCAAAGGGCCACACATCCCATGATCCAGAGGAGCAGAAACAGTTCACTTGGTCAGCAAAAAACATGATAAACCCCCGGCGACACAAACTTCAAGGGACTAATACAGATCCAGAACAATTGACTAAGTACTATCATAGAAAAAATCTAAGGCTAATCACGCCCATCTCCAAACAAGCATGACTATTTGGAAACCGCAGCTCTCCATGCAACTCGGTCCCTCCCAACAGCTTCTGTCATGTCCTGGACCTTCGGATTGGCGAACGACTGCCACACAAAGAAATCAAAAATGAAATCAGCAAACCGAGCGGCAGACAAATGGATGCAACAAGAGATGAGAAATATTTCGTTCACCGACTTTTAGCATGGGCGAACAATACCCACCTCCCCCAAAATCTATTTAATCTGTACCTCCTTGTTAAAAAGGTGCCATTGGAGAGGTCGGTATTGTTCACCCACACTAGATAGAAGGCTGGTGACCAAAATTGTTCTCAATGTTTTGAAGACCGATAGATTCGTCCTCTGCTGCGTATTTGCAGCGGTGAGACATCTAAAGGCCTCACATCCAACAGTATAATTCGATGAGATAATAACACGAAAATCAATAGTAGGAGGCGAGCAAGGCATTGCGCTCCTCACCTTCGATAGCGACCAGATTTGGGACTCCTGTCCCTCCCAAACGACGGTTCATTGTGCTGTTCATAGACATGGCTACGTGAACGGCCGTAGTCCGGGATTGGACGCCGGCCATATCCAGGGCACGGAGGTCGACCATAATCCGGGATCGGACGGCCTCGGCGGTAAACTTGACTCACAGAGCGGCCATAAGAACCTATCATCTTGCCTTCCAAAACCTCTTCTAGGACTGTCATGTCGGTCACCACGGACACTGTCATCTCGAAGGCATACTCAACTGAGACCACCCGTCCATTATCTTGCTGCACAACGGGAAAATAAACAAGGCAAAGAGACATCAGAAGATTGGAATATTCATTCTGAAGAGTAGTCATATAGCACGTAATATACATGTAACATGATACAATGATGAACTTAAAAACAGCTAAAGAGGGGAGTAACTAGTACAAAAGTCGTCCAAATAAGATTGTCAGTAGTATACACAAGAGAACACAAACACAACATTATAGACAAGGTGAAATATTCCAAGAAATTTTATCTTTTCCCGAACGCAGGGATCAACAACTTTGATTGAGTAGAATGTGAATGTGAATTATGAGTTTGGGCTAAAAATAGACATTGTTTCCTATGCAGCAAGATTGGAACCCACCAAACTATGAAGACATTTTATGATTTACAAACTATCTAAGAACCAGATGCAAGAAACCGTTCATTTAACAACCGATTCTTAGCAAGTACCAACTTCTAAGTTCCAGCTTTTGACTGTTAACATATACAGGACAGTTTATTGTTTATCCAACTACATAAAGAGAATTGGGCTCAAGGGGGCTCAAGGCTGAAGCCAAAGAACCCCTGCTACCCCTAACTTCAATCCAAAACAATATCAATCATTAAAAATATTAAGGACATTTAAGTCTTTTCAGGACCTCTAATTTTGAACCAAACGGGATAATCACCAACGATCTGTCCAACAACCCATTTCGGCCATCCTCTTCACACGTCTGCTTAAAAAAAAAAGAAAACCGTGCACACTATAAAATAAAGTAAGAAAAATGACAGCTAATGAGTATCTGTTAATGCTAAGAGCTTATTTACATGTTAAAGCTTTTATGGGTAATATACAAATCACCCTTCTATTAATCAGAGCTTTAAAGCCATTGTGAACATCGTGAATTTCTTTATACATCAGTAGAGATGGTGCATGTGCATCAGCAGCTGCAAGAAAGGCATGGATAATTCCTACATCAATGCCAATTTCTTCTAAAATTAGGACCCCTGCTTGATAAATAGATTGTTCTATCAATGACAAGCAAAAGTTGATAACTATATAAGTAAGAAGAACTGTTGAACTGTAGAAGGCTCATACCAAAAGGGTCGTGACAACAAGTTCTACATCTAGTACAAGTGTATATCGCGAAACTGTCACAAGTACAGCGATTAGATTTATAAAAGAACCAATTAAAATTTGAAGTACATGAAATGGGAAGAAATGTATTATTAACAAAACCTTCTGGTTGTATACAACAAAGTTTACGACAGAAGAGAAGACGGTAACAAACTTGAGGACCAGTAGTTGTGGATTACAAGGCCACAAAGAACAAATTAATGAAAATGACAATAAGGATGCTACCTCGAATTGGTGCTTTCAAGAGCCTTTGTGGCTTCCTCCTGTGTCGCAAATTGGACAAAAGCAAAATTCCTCCTGATCTGAACATGTGAAATCTTCCCGTAAGGTTCGAAATGCTTTTCAATATCACGAGTCCTTGTTCGTAGAGGATCAAAATTAATAACAAACAGTGTCCTAGTGTGTCTCATGTTTGTCATTGACCTAGAGCAATCACGATGCCGTGGTCCACGTTCTCCCTGCTGTACAAACACGAAGTGAAAAATCTGACTATAAGAAATTGTAGTTATGATATGGCAGTCATTGTCACAGTCCCGATCAAAATATGCAACACAGACGTAAGATATACAGAATATATAAATGATAAAAATTAAGACCAGTGCTGCAAGAGCAGCTTTCAGTTACAAGGAAAACAAATGGTAGATTACCCTTGACCACTCCACAGAGAGCCTACGTTTACCATAACCGAAAGGCATGTTATCGAGGTTCCGTAATGCATAGTCAGCATCACGTTCATCCTCAAAATACACAAAAGCATAGCCTGCGAAGAAACCAGAGAAAGTGAAAAAGTGGATGAGCCAAACCAGCATTCACTACTGTCATTTCGTCGTTTATTTGTATTGCATCTAAATCAGTTATATATTCCTGTTGAAACCGAAGAATACTACACCTGCATATATGTGTAGGCCTGATGAAAATTAGCATGTGAATAATTGATTCCTTGTATGATGAACTAATTCATGATGTCACTAACGTTAAATCCAAAGAGAAGTCATTGCTGAGCATGCTTCCCCACCATTCTAGAGCAAGCATTCAGTAGGCATGGCATAATGTTGGCAAGTGCTGCATAGCAATCTTGCTGACCCACTTGACAAGTGAGTCAATATGATCCTCTAATGTGTACCCTTGGATTCACCTGCTGCCTGCCAAAAGCATATCCAGCGGTTCATGTTCGAAGGTAATCTTCACCCACACATTGGGAGCGCTTCATGAAAATTCCGACAGGCCCAGTTAGAACTATAGCCCGACCACCTGATAAATTATCCAATGGACCAATTAATACAAATCCATTTTCAAGCAAGGATTCTGGATTCAAACCAGTAAGTCTAATAAACGGTCTAATGCAGAACTAGCCAAAGATCCAGAGGAGCAGAACCGGTTCACATGGTCAGAAAAAACCATGATAAACCCCCGGCGTTACAAACTTCAAGGGACTAATACAGATCCAGAACAATTGACTAAGTACTATCATAGAACAAATCTAAGGCCAATCACACCCATCTCCAAACAAGCATGACTCTATTTGGAAACAGCAGCTCTCCATGCAACTTGGTCCCTCCCAACAGCTTCTCTCATGTCCTGGACCTTCGGATTGGCGACCGGCTGCCACACAGAGAAATCAAAAATGAAATCAGCAAACCGAGCTGCAGACAAATGGATGCAACAAGAGATGAGAAATATTTCGTTCACCCACTTTTAGCATGGGTGAACAATACCCACCTCCCCCATAATCTATGTAATCTGTACCTCGTTAAGAAGGGGCCATTGGAGAGGTCGGTATTGTTCACCCACACTAGATAGAAGGCTGGTGACCAAAATTGTTCTCATAGTTTTGAAGACCGATAGATTCATCTTCTGCTGCATATCTGCAGCGGTGAGACATCTAAAGGCCTCACATCCAACAGTATAATTCAATGAGATAGTAACACGGAAATCGATAGTAAGAGGCAAGCAAGGCATTGCGCTCCTTACCTTCGATAGCAACCATATTCGGAACTCCTGTCCCTCCCAAACGACGGTCCATTGTGTCGCTCATAGACAGGCCTACGTGCACGGCCGTAGTCTGGGCTTGGACGCCGGCCATATCCAACTTGGCATCGTTGAGTCTCAATTGATTTTGTCCTACTGTAGGACTCCGGTCGGGTTTTCTTTCCTTGTGCAGTAATGCACAAATAATTATCAACCCAATAGTGCAGATTTATCAAGCAAGCACAAATTCGTCACTTAAGCACAGTATTGAATCTCAGACTGATAGGTCAATAAAGTTATACAGACCACACAAAAATTTAAACTCTACTCCAATTTTCTTGCATCAGCAGAATCAGAAATCCCTAATGGCTTGAAAACTGGCGAGTACTTATGGTGTCGAATTACCATGATCAGAACATAGGTGTTTGCCGCCAAGAACAGTAGGCTTGCCAGCCAAAGTTGTAGGAAGACATTCCGGCCCTTGAATTCTAGAAGATAACCCCACATCAGCCAATGGATCTGAGACCCCACCCACACCAAGATGCAGACCAGACCATCCCATTTCAGTTTCATGCTGCTCCATGGAAGGATCAGGGGCAACAGACAGAAGAACCACACAAAGTACTGTGCAGTGATAACCTGTAGATGAGTCAGCAAAGTCATGAGATTTCTGGCGACTCGGTAGATTTGAGTTTGATATACAAATGAGAGGAATCGACATTCTAAGTTTCTACCTTGTTGAAAGCAACAAATGCAACTGTCTGCACGAAGAGGCAGAATGGAAGGTCTCCCGCGAACCGCAATACAAGAACGAGCTGCACCACCAGTTGAGGCAGGAAAGTGATGAGCTTCTCCAGAGCCGAGATCCCGTGCTGATGATGGAGATAGATGTGGTAGAAGTATATCGAGAAATTGTGCCGCGGGTCGGTTCGTGTGAGGTGATACAACAAGGCTTCATTCAGGAAGTCCCATCCGTACAGATAGAAGAAAAGAGCGGTCCAGAGGAAGAATATGGACCCGGATAATAACCCGAACACTAGTCTTTCCCTTGTTATGTTCCTCCTGAAAAAACCCAATGGATTATAATCTTGCCTCCACCATTCGGATGGTTTTTTGTTGAAGCTTTGGTACGGCTTTCTTCGTTCAGAACTCCATTGCTCAAGGTCTGGCCTCTCAGAAGGTCCAATATTCTGTTTCTCGAGAATTAGGACGAGAGGAAGGGAGTAGATGATTGGGTAGATCCGGAAATGGACGACAAGCCCATACCAAAATGCTGCCTGAATCCCCTTACCTGAAAAAAAATAAATAACAAGATATCGATGAGGACTGCGGAAATGAATTTTTCCTTTTTAACTAGTACACTAGTGTGTAGTGGCTCGCTTGACTCATTATAACCACCTGAAAGAATGATAATAACGACACCCTTGGCCTATTGTGAATTCCTGGAAGAAGTATGATACTGTAACCATAATAGTTATGCAAATTCTATGTAAAATGTTTTATAAAATTTTGGGCACCTCAATCTTTGGGCGCCCGCCTAGGCATCCGTCTTCTGCCTTACCGCCTTGGAATTCCCCTACCGCTTAGGTCCGCCTAGCGCTTTTTAAAACATTGTTCACAACATATACTTTCCTAACGCTGGCACAACATCATCATCCAAGTCTTATCCCAGCAAAGATGGGGTCGACTATAAGGTAGATTGACAAGAATTCTCCAACCAGCTGTCAACTTGATGCCAACTCTCTGAGTTTGATGCCGAAAACCCTAACTAAGGCAACTTGGTAAGAGAGGGGCATATACTAGGAAGTCTAAAAGGCCAGTTGACGGGTAGAAAGACCTATCTTGTTTCTTATGCAGTTTAAGCTCATCCAATCAGTTAGCAAAAAAATCATGAAAAAAAGGATATGATTATTTTAAATAGTTTTTAAAATTATGCTTACAGTTATTCTGTAGTATTTTACAAAAAATTGAAAGCAACACTCAGCTTTTATTTAACAAACTTAAAAAACATACATAAAAAAGCAAAAACTTATACCATTCATAACACAGATGACAATCCATAGAATCATTGCACAAACTACAGGCTCACAGTTTCCTCTGGTACCAATGGTGAAAGTGAACGGATTGAAGAGCCAAGCTGCAACAGACCAAAGGCGGAGATTCACAGGGACACCCCGTAACTTCAGAATGGTGTTCACAAAAAAACCTACAAGCAAATCTGGCCCATGACACATGAAGTTATGGACCACACAAACAACACGATTAACAACTAAAATTATTCAACAATCCTATCTACAGCATAATAATCTTCATACAACATAAGTGAGTATATATGAAAATAGCATGAATGTGTTTTAAACCTATAAAAAGTTTATTTAGCTTTCTCTGAGGTAATAGTTATGCAATTTCAAGACTATAATTCCTAGGAAGAGATTCAGGGGGGTAATAAAGAAGAGAGGAGGCCAAAATGAAACATTTCTAAAACACTACTTTCAGTTCAACATGGAAATATTTATAAATATTCAAAAAAGAAACACTTAATTAAATCAAAACCCGCTTCTTTCAAAAACCATACAAGATCACAACAAGTAGTGAATTCTTCAGTACATTATACATGCGTGAATGTGTTTTAGAGTTAATTGTTGCATGTCTCCGATAAGATAAATCAACTATTTCTTAATTACAATTCAAATTCCTAATTGAGATCATGTTCGACTGAGCTTAGTATCCCCGACAAGAATTTCAATTCTAAATTGAATTCAATGTTGGTAACCAAATTAAATTCATGAATTAAATCAGTAGCACCCAATACCCAGTTTGATTCAAAAGATCAACTCAGTGCTTTCAAGCCCAATTTTAGATCTGACTCAAAAGATCATGTGTAATGTGTCACATCCATATTTGATACAACTTATATGTGTCATAAAACTATGGAGGATAAGAAGAGGAATGCGTGTACCGGAAGAATGTAGGAGTTGCACCAATCGAGGATGAATTGATGGAGAACGTATAAGATGTATGGACACATATAATGAAAGAAAGGCAATCCTAGTTAGGAGAGAGTCTCGATTATTGGAGAGGGATCAAGAAAAAGAAAGACCTAAGATAACAATGATGGAAGATGTCATAAAAGATACAAAAAGCCTAACACTGACAATAGATATAGACCTTAACAAGAAGAATTGGCGAAGAGGATGTATAAAGCCTGACCCCATATAAATGAGATATGGCTAAAAGATTAGGGTTATCATTATATTCAATTTCTTTTAAATAATATAAGACCAATTTGTGGGTTATTTTAATTGCATGGCAAGATATTTTGCATACAACTCTCTATTACGAACAATGCAAATCTTCCTACTCGCTAATGGGCCTTTTAGGTATCTTGGCATGCCCTTTGTTGCCAAGTTAATTCAGTCAGATTTCAGCACCAATTAAGACATCTGACACCAGGTTAATAGTTGATCAGAATATTATTGCTAATCGTCCTTATTTCCACACCATGCTGGAATAAGACTGATGATTACAAATAATACTAGTTGCTGAGATGTATATATACTAGTGCATGCACGTGCCTATCGGCACTGCAGCGGGCCGCCTTCGGCGGCAAAACACCCCCCCGGGCATCACCACCCTCACCCCCAACGTTGTATGCGGCGACAGCACAGCTGACCACCTTCGGCAACAAAAAACTTTCGGCAACAGCTCGCTCCACGACACCACGTCCCCCCGCCGTTGGCGAAGCTGAACTCGCCGTTGCCGTTGCTCCCCGCCATCCTTACCACCACGCACAAAAATAACAGTGCGGTGTCAGAACAAACCTGCACTGTTTTTAATGGAGAAATGGGTGTGTTGTTAAATCAAATAACAGTGTTGCGATCGAAATAATTAACATGAAGAAGGAAGATCTTGAGAGAATAAGATCCAGATTTTTCTTCTTTTTAAAAAAAAGAGAAATAAGAAAACAAATATCAGTAAATTAGAGAATAAAATGTTTTTTTTTTTGAGAAATTCTCAAAAAATGTTGACGAAGAGGAGTAAGTCCTGGCCGAGCCCCAACGGTTGGTGGGGTTAGATCCCATTTGAAACGGCCAGGAGGACCGAATCTATAGATCAAAATCGGCCGTTCGATTCACGCCGATCGGACGGCCGGGGTTCATCCGAACCACCAAAATCGGGGCGGAAAGGAATTGGGCCGTTAGATTCACGCCAATCGGACGGCCGGAGTTCACCCGGACCACCGAAAATCGTTGGTACTGTGGCCGCCACAGTAACAACGATTTTCGGTGGTCCGGGTGAACTCCGGACGTCCGATCGGCTTTAATCAAACGGTCTGAATCCTTTCCACCCACAACATCGTATTCGGCGACAGCGCAACTGACCATCTTCGGCAACAAAAAACATTCGGCGACAACACCGGCCCGTTTGACTAATCGAGTCTAGATCCTAAACACTACAGAAGTGCTAAAATTTGGAGGCAAAATCCAAAGGACATCACATGACCCATGCTCAAAATTCGAATGGAGTGATTAGATTAAAGTTTACTTTTGGTCATACATACATGTTATTTCAGGTAATGGGTTGCAAATTAAAGCATTGCAACTTTGGTCATCCATGCATTGGGAAACAAAAATCAGGACAAAAAAAGTGTAATAAAACCATAGAACAGGAGGCCGAGAGAGAGAGAGAGAGAGAGAGAGAGAGAGAGAAAGAGAGAGAGAGAGAGAGAGAGACCTGATCTTATTCGCCGGCGATGATGGTGATGATCGGATCCCAATCCCGTCGGCCTCAACATGACCCTGCAATCAAGAGAGAAAAAAAAAGGAGTAATAAAACCATAGAACAGGAGGCCGAGAGAGAGAGAGAGAGAGAGAGATGGCTAGCACGTCACCTCTCACTATGACCCTGCAATCAAGAGAAAAAAAAAAGAGTAATAAAACCATAGAACAGGAGGCCGAGAGAGAGAGAGAGAGAGAGAGAGACAGAGACCTGATCTTGTTTGCCGGCGATGATGGTGATGATCAGATCCCGATCCCGCCGGCCTCAACATGACTCTGCAATCAAGAGAAAAAAAAAGGAGTAATAAAACCATAGAACAGGAGACCGAGGGAGAGAGAGAGAGAGAGGCCTGATCTTGTTCGCCGGCGATGATGGTGATGATCGGATCCTGTTCGCCGGTGACTACAGTGATTACGTCCTGCTCCTCTCACTCCGGTGATGTGCTAGCCATCTCTCTCTCTCTCTCTCTCTCTCTTTCTCTCTCTCTTTCTCTTTCTCGGGGGTCTCTCTTGAAGGGGGGAGGGGGGGCTGCTGGATGATCGGGAGGATTGGGCGCTTGGGATGTGCACGGGATTGAAGGGGAGCGTGAAAGGGGGAGTGATTTGGGGGGATCGCAGGGTGGCCGGCCTGGATTTGGGGGGATCGCATGGTGGCCGACCGGATTTGGGGGGATCGCAGGCGGAGAGGGGATTTGGGGGGATCACAGGGGGCGCGGGATTTGGGGGGGGGGGGATTTGGTGGATGAGAGAGAGAGAGGGCCGGATTTGGAGGAATCGCAAGCTGGCCGGCGGGATTGCAGGCGGAGGGGCGATTTGGAAGGATCACAGGGGGCGCAGGATTTGGGGGGGGGGGAGGGAGCGGGATTTGGTGGATGTGAGAGAGAGAGAGAGAGAGAAGAGAGAGAGAGAGAGAGAGAGAAGGAGAGAGAGAGGAATAAGGGAATGACTGATGAGAGAGTGCGGGCGGGGGGCGGGATTTCATGGATGAGAGAGAGAGAGAAAGAGGAATGATAAAAGGGACGGTCGGATTTTATGCTGGGTTGTCTAGTCAGCAAAGTTTTTTTGTCTAGTCAGCATATGTGCCATTTTGTCTAGTCAGCACGAAAGCGTCGTGCCATGTTATATAGATTCTCACCTTTACATGCGCAATTTCCCGTATAGTTATGTGGTATTTCAGTAACCAAACCCATATGCATGCTTTTATATTATAACCTTCGATCCGTAACACATTGAGTTTGGCCTTTTGACCTTTTCCCTATGGTGTTGTCGTTTGGGCATTCTCCCATGGTAACATGTTACTAGAGCTCTTGCAATGGTCTCAAACACGTCAATTTCCAACCACCATCGGCTTCCTCCTCCAGACTCTAAACTCATCTCCATCATCTCCTCTCCCTAGTCTCTTCACAGCTGCCTAACAATGCCCATAATCATCGTCACTATCTCCAGCAGCGATTGGCGTTTGAGATAGAGAGAAGGGATGCAGGCCATTGAGAGCTCGGAACCACCATCCAAAATTTCTGTCTTCACCTCTACGATCAGGTTGGCAACTACTAGCGGTGTCTTCATCATCTTCAGCGACCAACTTCCCCTCAGTGACCAAACTAACATTGCCAGCTACTAGTGTCTTCATTATCTCTGGTGACGTGCTCTACCATGGTCATTGATTCTCATTAGACAATCAAAACTGCACCTGGAGAGCTGTCATCGACACCTGTCATCAACCCCTTCACAAGCATATTCAACCCCTTCTAATCTTACACATATTTTAATAGAAATAATACATGTTGATACAGCATCTCAAGCTCTACGGCACCACTAGTTGACAGTCTAAATCATGTTTTTATAGATTGTCGATCGGATGAAAAAATTGGGCGACTTGATTTGGATTAGCCAAAGATCTAATTAAATAAATGTTGGGTTTGTCTGAAATCATTTGATTCAACTATTGAATCGAGCAATTTTAATTTAATCGAGTGCAACTGCCAATTTTTATAGAATTGATTGGTTCTCAGTCCTAAGAAGCACTGACACTGGTACGGGGACACGGGTACGACACGACACGGGTTCGCCGACACGGCAAATCCTAAAAAATGAGGACACGGGTACGGCGGGGACACGGCAAAATAAATGAATATTTTTAAATTTATATTTTATGTATGTTTGCAATTCATATATATTTCAATAACCGAAAAACCCTCGTAGAAAACAACTAAAATGAAAATTTAATACATATTGAATCGCTATCGTTAGTTACATCTAGCCCGATCGGTGAATCGCAGACATCTCTAAATGGTATGGAAAATAACGACTATGTTTCAGTTTTGACTTCAACCTATCTGAAACCTCAGAGGATAAGATAAGTTAAAGTCAAACCTGAATCGTAACCGTTCATCATAACCATCCTGACAAGTGAATCACACTCAGGCCCAAATGGCATGCAAAAGAACGGCTGCGATTCAGTTTTGGCTTCAACCTATCTGATTCTCTGAGGTTATAATCTCAGATGATCAAATAGGTTGAAGCCAAAACTGAATCACCACAGCTTGTAACCCAACCCTATATTGAACAGTCCATCAACCCGCAGTGTCCCGAGTGTCCGAGGAGTGTCCGGCGAGTGTTCGAGGAGTGTCCGACCGTGTCTAGCTCCCGGAAGCACGTAAGACACAGCACATGCGTGTCCGGCGAGTGTCCGACACGTGTCCGACACGGGTACAAGAGGCTTAGGGAAGTGTCCATGCTTCCTAGGTTCTCACCCTAAACCTTCACTATACTATGATAGATCGTCACCCCAAGGGAAAAATAAAAAGAAAAGGATAAAGTTAACATGCAACATAACTCCTTCAACTCTACTTTAAACCTGAGGTCTCCTTTCCCTACTATAAAACACCCCTCCCACTCTGTGTGTGTGTGTGTGTGCGCGCGTGTGCGAGAGGGGGGGGGCATGCTCTACAGAGAGTTATAAACAATAATGTAAAATGAACTTTATTTTTTACAAGTTCATATGATGCAATCTGATTCGTGGTCTACACTGCAGAACAACATAACCACCAAGAAAAAACTTTTTTTAGTATTTCTTGATCACTGATTACAATATTTTCACGAAAAGAAAAGTTGAAGATGCTATTTTGTTTGAACATACAACACGATGTATTATTGTGGTAGAAAGTATATTCCACCTTTCTAAATCGATAGTTATAGCTCTTCTCCTTATTTTTATGTCCAAGGTAAAAAACAAAACTCGTCTGAGCCTTTGAGTTGACTCGCTTGATTCAGCTTTTCCTTTTGTGCATTTCCGATCCAAACCCAAGTTCCATGATTTCGATCCATTGTCTAATCTGATATACATTGATTCTACATATGATTTAGTAAAGAAAGAAGTGATAATCCTTTTATACACGATCCATTGGCAATCTATACATGGATTTAAAAAGAAGAGAGTTCCAAGAGTAGATCTGCACTCTCCAATGATCAAAACAAGCAAATTTATCTTAAGTCCTTTTTCCCCAAATGCATTTCAATTTTATTCAAAGAAAAATAAGGGTCAATTTGACTTACCCCCATGTGCTAATGAGAAATGCTATTCAGCCCGAAGGTTTTTCCGATTCCGCTAAGCCCGATTGACATGGCCGTGTACCAGTGGTGCAACGCCAAATTCAAATGGTACTAGTGAGTTTCAATCACCACTCATACCCAGCCACATCGATCCGGCTGAGCGGAATCGGGAAAACCTTCGGGCTGAATAGCATTCCTCTGTGTAATAGGCCAATTAGACTTAGCCCCCTAAAATGTTTTTAATTAGTCACCCCCAACTTTGTATTAACCACCCAAAATTTCTATGTGATAATTAGATGAAATTGGAGGTATCTCAAAATACCATATAGGCATTGGAGGGGTAAGTCAAATTTTTTGGGGGTTAATTCTAGTTTTTTTGGGGCAACACTGAGGGTGCGTTCTTTTGGGCGGAAACAAGGGTGGAAATGGATCCACCTGCTAACTTCATATCCATTCCATTATTCTTTCTCTTTTAAGTCGATAGAAATGAATCGACATGCGGACTTCATTTCCTCTCAACCGGCATACTTCATTTCCTCTCAAATTTGGCCGGAAACTCATTTCCTTAAGTCACGTGGTAATGAACTGATAAAGTAGATTTCCTTCCTCTCTCTATATCACTTAATTTCCTTCCTCCCAAAAAAACAAGGATTGAACAGGGAGAGGAAATGAAGTCAAAGGACATATAAGTCAATGGAAATCATTTTCGTTTCCGTAGTATGTCTAATTGGCCTATTAACACAGGGGGTAAGTCAAATTGACCCAAGAAATAATTCATGTTTTTTAATCATTTTTCCCGTTTTCTGTGTTTGGTCTGTACGAAATTAGAGAAGCGCCAATTTTTCACATAGTGCAGTAATACAAAGCTGAGAAAGACTAGATTTTTCAAATAAATTTCCAAGTAGGAAAGCAGAGCGGAGAGACATTCACCCAATCTATCATAGATCCGAAAGGAGGGGAGAGAAAAAAAAGGAGGAAATTGCTTTTTTTTTTCGTACCAGCGGAGGAGAAGAGGAGCTTGCCCCAGGATCGGTGGAGAGTGGAGTTGGGAAGGAGCAAGAAGGCGAGGATTGGGGAGTAGCGGTACGTCGACCGGTCGAACGGAGACCTCCCGGCGGCCACCATGGCCGCCGCATCGGAGAAGACGAGGTAGTCCACGTCAGTGTACCGAACCACCATGTGGGCATCCTGCCACTCCCCGTAGGCCACCAGCAGGAGCCGCAGGACGGCGGAGAAGGCCAGCATCCGGCGGAGATCTACGGAGCCCATTGGAGATCGTCGCCTTCTTCGATCTCGGTGTTCTAGAGATTGTCGACCCAGATCCTAGATCTAAATTTCGGTAAATTAGGTATAGGTACTTATCTATTTTGCAATATTAGCCGCAGGACAACATATTTTGCTATATTAACTAAGGTACCTACAAGTATACATTCGTTCCCAAGAGGAGTATATATTCGTCTTCAGAAACAGTATATACTAGTGAGAGTCCTCAGGGCGAGGCCCGGTCTTTGCTCAGCCCTTCGATAAAAAACTCATGCCCCCAAAAACCGCATGTGAGTCGCACCTTAGAAGAAACTAAAGAAAAAAACAAATGAATGCTATCAATGAATGCAACATTTAATGTGATCTTTACTTCTGCGCATTCACACTGAAGGGTAGAGGTTCTACTTTTCTAAGTTTTTTCCGAA
The DNA here is from genome assembly GCA_947650365.1 of Chamaelirium japonicum. Classification (NCBI taxonomy): domain Eukaryota; kingdom Viridiplantae; phylum Streptophyta; class Magnoliopsida; order Liliales; family Melanthiaceae; genus Chamaelirium; species Chamaelirium japonicum. The sequence goes on along the minus strand of OX393550.1, from coordinate 32,700,818 downwards.
TGTGCTTGATGCACGCCATTTGGCAAAGACGACATCGCAACTGTTCGAAGAAGTGTGAAATCTGAAGTGAGTGTGATTCACTTGTTAGAGATAGGGAGAGAGATTAGCATCAAATGACCATTAAATGCCATTGAATAAAATTTTATCATCTTTATGATAGGTTTTTAAATGGATTTAAAAGAGAGCCGCGTTCACACACGAATGAAGAATTCTAGCTCTTTAAAAGACGTCCACGTGTCACAACACGGGAGAGAGGCTTCTATTTTAGTATAATACTACTAAGAAACCTGGGCAATGCCCAAATGTGTTTGATGCACCCCCATTTGGCATAGACACATTGCAACTGTTCGAAGAAGTGTGAAATCTGAAGTGAGTGTAATTCACTTGTTAGAGAGAGAGCTAGATTAACATCAAATGACCATTAAATGTCATAAAGAGAGAAAGATTAACATCAAATAACCATTAAATGCCATTAAATAAAATTTTATCATCTTTATGATAGGTTTTTAAATGGATTTAAAAGAGAGCCGTGTTCACACACGGAAGAATAATCCTAGCTCTTTAAAAGACGTCCATGTGTCACAACACGGGAGAGAGGCTTCCATTTTAGTATATATATAGATTAGTAAGAAACCCGGGCAATACCCGAAATGTGCTTGATGCACGCCATTTGGCAAAGTCGACATCATAATTTTTGGAAGAAGTGTGAAATTTGAAATGATTGTGATTCACTTTTGAGAGAGAGAGAGAGAGAGAGAGAGAGAGAGAGAGAGAGAGAGATTAACATCAAATGACCATTAAATCCCATTGAATGAAAAATTTTTATCTTTATGGTAGATTTTTAAATAGATTTAAAAGAGAGTCGCGTTCACACATGAAAGAAAAATTCTAGCCTTTTAAAAGATATCCACGTGTCATAACACGGAAGAGAGGCTTCCATTTTAGTATAGATATAGACTAGTAAGAAACCCGGGCAATGCCCGAATGTGCTTGATGCACGTCATTTGGCAAAAACGACATTGCAACTATTCGAAGAAGTATAAAATCTGAAGTGAGTGTGTTTCACTTATTAGAGAGAGATTAACATCAAATGACCATTAAATGCCATTGAATTAAAATGTATCATCGTTATAGTAGTTTTTTAAATGAATTTAAAAGAGAGCCGCGTTCACTCACAGAAGAAGAATTCTAACTCTTTAAAAGACGTCCACATGTCACAACACGGGAGAGAGGCTTCCATTTTAGTATATATATAGAGATATAGATTTGTTTTAGAAAGAGTATATATTCGTCAGGAGGGACTTGAGCTATATTTCGAACTTAATGTATTTTGCAACTAAAAGTCATCTTTTAAGAATGGCTTATGTCAAACATCCCCATGTAAACTTGTCGAGGTTGGGTCAAGACGAGTCGGATTGGGCCGGGTTGGGTCGGATTGGGTCAGGTTGGTTCGGGTTAGCTCGGGGTGGGTCGGGTCGGGTTGACACAACCCATTTGGTAAACGGGTCAAGTCGGGTCAATCGGGTTATAAGTACAAACCCAAACCCGACCCATTAAATAAACAGGTTAATCGGGTCGACCCTTTTATGACCCGAACCCGTTTAGGCCAAACCCAAACCCGCTAACTTCGGGTCGGGTCAAGGATTGTCACCCCTAATCCACTATCAACATGGGTACTCAACATCATGCAATTTAAAAGATTTGTGAACAATGCATATTGTAATCACTTGTGTGACCTACTCAACACTTTTTCGACGCCCTCCGACAACCTGTAAATTATTTTGTCAAGTCCACCAATTTTTCAATGTAATAAATTCTTTTAAAAATATATTTTTTCTTGATCTTTAGTTTCCGTTTTTTTTAATGGTGATCCTAATCATTGCAGTGTGTGTGCTGAATTTAGCCGCCCTAGAAATTGTCACGCTTTCAAAATTTCGTTGCTTCTTCGAAATTGTGTTGCCGCCGTCTGAATTTGTTCATTCCCCCAGGAACGGTTTTTCACTATATTTCTGTGATGTATTTATTTTCATTGTTTTTTTTGCCGTCAAATCCAGCTGTCCACCTGGGTAGGTCGCTCCCTCACACTATCTGAGGGAGAACAATGTTGCACATACAAGCATGCCCCCGCCGAATGTGGGCGCCCCAACCAAATGTGGGCTCCCCACGCCGAATGTTGGCACCCTTGCTGAATGTGCTTGCTGATGGCGCTCACATTAGCCAGTTATGACCATTTCTGACGGGGGCGGTTGCTAAATAATGTGGTCGTCCTACTGAAATGATCGCCACCAAATGTGTATGTCCCCGAATGTGGGCGTGCGCCTTCATCAACTGTAGGTGCTCCGCCGAATTTGGGCGCTCTCGCAGAATATTGGTGCCTTCACCGAATGTGAGCTTCCCGCAGAATGTGGGCGTCTTCACAGAAATGTGGGCTTCCCTACCGAATGTGGACGTCTTCATAGACTGTGAGCTCTATCGCTGAATGTAGACGCCTTCACAGAATGTGGGCGCCCTTGCCAAATGTTATTTCTTTTATATTGTTGTCCTCGAAATATTGTCACCTCCTCGATTATTGCCATCCTTAAAATATTGTCATCTTTAAAATATTTAACTCTCTCGAAATTTTGTCATGCCCTCGCCGAATATGCGTGCCGACAGACGGTTGTTCTATGTGCCTTGTTTGGGCGTGCAAATTCCGGCCGTTGATGTAATGTTCTCGGGATTATGGAACTAGTATATAGCCGTTATTGCCTCCCTGGTTTCCATGTCCGGACCTTTTTGACCCCTTGCTTTTGCACCATGTGCTTTGTCGGCTGACCATTGTTCTAGCAAAGAGATGGCTATAGAGTATAAATAGGGAGGGAGAGAGAGGCAAGGCTTCTCCATCCCTTCTTCCATTGTTCTCTCCTCCACTCCTTAGCTAGAAACTTCCCCCCAGCTAGAAATGGCCGTCCCAGTAGGAGCCGATTTCTCATCCCTCGAGAAGAACCTGCTGCGCAGCGATGCCCTTCTTCAGGTCGATCTCTTCTTCTTCTTTCTTCATCTTCTTCTTGATGTTTTCTTGATGATGTTGTCGTTGTCGCCGCAATAACGAAACCATCGATCTTCCGTTTTGCAGTACATATTGGATACGAGCGTTTATCCAAGAGAGCATGAGCAACTCAAGGAGCTTAGAGATGAGACCATGAAACTCCCAAGGCAAAGGCTTTAACAAACGAATAGATACATCGAAAAATCTTGGCCGTTAAACCCTCGGACCCAAATCATCAATGCACTTTATCTATTCCATCGATGTCACAGCCGTATGTTGCACCCATATCCGGTGCTCGACTTGCTCCCATAACCAGAGACGAAACCAGGATTTTATATTCGGAGGGGCCAAAGCATGAACCAAAAAAAATTATATACTAAGATTTAAAACTTTTAAAGAGGGGGGGGGGGGGGGGGGTGCCCATAACAAAAAATGGTCAGTTAGCGCCCATGCTGTGCAATGTGGAGTCATGGGCCACATTCACGCGTCACTCGCCTGTAACTGGCCGATGTTGCTACTGGAGCAGAGTCGAGTCCCCATACATGGTCGTTCGGTAAATCGCATTTGACCCCAACTGACAGGCAAAGGGACAGTTACGATCAAGTGCTAGCTAAGCAGGAACCAATGTTGCTGGGACAATCTCAGCTGTCCCTTTGCCTGCCGTTTGGAGCTGATTGCGATTCACCTATCGGGTACATATGGGCGCAACGGATGGAAGTGAGGCGGGGCATAGACGATGGAATATATAAAGGGCACATAGGTTCTTAAACCCTCTAGCAGGGATGATTGGTGTTTGCTTGTGTTTTGATATATAAAGTTAATTAGCAGTTCTATATGTCTTTATATTGTGGATGAAGCAGTGGTGTGATCAGTGTGCCCCCTGAGGAAGGTCTGCTTCTCTCACTTTTGCTCAAGCTCATGAATGCAAAGAAAACCATAGAACTTGGGGTGTTCACTGGTTATTCGCTCCTTACGACCGCCCTCGCACTGCCAAAGGATGGCAAGGTGCATGCTACGCTTCCTTTCCTCCCTTAACTTTGATGAACATAAGGATTGCTCACAGCCTCTAATCTTTTTCGCTTCATGTTTATACAGATAACTGCGATTGATATCGACAAATCATACTACGAGATTGGGCTGCCATTCATCCAAAAAGCCGGAGTCGAGAAGAAGATCGATTTCATCGAGTCGGAAGCGATTCTGATTCTTGATAAATTGCTCCAAGAGGTAATTTGGCATGTTTGGATACGCTTAGATTCCAGGATTCTGGAAGCCCGGAATCTCTAAAAAAGACAAAGAGTCTGTTTGGATACAACCCGATCCCAAAAAGTGTTTCTGTTGAGAGCCCAAAATATACTTCTGAGAGCCATTTTTCTGGAGCCCAAAATCGAGGCTCCGGGCTCTAGAGCTTTTTTTTGGGATTTTGGGATTCCGGGTTCCTTGAATCCTAGAATCAGAATCCTATCCAAACACAACCCTGAGTTTCTCAAAAAAATTGACTATAATTATTTAGGTCAGTAATATATATGTTATTTTATTTTCGCTAGGTAGGGGAAGATGACCTATTTGATTTTGCATTTGTGGACGCTGATAAGATGAACTATGGTGAATACCACGAGAGATTGCTGAAGCTTGTCAAGGTTGGAGGGCTCATCGCGTACGATAACACTCTATGGCTTGGCACCGTGGCAGTTCCAGAGAATCCTGCGCAACCCATGCCGATCAGGGAATATCGGAACTTCTTAGTGAAATTCAACGAATCCTTGGCGAGTGATCCTCGGATTGAGATGTCGCAGCTCTGCATCGGGGATGGACTCACCCTCTGCAGGCGCCTTTATTAATCATGGCATTCTCATTGTTAAATTTTCATGTCTTCCCGCCTACCGTATTAAGTCATTTCTATATCTATGGATTGCTATGTATCAACATGATCTATATATTGCTAAAAATAAATATGATCTATATGGTTATATCTTTCTTTCTGATTGAAAAATCCCTCTGATATCAACTATTTAGGATGTGTCCATTAATTTTAGAAAAAAATGACAATGGAAATGAATCCACCTGCTGAAATGGATTCTTTTATGTTGTCTTTTAACCCATTAATTGAGTGGAAGCGAATCCACCTACATAAATCGAGTCCCTCCTAAGAGGCTAAGAGTGGATATGATTTCCTTCCAAAATAGAGAGAAATTAATCAATTTCCACTCCATCGAAAGAGACAGATAAGATGATATGGACGAGCAAATGGGGTTTTTTATTTTTTTAAAAAATACACTAGATGGATTAGAAATGCATTACCAAAGGGCACTCAACATCACACATGGCCCCTTTGGCAACATTCAATTAAGAAAGAGACCATTAATAAAGGGTTATTTTGACTTTGTCCCCCAAATTTTACCTTGAATTAGACTTTACCCCCCATATTTTCATTAATTAGACTTTACCCCCCAAAACTAATTGTTCCGTCAGCTCACCCAAAAACTTTATTTCTTTTCCGTCAGCTCACCCTTTCTCTTAGATGGTGAGCTGACAAAACAGTTAGTTTTGGGGGGTAAGGTCTAATTAATGAAAATATGGGAGGTAAAATCTAATTCAAGGCAAAATTTGGGGGGCAAAGTCAAAATAAACCATTAATAAATGAAGGTAACATGGCCTAAAAGAATAAGGGAATATGTGAAGATTCATCTTTCCATTTTGCTACATTCAATTAAGAAAGTGACTATTAATACCTTTGATATACATTGTTGCCCCCCTTTGGCTTATAACTCGGGCGGTTAGATGAGTTGGTAAGTTAACATGATATTAGTGCAGGAGGTTGATCCTGCATTCGAACCCTGGAGTTTGATTTATATCTCAGTATCCTTTATTTTCCAGGTTGTTCCATGCATTTCCACAATCTTTGTTCTCATAGAAGAGTCTATTAGCGCATTAAAACCGTTAGTGTGTTTTGACACAACTTGACTATTAGTCAACTTGGAGAAATTGATGCAAGTATCGAGTTGTGAGTTCGATCTTAAGTCCTAGTCCCAAAGAATATCAAAGAACGAGTCCAATGTTGGAAATAATCCTATGGTAGAAGTCCACCTCGGAAGTAATGAGTGGGTTCGAAGACCGTGGGTGGTGTGCGTTACATATCAAAATTTTCATCGAAACAATATATATGTGCGTGTATGAATCTAGCATGACAAATACACGACCTCCTAACATCCTGTAAGCCCAGAGCACACCGTTCAAAGCTTCGTCCCAAAGCCCCTTTCTTTCAGTCAGCATCTTCCTCAGGTTGCTGAGGATTGTCTTGTTTGTTGCCTTCACCTGACCGTTGGCTTGAGGGTAGTAGGGCGATGAGAACTGGATTTCTATCCCGTAATGCCTGCAGTAGTCCTTTACATGGACGGAGCTGAACTGAGGCTCGTTATCAGCCATCAGGGTCTTAGGAATCCCAAACCTGATGATCACATCGTTCCACAGGAAGCGCTCCACATCAACGTCCTTGATTGTCACCAGTGGGACAACCTCCACCCATTTGGTGAAGTAGTCCGTGGCCATCAGCAAAAATCTTTTCTTGTTGGGGGTGGCCGGCAGAGGTCCCACTATATCTAGTCCCCATTGCTAGAAAGGCCAAGGAGAATAGTGACTCTTGAGCTCCTCGGCCGATTGATGTATGATAGGCTCGTGCTTCTGGCACTGCTGGCACTTGCAACTGAAGTCGATGGTGTCGGCCTCAAAGATGGGCCAGTAGTAACCTGCTCGGTTCACTTTGTGCACCAGTAGTCTTCCTTCGGAGTGGTTGCCGCACTCCCCTTCATGTATCATTGAAAGAATGTCACGAGCCTCTTCAGGTCTTATGCACCTCAGGAGGGGCCCTTTGCTGGATCTTCGGTAGAGCACTCCTAAGGTGATCTAGAACTTGTGAGACCTGTGTTTCACCTTTTGTGCCTCGAGGTGATCCATCGGGAGCTAGCCAGTGGTGAGGTATCTCGGGATCGGGCTGGTCCAGTCGAGTGGCAATGCCCGATTTGGGTTCGGGTCCGGTGGTTCTGCTGGAGCAGTGTCAATCATCAGCACTTCGAGTTTGGTGGACGGGTTCTGCTTCACTTCTATCGTAAGATGATATGGCTCAATTTCATCGAGCGCTGATGCAACATTTGCTAGGGCATTGACCACCTTGTTCTCCGATCGGGGAAGGCAAGCGACAGTCACTTTCCTGAATCCGCTATGCTTCTTCTTCGTCAGCGAGAGATATGCTGCCATACGGGGTTTATGGGTAGCATAAACTCCATTCACTTGATTCACCATGATCTGGGAATCGCTGAAAAGAGACAATTCATCCGACGTCCAGGTCCTCGGCCACTTCGATTCCGGCGATCAGAGCCTCGTACTCGGCTTCATTGTTGGTCGCTGAGAAGTCTAAGCGTGTCGACGTACTAATTGCAACATTCTTCGAGAAGAGTATTACGATTCTAATTCCTGTGCCTAGACTATTGGTGGAGCCATCGATGAAGATTCTCTATTTGCCTGATGAGACACACTTGCTCGGCCCCAGATCAATTTCTTTCGCTCGCTAGGGATCTTCTTCAATTTCGCTCGCAGCAATGCTTCTCCCCATGCTTTCGATGTTGGTGCCGCTTTCTTCATTGAGCACTTGGTGAACTTCCCTCATGCAACCGGAGACCTTGAGGTTTTGATCAGCTTCAAGGAAGCGGCTGGGGAAAAACTCCTGGAGTGTCGCCAGCTCTGGGCAAGTTTGCTGGAGAAGATTTTTCGGACTTGCTGGAGGTACTTTGGACGTCTTTCTTTCTGGAGCTTCATTGTAATACCCGGTGCGTTTAATTTCAGGGCAGCCCAGTTATTTTTTTTTATTTGTTGCTAAATTGATTGAATTGTTTCCGCATTTGTGATGGGCGATGGTGTGTGCTTAAACACGAGTTGGACCGGGCAGTGGGCCCCGGGTCCGGGTCGCTAGGCGACGCTGGAGGCATGGCATGAATGTTATTGATGATAATTTAAATCAATTAAAATATCAGGTTTTTAGGCGAGTCTGTCGGACTCGTGAAGTTTGTGCACCGGCCCGTCTCAGTTCGATGCGAGCCCGAGTGTGAGCCTTGCTTAATTGCGAGCAATGTTTGTTTAGTAGAGAAAGAAAAAAAAAACAATTTAAAACTAAAACCAATTCCAACCCAACCGAACCCAGCACTCTCTCTCTCTCTTTATCTAAAACCCAAACCCCTTTTAACCAACCCTTTCAACCATCCCTCTTTCAACTATTCAGCAAACCCAACCCAACCCAATTACAGAGCGTCTCTCTCTCTATCTCTCAATCCCAAACCCGAGCCATCACTCTCCCTCTCAAAACCATTCTCTCTCCTCTCTCTATCTCTCCCTCTCTATCCCAAACTCAACAACCCCGATCCCCTCCCCTCAATCCGATCCGATCTCCTCCGCGAGATTCCCTCCCTATCCCGCAGCCATCCTCGTCGCCTATAAATAAAGCCCTAAACCGATCCGACCCCCTCATCTCTCTCCGATCTCCTCCGTCACCTCCCCGACCCCTTGCTCTCGATCTGCCTCCCTCTGTGGTGACTGCGCGCGGCCGGAAAGGGGCTGCCGGAGCCGACGACTCCGTCATCAGGTCAGCCCCCTCTTTTCCCCGTTTTTCTCTTTGGTTCTGGCAAGACCAGCCCCCCCTCTGTTATGACTTGTGCAGCCATGGCCGTCGGCCAATTGGCCGGTGGCTGTGCAACTGGCGAAGCCGACTGTATCCTGGTTGTCTCCCTTTTTTTTTCCTTTTCCTTGAGAACCGATCAGCCCCAACCCCCCTGGTGGGCTTTGTCTTGTCGCAGCAATGGCTGCCGGCCTGGTGGTCGGAGGTTGCATAGCCAACAGAGCCGACCAAGCCAAGCTAGGCCCTCTCCGACCACCCGACCCTCGACCTCGCATGCGATGTCGGTCTAGCCCTTGAACCCACACCCGAGGTCAGCAGGCCCGATCTCATCGGGTCATGCATGCTTCAAAGTTGATATTACCGACGGCTTGCTATCGGCAGCCTGACAGGTTGTAGCCCCGACCAGCCACCATCGACCCGTCCCTCCCTTCATTGCGGTGTCTGTGCCTTGTGCCCGATGGCCCAACGAACCCAGTCAACCTTTGGCCTTGCATGACCCTTGACTTGTCGGTTTTGGCCGAGAACCCGACGCCGAAAACCTTGGGTAAATTTCTATTTTCTTTTTCGTGGTTTTGTTGTTGGTAGTCGGCCCGATGGCGGATTCGCCAAGCCAAACCAGGTCACACCCGAACAACCCTCGTACCCATCCGGTCATTCCCAGATTCGACCCATCGAGACTGGTTGTTCACAATCCGATCCGAGTTTAGACTCGGTAAGGCCCATGAGTCCGTTTGTAAATTATTTTTCTGAACCCAAAACCCTAGCCCGAGGACTCCTCGGGCGAAAGACGAACCGAGCCCCGACTTGGCTTTCTCACCCTTGTAGGGACCCACCGACTTAGATTTTAATATATGCTCGTGTGTTTGAAATTACTAGTTGTACCTGGACGATCCAGCCGCAGGCGGAGCGGAAGGCAGTCGACGGGAGTTTGTGCGTGATCTACAACCAGGTGATATCTACTTTCTTTGCATGGTCTTTAATAGTGGGAAATGAGAATGACTAAAGGTAGGTAACCATAACACTGCATGCGGGTCCCGCCGGACATCGCCGCATGTGGTCCAGTGGACCCCGCCTTGCATGCGGAGTCGCGAATCCGGCGACGCATGCTTAAAAATATTAATAATTAAATGATAATCTTTCTGCTGATTGCTTGGACACCGTAAGTAGGAATTCCCTTAAGTTTTGGAAATTAATAATTAAATAATAATTATCGGGTCCCACCCTCCTTTGGGGAGTGTGGAGACCCGGGCACACGGGAATACGGGCGAGAGTAACTGTGATGCATGGGTTGTGAGTGCGGTACGAATCCCGGGGAAAAATGTCGAAGCTATTTTATTATTATAATAATCTATCATGTGGAAAGATTGGACCCGTGCGCGCAAGGGACGTGAACCACCCTGCACGCACAGCCGAAGGCCAGTAGGCTAGGGGGTCACGGGCAAGGGTTGTGGTAAAGCCAATAGGATTAGCCTTTAGTAGGGATTGGCCTAGCAACTCTGTCCCGGGGTAGTTGAAGCCCCCAAAGTAACGCAAGTGAGGTGGTAGAGCTCCATCAAGAAAGATGGAAAATATCTTATAATCATTTGGGTGATGTGTGTATGGTGGATGCCCGACGAGAGAATTGACCCTCTACATCGATATAGAAGGCCCGGTAGTAATGCCCGACCGAGAGCAGGATGGACAAATTATCCGGTGTTCACTTTAGGAGATATGATTTATATTGTAATTCATAATTAAGCACTGTAGTATGTCTAACGGACTGTATGGTAGATAACCTAGTGACAGTAGGAATTGCATGTGAACATAGATTATTGATAGGCTTAGGTTAACCTTCTGTAAACTTTGAACTGCTTATGTAATTTAATTCAATTAAATATGTCGTCTCATATTATTAAAGACTATAGGATGTCACTAGCCATTAATTTGGCTAATCTCCCTATTCCCATTGGGGGCTACTCTTTCCCACGAGTAGACTCTCCTGCAGGTCCAGAGGTTCGGGAGTAGCAGTGGGAGGCCGAAGGCAGTTTTAGGGTTTCAGTAGTATTTTATTTTTGGTATGTGGTTTCGTGGCAATGTAATTGGTGGATTTTGTATAAGAATTATTTGGGTTAAGTTTAGTGTATTTGTTAATTGTTAGTAGCAATGATACAGCTGGATTCTTTTGGGTATGCCTTTCCTCAAGGCTACAAGCCTAGGATAACTCACTATGAAAATATAAACATCTAAATGGCCTAATTGACTAGCCCTGTAGATAGGACCCCTAGACCAGTGTGTTGAGTGTCAGGAAGAGGGTGAGATTCCTAGCTCACCGTTGGAGGCTTGAGCCTCGTGCTCCCTTAGAGGGATTCCTGTCAGCATGTGATGGCGCCGACATGCCACACATGCTGAGAGGATAACCCGGGTGAAGGTCAAGCTGATCATCTCTCCGTCGAAAAATTTATCTCTCAGCTTTCTCTTAAAATAAAAATATTTTTTTTATAAAAAATTAAGTTTTAAAATATTCCTTGTTTCTCCCTTCTTCTTCTTAAATTTTGAGAGAGTCACAGCCCAGTGAGAAACCCTAATTGGTAATAGGTAGACGACCAGACCCTAAACCCCTTGGTCTTTTTCATCTCACACCTCAGGAATCGGTTTCAGATTTCTGGGGCGTGACAGCTGGTATCAGAGCTTAGGGATATGTTCCTAGGGGTTTCGTTGGGATGTTATCTTGTGATTATTTTAATAGGAGGTCTAGGCTGTAATAGTGCTAGGGTGATTCTAAAGATAGTCGGGAGATTGATTTGTTAGTATCTCTTAGAATAGTTAGTGATAGCTTAGTGTGTGTATCTAAGGATGAAAATATATGGTTTATTGTAGAATTGGATAGGTTGGAGAAATTGATTTGTGATTAAGAAATTGTCCATACTGGAGTATTTGATTGATCAAGACTTGATAGGGATTGATAAGGATATGTTTACCTCCGGACCTTAGTGTTTAGGTACAGAGCTAGTCGTGATGACTCAGGTAGGAATCACCTAGAACATCTTAATCAAGGATAGTGTTTGAGTCAATCACGGAGTTTTTATTTGGAGTCTAATGTTTATTTGGATTTGCTAGATGTGGGCCTGGTGGCGAGTGGACTAAGAACTGGATATTGATTAGTAATATGGTTATTTGATTTTGGAAGATGAATGTATGATCGAATATGTTTGGAAGGATGGACATCGGCATGGTTGTGAGGTCCTCTTTTGTTAGTTATTATTTTCTGCTAAACTTTAGTATTAGAAACCTAGCCGGTATTTTGGGACCCATTAATCTTTGTTGACCCTTAGCACTAGAGACCTAGCCGGTATCTTAGGATTCCTTGATTCTACATCGACCATTAGTATTAGAGGCCTAGTCGGTATTTATAGGATCATCCATTGTTTAGTTCTAGGAATAATAACTGTATTGGTCTTCCTTTTGGTTTCCTCCGGTGTATTGTCGGAGCTTATATGTCACGTTTAATTAAACTCTACGAGTAATGATGATGACCCTTGGGGGTAGTGGTTTCAAAGAGTATACTAGGAGATGGAAATCTCAGGTAGTAGTTGAGTTCACATGGTTCCTAAATTTTGGGATGTCTCGATGAAGACCCTCGCGGCAGGGTACGCATTGTTCCTCGGGAACTTTGGCGGTGGATTATGACTGTCCGGTAGAGGACATTGTGAGGCTATGCACTGACTCTTCGGAGGCTTTGGCGGTTGGTTACGCAGTTCCTGTTGGAACTTGCGGCAGAGCGTGCACTGTTTCTTCGGAAACTTTGGCAGCTGGCAGAGCTTGCACTGTTCCCAATCGAAACTTTGGCAGCTGGTTACGCAGTTCCTGTTGGAACTTGCGGCAGAGCGTGTACTGTTTCTTCGGAAACTTTGGCAGCTGGCAGAGCTTGCACTGTTCCCAATCGGAACTTTGGCAGCTGGTTACGTAGTTCCCGTTGGAACTTGCGGCAGAGCGTGCACTGTTTCTTCGGAAACTTTGGCAGCTGGCAGAGCTTGCACTGTTCCCAATCGGAACTTTGGCAGCTGGTTACGCAGTTCCCGTTGGAACTTGCGGCAGAGCGTGCACTGTTTCTTCGGAAACTTTGGCAGCTGGCAGAGCTTGCACTGTTCCCAATCGGAACTTTGGCAGCTGGTTACGCAGTTCCTGTTGGAACTTGCGGCAGAGCGTGCACTGTTTCTTCGAAAACTTTGGCAGCTGGCAGAGCTTGCACTGTTCCCAATCGGAACGTTGGCAGCTGGTTACGCAGTTCCTGTTGGAACTTGCGGCAGAGCGTGCACTGTTTCTTCGGAATCTTTGGCAGCTGGCAGAGCTTGCACTGTTCCCAATCGGAACTTTGGCAGCTGGTTACGCAGTTCCTGTTGGAACTTGCGGCAGAGCGTGCACTGTTTATTCGGAAACTTTGGCAGCTGGCAGAGCTTGCACTGTTCCCAATCGGAACTTTGGCAGCTGGTTACGCAGTTCCTGTTGGAACTTGCGGCAGAGCGTGCACTGTTTCTTCGGAACTTTGGCAGCTGGTTACGCAGTTCCCGTTGGAACTTGTGGCAGAGCTTGCACTGTTCCCAATCGGAACTTTGGCAGCTAGTTACGCAGTTCCTGTTGGAACTTGCGGCAGAGCGTGCACTATTTCTTCGGAAACTTTGGCAGCTGGCAGAGCTTGCACAGTTCCCAATCGGAACTTTGGCAGCTGGTTACGCAGTTCCTGTTGGAACTTGCGGCAGAGCGTGCACTGTTTCTTCGGAAACTTTGGCAGCTGACAGAGCTTGCACTGTTCCCAATCGGAACTTTGGCAGTTGGTTACGCAGTTCCTGTTGGAACTTGCGGCAGAGCGTGCACTGTTTCTTCGGAATTTTGGCAGCTGGTTACGCAGTTCCCGTTGGAACTTGTGGCAGAGCTTGCACTGTTCCCAATCGGAACTTTGGCAGCTAGTTACGCAGTTCCTGTTGGAACTCGCGGTAAAGCGTGCACTGGCCAGATGGCAGTGATGTCAAGTTGGAACTGAGATAGTTGACTACTGGATAAATGATTAGAGCCTATGTCAAGGACTTTTTCTATATATATGGATTTTGGAAACACTTTATCGATTAGGTAGAATATTTTTTTTTTAGTTGTTTCACCCTGGTTTGTTTAGTTGCTTACCGGATCTAATAACTTTCATCGTCATAGTTCTCCTGACCAAATTTTCATTGGTACTTAGTGGTTCGGAATTATGTTAGTTTCCCCGTGGTCCTTGTCACGCTAAGTCGTCTTACTTGGGTCTAGCTAGTTTTGTCTGTATTTGCTTCAAGTTGTTTCCAACGATCTCGGTCCTCTTATTCTCACTCTTTTCATATTTCTCAGGTCTCTGTCTAACTAACTCGTTTCATTTAGGGTAAGGATTTAATACCTTGCGATGGTTGGCCATTAGGCTTCTAGTATGCGATTTCTTCAATTTAATCAGAGTTGCTTTAGTTTAGGACTAGTCACCCAGCCGTACAGTGTGTGTTATGTCGTACCCTAGCTTTCGGCTTCTTTCTGACACTATGTTAGTTATCCTCTTATTTCATTGTTCTCTACTCAGGTAGTGGGTTTCCTTCCTTCCCTGATTCATACATCATAGTGTACCATTTAGAAGGTTTCCGAGTCATGCCGCAATCGTATAGTTGGGAGTGTTAGTATTAGGACCTTCATTGAGTATAGGTGTTTTACGATTCATCATTGTTCCCTCCTTTTTCTCATTCGTTTGTGATATAGTTGTGTTATCTTGGACTCAACGTTTTCTAGGTTAGTTAGTATGTATTTGGGGTGCCCAATTTGTACTATAGAGGTGTTTTCCTTGTAAATTTTTAGGGTAACAGTGGTGGTGTAGGTAATAGAGGTATTTGCTCCGGAAAGGAATCTCATAGGATTTAAGCCTAGGCGTACTAGTTCGAGTTATCAAGTTGTCTTCATCTCGATTCTATAGATGTATCATGTATGGTCATAGGTTTATGTGTATATTTATGCATTAGTATCGTTAGATGGGAATATTTCGTGATCTTGTTTCATGGAACAGGTTGTTACCTTACTTCTGGATAAGGAGGACGCTCCTTATCTAGGAAAAGGAGACGATCTGGACTCATGAAAATCTATATTAGTCCTTAATGATTAGAATGGAAAATGAAAACCCAAAACTCGTATTCGCGATGCGAGGATTTGGAGGTTCATCTCTATCCTAAAGATTATGAGGCTCGATTCGTATGATGTCAGGTTATTTGAGAGTAGTAAAATTCTGAGTAGTATAGAGTCAGAGTTTTCTTTGGGTAAGATTGGTCGCAGTGACTTGGCTTATTGGTTGACAATGGTGGTAAGGAACTTCGTACTCATTAATATTTCTTTGTTCTAGTTTTTCTTCGTTTTAGCAGTAGACGTTGGTAGAGTGCTACCCTTGGTTTTAGTAGTTGAATTTTCAGGACGAAAATTTTAATAAGGTGGGTAGGATGTAATACCCGGTGCGTTTAATTTCAGGGCAGCCCAGTTATTTTTTTTTATTTGTTGCTAAATTGATTGAATTGTTTTCGCATTTGTGATGGGCGATGGTGTGTGCTTGAACACGAGTTGGACCGGGCAGTGGGCCCCGGGTCCGAGTCGCTAGGCGACGCTGGAGGCATGGCATGAATGTTATTGATGATAATTTAAATCAATTAAAATATCAGATTTTTAGGCGAGTCTGTCGGACTCGTGAAGTTTGTGCACCGGCCCGTCTCAGTGCGATGCGAGCCCGAGTGTGAGCCTTGCTTAATTGCGAGCAATGTTTGTTTAGTAGAGAAAGAAAAAAAAAAAAAAATTTAAAACTAAAACCAATTCCAACCCAACCGAACCCAGCACTCTCTCTCTCTTTATCTAAAACCCAAACCCCTTTTAACCAACCCTTTCAACCAACCCTCTTTCAACTATTCAGCCAACCCAACCCAACCCAATTACAGAGCGTCTCTCTCTCTATCTCTCAATCCCAAACCCGAGCCATCACTCTCCCTCTCAAAACCGTTCTCTCTCCTCTCTCTATCTCTCCCTCTCTATCCCAAACTCAACAACCCCGATCCCCTCCCCTCAATCCGATCCGATCTCCTCCGCGAGATTCCCTCCCTATCCCGCAGCCCCCCTCGTCGCCTATAAATAAAGCCCTAAACCGATCCGACCCCCTCATCTCTCTCCGATCTCCTCCGTCACCTCCCCGACCCCTTGCTCTCGATCTGCCTCCCTCTGTGGTGACTACGCGCGGCCGGAAAGGGGCTGCCGGAGCCGACGACTCCGTCATCAGGTCAGCCCCCTCTTTTCCTCGTTTTTCTCTTTGGTTCTGGCAAGACCAGCCCCCCCTCTGTTATGACTTGTGCAGCCATGGCCGTCGGCCAATTGGCCGGTGGCTGTGCAACTGGCGAAGCCGACTGTATCCTGGTTGTCTCCCTTTTTTTTCCTTTTCCTTGAGAACCGATCAGCCCCAACCCCCCTGGTGGGCTTTGTCTTGTCGCAGCAATGGCTGCCGGCCTTGTGGCCGGAGGTTGCATAGCCAACAGAGCCGACCGAGCCAAGCTAGGCCCTCTCCGACCACCCGACCCTCGACCTCGCATGCGATGTCGGTCTAGCCCTTGAACCCACACCCGAGGTCAGCAGGCCCGATCTCATCGGGTCATGCATGCTTCAAAGTTGATATTACCGACGGCTTGCTATCGGCAGCCTGACAGGTTGTAGCCCCGACCAGCCACCATCGACCCGTCCCTCCCTTCATTGCGGTGTCTGTGCCTTGTGCCCGATGGCCCAACGAACCCAGTCAACCTTTGGCCTTGCATGACCCTTGACTTGTCGGTTTTGGCCGAGCACCCGACACCGAAAACCTTGGGTAAATTTCTATTTTCTTTTTCGTGGTTTTGTTGTTGGCAGTCGGCCCGATGGCGGATTCGCCAAGCCAAACCAGGTCACACCCGAACAACCCTCGTACCCATCCGGTCATTCCCAGATTCGACCCATCGAGACTGGTTGTTCACAATCCGATCCGAGTTTAGACTCGGTAAGGCCCATGAGTCCGTTTGTAAATTATTTTTCTGAACCCAAAACCCTAGCCCGAGGACGCCTCGGGCGAAAGACGAACCGAGCCCCGACTTGGCTTTCTCACCCTTGTAGGGACCCACCGACTTAGATTTTAATATATGCTCGTGTGTTTGAAATTACTAGTTGTACCTGGACGATCCAGCCGCAGACGGAGCGGAAGGCAGTCGACGGGAGTTTGTGCGTGATCTACAACCAGGTGACATCTACTTTCTTTGCATGGTCTTTAATAGTGGGAAATGAGAATGACTAAAGGTAGGTAACCATAACACTGCATGCGGGTCCCGCCGGACATCGCCGCATGTGGTCCAGTGGACCCCGCCTTGCATGCGGAGTCGCGAATCCGGCGACGCATGCTTAAAAATATTAATAATTAAATGATAATCTTTCTGCTGATTGCTTGGACACCGTAAGTAGGAATTCCCTTAAGTTTTGGAAATTAATAATTAAATAATAATTATCGGGTCCCACCCTCCTTTGGGGAGTGTGGAGACCCGGGCACACGGGAATACGGGCGAGAGTAACTGTGATGCATGGGTTGTGAGTGCGGTGCGAATCCCGGGGAAAAATATCGAAGCTATTTTATTATTATAATAATCTATCATGTGGAAAGATTGGACCCGTGCGCGCAAGGGACGTGAACCACCCTACACGCACAGCCGAAGGCCAGTAGGCTAGGGGTCACGGGCAAGGGTTGTGGTAAAGCCAATAGGATTAGCCTTTAGTAGGGATTGGCCTAGCAACTCTGTCCCGGGGTAGTTGAAGCCCCCAAAGTAATGCAAGTGAGGTGGTAGAGCTCCATCGTGAAAGATGGAAAATATCTTATAATCATTTGGGTGATGTGTGTATGGTGGATGCCCGGCGAGAGAATTGACCCTCTACATCGATATAGAAGGCCCGGTAGTAATGCCCGACCGAGAGCAGGATGGACAAATTATCCGGTGTTCACTTTAGGAGATATGATTTATATTGTAATTCAAAATTAAGCACTGTAGTATGTCTAACGGACTGTATGGTAGATAACCTAGTGACAGTAGGAATTGCATGTGAACATAGATTATTGATAGGCTTAGGTTAACCTTCTGTAAACTTTGAACTGCTTATGTAATTTAATTCAATTAAATATATCATCTCATATTATTAAAGACTATAGGATGTCACTGGCCATTAATTTGGCTAATCTCCCTATTCCCATTGGGGGCTACTCTTTCCCACGAGTAGACTCTCCTGCAGGTCCAGAGATTCGGGAGTAGCAGTGGGAGGCCGAAGGCAGTTTTAGGGTTTCAGTAGTATTTTATTTTTGGTATGTGGTTTCGTGGCAATGTAATTGGTGGATTTTGTATAAGAATTATTTGGGTTAAGTTTAGTGTTTTTGTTAATTGTTAGTAGCAATGATACAGCTGGATTCTTTTGGGTATGCATCTCCTCAAGGCCACAAGCCTAGGATAACTCACCATGAAAATATAAACATCTAAATTGCCTAATTGACTAGCCCTATAGATAGGACCCCTAGACCAGTGTGTTGAGTGTCAGGAATAGGGTGAGATTCCTAGCTCACCGTTGGAGGCTTGAGCCTCGTGCTCCCTTAGAGGGATTCCTGTCAGCATGTGATGGCGCCGACATGCCACACATGCTGAGAGGATAACCCGGGTGAAGGTCAAGCTGATCATCTCTCCGTCGAAAAATTTATCTCTCAGCTTTCTCTTAAAATAAAAATATTTTTTTTATAAAAAATTAAGTTTTAAAATATTCCTTGTTTCTCCCTTCTTCTTCTTAAATTTTGAGAGAGTCACAGCCCAGTGAGAAACCCTAATTGGTAATAGATAGACGACCAGACCCTAAACCCCTTGGTCTTTCTCATCTCACACCTCAGGAATCGGTTTCAGATTTCTGGGGCGTGACATTCATTTTTTTCCTTGAAGGTCTTTCTTCTGGGGAGTTTTCTTATCGCCCGATCTTGCTCGTGGTTGGTCAGACGTGCAATTTGGTAGTTTGATCGTCGTGGCCTTCTCCTTCGAGGCGTCATAGCTCATGCGTTTTTATCAAGAAGATCTTCATCGCCAGGGTGAAGAATTGGTGCCGTGACCGAAGGCTCTTCTTTGATCGGAAGGACTTGCTCTTTTGGAGGCTCTACCAACTCATCTTCTGATCCCCAGCCGGTTGGCTTGATTTCTTTTATTGGGATTGAAGGAGGTTTGGAGTAGAAGACGTAGAAGTCGAACTTACCTGATGGCTGGCCTAGCAGGCTGACTTCAGAGTCTCTTTGCTCGTTTCTTGCTTTGAGCATATGCTGGGGCATAGCTTCGTTTGGAAGAGGGAGTGTTTGTGCAAGAGGCGGTTGCCCCCAAGGCAGTGAGGATTTGGCCCTGGGTACTGCAGGAGCATACCGTCGTCGTCTTCTTGGAGCTGGTTTTGCCATCGATCTTTGACAGACGATGCGCAGCCTTGCTGAAGTGCGTTGTGGAGCAATCAGTGCTGGCGGGAAGGAATCGAAGGTGATTGACGTCATATTTGACTCGACGATATCACCAGAGTCGATCTCGATCATCCCTTGCTTGGCGAGTGCCATGATCTTATCTTTGAAGACAAAGCACTTCTCGATGGGATGGCTGACCATCCGGTGGTACTTACAGAAGAGCGGATCGTTGACTCGATGTGCTTGTTCCGGCCTTTTTGGTGGCGGAAGCTCGATCATCTTTTCTTGCATCAACTGATCAAACATGGAGGAAACTTCCGAGTCTGGGAAGGGATACTCCTTAGCTTCAAGCTCCTCGAGAGTCATCCTTGGTGGCCGTTGAGGCTGAGGAGGTGGTATGGTGGCTCCTTTGCCTTTGTCCGGCTTGCCACCGATCTTGAGTGGTTTGGAAGTCGAAGCGAGGTCGGTGACGTTGACTTGCTTTGATGTTGCTGGTTCGTCCTCCTTTTCCACCGTCAGGAAGTCTTTGGCCTTTGAGTCCCCGCGATTTGCTAAGCTGAGCTCCATGTCATGAGCTCGAGTTGCCAGTTCTTCGAAGGACCGAGGCTTGATCCCTTTGAGGATGTAGAGCAAGCCCCAGTGCATGCCTTGAGTGCACAATTCGATGGTCGAGTCTTCAGACAAGCGATCTCGCGAGTTTAGCGCAAGGTTTCTTCAGCGATCGATGTAGTCGATCACCGGCTCATCCTTCCTTTGCTTGGTGGGTGTAAGCTCGGTCATGCTGACGATGCGCCGAGTGCTGTAGAAGCGATTGAGGAACTCCCTCTCCATTTGATCCCAGCTGTCAATGGATCCTGGAGAAAGATCAACATACCAGTCAAAAGCATTACCTTTGAGGGTGCGAACGAACTGCTTCACCATCTCGTCGCCGTATGTGCCGGCGTTGTTGCAAGTTTCGATGAAGTGAGCAATGTGTTGCCTTGGGTTCCCCTTTCCGTCGAAGTGTTGGAACTTTGGTGGCTGGAATCCGGTAGGGAAGCGCAGCTTTTGGATCCTTATGGTGTAAGGCTTTGAATATGCCGCCGTAATCGGAGGTAGGCTGCCGCCGTGGGAACGCATCATGTCAGCCACTAGTGCTTGTATTTGCTGGGCATTCATCGTTGCTGCCACTGAAGGTTGTGCGGCTACCGAGACCGGCACGGGAGCCGAGAAAAGTGCAGGAGTAGTTGCAAGTGTTGCCGGGCCAACTTCTGCAGGAGCAGGAGTTGGAGACGGGGCTGGAGCAGCTACTGGAGAAGCAGGAGGTTGACTGAATGCCGCAGCATCCCTGGCACCTAGCCTTTGAAGCAAAATGTTGATGTGACGATCCTTTTCCTCCATTAGTCGGGTGATTTGCGCCATGTGTTCACCCATTTGCATGACTTGGAGCTGAAGAGCGGATGGAGGATGATGACGCATGACGTCTCGATGTTGCATGCCTGTATCATCGCCGTCCTCGTCGGAGACGTAGTTACGCCGACTTGCTTCTGCTTGGTGACGGACGTTTGCCCCCTGGAAAGGAGGTGCAAAGTCTGCTGGAGATCCCGAATGGGCTCTGGGTTGGGGCTGGACCTCCCCAAATTTCTGGACTTGAATTCCAGGATCGAGGCTTGTTTCTTCATGCACCAAGGCCTCATTGGTGAATTGGCAAGCACTTTCAGCAGCAGTTTCTGGCGTGAAGAAGTCCGCCAGAGTTTGAGTACGCCGAGTATAGACGTGTACTACCGGGGGCACATAATCCTCCGGGTTTTCTGGATCGCCTTGTTGGAGTAATGGAGACTCGGCGATAGGTGAAAGGCTTGTAGGAGCAAACGTATCGTCGTTCGTTCCGGCCATGGCGAACTTGAAGCAACTCCTTCAAACGTACGGATGAAAGGAGAGGAGGTCCCACCGGGCGTGCCAGAAATCTGTGAGCGCGGAAAAAGATTCGGGTCGTCTTTATTGCGGATCACACGAGATTACAAATTTTTTGATCAGGAGATTGTGGGAGAGATCCTCTGGAGGGTCCCTTTGATCCGCGTCTCCACGTGGTATTCGTGCGAGAGCTCTGAAGGGGTTGCCCAGGACAGAGGTCTTTACAGGGTAAGGGTTTTTGAGAGGCTAAGGAGTTTCCGCCGTTGATTTTGTCCCGTCTGTGCTTCGCGCTTTCTCGGCTAGGGAGGTGATGCGATCTAAACTAATCCTATATTAAGGGGCTAATTTGATCTAAATTATAACTCGCAAGTGCACGAATCGCTTTGTAGGAGCGGTGCGTATTACGAGGTCGATCCCACAGGGATTGCTAATGAGGGAACTGTCTAATCTAGGGTTATTAGTTATTTAAACCTAAATTACTTAATGAGCAATATTGTTGATTTGGTTTTATAAGATTGTGATGGAAATAGTAACTAAGCAGTATTAAAGCATGCAATTAACTAAAGTAATGCGGTGCAGTGTGAAAGTTCAGATATGGATGAGATACTAAGGCGGTCGAATCCACCGCTAGATCATCGTAGATGCTATATTTAAATTATGATGTTCTAAACTTATGCGAGTAGCATGCGGGAAACAAATCCCGTGCTTCCTCGAGATGCGATCGTTAAACCTTTAATACGAGATTAATGACATAAGCATGATTTAATTTCAAGCATAGAGTAATAAAGCAGAGCATCGATTGTCTAAATAGAGCACAATGGATCAAAGCTAACATAGCAGAGCATCGATTGTCTAGATTAAGCACAATAGATCTAAGCTTTATTTAAACGATAGAACTGGGCTTTGATTAACAAGACGACTGATGTTAACTACAAGGCATGCATGACAATACCATGTGAGAACTATTAAATCATCATAGCAAATCCGAAATTAAATCATATATTATCGATGAAAAGCTCAGCATAGAACACATAAAATAAACTAACATCTATTATGATCTAGGGTTTCATCTCGGCCTTAGCATGCAGTTTAGCTAGACATGGGTTTTGTTACATCAAAGGAAAGACTGGAAATAAACGAAGTACAGATCATCGTTGAAGATTGCTCCGTGGACTTCGCTTGCCTCGACGCGTTCCTCGATGCTTTCTCCGCTTCGGCTTGATCACGACATAGCCTTGATGATGGTGCGATGACGGCTCGGATGGTGGACGAATGACGGATGATGGCCGCCGGTGATGGGAAGATGGATCGAGATGGTGGCTAAAGGAAGGGTTTTTCGGAGGTGGTAGATAGCTAAGGTGGTGGATGATTGGTTCGGTCGTCCAAAAGCCTCCCTTGTTTTCCCGAGCCCCCCTTTTTATAGGAGCGAGAGAGAGTCCGGTGGTGAGAGAGAGATAAGGAAAGTTTGAAAGAAAAGAAAGAGAAAGAGAGACGTTCGGTTGGGGGAGATCGGGCTAGAGAGAGAGTATCGGATTAGATCGGGTAAGGAGAATAGAGAGAAGTTCGGTGATGGGGTTGACGTGCATGGCTCGGGTACCACGGACGGCTGTGATCAAATGAGAAGAGAGAGAAAGAAGATCGGTGTGAGAGGGGCTCGGGCAGTTAGAGAGAAAAGGAAAGAGATTTAGAGAGAGAGAAGATCGGGTAGGCTGGTTCGGTTGAGAGAGAGAGCTGTGCGGACTAGAGAGAGAAAGTAGGAAGAGAGAGAGTGGATCCGGGAGAGAGAACATGGACCGATCGGGTAAGGAAAGAGAGAGATAAGTTCGGGTGGGTCCTCAGGATCCGGTTGCTAAGTTGGGCATCTAGAGAGAAGATCGGGTGAGAGTAGGAGACGCCAGACGGGATCAGCATGGGTTCGCTGTGCATGGGCTGCATCACGGAAGGGACGGCCGTGATCGAGTCGAACGGGTAAGGGTGAGAGGGCTGCGATCAGGTTCAGCTGCATGGTTTAAATGGGACAGACGGCTGTGATTTGGATTGCCAAGTTGTGCGGGTGTGATGGGGGTATCCGGATGGGAAACGAATGGCTGTATGGGTTTGGTTCAGTTTTGCACATGCACATGCATGCATGGCTGTTGGGAATAGTAAGGGACGGCTGCGATCGGGTGAGAACAGACGGCTGCGATCTGATCCAAGGGATGGCTGTGATGCTGGGTTTGCATGGGATATGTGGGATTGGATGAGAGAATCTGGGTAGAGAAAGAAATAAAATCCGGACGACTGCGATTAAATTGGACGGGTAATTAAGGGTGGATGCATGCATGCATGGTGGATGTGGTGAGGGGTTTGAAGGCATGGCCAGTCGGTTTGGGAATGGACGGCTATGGTCTTGTGAGGCATCAGAAGGGAAGGATCGAAAGAAAAGAACACGATAAGCTTAGGTAACCATCCAAGCCGTTCGAACTCGTCAAGTCCTTGGCATTTGCACAGTCCTTCAGTGATCCGAAGCTAGAAATATGTTGAGCTGGTGACATCAGATCGCCCGACTCAAATAATTGTTCTTTTCTGCATCCCTCGTCATAAGGGCCTCCAAACGGTTTGTACAACCTCCATCAATTCACCGCGAGAATATCCACGGCTTGGTCATGAAGTCCTTGAGCTGACTGCATCGTAAACCGGATCGATTCCTTGAAAGACACACATGAAATGACGCTTGTCAGGTTTAAACACGATTATCGATAAAAGGATAATTTGGACTTTCGGGCCCTGTATCTTTCATGCATGCAATGTATGAGAGTGAACCAATATGCCGTTGGGTTCGTATGAGAGTCTACTATATCGTGGTGCAAAGAAACTCATGCAGTTTACGTGTATTATGAAAGTTTTACGTAAGAAACTGACGCTATGTGCATGATAAAGAAGGGATAATTCGCACCAAATGGACGCTCAACACACCCCCAAACTTGAATCTTTCTCTTCCTCGAGAAAGCAACCAAAATAGACTACGAAAATAATAGAAGAATAAAAATAACTAACTCACTTTTGCAGGAATCGCGATTGCACTTAGCACGTGCAACAAGCCGTTAAACCCCTGGGTTGCCCCAGTGGACGAGTTTTGTCTCGTGAGGGTTTGCAGTGAATCTACCCACAAAATTCAAATTTTTTTTTTTTTTGAAAATATAAATAAGGAATAAGAAAATTTGGTTTCGTAGAATAATTAAAAAGTACTCAAAAATAAAATTTCTAAGGCACAAGACTCGCAAGGTATCTAGCCCAAGCTTCGGCTTTCGAAGTAAGCACTTTAGGTTCTAACTATTAGTTTCCCGTTAGAAAAGATCAAGGTTAACTATGCTCGAGTGCACGGTGCTGTCTGGGCAAAACACAACTGGGGGTTTGGTTCTCTACATTCATATCATTCTAACTGTCTCCTAGAACGGTCAAAGTCGACCTTAGAACCTGAGTCAAAACCAGCTAATCTAGACAGGCTAGTGAGAGTTGTGGATATTCACCTTAATACCTTTCGGCTTTATATGTGATATTCCAGTTTCCCCACATTGTTTATAACGACGGCTTTCACACTATTTTCTTTTTCTTTTCTTTTTTTTTCCTTTTTTTTTCGGTCTTATTTTTTTCTGGATCTAATTATATATACCTTCCTAACTTGTACCATGCCAGCTGCACTCTATGCCCATGACACGCTGTCAACGCTCTCATGAGTTAGGTAGCCATCTTCATGTTGCCTTTATATTTGATTCACTCTGCATCCATAGGATCATTCTCATAACCCTATCGACCAGGCTTCACTCATACTAGGGCATACAGGTTAAGACTTTTACATAATTAGGTCCTAGACCATGCTAATAGGTAGCCCTTTCCGCTATACCTTAGAATTCACTGGTCGCTTTTCTAATGATATTTTTTTCAAACCAAGTGAACCAGATCCGCATGGTTCATCAGGACTCCAAGTGACTATTAGGTGATATGAAAGCTTTGAATCTAGACCCTAGAGGTGTAAGCCAGATGTGAAGTGAAAAGTCAAGTCTAGTTTGTTTTGACAATATCTAAAAGGTTACTAAGGGTCAGAACCATATTAGACATACTTTTCTATCTAATCCTTGGTCTTTATCCCTTGATTATCAGGTGCCTTATAGTCCTATTCGAGTACGATAGAATTATATTACAAAACCTGAAATAAAGGTGAAATATATATAGATATTTTTTTTTTCTTCGAAAAGAACGAAACGGAAGGTAAAAGTAATACGATAAGAAACTAAAATATGAAAAAAAAAAATAAAAAAACATGCAAATGCAAATTCCTATAGATTTCTATACAAACGCTGTAGTTTTCGTGGGGGACTACAGACTAGACACATACACGAAGATGTATGTGCCGAGCTGTTCCACTACAGCGTAAGTTAATGCATTATTCCTATTATTTAAAAAAAACAAATTTTTTTTTTTTAAATTCAAAATGAGAACAGAAAAATTTGATGCGATCTAAACTAATCCTATATTAAGGGGCTAATTTGATCTAAATTATAACTCGCAAGTGCACGAATCGCTTTGTAGGAGCGGTGCGTATTACGAGGTCGATCCTACAGGGATTGCTAATGAGGGAACTGTCTAATCTAGGGTTATTAGTTATTTAAACCTAAATTACTTAATGAGCAATATTGTTGATTTGGTTTTATAAGATTGTGATGGAAATAGTAACTAAGCAGTATTAAAGCATGCAATTAACTAAAGTAATGTGGTGCAGTGTGAAAGTTCGGATATGGATGAGATACTAAGGCGGTCGAATCCACCGCTAGATCATCGTAGATGCTATATTTAAATTATGATGTTCTAAACTTATGCGAGTAGCATGCGGGAAACAAATCCCGTGCTTCCTCGAGATGCGATCGTTAAACCTTTAATACGAGATTAATGACATAAGCATGATTTAATTTCAAGCATAGAGTAATAAAGCAGAGCATCGATTGTCTAAATAGAGCACAATGGATCAAAGCTAACATAGCAGAGCATCGATTATCTAGATTAAGCACAATAGATCTAAGCTTTATTTAAACGATAGAACTGGGCTTTGATTAACAAGACGACTGATGTTAACTACAAGGCATGCATGACAATACCATGTGAGAACTATTAAATCATCATAGCAAATCCGAAATTAAATCATATATTATCGATGAAAAGCTCAGCATAGAACACATAAAATAAACTAACATCTATTATGATCTAGGGTTTCATCTCGGCCTTAGCATGTAGTTTAGCTAGACATGGGTTTTGTTACATCAAAGGAAAGACTGGAAATAAACGAAGTACAGATCATCGTTGAAGATTGCTCCGTGGACTTCGCTTGCCTCGACGCGTTCCTCGATGCTTTCTCCGCTTTGGCTTGATCACGACATAGCCTTGATGATGGTGCGATGACGGCTCGGATGGTGGACGAATGACGGATGATGGCCGCCGGTGATGGGAAGATGGATCGAGATGGTGGCTAAAGGAAGGGTTTTTCGGAGGTGGTAGATAGCTAAGGTGGTGGATGATTGGTTCGGTCGTCCAAAAGCCTCCCTTGTTTTCCCGAGCCCCCCTTTTTATAGGAGCGAGAGAGAGTCCGGTGGTGAGAGAGAGATAAGGAAAGTTTGAAAGAAAAGAAAGAGAAAGAGAGACGTTCGGTTGGGGGAGATCGGGCTAGAGAGAGAGTATCGGATTAGATCGGGTAAGGAGAATAGAGAGAAGTTCGGTGATGGGGTTGACGTGCATGGCTCGGGTACCACGGACGGCTGTGATCAAATGAGAAGAGAGAGAAAGAAGATCGGTGTGAGAGGGGCTCGGGCAGTTAGAGAGAAAAGGAAAGAGATTTAGAGAGAGAGAAGATCGGGTAGGCTGGTTTGGTTGAGAGAGAGAGCTGTGCGGACTAGAGAGAGAAAGTAGGAAGAGAGAGAGTGGATCCGGGAGAGAGAACGTGGACCGATCGGGTAAGGAAAAAGAGAGATAAGTTCGGCTGGGTCCTCGGGATCCGGTTGCTAAGTTGGGCATCTAGAGAGAAGATTGGGTGAGAGTAGGAGACGCCAGACGGGATCAGCATGGGTTCGCTGTGCATGGGCTGCATCACGGAAGGGACGGCCGTGATCGAGTCGAACGGGTAAGGGTGAGAGGGCTGCGATCAGGTTCAGCTGCATGGTTTAAATGGGACGGACGGCTGTGATTTGGATTGCCAAGTTGTACGGGTGTGATGGGGGTATCCGGATGGGAAACGAACGGCTGTATGGGTTTGGTTCGGTTTTGCACATGCACATGCATGCATGGCTGTTGGGAATAGTAAGGGACGGCTGCGATCGGGTGAGAACAGACGGCTGCGATCTGATCCAAGGGATGGCTGTGATGCTGGGTTTGCATGGGATATGTGGGATTGGATGAGAGAATCCGGGTAGAGAAAGAAATGAAATCCGGACGGCTGCGATTAAATTGGACGGGTAATTAAGGGTGGATGCATGCATGCATGGTGGATGTGGTGAGGGGTTTGAAGGCATGGCCAGTCGGTTAGGGAATGGACGGCTATGGTCTTGTGAGGCATCAGAAGGGAAGGATCGAAAGAAAAGAACACGATAGGCTTAGGTAACCATCCAAGCCGTTCGAACTCGTCAAGTCCTTGGCATTTGCACAGTCCTTCAGTGATCCGAAGCTAGAAATATGTTGAGCTGGTGACATCAGATCGCCCGACTCAAATAATTGTTCTTTTCTGCATCCCTCGTCATAAGGGCCTCCAAACGGTTTGTACAACCTCCATCAATTCGCCGCGAGAATATCCACGGCTTGGTCATGAAGTCCTTGAGCTGACTGCATCGAAAACCGGATCGATTCCCTGAAAGACACACATGAAATGACGCTTGTCAGGTTTAAACACGATTATCGATAAAAGGATAATTTGGACTTTCGGGCCCTGTATCTTTCATGCATGCAATGTATGAGAGTGAACCAATATGCCGTTGGGTTCGTATGAGAGTCTACTATATCGTGGTGCAAAGAAACTCATGCAGTTTACGTGTATTATGAAAGTTTTACGTAAGAAACTGACGCTATGTGCATGATAAAGAAGGGATAATTCGCACCAAATGGACGCTCAACAGGAGGCTTTGGGCTTCGTTCCTCGGTCTTCGTATCTTCCTCGATCCTTGCTCGACCTCGGCATCCTTGATCGTCGGTTCGCGGCGTCGATCGTGCTTTTGGCGTCGGCTTTGGCTTTAGCTTTTGGCTTTGGCGTAGCTTTGGTGTGGCTCTGGCGTTTGCTTTGCTTTAGCGCTTGCGCTTGAACGTAGGCGGGTAGAGGCTTGCGATGCTTTAGTTCTTCCGGACTTCGCGTTGTATCGGCTAGAACGTGCGGTGCTTTGCTCGTGACCGTCGTAGTTGCTCGGCTTTGGCACGTGCGTTGCTTTGGCGCGGGCTTTACCGGTGCGTTTGCTTTGGCTTCTTGCATTGGATTTGGCTTTAGCTTTGACTCGATCTTCTTCTCGAACGGCGATGGCTACTTCTTCAGGGCTTCTTTATTCTTCCGACTTCCTCGACGGTTGTGACATCGGCTGGCTTCTTCTCCGGGCGTATTTGCCTTGATCGGAGTTGAAGGCTTCTTGTGGAGATGGTGGGTGTAACACCGATCTCTATGCGACGGTTGTAGCGTCGGCTTTTGTTGATGAAGATGGCGGGGTAGCACCGATCTCCTGGTGCGACGGTTGTAGCGTCGGCTTTGTTGGTGAAGACGGCGGGGGTAGCACCGATCTCCGCACGACGGTTGTAGCGTCGGCTTTTGTTGATGAAGATGGCGGGGGTAGCACCGATCTTCGCACGACGGTTGTAGTGTCGGCTTTGTTGATGAAGATGGCGGGGGTAGCACCGATCTTCGCACGACGGTTGTAGCGTCGACTTTGTTGGTGAAGACGGCGGGGGTAGCACCGATCTCCGTACGACGGTTGAGGCGTCGGCTTTTGTTGATGACGACGGGTGTTGTCGGCTTCGATCTTCTTCTCCGGCCTTTGCTTCTGGCGTCTTCGGAGCTGATGAAGATCGTTGGAGAAGTCGGGATGATGGCGACTCCGGGTCTTCTTCTCCGAGCTTTCTTCTTCGTGCGAGGAGTCAAAGCTTTGATCTTCGAGTGCAAGGTCTTCACGTTGATGAGGACTTGAAGGGCCAAGGATTCCCGTAGGACATGCTTGCCGTGCCTCGTGAAGCCTTCGGTCTTCAAGCGTTGGAGCTTCTCTTGCAGAGCCCTTTCGTCTTCAGCTTTTCCGACCTTTTGTGCCTTCCCCCACCCCTTCTATTTATAGGCAAAGGGGGGCGGTTGGGAGAGATATGGCTGAAATCTTTTTATTTCATCCAATATCTCCCCCCATAACCATCAAGATATTGTTCCTTTATCCAAGGAAACAAACCCGATCCCCTCCTTTTTAGTTGGGGTGGTTATGGGCTAAATGTGACTCGATCTTTAAAGATCGAGTTGTTATTTTTTTGTTGCACTTTTGGATCGGATGGCGACACAATGTCATCTTGTCCGTTGGATCGAGGGATCGTCGCGGATCTACGGCTGCGTAGACGTCCACGCCACCTCCCCCCGTATCGAGGCGGTTTTTGATTTCTTTTTTTTTTCTTTTCTTTTTCTTTTCTTTTTCTTTTTCTTTTTCTTTTCTTTTTCTTTTATGGCCGGCCCCACCTCTCTATGAGGAGGGGGGCACGGTTTTCCATGAAAGGGAGGGCCGGTGGGCCCCTTTTTGGGTTCGGGTAGCGGGTCCGGTGGGACCTGTTCGCTTTGAGCCAGGCCCTTTTTATGAACGGGCCATTGTGCGCGAACTGAGTTCGCATGCGGGCCGTTGTGTGCGGGCCGAGTTCGCATGCGGGCCGTTGTGTGCGGGCCAGGTTTCGCATGCGGGCCGTTGTGTGCGGGCCGAGTTCGCATGCGGGCCGTTGTGTGCGGGCCAAGTTTCGCATGCGGGTCGGGTCCAATTCGTGGGCTAATTTCGATGCCCACACCTGGATTGTTTCATATGTAAATTGGACTGTTAGAAAATGAATATCTTACTGTTTCATATGTAAATCAAATTGTTTCATATATAAATCATATTGTTTCATATATATATCATATTATTTTATACTATTTCATATGTAAATCAAACTATTTCATATTGTTTCATATGTAAATCATACTGTTTCATATGTAAATCAAACTGTTATTTATATCATATTATTTCGTATCGAAAAATATTACTGCTTTCAGATGACATCGCGGTCGAGGGTTCGTAGAGGCAGGGGTGGGCTAGCTCGGAGCGCTCCGGCTGCCACCCCAGGGTCCGAGGCCAAGCCCTCCGAATCTGCTAGTGTTGTTCCTCTCTCCACACCAGCTCCGGATGAGGTCACAGCCTCTGGAGCTTCGAGCAGTGCTCAGTACTCGGCTACAGCGTCTACGCCCACATATAATATTTAGATCTAAAGTTTTATACATGTTGTAAATACTTGTTCAGTACTGATGTATATTTTATTTGGAGGGTCGAGGATCACTAGGCACGTAGGCGACCGGGGCGTGACGACGGTCCGACGCTTGTCGACCTTACGCGAGCCGCTTTTCCTACAATGGAGCGGTAGGACCTTTGTGGGCGAGCACGCTTCTGACGCCGCCACGTGGATCGGTATGATAGTACGGGAGGAGAGGAATGCCTCTATTATGGGGATAAAGGGGTGGAAGAACATTGATGCATCCTATAAGGAGAGGATGTATCAGGTCTTTTTGGTACATTAGTTTCATTAAAGCATTTTAGAATAATATCGTACTTCTTTATAATTTGATTTGATAAAATTACTTGTTTCTAAATTTATTTTACAGGAGAAATTTAAATGGAAGAACATGGAAACCGACACCCATCGGGAGGACTTGTGGAAGACGATGAGTGAGCAATACAGGGATTACCGTTATGAGCTCTACCAGCTCTACGGTTACTAGGTCGGCGAGCCGATTGAGGAGTTACAGGCTGCGACTGTGACGGGAGACGCGCCACCGCTATACGTTCTATAGTTTTTGGTCGCTCACTGGGCCACCCCTCAGTTTCACGTATAATTATTATTTTGTTGATACGTACTTGTTTTAATGTTATACTAAAAATTGGTATTGATGTTTGAAAATTTAATCGATTGACACATGCGAGTTCTACTAAACGCAAGCAGAATAGAAATGCCTCGACGACACCTGCTCCAGTGAGGGGGCAGACCTCCATGCCCCAGCTTGCCCAACAGCTGGTAAATGATACAAATATTTTATTATTTAAAGCTCTATAAATGTTATATTAACTCATCTATTTATTTTATATGTCAAACAGACACAGTCCTTGGGCCACGAGCCTAATCGGATTGACCTTTTTGAGGCCTCTAGGAGGCGGCGTACCGATGGGGCATTTATGGACGACAGGTTTGCCTCGCAAGTGGTAAGTAATTAAATTACTGTTAATATATTCACATACGTATGCCATCAAATATCATTGAATATCATTGGTTGTTTTCATATAGGAGAGAATGTGACTTATGGTGACCCCGTCATGCGAGACTGGCTCCTCCTCCAGTTTAGTATCTATCGACTCAGCGATGGATACTGTGCTCAGACCTGTCACGCACTGCCGTGTCCTCTGTGCGGGCCTTCAAGTCTCGCCTTCCTCCTACTTTGGACAAGAGGGTATGCGCTCGAGGGCACGGGACACCCAGACCGGTGCTATCACTCAGTTGCAATCTGCGCTAGACGTGGAGCGTGAGCAGAGGCAGGCCCTCGAGCACATGGTTGAGGCAGAGCGCAAGCAGAGGCAGGCCCTCGAGTAGAGAGTTGAGGCAGAGAGGCAGGCCCTCGAGCGTAGGGTTGAGGCGGAGAGGCAGGCCCTCGATGAGGAAAGAGAAGCTCGCAGGGCACTGTAGCGTCGGCTTAATGAGTTCATAGGCCGATCTAGCGGTGGCTCATGCTCATTATCAGGTACTTACTAATCTTTATAATATTAGTAAAAAATATGAATCTTACTAATTTGAGTTTAGATCATATTATCACGCTAACATGCTAACTTATGATTTTCCAACGCTTAAATTCTAAATTAAACAATCGGATGGTAAATTATTAAAATTTACAATTAGAACTCGCTCGCAAGTCCGAAATACGAAATAATTCCAAGTACGAATTGTTAAAATTTTCAATTAGAACTCGCTCGCAAGTCCGAAACACACTAACTTATGATTTTCCAACGCTTAGACTCTAAATCGGTCAATCGGATCATAAATTGTTAAAATTTTCAATTAGAACTCGCTCGCAAGTCCGAAATACGGAATAATTTCAAGTACAAATTATCGGATGCCGATCCGATGACTATCCAATCGAATCCAAACCTATTTCAAATCCGAGTGTCAACTTATGATTTTTCAACGCTTAGACTCTAAATCGGTCAATCGGAGCGTAAATTGTTAAAATTTTCAATTAGAACTCGCTCGCAAGTTCGAAATATGGAATAATTCCAAGTATGAATTATCGGATGCCGATTCGATGATGATCCGATCGAATCCAAACCTATTTCAAATCCAAAACACGCTAACTTATGATTTTTCAACGTTTAGACTCTAAATCGATCAATCGGAACGTAAATTGTTAAAATTTACAATTAGAACTCGCTCGCAAGTCCAAAATACGGAATAATTCCAAGTACGAATTATCGGATGTCGATCCGATGACTATCCGATCGAATCGAAACCTATTTCAAATTCAAAACACGCTAACTTATGATTTTCCAACGCTTAGACTCTAAATCGATCAGTCGGAGCGTAAATTATTAAAATTTCTAATTCGAACTAGCTTGCAAGTCCAAAATATGGAATAATTCCAAGTACGAATTATCGGATGCCGATCCGATCGAATCCAAACCTATTTCAAATTCGAAACACGCTAACTTATGATTTTTCAACGCTTAGACTCTAAATCGATCAATCGGAGTATAAATTATTAAAATTTACAATTAGAACTCGCTTGCAAGTCCGAAATATAGAATAATTCTAAGTACGAATTATCGAATGTCGATCCGATGATGATCCGATCGAATCCAAACCTATTTCAAATCCGAAACACGCTAACTTATGATTTTTCAACGCTTAGACTCTAAATCGGTCAATCGGAGTGTAAATTGTTAAAATTTACAATTAGAACTTGCTCGTAAGTCCGAAATATGGAATAATTCTAAGTACGAATTATCAGATGCCGATCTGATGATGATCCGATCGAACCCAAACCTATTTCAAATCCAAAACACGCAAATTTATGATTTTTCAATGCTTAGACTTTAAATCGGTCAATTGGAGCGTAAATTGTTAAAATTTATAATTAGAACTCGCTCGCAAGTTCGAAATATGGAATAATTCCAAGTACGAATTATCGGATACCGATCCGATGATGATCCGATCGAATCCAAACCTATTTCAAATCCGAAACATGCTAACTTATGATTTTTCAACGCTTAGACTCTAAATCGGTCAATCGGAGCGTAAATTGTTAAAATTTACAATTAGAACTCGCTCGCAAGTCTGAAATACAAAATAATTCTAAGTACGAATTATCGGATGCCGATCCGATGACGATCCGATCAAATCCAAACCTATTTCAAATCCGAAACACGCTAACTTATGATTTTTCAATGCTTAGACTCTAAATCGGTCAATCGGAGCGTAAATTGTTAAAATTTCTAATTAGAACTCGCTTGCAAGTCCGAAATGCGGAATAATTCCAAGTATGAATTATCGGATGTCAATCCGATAACGATCCGATCGAATCCAAACCTATTTCAAATCCGAAACACGCTAACTTATGATTTTTCAATGCTTAGACTCCAATTAGAACTCGCTCGCAAGTCTGAAATATAAAAAAATTACAAGTATGAATTATCGGATGCCGATCCGATCGAATCCAAACCAATTTCAAATCTGAAATACGCTAACTTATGATTTTTCAACTCTAAATTATAGATATAAACTATTTTTTTTAATAAATACATGTTAATTGCAGGATGTGCAGCGTCAGGGGATGAGAGCACCAGCGTTGGTGCCGGGCGGCGTGGGGTGGTTGAGCTAGGGCACGCAGCTTTCCTCAGTTTTGGATTGTGTAAAAATAATTTTGTAATAAATATGTGGTCATTTTTTGGTCTTATCTATAATTGTCTGGTATTGTCGTAATTTTTGATAAATTATGGTAATGGTAATTTGTGGTAATATTCGATAAATTATGGTAATGGCAAATTATGGTAATATTTGATAAATTGCATGTGATAATATTTGATAAATTGCGGTAATATTTGATTTTGTCAATTATGGTAATATTTGAATATATTGTGGTATTGTTGTAAATCACAGGAATTAAATAAATTAAAGTAATTTTTTTAAAAAAAATTATGTGTTTTTACCGACGGAATGTATAAATTCCGTCGGTAATAAACTATTTAATTTTTTAAATTATTTATATATTGCCTACGGAACTTATGTGTTCGTCGGTAATATATAAACTATTACCGACAGTAAGACTGTCTCCCGTCGGTAATAAGCCTATATATTGCCGACAGAGGATAAATTCTCATCGATAATAATTAATTATATTTTGAATTAAATATAAATATATTACAGACGGCAACATACTAACCATCGGTATTAATAAGTAATACTGACGAAAATTTATTTTTTGTCGTTGATTTTCCGGACGCCTTTTTTCTCGACAGACCAGCGACGAAAATGAAGTCCGTCGGGAAATATATTTGCCGACGGGAAATCAACTTTACCGACGGATATATTCCGTCGGTAAAAACTGTTTTTTTTGTAGTGAACCTCTCGGGCAAGAACACATCTGGATCATCCCAAACATCATTGTCTCGACCCATGGACCAACGTTCACTAGCACCCTGGCATGCCGTGGTACCGCATAATCGCACAGTTCAACATCCGCCTCGGCCCGGTAAGGTATAAGGAAAGGAGCCGGAGGGTGCAGCCGAAGGGTCTTCTTCACCACGGCTTGAAGGAAGGAAAGTCGCAGGATGGTGGACTCCTCTGTTGGGTGTGTGTTTGAAAACTACACAAAACCAAAGGGGTTTAGTCCCATATCGGTAAGGGAAAAAATCCCCTACCAACTTAAAAAGGATTGCCCACTTCCCCCCACTAGTCATCACACTAGAGGAGGGACTCCACTAGCTCACACACGCGCACGCGTGCGAGCCGTGCAGAGCCGAGCCGGGTCAGGCTTGGGCATGGGCTGCGCGGCGCGTGTGTGTGCGCCCGCGGACCCAGACTCGATAGCACCTCCGAAATGGGCTAGTCCGCACCTACTTTATTTTTGTATTTGCTTTTTAGCCCTTCGTCATATTTACTTTTTTCCATTTGGGACACTAGCCATTACGCGAGAAGCGTTGCATGCTAGCCGTTACGAGCAAGCTCTCTGCTAGCTGTAATGTGCAGGTTAAATGGACTTAATCGCAGCCCATGAACTGCTCCCCTCTCTCAGCCTCCCATTAACAGTCCAAGGCCTATATAAGGTCTGGTGCAACCATGGGATGTACACAGTCTGAATATCGAAATTGCTCTCTGCTTTCTGCTTCTCCCTCTCCCGTTCTCTCGTGCGGTGGTGCTACCCCCTTGCTCCGAGAAGACTTCCTCTCTTGGATCAAAGCTGTGGTGCGGTACTGCCTCCCTATTTTGAGAAGATCGTTATCAAGTTGCTGGATTCCTGAAAGTTCCCGAGGTTCGCAAAGCCTTCTTGAAGTTGTGCTGACGAGAAGGAGGTCGCTTGCCCGGGGTCGTCATATCTTCGAGAACTATTACCACGAGACCCGCACGAGGGGGGCAATAAGTTTTTTGGGACAGCGCCTTGCGTGCTTCGACCATAGGCCAGAGTTTCTAACTCTATTTCTTTAATCTTATTAAACCTATTAAAATGGCTTGCATCTAATACAAAATCTAAATAGCGATAAATAAGATTTAGGATTATATATTTTTCTCTTAGAAAAGTTCGGCAAGGTGAATGACGGTTCCATAGAACCCGCTCTGCCTTGGCAAACCATTTCTAAAAGAATCTTGTAATTTGTCTTTGCTTGTGAAAATTACATTTGCTAATCAATTTTTAATATTAAGAATTTGATTAAGTCCTAAGTTTGCTAGTATAGAACGATTAGATTTTCCAATAATCCAAGAAACTTATGTAATATTTAATCGTTCTTCATATTCAAAAGGACTTTTCATCATTCTCTATTGTGCAATCCACTTTATTATGTTTGTTATCGTAGAATAAATATCTTGATCATTAGTCGTTAGAAGTTGTGCTATAGTTATTAGTTAAAATTATTTTCTACAAAAGTTAATTAGAAGCATAGATTATAGAAAAGACTAAAAGTCGTCTATTGAACGTTCCACTGCCTACGATGTCTAGACAGGCTTGACAAACCGGTATTAAATTGCCCAAGGTAGCTTGGTATTTGAGCGAGTCTAGTGCTCCACCTCCTACCTGGAGCCCATCTGGCTGTTAGGATTTGAAAGTTTTATTTGGACTTCTAAAAATCAAATCTATTTAAGTGTGCTTTAAAATTGACAAAACTTATTTTCAATCCTCATATTTCAACTTCTTTCTTTTGTCCGAAATGGCCTCACCAAATCGTGAAACCCTTAGTGCCAAACTCGAGAAGTTTGACGGGTCTAACTTCAAGAGGTGGCAAAACCAGATGCGTTTCTGGCTAACCACACTTGGGTTATTGTCAGCCATAGGTAAAACTGCACCAGGAGTATCTAGTGGGTCTAGTCATACTCGAGCCTCCACTTCCCAACCTGAACCCGAAATAACTTCTGGCATTCCCACTAGGATCCCAGAATAAATCAACTATCATGGCCTTCATAGGATCCTAGGTGCCTTATCTGATAGACTATATAATATCTACTATACCATTCAAAATCCTTAGGACCTATGGGATACCCTAGAGTGTAAGTATGGCCTAGATACTGTTGGAGTAAAACGCTTCAAAGCATCATACTTCAATAGCTTCAAAATGGTTGACTCCAAACCCATGAATGATCATATTCATGAGTTTGAGAACCTAGTCCAATACCCGAAGACTAATGGTTCTACCCTTGATGAAACCTTTCAAATAGCCTGCCTCATAGACAAACTGTCTGCTTCTTGGTCTGAGTTTTCCAAACACCTAAGTCATACCCAAGGTGACCTAATCTTGACT
Source organism: Chamaelirium japonicum (assembly GCA_947650365.1). Classification (NCBI taxonomy): domain Eukaryota; kingdom Viridiplantae; phylum Streptophyta; class Magnoliopsida; order Liliales; family Melanthiaceae; genus Chamaelirium; species Chamaelirium japonicum. Next base: position 32,663,481 of record OX393550.1, on the reverse strand, counting down.
CAAGTTCTAAACTCTATTAGAATTAAGGAACACTATATGCTCAGGGAAAAGGGATCTTCTGAATCCAAACCCAAGGTCAACAACATAGAGGGTCAACCATCCAAGCCATTCTAAAAACCTAGACACAAGTTTCAGAAGAAACCTTTCCATTCTAAGCTTAAACCCTATACCAAGAAATCCTACCATAGCAACCATAACCCTAACCATTCCAAGGACCAAAATAAGGAAGGAGTGTGTTGCTGCTATGTTTGTGATCGGACCAATCAAATGGCCAACCAATGCTTCTACAAGAGGACAGCACCACCTCTAAATCCAAGAAGGAATGGTCCAACGCCACCCGGCTCCCAAGTCAACATGGTGACTTCTAGGGCTGGCTTTTTTGGGACCACTATCAGGTCTGTTCTTTTCACCCCTGATGTTAACATGACCTTTCAAGCATTTGATTGGTGGATTAATACAGGAGCTAACATTCACATTTGCTCTGATCAATCTTTGTTTTCCATCTATCAGGTCTCAAGTGGAGGAGCTGTAAGCATGGGGAACAATACTAAGGCTCGGTGCTAGGGATAGGACGGATCGATCTGAAGCTGACATCGGAGAAGACCCTAACCCTGCGTGGAGTCCACTACATTCCGGAGATTAGAAGGAATCTAATTAGTGGGTCCTTATTAGTCCAACAGGGTTATAAGCTTGTATTTGAGTCCAATAAGGTTGTAATCACCAATGGAATGAATTTTATTGAAAAATGATTTCTTTGTGATGGTGTTTTTAAATTAAATGCCTTTAACCCTTCGTCTATAATTCTAAATGTTGAGTCTTCGATCACTTGGCACCAAAGACTAGGTCATGTGAACTATAATTGTATCAAGAAACTCATGACCCTAAACATCATTCCTAAATCCGATACTAAAAATCTTGACAAGTACGAGATATGCATAGAAGCCAAATAACCTAAGAAACCATTTAAAACCATCGATCGAGACTCCACGATACTTGAACTAATTCACAGCGATGTCTGTGATTCTGGGAGAACCTTAAGAGGTGGCAATAGATATTTTGTAATGTTCATAGATGACGCTTCAAAATATTACCACCTATATCTCATTAAGACTAAGGATGACGTACTCAGTAAATTTGAAATTTACAGAGCTCAGGTTGAGAACCAATTAGATGAAAACATTAAGATCCTTAGGTCAGACCGAGGAGGGGAGTACACCTCAAATGAACTAAGTACTGTGAAGACTATGGAATACTCCATGAAGTCCCAGCTCCTTACACCCCCTAATTCAATGATGTAGCGGAGAGAAAAAATAGGACCCTAATGAACATGGTCAATTCCATGTTAATAAGCTCTGGAGCACCAGAGAACTTATGGGGGGAAGCCCTTATGACAGCCTATTTTATTCTTAACTGCATTCCCTTCAAACACAATCTCTTGACCCCATACGAAGTATGGAAACATAGAAAATCTAACTTAGAATATATAAAAGTATGGGGGTTCCTAGTTAAGGTAAAGATCCTCGATAACAAAAGAAAGAAGATAGGACCTAAGACTGTAGATGCCATCTTTATCAGCTACGCTTCAGACAGTAACGCTAATCGATTTTTAGTGTTTAACTCTGAAATAAGTGAAATAGCCAATAACACCATAATCGAAGCTAGAGATGCCTCATACTTCGAAAATATCTTCCTTTATAAGACTAGGATCAACACTAGGATTAATACCAATAACCAGGCCTCCAGGTCTAATCAGGTAACTCAGATCAAACCCGAAGTCCAATTGGAATCTAAAGACCAGACTGAACCGGTAACCCAAACCGAACCTAGGAGAAGTAAACGTGCCTGTGTAGAAAAAGTCTTTGATGACTTCTATGCACTTCTGGTGGAGAACTTTCTCTCCATCTATACAGATGCAATGAAGTCCATAGACTCACCCTTTTGGAAGGAAGCAATAGATAACGAGATCCAATCCATACTTCAAACTATACCTGGAAACTCACCGATTTACCTCCTGGTTGCAAAACCATAGGATGTAAATGGGTGTTTAAGAAGAAACTTAGACCCGACGGCACCATAGATAAATTTAAGGCATGACTTGTAGCCAAGGGTTTTACCCAAAAATCTAGGATAGACTACTTTGATGTCTACTCACCTATCACTAGGATAACCACGATTAGGATCCTCATCGCCTTAGCTTCAATCTATAAGCTAGTCATACATCAAATGCATGTTAAGACTATTTTCTTAAATGGCGACCTAAATAAAGAAATCTATATGGACCAACCCGAGGAACTTACTGCACCTGGACAAGAGGGAAAGATGTGTAAGTTAATTTGATCCCTCTATGGACTTAAACAAGCCTCAAAATAATGGCGCATGAAATTCGATGAAGTTATCTTATCCTATGGATTTAATATCAATACAATGAATGAGTGTGTATACCATAAAATAGATGGTAACAATGTTGTCATCTTATGTTTGTATGTTGACGATATCCTAATATTCGGTTCAAACATACAAATCATAAATAATATCAAACACTTTTTGTCCCAAAACTTCGACATAAAAGATCAAGGACAAGCCAACATTATTCTGAACACTACGATCATTAGGAAAGACAATGGTTTAGTGCTATCCCAATCCCACTATGTCGAGAAAATCTTTAGAAAATTCTACGACCCCGATTATCAATCGGTATCCACACTATATGATCCAAATACCCATCTGACAAGAAATACTGGACTTCCTAAACTACAAAGGGAGTATGCTCAAATCATAGGATTTCTAGGTTTTCTAGCAAACTATACTCGACTTGATATCACTTACACGGTAAATAGACTTGGTCGTTATACGTCTAACCCGAATGAGTCATATTGGAATGCATTAGAAAGAGTTTTTAGATACCTTAAGGTAACCATATCATATGGTCTCTACTATAATGGATATCTAGCTGTATTAGAGGGATACTCTGATGCTACCTGGATTAGTGACTCAATAGATATTAAGTCCACAACCGGCTATGTATTCCTACTAGGAGGTGGAGCCATGTCTTGGAAATCTACCAAACAGACCGTTATAACTAGGAGTATCATGGAATCAGAAATGATAGCGTTAGATACCACTAGCACAGAAGCAGAATTGCTTTGAGATATCCTATATGAGATCCCATTGATAGAAAAGTCTTTACCAGCTATATCTATCCATTGTGATTGTCGATCAGTTATTGATAAATGTAATCAAGAAAATGCTGATGTGAAAATAAATCGATATCTGAAAGTGAGACATAGATCTCTCAGGTATAAGATGAAAATCAAATAATTACCCTAGACTTTGTTAGATCTGAAAATAATTTGGCGGATCATCTAACTAAGGGCCTCACTAGAACAGTGGTCTTAGAATCGTCGAGGGGGATGAGATTAAGCCTATAAAAAAAATCACCGCAGTGGAAACCCAATCTCACGGAGGTTCAATGGGTAGAAACAAATTGTAGTAGTGATTAAAAATAAGGATCACTGAATAATACTCTCGTCCCTATGACGTCAGTGCTTATTAAAAGCAAAGGGTAGGATGAGTTTAAAACTCTTAATAAGTCTAAGACCCATGAGCCGGGGTGTCGCCTTGCTCAAACCTTTTAGGACTTACCTATATGTATGTCGTTGTGAGGCTGCAACTCTGGGACCAGGGCTGCTCCCTAGAAACATACAAAAAAAGATATATGTGCAAGGCCATTAAGAGCGCAACCCGCTTAGAACCATCGAAAACTGTGCTACGTGTACTACTTGTAGAAACCCGATAAATGAGGCTGGTTCAAAGCATAATCCACCAAGTCCTCACGATTGTATACAACTGCACTAAGTGGAGGTTCAAACCGGAAGGTACCTACACCTACTATGTAGTATAAGTAATCCAGCAAAGTTCTTTTACTTTATATTTTGGATTTTTATTAATTATTTAATATTTAGTGGTTTTAAACACATGTGGGGGATTGTTGGGTGTGTGTTTGAAAACCACACAAAACCAAAAGGGTTTAGTCCCGTATCGGTAAGGGAAAAAAATCCCCTACCAACATAAAAGGGATTGCCCACTTTTCCCCACTAGTCATCACACTAGAGGAGGGACTCCACTAGCTCACGCATGCGCGCACATGCGTGTCGTGCCGAGCCAAGCTGGGTCAGGCTTGGGCTGGGAGGCGCGTGTGTGTGCACCCGCGGACCCAGACACGATAGCACCTCCGAAATGGGCTGGTCCGCACCTGCCTTATTTTTGTTTTTACTTTTTAGCCCTTCGTCACATTTACTTTTTTCCATTTGGGACACTAGCCGTTACGCGAGAAGCGTTGCATGCTAGCCGTTACGAGCAAGCTCTCTGTGAGCTGTAACGTGCGGGTTTAATGGGCTTAATCGTAGCCCATGAACTGCTCCCCTCTTTCAACCTCCCATTAACAGTCCAAGGCCTATATAAGGCCCGGTGTAGCCATGGGATGTACACAGTCCGAATATCGGAATTGCTCTTTGCTTTCTGCCTCTCCCTCTCCCGTTCTCTCGTGCGGTGGTGTTGCCCCCTTGCTCCGAGAAGACTTCCTCTCTCGGATCAAAGCTGTGGTGCGGTGCTGCCTCCCTGCTTCGAGAAGATTATTGTCAAGTTGCTGGATTCCTGAAAGTTTCCGAGGTTCGCAAAGCCTTCTTGAAGTCGTGCCGACGAGAAGGAGGTCGCCTGACTGGGGTCGTCGTATCTCCGAGAACCATTGGCACAAGACCCGCACGAGGGGGGTAATAAGTTTCTTGGGACAGCACCTTGCATGCTTCGACCACAGGCCAGAGTTTCTAACTCTATTTCTTTGATCTCATTAAATCAGTTAAAACGACTTGCATCTAATACAAAACCTAAATAGCGATAAATAAGATTTACGATTATATATTTTTCTCTTAGAAAAGTTTGGCAAGGTGAATGACGGTTCCATAGAACCCGCTCTGCCTTGGCAAACCATTTCTAAAAGAATCTTGTAATTTGTCTTTGCTTGCGAAAATTACATTTGCGAATCAATTGCTAATATTAAGAATTTGATTAAGTCCTAAGTTTGCTAGTATAAAACGATTAGATTTTCCAACATCCTCCAATTCGTTCTCGGCCCCGATGGCATCCATCAGTTCTGAACAGGCCTTTGCCATCGAGCTTGGGTTGCGAAGCAGCTCCGTCATTGCCCATTCCATTGTGCCTGAGCTTCGTGTCGCTCCCAGCGATGAAAATATCCTATGTGACAGAATTTCTTGAAGGAATTAATCAAGTAACTTATATAATTTTTATCCATGAAAATACTAAATATATCTTAATTTTTAAATTTCAGTATACAGATTCACAAAATTAATAAAAAAAGGTAGAGAGGTTCGGGGGACGTCGAGAATGTACATTCTCAAGCGAATTCGTGATTAGGAGAAGCAGTGTTGATGCATAAGAATCCGGCCATGAGGCTCTTCCTAGGGTTGTGTCTTGCGCTCCCTCATTTCAATGGATCGAGTTATGGATTCGGGTTGGGAGTCATTGTCTTGTCTAAGACAGAGTTTATTCTAGGGTTATTGTGTTTTTTAATCTTATTACTGGTTGGGGGTCTAGGCTGAACCCCCGTCATATCTAAGAGGGAGATCCCAAAAAATAAAAAGGATAGAGAATGGATTACTTTAAGCAAGGATTTTAAGGCACGCCCTGATAACGTGAGCATCAAGGACTCCATATTCCCTTCTATATCTGCAGATTGTGCCCCATGATTATAGTGAAATCAGCTACCCTAATCAGTGGGATATCATGTAATTATATTTCCCAAATCAATGGGATATTGTCATGTAATCATACTAAATATAGATTGAAGAAATACTATAAAAAGGGCAGACCCATCAAGATGAAGGGACCCAATTTTCTCCCTCTATTTGTGTTTGTCATGGTATCAGAGCCTCATAGGAGAGGGAAAATCCCCACTTGCCCAACCCACCATTGTCCCACCTGATTCCAGATCAAATCCGATGAGCATGTTGAGACAAGTTCTTCTCAACAACTAAGCATCAGTTCAGTTTTTTGGAAATTTTAACATCATTCGAGGTACGACATCTCGCTAAATTATTCGGATATTTGAGTACCAATTATTTTGGATCTTGTGTTTAATATCAAGCCTGCACTTCTCTTGATTGAATGCTCGCTTGGTTCTTGGTGAATTCCTTTTCATTGCTTAATTATGGCCACAATGGAAAAATCTGAGATTTTGCCTATCAAGTTTACTGGAAAAAATTATTTTTCTTGGGAATTTCAATTTCGAATGTTTGTTACTGGCAAAGAACTTTGGGGCCATATTGATGGAACAACCCCAAAGCCCTCGAATGACGCAACCCTTGCTAAATGGGAGGCCCATGATGCTCGAATCATTAGTTGGCTTTTAAGCTCCGTTGATGCTCAAATTGTTATTAATCTCCGACCATATAAAACTGCTAGAAACATGTGGGATTATTTGAAGCGAATATATAATCAAGAAAATTCGGCTCGTCGTTTTCAATTGGAATATGAGATAGCTGAATATTCCCAGGAAAATAAATCAGTCCAAGATTATTATTCTGGTTTCATAAATCTTTGGACTGAATTTACAGAATTGGTTTATGCTACTGTTCCTGATGATTCCTTGTCGGCCATTCAGAAAGTTCATGAAATTAGTCAACGCGATCAGTTTTTGATAAAATTGCGTCGTGCATATGAGCCTATTTGCTCAACTCTTATGAGTCGTGATCCCCTCCCATCTTTGGACGGTTGCCTAAATGAGTTGTTACGTGAAGAACAACGATGCATGACGCAAGCTACCCTGGAACAACAAAAGGACCATGCTAGCAACCATAACGTTGCATATGCTGCCCAAAGCAAACCTCGTGATATGAGTAAAGTGCAATGCTATAGTTGCAAGGAATTTGGCCATATTGCAACTCAATGCAAAAAGAAATTCTGCAATTATTGTAAGAAGGCTGGTCACGTGATTTCTGAATGTCGTCGGCGTCCACAAAGTCGGCACAATGCAGCTTATAATGCGATTGCGGACAGTTCAGCATCAATTGTTGCTTCTTCTGGCCTTGCTTCAACTGCATCAATGCCTGCACCAACTTCTCTTACTCCTGAATTAGTTCAACAAATGATCCAATCTGCCTTCTCCGCTCTTGGCCTTACAGGTAAAACAAAAAACCCCTCCTCTATTTGGTACCTTGATTCTGGAGCCTCAAATCATATGACTTTTTCCCCTACCAATCTTACTAATGTTCACAAATATAGTGGAAATTCCCAAGTTCATACTGCAGCCGGAGAAAGTCTTCAAATCACTGCTATTGGTGATATTCCACATTCATTACCATTGCGCCATGTGTTTTTTACTCCTAATTTATCTACAAATCTTCTCTCTGTTGGTTAATTGGTAGATAATAACTGCAATGTCTCATTTTCTCGTTCTGGTTGTGTTATACAGGATCAGGACTCAGGGAAGGTGATCGGGAAGGGGCCTAAATGTGGACGACTATTTCCTCTTCGCTTATCTGCAACTCCTGACAATCACAACTTGTTTTCTTTTTTCTGTGATTCATCTTCTAATAAATTATGTCACTTATGGCATAAACGTTTGGGCCATCCGAATGCAAAAAAGTTATTATTTATGTTGAATTCTGGTTTGCTTCCAAACAATTCTTCATTTTTCTTGCAAGATGTTTCATTTGATTGTTCTAGTTGCAAGATGGGTAAGAGTAAAATGCTCCCATTTCCATTACATGTTGGCAATTCTGATGCATGTTTCGATCTAATTCATTCTGATGTCTGGGGCATTGCTCCTACTATTTCCCATTCTCAGCATAAATATTTTGTCACATTCATCGATGACCATAGTCGTTTCACATGGATTTATTTCTTACATACTAAATCAGAAGTATTTGATGCCTTTAAGAAGTTTTTAGCATTCATTGAAACTCAATTTTCCAAAGGTGTCAAGATTCTTCGATCAGACTCAGGGGGTGAATATATCTCTAATGATTTTCAAGAATTTCTTCGTCTCAAAGGAATTATCTCCCAACGGAGTTGCCCCTATACCCCACAACAAAATGGTGTTGCCGAACGCAAAAATCGACACTTACTTGATGTAACCAGAACCTTGCTTCTTGAATCCTCCGTCCCTTCCACCTTTTGGGTTGAATCCATCTCCACTGCCGTTCATCTCATCAACCGCCTTCCATCCCCAACACTTCAACATCAATCTCCTTATTTTCGCCTTTATGGACAACAACCCCATTATAGCCATCTTCACACATTTGGTTGTCTTTGTTTTGTTCATCTTCCACCACCTGAACGTACAAAACTCTCAGCTCAATCAGTTCGATGTGCCTTTTTAGGATATGCACCTAATCAAAAGGGATTTTTGTGCTATGATCCCTCAGTTAGTCGAGTTCGCACATCTCGTAATGTTGTTTTTGTTGAATCCCAATATTTCTTTCAACAACAAACGGTTCATCCTCCATCATCCCATATCTCTATCCTTCATGATTTTCAAGAAACTCCTTCAGTTGCACATAATAACTCAGGAAATACTCAAGAGCGACAAAGGCAACCGGAAGTCTCCGCAGACAGGCTTCTTATCCAAGAACCTTCCCCGACTCCAGATCCTACTCCTGACTCTCCCCCACTTCGTCGGTCCACTAGAATATCTCATCCTCCAGATCACTATGGGTTTTCACCTGAGCGCTATGATTTCCTTCATTCATCATTATTTACCCCTTTGTCCTCGGTTTCTATTCCTAACTCTTACGCGCAGGCAGTGAAGCATGATTGTTGGCAACAAGCCATGAGGGAAGAACTAGATGCTCTTCAGTCCAATCATACATGGGATATTGTTCCTTGCCCCCCTCATGTCAAACCTATTGGTTGCAAATGGATCTATACCATCAAGATTAAATCTGATGGGTCCTTGGATAGATACAAAGCTCGGCTAGTTGCTTTGGGAAATCGACAACAATATGGGATAGACTACGACGAAACATTTGCTCCTGTTGCTAAGATGACCACTGTCCGAACAGTGCTAGCCATTGCAGCAGCAAAGTCATGGCCTCTTTTCCAGATGGATGTCAAAAATGCCTTCCTGCACGGGGATCTTAGAGAAGAAGTGTACATGTCTCTTCCACAGGGTGTATCTGGAAACTCCAAACATGATGTTTGTCGGCTACGACGATCTCTTTATGGGTTAAAACAAGCTCCCAGGGCATGGTTTGAGAAATTCCGGCAAACTCTTCTTCAAGCCCACTTTCATCAAAGTCGTTATGATCCTTCTATGTTTATTTGTCATACCAACATGGGCATCACTGTTCTTCTTGTGTATGTTGATGATATCATACTTAGCGGTACTGACTCGCATACTATTGAACAACTCAAAAAATCTCTGCATGCATCTTTTCATATGAAAGATCTGGGTTTACTCACATATTTCTTGGGCCTTGAGGTTCATCGAACAAATAAAGGTTTGTTTATCAATCAACAGAAGTATACCAAAGATCTTATTTCTATGGCGTGCTTACAAAATTCCACCCCTGTCGATACCCCACTGGAGGTCAATGTCAAATATCGAAAGGATGATGGTACACTTCTTTCTGATCCCACATTATATCGGCAGCTCGTTGGAAGCCTTGTCTACTTAACTATTACTCGGCCCGATATTTCTTATGCTGTTAACATAGTCAGTCAATTCATGACAAACCCCCGACATCTACATTTAGTAGCAGTAAAGAGGATCATTCGCTATCTTCTAGGCACCTCTACTCGAGGATTATTTTTTCCTATCGGATCAGACATTCATCTCCAAGCGTACTCTGATGCTGACTGGGCTGGATGTCCTGATACTCGTCGTTCTACGACCGGATGGTGTATGTATCTTGGCAACACTCCGATTTCTTGGAAATGCAAGAAGCAAGACCGAGTCTCAAAGTCCTCCACCGAAGCAGAATATAGAGCTATGTCATCTGCTTGCTCCGAAATTATTTGGCTTCAGGGGCTACTGTCCGAACTTGGGTTTTCCCAGAATCGTGCTACTCCTTTACATGCTGATAATACTAGTGCTATCCAGATTGTGGCGAATCCCGTGTTTCATGAACGAACCAAACATATTGAGGTTGACTGCCACTCCATCCGTGAAGCTTTCGAGAAAGAGATCATTACTCTTCCCCATGTACCATCCAATTTTCAGCTTGCTGATGTTTTCACAAAAGCACAAACACGATCTCGGCATCAATTCTTCATACACAAATTGTTGCTGATGGACCAGCATCAATTTGAGGGGGGGTGATAACGTGAGCATCAAGGACTCCATATTCCCTTCTATATCTGCAGATTGTGCTCCATGATTATAGTGAAATCAGCTACCCTAATCAGTGGGATATCATGTAATTATATTTCCCAAATCAATGGGATATTGTCATGTAATCATACTAAATATAGATTGAAGAAATACTATAAAAAGGGCAGACCCATCAAGATGAAGGGACCCAATTTTCTCCCTCCATTTGTGTTTGTCATGGTATCAGAGCCTCATAGGAGAGGGAAAATCCCCACTTGCCCAACCCACCATTGTCCCACCTGATTCCAGATCAAATCCGATGAGCATGTTGAGACAAGTTCTTCTCAACAACTAAGCATCAGTTCAGTTTTTTGGAAATTTTAACATCATTCGAGGTACGACATCTCGCTAAATTATTCGGATATTTGAGTACCAATTATTTTGGATCTTGTGTTTAATATCAAGCCTGCACTTCTCTCGATTGAATGCTCGCTTGGTTCTTGGTGAATTCCTTTTCATTGCTTAATTATGGCCACAATGGAAAAATCTGAGATTTTGCCTATCAAGTTTACTGGAAAAAATTATTTTTCTTGGGAATTTCAATTTCGAATGTTTGTTACTGGCAAAGAACTTTGGGGCCATATTGATGGAACAACCCCAAAGCCCTCGAATGACGCAACCCTTGCTAAATGGGAGGCCCATGATGCTCGAATCATTAGTTGGCTTTTAAGCTCCGTTGATGCTCAAATTGTTATTAATCTCCGACCATATAAAACTGCTAGAAACATGTGGGATTATTTGAAGCGAATATATAATCAAGAAAATTCGGCTCGTCGTTTTCAATTGGAATATGAGATAGCTGAATATTCCCAGGAAAATAAATCAGTCCAAGATTATTATTCTGGTTTCATAAATCTTTGGACTGAATTTACAGAATTGGTTTATGCTACTGTTCCTGATGATTCCTTGTCGGCCATTCAGAAAGTTCATGAAATTAGTCAACGCGATCAGTTTTTGATGAAATTGCGTCGTGAATATGAGCCTATTCGCTCAACTCTTATGAGTCGTGATCCCCTCCCATCTTTGGACGGTTGCCTAAATGAGTTGTTACGTGAAGAACAACGATGCATGACGCAAGCTACCCTGGAACAACAAAAGGACCATGCTAGCAACCATAACGTTGCATATGCTGCCCAAAGCAAACCTCGTGATATGAGTAAAGTGCAATGCTATAGTTGCAAGGAATTTGGCCATATTGCAACTCAATGCAAAAAGAAATTCTGCAATTATTGTAAGAAGGCTGGTCACGTGATTTCTGAATGTCGTCGGCGTCCACAAAGTCGGCACAATGCAGCTTATAATGCGATTGCGGACAGTTCAGCATCAATTGTTGCTTCTTCTGGCCTTGCTTCAACTGCATCAATGCCTGCACCAACTTCTCTTACTCCTGAATTAGTTCAACAAATGATCCAATCTGCCTTCTCCGCTCTTGGCCTTACAGGTAAAACAAAAAACCCCTCCTCTATTTGGTACCTTGATTCTGGAGCCTCAAATCATATGACTTTTTCCCCTACCAATCTTACTAATGTTCACAAATATAGTGGAAATTCCCAAGTTCATACTGCAGCCGGAGAAAGTCTTCAAATCACTGCTATTGGTGATATTCCACATTCATTACCATTGCGCCATGTGTTTTTTACTCCTAATTTATCTACAAATCTTCTCTCTGTTGGTCAATTGGTAGATAATAACTGCAATGTCTCATTTTCTCGTTCTGGTTGTGTTATACAGGATCAGGACTCAGGGAAGGTGATCGGGAAGGGGCCTAAATGTGGACGACTATTTCCTTTTCGCTTATCTGCAACTCCTGACAATCACAACTTGTTTTCTTTTTTCTGTGATTCATCTTCTAATAAATTATGTCACTTATGGCATAAATGTTTGGGCCATCCGAATGCAAAAAAGTTATTATTTATGTTGAATTCTGGTTTGCTTCCAAACAATTCTTCATTTTCCTTGCAAGATGTTTCATTTGATTGTTCTAGTTGCAAGATGGGTAAGAGTAAAATGCTCCCATTTCCATTACATGTTGGCAATTCTGATGCATGTTTCGATCTAATTCATTCTGATGTCTGGGGCATTGCTCCTACTATTTCCCATTCTCAGCATAAATATTTTGTCACATTCATCGATGACCATAGTCGTTTCACATGGATTTATTTCTTACATACTAAATCAGAAGTATTTGATGCCTTTAAGAAGTTTTTAGCATTCATTGAAACTCAATTTTCCAAAGGTGTCAAGATTCTTCGATCAGACTCAGGGGGTGAATATATCTCTAATGATTTTCAAGAATTTCTTCGTCTCAAAGGAATTATCTCCCAACGGAGTTGCCCCTATACCCCACAACAAAATGGTGTTGCCGAACGCAAAAATCGACACTTACTTGATGTAACCAGAACCTTGCTTCTTGAATCCTCCGTCCCTTCCACCTTTTGGGTTGAATCCATCTCCACTGCCGTTCATCTCATCAACCGCCTTCCATCCCCAACACTTCAACATCAATCTCCTTATTTTCGCCTTTATGGACAACAACCCCATTATAGCCATCTTCACACATTTGGTTGTCTTTGTTTTGTTCATCTTCCACCACCTGAACGTACAAAACTCTCAGCTCAATCAGTTCGATGTGCCTTTTTAGGATATGCACCTAATCAAAAGGGATTTTTGTGCTATGATCCCTCAGTTAGTCGAGTTCGCACATCTCGTAATGTTGTTTTTGTTGAATCCCAATATTTCTTTCAACAATAAACGGTTCATCCTCCATCATCCCATATCTCTATCCTTCATGATTTTCAAGAAACTCCTTCAGTTGCACATAATAACTCAGGAAATACTCAAGAGCGACAATCCATCTTCTTCGAGCTGACACTAGATGATCCAATCCAAGAAGTCATTAGTGGTCGCAGAGCCATGCAGCAATCGCCGCCCAATCAGTTCGTCGATGACCCCATGCAGTTGTTTGAAGTGAGAAGCCACCCGGCGCCTCCGCCCTTGAATGTCAGCCACTGCTAGCAACGGGAAGAAGTCGGAGAGGTTCGCCGAGCTTGAACAGGTTGCCGACGATGGGGAGCCGCCTCGGGCCGGGTGGAAGCCGACCGCAGCAGGGAAGATAAGGCTCTTGCTTGTTTGCGTCATGGTGATCAATCAGGCCGGCCTTGTAGTTTATAAATAGTCTTTGCATCCATACCTGACCGATGCATCACCTCATCCACAGCCACGAGGCAACATAAGTGACATGGGCGGATCTAGTAGTTGGCTCGGCCGGGCTATAGCCCGACCAAGTTTCGAGAAAAACTAGTCCATATTATTATGTACATATCTCAACCCACCTCAACCAAGATCTCAGCCCGCATCAACCAAGCGAGACCCTTGGCCCCGCGCGACACGTACGTGAATCGCTATCGCCTCTGAGTCCTCATGAAGCGTGAATCGCCGCCAAAAACACTTAACCTCCCTATAGTTTACTTTGTTCCAAAACGCACCCTAAAGTTTGAAATGTTAGCATAATACTTCTTTTGTCAACTACTTAATTTCTCTTATTTTGTAATTTTTATTTGACTTCAATGAGGCAAAATGTAGTCTTTTAACTATAGAGGGGTTAAATTAATGTTTTTGTGCTAAAATTCACGGGGACAAAGTGTAATTAATCTTTTTTTATATTAATATAATTTATAGTATCATCGATGTTTGCTTAAAAAAATTTACATAGTATTTTTTTATAAACTAAAAATTTCATTGTAAAAAAAAATTATTTTAGTTTCAGCTCAATCCAAAAAAAATTTCTGGCTACGCCCCTTAACAGAACAACAATGATCAAGTTCCAATCCATATATGCTGTTGTGGTTGAAGATTTGGTTCCTTATCTTATATCCAATAGCCTAAGAAAAATGTCCAAAATCACATTTTCCATTTGCTGAAATTAGACCCTCCAGACTATAGGGTGGTTTGTCTTTATTTTATTTGTTTTTTTTTCTTTCTTCAACCGTGGTTTCTTTTGGAACATTGTGAGCTATATACATTTGGAACATTGTGAGCTATACGGGGAGAGTGTCTTCCATCAAGATGAGTGCTCGTTACTCTTTTTCCAAATGACTGTTTACATGTGATCATGTGATCCACGTGGTTGCGTCATCTTTGACTCTGGTGTTTCCTTGGGAATCGTGCTCTTTTATGTCACGTCGTTTCTTTTTTTTCGAGATTGTTCCGTTCTAATGCCATAGCTTAATTATCAACCTTTACGTCTTCTTCTAACCACTCGGCTATAAATTGCAGATGGGTGTTCTTACTCTCTGTCTTCTTTTGATGTGGCCAACTTTTGCCTTTTCCTATTTCGTCAGAGGAGAGCACGTAACCGGGCGAGTCCCGAGTCTTCGGCCTCCGCCCCTAGGTCTTTTTTCTCTCTCCCGGGTTCATCGCCTTCGTGCTGAACCAGTTGAGCCGGAGCTGAAGCGTCTCGAAGCCATGGGGAGCTATTGCCGACTTTGTTCTACGGAGGGCTTTCCATCGGGGCGAGATGCGTTCCTCTCGGCGTGGAGAAAGGGGGGAGGGGGTGAATCCTGTCGGCCACACCCGATCGTCAGATAGAGCAAGATCGCCTCCACCTCCTTCCCGCACTACTTGCAAGAAGACCGAGAC
Organism: Chamaelirium japonicum; assembly: GCA_947650365.1. Lineage (NCBI taxonomy): Eukaryota > Viridiplantae > Streptophyta > Magnoliopsida > Liliales > Melanthiaceae > Chamaelirium > Chamaelirium japonicum. Next base: position 32,648,456 of record OX393550.1, on the reverse strand, counting down.
TCACGTCCGAGCCAAGGCTCCTCCGACCCTCAAGTCAAGGAAGGGAGCAACAACAAGCATGGTCTAGGGTTCGGGAGCGAAAGATTGTTTACCTGCCTATGAAGGGGTGAGGCTCTTTTATAGACTTCATGCGTGTGCGCATTTTTCTCATGCGTGTGTGAGATTTCCTCCGAGAACCTCGGGATAACTACAGCGTATCCGCCACGATCGGACGCCTTTCATATCCTTCATTCTATGCACCCATGGATCGTGGGCCCCTGATTAGTCATGGATGACCCACGATCCTAGCGGGCGGGATATCATAGGGATCCGCCAGCCTGGCAAACCCCTGAAAGTTCGCCAAGGCCTCCTGTCTGTTACGTATGTCCTCCGATCTTTTCTTGCCCAGGGGCGGCTCTCTACCGCCGATCAGGTCGGTCTTCTCGGGGATTTGGGTTGCTGAGGCAGGTCCACGACCTGCCCGACCTATTCCCCGACTTGGCTCCCATCAGGGAGCTCGAGTCAACTTGATCATTCTCCAGGGCTTACACGCAGCCCACAGGCCGGGTTGGACAGGGTCAGATCCGGTCCGATCGGTCCGGTTCTCCGGATCTCTAGGCCGGGCCGAGCCGGGTAATTTCGCTGTACACGTGTCATTATCTGGACGGCGCACTAGAAAACCCCTTCTACAATATACGGGTTATTGCAATGGGTACCTTCATAACCTCAGTCACACATATCGAGCTTCAGGCACTAAAGCCCTTGTTATTGGAAGTTAATCGTAGTGACTCGTGATCTAGCATATGGGAGTTGCAGGTGGCTATTGGTGCCGATCATGGGCATTGTGTTCTATAATGGCATGTTGGGGTTCCATCATATGGAGGAGACCCAAAAGGAGAGGGGAACACAACTCCCCCCCCCCCCCCCCCCCCAACAGAACTTGCAACTGAGTCGCCAGGGCGAGGGTGAGTTCCTCAGCCACCAGTGAGTAGCAAGTTTACAAATCTCGCTCGGGCTAGATTTTGGGCCTCCCGGGCGAAGTCAGGTCGAGTCCTACGCACGAGTTTTTCTGCAGACCGATTTTGGGTGTTTTAAGGCCTTTGAGAGAGATTTTTGGTGAGTGGCTTGGGGTGTTGTTTGGAGACCTCAATAGAGCTTTGAAAAGGGCTTTTGAAAAATGAAGTTGCAAGGGAGAAAGAGAGGTTTTATCTACCATGTTAGAGGGGAAATCTATAGGGATAGATCTTCGATGGATAGATCGAATCGAAGCTTGCAAGAAGGTAAGTTCCTTGAGCCTTGCTAGAGTCTCTATTTGTTGAGACCTAAAAGGGGAATGTGTAGATCTAGAAGGAGGGAGAAGAGGAGTCAGGCAATACTCTTGTCTTGCTTGCCGCCTTTGATAGTGAAGCTCTCCCCTAGCATTTGATCACCGTGGTTTTTTCCGCAAGGGTTTCCATTTAACTCCCCGTGTCATCTCGTCTCTTGGTTTGTGATTTGTCTTTTCATTGCATTTGTGATTGTGTTGTTACTCATTTATCTTGGTATCATCTCACGGGGGAGAGATCGTCGATTCCATGGTAGAGCCGGGTTATTTCTCCGTCAAGTGGCATCAGAGCACGGGTTGTGCACATAAGGTGTTTGATCTTGTGTCTGTTAGAAATCAGAGATATATGAGAGCAACGGTAGCAAGAATGAAGGGATGTTTTGCCTCAATGGTACTAATTCATGGCCAATTTGGAAGAAGCAGATGAAAGATATCTTGTATTGCAAGGACTTGTACTTGACATTGGGTGGAGATTCGAAATGCACGAAAAAATTTGTCCGAAAAGGAATGGCGGATGTTGAATCGAAAGTCCTACGGCATGATTCGTAAGTGGCTAGCTAGATGTCAGTGTTTGCCATCATGTCTCTGGAGCTAAGTCTGCATTTGAGATGTGGACTCGGCTACATGATTGGTACGAGAGGAAAACAATAGTCAACATCACCATGCTTATCTGTAAGCTCATCAACTTGAAATATTGAGATCAAACGTCGGTGTCAAAGCATTTAAACAAGTTCCAGATTATTATAAATCAGTTAACCGTCCTGAAGACAGTCTTGGAAGAAGAGTTTCAATCGATGCTACTACTGAGTTCGCTTCCATATAGTTGCGAGACGCTTATTGTTTCGGTGAGCAACTCCTTCCTGACGGAAAGTTGACATTGTCTATTGTGCACAGTGCTTTGCTAAATGAAGAAACAAGGCGGAAGGCTAATGGAGAAGATCACTCGCAACTTTGGTAAATGAAGCGCAAGGCAGAGGCACGAGCAGGAAACCTCAAGAGTGAGAGGAGTCATCGGTGATGTCTAAGCTAAGAGGCAAGTTTGCTTGCTACAATTGTGGAATCGAGAGTCACATGAACAGGAACTGTTGGAAGTTAAAGCAGAACTTGAAGGATGGGAAAGTTGATGCTGTAGAGAAGGAAGGGACTACTGCCACTATCACATGCGATGATGGGGTAGTAATTCTATGTAATGGGGAGGAGTGTCTACTTGTTCTTATAATAAAATAGAGAGCCTTGGATACATGATAGTCCACATAAGTTGAAGACTAAGTGGATTGGTCTCATGTAACCTACACCAGTTAGTAGCTTTGATCAGTTTGGTCGCCTCATCATGATAAGCTTTTGGGGTGACAGAGTATGGGCATCTTCACCATGGTCATCACCAGGCACAGTGCCTATGGCCGAATAGAACCAACACGGTGCATAGATTGGTGAGTAGACACCGGTATACTAAGCTGTGTTTCTGTTTAGGGTAAAATGGTCATAAATCTGAGGAACCACGACTTGTGGGCTAACTGTTGTGTGGTGCTTTGGTGTACCATTATGTGAGGGTCCAGTCTGTGACAAAAAACCACGGTGTGTTGGGTTATCCGATTGACGTGGCAGCATATAACTAGTAGTGTTAGAGATTTAAATGTTGGTAGGGAGATTCTACCACCACTTTGGTCTCTGATGTCGGGGGTTCTAATCCAGTGGGTTTCTTACACAGCCAATGGGGCTGCACATTGCTTTCGGGTCTGATTTTTGTAGACCTTCAGGTCATGCCGTGATGGTCAATATTCAATAACCACATCACATGTTGGAGCCCGGGTTGATTGTTGGGGTTTTTTTTCCAAAACATCATTTTTATAAAAAAAATATTATTTTATTTTTCACGTGTTAAAAATAATTTCAAAAGTATCCTACTACATGGCCATCACGTCATAACTTACTATGTCCATTAAAACCAGTATGTGGAATACCGGTTTCCATCATCAGTTTTAGCTTTTAAAGTGGTTTTAAAACATGGGAACGATCGCACTCATATAGTACAAAGGTGGGCTATAGTTTGAAATCGATACATATAATTCCGACTTTAAAATTGGCAACCCGCTTACCGCTGTTAGCAGAAAGAAAGTTTTGCATATAACTGATGTGGCGGCCACGTGACGAATAAATAACTACTTTTAAAATTATTTTTAAAAGATGATTATTAAAATAATATTTTTTAAAAAAATATTGTTTTGAAGAAAAAAAACCCTTGATTGTTCTGAATAAATTCCTCGCAACATCCAGATTTCTACCTTTTTAATAATGTAGCCATTTTAATACGAAAAATACCCCATTTTGGTGGTTCAAAAAGTTGGGATTCAAGTGGCTGAATCGATCACAAGCTGGCAACACCAAAACAAAGAAAATAGGCTAAACCACCCATAGGGTGTGCGAAGATCAATGTGGATAGCGATCCGGAGTAGCTTTAGCGCCAAGGACGGATCCAGAAATCGAAATAACAGATTGCATAAGCTTTTAGGCTCGAGATAATGTCGAAATAACTCCAAAGTTTGTTCCTACTGTATTAAAACTCAACGATAACCGATCCAACCCACACTAAGATCGGACCGTTAGCTCGTCTAAAACAATAATGGCTATTGGCCCCTAGCTGTGAGAAAAATTTATGTGCACCCGGGATAGGGGTGTTCATCGGTTCGGGTTGACCTGCCAAACCGAACCGAACCGGTTTATTTGGTTCGGTTTGGATCGGGTATTTTTGACCGTTCGGTTTGGTTCGGTTCCAAAAAAAAAAAACCCATTATGGCCGGTTCGGTTCTGGGTTGTGAGTTTTTTAACCCGAACCAACCCAACCCGAACCATTGGTATTATAACCTCGGTAGTTACTACTATACAGTGTACAGTCTCAATAATATTGTACATTACATGGTGGTGACCTCAATTATCACCATTCGGTGCATTCAAAACTTTCAAGTGTTCAACGGTGTGATGAAACTGAAAAGTGAAGGGTGTTACCCACATAATTACTAGCACCCCCAAATCCCAACTTATGAAATATCTCAAAGTGAAAAATTAAGGGTGTTACTAGTAATTCTATAGGGTCAAATAGCAGCAACCAAAGTTAAAGGCTTAAGAATGAAATCTGAACCAACTCAGCGGCTCAACCATTCACGTCTCACGGTGTGATGACGAGCGATTTGAAGGACCCGCAGAATCGAATGGAACCAAACCGAACTTTTCCGGTTTGGTTTGGTTCGGTTTTTACCAAGGTATGGTTTGGTTCGGTTCCATTTTCTAGAGAACCGATCAACTTCGGTTCGGTTCAAAATTTATCAAAAAACCGAACCAACCCGAACCATGAACACCCCTAACCCGGGTCCTTGAGACACATTGTCTGTCTGGGCCCCACTCAGACTAGGTGTTGGAGCTCACTTGTTCTAGCATGCCGATAAGAGGACAGAGAACTAGAGAAAGGACTATAAAAAGGTTCTGAGATCAAAATAGGGGGAAGGCAACATAGTTTTATCAATTTAAATTCAATAATCATGTGGACATGACATCAACGGCTAGGATTCGCACGCACAAACAGGGGACAAAGGCCTTAGGGAAAGCTCGCTCCCCAATGTGCGGGGCGCTAGAGCATGGGTTCGAAGGGGTCCGCTGATCAAAACGGAGAGCCTCTGCTCGTGCTTTAGCGAAGTATGTGACGGATTGTAAGGCCAATATTTTTCATTTGTTGACCCGGATTGTGTCGACTATCTTATTCCCAAAGAGAAAGATTAAGATAATTCGAGTAATGAAGTACAAGTCATCCCTCATTGACCAAACTATACTCTCTACATAGTCGGGCTGGCAATTTCGGACCCGACACGGCAGACCCGACACGAAGTTAGCGGGTCTGGGTCAGGGCTAAACGGGTTCGGGACATAAACGGGTTGATATGATAGAACCGTTTAATAAACGGGTCGGGTCCGGGTTTAGGGTCTGGACACGATAGACCCAGGAAGACCCGTTTAGTATTCAATGTGTCGTGTCGGGTCGGGTTGGGTCGGGTCTACCCGCAATCAGATACTATAATATATAATACCAGCGGATCTTTCGGGTCAGGTCGGGTCGACTCGGATTGGGTCGGATCGGGTCAACTGAATAGACCCGGGTGGTAAACGGGTCTTAGCAGGTCTACCCGTTTATTAGCGGGTTGGGTACGGGTTAAGGATCTAGACACGATTAGTTAAATGGGTCGGGTCCGGGTCTAGGGGTTTTGGACACGACACGAAACTAGACACGACACTGAACCCGACAAGACCCGACCCATTGCCACCCCTAATAGTCCCTGGTGAAAAAGGTGACTAGGTACATGTGAGGGGAAAGTACAATCCATGGAGATCGATTTTCTTTAAAACTAAAAGAAAAAAAATTATTTACCTTACTATAGGTTTGGGGTAATTACACGGGCCCCTCCTGATGTTTATTTTTTGGGGTTCAGATGGGGAGATTAGAAACGGACCTCAAGCGACGCCACATGCAGTCTAATGCAAGCAAGAAACCGCCACTCCGTCGGAAGACGCCGGTGGTCGACACCAGCCAAAAACAAATGCCACATCCGGCGGAAGACAGGGAACAACAAGGTCGCATAACAGAAAAAAAAAAAACAAAAACAAACCAAAACAAACCCAAAACCAGTCGGGAACAACACCGATGCCATCATCAGCAGCACGACCATAGTGGAGAAGCCGCACGAACGCCCCAATCTGTCGTCTAAAACGCCGCCGCTGCCACGAGCTGCGGGAACCACTCCACCGAGCAGCAGAGGCAATCTGAAAAACCCATGTGGAAACTTCTGCCACCGGGGTCAGATCTGACACTCCAGCAGCATTCGAGCAAGAGAGTCTCGCACGAATCCGGCGTGACGAAGACAAAAATGCCGGCCGCTGGAAAAGCCCCTATTTACAAAAGAGGGTGGGGTGCAGATCCGACCTTAAAATCCGCTCGAACTGAACCCCTAGTATCCCTCGAACAACCGGTGGCATCCGGGGAGACCAAGAGGGAGAACGACGTAACCCTAGATCCAAGGGGAAAAGAAGAGGGCCCTGAAGCAAGGTAGGTAGCTCAGTCTTCAAAAGCTGGAAGTTGGGACTAACCACCAACTGTAAATATGTTGATGATACCTAAGGGGATGTAAATGTTCTTTTCCAAAGGACTCCCAAATTTGCAGTCTCGTCATTAGATGCACATCTATTAATACCACTGCCATGGAATTGTCCGACCAAAGTAAGCATGTTTTATGAAAAAAGATCGATAATGACAGCATTACACACCTGCTACAGAACATAGGCCTCGGCTCGGCTCTATTCTTGGTGCCTCTATTCCCCTTTATTAATTCCTTGCTCTCGTGTGCAGGATTGGGATTCAACGGTGCAGATCAATTTTTTATTGGGTTCCGCATAGATACAATGACATCAGTTGAAAATTATGTTTTCAATCCGCACTATTGACGCCCGATCCTGCTCAAGAGAGCAAGGAATAGAGGGGATTAACAGAGGCACCCAGGAATAGAGACGAGCCGAACCCCAAAACATAGACCCCTATTTCTTTCAGTATGTCTCCAAGATGGGGATAGCTTGAAGCGGAATAGCCTTACCCAAGGTGGTGCCAAACTTCTCGGTCATGTCAACGTCAGCTGGCGCCATCCCCTCTGGCAGCTTCCAATCGAACGAGCGCAGCAGCGAAGCGAGCATCAAGTGAACCATCCGGAATGCTAGTGGCAACCCCGGGCAAATCCGTCGTCCCGCACCAAAGGGGATGAATTCGAAATCTTGGCCTCTGTAATCGATATCCCTTGTACTCCCGAGGAACCTCTCGGGCATGAACGCATCCGGATCGTCCCAAACATCACCGTCTCGACCCATGGCCCAAAGATTCACCAGCACCCGAGCATGCTGAGGTATGGTATAGCCACCCAGTTCGACGGTTGTCTCAGCCCTGCGAGGTGGAGGGAAAACAACAGGAGGGTGGAGCCGAAGGGTCTCCTTCACCACGGCCTGAAGGTAGGGAAGCCGCAAGACGGTGGACTCCTCCAATTCGTTCTCCGCCCCGATGGCATCTGCTAGCTCGGAACGTGCCTTCGCCATTGAGCTCGGGTTGCAAAGCAGCTCTGCCATCACCCATTCCACTGTGACGGAGGTTGTGTCACTCCCAGCGACGAAAATATCCTAGCAGAATTTTTAAAAGGACTGATCAAATAAACTTCTCTTACTTTGTGGCCATGTGAGTAAAGAGGAATGGTGAAAAATAGTGAGACATGGATGAGAGAGAAGAGAAAGAATGTGCTTGTAAGAATAAAATAAAACCTTGTATAATTTCTCAAGATTACACACCCTTAAAGATCTTCGTATAGAGCAATGCTATTCAACCGGAATGTTCAACAAGAATGGTGTGACATCCAATCACAACAACCCTTTGCTTACGTGTCGGGACTGAGTGGATTTATCGGTCAGGGTTGGGTGCAACAGATGGTTGTAATTGGTATAGGTCAGTCTAGTCTAAAGAAATTTGTGAAGCATTCAATAGTATTTCCCCTTCCAATAATCTCTCCAAATCTCATCTATCTGTGCGCTCATATACAGTATGTTCATTCAGCTGACATATGGTCAGGGTTTTAAATCTCGACCGATACCGGTACGTACCGATTTTGACCGAGTCAAGACCAGTACTGCATCCGATCCCGATACCTGACCCGTACATGCCGGTACCGGTACGTATCGGTCCGTATCGACTGGTTCAGGCGGATACCGACCGGTACGGACCGGTACCGACAGGTTTAATTTTTTTTTTTAATTTTTTTTTGGGTTTTTTCCCTCAACCGGTATCGGTCCGTATCGGTCGGTACCGGTACATACCGGTTCAGGACCAACAGATACCACGAACGATACCGTGATTTTAAACCTTGCATATGGTACGTACCCACTTCGGTACCATACCAAGACCCATAGGGTTCATCCCATAGCCCCTAGAATATTGCTCCCACTGCTAGGATGCAAAGAAAATAGGACTGTGGATATGGGCTCAGCACGGTAACGGATTAGTGGAGCCCTAGCCGATGGAAAAGAAAAATCCAATGGTACCACTTCAGTACCATACCAAATCTCATATGGACCAATGTATGGCCTTATGGTGGATCTCATACATCCCACCTAGGGTTCATCCAAGGCGTTGAGAAAGTCCACCGGTTAGTCCCACATCGATAAAGGAGGCACCTAACGCCCGCTTAATATACCCTCTGTGGACCTCCTCTTACGACCCGGGTTTTGTGATGTGAGGGTATCTAACATGGTATCAAAGCTGGGTTCACCGTCTCCCTCCGGGTGTAGCCCCTTCCGATTGTGCCTCACTCTGCGTGCTCTGCTTGAGGGGGGTGTTGAGGAAGGCCACTAGTTAGTCCCACATCGGTAAAGGGGGCACCTAATGCCCGCTTAATACTCTCTGTGGACCTCCTCTTATGACCCAGATTTTGGGGCATGCGGGTATCTAACAGTAGGACTAGCAATGGACTCCGAAAATTCAACAAAAAAGATCGGGTATGGGTATAGATTTTGCACCCGATATAAGATTTGGGTAGTATATGGGTATAGAAACTCTACCCGATTAACTTTCAAGTATATATGTATATGGGTATCTCTATACCCATACCCGAAACCCAATTGCCCCTTGTGTTTACTAGATAATACAGTGCGACTCCAAACTCATCATTTATACCCAAATTCTAATCGAACTCATATCCATGTCCAAATTTATACTTAACTAAAACCAAACGTAAAAAGAAACCAAAAGAGCTTCTTAACATTGCATTTGTGATACCATGATTTTTTATTTCCTCAAGCAATTGCATGTATGATGAAGAAAAAGAGACAAACTATACCCAATTCTGACTCGAAACCGAACCAAAACCCCGAATGGATAAGGGTAAGGTATGGATCCTCTTCCACCTGAATGGGTATGGGTATGACCATGCCACACCCGAATGGGTGTGGGTAGGGATGGCAGCGGTGCGGTTTAAAATCGAAAACCGCAGTAAACCGCATCGCATGGTGTGGTTTTGGTTTGGCAAAATTCAAAACCGTTGCGGTGCGATTTTGGTTTTGACCAAACCGCATAAAACCGCACGTTTAGGCCATTTTAGTGGTAAACCGCGGTACACCGCACCGTACCACATAGTGCGGTTTCGGTTTTGCATAACGGTACATCGTCGCGGTGCGGTGCGGTTTTGGTTTTACCCAAAATCGCACCGAAACCGCACTATTACTATCCCTAGGTATGGGTATAGATAAGGTAGGGTCCGACTCAAACCCGACCGATTGCCACTCCTAGTTCATCATCCCATGGCTCCTAGAATAATGCTCCCACTATACTTATGAACTAGTAAGAAATCCGAACAATTTTCGGATGAACATAATGCACTCAACGTAGCACAGACGACATCACAACGCTCCGAAAAAATTTCAAACATGGAGTAATTGGATTCATTTGCTCAAGTGTGATTCGTCTGTTAGAGAGAAAACGAGAGATAATACTAATTATTTTTCTAATTAATATCAATTGATGATTTAATTCTATAGAATTGGTGTTTATTATTTTTATAATAGGTTTTAAAAATGATATATGAGAGACTGTTTTCACACATGGGGAAAGGAGTCTGAACGGCTATTTAAAAGTGATCCATGTGTCACAATATATATATATATATATATATATATATATATAGGGGCATGCTATAATGCGGCATGGGGTAATTGTGGCACCGTGTAGTAGCCGTCTGATGCACCGCTGCGTGCATCGCATTCACGCAACGCGTGCAGCAGACGGCTGCGGTATAGTGCCGCACGTACCGCATGCCGCATTATAGCATGCCCCTATATATATATATATATATATATATATATATATATATATATATATATATATATATATAGAGAGAGAGAGAGAGAGAGAGAGAGAGAGAGAGAGAGAGAGAGAGATTTGGACTATGAGGTTTTAAGTGAAGATTTCAAAATCTATCTAACATGGCACGGCGCTTTTGTGCTGACTAGACAAAATGGCACCAAAAGTTGACTAGACAAAAAAATTGCTGACTAGACAAAACGAAACAAATTGACTAGATAAAAAAAATAACTACGCATCATCACAACCATCCATACATAAAGGGATAGAAGCTGCACTTGATGGCTCCTTCAGAAATTAAATAAATACTCTATATAGAATATTAATTGCATTTAATTGCATGCATATAAGGTATTAATGGCTGGGTGTAAGGGACGGTTATGTAAGGAGATTAATGGGGATAGAGAGAGGATCACAAGGGGTGCTGTGGGATTTAGATGAGGAGAGAGGGAGGTTACATGGCAAGAGAGAGAGAGAGAGAGAGAGAGAGAGATCTGAAAAGAGGGACGGTAAAATAAGAAAAGAGAATCAATTAGAAAGAAAATAGGAGAGATAGGAGGGGGTGCGATGAGATGGTTTTGAATAACACGGACGGCTGCGATCAGGTTTTGATTAAATGGAAATAAAGGAGAAAAGAGAGATAGGGGATAGTGGGGAGTTGTTATCAGGTTGGGCGGTGGGGATTTAAAAGAGAGGAACTTGGATAAGAGCATGCATGCATGGCTTCCTATGGGTTGATGCGGCCATGGATGGCTTTGATGTGTGATGTAATGCTTGAGATGGGTTTTTGAGAGCTGTGATTAGGTTTCAAGAGATAGAGAGAAAGGATGGAGTCATGTGCATGAGATGTGGACTTGCATGGGTTGGATTTTTTGTTCACTACCTAGAGCTCGAATGAGCTGGTAAGGATGGGACGACGGCTAATAGCGAGTAAGTTCGTACGTGTATGACATTGAGATTGGGTGAGATGTCTACAGATATGGCAAAAAGGTGGGGAGAAGGAAAAAGAACAGTGGACTTAGCAGTAATTCACACGTGTGACGTGTGTGTGTGTGTGTGTGAGAGAGAGAGAGAGAGAGAGAGATAGAGAGAGAGAGAGAGAGACGTATGTGTAGGGGTGGCAATGGGTCGTGTTGGGTCGGTTTTACATATGGTATACCATCGCGATGCGGTGCGATTTTTGTGTTGCGGTGCGATTTTGGTTTTGCCCAAAACCGTACCGAAACCGCATCGTTGCCATCCCTAAACGAAAGCACTAGCTTCGTGCCAATCGGCACGGGCGAGAAAATGGGTGTCCCTATGAATTCCATTGTGGTCGTTGAAAGTGTTTTGTTGTCAAAGACGTTCAAGTCTGTTGGCACCGAAGATGGCCTGATGCAGTGCCGACAGGGCGTGTAACACCTGTGGTGTTAGATTTGAGAATAATATAAATCCTCAATGGCTAGTTTCGTCTTTTTGCAGCCAGACTTTTTCTTTGGGCTTTTTCCCAATAAATGGATCGTAAACCTATGAGATGTTTTACGTTCACATTCTCCGAAACTTCGAGCATGTCACGATGGTGCGTTCCGTGCAACGATCATGTGTATGTGCAGCCAGTTTCGGCAGCCCGGCAGGTAAACCCTAGAAAAATGATAATTGGTCAATAGTTGTAGCTGTTTTGTTTCTTGCAAGAGATCCGGTGATCGGATCATAACGAAACAAGATACGTTAGATGAGGCTCTGAGAGAGCCTTCCAATGAGCCTAAGTTAGGGTCGATCCAACACCCGGGTGAATAGTTATTGCTATTTTAAGTTTTGGATTCTTTCTTTCTTTTCGGGAGATCTAGAAATTAGAAAATTATGTACCAAGCGCTAATGCGTTCACGTTGACGAGAACTTTCCAACGAATCCTCTCGGGCCCTATTTTGACTTTCGGTTTGATAGTTACAAGTGATTATTCTTTTCAACCCGGATGATGGACGAATCGCACCCGGATTCCAATCGAGCCCGGTTCAGGGCTCGGGACCGAGCTCGACCAGCCCTGGAGCCTGCCTCCCGGTCTCCTAGCATAGTTTAAGGTCTCTTGACCTCCCTCCCCATTTATTTAAAATCTGAAATTCGGATGGGAATTATCGGGCAGGATTGGGATGATATATCCCTATCTTTCTTATCTTTATCCCCTCCCGCTAAGGCCTTAACCGACTCTATCCCCCACCCTATCTCTTTACCAACCTAGAGTCTATAAATAGGGAGAGAGAACGAGTGGAAGGGAGAGAGAACGGGTTGCAAAGGGAGAGAGAACGGGATGTAGAGAGAGAGAGAACGTGAGAGAGAGAGAAAGAGAGAGAGAGAACGGGATGCAGAGAAAGAGAGAGCGAGAGCCGGAGACGGAGAAGGAGAAGAGATCGAGGGAGATGGAGCAGCCGACCCGCTGTTGAGCGGCCAATTTGTGCGAATTATCCTTTTAGTATTATGCATATATCATCAGTTTGCTACGTAAAACTTTCATACTACACGTAAACTGCATAATTATCTTTGCACCACTGCTTAGTAGACTTTTATACGAACACAGTGGCATATTGGTTCGCTCTCATACATTGCATACATGAAAAATACGGAGCCCGATAATCCAAATTATTCTTTTTATCGATAATTGCATTGGTATCTTACACGCGTCATTTCATGTGTGTTCTTCAGGGAATTGACCCGGTACGCGATGCAGTCAGCTCAAGGGCATCATACTGAAGCGTTGGATACTCTCACGGTGACCCGATGAAGGGTGCATAATATGTTTTGAAGCAGTTTCTGAAGAACAATGAAGCAAAGACTAAGTACATGATTTGGCGGAGAATTGACTTCATCGGGCGGACGAAGACCCCAGGACATTCTACAGAGCTTAATGAGGCATGATGGTGACTTACAGACGTGGCACGGAGAACACCCGAACCTACCACCTTTCTTCACCCTATTCTACTCTCTTTTTCCATCATAGCCGTGCAATACCCCGTCGATCATGATTCCAACCGAGTCATCCCTTGCATCCGAATCAATCCCAATCGCCCAAACTCCTCATATCCTCATTCTCTTCCTTTTCTTTATTTTCATTTAATCAGAGCCATCCGATGGCCTAGATAGCCGTGCAAAGCCAAAACACTCCGTGCAAACCTTGTCCAAACCCATGCTTGATCTTATCATAACTGTTCGTTTGATTACACCCAAGTCCCCACTTGTAAACCCGATCACGATCACCCGATCCTCCATCTCTCTATATCTCCCTCTCTAAACATCCACATTGCATGCAATAGCCCCAACTCAACTAATCGCAGCCGTCCGATCCATGATCCCATCCATGCATCTCCCCTTTAAAACCCATGCAGATCCTATGCTTGGAATTGGAAACCCATTCCCAACGTAAACCCGATCGCAGCCGTCCCTTACCATTCCTAGCAGCCATGCATGTATGTGCATGTGCAAAACCGAACCATGCGTGCATGCATGCCTGCATATGCACCTGACCCAACCGATCAAAGCATTTCACTCAAAATCAAATCACAGCCGTCCCTACAAATCGCACCCGTGCACCATCAGCTCCGGTCCAGTGCATCAGCATGCAAAGGGACTGCATGCATGTGAACGCATGCAGCCCTTTAAAACTCGATTCCCAATCACAGCCGTCCGTCCCTCTCTTCTCAACACAATCACAGCCGGCCGGCCCGTGTCCCTTCTTACCCGACCGAGACCCAACAGCCCAGTCGTCCGTTCCTCTCTTCCCCACTGAATCACAGCCATCCGATGGCATGCAGCGGCCCAGATTTTCTCTCCTTTAAAACCCAAAACCGAACCACCTGTACACCGAGACCCCAGCTGTACCCGAACCCACCACCGAACTCTCCTCTCTCTCCTCCTACAAACCAGGCGCGTCTCTCTCTCCTCCCGTTCTTTTCTCTCTACGGGATTCTCTCTCTTGCTCCGGACTTCTCTCTCTAAGCCAACCACCCAGCCCGAGCCTCTCTCCCGTTCCCTACTTTCTCTCCTCTCTTTCCTTAACCGTCCCCCACCGAACGTATCCTCTCTCTCGGATTCTCTACGTTCTCTCTCTTTCCTTATTCTCTCTCTCTCTCTCTTCATTACCCAATCAGCCGGCCCTGTTGTTTCCTTTTCTACCCAACCGAATCTCTCTTTTTCTCTCTCTATCCTATATAGAGGGGGGCACGGACGAACCTAGGGGGGAGCTTGGAGCCACAAATTTCACCACCGGCACGCCATCGACCATCACCTCCGAGCCACGTCCACCGTTCTCGAAGCCACGGCCATCACCACGCAACCGTCTCCAAGCCGAGCCGCGTCATCATCGTCGCACGTCGCAATCATCGCCGGGTTCGTCATCGTCAAAGGAATATCCGCCATCAACGACCACATGGCCATGCGAGGCTAAACCACCGCTCTAAGTTCTGGATGAAGCCTTGTAGTTGTATCTAAACCATGCTCTTATTTGATTTCCATATTTTAGTGCGTTTAATGAAAATAAAGTGCTCTTGCTCATTCATGCTTGATTAAAATCTCTGTAATAAGTTAGTTTTATTCTCCGTTATTATTAGAGTTCTACAGAGGTTTATCTCATAGTTTTATTCTTCGTCATTACGAGTAGTTTTACGGAGAATCATTACATAGTGTTAGCTTCTGTTATTACTCCGAATTTTACGGAGAATTATTTCTGGCTTATTCCATTAAAGCGAGGAAGATCACTACATTCGTGATCATAATAGTGCTCCATTGAATATCATCCACGGAGATAGATTGACTTCGTATCTCCGTGAACATCTTGAAAATCATCTAAAAGTATAGGTTAGATCGCTACTTGTGCGGATTCTAGAGCTTAGAAAATCTCTCCATATAGATTACACCCTAAATCTTAATTAGCTTTCAGTTCTGCGTTCCGTATTTCCTGTTACAAAACAATTTCAAAAAAAAAATCAATCTTTTTAAATTAAGAAATAAAATTAATTAGCTTTAATTTTCCTTTAATTAGTTTTCATCCAAGTCTCTGTGGGATCGACCCGTATTTGCCACTGTCTATCAGATAGACGCCGTGCACTTGCGGTATAACAATTTAAAATCACAACAAGTTTTTGGCACCGTTGCCGGGGACTTGAGTTTGAAAACTGTTAAAGTTTAGTTTTTATTTGCTTTAAAAAAAAAAAAAAAAGTTAGTATTAGTATTCTTAGTTATCCTATTTTCGTATTTTGTCTCTTTCGTACTTATTATCTTCTGTTTAACTTTTCAGGTACTTACACGCTCAAAGGAAAACTTGCGCAAGGTAAGTATTCAAATCCTTACCCACGCCTCTCCAGTCAGTGGGTTTGATTATTCCTATTGCGTACTCTTGCTGATTCAACAACCGTAGTAATTAGGGTAATCGGTTAATGTGCAAACTGTCACCGTAGATCAAATAATCGAATTGCATCGCAACTTTGTAAGGTTGTCGCCAGCTCGGCACATACACCTCTTATAGTTGTATGTGTGTCTCAGTCTGAGGTGTACACTCAACCTTGCATCGATAGAAACCATTTGCTAGGGTGCTGCATTGCATAATAGTAGATTCTCTATTTGCATAAGTATTCTGATAAAGTACGTACTCTGTTTTCTCTACTAGCGTAGCGTTATATTCGTTAAACTACTATTACTTAATTGACACATTAATCTGGACACACAGTCCGCAGTTTGGGCACGTGTAGGAAAAAGATTAGTTAGAATAGATTATAATAACATCGTAGAAATGGCGGAACAGCCACAAGCAATCACCTTAGGGGATTATATGTATCCCACTAGGGCTACACAACCTTCTTGCATAACCTTACCCAATACTAATGCAAAATTTGAATTAAAATCTGGCTTAATCCAAATGCTTCCCGTCTTTCGGGGAATGGAGCAGGAAAATCCATATCAACATGTGAGGGAATTTGAGGACATATGTGGAACAATGAAATTCGATAATATGTCCGAAGAAAACCTCAAACTTAGGTTATTTCCCTTCTCGCTAAAAGAAAAGGCTAAAGCATGGCTTTATGCCTTACAAGCTGGATCCATAACTACTTGGGTAGGCTTACTCGAGCTCTTTTATAGAAAATTCTATTCTAAACAAAAGACGGCCTCGATTCGTCAGGCCTTGAATGTGTTTCACCAACTGGAAGGTGAAGCTCTCTATAAATACATAGAAAGATTTAAGGACCTACTACTGCACTGTCCACACCATGGCTTCGAAAAAATTAGACTAGTCCAAATCCTTTATGAAGGGTTGAACTACCCATCTAAGACCATGGTAGAATCGTGTTGTAATGGTGAGTTCACCAAAAAGACAGCAGATCAAGCCTGGACCTACTTAGAAGAAATTGCCGAGAACACACTACAGTGGGAACCAATCAAAGAAGAATATAGGAAACCTCTCCCTACTGCACAAGGTGGGCTCTATAAAGTTGAACCTAAATTCGAAGCAGAAGCTAAATTAGCCACAGTAATGAGACGCTTAGAGGCTTTAGAAATGAATCAAGGAAATAGGACTCCCGCTCCGAATACCTTAGAAGCAATAAGTCTTAATCAAACTATGAGTGGCAATAACGAGCCTACCTTTTCTATTTGCTCAATTTGTAGTGAGCCTACCCATGCGGATCATCGATGCCCGATGTTAGGGGGACAAGAAAATAATATGGAAAAAATCAATGCTCTGTATCAAAACAATCGTTTTGATAATCAACAAAGGTATAATCCATATTCAAACACTTACAATGAAGGATGGAAGAATCATCCAAATTTCTCGTGGACTAAAGGTCCGTACCAAGGTGGCCCATCTCAATCTGTACCACCTCCAGGATTTCAAAAGCCACCTATACAAAATGCCACCCCTAACCCAGATAATCAAAGAATCAATTCTCTAGAGGAAACGATGAAACTATTAGCTCAGAATACCCTCCAATTCCAACAGAGCACCGCTCAAAGCATTAGTGCTAACACACAATCTATTGCGAAGTTGGAATACACTGTGAGTCAACTAGCTGATTCTTTGAATACAAGGGATAAGGGTACATTCCCGAGTCAACCTGAGGCTAACCCTAAAGGGTCAAATCTGAGGGGTCAATTTGAAATTCATGACATCAAAGGAAAAGGCCATGAGCAAGCAAATGCAATTACTACACTTAGGTCAGGACGGCAAGTTGATAACATGATAGAACCTCCTAAGGAAACTGAGGAACCTAGGCAGAATGATATAATAACTGAAGAAACACCTGAAGAGGAGCCAAAATCACAAGAGGAAACTAGGGAGAACACAAGACACGATACTGAAAATATGGCATCACCTAGTGAACCACCTCTTAGAACCTATATTCCTAGAGCCCCATATCCTCAAAGACTAGAGCCAGCAAAGAAAAAAATGCAAATGGATAATATGTTAGAAATTTTCAAACAAGTAAAAATCAACATTCCACTCTTAGATGCAATCCAACAAATACCTACATACGCTAAATTCTTAAAGGACCTTTGCACTTTTAAGAGAGCAACAAATGTACCTAAGAGAGCATTTCTGGCTCAGCAGGCTAGTTCGGTTATTTCATGCTCAACCCCTATCAAATACAAGGACCCTGGCTGTCCTACTATTTCCTGTGAAATAGGGGAATATCACATTGAGAAAGCCTTGCTCGACTTAGGTGCGAGTGTCAACCTCCTTCCATATTCCATATATGAAGAGCTAGGTCTGGGGGAGTTAAAACCCACTAGATTGACCCTCCAGCTAGCTGATGCTTCAATTCGATATCCTAAAGGGATAGTGGAAGATGTCCTCATCAAAGTGGGAGAATTTGTATTCCCTGTTGACTTTGTGGTCCTTGATACGAAACCACCAACTGAATTTACTAATCGAGTACCGGTAATCTTAGGGCGACCTTTCCTAGCAACATCGAATGCACTAATTAACTGTCGGAATGGTGTTATGAATATTTCTTTCGGTAACATGACAATACAAGTGAATATATTTAATGTGAGCAAACAACCGAGAGATGAAAGTGATGAAGTAGAAGAGGTCAACTACTTGCAAGAACAAAAAGAAAGTCTTGTGTCACAAGTAAACTATGATGACCCACTGGAAGCCTGCATTGCACATTCTGGAAAGAATCTTGAAATTAATGGTATCATGATTGATCATCCAATTATTATCGAAAAATCATGCATTGACCTAAAAACTCTGCTATCTGAGTTTCAACTTACATATTTGGGCAAAGAAGATATATTTTCTGATTTAATTTTTCCTTCATTCATCCAAAATCAGAAAATCCAGTTATGCAAATTTTTCAAAGATAATATAGATGATACGAGGTGGACCATAGAGTATAATAATGGATTTTACATTGTTCCATTTGAAATGAAAACTCGTAAAGAACAATATAGGATCAACCCTCATAGAAAAAAGGAGGGTCACGCAGAAACATGCCCAACGTATACTATAGAATATAATTTTTCACTTAATGACTACTCTCTTTTTTTTTTGAAAATTCCATCTGCTGAAAAACATATTTGCATTATAGCAGTTAATTTTTTTTTTTTTTTTATTAATTCGCATCTGCTAGTTTTTATTAGTCTGTTTAGTCGCTTTGTTTTGTTTTCTTTGTAGTACTAATATTTTGCAGGAAACAAAGCTATAAAGTACTTATGAGGTACTATCCATCCTTAAAACTTCGTACTTTTATTTTAAATACATGTCCTTCAAGAATGATATCATATAATGCTATCATCTCATTCATTAGCATGTCTAATTCATACATTGAGGACAATGTCTAATTTAGGTTTGGGGGTGTGATGCACTTTTTGCAAAATCCTGTATGCATCTAATTATTACATCAACTTACGCTGTAGTGGGAAAGCTCGGCATATACGTCTTGGCGTATATGTGTCTCGTCTGTAGTCCCCTACCAAAACTATAGCGTTCGTATAGAAATATATAGGAATTTGCATTTGCATGTTTTTATTTTCCTTTTCTTATTTTAGTCTTATCGTATTACTTTTGCCGTTCTTTTTGTTCTTTTCGAAAAAAAAAAAAAAAATCTATATATATTTCACCTTTATTTCAGGTTTTGTAATATAATTCGATTGTACTCGAATAGGACTATAAGGCACTTGGTAATCAAGGTATAAAGTCTAAGGATCAGCTAGAAAAAGTATATCTAATATGGTTCTGACCCTTAGTAACCTTTTAGAGATTGTCAAAACAAACTAGACTTGACTTTCACTTCACATCTGGCTTACACCTCTAGGGTCTAGATTCAAAGCTTTCATATCGGCCTAATAGTTAACTAGAGTCCTGATGAATCATGCGGATCTGGTTCACTTGGTAAAAAAAAAAAATACTATTATAGATCACCAGTGAATTCTAAGGTATAGCGGAAAGGGCTACCTATTAGCATGGTCTAGAAACTAATTATATAAAAGTCTTAACCTGTATGCCCGAGTATGAGTGAAGCCTGGTCGATAGGGTTATGAGAATGATCCTATGGATACAGAGTGAATCAAATATAAAGGCAACATGAGGATGGCTACCTAACTCATGAGAGCGTTGGCAGCGTGTCATGGGCATAGAGTGCAGCTAGCATGGTACAAGTTAGGAAGGGATATATAATTAGATCCAGAAAAAAATAAGACCGAAAAAAAAAAGAGAAAAAAAAAAAAAAAGAAAAAAAAGAAAAAGGAAAATAGTGTGAAAGCCGTCACTATAAATAATGTGGGGAAACTGGAATATCACATATAAAGCCGAAAGGTACTAAGGTGAATATCCACAACTCTCACTAGCCTGTCTAGATTAGCTGGTTTTGACTCAGGTTCTAAGGTCGACTTTGACCGTTCTAGGAGACTGTTAGAATGTTATGAATGTAGAGAACCAAACCCCCAGTTGTGTTTAGTCCAGACAGCACCGTGCACTCGAGCATAGTTAACCTTGACCTTTTCTAGCGGGAAACTAATAGTTAGAACCCAAAGTGCTTACTTCGAAAGCTGAAACTTGGGTTAGATACCTTGTGAGTCTTGTGCCTTATAAATTCTATTTTTGAGTACTTTTTAATTATTCTACGAAACTGACTTTTCTTATTTCTTATTTATATTTTTAAAAAAATTAAAAAATTAAAAAAAAAAATGTTTGAATTTTGTGGGTAGATTCACTACAAACCCTCACGAGACGAAACTCGTCCACTGGGGTAACCCAGGGGTTTAACGGCTTGTTGCACATGCTAAGTGCAATCGCGATTCCTGCGAAAGTGAGTTAGGAGTTTTTATTTTGTCATTTACTTTGTTTATTTTTCTTTTCTTACTCGAGGGCGAGCAAGATTTAGGTTTGGGGGTGTGTTGAGCGGCCAATTTGTGCGAATTATCCTTTTAGTATTATGCATATATCATCAGTTTGCTACGTAAAACTTTCATACTACACGTAAACTGCATAATTATCTTTGCACCACTGCTTAGTAGACTTTTATACGAACACAGTGGCATATTGGTTCGCTCTCATACATTGCATACATGAAAAATACGGAGCCCGATAATCCAAATTATTCTTTTTATCGATAATTGCATTGGTATCTTACACGCGTCATTTCATGTGTGTTCTTCAGGGAATTGACCCGGTACGCGATGCAGTCAGCTCAAGGGCATCATACTGAAGCGTTGGATACTCTCACGGTGACCCGATGAAGGGTGCATAATATGTTTTGAAGCAGTTTCTGAAGAACAATGAAGCAAAGACTAAGTACATGATTTGGCGGAGAATTGACTTCATCGGGCGGACGAAGACCCCAGGACATTCTACAGAGCTTAATGAGGCATGATGGTGACTTACAGACGTGGCACGGAGAACACCCGAACCTACCACCTTTCTTCTCCCTATTCTACTCTCTTTTTCCATCATAGCCGTGCAATACCCCGTCGATCATGATTCCAACCGAGTCATCCCTTGCATCCGAATCAATCCCAATCGCCCAAACTCCTCATATCCTCATTCTCTTCCTTTTCTTTATTTTCATTTAATCAGAGCCATCCGATGGCCTAGATAGCCGTGCAAAGCCAAAACACTCCGTGCAAACCTTGTCCAAACCCATGCTTGATCTTATCATAACTGTTCGTTTGATTACACCCAAGTCCCCACTTGTAAACCCGATCACGACCACCCGATCCTCCATCTCTCTATATCTCCCTCTCTAAACATCCACATTGCATGCAATAGCCCCAACTCAACTAATCGCAGCCGTCCGATCCATGATCCCATCCATGCATCTCCCCTTTAAAACCCATGCAGATCCTATGCTTGGAATTGGAAACCCATTCCCAACGTAAACCCGATCGCAGCCGTCCCTTACCATTCCTAGCAGCCATGCATGTATGTGCATGTGCAAAACCGAACCATGCGTGCATGCATGCCTGCATATGCACCTGACCCAACCGATCAAAGCATTTCACTCAAAATCAAATCACAGCCGTCCCTACAAATCGCACCCGTGCACCATCAGCTCCGGTCCAGTGCATCAGCATGCAAAGGGACTGCATGCATGTGAACGCATGCAGCCCTTTAAAACTCGATTCCCAATCACAGCCGTCCGTCCCTCTCTTCTCAACACAATCACAGCCGGCCGGCCCGTGTCCCTTCTTACCCGACCGAGACCCAACAGCCCAGTCGTCCGTTCCTCTCTTCCCCACTGAATCACAGCCATCCGATGGCATGCAGCGGCCCAGATTTTCTCTCCTTTAAAACCCAAAACCGAACCACCTGTACACCGAGACCCCAGCTGTACCCGAACCCACCACCGAACTCTCCTCTCTCTCCTCCTACAAACCAGGCGCGTCTCTCTCTCCTCCCGTTCTTTTCTCTCTACGGGATTCTCTCTCTTGCTCCGGACTTCTCTCTCTAAGCCAACCACCCAGCCCGAGCCTCTCTCCCGTTCCCTACTTTCTCTCCTCTCTTTCCTTAACCGTCCCCCACCGAACGTATCCTCTCTCTCGGATTCTCTACGTTCTCTCTCTTTCCTTATTCTCTCTCTCTCTCTCTTCATTACCCAATCAGCCGGCCCTGTTGTTTCCTTTTCTACCCAACCGAATCTCTCTTTTTCTCTCTCTATCCTATATAGAGGGGGGCACGGACGAACCTAGGGGGGAGCTTGGAGCCACAAATTTCACCACCGGCACGCCATCGACCATCACCTCCGAGCCACGTCCACCGTTCTCGAAGCCACGGCCATCACCACGCAACCGTCTCCAAGCCGAGCCGCGTCATCATCGTCGCACGTCGCAATCATCGCCGGGTTCGTCATCGTCAAAGGAATATCCGCCATCAACGACCACATGGCCATGCGAGGCTAAACCACCGCTCTAAGTTCTGGATGAAGCCTTGTAGTTGTATCTAAACCATGCTCTTATTTGATTTCCATATTTTAGTGCGTTTAATGAAAATAAAGTGCTCTTGCTCATTCATGCTTGATTAAAATCTCTGTAATAAGTTAGTTTTATTCTCCGTTATTATTAGAGTTCTACAGAGGTTTATCTCATAGTTTTATTCTTCGTCATTACGAGTAGTTTTACGGAGAATCATTACATAGTGTTAGCTTCTGTTATTACTCCGAATTTTACGGAGAATTATTTCTGGCTTATTCCATTAAAGCGAGGAAGATCACTACATTCGTGATCATAATAGTGCTCCATTGAATATCATCCACGGAGATAGATTGACTTCGTATCTCCGTGAACATCTTGAAAATCATCTAAAAGTATAGGTTAGATCGCTACTTGTGCGGATTCTAGAGCTTAGAAAATCTCTCCATATAGATTACACCCTAAATCTTAATTAGCTTTCAGTTCTGCGTTCCGTATTTCCTGTTACAAAACAATTTCAAAAAAAAAATCAATCTTTTTAAATTAAGAAATAAAATTAATTAGCTTTAATTTTCCTTTAATTAGTTTTCATCCAAGTCTCTGTGGGATCGACCCGTATTTGCCACTGTCTATCAGATAGACGCCGTGCACTTGCGGTATAACAATTTAAAATCACAACACCCGCCCCTCGCCGGAGCCCCGGCGAGCACGCCGAGACCCCCAGGTCAGCCACCCTTCTCCTCTCTCCCCTCCGCGACCCAATCCCTCGACCCCCGGCCCTTCCTCCTCCCTTGCCACGGCCCACTCGGGCAGTGATTGCCGCCGCACCGAACCCCTCCCCGGCGACTTCCGACCTCCGACCAAGCTCCATGCGAAGCCCCCTCCGGCCGGCTCTCGGGCTCCGACGACCGCTTCGGCCGCCTCCCCCCGCGCCTCCTCCGTGGGGGTGGTGCGGGAGAGGCCGGCCGAGCGCTCCCCGGCGCTCCAGACCGCCCCTCCCGCCGGCCGCCGACGCGCAGGAACCAGCCCCCTCGGGCTGGTCTCGTGGAGAAGAAGGATGTTGGGGGGGGGGGGTAAAACAGTAATTCCCAGATTTTATTTAACCCCAGAACCCGACCCGAAAGACCTACTGCATACCCGACCCGAAAGACCTACTGCATACCTGACCCGACCCTGCAGACCTGACCCGACCCACTTAGTGAACCGGTCTGGTTCACCTGAACCAGACCCGTGAACCAGTCAATTTTGGTTCGACTGCCATTTCTACGTCCGAACTCGAAATTGGACGAAACTAGCGCCATTTCGACCGGCTCGGAAAATACTACATGTTGGCCATAGTTTAGCATAGTAATTGTACTGTTTAATATCCTGTTTTATCCTTTGACCCGATATTATCACGGTACCGTGGTTTGACCGCCGTTTCATCGTCCGAACTCAGATTCGGACGAAACCAGCGGCATTATGCTCAGAACTTTGAGTCCCACCTATTAAACCTAGAAGATAACCCTAGAACCTCTTCTACCCTAGTGACCCAACCATACGATCAGTTTTACCGGTTCTACGTGGTTTGACCCGAAACCATCCGACCGAAGTCGGATTCCAGCGAAACTGGAACCATCGGAAAGGGTTCTTTGAGCCCGATTCGATGAGTAGGTTTAGATTCTATTTACTTGATTGGCCTAGTAGTGTTTAGGTTTGAGTTCTTCAATCGCATGGATTTGCGTGCTGTCGACTCAATGTTGATCCCCTATCGAGGGTGCCCGACTATCCTTGGCATAGAACCCTCGTCGTAGATTCTTTTGTTTTAATCGATAGAGTTGTGATACGGAGCTGTGGTTATTATCAGACCTTGATCGTGGTGATCCAGCGGAGACGGATCAGAAGCAACTAATAAGTCGGAGTTGTGTGCGATCGACAACCAGGTGACATCTACTACCCTTGCGTGGTCTTTAATAGTGGGAAATGAGAATGACTAAGGGTAGGTGTCCATGACACTGCATGCGGGCCCCGCCGGGCATCGTCGCATGTGGTCAAGTGGACCCCGCCTTGCATGCGGAGTCGCGAGTCCGGCGACGCATGCTTAAAATATTAATAGAATAATAATAATGATTGCTTTTGATTGTATAGACACCGTAATTAGGATTCCCTTAAATTAAACAATAAATTGAATAACTAATAATTATCGGGGCCCACCCTCCTGAGAGGAGTATGGCAACCCTAGCACACGGGTCACTGGGATGAGTGTTTTACTTTATTGATTTATTATGTTGCATTGGTTGCGAGAGCAGTACGGGACCAGGGGTAAATTGTTGGAAATTGATAAGCATTAAATAGACTTTTTGTAGCTTCATTGTATATATTGAAAGATATTATATGTGAATCTACCTGGTTAGAGGGTAGGGATCCCGTACGCGCATGGGCCGTGAACCACCCTGCGCGTACAGTCGAAGTTAAGTAGGTTAGGGGTCACG
Organism: Chamaelirium japonicum; assembly: GCA_947650365.1. NCBI lineage: Eukaryota > Viridiplantae > Streptophyta > Magnoliopsida > Liliales > Melanthiaceae > Chamaelirium > Chamaelirium japonicum. Next base: position 32,623,387 of record OX393550.1, on the reverse strand, counting down.
GGGAAGGGTTGTGGTAAAGCCAATAGGAGGTGCCATCGAGTAGGGATTGGCCTAGCAACCCCGTCCCGGGGAGTTGAAGTCCCCATAGTAAAGCAAGTTGGGCGGTAGAGCTCCACCGTGAAAGACGGAAAACCCCTTATGATCATCTGGGTGACTAGTGCATGGTGTTGGTGGATGCACGGCGAGAGAGTTGGCCCTCTACATCGAAATAAAAGGCCCTATAGTAATGCCCGACCGGGGGCAGGATGAACAAAATATCCGGGGTTCACATTTTTGATAGTGTGTGTTTTATCTATATATGAATTTAGAATTGAGTGACTGTTTACATGATGACTTCGTGACTTTATATGAACATCTTATTTAAATTTGTTCTTTAATGTTGTAGAACATTGAATGGACTTCATGTTTGATAACCTAGTGACAGTAGGAATTGCATGTGAATATAGACTACTGATAGGTTTAGATATCATTCTGCAAACTTTGATTCTACTAGAACTGATAGATCTTATCTTAATTTATTAAGATTAGTTATCTCATATTATTAAAGACTATTAGGATGTCACTAGCCATTAATTTGGCTAATCTCCAATTTCCTATTGGGGGCTACTCTTTCCCACGAGTAGGCTCATTTGCAGGTCCGGAGGCTCAGGAGTAGCAGTAGGATTCCAGAGGCGGAGTTAGAGTTGCAGTGTTACCTTTCTGCTTAGTACGTTAATCTTGTAGTCTTTTCTCTTCAGACATTGTAATTGTATTGGAATAAGTGTTTTTATCGGTTAGTTAGTATTCTATGGTCGTAGTTGCAATGGTCCCAGCTGAATTCTTTTGGGTAGGCCTCTCCTCAAGGCCTCAAGCCTAGGATAGATCATGATGAAAATATAAGTGCATATAAATGACTAAATTGATTAACCCTGTAGATAGGAACTCTAGACTGGTGCACCTGAGTGTTAGGGAGTGGTTGAGACCACTTGGCTAGCCGTAGGAGGCTTGAGCCTCGTGCTTCCTCAGATAGACTCCTATCAGTATGTAGTGGCACCGACAGGTCACACATACTGAGAGGATATGACTTTTGAAGGTCGAGTCGGACTAGATAATGTCTTCTCTCTATTGACAATTCTCTTTCTTTGCTTTTTAATAAAAATATTTTTGAGAAATCAAATTTAAAAGATTCCCCTCTTGTTTCTCCCTCCTTCTTGTTTTTCATATTAGAGAGCGTAGAAGAAGTCATGTGAGAACCCAAATTGGTGTAATTAATTGACCAGACCCAAAACCCTCTTCCTTTTCTCATTTCACACCCCAGGGATCGGTCTTCAGATTTCTGGGGCGTGACAGCTGGTATCAGAGCTTAGGGATATGTTCCTAGGGGTTTTGTTAGGATACGGTTCGTGTCTTGCGATTCTTTCTTCGAAAAGTTTAGACTCTAGTGGTGTTAGAATGTTTTTTAGAGATTGTATAGATAGTGAGTCGATAGAATTCTCGTAGTAGCTAGTGGTGGTATAGCGATTATTTCTAAGGATAAGGACCTAGGGTTAATCATACTTGGAGAACTGGTTTTGTTTGAGGAATTGATCTGTAAATAAGAGCTGTCTATGATTGAGTTTTTGATTGATCGAGAATCGTGAATCAATCTATATGTTGTATACATATGATTGTATTAGAACTCTGAGGTGCTGTAATGTTTAGGTTTAGAGTTAGTCGTTGCCACTCGGGTGATAGTTCTTAGGAAGGAGCCACGTGGAACATCTTAACCAAGGGTGGTATTTCTTGATCTCTAGGCAGAAGTATAGTGTTTGAGTGTATATCAGAGTATAGGTTGGGAGTCTCCTAATATGGATTCTTTTGAACTTTCTAGTGGTAAGGAGCTGACCAAGGACTAGAGATTCAACTCCAATTAGTGATTTAGTTGATTGGTTTTGGGATGGATATATTTGAATATATCTGGAAGGATGTATATCCTTGATGGTTTATCTGGCATGGTTGTGAGGTTACTCTTTTTGTTGGTTTTGTTATTTTTCATTGACCCTAAGCGCTAGGAACCTAATCGGTGTTTAGGATCCCTTGATCTTCGTTGACCCTTAGTACTAGAGACTTAGTTGGTGTTTTAGGATTCCTTGATTCTTGTTGACCATTGGTACTAGAGACCTAGTTGGTGTTTTTAGGATTGTCCAATATCTCGATATAGATGTAATAATTAAATTAGTTTTCTTGTTAGAATCTCTCTAGTGTATCGTGGGTTATAATTAGCTTGGTATAGAGCTTGTGTGTCTTTTTTTAATAGATCCTATGAGTAATGATGATGACTCGTGGGGATAGTGGTTTCAATGAGTATACCAAGAGATATAAATATTAGGTGGTCGTTTGAATTTTCCCATGGCTAGTAGATTACGGGATACCTTGATAGTGACTCTTACGAAAGAGTACGCACTGTTCTTAGGAAACTTTGGCGGTGGATGATGATTGTCTGGTAGAGGACATACTATGGCTACACACTGACTCTTCGGAGGCTTTGGCGGTTGGTTTCACAGTTCTTATTGGAACTCGCGGGAGAGAGCGCACTGGCTAGATGACAATGACGTTAAGATAGAATTGAGATAATTGAGTACTAAAAAGATGTTAGCGACGATGTCAAAAGGATTGCCTACATTTATAAAATTTGGGAATATCTTATCAGTTGGAATCTTAAGAATGATCATTATTCTGCCGATTCACCCCGCTTTGTATCTAATTATTAGTCGATTCTAGTAACTTTTGTTTGCTTCAGTTTATTTTAAGTGATTGCTTTTAGTTCTCAGAATATTAAGATTATGATAGTTTTCTTGGTTGTCCTTTTTCTAAGTTGTCTCTATTTGTCTCGGGTCCTTTATTCTTATTTTTGTATGGTTACGAGGTTTCCGTCTAACTATCTCGATGATTAGTTTAGGGTAGAATTTAGTACTTGGTATCGATCTGCTCAGTCGATATTAGTTGGCCATTAGTTTTCTAGTAAGTAGTTTCTTCAGCCAACTCATAATAGTTTTGGTTTAGGATCGATCCCCTTGTCTTATAGTGAGCCAATGGAATGACTATCTATTGTCAGAGTGTAGCTATCTAGTTTGGACCCACTTAAGAAATAAATTTTTTTGGGCATTTGTTCTTTAGTTCCTTGAGCAGTATTGGTAGTTCGGTTAGTGTAGGTGTTGGTCTCATAGGAATCTTATAGGATTTTAGTTTAGTATTAGATACACGTTAGGCGTACTAGTTGAGACATCTCTTTTGTCAAATCATTCTGGAATATGTACTTAAGTATATGTGTAGTATACATTGCTATGATTGTAGAGTCGATACCAAAAGTATAAATTTTATATGGGTGTATGGGCACTCATATACATTGCTATACCTTTTATATCGGCACTGACAATTGAGTGCATTTTAAGTTTCTGAATCTATGACTTTTGGTAGTTACCCTACCGAGGAGGACACCCCTCGGCGGTACTAATAAGGGGGATATGATGCCCCTTATCAAGGCAGGGTTAATGATCAGAACTCATGATTTTAGTCTAATCCGTAATGCGTAGAATGTGAAATGGAAACCAAAACTCGTATTCACGATGTGAGAATTTGGAGGTTCATTTCTATCCTAATAATTATGAGAGTCGATTCGTATAATGTTTAGGTTAGTAGAGAGAGTAGAATTGTGAGTAGTAGAGGGTCAAGGTTTTCTTTTAGTAAGATTTGGTGAAGTGGCTTGGCTTTCTTGTTGGCAGTGTTAGTGAGGATCTTCGTACTCGTTATAGTTAACTTTTCATTGCTATAATGTTCTTGTTTTGGTAGTAGAGATGAGTGGACTCGTATATATGGTTTTTGTAGTTGAATTTTCGGGACGAAAATTTCTTTAAGGTGTGTAGGTTGTAACACCTGTGGTGTTAGATTTGAGAATAATAGAAATCCTCAATGGCTAGTTTCGTCTTTTTGCAGCCAGACTTTTTCTTTGGGCTTTTTCCCAATAAATGGATCGTAAACCTATGAGATGTTTTATGTTCACATTCTCCATAATTTCGAGCATGGCACGATGGTGCGTTCCGTGCAACGATCATGTGTATGCGCAGCTAGTTTCGGCAGCCCGGCAGGTAAACCCAAGAAAAACGATAATTGGTCGATAGTTGTAGCTGTTTTGTTTCTTGAAAGAGATCGGGTGATCGGATCGTAATGAAACAAGATACTTTAGATGAGGCTCTGAGAGAGCCTTCCAATGAGTCTGAGTTAGGGTCGATCCGACACCCGGGTGAATAGTTATTGCTATTTTAAGTTTTGGAGTCTTTCCTTCTTTTCGGGAGATCTAGAAATTAGAAAATTATGTACCAAGCGCTGATGCGTTCGCGTTGATGAGACCTTTCCAACAAATTCTCTCGGGCTCTATTCCGACTTTCGGTTTGATAGTTACAAGTGATTATTCTTTTCAACCCGGTTGATGGACGAATCGCACCCGGATTCTAACCGAGCTCGGTTCAGGGCTCGGGACCGAGCCCGACCAGCCCTGGAGCCTGCCTCCCGGTCTCCTAGCATAATTTAAGGTCTCTTGACCTCCCTCCCCATTTATTTAAAATCCGAAATTCGGATGGGAATTATCTGGCAGGATTGGGATGATATATCCCTATCTTTCTTATCTTTATCCCCTCCCGCTAAGGCCTTAACCGACTCTATCCCCCACCCTATCTCTTTAACAACCTAGAGTCTATAAATAGGGAGAGAGAACGAGTGGAAGGGAGAGAGAACGGGTTGCAAAGGGAGAGAGAACAGGATGTAGAGAGAGAGAGAGAACGTGAGAGAGAGAGAGAAAGAGAGAGAGAGAGAACGGGATGCAGAGAGAGAGAGAGCGAGAGCCAGAGATGGAGAAGGAGAAGAGATCGAGCGAGATGGAGCAGCCGACCCGCCCCTCGCCGGAGCCCCGGCGAGCACGCCGAGACCCCCAGGTCAGCCACCCTTCTCCTCTCATCCCCTCCGCGAACCAACCCCTCGACCCCCGGCCCTTCCTCCTCCCTTGCCACGGCCCACTCGGGCAGTGATCGCCGCCGCACCGAACCCCTCCCCGACGACCTCCGACCTCTGACCAAGCTCCATGCAAAGCCCCCTTCGGTCGGCTCTCGGGCTCCGACGACCGCTTCGGCCGCCTCCCCCCGCGCCTCCTCCGTGGGGGTGGTGCGGGAGAGGCCGGCCGAGCGCTCGCCGGCGCTCCAGGCCGCCCCTCCCGCCGGCCGCCGACGCGCAGGAACCAGCCCCCTCGGGCTGGTCTCGTGGAGAAGAAGGATGTTGGGGGGGGTAAAACAGTAATTCCCAGATTTTATTTAACCCCAGAACCCGACCCGAAAGACCTACTGTATACCCAACCCGAAAGACCTACTGCATACCCGACCCGACCCTGCAGACCTGACCCGACCCACTTAGTGAACCGGTCTGGTTCACCTGAACCATACCCGTGAACCAGTCAATTTTGGTTCGATTGCCATTTCTCCGTCCGAACTCGGAATTGGACGAAACTAGCGCCATTTCGATCGGCTCGGAAAATACTACATGTTGGTCATAGTTTAGCATAGTAATTATACTATTTAATATCCTGTTTTATCCTTTGACCCAATATTATCGCGGTACCGTGGTTTGATCGCCGTTTCATCGTCCGAACTCGGATTCGGACGAAACTAGCGGCATTGCGCTCAGAACTTTGAGTCCCACCTATTAAACCTAGAAGATAACCCTAGAACCTCTTCTACCCTAGTGACCCAACCATGCGATCGGTTTCACCGGTTCTACATGGTTTGACCCGAAACCATCCGACCGAAGTCGGATTCCAGCGAAACTGGAACCATCGGAAAGGGTTCTTCAAGCCCGATTCGATGAGTAGGCTTAGATTCTATTTACTTGATTGGCCTAGTAGTGTTTAGGTTTGAGTCCTTCAATCGCACGGATTTGCGTGCTGTCGACTCAATGTTGATCCCCTATCGAGGGTGCCCGACTATCCTTGGCATCCTCGTCGTAGATTCTTTTGTTTTAATCGATAGAGTTGTGATACAGAGCTGTGGTTATTATCAGACCTTGATCGTGGTGATCCAGCGGAGACGGATCAGAAGCAACAAGTAAGCCGGAGTCGTGTGCGATCGACAACCAGGTGACATCTACTACCCTTGCGTGGTCTTTAATAGTGGGAAATGAGAATGACTAAGGGTAGGTGTCCATGACACTGCATGCGGGCCCCGCCGGGCATCGTCGCATGTGGTCAAGTGGACCCCGCCTTGCATGCGGAGTCGCGAGTCCGGCGACGCATGCTTAAAATATTAATAGAATAATAATAATGATTGATTTTGATTGTATGGATACCATAATTAGGATTCCCTTAAATTAAACAATAAATTGAATAACTAATAATTATCGGGGCCCACCCTCTTAAGAGGAGTATGGCAACCCTAGCACACGGGTCACTGGGGATGAGTGTTTTACTTTATTGATTTATTATGTTGCATGGGTTGCGAGAGCAGTACGGGACCAGGGGTAAATTGTTGGAAATTAATAAGCATTAAATAGACTTTTTGTAGCTTCATTGTATATATTGAAAGATGTTATATGTGAATCTACCTGGTTAGAGGGTAGGGACCCCGTACGCGCATGGGCCGTGAACCACCCTGCGCGTACAGCCGAAGTTAAGTAGGTTAGGGGTCACGGGCAAGGGTTGTGGTAAAGCCAATAGGAGGTGCCTTCGAGTAGGGATTGGCCTAGCAACCCCGTCCCGGGGAGTTAAAGTCCCCATAGTAAAGCAAGTTGGGCGGTAAAGCTCCACCGTGAAAGACGGAAAACCCCTTATGATCATCTGGGTGACTAGTGCATGGTGTTGGTGGATGCACGGCGAGAGAGTTGGCCCTCTACATCGAAATAAAAGGCCCTATAGTAATGCCCGACCGAGGGCAGGATGAACAAAATATCCAGGGTTCACATTTTTGATAGTGTGTGTTTTATCTATATATGAATTTAGAATTGAGTGACTGTTTACATGATGACTTCATGACTTTATATGAACGTCTTATTTAAATTTGTTCTTTAATGCTGTAGAACATTGAATGGACTTCATGTTAGATAACCTAGTGACAGTAGGAATTGCATGTGAATATAGACTACTGATAGGTTTAGGTATCATTCTGCAAACTTTGATTCTACTAGAACTGATAGATCTTATCTTAATTTATTAAGATTAGTTATCTCATATTATTAAAGACTATTAGGATGTCACTAGCCATTAATTTGGCTAATCTCCCAATTTCCTATTGGGGGCTACTCTTTCCCACGAGTAGGCTCAGTTGCAGGTCCGGAGGCTCAGGAGTAGCAGTAGGATTCCAGAGGCGGAGTTAGAGTTGCAGTGTTACCTTTCTGCTTAGTACGTTAATCTTGTAGTCTTTTCTCTTCAGACATTGTAATTGTATTGGAATAAGTGTTTTTATCGGTTAGTTAGTATTCTATGGTTGTAGTTGCAATGGTTCCAGCTGAATTCTTTTGGGTAGGCCTCTCCTCAAGGCCCCAAGCCTAGGATAGATCATGATGAAAATATAAGTACATATAAATGACTAAATTGATTAACCCTGTAGATAGGAACTCTAGACTGGTGCACCTGAGTGTTAGGGAGTGGTTGAGACCACTTGGCTAGCCGTAGAAGGCTTGAGCCTCGTGCTTCCTCAGATAGACTCCTGTCAGTATGTAGTGGCACCGACAGGTCACACATACTGAGAGGATATGACTTTTGAAGGTCGAGCCGGACTAGATAATGTCTTCTCTCTATTGACAATTCTCTTTCTTTGCTTTTTAATAAAAATATTTTTGAGAAATCAAATTTAAAAGATTCCCCTCTTGTTTCTCCCTCCTTCTTGTTTTTCATATTAGAGAGCGTAGAAGAAGTCCTGTGAGAACCCAAATTGGTGTAATTAATTGACCAGACCCAAAACCCTATTTCTTTTCTCGTTTCACACCCCAGGGATCGGTCTTCAGATTTCTGGGGCGTGACAGGGCGGCTCGCTACAGCGCCGACGAGCACATGCACTATCCTTTTAAAAAAACGGGTAGATCCGCTAAGACCCAGTAAGATCCGTTTAAATATTTAATTTTTTATTTTTTTTTAATTTTATCTTTCGTTGTAGCTCATCATCATGGGTGTCCTGATCACAGGCGTCTATTGAACCCATCGCATACTATGATCGGATGATGGGTAGATCATTGGAGGGCCAATCACATATGTTTCTTTACCTGTCGATTCGGACTGAGTGCGATGCACGGGTCGGGTATGGGTGCAATGGCCGGTTGTGATTTAGGGTACAGATAAATGGTGTAGAAGATTTGGATTCGGGATTGGGAGGGTGGGGTGGTGGTTGCCCGCTTCGTGTTAGTTGGGGGGGTGTCTTGCCGCCGAAGACGGCCTGACAAGTGTATTGCTACCGAATGCGGCTCGCTGCAGTGCCGACGACCAAGTGTGTTGTCGTCTCACTAAAGGCTCCCGCTTCGTGCCAATCGACATGGGCATGCTGAAAGGCGGTCAAGTGTGTTGTCGTCACATACGAAGGTTGGGGAGGGGGTGGGGGTGGTGATGCCCGGGGGGTGTGGTGATGCCGAAGGCGGTCCGTTGCATTGTTGACAGGTGTGTTGCCGCCTAGGGGTGTTCATCGGTTCGGGTTGACCCGCCAAACCGAACCGAACCGGTCTATTTGGTTCGGTTTGGATCGGGGATGTTTGACCGTTCGGTTTGGTTCGGTTCCAAAAATAAAAAACCCGCTATGATCGGTTCGGTTCTGGATTATGAGTTTTTTAACCCGAACCAACCCAATCCGAACCATTGGTACTATAACCTATGTAGTTACTACTATACAGTGTACAATCTCACTAATCTATATAACATGCTAAGGCCGTTTTGTGCTGACTAGGACAATATGGAACCAAGGCTGACTAGGACAATATGGAATGCTGATTGGACAAAATCATTTAGTCCGAGAGAGAGAGAGTCCAACTAACGCCCCCACCCCCCATTCCAAAAAACGAAATAAATTAATTTTTAAAAACACAGCTGATCACATCCCCTTCATTTTCGAACGCACGCCAGCCCCTCTTTCACACCCCCGCCCCTTCACACCTCCCTCATCGCACCCCCTCCACTCGAGCCGCTTTTCACGCCCCCCTCAACCCCCCCCCCCTCCGATCCCGCCCCCAAATCCGCGCCCCCCCTAATCCCCGGCCTTTACGCCCCCCTCTTTCTCTAGCGGTTCTCTCTCTCCCCCCGACTATCTCTCTCCCCCCTCTCCCCGGCCTCTCTCTCTCTCTCTCTCTCTCTCTCTAACTTATCACCCAGATCTGGACGTCGCCGGACCGGGAGGGCGTGAGAAAGAGGGCTGCGTAGGGGAGGAGACGGCGGCCTCGGCCCTGATGCTCGGGTAGGAGGCTCTCCCGCACCTGGAGGTCGCCGGACCGGGAGGGCGCGAGAAAGAGGACTGCGCAGGGGAGGAGACGGCGGCCTTTGCCTTGATGCTCTGGTAGGAGGCTCTCCCGCACAGCTCTGGAGGTCGCCGGACCTCCAGATATCTCTCTCTCTCTCTCTCTCTCTCTCTCTCTCTCTCTCTCTCTCTCATCGCAGGGAAGGAGACGGCGGCCTCGGCCTCGGCCTCGGCCCCGACACTCGGGTAGGAGGCTCTCCCGCACAGATTTGGAGGTCGCCGGACCTCCAGATCTCTCTCTCTCTCTCTCATCGCATTAGGCATGGTCTATGTTTGATAAAGAGAAATTTTGGGTTGGCGGTGTTTTGGATGTAGGGGCTCAGTGGAAGACGGGCAGCTTGGGATTGGGGACTCGGAGGAGGAGTGGGTCTGTAACGTCAAATCACTCAAGCACGAGTCCATCCCCGTCGTCATCGCCGGTAGCAGAAACTCCCTCACCATCTGCAATAACGGGCATGTCCCTCCCTTCCCTCCCCCTCCCCCTCCCCATCCCATCCATTTTTATTTTTTATTTTTCCAAAACCCTGATTCTTGCTCTTTCAATTGCTCTCTCTCTCTATCTCTCTCTCTCTCTCTCTCTCTCATTGGGCATGGTTTGTGTTTGATAAAGAGGAATTTTGGGTTGGCGGTGTTTTGGATGCAGGGGCTCAGGGGAAGACAGGCAGCTTGGGATGGATGGGGGACTCGGAGGAGTGGGTTTGCAGTGACAAATCATTCGAGCACGAGTTCATCCCCGTCGTCATCGTCGGCAGCAAAAACTCCCTCGCCATCTGCGATAATGGACATGTACCTCCCTTCCCTCCCCTTCCCATCCTTTTTTATTTTTTATTTTTTCAATATCCTGATTCTTGCTCTTTCAATTATTTGGGGAATGAGCAGCTGTTTACATGGGGGTGGAACCAGAGGGGCACGCTGGGCCACCACCGAAGACCAAAACCGAGAGCGTCCCAGGGCACGCTGGGCCACCCCCGGAGACCAAAACTGAGAGCGTCCCAAGCCTTGCCGATGTCAAAATCGTTCAGATGGCCATGGATAAACAAAGGCAATGATCGACAAGAAGAAGTGCACTTCTGTGATCTTTAAGCAAAGTTTTCACCTTTGTATTTCTTTTTTCTTTTTGGGCAAATTTCAGGCGGCTATTGGCGGGTGGGATTGCCTCGCGGTCGACGATCAAGGCCGGGCTTATGCTTGGGGTAATTGTATCATTGAAATTTTTTAGAGCATTGCCACCATTTTAAATGTTAATTGAGTATGGGCAGTGCGGGGAGGAGCACGAGAGGAAAGAAAATTGTACTAGGGCTCTGAGGAGGGTCATTGCAATCCCTCAGCGTTGTGCCCCAAAGCTTTCTATTCGCCAGGTGACTGGAAGATTTCACATATTTCACATCTTTAAGTGCATTCATGTTATTTTTTTTTTTAGTTTCACCTATATCTACCTTTATTAATTAATGATTAGCCTTAACTCATGCATCTGGATCAAAATCTACCAATTAGGTTTTAATAAGAGTTGGGTAGTTTATGTTCTCTACAATCAATTGGTGTTCGATTTTTATCTGGGTCGAAATCTGCCAACACTATTTTTAATTGGAACCCATCTGCTGATTCTTTCTTATTCCCTCTCTCTCTCTCTCTCTCTATATATATATATATATATATATATATATATATATATATATATATATATATATATATATATATATATATATATATATATATATGATTTAGGATTACTGATTGGAACCCATATGTTTTTAATTGAAACCCATACACTGTTTGGACGATGCATAAAAAGTATCAAAATATTTCAGAAATTTATGCTCGATTCGACTAATTCAAGTCTGATTATAATTCTGCCAATCAGTCCCGATTCGAGTTAGATTTGGCCGATTTAGACTATTTCATATCGAATCCAACTGATCATTTATTTTCTCTCTCTCTCTCTCTCTCTCTCTCTCCCTCTGTTTCTCTCTAGTTGCATTATTTCCTTTTCTCTCTTTTTAATTGCATTATTCATTCTCTCTCTCTCTCCAAGTCTTTAAAGACAGAAGAGAGAGAGATAGTCGGATTAGGGGGGGGGGGGGGGGGCGACATGCATGGGGATCTGACGGGTAAGGAAAGAGAGAAAAGATCGGGGGTTGACTGCGATGAAGAGATCGAATGGAGGTTTGGATGGGCAAGGAAAGAGAGAGAGTCGGACTTAGAGAGAGAAAACACGAAAGAAAGAGATGGGATTAGAGATGTAAAAAAAGCCCATTGGTCCGAACCCGACCCGAAAGTCAACGACCCGAACATATCATGGGTTGGGCTCGGGTCACCACCTTGAGCCCGAAGCCCATCCTGAAAGGACGCCGGCCTGAAAGCTCGGCCCGAAAGGAAACCTAAAAGCCCGGCCCAGGGATGTCTTGCCGCCGAAGGCGGCCCGCTGCTGTGCCGACAGGCACGGGCATGCAATAGTATTGTACAACACATGGTGGTGATCCCAATTACCATCATTAGGTGCATTCAAAACTTTCAAAGTGTTCAACAGTGTGATGAAACTGAAAAGTGAAGGGTGCTACCCACATGATTACTAGCACCCCCAACTCCCAACTTATGAAATATCTCAAAGTGAAAAATTAAGGATGTTACTAGTAATTCTATAGGGGGAAATAGCAGCACCCAAAGTTAAAGGTCTAAAAATGAAATCTGAACCAACTCAGCGGCTCAACCTTTCACGCCTCATGGTGTGATGACGAGCGATTTGAAAAACCCGTAGAACCGAACCGAACCAGACCGAATTTTTCTGGTTTGGTTTGGTTTGGTTTTTACCAAGGAATGGTTTGGTTCGGTTCCATTTTCTAGAGAACCGATCAACTTCGGTTCGGTTCCAAATTTATCAAAAAACCGAACCAACCCAAACCATGAACACCCCTATTGCCGCCGAAGGCGGCCCGCTGCAGTGCCGACAGGCACGGGCATGTACTAGTATAAAATATAACTGGGAAAGGAAGACAGATTGATTACTGTGAGAAAGGATTTGAGGGGTTTTCCATCGAGCTTCAACCCATCTTCATCGTGTTGACGCTTGATGAGCCAATCCAGGAAGTCATCGGTCGCTGCAGGGCCCTGATGCAGCCGCCGCCGCTCTATCTGCTCGCCAAATAACTGATGCAATTTCGCGAAATGAGAAGCCATCCGCCGCCGCCTTCCTTGGAGGTCTGCCACTGCCAGCAACGGGAAGAAGTCCGATAGGTTACTGGCTGCGGCCTCTAGCAGGATCCCCCACATCAGGTCCCTGAAACCCTGGCCCGAGCCGGAGCTTAGATCGACCATATCGACCGAGAAGATCGTGTTAGAGAGCAGGTTGAGCGTCGTCGAAAACGCAGCCCGGCCCACGTCCACCGCCTCTCCGGCCATGCAGCGTTCTCTCACGTACGCCACCAGCTCCCTCACCTTCTGGAGCCGGAGACCTTGGTTGTCGTCCATCACCCGGGGCGCGAACAGCTGGTTGCTGCAGATCCTGCGGAGGTTCCTCCACGGTTGAGCCACGGGACTCCACGCAATGGATCCCTCATTGTGGCGGAGGGCGCGGGCGGCGTCGGGGATCGACCGGCAGCAGAAGGTCTGGTCCTGCTTCTGAAGGACCTCGCGGGCCATGTCGGGGGAGGAGACGACGATGGTGGTGACCTGGCCGAGCTTGAGGGACATGAGGGGGCCGTAGGTCTTGGCGAGGCGGGCGAGGGAGAGGTGGGGCTTGTCGCCGAGCATGAACAAGTTGCCGACGATGGGTAGCGGCCGGGGGCCGGGTGGAAGCCGGCCGCAGCGTGAGGATCTCCCTCTTGATTGGATGAGAACACAGATGAGAGCCATGGCGGATGGGATCCATATGAACCACCATTGAGCTGGCAGTAGCTCCATCCTCTAGGCTTGTGTGTGTGTCGGTCGATCAATGAAGCCGCCTTGTGCTTGTTAAATAGCATTCTTTTCTTTTATGTGAAAGAACCCAAACCGTCTGCATCGCATGGGTATATAATTTTCTGAATATTCCAAAACTTAATCCGAACCCAACGCCATACTTCTGACTTCTACTCTAATGGTATAATACAAAAATCAGAGCCTCACCAGGAGTGTCCGTCATGTGGCACGGCATTTATTTATGGAGAAAAGTTTGGACTTTAATTCTCAATTCACACCATGTGACATAGGATTAATTTTGGAAGAAAACTTTGAGCCGTTCGATGCTTTTTTTATTCAGATTAATTCAACGTGATTAAATGAGAGAGAGAGAGAGAGAGAGAGAGAGAGCACAGAAGAAATGCAAAAGCATTTCAGAGCATGTCCAATGGGTTCGGATGGTTGTGACTTGGGGGGCAGATAAATGAGGCAGAGGATTTGGGTTTGGGGGTTGGGGGTGAGGGGGGGCGAGGGGTGGCGATGCCCAAGGGTTGTGTTACCGCTGAATGCGGCCCGTTGCAGTGCCGACAGGCACGGACATTCACTTGAATATATATATGAGGGTAGGGAGCCTACACCCGAAGTGTAGCATCATTGATGTACCTCTCGCTTGTTTATCTCCCTAGAAGTTTTAAAATTTGATCAAATTTGGTGAGGGTGTTGTCTAGGGTAAGATGATCATCCTCACCAATTTTCATCAAATTTCAAAACTTCTAGGGGTGTCAAATGATCGAAGCAAAATCAGCAGATTTTAACGGTGACTGCGGACGACTGATTTTGCTTCGACCATTTGGACCCCCTAGAAGTTTTGGAATTTGGCAATTTTTTATGAGGATGATCATCTTACTGTAGACAACGCCCTCACCAAATTTCATCAAATTATATAGTATATGGTTCGGGCTTTTCGGGTAGGGCTTGCGGGCTTTCTTTCAGGCCAAGTCGGGTTGGCCTGTGGCCGAGCTTGGCCCATAATACTTTCGGATTGGGCCGAGTTGAGCCTTTGATCAGGCCAGATTGGGTTTGAACCGTTGACTTTGGTGGGGTTTTTTACACCCCTAGTTGTAGTGAATGGCTTGTGTGTGGATGATCAATGAAGCCGCCTTGCGCTTGTTAAATAACATTCTTTTCTTTATGTGAAAGAACCCAAACGGTCTGCATCGCATGGGTATATAATTTTCTGAATATTCCAAAAATCAATCCGAACCCAACGCCATACTTCTGACTTCTACTCTAATAGTATAATACAAAAATCGGAGCCTCACCAGGAGTGTCCGTCATGTGGCACAACATTTATTTATGGAGAAAAGTTAGGACTTTAATTTTCAATTCACACCATGCGACATAGGATTAATTTTGGAAGAAAACTTTGAGCCGTTCGATGCTTTTTTGATTCAGATTAATTCAACGTGATTAAATGAGATTGAGAGAAAGAGAAAGAGAGAGAGAGGAAGCAGAAGAAATGCAAAAGCATTTCAGAGCATCTCCAATGGGTTCGGATGGCTATAACTTCTCGGGCAGATAAATGGGGCAAAGGATTTGGGTTTGGTGGTTGGGGGTGGGGGTGGGGGGGCGAGGGGTGGCGTTGCCCAAGGGCTGTGTTGCCACCGAAGGCGGCCCGCTGTAGTGCCGACAGGCACGGGCATTCACTAGTATATATATATTAAGGTAGGGAGCCTACACCCGAGGTGTAGCATCATTGTTGCACCTCTCGCTTGTTTACCTCCCAATAAGTTTTGGAATTTGATGAAATTTGGTGAGGATGTTGTCTAGGGTAAGATGATCATCCTCACCAATTTTCATCAAATTCCAAAACTTCTAGGGGCGTCAAATGATCGAAGCAAAATCTGCATATTTTAACAGTGACTGCGGACGATTAATTTTGCTTTGACCATTTCACTCCCCTAAAAGTTTTGGAATTTGGCGATTTTTTGTGAGGATGATCATCTTACAGTAGACAACGCCCTCACCAAATTTCATCAAATTACATAGTATATGGTTCGGGCTTTTTGGGTAGGGCTTGTGGGCTTTCTTTCAGGCCAGGTCGGGTTGGACTGTGGGCTCAAGGTGGTGGGCCGAGCCTGGCCCATAATACTTTCGGATTGGGCCGAGTCGGGTCTTTGATCAAGCCAGATTGGGTTCGAATCTTTGACTTTGGTGGGTTTTTTTACACCCCTAGTTGTAGTGAATGGCTTGTGTGTGGGTGATCAATGAAGCCGCCTTGCGCTTGTTAAATAACATTCTTTTCTTTATGTGATAGAACCCAAACCGTGTACATCGCATTTTGGCTGCCACCTCATTAAAAATATCCTAGTTGAGAGGTGTCTATCAGCTCCAACAACCTCCGAACTAAGATATCCGAGCCACTTTTGCACCAAACACCCTATATATTTACAAGTTATCCAAACCCTCCAAATTTACATCAAACCCTTCCCACCTTAATTTTTTTTCCACGCATCGATTTAAATATTAAAAAAAATATAAAATTATGAAAAAATAAATTTTTGAATAACTTATTAAAAATATATAATATTTTTAACGACTATATTATATCCGTTGGGCATGATCCGCGACACGGCTCACATTTCCACCATCAACAACTACATTTCTATATGTCGGGCACGATCTACGAATCAACACACATTCCAAAAGCCAAACAGATAAATTTTTATATGTTGGACACGATCTGGAAGATGATACAGATTTCAAGGTACAAACTTATAAATTTCTATCCGTTGGGCACGATATGAGAGGTGGCTCGTATTTCAAGAGCCAAACTGATAGATTTCTATCCGTTGGGCACGACATACGAGTTGGCACACATTACCACCACCAACGTATAGATATCTATCCGTTGAAATTTTTTCTATATAAAGATATTGCTTCTCTCATCACGCCAGCATACATTCATACTTTGTCCAAACCATCCACTCTCTAGATACCATGTCCGGTTTGAGCAGCAGCGACGATAGCTCTACCCTTAGAATGTTATTTCTTCTCGGAGACACCGTGTGAGAGGAAGAGCAATAGGCTAAAAGTTCACGTTGATGTAGAAGATGCGACTCCGTACCAGGCCACGTCGTGCTTGATCGTAGTAAACTGGAAGGCAATAATCGGCTGTTCTGAGATTACTTCGCCGATCAGCCGACTTACCTTCCTTACCAGTTCGGGCGGAGATTCAGGATGAGTCGTCCTCTCTTCCTGCGGATCCATGACGCAGTCGTGGACCACGATAACTACTTCGTCTAAAAGAGGGACAATGCTAGAAAATTAGGACTATCCAATCTTCAAAAGATTATTGTCGTTATGTGGATGCTCGTGTATGGAGCATCCACCGATTCCGTGGACGACTATGTTCAGATCGGTGAAAGTACTTCGATTGAGAGCTTGTAGAGGTTTGTTCGAGCGGTCATCAACGACTTTGGGGAGGAGTATCTTCATTCACCCAATAACAAAGATGTTGCATGACTCCTCACAGAAGGTGAGTAATGAGGGTTTCCAGGCATGCTCGGAAGCATTGATTGCATACACTGGAAGTGAAAAAACTGCCCAATAGCATGGCAAAGTATGTACAGTAGCCATATTCATGAGCCAATAATTGTTTTAAAGACCGTAACTAGCAAAGATCTATGGATCTGACACTCCTTCTTCGGGTTTCCAGGGTCACATAATGGCATCAACATCCTTGATCGTTTAGCGGTCTTCAGGCAACTTACAGAGGGAAGAGCTGCCCATGTAATTTTACAATCAATGGTCATGACTATAATATGGGGTACTATCTCGCTGATGTGATTTACCCCTCATGGTCAATATTAGTGAAGACGATCCCAGCACCTCGAGGAAATAAGAATAAGTACTTTGCTTAACAGCAAGAGGAGCAAGGAAGGATGTTCAGCGAGCTTTCGGAGTGTTGCAAGCTCGATTTTCGATAGTAAGAGGGCCGACACGTTTTTGATAGCCGAATGTGCTTATCGACATCATGACAGTCTGCATTATAATGCATAATATGATTACTGAAGATAAACGATATCTTCACTATGATCTCGACTTTGACGTCGCTGATATAATGTCAACTATAGAAGCTTCTCACTACTACACGGTGCATCTGATGGAATTTATCTAGAACCATCATCAGATAAGGAGCAGGGAAACCCACGACTAACTTCAAAAAAATTTGATCGAACATTTGTGGCAACTCAAGGGATCTCTACTTTAATATTATGTTTTTTTATTTTAATATAATTATCTCAAACTTATTCGAGTTCTTGTACGTGCTATCAATTTCAATAATAAAAGTACTTTTGTTGAATAACAAAAGAGTTCAACACCTAATACAATATATTAAAAATTACATAACTCAAGTAATTCAAGAAAATCGCATCCCTAATTAAAGCTACTATATATTACAACTCAAAGATATCATAACCCTTTCTGAGCTCTAATCTCAGCCTTGCGCAGTTCCAAGTATTCTCGTTCTGCCTGTGAGAGTCCCGTGAGATCCTTCAAAATGATTGCATCATCTAATTTCTATTACTTTCCTGCTTTCTTTTGAGACTCGGTTTATATATACTTGCAACTTTAACCACAGTTACGTTTTTGGTATTCTTATCTCTTCTCTCTTTCCTTTCATTTCTGGATTGTTCCTTATCCATCTTTATCCATGCGAATGCCTCCTTGAACAGGTCGGAGGCGGATTCACTGCTTCATCCGTCGATTACCACCTGACATTTACGCTTCCTTACCAACTTTGCTGCTTTTCTCCTCTCCGGCTTTTGCATCTCGGTAAGCCCGCCATCTTCATCCCCAAGACTTATAACATTTAGGGTTACTGGATAGGAGATGTTTGGTGAGGAATCAGACACTCTCCCTCTCCTCGGCTCTGTCCATACTTGATAAAAGGATTGTATTTGCTGCATCTATTTCTACTGATGTCGTAGCTCTATCCAATAATGCTCAAATTTGAATGCCTCATGGTAGAGATCATTGTAAAGAAGTTTTGCATCTGCTGCTACATAAATAATTTAAAATAAATTAAAACCATAGATGACATAATTATTTAAAAAAAATCACTCGCTAAGTATTTATCTAATCAACAAGTCTGGCACCAGATCTCGATCGTCCTTCGATTTGGCTCACGACCCATAAAATTTGTTGACCGATATATAAATGGCCGACCATCGATGCATCCTTTGGCTTTGGGCCCGTTCGATCATACAGTGGGTATTGTACTTGCTGTACTATTTAAAAACTCTTGTCCAAAAATAAAGTCGTGATTAACCGGTACCTTGGATTACATCTTGGCTCATATTGAGCCATGCGGACACAAGCAATCTATCCTCGGGAATGATCCAGTTTGCTCCCCGCTTGTAAGACTTTTTTTTCCCTACTATCGATGCTTGTTCGTACGATGCCTTTTCTTGCGTCGTTGACTCCTTCTTCGGAATTGAGAACATCAGGTTCACGTAGACTCGGCCGTTACACATATATGCATTGAAAGCCGATTCATCATCGATGAGAAATTGTGAATAGGAAAAATTTTGATACGGATCCATATACTAGTGGTGGGTGGGAGAAGTCACAATTTATTTTGAAGTTGGGTGGGAGAATGAAAATGGTAGGAGAATGAAGAATGGTGGAGGTAGAAGGCAAAATTTATAGATTTTAAAAAAATTATAATCTTTTAAAAAATTTAATATATATATATATATATATATATATATATATATATATATATATATATATATATATATATATATATATATATATATATATATATATATATATATATATATATATATATATATATATATATATATATATATATATATATATATATATATATATATATATATATATATATATATATATATATAGAGGAATGGGATGCTGCCTATCAAAGCAGCGTTTTTGCTGCTTTGAGACATTGTTTGACCATCCTAGAAGTTTTGGAATTTGATGAAATTTGGTGAGGGTGTTGTCTAGGGTAAGATGATCATCCTCACAAATTTTCATCAAATTCCAAAACTCCTAAGAGGGTCAAATGGTCGAAGCAAAATGATGCAGATTTTAACGGTGACTGCAGACGACTGATTTTGCTTCGACCATTTGAACCCCCTAGAAGTTTTGGAATTTGATAAAAATTTGTGAGGATGATCATCTTACCCTAGACAACACCCTCACCAAATTTCATCAAATTCCAAAACTTCTAGGATGGTCAAACAATGTCTCAAAGCAGCTAAAAATGCTGCTTTGATAGGCAGCATCCCATTCCTCTATATATATATATATATATATATATATATATATATATATATATATATATTTTAAAACAACCACAAACATCCAAATTAGGGGCAATGGTCCAAAATATAGATGTTGCCCCTCAAACGAGCAAAAAGTAGCAGTTCAAGAGTGCATGCATCGTTTGATATATATAAAATAATTTATCAAATGTTCAGGGGGGATTTGTGTTTAAATTCATAATTTTTAATTCTTTCAAAGCCTCCAAAGGACCTCTGTTGTATGTGGAGGCCTTCGGAGGTCCCGAGCGCACATGGCCTACGCGTGCCACATAGGCCTTTAGAGCTCTGTTCGGAGCTGGTTGGAGCGGAGAGTTCAGATCAGAGTGCCACGTGAACTTTCGGAGACCTCTTTAGTGGCCATTGGATATGCTCTTAGATGGGTGCTATATCTTTCCTAAGGGTGCAAGTTGGAACGGAAATTCCTATTCCGTTCGAAACCGATCCGAAAAATTTCTATTTTGGGACCATATAATTAAATCTGAATTCTGAAATTTTGATTTTTGAAAATTTTGAAAAAAAAAATCGGATCAGAATTGGAAGGGTGCGGAATATTTTGAAAATTCCGATTTCCGATCCAAAATTTCCAAAAACATCCGATCCGAAAAAATCCAAAAATTTTCGATGTTTTATTCAGACCGGACTCGACCCAGACCCATTCGAAGCAATACGTGTTGTGCATTATCAGCCCTTGCGCAAAGCCACGAAAGTCGTTGCTTTGAACCTCACCCAAGGGCAGAACACCATATATATATATATATATATATATATATATATATATATATATATATATATATATATATATATATATATATATATATATATATATATATATATATATATTGGGGAGGGATACTCTCACTAATAGGCTCTTACTAATGGGGTTTACTAATGATCCCAACCATCCATCGGATTAATTGATGGTTGGGATTAAACTCCCCCTCTCTCTCTATCTCTCTCTATCTCAATCGTGTAACCCACCTACCCCCCCCCCCCGATCCCCCTCCCCCTCCGACCCCGACCTTCCCCTCCGACCCCGACCGCCCCTTTCCCCTCCGGCTCTAGCTCTAGCTCCAGCCATCCTTCCTGACGCCGGCAGCTCCGGTGCCGATCGCAGCAGCCCCGACGATAAGAGCCCATTAGTGAGATGCCGGTGTCGGGGGGGATGGCCGGAGCTGTCGTCGGAGGGGAAGGGGGCAGTTGGGGCCAGAGGGGTCGGGGCCGGAGCCAGAGCCGAAGGTGAAGGGGAAGGTTGGGGGGGCTGCGGCTAGCAGGGTGGATCGACGGAGGGGGATCGGTCGACGCTGGCGGGGTGGCTCGACGGATGGGAGGGGGCCGGAGGGGAAGGGGGCTGTCGGAGCTGAAGGCCGGTCGGGGTCGGAGGGAGAGGAGGGGAAGGTCGGGGTCGGAGGGGGAGGGGGATCGGTGGGGGGGTGGGTGGGTTACACGATTGAGAGAGAGAGATAGAGATAGAGAGAGGGGGAGGTTAATCCCAACCATCCATCCGATTCAAATGGATGGTTGGGATCATTACGTTGAGCTGTGAGCTGCAGTAGGAGAAAATGAGCTGCGGTTATTTTGACCCCCCTAGAAGTTTTGAAATTTGATAAAATTTGGTGATGGTATTGTCTAGGGTAATATGATCATCCTCACCAATTTTTATCAAATTCCAAAACTTCTAGGGGGGTCAAATGGTCAAAGCAAAGTCTACAGATTTTAACGGTGACTGCGGACGACAGATTTTGCTTCGACCGTTTGGCCCCCCTAGAAGTTTTGGAATTTGATGAAAATTGGTGAGGATGATCATCTTACCCTAGACAACACTCTCACCAAATTTCATCAAATTCCAAAACTCCTAGGGGGGTCAAAATACCCGCAACTCACTTTCTAAACCGGCAGCTCACAGCTCACTATAACATTCCTATATATATATATATATATATATATATATATATATATATATATATATATATATATATATATATATATATATATATATATATATATATATATATATATATATATATATATATATATATATATATATATATATATATAGAGGAATGGGATGCTGCCTATCAAAACAGCATTTTTACTGCTTTGAGACATTGTTTGACCATCCTAGAAGTTTTGGAATTTGATGAAATTTGGTGAGGGTGTTGTCTAGGGTAAGATGATCATCCTCACAAATTTTCATCAAATTCCAAAACTTCTAAGAGGGTCAAATGGTCGAAGCAAAATGCTGCAGATTTTAACGGTGACTGCAGACGACTGATTTTGCTTCGACCATTTGAACCCCCTAGAAGTTTTGGAATTTGATGAAAATTTGTGAGGATGATCATCTTACCCTAGAAAACACCCTCACCAAAATTCATCAAATTCCAAAACTTCTAGGATGGTCAAACAATGTTTCAAAGCAGCAAAAAATGCTGCTTTGATAGGCAGCATCCCATTCCTCATATATATATATATATATATATATATATATATATATATATATATATATATAGGAATGGGATGCTGCCTATCAAAGCAGCGTTTTTTGCTGCTTTGATACATTGTTTGGCCATCCTAGAAGTTTTGGAATTTGATGAAATTTTGTGAGGGTGTTGTCTAGGGTAATATGATCATCCTCACAAATTTTTATCAAATTCCAAAACTTCTAAGAGGGTCAAATGGTCGAAGCAAAATCTGCAGTCACCGTTAAAATCTGCAGATTTTACTTCGACCATTTGACCCTCTTAGAAGTTTTGGAATTTGATGAAAATTTGTGAGGATGATCATCTTACCCTAGACAACACCCTCACCAAATTTCATCAAATTCCAAAACTTCTAGGATGGTCAAACAATGTATCAAAGCAGCAAAAAACGCTGCTTTGATAGGCAGCATCCCATTCCTCATATATATATATATATATATATATATATATATATATATATATATATATATATATATATATATATATATATATATATATATATATATATATATATATATATATATATATATATATATATATATATATATATATATATATATATATATATATATATATATAGGGGCATGCTATAATGCGGCATGCGGTACGTGCGGCACTTCACCGCAGCCGTCTGATGCACGCAGCGGTGCATCAGATGGCTACTATACGGTGCCGCACTTACCGCATGCCGCATTGTAGCATGCCCCTATATATATATATATATATATATATATATATATATATATATATATATATATATATATATATATATATATATATATATATATATATATATATATATATATATATATATATATATATATATATATATATATATATATATATATATATATATATATATATATATATATATATATATATATATATATATATATATATATATATATATATAGAGAGAGAGAGAGAGAGAGAGAGAGAATACGGGGTATGAGCTGACAACCCATTTTTTTCATTCGGGCTGTCAGCTAAAAACCCTACGATCCCCATCATCCTGCCATCTGTTTTTTTTTATAGAAATTTAACAGCTGTAACCTCCCCTCTCTCTCTCTCTCTCTCGATCTCGAGCAGCAGCCTGACCAGCCTCCGCTATTGCTCCGGCTCTCCGGCTCCCCCCCTCTAGGGATGGCAATGGTGCGGTTTCGGTGCGATTTTGGGCAAAACCAAAACCGCACCGCAACACCGAAACCGCACCGCACCGCAACGGTGTACCGTATGTAAAACCGAAACCGCACCATGCGGTGCGGTGTTGTGCGGTGCACCGCGGTTTAACATGATAATGGTCTAAACGGTGCGGTTTTTTACGGTTTTGGATAAAACCGAAACCGCACCGCAACACCGAAATCGCAAACTGAAACCGCACCGCACCGCGACAGTTTTATATTTTGGCAAACCAAAACTACACCATGCGGTGCAGTTTTTCGCGGTTTGCAGTTTTAAACCGCACCGTTGCCATCCCTACCCCCCTCCGGCTTAGGCTCCCCCTCCGGCAACCCCACGTTCGTCTCCTGCACTGGCTCCGACTCCGGCGCCGGTCGATCGCACCAACCCCGATCATGGTTCGACTTCGGCCCTCTGGCACTAGCTCCGGCTCCCCCTACGGCACCCCCACCTCCGTCTCCTGCTCCGGCTCTGACTCTGGCCCTCCAGCGCCGGTCGATCGCACCAACCACGATCGTGGTTCAACTCCGACCCTCCGGCGCCAGCTCCGGCTCCCCCTCCGGCACCCCCACCTACGGCGCCGGCCGATCGCACCAACTCGGAGCGCACCTCCACCTCCAGCGAAGGGGTGACGGGATGGCTGTCGGAGGTCGGGGGGTGGCCGGCGACGATCGAGGGTCGCCGGAGGGGGGACGCGCCACTGCCGGAGGGGGTCGGGGTTCGCCGGAGGGGGCTGTGGTGCAGGGAGGGGGAGAGAGAAAGAGTGAGGAGATCGGGGAGGGGACTGATGTGCAAAGAGGGGGCTGAGTGCATAATGGATCGGACGGTCCGTGATTTTAATCGGGTGGCTATTAGCTGACAGCCCAAATGACAAAATAGCCTGTCTGCTCATACCCCGTATTCTCTCTCTCTCTCTCTCTCTCTTTATATATATATATATATATATATATATATATATATATATATATAGAGAGAGAGAGAGAGAGAGAGAGAGAAGTGATAAAATGTGACGTGCGGTGCCGCACCGCAGCCGTCTGATGCACCGCTGCGTGCATCGCAAGCACCGCAGCGGTGCATCAGACGGCTGTGGTGTGACGCCGCACGCACCGCACGCCGCATCCTAACACTGCTCTCTCTCTTTCTCTCTCTCTCTCTCTCTCTCTCTATATATATATATATATATATATATTTTGGGCAGGAAATATAATAGTTATAATTAGTTATAACCAATGCGATTGAGTACCTAGATCGGTAATTACAGGTGGCTAAAGACAAGGGAGGGCTTGGTAATGCTGCATCAGCCCACGTACAAGTCGGTCGAAGAACAACTCCGCATCGTCCCAAAACCCAAACGAACATGTTTTTTGGGTTTTTGAATGGATGTGCACGAGGTTTAGGAAATGGCTCTCAACGAATGCCATTTTGAGAAATTCTATTTGAGCTAATGTTTTTAAAATCGTACCGTTCATCGAACCTGAAAGAGAACAGGGTTAAAGGTCACCGGTTCAACCCCTGGATTAATATTTTGTATTATTTTCTAGACCGGGTTAAGGATCACCGATCTAAAAATAATTAACTTCTAGCAAAAGTCCTAAGAGAGGAAGAGAACAAGTGAAGAACAACAATAATAGAGTTTTATGACTCTTTTAATAAACAACGGCCCACTAAACTATGGAAAAGGGTCATGTGGGTTGGCGATTCAACAGTGGGTTGATAGTTTTGCTGGGCTTAAATCGGGTTTATAGTAATTCTGGTCATTGTATTTCTCAGACCTAGAATCTTGACTGACTCACCGGTCTGGCTAGCGATTGAACCGTCCGATCCGATTTTTAAATCATTAATTTGAACAATCTCTATCAACAAAAGCTTTGAAAAACCAGACCCTGCCTGCACTGGTGGTGGGGCCCACTTGGTGCGAATGGTTTGTAGCGTACGCCGGATGGCTACAATCAGACCCATGCCCTGGTGGCGAGGCCCACTTGGTGCGAATCGTTGTAGCGTAAGCTGAATGGCTACAATCAGACCCATGCCCTGGTGGCGGGACCCACTTGGTGCAAATGGTTGCAGCTGGGGGTGTAAAATGGGCCAGGCCGAGCCTATAATAACTCGGGTCGGGCCTACAGATGCCAAGCCCGGAGTAGCCCATCAGGTTTGTCAGGCCGGGCCAAGCCGGGCCAGGCCAAGGGCCAAATGTTTGAGCCCGAGCCCATCCCACATATACATATATTAGTAATTTCGGATTGGATCGAGCCAGGTTTGTATTAAAACATGTGTTTTAATAAAAAAATATTTAAAGATTAATGTTGATGGTAACTCTCAAACACTATAACCACTATATTGTACTTACTTAATATTACAAATATTATATATATATATATATATATATATATATATATATATATATATATATATATATAGAGAGAGAGAGAGAGAGAGAGAGAATACGGGATATGAGCTGACAGCCCATTTTTTATTTTGGGCTGTCAGCACACAGCCGTCCGATCGCCCATCACAACCATTGATTTTTAAAAAAAAAACACAAAAAATCACATCGAACCCTCTCTCTCTCTCTCTCTCTCTCTCTCTCTCTCTCTCTCTCTCTCTCTCTCTCTCTCTCTCTCTCTCTCTCTCTCTCTCGCGATTGCAGCGGCAGCAGCCCCGACCACCTCCACCTCCCCCTACCGCCGATCGCAGCCCCTCCAGCAGCGGCTCCCCCCTCCGGCAGCAGCCCCGACACAGCCCCTACCGCCGATCGCAGCCCCTCCGGCAGCAGCCCCGACACCAAAACCCTTCGGCGCCCTTTCTCCTCCCCCTCCGGTGCGGATCCACAACGGAGGGGGAGGGAAAGGGGCGCCGAAGGGTTTTGGGGTCGGGGCTGCTGTCGGAGGGAGCCGCTGCCAGAGATTGCAGCCGGATCTGCCGCCGTCGGGGATGCTGCCGGAGGGAGCCGGCGTCGGGGATGATGCCGGGGAGGGACAGCTCGGCCGGCGTCGGGGATGCTGTCGGAGGGGCTGCGATCGGTGTCGGGGATGCTGTTGGAGGGGCTGCGATCGACGGTAGGGGGAGGTGGAGGTGGTCGGGGCTGCGATCGGCGTCGGGGATGCTGTCAGAGGGGCTGCGATCGGCAGTAGGGGGAGGTGGAGGTGGTCGGGGCTGCTGCCGCTGCAATCGCGAGAGAGAGGGAGGGAGGGAGAGAGAGAGAGAGGGTTCGGTGTGATTTTTGTGTTTTTTTTTTTAAATCAATGGTTGTGATGGGCGATCGGACGGCTGTGTGCTGACAGCCCAAAATAAGAAATGGGCTGGCAGCTCATATCCCGTATTCTCTCTCTCTCTCTCTCTCTCTTTATATCTTTATATATATATATATATATATATATATATATATATATATATATATATATAGAGAGAGAGAGAGAGAGAGGGCTGTTAGGATGCGGCATGCGGTGTCGCATCATAGCCGTCTGATGCATCGTTGCGTGCATCGCAGGCAGGCAGCGGGTGCATCAGACGGTTGTGGTGCGACACCGCACGCCCCATTTTATCATTCTGATATATATATATATATATATATATATATATATATATATATATATATATATATATATATATCATAGTGCGATCGATTTATTTACAAGCGTGCCATTATTTCATTGTTACTTCAGACCGTCCGATTATATAAAGAAAAGGCTCAGATAAAAAATAGCATGCTGATGTAAGGATGATTGCGATTCATTTGGGTAAGGGGGACGGATGTGATTGGATGGAGTTAAGATGGAGTGGTGGGATTGTGGAGAATAATAATTAAATGAGCGAAGGACCATATTGTAAACAAATTATACTTTATAATATAATTGAGGGTTTTTATGTAAAAAATTAAGGACACAGTAGATATTAATTCTATTGTTCACGCATATTTCCTTCTGATGGTAAATTACCTATGGTTGCCACCTATGCGTGGTCCCCCTCCTTCATAATTGCACTCAACCTTCTCTCTCCTCCCTTAGCTCTCTCTCTCTGCCCGTCTCTTTCTCTCTCTCTCTCTCTCTCTCT
The DNA here is from genome assembly GCA_947650365.1 of Chamaelirium japonicum. Taxonomy (NCBI): domain Eukaryota; kingdom Viridiplantae; phylum Streptophyta; class Magnoliopsida; order Liliales; family Melanthiaceae; genus Chamaelirium; species Chamaelirium japonicum. The sequence continues at coordinate 32,595,961 of OX393550.1, read as the reverse complement.
CTCTCTCTCTCTCTCTCTCTCTCTCTCTCTCTCATCGGGTAGAGAGACAACATACGGTGGATTAGATGCTGAGAGGGTGTGGGCACCGTCCGATCGGAATACATTGAATCACCCGAACAACACAAAAATCGTTGGGGTGTGGACACCGTCCGATCGGAATGAATCCAATGGATGCCAATCATTCGAACAGCATAAAAATTATTGGGGGTGTGGGCACCATCCGATATGAATGTATCCAATTGCTGCGAATCACCCGAACAACACAAAAGCGTTGTTATTGTAGCGACTACAGTAACCACGTGTTTTGTTTGTCCGGGTGATTTCCTACCATTGGTTAATTACCTATGGTTGCCACATATGCATGGTCTCCCTCCTTCATAATTGCACTCAACCTATCTCTCTCCTCCCTTATCTCTCTCTCTCCCCGTCTCTCTCTCTCTCTCATCGGGTAGAGAGACAACATGCAGTGGATTAGATGCTGAGAGGGTGTGGGCACCGTCCGATCGAAATGCATTGAATCACCTGAACAACACAAAAATCGTTGGGGTGTGGGCATCGTCCGATCGAAATGAATCCAATGGATGCCAATCATCCGAAAAGCACAAAAATTGTTGGGGGTGTGGGCACCATCCGATCTGAATGTATCCAATAGCTGCGAATCACCCGAACAACACAAAAGCGTTGTTACTATAGCGGCTACAGTAACCGCGTGTTTTGTTTGTCCGGGTGATTCCCATCGATTAGATTGATGGGAATCGAATGGCTTAAAAAAAGTTCTCTATTACTGTACCCACTACAGTAACAACGAAATTTGGTTTTGGCCGTTCGATTCCCATCTATTGGATCAATGGTTATTTCACAGCGTGTTCGATTTATTTACAAGCATGCCACTATTTCAGGGTTATTTCAGACCGTCTAATTATATAAAGAAAAGGCTCAGATAAAAAATAGCATGCTGATGTAAGGATGATTGTGATTCCTTTGGGCAAGGGGGACGGATGAGATTGGATGGGGTTAAGATGGAGGAGTAGGATTGAGGAGAATAATAATTAAATAAACGAAGGACCATATTGAAAACAAATTATACTTTATAACATAATTGAGGGTTTTTATGTAAAATATTAAGGACACAGTCGGTATTATTGTTCACGCGTATTTCCTACCGATGGTCAATTACCTATGGTTGCCACCTATACGTGGTCCCCCCTCCTTCATAATTGCACTCAACCTATCTCTCTCCTCCCTTATCTCTCTCTCAACCTGTCTCTCTCTCTCTCATCGGGTAGAGAGGCATCATGCGGTGGATTAGATACTGAGAGGGTGTGGGCATCGTCCGATCAGAATGCATTGAATCACCCGAACAACACAAAAATCGTTGGGGTGTGGGCACCGTCTGATCGGAATGAATTTAATGGATGTTTGTAGTGAATGTTCCAAGATGAGGGGAAAATTTTATACACATCATGCGTACGCTACAATCACGGGACCCTCTGTGAATCAAAAGACATGTGGGTAGCAGGCCCAGCACATGGGATCTGGGCAACGGTTGTAGTGTACGCCAGATGCTTAATATTTTCCCCAACACCAGGCATGGGTTTGGTTTATCAAAGTTTTTGTCAGATATTGTTCACATAGCATTACTCATGCCATTTGTCTTCTTTGGCTGGAAGATACAGAGCCTTAGAGCGAGAAGCTGAGAGGGCTTATGACGGACGGATGGCTCCAATCACTTGCTATATGGACCGACAAAAATATAAGAATCCGAAACAAATAATAGCCCCTGCTATTTGATCAACTTTCAAAAAATACCAAAATAGCCCTCCAAGAACTGTATGCATTAAATATAGTAATGAATATATCCTTTATAAAATTTGTATATAAATATTTTAGCTAAGTGTATTTATGAATTCACTAATATGTTTTTAACAAACTTGGTACCATTGGAAAGCACTCATCGAGACTTTCAAATGAGCCTCCATTTTAGAATATTATTAAAATATTCTCATTTGGCAATGGCAAAATGGAGGCTTTGGTTGGAGATGCTCTAATGAGTAAAATTTCAGGAGCGTGCTGATAGGGCTGGCCGGCTGGGGGCAGTGGGCTCCATAGTTGTATGGTATACAGGATGTGCTGAAAATTTTCCCGTAATAGCCAGGGGTGGGCTCCTCGACAGCAACGTAGCCACCACTAGTTCTGTGCCGACTTAAAGCAGAACTATTTGGGTAAATTTTCAGGGTGTCATAGAGTTTGACAACATTCCGTTGTATATATACTAATAATGTATGTGTTTGTCGGCACTCGGACGGTTGTCTTTGATGGCCAAATAATTTCGACAAGGATGTTCATATTTGACAGGGGTGTCAAAATTTATTTGACAGCGCCCACATAAAACGAGGGCCGACACCCAAATTAGGTAGCAAAAACCTTGTGTCTGAGAGCATGTAAAAACTTTCGAGGACGACACAAAATGTTTCGAGAGAGACGACAATGTTTTGAGATTGTCAACAATAATTCATAAACAACGATAATATTTTGAGGGTTGTTTATGGAATGTGATCTCATTCGACATCAAAATTCGTCCTCAAATGTTTGGAAGGAAAAAATCCCCTACTTTTGGCCATCCACCGTCGCCCGTCATTGTCACTGCAACTAACTCGCTGGAGCTACCACCCGCCGTTGATGTACCCACTTCTTGCTTGTCGTTGTCGTCTGTCATCAGGCGTCAATTGCTCCCCATCACTGACAAACATTGAAGATGCAATCCGAAAACTACGACACAAAGCTACATCATTAAAACAAAGTAAGACTAATTGTTTTCTACATTTGAGTTACATATTGGCATGAGTTTAGATCTCCTTCAGTCAGCCGGCCCCGGTCGATGGGCCCGACGCGCATCACAAACGCACAATGGCTAGCAATCCGAAAGTGAATCATATTCCAGCCGATTCGATGCGGTAGGGATGTGCGCTGATCCCACCGATCGAGGTTGACCGACTGGAGGAGATCTGAACTCTACTAGCATTGCCCACATGATCAGAACATTTTTGTTGTAGGGTGTTTTTGCTCCGGATGTAGCAAAAAATATTTCGCCTTTCCTATGTGTATACCCATCACCAGATCACCCTCTCCCTCTCTCTCTCTCTCTCTCTCTCACTCTCTCTCTCTCTCTCTCTCTCTCTCTCTCTCTCTCTCTCCTGCATTCACACGTATCATTGCAGCATGAGTTCTATTGAAGCATGAATCATGTCAAATCAGTCTAGAATAGCATGAATCGGCCCAAATCTAGCACAAATAGGTTTGACAGTATAGTCTGACCATTTTTGACACAAATAAATCATTTTAAGTGAAGATGTAGCACGAATCATGTCGAATTAGTCCAAAATCATATGAATCGGTCCAAATCGGGCACAAATATGGTTCATAATGCAATATGACCATTTTAGTCACGAAACTATCAATTCGAGTATGAATCGAGCATGAATCATGTCGAATCAGATCTACTGGATCCGGTGGGATTTTCTGCTAGATCTACTGGAGGCCAAGGGTTTTTTCTGATAATTGGTTGGGCTGGATTAGAGAGATTTTGGTTTCCTCGAAGCTATCTTGTCTTATCAACGGGGAGCAGGGCAAGGACTTCAAGGTGTACAAGGGCCTGAAGCAAGGTTGCCCCCTATCCCCATATCTTTTTATTCTGGTTGTCGATGCTTTCGATGCTGCGATTCGTAGGGCGAATACTGAAGGTCTGGTGAAGGGAGTGGGCGGGCACGATTGGACAACCTCAAATTTGTATTTTGCGGACAACTCCCTCTTATTCGCCATGGCTTGTCCTTTCCAGATGGTCTCGCTCAAGATTCTCCTTTACGGGCTGGAATTGACTTCAGGTCTGAAGATTAACTTCCAGAAGAGCAACCTTTATTACATTGGCATGGGAGAAGCAGTTAGCGGATTAGCCAGGCTTTTGAACTGTAAAGAGGCTACCTTACCAATGAAATACTTGGGGCTGCCTATCAGTGATAAGGCCCTGCGACGGGAGGATTGGGAGCAGTTGATTCTGAAGATCGAGAGGAGATTGGAGGGTTGGAAGGGTAGATTTTTATCCTCAGGTGGCAGACTAGTGCTGGTGAACTCAGTTCTCTCTTCGATCCCTCCATACTACCTTTTCTTCTATTTTCTGCTGTCTTGGGTGATTGACAGGATCGACAGAATTCGGCGCTCTTTCCTTTGGCATGGTGTGGGAGCCAATGCGGGAGGCTACAATTTGATGAGATGGGACCAGGTTTGTCTCCCGAAGAAGTTGGGAGGGCTGGGAGTTTTAGATCTGCGCAGGTTTAATATCTCGATGTTGGGAAAATGGTGGTGGAGGCTGCAGCATGGATCGGGTGGCTCTTGGCGAGATGTGATTCAGGCTAGATATTTCAAGAGGTTCTCTCCTTTGCACGCGAGGGGTAGAGTTTCTGGCCGGATTTCCCATTTTTGGAGGGGCATACTGAGGGTCAAGGACTTCTACAGGGAGGCGACTACACTTGCTTTAGGTGATGGGAGGGACATCAGATTTTGGAGAGACACTTGGCTTGGGACCAGGCCATTGGAGCAGCTCTTCCCATTGCTTTTCTCCCTGGCCCGAAATAAGGGAGCTTCAGTCCGATCCCAGGCTTGTCGAAGGCATGACTCTATCGGTTGGAGTGTAAAGCTTGGGGCTCCGCTTGATCGAGAGAGTCGGCGGGAGTTGCAGGATCTCTACTTGATTCTGCAGGCGGCCTCTTTCAGGACTACGCGGGATGAAGTCCGGTGGAACTGCACCTCTTCCGGGGTCTTCTCCGTTAGATCATTCTACGAGCACCTGCTTCCTCGGCTTCAGCGACACAGGCCGTCGAAGATTATTTGGAGGACGAAGGCGCCCTGGAAGGTTCATATTTTCTCCCTGCTGGCCTCTAGAAGCAAGATTCTGACGAAGGCAAATTTGTTGTGAAGGAAGCTTCCCCAAGCGTCGGACGCTCTCTGTACCTTTTGCGCCTCGGAGGAGGAGACGGCGTCGCACCTGCTGCTCGGGTGTCCTTTTGCTAGACAACTGTGGGACCACTTCGAAGGAAGGGCAGGGATATCCTCGCACCCTAGGACTCTGCGGGGCCTTTGGAGCTCTTGGAGAAGGAGAAGAATCCCAGAGGGGATCCGGAAGCCGTGGGATATGTTGGTGATGGCGATCGTGTGGGTCATCTGGCTTGAGCGGAATAATCGGATTTTCAATGCTAAATCTGCAGGGCAGGAGAATCTGCGGCAGTCGGTGTATTCTCTCTTCAGAACATGGATTAGCCCTTGGCAAGATAGACTAGGGGAGGAGGCTATACATTTTTGTAATAGTATTCTGACTTACTTTTAATGGTTTCTGGTTGGGGTCCGCCAAACCCTCCCTCCTTTAGGAGGTGTTCTCAAAAAAAAAAAAAAAAAAAAAGTCGAATCAATCCAAAATAGCATGTATCACACCAAATCGGTCGCGAATAGAGTTCACAATATAATTCGACCATTTAAAACATGAAACAATCTATTAGAGTTCTAATGAATCATGAATCGAGTCAAATCAATCCAAAATAGCATAAATCTGTTCAAATCGGACATAAATGGGTTTCACAATGCAATCCAGCCATTTTAGAGACGAAACAAGTGATTTGAGTTCTAATAAAACACAAATTGCATCAAATCGATCAAAAATAGCATGGATCGACTTAAATCGAGCATGAATAGGGTTCACAATACAATCCGACAATTTTAGACAGGTAACGACCTATTCGAGGTCGTAACGAAGCACGAATCAAATCAAATTGGTCCAAAATAGCATCAATCGGTCCAAATCAGGCATGGATATGATTTATTAGAGTATAAAACTTCTATAGAGAATTTATTGCTCGAGATATCTATTGAGTGCTTTGATTATGAGTAACTCATCCATATTGTTAGTATTGTAAATAGATGTCATCCTCGTATGTTATCATTTGAGCTTGATATTATTGGGTTTGAATATGGTAACCTGATTAAGTTCTTTAGTTAAGTACTTATCTTGTATTGTTTGATTTGTATTTCCTCATTTAATTTGAAGGAGCAGATTATTTGGTGTCCACTTTTGGGTAGTGAATCAGCAAATTTGAACAAGGAGTACTTAATCGGTACTTATTATTATTGACAATGATTGATAGGCAAGTGAGGGACATATAACTATATTTTAAAAAAATTTCTTTCAATTTAGTTTTGATCTTGTCTATGATACCTTGAGCTTAAGCAAGTCTCGAGCTCCTAATTTTATTTGTACACCAAACAAGTGGATCATGACATCATGACCCTAAAGTCCTCACTCGGGAGATCTGACAGTGCATGAGGGAAATCTAACTCACAGTAAACCTCCACTCCTGACATCCTGGCTTCGCTAGTCAGTCAATGGCCTGCACTATTGGATGATCGCGGCACCCATCTGATAGTCACCGCATGTAATCTATCATAGGCTTGTAAACATGCCATAATCAAATTGCAGCTAGCACCTGAGCTCCCCCTACCCACCACCAAAGAATCCCGAGCGAGCAAAGCATCTGTAAGGATCACCACGTTAGAGTAATTCTGTGCCACTAATTCCTCTAGGGCTACCTTAATCGCCCACAATTTAGCTTGTAGGGGAGATTCAACCCGACAAGTGAAAGAGGTTGTTGCACATATGCTTCCAAAAGTAGTACACATTACCCAAGCCCCGCTTGCGTGTTCCAAATTGTTATTGAACGATCCATCTATCCACACCACAAACTGGCATGCCATTGTGAGTTCCTGTTTCCACAAACTTCTCTGATTGTGCTATGCTCTGTTTTACCAACTACATGCAAGGAAAGGTCTGGTCCTCAAATAATTGACTACATTGTGCTTTCCATAGGTTCCACATCGCCACACAGCCATGATCTCACAAGGTTCTGGATTGGCTGCCCGACTAGCCTTTGAGGTGCAGTCCCATTGCTTGCCTCATGCACTGCCAGAATTCCCATGCTTTTGGGCAAGTCCAGAATGCATGTTCTATGCCGTCCTCTGGTTCATTGCACCACGATCAGTACCCAAATCCTAGCCGAACCCTATCAACAGGGAAGCTGCAGTCAGAAGTGCTCTGTGAAGAAGTTTCTATTGGGTTTTGGCTCGACTTCACCCAACTAGTCTTGGACTTGATCGAGCTAGTGGGTAATAGGTTGGGCTCAGAGGTATGTGGTTAAGTCATCTCGAAACAACCCTAATCCTACCGACCATTTGACCCCCCTAGAAGTTTTGGAATATGGTGATTTTTTATGAGGCTGATCATCTTACCATAGACAGCTCCCTCACCAAATTTCATCAAATTATGTAGTATATGGTTGGGGCTTTTCGGGTAGGGCTTGCGGGCTTTCTCTTTGGCCAGGTCGGGTTGGGCTGTGGGCTCAAGGTGGTGGGCCGAGCCTAGCCCATAATACTTTCGGATTGGGCTGGGTCGGGCCTTTGATCGGGCCATCTTACCGTAGACAACTCCCTCACCAAATTTCATCAAATTACGTAGTATATGGTTCGGGCTTTTCGGGTAGGGCTTGCGGGCTTTCTCTTTGGCCAGGTCGGGTTGGGTTGTGGGCTCAAGATGGTGGGCCGAGCCTGGCCCATAATACTTTCGGATTGGGCTGGGTCGGGCCTTTGATCCGGCCAGATTGGGTTCGGACCGTTGACTTTGGTGGGTTTTTTTACACCCCTAGTTGTAGTGATTGCTCCAAGACGAGGGGATAATTTCCAACACATCATACGTACGCTACAGTCACGGGACCCCCTGTGAATCAAAAGACATGTGGGTAGCAGGCCCAGCACATGGGCTCTGGGCAACGGTTGTAGTGTACGCCAGATGCTGAATAATTTCCCCAACACCAGGCATGGGTTTGGTTTATCAAAGTTTTTGTCAGATATTGTTCACATAGCATTACGCATGCCATTTGTCTTCTTTGGCTGGAAGATACAGAGCCTTAGAGCGAGGAGCTAAGAGGGCTTATGACGGACGGATGGCTCCAATCACTTGCTATATGGACCGACAAAAATATAAGAATCCGAAACAAATAGTAGCCCCTGCAATTTGATCAACTTTCAAAAAATACCAAAATAGCCCTCCAAGAACTGTATGCTTTAAATATAGTAATGAATATATCCTTTATAAAATTTATATATAAATATTTTAGCTAAGTGTATTTATGAATTCACTAATATGTTTTTAACAAATTGGGTACCATTGGAAAGCACTCATCGAGACTTTGAAATGAGCCTCCATTTTAGAATATTATTAAAATATTCTCATTTGGCAATGGCAAAATGGAGGCTTTGGTTGGAGATGCTCTAATGAGTAAAATTTTAGGAGCGTGCTGATAGGGCTGGCCGGCTGGGGGCAGTGGGCTCCACTGTTGTATGGTACACAGGATGTGCTGAAAATTTTCTCGTAATAGCCAGGGGTGGGCTCCTCGACAGCAACGTAGCCACCATTGGTTCAGTGCCGACTTAAAGCAGAACTATTTGGGTAAATTTTCAAGGTGTCATAGAGTTTGACAACATTCCGTTGTATATATACTAATAATGTATGTGTTTGTCGGCACTCGGACGGCTGTCTTTGATGGCCAAATATTTTCGACAAGGATGTTCATATTTGACAGGGGTGTCAAAATTTATTTGACAGCGCCCACATAAAACGAGGGCCGGCACCCAAATTAGGTAGCAAAAACCTCGTGTCTTAGAGCATATAAAAACTTTCGAGGACGACACAAAATATTTCGAGAGAGACGACAATGTTTTGAGATTGTCAACAATAATTCATAAGCAACGATAATATTTTGAGGGTTGTTTATGGAATGTGATCTCATTCGACATCAAAATTCATCCTCAAATGTTTGGAAGGAAAAAATCCCCTACTTTTGGCCATCCACCGTCGCCCGTCATTGTCACTGCAACTAGCTCGCTGGAGCTACCACCCGCCGTTGATGTACCCACTACTTGCTTGTCGTTGTCGTCTGTCACCAGGCGTCAATTGCTCCCCATCACTGACAAACATTGAAGATGCAATCCGAAAACTACGACACAAAGCTACATCATTAAAACTAAGTAAAGACTAATTGTTTTCTACATTTGTGTTACATATTGGCATGAGTTCAGATTTCCTTCAGTCGGCCGGCCCCGGTCGGTGGGCCCGATGCGCATCACAAACACACAACGGTGAGCAATCCAAAAGTGAATCATATTCCAGCCGATTCCATGCGGTAGGGATGTGCGCTGATCCTACTGATTGGGGTTGACCGACTGGAGGAGATTTGAACTCTACTAGCATTGCCCACATTATCAGAACATTTTTGTTGTAGGGTGTTTTTGCTCCGGATGCAACAAAAAAAATTCCGCCTTTCCTATGTGTATACCCATCACCGATCACCCTCTCTCTCTCTCTCTCTCTCTCTCTCTCTTCCTCCCTCCTGCATCCACACATCATTGCAGCATGAGTTCTATTGAAGCATGAATCATGTCAAATCAGTCTAGAGTAGCATGAATCGGCCCAAATCTAGCACAAATAGGTTTGACAGTTTAGTCTGACCATTTTAGCACAAATAAATCATTTTAAGTTAAGATGTAGCACGAATCATGTCGAATTAGTCCAAAATCATATGAATCGGTCCAAATTGGGCACAAATATGGTTCATAAAAGCAATATGACCATTTTAGTCACGAAACTATCAATTCGAGTATGAATCGAGCATGAATCATGTCGAATCAATCCAAAATAACATGTATCACACCCAATCGGTCGCGAATAGAGTTCACAATATAATTCGACCATTTAAAACATGAAACAATCTATTAGAGTTCTAATGAATCATGAATCGAGTCGAATCGATCCAAAATAGTATAAATCTGTTCAAATCGGACATAAATGGGTTTCACAATGCAATCCAGCCATTTTAGAGATGAAACGAGTGATTTGAGTTCTAATAAAACACAAATTGCATCAAATCGATCCAAAATAGCATGGATTGACTTAAATCGAGCACGAATAGGGTTCACAATACAATCCGACAATTTTAGACATGTAACGACCGATTCGAGTTCCTAACGAAGCACGAAACAAATCAAATTGGTTCAAAATAGCATGAATCGGTCCAAATCGGGCATGGATATGATTTATTAGAGTATAAAACTTCTATTGAGAATTTATTGCTCTTGATATCTATTGAGTGCTTTGATTATGAGTAACTCATCCACATTGTTAGTATTGTAGATAGATGTCATACTCGTATGTTATCATTTGTGCTTGATATTATTATTGGGTATGAATATGGTAACCTGATTAAGTTCTTTAGTTAAGTACTTATCTTGTATTGTTTGATTTGTATTTCCTCGTTGAATTTGAAGGAGCAGATTATTTGGTGTCCACTTTTGGGTAGAGAATCAGCAAATTTGAACAAGGAGTACTTAATCGGTACTTATTATTATTGACAATGATTGATAGGCAAGTGAGGGACATGTAACTATATTTAAATTTTTTTTCTTTCAATTTAGTTTTGATCTTGTTTATGATACCTTGAGCTTAAGCAAGTCTCGAGCTCCTAATTTTATTTGTACACCAAACAAGTGGATCATGACATCATGACCCTAAAGTCCTCACTCGGGAGATCTGACAGTGCACTTTGGGATTTCCTTGGTTTGCAAATGAGAAGAGAGAAAGAGGAGATCTGGGCTTCGCTTTCCCCTTTTCCTTGAGGTTTTCACCTCTCTATTAGATCACATTAGAGAGAGAGAATTCACTTGCTTCTCAATTCCTCTCTTGTCTCGTCGATCTTACGAGGTCTCCATGGGTTTTCGGTCGCAAAGAAGAACCGAAGTTAAAGGCCCCAACCGACGGTCATCACTTTGCATCATTGCCATCTCTTCATCCATCGCGATTAGGATCTCACGAGAAGAAGACACATCTGCATCAATCAAATTGTAGATCGTCATCACCCAACAAATTATGGCCGGAGGTACGTTTCGATCCACCGCTAGCTTCCACATTCGGTCTCTTTGTTCATCGTTTTCAAAGCTAATTGCTCTCATTAATAGAGACAATTGCATGCTTTAGTGTAGAATATTTCTTACACTTGGTATCAGAGCCTATTTTCTCTAATCGGTTATCCATGTAGTTAGCGATTTAGATCCTTTTTGCAATTGTTAATGGATTTTTTTCGATTCAATGAACTCATCATCGATTAGGCAATGGATTTTTTGCATATGAGTTTTTCCACTCCGATCGACGATCAATAATCGGATCAGAGTGAAGGGTTGTACACCACATGGCATATTTATTTCGAATGTAAGGTTCGGTGTGCTAGTTTTGTTCATTTTTTTGGCCAAATCCAGTTACATCGGCCGATCTATATGGATAATTGTATAAGTTTTGTGAATGATTGCGATCTAAAGTCCTCCCATGAGGAGTGATTTGGGACTAACCAAAGCATCCTGAATCATTCTTAATGAGTGATTCATATAGTATGCACCATGGGGTGCTTTGAATCACATAAGTTTGATTGATCATGACGTCCCCCTTCTAGTTGCATCGATATTAAAGTTTGCCTTTGCCCAAAGAAAGATGATCCTTAATACCGTGCAATTAGGATAAGAAGGTAAATTGTATATGGGGAAAAGAGTGGTTCTTATGCCCACAGGAAAAGATCTATTGCTTAGGCTCTTGATACAATTCATCGATCTTATCGAGAAATATGAAGTTTCATACAGCGTTTTAGTAAAATTTCTGCTGGGAGCGGCATTTGCCTATAGGGAGGCCTGAATTTTCTAACTGATAATTAGTATGGTTTAATCATTAGATAAATTATAATTTATTTCTATCTTATAATAATGTATTCTTTTCCTTCTCCAGTCATCCCACCCTACGTCTAAAACCTTACTCTGAACCTTACCTCCATGTCCGGAAAGATTTTCCCGAGTAAAAGGGACAAACTGTCAACTAAGCGTCAGACCTGTGATAAAGTAGTGTAAGAGCGTATCATTTAGATGCAAGATACTGCTCTAGTGTGTTATGAATCTAATTATGTCAATTCTCATAAATCTAACAATGATTGGTGGATTGATTCTAGTTCTATAATCCATATCTCTACTGTCATATAGTGGTTTCTCGGCTTATGAGACCCAACTGACGGAGAGAAGGTCATCTTCTTGGGGAATAAATTAAACTCCAAGGTAGAAAGTGTAGGGACCTACAGACTAGTCCTCGAGATTGGATACTCTTTGGACTTAGAGTTTTCGATATTCCGAGTTTCTCTAGAAATTTGTTGTTTATTTCAAAACTGGTGCCTATGGGCAAGTACAGAATGTATGTTCTATGTCGTCCTCTGGTTCATTGCCCCACGATCAGTACCCAAATCCCAGCCGAACCCTATCAACAAAGAAGCAGTCAGAAGTGCTCCATGAAGAAGTTTATGTTTGGGTTTTGGCTCGAATTCACCCAGCTACTCTTGGACTCGATCGAGCTAGTGGGTAATAGGTTGGGCTCAGAGGTATGTGGTTAAGTTATCTCGAACCTATCCTAATCCTACAGGTGTCGGGATTAGTTTTAGGGTTTGAGTGGGTACGGGTCCCAACTCCGGTGCAACGAGGATGAGTCACACCAAGCGCATCTAATTAATAAATGTGAACCCATAGAAGACCCTCAATTGGAAATAGAAAAAAACTTTTGGGTTGTGGTCTACAGGGATTTAAAGGGGGGTGCCAATCTCACCCGGCTATGGGTGCTTGTGCACGAAAACCGAGAGGGGAGAGAGAGAAGATCACAAGGTGCGATCTCCCCCTTTCCCATTTGTTTGACTGTACAGAAAACCGTACAAGAGATAAAGGCCATGACCCCTTCTCTTCCCCGGTTTCCTTCTTTCTGTGAGCAAAAGTGAGAGAGGGAGAAGAGGACTACAGTCCTCTCCCCTTCCCCTCCTCTGCCCTTCCATTCTCTTCTCTTCATGAAAGCAAAAAGAGAGAGTGTGTGTGTGTGCAACCCCTCTCCTCTCTTTGGGATTTCCTTGGTTTGCAAAGGAGAAGAGAGAAAGAGGAGATCAAGGCTTTGCTTTCCCCTTTTTCTTGAGGTTTTCACCTCTCTATTAGATCGTATTAGAGATAGAGGATTCACTTGCTTCTCAATTCCTCTCTTGTCTCATCGATCTTACGAGGTCTCCATGGGTTTTCGGTCACCAAGAATAACCGAAGTTGAAGGCCCCTGTGGGTGAAAATTTTGGCCAAATACCCTCTGACGGGACCCACCAGCCCTACCTTGGGGATCCGCCGAGACGAACACGGACCCCCGGCCCTGCCTGGGGGGTCCACAAAGGCAACAACGGGACCCACCAGTCCCTGCGTGGTTCCAGAAGACAGTTGTAGAAAACTGCCCTTTACCCCGGTTCCTGTCTAAAAACTCTATAAATAGCAAACCTGACAAGTATAATAGGATTGAATATCTGATTACTAAATTGGACTTTCAAAAAATCTAGAGCTCTGATATCCTAAACGGTCAATCTTCTTTTCGAAGAAAAACCAGTGACACTCGACCTGTCGAGGTCATTTCAGTTCAAGTGTTAGTGAATTTAGGTTGCTCCTTATAGCATGGAGACGTAGGCTTCAGTTGAACTCCAAGATCACATCTCGTGTCAATAATATTTCGACTATTCAGAAGTTCAACTCAAAGACATCAATATCCGAATATAAAAAATAGACAAACGTTTAATCAGATCTTCGATTCGACTTAATTGACTAGTTGGACGGAATCTCCGAGTCGGTTTCGGAGATCATCCTCCATAGTTTGGCATTATTTAGTAGGATAGATCGAGAAGCTCAACTTACTTTATGACAATATCGGATCGATTGAGCAGACAAACGATCTTGAGAATCATACTTCCCTGCCCCCATTGGTTGAGTAGACAACCGATCGGATCCCGACGATCTTGTTGCTTCCTCCGCTTTCTTTAAATGGCGAAGACAAGGTATTAGGATCATTTAGAGGGAAGTAACACTGAATGAAATCAACCTCGTTTAGAAACTCGATCGATGAGTCAATGACTCAATTTCGGGGTGCCTCTTACCCATCCCGATATAGCAGCTCATTCTGGAAACGGGAGATTGGTTGATCGATCGATCCCATCGCAACTTTGACAGTCAATCAGACAAACCACTCCCGCTCCAACGAAAGATCCTCCACCAACTTATCAGATCTCAGTGCTCGATTTCTAGCTGCTACAGTTAGCAAAAAAGAACACCACTCTCACTGCTGAGAGGGACGCTATCAAGAAAGCAGCCTCTAATGTCGGAGTTGTTCTTCCTATCCCTTCCATGAATGAAGGGGCTGGTCCACCTCGATAATCCATCCACTCTGAACAACGGAGGTCTATGGGCCACGCGACCCAAAAGAAAAGTCGGCGCGAGCCCACCCCCTCGGCTAGTCCTCAGAAGCAGAGCGTATGGGATCGCATTGATGACCAATCTTCGTAATTATCCTCAGGTCACAACTGTGTTAGGCAGGCACATGCAAAACCCAACTTACGAGTAAGGCATCAGATGAAAGAGTCCGAGTCGAAAGGTCGGTCCTCTCTATCTCCCCCTCTCCATCGAGACTCCCAACTCGATCTTCATCATCAGAGCTACTCGGCAATAATTCAAGGTAGAGATCAAGACCCCTCGATCTTGCCTCTGAACCAACAGCAAGGTTGGGGACTCGGTCGTAGGGAAGAATACTCTTCGTTCGAACCTCTCCACCAAAGCTTGTTTGAAGTGCCTTTCCTGAAGAGCTAGAAAACTTCAACTCTACCAAAGTTCAATTGCCAAAAGGGAGATCCAACTCTTCACATTCTAGCATTCAAACAAGCTTTAACGCCACACGATGAGAAGAACAACGTACTCTGTCAGACCTTTGCTGGTAGCCTCGACGAGCCCTCTCTCGATTGGTATCACAATCTTCGTGCTGGATCGATCATCTAGTTCAAAGTCCTTGCAAACCATTTCGTCCAACATTACCAACTCAACCTAAAGCCAGAGAAGAAACTTGATTCTCTCTATCAGCTGAGGATTGGAGTCGATGAGAGTTTTTGTAACTTCACACGAATATTCTGCAACAAGCATGCCGCTCTTTCCTGACAACGTACATCTTGACGATGAAGCCATCATGCTGGCCTTTCAAAATACTCTCCACTTCGATCTGCACATCTACAACGACTTCATCCGCAACCCTCTGCCTTCCCTCGGCGCGATGTTTGATCGGATCCAGTGGGAGATTGAAGTCAAAGATGACTAAATTGCCCAGAAAGGATATGAGTCCAGACGGTAACATACCGAAATGGAAGTGCCTAAGCTTATAGCCAAAGGCTATAACGCAGAGGCACTAGTACTTCCACCTTCCAAGAGACCAAGAGAGGATGGTCACAGATCTCCTCCAAAGAAAACAACCTTCACCGATTGGACCCTTCCCCAGGGGTTGGGGCCAGTTCGGCCATCTCTTTCTCCTATTGACCCTCGTCCCCTTTCGGTTCAGGGGAGGGGGGGACATTGGGAGGCGATGAAGCCCCCCCTTCATTATGCATTTCGTTTGCCCCTTGCAAGAGGGCAGACATCAGAGCGGCGGCCTCTGTCGCCACCTTGGCCGCATCGCTCCGAGGGGCCATCCTTGGCTTGTCTACTTCAGGGACTCCGCTACACCCCCTTGTTGATGCCTGCCCCATTAAGGCATCACCCTAGCGGTGACCTTTGGGCGGCACCTGGGAGATGGGCGTCGGGTCATAAATTACATCACTACCTGAGTACTTCACCCTGATGCGTGTAGGCCGCTTCAGAGTCTCGAAATGGTAGACGATCAGCACTTTCTTGCTGTCATCTACCGTGTCGAGATCATCCTCCATTCGACGGGCCTTTGCCTCATCGATCGGAGGCACTTGGCCCATACCTAGCGGGGTGAGGGGCACATCGCCCCGATCCCTCTCCCCTTCCTCTTTACCTTCTTCTTCCTCTTCATCCTCATCATCTTCCTCTTCTCCTTCTTCCTCTTCTTCTTCCTTCCCTTCTTCTTTTACTCCTTCTTTATCCTCATCATCCTCCTCTCCCTCCTCCTTCTTCTCTTCTTCCTTCTCCTCCTTTCCTCTTTTTCTTCTTCTTCTTCTTTCTCTTCCTTTCCCTTCTTTTCTTCCTTCACCACCTTCCTCTTCTTGACCTGGCCTCACCTGGTCACTAACAGTTTTTCTTCGCCGGGCCCCGAGCGCCACCTCTTGCCATAGACTTTCTTCTCGACCCGTATATATCGGACCACCCCTCATGTCTTGGGGTCCTCCTCATAGTCCGAGTACAACGTATTGTTATCCTCGTACCTCACCGGCAGCCTGTGCATTACGTTGGTGTTACCGTGGCAGACCGGGCAGTTGGCAAACTACTTCCATGATCTGGTCCCGCAAGTCAACTCCAGGAACATATTGTCGATCGATTCGACCTGATCGGATGACCAACAGAGATCGCCGCCGGCCCGTACCGCTTGACCTTCTTGTGAACTTGGTTACGAGGAGTCTTTGGCACTGAAAGGGGAGTCCACGCCCCAGATATGGAGATCGGTTAGTCATTGTATAACTTGTCGGAGAGGACCGTGTCGGTGGTGGGGCGAAGGGCAGAGACGCCGTGCAGATTAAAGAAGGGGATGTCCTTCGTCGAAACCCACTGGTAGTGGTAGAAGAAGTACCTCAGCTAAATCCTGACCTGCTCGCCGTCAGGAATGCTGGAGTAGCAGGCCCTTAGCTTGTCCTGGTAGTCTATCTCCGCCCTACAGAAGTCATAGATAATCCTCCATTCATTTCCTTTCAACTGTCCGGGATAGAGTTTGGACATATTCAGCAATCTGGCTACGAAGGGAAGCAGAGGCAGACGCAGCCCGTAGTTGAGCTGCCCGATCGCCACGATCATGCCCATTATCTTCTCCTTGCTGGCCACCTCCGTGTAGACTGATCACTTGTCGATCTCGAAGGTAGCTTGTACCCCGGCGAGCGCTGGACGGTGGACACCTTCAGTGAAGAAACTCAGCAACCTCTCCCACGTCTCCTTCTTGGCGTCAGTGAGCTTCCGACCAATCCCATACTAAAAAATGGGCTCCTCAGATAGAGGCTTAAGTGAACTCAGCACGAAGTCAGACTTGGGGATGTGCTCCGGCTTGGTGGGCACAGAGGCAAATCCAACACCTAAGTGCCTCGTGCAAAGGACGCCGAGGCTACCCTTGGCCTTGCCCTTCCCCGCGATCCTCGACAATGAAGGCTCAGTAGTGACCTTCCTCTTATTCGACCCATCGCGCTGAGATGGCTTCACCTTAGGGGGCACAATATTCTTAGTGCAGCTTGCAGAGGCCATCGCAACCAAACGAAAGAGCAGAAAGCAAGAGCAGGGATCAAAAGCATAGAAGTTAGAAAATTTCTAAAAGCGTGGGGAAAAATTAACACCGGAACTGGATTTATATGCCCCAAAAAACTTGGCGGGATAATATATATGACACGTGGCACCACCAGATTGGAGAATAACGAAGCGACAGGCCAGACGAAGCGATAGGCGAGACGAAACGGCGAGAAAGATGAAACGCCAACTCCACCTCGCCTGATCGACAGGCAGACGGTCGGGTGAAACTTCAAAGTTTGGCCAAAAAGACTTCACCCAATCGACAGGCAAACGATCGGGTGATTTTCCAAAGGATCAGGCAAAAAATGTGGTTTTTTACCCAATCGCCCCAAGATCCATCGGTGGAAAATATCCGATCGGTCAAATTTATCCGATCGGACAAATTTGACCGATCGGCTAACAAGACTTCACCTAATCGATAGGCAAACGATCGGGTAATTTTTGAAAAGATCCTACAAAAAAGGTGGTTTTTTACCCGATCGCCCTCCATCGGTTGAAAATATCCGATCGGTAAAATTTATCCGATCAGACAAATTTGTCTGATTGGCCAAAAAGACTTCACCAAATTGATAGGCAACCGATCGGGTGATTTTTCAAATGATCAGGCAAAAAATGTGGGTTTTTACCCTATTCCCCCAAGCTCTACTGGTTGAAAATATCCGATCGGTCAAATTTTACCGATCAGCCAAAAAGACTTCACCGAATTGACAAGCAGACGATCGGATATTTTCCAAAGGATCGGGCAAAGAATTTTATTTTTTACCCGATCACCCCAAGCTCCACCGGTTGAAAATACCAGATCAGTCAAATTTACCCAATTGGGCCAATTTGACTGATCAGCTAAAAAGACTTCACCCAATCAACAGATAGATGATCGGGTGATTCTCCAAAGGATCGGGCAAAAAATGTGGTTTTTTACCCGATCGCCCCAATATCCCCCGGTTGAAAATATCCGATCGGGCAAATTTATCCTATCGGATAAATTTGATCGATCGGCTAAAAAGACTTCACCGAATCGACAAGTAGACGATTGGGTGATTTTCCAAAGGATCGGGCAAAAAATATTGTTTTTTACCCGATCGCCTCAAGCTCCACTGGTTGAAAATATCTAATCGGTCAAATCTATCCGATTGGATAAATTTGATCGATCGGCTAAAAAGATTTCACTCGATCGATAGACAGACGATCGGGTGAATTTCCACTGGATCGGGCAAAAACCTGGTTTTTTTTCCCGATCAACCAAGTCCAACCGGTTGCAAGCATTCGATCGGACAATTTTGGCCGATAGGTCAACTCTGACCGATCGATCAAAAAATTCACCTCGATTGACAGGCAGATGATAGGGTGAATTTCCAATGGACCAGGCAAAAAACCTGGTTTTTTACCCGATCGACCGAAGTTCCACCGGTAGGAATCACCCGATAGGTATATCTTGACCGATCGGTCACCAGTGCCCGATCGATCGATCTTGACCGATCAGATGGTTTTTGACTGATCAGTTGCCAGAGTTCTATCAACCAGCAACGCTCTATGAGATCTCGACAACACCAACCCTTGGCCGGGGGTTTGGGTTTTGCACCTAGGTTCTAAGTCAACCAGATCAGCCCCTAGCTAACTTGGAGGGGGTACCTGTGGGTGCAAATTTTGGCCAAGCACCCTACAACAGAACCCACCAGCCCTACTGGGATCCACCGAGACGACCACAGGACCCACCAGCCCTACTTGAGGGGTCCATAAAGATAACAGCAGGACCCACCAGTCCCTGCATGGTTCCAGATGATAGCTGTAGAAAACCGCCCTTTACCCCGGTTTTCGTCTAAAAACTCTATAAATAGCAGACCCGACAAGTGTAATAGAATTGAATATCTGATTACTGAATCAGACTTTCGAAAAATCCAGAGGTCTGATATCCTAAACTTTCAATCTTCTTTTCAAAGAAAAACCAGTAACACTCGGCATGTCGAGGTCATTTCAGTTCAAGTGTTAGTGAATTCAGGTTGCTCCTTATAGCACGGAGACGTAGGCTTCGGCTGAACTCCGAGATCATATCTCGTGTTAACAATATTTCGACTATTCAGAAGTTCAACTCAAATACATCAATATCCAAACGTACAAAATAGACAAACGTTCGATCAGACATTTGATTCGACTAGATTGACTTGTTGGACAGAGTCTCTGGGTCGGCACAGAGTTATCCCCCACAGCCCCCACTGATGGTCATCGCATTGCATCATTTACATCTCTTCCTCCATTGCGATTAGAATCTCGTGAGAAGATCCGTCTGTATCAATCAAATTGCAGGCAAATTATGGCCGGAGGTACGTTTCGATCCACTGCATGTGCATTCGGTCTCTTTGTTTATCATTTTCAAAGCTAATTACTCTCAATAATAGAGACAATTGCATGGTTCAGTGTAGAATATTTCTTACACTTGGTATCAAAGCTTATTTTCTCTGATCGGTATCTATGTAGTTAGCGTTTTATATCCTTTTTGCAATTGTTAATGGATTTTTTTCGATTTAATGAACTCATCATCGATTAGGCAATGGATCATTAGAAACCCTAAAATTTGCATATGAGTTTTTCCACTATGATCGACCATCAGGGTTTCAAGGGGAGTTTCGTGATCTGCAACCGACTCTCCCAGTTGGCTTATGCCGGGGGATGGGGCGGGTAGGCCACATGGCAGACCTTGAATTTAAGATGGTTGACTGGAATCGTGTAGATCCGAAATTTAGGTTGTGTGTCTACTTTCGCCCTGATTCAATAATCGAATCACAGTGAAGGGTTGTACACCACATGTCATGTTTATTTCGAACATAAGTTTCGGTGTACTGGTTTTGTTCAGTTTTCCGGCCAAATCCAGCTACATCAGTCGATCTATATGGATAATTGTATAAGTTTTGCAAATGATCATGATTTAAAGTCCTCCCAAGAGGAGGGATTTGAGACTAGCCAAAGCATCTTGGATCATTCTCCATGAGTGATTCATACAGTATGCGTCATGGGGTGCTTTGAATCACATAAGTTTGATTGGTCATGAGGTCCCCCTTCTAGTTGCATCGATATTAAAGTTTGCCTTTGCCCAAAGAAAGACGATCCTTAATACCGTGTAATTAGGATAATAAGTTAAATTATATATGGGGAAAAGGTGGTTCTTATGCCCACAGGAGAAGATCCATTGCTCAGGCTCATGATACAATTCATCGGTCTTATCGAGAAACATGAAGTTTCATACGGCTTTTTAGTAAAATTTCTACAGGGAGTGGCCTTTGCCCACAGGGAGGCCTGGATTTTACTAACTGATAATTAGTATAGTTTAATCAATAGATAAATTAGTAATAATGTATTCTTTTCCTTCTCCAGTCGTCCCACCCTACATCTAAGACCTTACCATGAACCTTACCTCCCTGTCCGGGAAGATTTTCCTGAATAAAATGGACAAATTGTCACCTAGGCGTCGGACTAGTGATAAAGTAATGCGAGAGCATATCATTCATATGTAAGATACTACTCTAGTGTGCCATGAATTTAATTATGTTTATTCTCATAAATCTAATAATGATTGATGGATTGATTCTGGTTCTATAATCCACATCTTTACCATCATACAGGTGTTTCTCGACTTATAAGACCCAACTGACGGTGAGAAGGTCATCGAAATATTAACTTTTTTTTTTATATTAGCAATTAACATTAACTAAGTGCAATATAATCCTTAATATTGTAAATGGGAAAGGAAGATCGAGAACGAGATGCACTACAAAAAAACACTTTTTACCGACGAAATATATCCGTCAGTAAAATAATTATTCTATCGATAAAGATTTATTACGATGGGTAAAAATTATGTCGCTGCTTGTCGGGAAAGATAGCGTCGGGAAAGAAAAACACAATGATATCATATTTCTGTCGGTAATAAATATTAATACCGACAGATCTAGATAAGCCGTCGGCAATATATGAATATTTTAAAATATATATAATAGATTATTACCTACGGACATAAATATATCTGTCAATAAAGATATGTATATTAACGAAGGGAATTATATTCCGTCGGTTAAAATAAAAAAAATATTTAATGAAATTATTTATACCGATAGAAATAATCAGGTTCGTCGGTAAAAAATATGTATATTACCGATGGACATTATATTCCATCAGTTAAAGTTAACTATATACTATTTAATAAAATTATTATTACCATCGGACTTTATAGTATCCATCGGTAATAAAACTTAAAATTTTTTAAAAAAATTTATAAAATCTGGTTATTAAATTTCTGTGATTTACAACAATACCACAATATATTCCTGTGATTTATAACAATACCACAATATATTCAAATATTATACCATAATTTACTAAATATTACCATAATTTACCAAACCAAATATTACTATAATTTACAAATTATATTCAAATATTACCATGAATTATCAAATATTACCATAATCACAGACAATACCAGAAAATTAACATATTTTTTTTAAATTATTATAAAATTATTTTTATATAATCCAAAATTGATGGAAGCTGCTTGCCATAGCTCAACCACCCCTCACACCGCTCGGCACAAATACTGGTGCTCTCATCCCCTGACACTGCACATCCTGCAATTAACACCATGTATTTGTTAAAAAAAAGGTTTACATCTATAATTAATATAAATAACAAATTTGACTTATTCCTTCAAAATTATATGCTAATTAGTAAATCTGATAATGCGTACTTGTATGGTTTTTCGTATTTCTAACTTACAAATGAGTATTTAGTCGATATTTAAAGATTTTGTTATCGGATTGACTAATATAGTTTCTAAGTATTTGAAATTATAAGTTATCATATTTTGGATTTTGAACTTGGTTTGAATTCGATCGGATTGTCTTCGGTTCGCATCCTATAATTCGTACTCGTATGATTTTTTATATTTCTGACTTACGAACGAGTATTTAGTCGATATTCAAATATTTTACCATCGGATTGACTTTTTTAGAGTTTAAGTGTGTGAAAATCATAACTTTTTGTACTTCATATTTTGAACTTGGTTTGGATTTGATTGGATCGTCATTGGATTGTATCCGATAATTTAGACTTGGATGATTTTTTATATTTCGGACTTACAAGCAAGTATTTAGTAGTTATTTTAATATTTTACTCTTCGATTTACTAATTTAGAGTCAAAGTGTTTAAAAATTATAAATTAGCGTGTTTCGGATTTTAAACTTGGTTTGGATTCAATTGGATCATAATCGGATCGTATCCGATAATTCGTACTTGGATGATTTTTCATATTTAAGACTTGCGAGCAAGTATTTAATAGATATTTTAAGATTTTATCCTCCGATTGAATAATTTAGAGTCTAAGTGTTTGAAAATTATTAATTAGTGTGTTTCAGATTTTGAACTTGGTTTGGATTCGATCAGATCATAATCAGATTGCATCCGATAATTTGGACTTGAATGTTTTTTCGTATTTCGGACATACGAGCAAGTATTTAATAGATATTTAAAGATTTTACCCTTCGATTGACTAATTTAGAATCTAAGTGTTTGAAAATCATAACTTAGCGTGTTTTGAATTTGAACTTGGTCTAGATTCAATATTAATCGAATCGCATACGATAATTCAAACTTGGATGGTTTTTGTATTTCGGACTTGTGAACAAGTATTTAGTAGATATTTTAGTATTTTACCCTCCGATTGACTAATTTAGAGTATAAGTATTTGAAAATCATAACTTAGCATGTTTCAAATTTTGAACCTGGTTAGAATTCGAGTGGATCATAATTAGATCACATCTGATAATTCGAACTTGTATTATTTTTTATATTTTGGATTTGTGAGCAAGTCTAAAGTAGATATTCTAAGATTTTATTCTCCGATTGACTAATTTAGAGTCTAAGCGTTTGAAAATCATATGTTTTCGTATTTTAGATTTTGAACTTGGTTTGGATTCAATTGAATCGTTATGAGATTGCATTCGATAATTCATACTTGTATGGTTTTTCGTATTTTGGACTTGCGAGCAAGTACGAAATAGATATTTTAAAATTTTATCCCTCGATTGACTAATTTAGAGTATAAGTATTTAAAAATCATAAATTAGCATATTTCGGATTTTGAACTTGATTTGGATTCGATCAGATCATAATCGGATCAAATCCGATAATTCAGACTTGGATGTTTTTTTGTATTTCGGACTTGCGGGTAATTATTTAGTAGATATTTGAATATTTTACCATCCGATTGACTAATTTAGAGTGTAAGTATTTCAAAATCTTAAATTAGCGTGTTTTGGATTTTGAACTTGGTTTGGTTTCGATCAGATCGTTATCGTATAGCATCTGATAATTTATACTTATATGATTTTTCGTATTTCAGGCTTGGATTTTGAACTTGGTTTTTCGTATTTCGGACTTGTGAGCAAGTCCGAAGTAGATATTTAAATATTATACCCTTCGATAGACTAATTTAGAGTATAAGTATTTATAAATCATAAATTAGCGTGTTTCGTATTTTGAACTTAGTTTGGATTCGATCGGATCACGATCGGATCATATTCGCTAATTTATACTTGGATGTTTTTTCGAATTTCAAACTTGGGAGGAATTATTTAGTAGATTTTTAAATATTTTACCCTCGGATTAACTAATTTAGAGAGTAAGTATTTGAAAATTATAAATTAGCGTGTTTCGGATTTTGAACTTGGTTTGGATTCGATCGGATCGTAATCGGATTGCATCCGATAATTCGTACTTGGATGATTTTTTATATTTCGGATTTGCGAGTAAGTTCGAAGTATATATTTTAAGATTTTACCCTACAATTGACTAATTTAGAGTCTATGTGTTTGAAAATCATAAATTTTTGTATTTCAGATTTTGAACTTGATTTGGATTCGATCGGATCATTATCGAATCGCATCCAAAAATTCATACTTGTATGGTTTTTTCTATTTCAGGCTTGGATTTTGAACATGGTTTTCTGTATTTCGGACTTGCGAGCAAGTCCGAAGTAGATATTTGAAGATTTTACCCCCCGATTGACTAATTTAGAGTACAAATATTTAAAAATTATAAATTAGTGTGTTTCAGATTTTAAACTTGATTTGGATTCTCGATCGGATCGTAATCGGATCGCATTCGATAATTCGAACTTGGATGTTTTTTCGTATTTAGTAGATATTTGAAAATCTTTGAAAATTTTAGTAGATATTTGAAGTTTTTTCGTATTTAGTAGATATTTGGATATTTAGTAGATATTTGAAGATTTTACGATTGACTTACAAAACTAGTAATTTTAGTAGATAATTTTGTACGAATGACTTATAAAACTAGCAATTTTAGTAAGATGCATGCATAATTTATATTAATGTTATAAAGATGCATAAGTACCTGATTATGATCCATCACTGTACTAGCTCAGGAACTCATTAAGATGATACTCCAGTTCCCTGTGAGCTTCTCTCTCTTTCTCAAGCTGTTGTTGGATTGCCTGCCTCTTCGTCACGCGCTGCTGCTTAACGGCCTGCCTCTCGTCCTCAAACCGTTGCTCAAGGGTCTGCCTCTGCTCGCGCTCTATGTCTAGCACAGATTGTAACTGTATGACGACCCCGGTCTAGGTGTCCCGTGCCCTCGAGCGCATACCTTCTTGTCCAAAGTAGGAGGAGGGTGTGACTCCAAGACCCGTACAGAAGATGCGGCTGTGCGTGGCTGGTCTGAGCACAATATCTATTGCTGAGTCGATAAATACTGAGCTGGAGGAGGAGCCCTCGCCTAACGGGGTCACCATAAGTCACATCCTCTCATATATGAAAATAACTAATAATATTCAATGATATTTGATGGCATACGTATGAATATATTAATAGTAAGTTAATTACTTATGACTTGCGAGGCAATTCTGTCGTCCATAAATACCCCGTCGGTATACCGCCTCTTAGAGGCCTCAAAAAGGTCAATCTGATTAGGTTCGTGGCCCAAGGACTATGTCTATTTTTTGGCATATAAAATAAATATATGAGTGAATATAAGATTTATAGAGTTTTAAAGAAAGAAATATTTGTATTATTTACCAACTGGTGGGCAAGCTGGGGCATGGAGATCCTCCCCCTCACTAGAGTAGGTGTTGTTGAGGTATTTCTATTCTATTTGCCTTTAGCAGAACTCGCATGTGTCAATCGATTAAATTTTCAAACATCAATATAAATTTTGAATATAACATTAAAATAAGTATGAATCAACAAAATAATGATCATAACTGAAACTAAAGGGTGGCCCAGTGAGAGACCAAAGACTATAGAACATGTAGCTGAGGTGCGTCTCTTATCTCAACCGTAGCCTGTAACACCTCGGCCGGCTCACAGACCAAGTAACCGTAGAGTTGGTAGAGCTCGTAATGATAATCCATGTATCGCTCACCCATAATCTTCCACAAGTGCTCCCAGTGGGTGTTGATTTTCATATTCTCCCATTTAAATTTCTCTTCTAAAATCAATTTAGAAACAAATAATTTTATCACTTCAAATTAGAAAGAAGTGATATTATTCTAAATTGCTTTAATAAAACTAACGTTCCAAAAAAATCTGATACGTCCTCTCCTTATATGATGCATCAATGTTCTTCCACCCTTCATCCCTACGATAGGGGCATTCCTCTCCTCTCGTACTATCATGTCGACCCACGTGGCGGCGTCTAAAGCGTGATCGCCCATAAAGGATGCACCGCTCTACTATAGGGGAATCGGCTCGTGTAAGCTCGATAAGCGTCGAGCCATCGTCACGCCCCGGTCACCTATGTGCCTGGCGAAGGTGACCCTGCAAATAAAATATACATCAGTACTGAACAAGTATTTACAACATGTTTAAAACTTTAGATCTAAGTATTACCTGTGGACGCAGACACTGTAGTTGGGTACAGAAGGCTGCTCAAAGCTCTAGTGGCTGTGACCTCAGGAGCTGGTATGGAGATAGAAACAACACTCACAGATTCGGAAGACTCGGTCTCAGACCCTGGGATAACAGTCGGAGCACTCCGAACTGGCCCACCCTTGCCTCTACTATCCCTCGACCGTGATACCATCTGAAAGCAGTAATATTTTTCCATATAAAATATTATAATATAAATATGAAATAATTTGATTTACTAATTTAGAGTCTAAGTGTTTGAAAATCATAAATTAGAGTCTAAGTGTTTGAAAATCATAAATTAACATGTTTCAGATTATGAAGTTGGTTTGGATTCGATCGGATCGTTAACGAATTGCATCCGATAATTTAGACTTGGATATTTTTTCATATTTCAGACTTGTAAGCAAGTGTTTAGTAGATATTTTAATACTTCACCCTCCGATTGACTAATTTAGAGTCTAAGCGTTGGAAAATCATTTCAGATTATGAAGTTGTCACGTCCCGATCCCAAGAGAGCATAAATCTGTGTTCAAGATTGGAGGTGAGGGTTAGGTGAAAATTAAGGGTTTAAAGATCTTAGAGCGGTGAGTCCGCTCAGGAAAACTCACGAGGGTAGCAATAATCTATTCTAAGGAACTGAACTTCGAAAGAAGTATCATTCGGTTGCTGCAGTTCTCATGAAGGGACCAAGGGTCAATATGGATTCAATTCCATACTAGATATGGGTGCACATCTTCCTCGATGTTGTAAATGGTATCTCCAAGTTTTCATATTTAAAATTTTATAATCGAGGGGAGGGCTAAGAACCCTAGCATGGCATTCATCAGAGCATCTATCTAGCTAACACCACAGTCATAATTTATATCTTATTTATTATAATATCCAAGTACATTATTACAATAACTGATAACAGAACTACTAAAGCGCTACCACTCTAAGCAGCCAATAGCCTCTCGATAAACGACTCCTCCATAGTATACTCTTACTGCTATGGTCCTGAAAAAAAAAGGATTTCTCGGGGAATGAGTTTATAAAAGAAACTTAGTGAGTAGTACAACCTAAGAAACTCATGACTACCTAAAATCAAGTGTAAAAATATAATAAAATTTTGAAGAACTACTTTAAATAGGTTTATACGAAACTAACTAGAACCAACCTAGCAAGATATAACTACAAAGCTATAAGTCAAAGAATAAGAAGCTTGACTAAGTCTACTAAAAACCACAAGTAACTGGGTGGGAATACAAAAAAAAGAAGAGAGAAAAAGGAAAGAGGGAGAAATAAGTATAAACCTCAAGTTTGAGTCGAAACTCCCGACTTGGTTGCATTACTAAGGGTTTCTTTTTCGCACCAGGGGAACTATTCCTCTCGATACACGGGATACCGCATCATACACAATCTACCTTAGTGGCCAAAGAGGGTTTGGCCTTTCACCATGGGGCACTCTCGCCCAACTTGGTTTCTTTGGGGTCTATTATGACCCCAGGATTAGGTCACTTCACCTTAATTTTCCTACGGAAATAACCAGTGACCTATCCCCGTGATCCTCCCTACTCTATTCAGTCTGTACATATCTAGGGGTTCACTTACCTATGATGTGCACACAGATCTAAATCGAGAGCCAGCCGGGCAATGGCGTTGCCTCGACACCAGAATAGGTACAAGAAAGATTGAATTATGGCTTCTGGTTAAATATTTAATACTATAACACTAAGGTGCTCCATATAGATTCATCCCTGGTCGTGTGATTTAGCTAGGATCTTTCAAAAACCTTTTATATTCTCCCGAACTAAAGTTAGTTTATAATATTTTATAAGATAAAATCTCAGCAAGTCCTGTAAAATGATTTCATGTATGTTAGTTCAAAGGTTTTCCTTTTAGCAAATTAACATACACAGTAGGCATGATTATTCGAGATTGTACCATATATACATCAATCTATCAAATTACGAGCATGATCGTGAACACGAACCCCAAGACTTATTTCTTAATAACTATGAATGTAATGAGTAGACATGAGTCACAAAGGTTGAGCATCCCTCATCTTGGCCAGGGTAGCGAGTCTCTCGTACCATACTCCTAAAGTGAAAGAATACGAACTCTCAAACTCTGATCGATGCACTCGCACTCTGAAACTGATTTGATGCATGCAAAAAAAAATGTATAAGTACAAAATTATTTAAGACTCTAGATCAGGGTCAAGGAAGTCGAGTTGTGCAGGACTTCAAGTTTCCTAGGAGCCAGTGGCTTAGGGTCAAGCATGTGCGATCGGCATAACCGAAAGATCAAAGTTGCTCCTCTTAAAATCAAGGGAGATCCAAGGATTAAAGGCAACACGGTGTGGTGAGGCTCGAATCCCGCTTTCTAATGCCGCCGCTTGTGCACAAGTCAGAAAACGGATGTGCAAAATGTCACACAACATGCTTTTCAGTATAAAATTCCGATTTAGTTTTGGTTGGACTAATGTATCTCTAAGTGCTCTTAGTAGCTAGTAAATGGGGTGGTGCTCATATAATATAAGCAAGGGTGTAATATTGATAGGGGTGTAATTAAACAAGGCTAGGGGTGTAATTAGTTAAAAACAAAGGTGGAATGAATAAATGAGTACACATGGATCAAATTGGATGGTTCTATCAAGGGGTAACCAAGTCATGCATGCGGCCACTGTCTTCTCTTGTATTTCAAATAAGGATTATGGAGTTTGGGTTTGGCGACCTCGGCCAGAGCCATGGCCTGGCACCCAACTCCTGGCACATGCCGGGGCTATCAGCCATCCAACTAATGCCGTCAGAACTTGTCGAACCCGCCGGTCCGATCATGAGTTGTGGGAATGCGGTGATTAGTTAGGTGTTTCGATGGAAGTGGTGGTCATTGGGTGTTGCATGGTAACTGGGTGGTTGAGATCAGGGTTCTTAAAAGCGCTAGGCGCTAGTCGGGTGGTGTGGGGCCACCTAGCACCTAGGCGTTTTACCTTTTTTTTTAATTTTTTAATTATTATTTTGATATTATATAATATATACATATATATATATATATATATATATATATATATATATATATATTTAAAAATTAATATAAGTTTAAGATTATCTCAAACCATTATTTTAAAGAACAAGTATATAATCATAATTCAAGATTGAGTGATTAACAAGAACAAAAGTAAACATGGTCCGCCTGGCCAACCTCAGCCCGCCTGGCCTGCCTAGCCAGCCTCAGCCCGCCTGGTCCGCCTGGCCAGCTTGATCCCTCCTGGCCAGCCTCGGCCCGCCTAGGCGGCCTTGCCCCGCCTAGCTCCTCCTGGGAGCTTGGCCGCTTTTCTGGAGCACCTAGGGTCTAGGCGAGGCAGTGGGGGGCCGCCTAGTGCCTAGGCAGCCGCCTGGACCGCTTTTTAGATCACTGGTTGAGATGGTCTCAGCAAATGATAAAGTCGTACGTAGATGATGTTGACGTAGTCATGGACGTAGGAGGTCGTGGTAGTGCTTGGGGTGGGTGTGTAGCCGTTACCGAAGAAGAGGTCGGGCAATGGGTTGTGGCCCCCGGAGTTGGTGAAGGTGGTGATTCATGGAGGTGGTGCTTGGCGTGTTGTGCGCGTGACACCGTTGCGAGCGACGAGCGCATAGCAGCTTGGGTATGTAGCCAATGTAGGAGAAGTATGTAACAGTTGCGGTGTGATTGCCAGAGGTGGAGTAGATGGTGGGGTGCAAATGATGGAAGACATAAGAGAGGGTGATGGGTGCTCACCTCTCGCCAATGAATGGCCGAAGGGACTTGCACAGGTGTAGGGGAGTTGTTGCTTTCTCTTCTTCTTCCTCTTTTTTGTTCCTCTTTTTTGTTTTGCACCCTCTTTCTCCCTCACTCTGTCTTTCTTTCGCCCACTCTCCTCTCTACTCTCTTACTATGATTGCATGTTTGGCAAAGGGGAGCCCGGGGTCACCTAAATAAGGAGAAAATAAGAGGGTAACATGGAGTGTAAGAGAATGGTTGTGTGTGAGAGTGGGTTGTCAGATGCATGAGATATGATGGATTGGGAGAAAAAGTAGGATTTGATGCCTGAAAAGTCAAGGGAGAGTGATGGAGTGATTTATTTATTTATTTTATTTCTTTCTTCCCCCCACCCCCCCCCCCCCATCATGTCCAGCCAAGTTGGAGCAATGGGCCAAAAGAGAAATAAGCTTCGAGGTAAAAGTTTAACCAGCAGAGAAGTGGGCTACTTGGTTATTTTCTAACCCAAGGTTAATATGGTGTCAATATAGTCTCCAAAGTGCATTCATAACCCCGAAAAGATACTAAGTAATGACAAGAGCTCTACAGAAGTTGATTTGGATTCGATCGGATCGTCATCGGCCCACATCCGATAATTCGGACTTTCTGTGTGGGTTTTCGACGAAATCATGGCCATGGGAGGATGGTACAAATTCACTTGCAATGGCCAAAAGAAGAAGTAAGTTGGAAGCATTGTCCTTTTTGCTAATGTTTGGAGTAAAGCAATGGGCATGGGGTCAAATTTTCATAGTACCAAATTTCGGTTCGACATAACAAAATGTTCGCTGACTGCTCGATATTTGAATGAATTTGACACTACATCTTTTTTTCACACAATTTCATTGAAAGTTTTCACCTTTTTTAGGAAAAGATTCCTTTTACTTCCTCCATTTTTTTTCATAAAAGAACGATATTTGATCGACTTTTGATGAATTTGACCGAAAGTTGTTCAAAATTCATCAAATTTCCCCCAAGATTTTCCTTAAAAAATAAAAATTATACCGACATTTGACCAAAATCTGACAAATCTTCTGTTTTTGACTGATTGAAACAGACAACGGATTCAACATTTTAAACATTGGCAAGGGGCACTTAAAAATCAAGAAAATGTCAAATGTGTTGAGTTAAGCTATTTTACATATCTTTTTTCTCAATGTTACAGTGAAAGCTCATTTTGAGTTCATAAACAAGTTGGGAGTTGATAGGTGGTGCTTTCATGATAGAGATATTGCTCCAGATGGCAAAACATTGGCAGTATGTCTAATAATGTTAATTTCTTATTCTCTTTTTCTTTTTCGCACCTGTTATTGCTAACTATGATTTTCTCCCCTAATGTGTGAAAACGTGTTGTTTAAACCTTAGGAAACTAATGCAAACTTGGATAATGTGGTTGCCGTTGCTAAGCACCTTCAGGTAATGTTATTGCATAGCCTAATATCATATTATGGTAACACAATCATAACTTAGGTTGGCATTTGGCTTTTCACTTCAATTCATAAATTTAATAATTAAATATAATCTACAGGGGATGAAAATAAGACCATTGTGGGGCGCTGCAACTAGGTATTCCCTTCTTCTTTTTTTATTGAAATTCTTAAAAGTTTCCAACCATATCAAATACTACCCCCCCTTTACCTTGCAACTCTGAGGTAGGAGTATTAGAATTATATCTTATTAATCTTTTACAATAATATTTTATCGCTTTGGCATTTGTTTGAGAATCACGACTTCATCAATGCTTCACACTTGTTATTACTAATTGTGATCCCCCCCCCCAACCTTAGGAATCTAATGCAAACTTGGATGAAGTGGTTGCCCTTGCTAAGGACCTTCGGGTAGTGTTACTACATAGCCTAATATTATATTATGGTAACACAGTCATAACTTAGGTTGGCCTTTGGCTTTTCGCTTAAATGAATAAATTTAATAATTAAATATAATCTACAAGGGATGAAAATCAGACCATTGTGGAGCGCTGCAACTAGGTATTCCCTTTTTTTTTATAGAAATTCTTAAAAGTTTCCAACCATATCAAATACTACCCCCCCCCCCCCCCCTTTACCTTGCAGCTTTAAGGCAGGAGTATTATAATTATATCTTATTAATCTTTTAAAATAATATTTTATCGCTTTGGCATTTGTTTGAGAATCACGACTTCATCAATGCTTCGTACTTGTTATTGCTAATTGTGATTTCCCCACCTAATGTACGAAAATATGTTCTTTAAACCTCAGGAATCTAATGCAAACTTGGATGAAGTGGTTGCCCTTGCTAAGGACCTTCAGGTAGTGTTATTGCATAGCATAATATCATATTATGGTAACACAATCATAACTTAGGTTGGCCTTTGGCTTTTCACTTCAATGCATAAATTTAATAATTAAATATAATCTACAGGGGACGAAAATCAGACCATTGTGGGGCGCTGCAACTAGGTATTCCCTTCTTCTTTTTTCATATAAATTCTTAAAAGTTTCCAATCATATCAAATACCAACCCCCCCCCCGCTTTACCTTACAGCTCTAAGGTAGAAGTATTAGAATTATATCTAATTAATCTTTTACAATAATATTTTATCGATTTGACATTTGTTTGAGAATCACGACTTCATCAATGCTTCGCACTTGTTATTGCTAATTGTGATTTTCCCCCCTATTGTACGAAAATATGTTTTTTAAACCTCAGGAATCTACTGCAAACTTGGATGAAGTGGTTGCCCTTGCTAAGGACCTTCAGGTAGTGTTATTGTATAGCCTAATATCATATTATGGTAACACAATCATAACTTAGGTTGGCATTTGGCTTTTCACGTCAATGCATAAATTTAATAATTAAATATAATCTACCGGGGACGAAAATCAGACCATTATGGGGCGCTGCAACTAGGTATTCCCTTCTTCTTTTTTTATAGAAATTTTTAAAAGTTTTCAACCATATCAAATACTACCCCCCCCCCCCTTTACCTTGCAACTCTGAGACAGGATTATTAGAATTATATCTTATTAATCTTTTACAATAACATTTTATTGCTTTGGCATTTGTTTGAGAATCATGACTTCATAATGCTTCGCACTTGTTATTGCTAATTGTTATTTCCCCCCCTTAATGTACGAAAACATATTCTTTAAACCTCAAGAATCTAATGCAAACTTGGATGAAGTGGTTGCCCTTGCTAAGGACCTTCAGGTAGTGTTATTGCATAGCCTAATATCAAATTATGGTAACACAATCATAACTTAGGTTGGCCTTTGGCTTTTCACTTCAATGCATAAATTTAATAATTAAATATAATCTACAGAGGATGAAAATCAGACCATTGGGGGGGCTGCAACTAGGTATTCCCTTCTTCTTTTTTTTTTTTAGAAATTCTTAAAAGTATTCCAATCATATCAAATACTACCCCCACCCCCCCTCCCCTTTACCTTGCAGCTCTGAGGTAGGAGTATTAGAATTATATCTTATTAATATTTTATAATAATATTTTATCGCTTTGGCATTTGTTTGAGAATCACGACTTCATCAATGCTTTGCACTTATTATTGCTAATTGTGATTTCCCCCCCCTAATGTATGAAAACATGTTCTTTAAACCTCAGAAATCTAATGCAAACTTGGATGAGGTGGTTGCCCTTGCTAAGGACCTTCAGGTAGTGTTATTGCATAGCCTAATATCATATTATGGTAACACAATCATAACTTAGGTTGGCCTTTGGCTTTTCACTTCAATGCATAAATCTAATAATTAATATAATCTACAGGGGACGAAAATCAGACCATTGTGGGGCGCTGCAACTAGGTATTCCCTTCTTCTTTTTTTATAGAAATTCTTAAAAGTTTCCAACCATATCAAATACTACCCCCCTCCCCCCTTTACCTTGCAGCTCTGAGGTAGGAGTATTAGAATTATATATTATTAATCTTTTACAATAACATTTTATCGCTTTGGCATTTGTTTGAGAATCATGACTTCATCAATGCTTTGCACTTGTTATTGCTAATTGTGATTTTCCCCCCTAATGTACGAAAACATGTTCTTTAAACCTCAGGAATTTAATACAAACTTGGAAAAAATGATTGCCCTTGCTAAGGACCTTCAGGTAGTGTTATTGCATAGCCTAATATCATATTATGGTAACACAATCATAACTTTGGTTGGCCTTTGGCTTTTCCCTTCAATGTATAAATTTAATAATTAAATATAATCTACAGGGGACGAAAATCAGACCATTGTGGGGCGCTGCAACTAGGTATTCCTTTCTTCTTTTTTTATAGAAATTCTTAAAAGTTTCCAACCATATCAAATACTACCCCCCCTTTACCTTGTAGCTCCCCCTAATGTACGAAAACATGTTCTTTAAACCTCAGGAATCTAATGCAAACTTGGATGAAGTGGTTGCCCTTGCTAAGGACCTTCAAGTAGTGTTATTGCATAGCCTAATATCATATTATGGTAACACAATCATAACTTAGGTTGGCCTTTGGTTTTTCACTTCAATGCATAAATTTAATAATTAGATATAATCTACAGGGGACGAAAATCAGACCATTGTGGGGCACTGCTCAGTTATTCATGCATCCCCAGTACATGTATGGCGCTGCAACTAGGTATTCCCTTCTTCTTTTTTTATAGGAGTATATGCTTATGGTAC
Source organism: Chamaelirium japonicum (assembly GCA_947650365.1). NCBI lineage: Eukaryota > Viridiplantae > Streptophyta > Magnoliopsida > Liliales > Melanthiaceae > Chamaelirium > Chamaelirium japonicum. The sequence goes on along the minus strand of OX393550.1, from coordinate 32,561,185 downwards.
ACCTCAAGTCAAGAAAGCCATGGAGGTACGTGAGTTTTAGTAGATTTTTAATGATTTTGGTGTTAATTATTTGTGTGCTAATATTTTTTTAACCTTTTTCGCAGGTCACACACTATGCAAGAGGAGAAAATTTTGTTTTCTGGGGTGGTTGAGAAGGGTATCAAATTCTCTTGAACACTGATATGCAAAGAGAGCTTGATCACTTAGTATGAACATATATCTTCCTTGGCCTTTTTGCTTCTATGCATGCGATGCATATGAGTTGGTACTTGTGTTTTGAATACGTGATTTTTGTAGAACAATACTTGGCTCCAACATTCTCTTTCTTCTATGCATACAATGCATATGAGTTGGTACTTGTGTTTTTTTTTTAGTACCCCTCAACATCTCATTTGAGGGAGGGTTATGGCAGCCCCCTACAAATTATTTAATTTGATGTAAGCGGGAATCGATCCTAGATCTCAGATACCAACCTCCCGAGACTTTACCAATTCGCCTAGCTGGCACTTGCAATTAGGGTAAATTATAATTTGCCCCCATGAAGTTTAGCTCAAAAACACTTAACCCCCCCCCCTATAGTCTAAAAACTACATTTTGCCCCCATTCAAATCAGTTTTGATAAGGTAAAAATTACCAAATGAGGGAATTAAGTAGTTGACTAACGGGGTATTGTGTCAACATTTCAAACTTTAGGGAGCGATTTGGAACAATATAAACTACAGAGGGGTTATGCATTTTTTAGCTAATCTTCAGGGGGCAAAGTGTAATTTACCCTAGAAAATTTTATCTGAGACAAAATATAGTAAAGAAGCCATATGAAACTAGTTTAGTTACGTTAGACTATATTAAGATCTAATATCAATATCAAAAGAGCACATTGCACCTAACGACCATAACTATACTAATAATATCCTCAAATTTTTGAAAAATTCAGAATAATATACTTTAGGGTGCTATTTAGAACAAAATAAACTAAGGGGGAGAGGGAGGAGGAGGAGAAGCTCACCAAAGAGGGAGAGGGAGACCTCGACGAGGAGGAGGACCGGCGGTGCCGGCGGAGGGGAGGCCAAAGCAGAGGCACCGGCGGAAGAAGAGCATCGGCGTCAACGGAGGAGAGGGAGGCCTTGAGGAGGAGGAGGAGGAGCAGCGGCACCGGTCGATGGCGCGCGGGAGGGGAGGCCAAAGGCGCGAGGGAGGGATAATTCGATCGAGAGATAAAAAAACAGAAAAAGGGAAAAGATTCTGAATATAATCGCATGGTCTTTTACCGACAGAACTTAAATTTCCGCTGGTAAAAATAATCAGGTTTTAAATTTTTTTACTTACAGGATTTATACCAACGGTCATATATATTTTCGTTGGTAAATATTACTTTTTTCCAATAGATATTTAGTTTCTGTTGGTAAAAATATCAAAAAATTAATAAATAATTAAAAATTTAAAATACCGACGATAATTTATTTCCCGTCGGCATAACAAAATATTTTACCAATAGAAAATATATTTTCTGTCGGTAAAAAAATTTATACCGACGGTATATAAATATTATCAGCAAATAAAATAAAAAAATAAAGAAAAATCAATTGGGTTTATACCGACGGATATTTTTAATGTCGTCGGTAATAATCAATATTATACTGACGGAAAAAAAAAAATCCGTCGGCAAAAAACCTATTTGTTGTAGTGATGGATTACTGTGAGAAAAGGTTTGGTCGAACTTCAACCCATCTTCTTCGTGTTGAGACTTGATGAACTAATCCAGGAAGTCATCGACTGTTGAGAGGCCCTGCTGCAATCGCCGCTCTATCAGCTCACAAAACACCTCTCGCAATTTGGCGAATGAGAAGCCAACCGATGTCGCCTTCCCTGGATATCTACCACGCCCAGCAACGGGAAGAAGTCTCTGAAATCCTGATAGGAGCCGGAGCGAGGATCCACCATGTCGACGGAGAAGAGGGTGTTTGAGATCAGGTTCAACATCGTCGTAAACACCGCCTGATCGACGTCAACTACCTCTCCGGCCTTGCCACACTCCCCCATGTATATATTGCGATCCGAGGTCCTCGCACAACGGAACACGACGCACGTAGAATCACCATGATGAATACGACCACCGACAAAACCAAGAGTAGAGGAAAAAACAAGCAAAACACCCAAGAATTTTGGCAACGACCGATCGATGGATTTACTAGTATGGGAAAAACCCGAGTACAATTATAATTGTCTCTAACCAATCCCTCATACACCCATAAAGAGATACCCCTTTTAGATAATAGATCCCGCAGCCCTACACCCCTTAGAACAAGAAGAAACCCCATCGGTCTCCAATGGTTTTCTCTCTCTCTCTCTCTCTCTCTCTCTCTCTCTCTCTCTCTCTCTCCTTTCGTGATGGCTACCTTCTAATCTCTTCCTTAGGTCTCTCTCGTGCATCCATGATGACCTAGGTTCATCCTATGATCATCTATTTATAAGGTTACATTCGTATCCGACTTGAGGAAGGAGTCCCACGAGAAAACACAGGCCAAAACGCATCACCTACGTGTTGCCAGCCATAGTCATGCGCATGTCCTGGGGAGGACGTGCGCATGACCTGACCCATCTTCTCGCCTGACTTTTCTGTCGATGCCATTCATGTGCACGACCTGACAATCGTACGCACGACTCTTCCTGGCCAACCCTTCCTTGCTTATGAAGCTTCCTCTTCCGCCGTTTCTTCACACACGAACCTTGGAGTTGTATGTAGCTTATTTGGAACCACAAATATATGCACGGCTCAGTTAGTCGCCACTACGACCATCGTCACCTTTTTTCCCCCGTCCGTCGATAGCCACCGCACCTCTGCTAGATCGCAAGTGTGCCCGTGGTCGTGCTTCCCATAACAGCGCCCGCCAGTGCCCACATCACCCATCGGCGATCTGCACCAGTGCTCGTCGGCACCCCTCCACCAGTCTATCGTCGGCAACCCATATCAGTCCACCCGCCGACGACTGAACACGATGTTGTCGGTGACTCCTCATGCCATTGAGGTGCTCCCCCTCGATCGACACTCGCACGTACCCGTGCCATCGTGACTTTTCGCCGAATCACGTCAAGCCGGGGAGTAGGTGCTTTGACCGCACCCACCTCCCGGTCAACAACTTTGAAGTCTCGAACCACCCCGAGGAAGGAGGTGCTTGACCGCAACCACTCCCTCGAAGTCTCCTTCGAAGACCCGAACCACCTGGAGAGCACTGGACCGTGTCACTTCTCGCCGTGCCCTTCGCCTAGGGCACCGCCCGTCGTTGCAATAAGCCTCTCGGTAGGAGGTGCTGTACCGCAATCCCTCTCTAGGCCTCCAGCTTCCTACTTAATTTGAGTGCCGCTCTCGAGTCCTCAGTCGCACCACATGCCGTGCGTGCGTCTCAGCCCTCTTTTCCTCGGTCTACTTTGCTCTACGCCATCGAACTAGAGCCTTCCCAAATCGTCAACAATAAGCTATGATACCTATTTGTTGAATTCTAAGGCCCTCGCTCAGCAGAACACGACGCGCGTAGATTCACCACGGTGGAGACGACCATTGATAAGACTGAGAGTAGGGAAAAAAACAAGCAAAATACCAAAGAATTTTGGCAACGACAGATCGATGGATTTACTAGTATGGGGAAAACCTGAATACAATTACAATTGTCTCTCCCTCATACACCTACAAAGAAATACCTCCCTTTAAAAATAGATCCCGCAGCCCTACACCCCTTGGAACAAGAAGAAACCCCACCGATCTCCAATGGTTTCCTCTCCCTCTTCCTTAGTGATGGCTACATTCTAATCTCTTTCTTAGATCTCTCTTGTGCATCTATGATCACCTAGGTTCGTTCTAGGATCACCTATTTATAAGGTTATATTCGTATCCCACTTGGGGAAGGACTCCCGCGAGAAAACATAGGCCCAAACGCGTCACCCGCGTGTTGTCAACCACAGTCGTGAGCACGATCTGAGGAGGTCGTGCGCCCGACCCCCCGACCCAACCCGTCTTCTTGCCCGACTTTTCTGTCGATGCCAGTCGTGCGCACGACCTGACAGTCTACCACACCATAGCCTATCGTGTGGGGCCCACATTACCTCCCTAGAGGTTTAGGGTAATTACACGGACCCCAATTACACGGACCCCTCCTGATGTTTATTTTTTTGGGGTTCATAGATGGAGAGATCAGAAACGGATCTCAAGCGGCGCTACATGCAGTCTAGTACAAGCAAGAAACCGCCACTCCGTCAGAAGACCTTGGCGGTCGACACCAGCCAAAAACAAATGCCACATCCGACGAAAGACAGGGAACAACAAGGTTGCATAACAGTAAAAAAAAAAAAGAAAAAAACAAACCAAAACAAACCCAAAACCAGTCGGAAACAACACCGACGTCATCACCAGCAGCACGACCACAGTGGAGAAGCCGCACGAACGCCCCAATCTGTCGTCTAAAACGCCCCCGCTGCCACGAGCTGCGGGAACCACTCCACCAAGAGCGGAGGCAATCTGGAAACCCACGTCAAAACTTCGTCCATCGGGGTAAGATCTGACACTCCATCAGCATTTGAACAGGAGGGTCTCGCACGAATCCGACGAGACGAAGACAAAAACGCCGGCCGCCGAAAAAAACCCTATTTACAAAAGAGGGCGGGGTGCAGATCCGACCTTAAAACCAGCTCGAATTGAACCCCTGGTATTCCTGGAACCACCGGTGGCATCCGGGGAGGCCAATAGGGAGAACGACATAACCCTAGATCGAAGGGAAAATGGGAAAAAGGAGAGGGGCCTGAAGCATGGTAGGTAGCTCAGTCTTCAAAAGCTGGAAGTTGGGACTAACCACCAACTGTAAATATGTTGATGATTCCTTAGGGGATGTAAATGTTCTTTTCCAAAGGACTCCCAAATTTGTAGTCTCGTCATTAGATGCACATCTATTAATACCACGGCCATGGAATTGTCCGACCAAAGTAAGCATGTCTTATGAAAAACGATCGATAATGGCAGCATTACACATCTGCTACAGAACATAGGCCTCGGCTCGGCTCGGCTCTATTCTTGGTGCCTCTATTCCCCTCTATTAATTCCTAGCTCTCGTGTGCAGGATTGGGGTTCAACGGTGCAGATCAATTTTTTATTGGGTTCCGCATGGTTGACGTCCGATTGTGCTCAAGAGAGCAAGGAATAGAGGGGATTAACAGAGACACCTAGGAATAGAGACGAGCCGAACCCCAAAACACAGACCCCTAATTATTTCAGTATGTCTCCAAGATGGGGATGGCTTGAAGTGGAATAGCCTTACCCAAGGTGGTACCAAACTTCTCGGTCATGTCTACGTCAGCTGGCGCCATCCCCTCTGGCAGTTTCCAATCGAACGAGCACAGCAGCGAAGCGAGCATCAAGTGAACCATCCGGAATGCCAGGGGCAACCCCGGGCAAATCCGTCGTCCCGCACCAAAGGGGATGAGTTCGAAATCTCGGCCTCTGTAATCGATATCCCTTGTACTCCCGAGGAACCTCTCGGGCATGAACGCATCCGGATCGTCCCAAACATCACCGTCTCTACCCATGGCCCAGAGATTCACCAGCACCCGAGCATGCTGAGGTATGGCATAGCCACCCAGTTCGACGCTTCTCTCGGCCCTGCGAGGTAGAAGGAAAACAACAGGAGGGTGGAGCCGAAGGGTCTCCTTCACCACGGCCTGCAGGTAGGGAAGCCGCAAGATGGTGGACTCCTCCAATTCGCTCTCGGCCCCGATGGCATCCGCAAGCTCGGAACGTGCCTTCGCCATTGAGCTTGGGTTGCGAAGCAGCTCTGCCATCACCCATTCCACTGTGCCGGAGCTTGTGTCACTCCCAGCGACGAAAATATCCTAGTAGAAGTTTAAAAGGACTGATCAAATAAGCTTCTCTTACTTTGTGGCCATGTGAGTAAAGAGGAATGGTGAAAAATAGTGAGACATAGATAAAAGAGAAGAGAAAGAATGTTTTTGTAAGAATAAAATAAAATCTCTAAAACCTTGTGTAATTTCTCAAGATTACACACCCTTAAAGATCTTCTTATGGAGCAATGCTATTCAACCCGAAAGTTCAACAAGAATAGTGTGACATCAAATCACAACATCCATTTGCTTACTGGTCAGGACTGAGTGGCTTTATCAGTCAGGGTTTGGTGCAACAGATGGCTGTGATTGAGATACATCATTCTAGTTAAAAGATAGGGTTATTTTGATTTTGCCCCCCAAATTTTGCCTTGAATTAGACTTTACCCCCCCCCCCCCCCCCCACATTTTCATTAATTAGACTTTACCCCCCAAAACTAACTGTTCCGTCAGCTCACCCGGATGGAAAAGAAATAAAGTTTCCGGGTTGAGATGACCGAACAGTTAATTTTGGGGGGTAAAGTCTAATTAATGAAAAGATGGGGGGCAAAGTCTAATTCAAGGTAAAATTTGGGGGCCAAAGTCAAAATAACCCGAATAGAAATTGGTGAAGCATTCCATAGTATTTTCCCTTCCAATAATCTCTCAAAATCTCATTTATCCGCGCGCTCATATACAGTATGTTCATTCATCCCACATAAGGTACCCACTTCGGTACCATACCAAGACCCATAGGGTTCATCCCATGCATGGCCCCTAGAATAATGCTCCCACCGCTAGGATGCAAAGAAAATGGGATTGTGGATATGGTTCGGCACGGTACCGGATTAGTGGAACCCTAGCCGATGGAAAAGAAAAATTCAATGGTACCACTTCCGTACCATACCAAATCTCATATGGACCAATGAATGGTCTTATGGTGGATCTCCGGCATCCACTTAGGGTTCATCCTAGGTGTTGAGAAAGTCCAAAAATCCGACCCAAAAGATCGGGTATGGGTATAGATTTTGCACCCGAATCAGATTTGGGTAGGATATGGGAATAGAAACTATACCCGATTAACTTTCGGGTATATATGTATATGGGTATCTCAATACCCAAACCCGAAAGGCTATTGCCCCTTGTGTATACTAGATAATCCAGTTCGACTCCAATCTCATCACTTATATCCAAATTCTATTCGAACTCATATCCATATCCGAATTTATACTTATCTAAAACCAAACGTAAAAGGAAACCAAAAGAACTTCTTAACATTGCATTTGTGATACCATGATGTTTTATTTCAATTCCTTAAGCAATTGCATATATGATGGAGAAAAAGAGACAAAACTATACCCAATTCCGACTCGAAACGCGAACCAAAACCCGAATAGATAAGGGTCGGGTATGGATCCTCTTCCACCCGAATGGGTATGGGTAAGGATAAGGATAGGGTCCGATCCGAACCCGATCGATTGCCACCCCTAGTTCATCCCATGGCCCATAGAATAATGCTCCCACTATACTTATGAACTAGTAAGAAACCCGAACATTTTTCGGATGAACATGATACACTCAACTTAGCACAAACGACATCACAACGCTCCAAATAAATTTCAAACATGGAGTAATTGGATTTATTTGTCCAAATGTGATTCACTTGTTAGAGAGAAAAGGAGAGATAATACTAATGATTTTTTTAATTAATATTAAATGATGATTTAATTATATTGAATTGATATTTATTATTTTTATAATAGGTTTTTAAAAGTATATATGGGAGACTGTTTTCACACATGGGGAAAGGATTCTGACCGGCTCTTTAAGAGAGAGAGAGAGAGAGAGAGAGAGAGAGAGAGAGAGAGAGAGAGAGAGAGAGAGAGAGAGAGAGAGAGAGAGAGGGTTTGAAGTTAAGATTTCAAAATAAAACTGGAAAAGGAAGAGAGATTGATTACTGTGAGAAAGGATTTGAGAGGGTTCCCATCGAGCTTCAACCCATCTTCATCGTGTTGACGCTTGATGAGCCAATCCAGGAAGTCATCGGTCGCTGCAGGGCCCTGATGCAGCAGCCGCCGCTCTATCTGCTCGCCAAACAACTGATGCAATTTCGCGAAATGAGAAGCCATCCGCCGCCGCCTTCCTTGGAGGTCAGCCACTGCCAGCAACGGGAAGAAGTCCGACAGATTACTGGCTGCGGCCTCTAGCAGGATCCCCCACATCAGGTCCCTGAAACCCTGGCCCGAGCCGGAGCTTAGATCGACCATATCGACCGAGAAGATCGTGTTAGAGAGCAGGTTGAGCGTCGTCGAAAACGCAGCCCGGCCCACGTCCACCGCCTCTCCGGCCATGCAGCGTTCTCCCACGTACGCCACCAGCTCCCTCACCTTCTGGAGCCGGAGAACTTGGTTGTCGTCCATCACCCGGGGCGCGAACAGCTGGGTGCTGCAGATCCTGCGGAGGTTCCTCCACGGTTGAGCCACGGGACTCCACGCAATGGATCCCTCATTGTGGCGGAGGGCGCGGGCGGCGTCGGGGACCGACCGGCAGCAGAAGGTCTGGTCCTGCTTCTGAAGGACCTCGCGGGCCATGTCGGGGGAGGAGACGACGATGGTGGTGACCTGGCCGAGCTTGAGGGACATGAGGGGGCCGTAGGTCTTGGCGAGGCGGGCGAGGGAGAGGTGGGGCCTGTCGCCGAGCATGAACAAGTTGCCGACGATGGGTAGCGGCCGGGGGCCGGGTGGAAGCCGGCCGCAGCGTGAGGATCTCCCTCTTGAATGGATGAGAACACAGATGAGAGCCATGGCGGATGGGATCCATATGAACCACCATTGAGCTGGCAGTAGCTCCATCCTCTAGGCTTGTGTGTGTGTGGTCAATCAATGAAGCCGCCTTGTGCTTGTTAAATAGCATTCTTTTCTTTTATGTGAAAGAACCCAAACCGTCCGCATGGGTATATAATAGTCCGAAGAGTCCAAACTCAACCGGAACCCGACGCCATACTTCTGACATCTACTCTGATAGTATAATATAAAAATCGGAGCCTCACGAGGAGTTTCTGTCATGGGGCACAACATTCATTTATGAAAAAAAGTTTGGACTTTAATTTTTAATTCACACCATGTGACATAGGATTAATTTAGGAATAAAACTTTAGGCTATTCGATACTTTTTTTAATCAGATTAACTCAGCGTGATTATAAAAGATTGAGAGAAAGAGACAAAGCTGAAGAAATGCAAAAGCATTTTAGATCAACTCCAACAGCCTCCGAACAAGGACCTCCTAAGCACTGTGGGTCCCATCCTGACAGCCACCTCATCAAAATATCTTCAGAAATTTTTGAGAAACGGAACGAAAGATATTAATATTTTAATAAACGGACCTAAAGTTAATTATTTGTCAAAAACGGACTATTACGCCATCTCAAATGGCGTAATAAAGTCTTTACGCCATTTGAGATGGCGTAAAACTTTTCAGCTTTTTCCAAATACCGACAATACCCTCTATTACGCCATCTCAGCTGGCGTAAAGAGCTAATACCGATAATACCCTCCTACTACGCCAACTGAGTTGGCGTAAAGAACAATACCGATAATACCCTCCTATTACGCCAACTCAGTTGGCGTAAATCCCACAAGTATATATCCCCTGCCTTTACGCCACTTGCTCTCACTTGGCGTAAAACAGTCTCTCTCCTCTCCTCTCCCTTTCCTTTCCTCTCCTTCTGGTCTCTCTGGGGGGTGTTCGGGTGAGGGCATCAGGCCACAGGCCAGGCCACTGAGGTGTTCGGTGAGGGCATCAAGCCACTGCAGTGTGCACCCCTGGGCTGAGGTGCTTCTGGTTTCTTTCGGGGGGGTGTTCGGGTGAGGTGAGGGCATCAGGCCACGTTCGGGTGAGGGCATCAGGCCACAGGCCACTGAGGTGTTCGGTGAAGGCATCAGGCCACTGCAGTGTGCACAGGGGCTGAGGTGTTCGGTTATTTGGCCCACTAAGATGTTCGGCCCAGTGAGGTGTTCGGCCCACTGAGGTGTTTGGGTGTGAGGTATTCGGGTGTGAGGTGTTCGGGCCACAGGGCACTGTGGGGCACAGTCTGTGCAGTGGGACTGAGGTGTGGGGTTTGGGGTGTTCGGCAGTCTTTGAAATCATTTTCTATTTTCTGTGGGCTGAAATGGAGCGAAATGATGGACGATTTCCGGGAGGTCCGACCACATATCAGGTGCTTCTCTCACGAACTAGACATCGTGCTACTGCCGTATTTGAGCATGCTGAGGTACGTTTTAAATTTTATATTCAAGCATACTGCAGTATTCAAATTAATTCATATTAAAAAAAAATTAATTAAAATTTTTATATTAGATCGACTATCACGATATTCGTTCCCGTTATCACGGGAATCTTTTGGACGAGTGGGAGTTGTTCGGCTCCCGTACTCAGTTAGTGGAGTAGGCCGGGTTTGGTTGGTTCAGCCGTATCCGATGGCTGAACACCGACCTGCGTCTCTGCTACGCACTAGCTGAGCGTTGGTGGCCGGCTACTCACACATTCCATTTTTCATTCGAAGAGATGTCGATCACGTTGCAGGACACACAACAGATTATAGGGTTGGCCATTACCGGCCGTCCTGTGACTGTACCTCCTGGCACCCCGCCGTTTGACTACCGTCAGCTGATCTACGACAGCTTAGGAGCTGTACCGCCTCCGCCATCACAGGGGGAGCGGTACATCCAGCTTAGCTGGCATCGTACTCAGTTTGGATCGGCACTTCAGAGCCGGTACACCCTGAGACGGTAAGTTTTTTATTTATTAATTGTATTCAATACATGTTAATATTC